>OY740716.1:185731196-188131196 GCA_963513945.1 Hydrotaea diabolus | reverse complement strand
AATTTGCTATTTATCCTTTACACTACGGAAACCTTCGTGACTCGAATGTCGTTAAGGACAGTGCCTTGATCGCTTCTTGGCTGTCTGCGAATAACTTTAAATTGTCGTATTTGCTATTTGGGTTGAGCCATCGTACACATTCCGTAATAGCGCTTACCTCTGATTGGAATACTGTGTTGTAGTCCGGTAGTCGAGATTTTTTTTTTGGTACAGAGGCTCTCTATGTGACTCCACTTTTTGAGCCGTCGGTGTAACTTGAATTAATGGTTTATTGAAAATAAAGGGCGGTCCAACTAAACGCACGATGTTAATTGTAAATAAAAACAAAAGGTTTTCATACGGTTACCACGGCTTCGGTGGTATACATCTATCCGATGGTCCATTTTTTCAATGATGGAGGTTCAATGTCATTAATGTGCCGAATTATCTCATCATTTATATCATGAGTTGCTCTTGTCTTATTGACGTACACTTTTCTTTTAAATATCCCCAATGATAGAATCATCAGCGTGTTAGAAGTTGCAAACGTCCAGTCAATCCCAAAAAATTGTAAAGCCAATAATCCTGAAAACGCTCTCCAAGGTAATGGAGAGCATGGTAAACCACCATCTTGTGAAGTATCTAGAGTCCAACGCTGAGTGATCGACAGTATGGCTTCCGAAGAAATTGCTCTACCGGAGATCTGATGGCTTTCTCGTCGGACCGCTGGAGTTGGTCTACCCACCTGTTTGGTGAGAGTAAGGTTGTGGCTCTGGACGTCTCCAAGGTATTTGATATATTCTGGCACGGTGCACTCTTATCAAAGTTGATCGCTTTTGGTATAGGTTATACTTTCGCACATTTTATATTGAGCTTTCTTAGAGATCACACTATAAGAGTTGTTGTAGATGGTTTCTCTTCCAACAAACATAGGCTTACCGCAGGTGTACCACAAGGCTCTGTCCTTTCTCCATCTTTATTTTTTATTTTCATTGATGATCTGTTGGGTCAGACCGTAAATCCAATCTACTCCTTTGCGGATGATAGCAACCTCTTTCATTCTTATTTATTCAACCATAGGCCACGTCTTCAAGATATTGAAGACAGAAGGCGATTTACGGTTGAGACACTTGGCCGGGATTTACAAGCCATTCCTGACTGCCGTCGAATGAATAGAGAGGATTAAAATGCTCGCAAGACGCAGTGCTGCTTGTTGTCTCACAAGCGATTTGCTGTCTCACAAGCGATTTGCCGGTATGGATATTGAACAATCAAAAACTCTTGATGTTCTGGGCATGAAAATTCAATGTTACGCTCCCTGGGCAAAATATTAATTCGAAGTGGCGAAAGAAGCACTAAAGTGTATAGGCTTTATAAAGCGGTGTAGGAAATATTTCACTCCTTCTGATCCTTTCAACGTCCTATATCAGGCCTAAGGTGGAATACAACTCTTATATATGGGCAGGCCCTCCAAAATCAACCTTGTAGCTACTTGAGAGCTTCAAGGATGAGAGCGATGAGCTAATATGTGTCGGTGGGGTATCCAACCTCGAGCATCGTCGGAATTTGGGATGTGTGTCGCTGTTCTATCGTTACTTCCATTGTGTGTGCTCCGCTGACATCCGCAACTTTCCAGGAATTCACACCCATTTTTTAATCGATTCTCCAGTAGGTCAATTATAAAAAAAACACACGTCGTTCAGGTCCATATACTCAATTTCTGGACACAAGGGTCCGTTAGCATCCCACAATAGGGAACAACATTCACGTAACTGCTTGAGCAACCTCATTTTCAAATATGTACAGTCCGATGACGCCGCCAGCCCATAGACCGCACCAAACAGTCACTCTTTGTGGATGCATCTGCCTTTCAAAAACTACTCGTGGTTTATCATTTGCTCCAATGGGGCAATTCTGCTTGTTAACGAATCCACTGAGAGAAATCACGAAGGGTCCGAAATTCATTTTTGCATTATGATTTGACCACCCTTTACTACTATGCTTAAATTGGAACCAATCGGTGCATATTTTCATACAGCTTCCATTCCAACCTAAATCTAAATTCGCATGGTACTTGTAGCGAAACTCCCTATACCGGTCCATATTTTCTTAAATCGCCTATCCTAAGTTCCTTAAAAATGTAAGAGCCTGCCCACTTAGAAGTCACATGATCCATCTGGCTTTAGCATTACTCGTTGTAAGTCCATTACCAATACTGGTAATATAGGACCATACCGATTCAAGCTTTTTTAATATCCCTATATAAATGTTCTTGTGCAAAGCCTAGTACTTAGGCTGTATGCTTGTCCCTTGTTAGTTTTTTTGTAATATTAATTCTAAAACTTTAATTTTTTGACCAAAAATTTTACTTTGGTCAACATAACGTGGTTGCTGTAAGTCTTTAAACATGGCACACTTTTTTACCTTTGCCTGAAAATTTTCCTCTCGCAATTCATATCGAATAATAGGATAAAAGTGAAATTGTCATTTTCGAAAATATGATCAATTTAGTGACATCATCAGGGAAAATATATCAATTAAGTGAAAAGGTCTGATTTCTAAGTTTTAAAATGTGAATAAAAACTGTGTTCTTATCGACATTAAACATTTCAGTAAGAACACGAGTATTAAACGATAGGCAAGTATTCTTTAACATGTTCCGAAACTGATAATCGTACTAAGCGTAGTCCATTTGTTGGTACTACGACCATAACTAATATTTAACTTAGCAGATTAATCAAATTATTGCTGGAGACCTTCAGCCTTTTGTGAGAAATCGATTCTCGACTAAAAGAATTTTGGTTAGAATATTAATGAAAAATAAAGTCCACTACTTATTTAATTTTTCTGTCTATCTTAAATAAAGTGTCCTTGTATAGCCTGAAATTAAAGTCACATGCAAAATTAAAGAGGCAGTGTGGTTTGTAAATGTCCAGCAAGCTATTGGAAACTACATTATCTTGCTGGGCGAAAAATAAAGACACTGTATAAAAACTCTTTTAGCTTGTCGTTAATCTAATCCAAATCCATTGATAATATGGCGGGATATAGAGAATAAATATCCATTTATTTCAAGGGTTGACAACAATGTATTAGCTACGATGCTACTTTACATCAGTGCTATGGAAAAGCCTAATTTGCGGTGCCACGCCTCCTTTAAAAAAACATCAATGGCCAAAGTAATTGACCGATCGTTATATAATTATACTAGGCTTTGTAATGTTAAAAGTAAAAAAGGACGTGGAACCGCTCACTCAACTTTGAAAAGCAATAGCTTGTAGGAATATATGAGGTTGGTATGGATGGAATATGGAAAAGTGGGAGGTGACAAGCCCTCTAAATAAATTTTCATATTTGTCCGGAATTCATAGTGGAGGGTATATAAGCGTTCGGCCGAACTTTTCTGTCCACGTGTGTTTAGTTTCTTTAAAGGATCAAATATACTATATACAGGGTTTTCCAATAGGGATATACGAATTTTGTATCTTCTTGTCCACTCACCTTCAAACATTTTTAATGATCTTTCAGCGTTAAAACGTAATTCGAAGTTAACATTTTCATCATGGTAAAGTTCACAACGTTTGGAAATTATTAAAAATTACTACCGAAATGCTGAGTCGGTGGGCGCATATATCGAACCCTGGGTCAATTTTTCAAAGTTCGATATTTGTCAGTCAAAACACACACATATTTTTCACACACACAAAATTTAAAAATTTTTGTGCTGGCAGCAATTTTATTCACTTGCAACTCGTAAGACTATGCGAACAATAAGTCGAAAGATAGTGACTTCCGTTTTGATGCGAAAGTGAATTACTTTCGAAAGCGAGCTGGCTTTCGTCGCATGGAGTTTCGTTCGACATCGTGGCTGTTGATTTCAATACAACACATTGACTTTTCTCCAATTTTTAAATTTTTTACAATTTTTTACTTCAATTCCACACAGTAGCGGAACCCGACCACTAAATTCACTAGCAGTTTCCGGATCTACCTCACGATTGGCATGGTCGATAGCCGTTTTAAGAACCTGAATCGTTAAAGGCTTGTAGGCAAAACATAGTTCATTTACGGCCCCCCACAAAAAGAGTCTAAGGTCGTCAAATTGGCCAATTAATACGGCCGAGGCGCCGGATAGCACGATTACTTAACATGGCGTGTGTGGTATGGATCACAATCCTGCTTAAACCAAAGATCGGCCAATTCCATGTATTCAATCTCCTGTCAAATGCAACTGTTTATCATACCACTGTTGCTTCTACCGTTAATCAAAATTGAGTTTCCAGCAGCGTTTTGAGAGAAAAAGGGACAAATGATGAGACCGCTTTTAAATCAGCATCAAACTATTACTCTCTGAGGATGGATTGGTTTCTCAACGATTGCGTTGCGCCGGCTTCGATGCTTAGTTTTATATATTTTTTTTCGCAGCATTTCTTATTCCAAGCGCTTTAATTTAAAAAAAAAAATCCGTACAGGTGTTTGGTCTTACTCGAATGTCTTCTTAGTATCTATTACTACAAAGGATAAATTAACATTAAATCCTTTCAAACACTTGGCTGTGTGACTTTCCAATGTGATTAACAGCTAATCCTCGACTATGTTCTGTTTTGCATCCATTTTAAGAATGTTGTTTTCCTTGCTCGTACTCGTCTTATCGGTTGGAACAAACAATAAATGGAATGTAGTTCATGTTTTGTTCATTGCATTTTCCCGATCTTTGCGTTTGTTGTTTTTCTACAAAGACGGACGAAGTCTTTGAAATTTTGTTTTTTATACGGCTTTGTTCGCTCTTCACCAGCCACCACCATGGATAAGATAATGCAAAAAGTTTTCTCATGTCTTGTGTGGTCTATGAATATTTAATATGGCGTCATCGCATTCTGATGTTGTCTCTGTATACTTAAAGTGCATTCAAAAAGCACGTGCATTGCACAGTGGTACACTTCATGTCGCATCTGTATGTGATAAGCCAAACTCAAAAATATAGGGGACCAATCTAGAGGTATTTTATTCAAAATAAAAAAAAAATTCAAAAATTCACATCAAGTGTGGAATCTTTATTGTTTATTCAAAAGGACATTTTCTGCCATTTATTTTTTGAATATAATTTCCTTTAAATGTTGGCCGAAACTACGCCTCATTCTGAGGGTCCAATTTTGGGTGACTCTTTCGTGCATTTAGACCGGTATGGCGTTAGTGACACGCATAATGTTGGCTTCCAAAACCAGAATCGTAGCTGGTTTATCAGCATATACTTTGGACTTTACGTAGTCCCAAAGCAAAAAGTATAAAGGTGTGATATCACACGATCTAGGCGGCCAATTCACCGTTCAAAAACGTGAAATTGGCTGCTCTTCGAATTGGCCTCTCAAAAGATCCATTGTTTGAGCAGCTGTATTGCAAGTGGCAGTGCGGGCTTCAATTTCAGGTAGCAAAAAGTCCGATATCACGGCGCGATAGCGAGCAGCACTCGCGGTTGCGTTCCGGCCATCATCATTTTTAAAAAAATATGGACCGATGATCCCAATTTCCCATAAACCGCACCAAACCGTGGTTGTCGCGGTGTAAGTCTTTCCATGATGAAATGGCTAACAATACTGAAAAGAAAAATAATGTTTAATACAACTCTTAATCTGTGAAAAAACCCTATTGAAAAAAATATCTTATGATTGATCATCTGATATATACCTTATAGGTTTTTTGATCAGTATTTCGTAGTGTTGCAAATGGATTGACAAATTAAGTATATCCCCCACTCTTCGTTGAGTATACCAATATTTGAAATGTAATGAAAATCGTTTAAAACATACGAACAAAGTTTCACGCACTGGCATCGTTCTATGTGTCGCCAAGGGTTCCGAAGCAAATATCGCTACAGATGATATATAAAAACAGCCGCAATTCGCTAAAAACTTGAAGAAAAAACAGCAAACAAATGGACAAATTAAGTTCGGCCGTGCAGTAGCTTATATGCACTTCATCGTGAATGAAGGTCTAATATGAAAATGTTGTAAAGGGGGCGTGGCACCGGTCTCTTTTCTGTCGGGGACTCTTTCCATACCAACAGCATATATACCAACATCTGTAATCATATAGATATTAGTTCATGAGATATGGCCTTTAAAATTTCAGGCTATTATGGGTGGGGCCACGCCCATTGTCCAATTTTAGCACAATATAATCTATTGTGATATGCTTATTATTGATTTCATTCTGTTAAACATTATTAACGACAGGTCCGTTTCCTTGGCTATATATGTAATTTTTGAGAGGGCGTGGCACCACCCACCTTTCCTCCTGAGTGTGTTTCCATGCCAACATCATATGTTCAAAATATAATCGCCATAACTCTAATAGTTTATGAGATATTGTGATTTTAAACCCAACACATTGTATCCAATAATACGACTCGTAGTTAGCTTTTCACAAACAGGCGGACATGGCCAAATCATTTTAAAATTTTACAAGGATTTAGAATATATGTACTTTATGGGGTCTCCGACCAGTATTTCGAGGTGTTGCTAACGGAATGACAAAGTGAATTTAAATTTTTTCAAAAAAAACTTTAAGTTTTTTTTAAGGGATGTTCGTAACGAAAAACATATGAAAGGGTTGACAAGAATTGTGAACTTCTTCTCTGAAAAAAATCCTCAGACAACTCAAACAGAATTCGTAACGATTTGGGTAAGAATTCTCGATAGATTTCAGATATTGTTCAAAATTGTCTGATATCAGACATTGTCGGCAAATTTGGTTTACTGGGAAGTTACTACCTCAAAAATGACGAGCACTACTACTGCCAAAACAAAAATAATAGTTTTCTGAGTAAAATCGCTACAGGCGCTACGCGAAAATAGTTTTAATGGCCACAGTAGCCTTTTTCTTAAATCGCTACTTACCAAAAACAGTGCTTTTAGTGATAAAAAATCACCATAATAAGTAAAATTCGCTAACCGTTCTATTATAATTGGGCATTTCTATGACTTAAAGTAAAGTATGGAAATAGTAATTAAAGAAATTTTAAATTTTTTTTAGAATCGTTTTAAAACATATCTAATCTTTATTTCTAGATGATTACCTTTTTGAGGCACTCTAACGTTTCTGAGTTGCGTGTTCAGAACTACTTCATAAGGCAACTTAAAACCTTGCCTGCACGCAGAAAAAAAGTATGGTTGGGGTAACAATATTCGAAGAGCATCATACTATTGCTGGTTATATGGTTGTTGCACAACAATATTATGATCATCACAATAATAGTGTGGTTCACTCACAACCATACTATGATCCCCATAACATTATTATGGTCCTCACAACAATAGAATTATTCACACACAACATACTATGATCCCCACAACCATATTATTATTCATACTCAACCATACTATGATCCCCACAGCTATACTATAATCCTCACAACCAAAGAATGTTTCACATACAACCATGATGTGCATGATCCTCACAACCATAGTATGACTTACACACAACCATCTATGATCCCCAAATTTTTTTGTAAAGATTGGGTTAAGTTGTTATTCAACAATAGAGATTTTTATTAAATAAGTTATGTAAAAATACATAAAACTCTTTATAAAGGGATTTATTTAACAGTAGAAACAATTCATTTATTAAAAATATTTCAGTTATACTAATCCGTAGTTTGATTTGAAAAAAATTAATTTATATATAGAAACTACTATTATTGCGTAAGATTCGTAAAAATAACATTGTCAAATTAAAAATAAATTACGATTTTGCCTGTATGATTGCCGTAAGCATGTTATTGTTAACATAAAACCCATGAAAAAATACCACCAACCATATTTATATTGTTGCTACAACCATATTTTCATTTTTTAATTTGGCAACAATGCTTTTGTTACATTTTAACAATATTAATATTGCCGCAATCATACTATTGTCAAAATTAAATTCAAAAAAACAATACTAAGGTTGCGACAACCATACTTTTATTGCAGAACATACTATTGTTGCCGTGACCATATAGCAACCATATTTTTTCTCTGCGTGTGCATGAATTTTACTTTTTAGTAATTGATATTAAACCGCTTTATGGAACTCACTGTTTTTTCTGCAATCTCCATTTTCTCAATACGGCATTCGTGGCGACGACATTCACATCTAGTACATGTCTGGCATTTGCTTGTATGCAACTACGACACTCTTCCAGCTTAAAAACAGCATTTTCAGTTTTCGCCATCGATGTGAATGCGGGTAAAAAGTTTAACACACAAGGAATCTTTCGTTATCGTCTATGATGCGGGTTACTGGCGAGTCTGGTTCCTGCTGTTGCTTCGATTTTCGTCTTTTTTGCAGTTTTTTTTAAACAAAAAAGTGAGCTCTGACGATTTTATTATTGTTGATTTCGCCTTTGCTTCTACCATCCCACCTCATAGCGATACGTTTTGTTTTGTTTCTTTTGCTGTTCTTAACTTGAGTGAAAAATCAAATTGTTAATAGTAAAAGTAAGATAAGTCGTCCACCAACTGATGCCTGACTGCCTGCAGCTGCAGCAGCAGGAACATCAGCGAACCCGTATTTGGAGCAGAACAGCGCCATAGTCATTATAATGTCGTTAAGTTCTTAACATCTGGTTTTCTTTTTTTTCCTTCGATATCCTTCCGTTCAGCCAGTAGCGCATCGCTTCTCCACTTTGATATCGATTAAAAGAAAAGAAAAACGATAGAAGATGGGAGCAGCAACACACACTGAACAAGCTGCACTGCACTTGAATATTGTATTTGAAATGAAAAAGATAAGCCAAAGAAGTTTTGATTAAATTGTAATTCAAGTGAAGTTAAGTTACCCTCCTTGCGTAGAGTGTTTTAAGAAAATTGAAATTATGATTAAAGAAAACTGCTTAAGTGATAATTAAGTGTTTCATTAATGCAGCTTTAGAGAATTGCAATGAGCAAGCAATAACAGCGTTTGGAGGGTGGGAGAAAAGAATGAAGCGTTTTGCACAAAATACTAATTAGGGTCTAGGTTCCCTCCTTTATGCGAGCATAACTGCATTCACCGTTAAAATTTGTTTGAATTTTGGTGCCGGAATAGTCTTTTTTTGCGTGGCAAGTAGTGTTGAGCAATTTGAATAATGAATACTAAAGAGTGCTGTGGTAGTGCTGTATTAGGTACGAGTAGTTAACTCGACCATACCGCAGGTAGTCTAAATTCTGATAAGAATGCCTGCGATGGTTTCAGTGCAGCCAAAACCAGTAAGGATTGTCTTAAGTCGGGGGGAAACAGAACACATGATACCCTCACCACCCACTTTAGACCGCATAGTATTACCACACAGAAAAAAAAATCAGTTCAATTTAAAAATTCAAACAAAAAATTAATAAGGAACCCTGTGATAAAAAATTTCACACATCAACTAAAATATTTGTTCGTTGTTTATCGTTTTCGTATCCGTTTTCAGGCGATAAACATATTCAAATATTTATAAAAAAATTGAATGCTGTTTATTGATTTTTTTTGTTATGAGGTGATGAACAAATTCATATATTTACAAAAAAAGTTGTATGCCTTCCTCATAATGTTTTCGTTATGAGGTCATGGAAAATATTCTCAAAAGAAGATGTGACTACAGAATCGGTAAGCGCTACTTCACTATCATAAGGCCCCAAGCAACGCATGTGCTGCAACCATGTTCAGCGGTAATACACTTTAGGGCAGACAGATTCGCATTTAACGAGAACTGCCCACAGTAATGTTTTCCACTTAAAGTAATTACAATAAAAATTCCTCGCACTAACACATACCAGAATCCACTACAACTGCTTTAGGCAAGCGTATCCGCCCTATTTTATGATTTTTGTTGTTGTTCCCATTTTTTAATATCATTGGAATATTTGATAAATTGTTGGACCTATTTACGTCAAATTTAATTGAGTTGTGATCATTTTTAGCTATTTTAAAGAAATTTGGATTTTTTCGTCTTTGAATTCAGACAGCCCTGATTGCCACCGATCGAATATTATTGGAATCTAATAAAAATTTTCAGTCTTAGGTCGGTTGGGTATAAAGGCGATATTAAAAGGTACCCCAATCCCGTCGATTTGTAACAATGTGTTTCCTGTGTGCAAAAAAAGCCACAAACCAATTTTTTCGTTGAGATCAGAATATGGAGGCTAAATTAAAATTATATTCAGCAATGCTTACGAGTATTCTGAGTGCAAAGCAACACTACAAACTTTTATTGGTTTTATTGGTTGCGCTGTAAGGCCTGTTAGATCCAAATCTGGAGAAACAAAAAGAAGCGATCTGTTCTATTTCGAGCAATGTTTATCCAGTGTACAAGATTACAACACAAATCAAATTTCGTTAAATCGGATGATATTTGCCGATGCTGATATATATGAATCAGGGCTATATCAGAACTTGGCATAAACAAAAAACGACCTCCATTATTCGAAAGTAAAATAATGTATAGACTTTAATCGGGATCGGTTTACAGTTGCTACATACACTTGGAATACATGAATAGGTCGAATGACGCACATGTCTAGATCAACATCAACACAAATTGATTTTACCTCTGAACCACAGTGTATAACAAATGTAACTAAAAAGTTCGGCGTGCCGAAGCGAATATACTCCGTCATGGAATTTGGTCTAATATGAAATGTTTTTCAAGAAGGCGCGGCACCATCCTCTTCACTCAGAGAGTGTATCTTTCCATATCAACATTATAACGGGTGATTTTTTAAGAGCTTGATAACTTTTTTTTTAAAAAAAACGCATAAAATTTGCAAAATCTCATCGGTTCTTTATTTGAAACGTTAGATTGGTCCATGACATTTACTTTTTGAAGATAATTTCATTTAAATGTTGACCGCGGCTGCGTCTTAGGTGGTCCACTCGGAAAGTCCAATTTTGGGCAACTTTTTCGAGCATTTCGGCCGGAATAGCCCGAATTTCTTCGGAAATGTTGTCTTCCAAAGCTGGAATAGTTGCTGGCTTATTTCTGTAGACTTTAGACTTGACGTAGCCCCACAAAAAATAGTCTAAAGGCGTCAAATCGCATGATCTTGGTGGCCAACTTACCGGTCCATTTCTTGAGATGAATTGTTCTCCGAAGTTTTCCCTCAAAATGGCCATAGAATCGCGAGCTGTGTGGCATGTAGCGCCATCTTGTTGAAACCACATGTCAACCAAGTTCAGTTCTTCCATTTTTGGCAACAAAAAGTTTGTTAGCATCGAACGATAGCGATCGCCATTCACCGTAACGTTGCGTCCAACAGCATCTTTGAAAAAATACGGTCCAATGATTCCACCAGCGTACAAACCACACCAAACAGTGCATTTTTCGGGATGCATGGGCAGTTCTTGAACGGCTTCTGGTTGCTCTTCACTCCAAATGCGGCAATTTTGTTTATTTACGTAGCCATTCAACCAGAAATGAGCCTCATCGCTGAACAAAATTTGTCGATAAACACATTTCGAACCGAACACTGATTTTGGTAATAAAATTCAATGATTTGCAAGCGTTGCTCGTTAGTAAGTCTATTCATGATGAAATGTCAAAGCATACTGAGCATCTTTCTCTTTGACACCATGTCTGAAATCCCACGTGATCTGTCAAATACTAATGCATGAAAATCCTAACCTCAAAAAAATCACTCTTTATAAACAAACTAAGAGTGTCATATTGGTATTAGTTTTCGAGGTTTTTAAAAATGTTGGTTAAATGGGCAGTGCCACTTCCTTTTGTTTAATTTTAGCACAACATTATCTCTGTTAAAATTAACAAATAAAAATTTTAAATCTCTGTTAAAATTAATAAGTAAAAATTTTAAAGTTGGGTTGGGCCGACTATGAGCTTTTCTGCACCACTTTCTTATTCAAAGGACAAAGCACCTTTGGTTATAGCTAGAGCAAGGTTGGAATCAATATGTCAGCTCTAATTATTTGTCGTACCATACAAGATTTAAGCGTGATCAGGTATAATTTCTAGAGCTGCAGGACCTTAAATAGGGAGGGACCTTTGTTTGAGATATATTTTTTAACATGGACCGTTATATTCCGATTTCATTAGAGCTACTTGCTGGTCACTAGCAAGGCTTTATACGAAATTGGGTGGAAATCGGGCGTAATATTTGGCTTTAAGAGCTGCAGGTTCTGAAATCGGGACGGACCTTTGTAAGGGGGCTATACGAAGATATGAACCCGTGTGATCCAGTTTTACCAAAGTTACTTAATGGGCGCTCCAAACGTACCATGGGCGTGATTGATTTAATTTTTTTTGGCCGAAAAGTTAAAAGCTCTTTTTCGTAATCATATTTTTTTGAGATGTTGAAAATTGTAATATAGCCAAAAAATGCATTTTTAGAATTTACTCACAATTTTGCTGTTCTAGAGCGGATTGACCGATTTGTACTTAATTTAAGTCATATAAAAGAAAACACTACGATATATCTAAAATAGAAAAAATTTAATTTCTAATTTTTTTTTAAATGTTTAATATATTTTTTAAAAAAATTTATTTTTTTTTATATTTTTAAAGTCTTGTACTTCTTTTTTAAAAAGGTTTGCCAAATTTGCGCATTTTTCGTACAAACCCAAAACAGTAATTAGTTTACTGGGATAGCCATAATAGCTTAAGTTCCGGGTAAAATAAAGATGTACATCGGCATTTTTAATTTAATTTTTTTTATATATTTATTTAAAATTTTTTTATATATTTTTTAAAAAAATTTATATTTTTTTTAAAAAAATTTTATATATTTTTTAAAAAATTTTATATATTTTTTTTAAAAAATTTTATATATTTGTTTAAAAAGTTTTATATATTTTTTAAAAAAATTTTATATATTATTTTAAAAAATTTTTTATATATATTTTTAAAAATTTTTATATATTTTTTTTAAAAAGTTTTATATATATATTTTTTTTTAAAAAGTTTTATATATTTTTTTTATAAAATTGTATATATTTTTTTTATATATTTATATATATTTTATATTTTTTTTTAAATTTCATTTTGTAAAGTGTTCGTAGTTCGATTTTTTTTTTAAAAATTTTACAAAATCTGCGCACATGTCTAAGAAATTCAAAACAGTAATTACATTTTTGGATCGCTATAATTGTTGAAGTTGTGGACAAAACATTGGCGCAGATCGTTACCCGATCGATGCACATTTTCACAAACAACATGCGACAGCCCTTTGTCCATAATTTCAACTAATTACTGTTTTGGATTTAGGGACGCAAATTAGTAAGGACATAAATACTGTTACAACATTGAACACACCCATTTCAATAGTAGAACTAAACATACCCCGTTAATGTCATATGGGTATTGAAAGCTAACCTCAATAGCGTTAGTCCCTAACGGGAATTTAAAATTGTTTCAACTTTCATCATGGAGTGGTTAGATAATGAGAACCGTATCGCTGTAATAGCGCTTTTCAAGTGTGAAATGAAAAAAGCGATATTTTCAAAACGCTCCGGCCACTAGGGATTAGCCGCATGTTAGTCTAACGATGCATAAAACTGTTTGAGGAGACTGGAGAGGCAAAAGACCGCCACCGGTCGGGCCGCACACGCACTGTTCGGCCACCGCATGTCATCAAAGCCGTTAAATCAAGAATTCACAGAAATCGGCTCCGAAAACAGAAAATCATGGCCACGCAAAAGTCCATGAGTCGAATCATTAAAAAAGACTTGGGACTTGGGGCTTTCAGACGACGTACCGGACATTTATTGACTGCTGCTTAAAAAAAATAGGATTGAAAAATGGAAATGTCTTTTGCTGAAGTACACTGATAACTTGCACAAAAAAATTTTGTTCACCGATGAAAAAATTTTTACCGTTCAGGAAAAATTTAACAAGCAAAATGATAGAGTGTATGCGCGGCCATCTAAGCAAGCATCTGAACTGATCCCAAGGGTGGAAAAGGGTCATCACCCAGCTTCAGTCATGGTTTGGTGAGGTGTCTCTTACGATGGGGTCACTGACCTGCATTTCTGCGAATAAGGAGTCAAAACATCGGTCAAAGTTTACCAAGAAAGCGTTTTGGAAGCTGTTGTGAAGCCTTTTAACAATTCCCTGTTCCAAAACCAGCCAGCAGGGTTCTGCGCCGGCCCATAAGGCTAAAACGTCCCAGGCCCGGCTTCGAAACAATTTGCCAGCGTTCATTTCCTCTGAAGAATGGCCCTCAGGCAGTCCAGATTTGAATCCATTGGATAACAAATTGTGGACGGTTTTAGAGGACAAGGTTTGTCACAAAAGATATCCCAACATTGGATCTCTTAAAACTGCTTTGGTTCGAGCTGTGGCCAATTTTCCAATGGACGAGGTTCGTGCAGCAAAAGGCGGACATTTCGAATAAATAGATTCTTTTTGGATACAATATACATCAATAAATATATTAAAAAATATTTGGTCCAAAAACATTCAGTACTTTGTATTTTACAGCATAAAACGTGTGTAACAGTATTTATGTCCCTAATAAGTATTTGCTTTGGTCGTTTGTATCGAGCAGTTTAATGATTATTATTTGAATGCGGTTTTAGTTTCATTAGCTCACATTGGTTTTGCTTTGCTTTTAATGGCCTTACCAACCAAAACCTTTTTATAAACAAAAGTTATTCGTGGAAAAAGTAAATTTTTAAATTTGTGTCCGCGTAAAACTTTCAGATGCAAATCATGCCTAGTTTTGTTTTCATCAACTTTTTGCTTTGATTCGTCGTGAGTCTGAAAAGCCTAAAAGCCTGGAAAAAACCGACAGTTTTTTTTGTGGCACTGCAAAAGTGAATGCAAAATAAAACCCCCAAAGAACGAACCAAAAGAGCGTCAAACAAAACAAAATGGTAATCCCGAAATCACAATATACTACGCTTTCAGCCTAAAAAGTCACATTTGATTTTGTCGTCAAAATGTGTAAGTGGAAATGACTTTTTCGTTACCCTTCCTCCGCTGTCACTCGATTCCTGCTGTTTGCATATCCGCTTTTTTTTTGGCTGTTTCTGTAGGTTTTTGTTTAGACAAAAATCAACACAAAAAAAACGTCGACGTGGAAAATAGGAAACTTTCATTGATATGACGGCCGGGTTTTGAACTCTACTTCGAATGCGAAAAAAAATATCCATGACTGTTGTTTTTTGTATTTTTTTTTCTTTGCCTGCTGTTATCGCGGTGCTGCCTGTGCCATTTTAACCAGAGCGATAGTGTTTTCAATTTTGATTTTCGAATCCCTGTTTGAAGCTGATCTGTACCCTACGCAGCTTTTCTTGAGGTGTTACAAACTGTTTGTGCTTTGTGCTACTAATGGGAATTGGTCACAAAAAGTATCATAGAAGTAAAATATTGGAAAAAAGGCACGAAGGTGCCCCTTTTAAAATTTATATTAGAAATTTGGAATTACATAAAAAATATTGGAATTACGTGAATTTAGAATTATATGTAGCCTGTAAGGACATTTTAGATACAGGGCGGAGCGCTTATTTGGGAATAATTAAAAAAATTATGAACTTTAGAAAAATTTATTTTATATATTAATTATATTGAACAGTAAGCGAATTTTTAAATTACATGGTTTAAAATAGTGTATCTGGAAAATGTCGACCTTCGCTATCCACACACCGCTGCATACGTTTCTGAAGTTTTCATGTTTCCAAGGTGTTGGGACGGTTGATATACACCTTTGACTACAGGTAAACCCAAAGCAAAAAATCGCATGGGGCTAAGTCTGGTGAGCCTGCCGGCCAGTTCACAAATAAGCCGTCCAGGAAACATATGCCTCAAACAACTCATGGCAACCCTCGCTGTGTGTGCAGTGTCACCATCCTGTTGGAACCATGTATCATCTAATTGCATTTCCTCAAGAGGCTGTTGAATAATGTCTGAAAATGCTAAGAGCAAGTGATTGCTTCCGAACAGAGCGTTTCGGAGATTGCAGTACTACTGTCTAACTCTCTTGATGTTTTGTGGTGTTGTAATCCTTCTCTGAGGTCCCCATCGTACACATGTCACATTCCCTGCTGTTCTGAATAAAGTTACCCAATTTACAATTGATTGTCGTCCAGGAACACGTCCGCGAATCCTAAACGAAAAGCACGCAGCACTGCAATGATCGAGTGCGCATTTGAAAAATACGCTTTAACACAAAATGACCTCTCCTCACGTGTCCAATGCATGATGGCAACTGAAACGTAGACAAATATAAATCTCCCGTCAGCCACTACTTAGTAGAGACATTAATACTGTTACAACATTGAACACAACCATTGCTATAGTAGAACTGAACATACCCCTTTAATGTCATATGGGTTTTGAAAGCTAACCTCAATAGCGTTAGTCTGTAACGGGATTTTAAAATTGTTTCAACTTTCATCATGGAGTGGTCAGATAATGAGAACCGTATCGCTGTAATAGCGCTTTTCAAGTGTGAAATGAAAAAAACAATATTTTTAAAACGATCCGGCCACATAAAACTGTTTGGGAGACTGGAGGTGTAAAAGACCGCCACCGGTCGGGCCGCCCACGCTCTGTTTGAACACCGCATGTCGTCAAAGTCGTTAAATCAAGAATTCACAGAAATCCGCTCCGAAAACAGAAAATCATGGCCCGTGAGATGAATATCACGCAAAAATCCATGAGTTGAATCATTAAAAGAGACTTAGGACATGGGGCTTTCAAAGGACGTACCAGACATTTATTGACTGCAGCTTTTAAAAAAATGGATTGAAAAATGCAAACGTCTTTTGGTGAAGCACGCTGATAAATTGTACAGAAAAATTTTGTTCACCGATGAAAAAATTTTTACCGTTCAGGAAAAATTTAACAAGCAAAATGATAGAGTGTAGGTGCGGTCATTTAAGGAAGCATCTGAACTGATCCCAAGGGTGGAAAAGGGTCATCACTCAGCTTCAGTCATGAATGGTGGGGTGTCTCTTACGATGGGGTCACTGACTTGCATTTCTGCGAACAAGGAGTCAAAACATCGGCCAAAGTTTACCAAGAAACCGTTTTGGAAGCTGTTGTGAAGCCTCTTAACAATTCCCTGTTCCAAAACCAGCCATGGACTTTCTGCGCCGGCCCATAAGGCTAAAACGTCCCAGGCCTGGCTTCGAAACAATTTGCCAGCGTTCATTTCCTCTGAAGAATGGCCCTCAGGCAGTCCAGATTTGAACCCGTTGGATTACAAATTGTGGACGGTTTTAGAGGACAAGGTTTGTCACAAAAGATACCCCAACATTGGATCTCTTAACACTGTTTTGGTTTGAGCTGTGGCCAATTTTCCAATGGACGAGGTTCGTGCAGCTATTGGCGATTGGCCAGTGCGACTTAAGGCGTGTGTAAAGGCAAAAGTCGCCCATTTCGAATAAGTAGATTATTTTTGGATACAATATACGTCAATCAATATATTAAAAAATATTTATTCCAAAAGCATTTAGTACTTTTTATTTTACAGCATAAAACGTGTGTAACAGTATTTATGTCCTTACTAAGTATAAGCTACGCACACTCTCCACTCTTTTCGACCAACAATGCCGCCAGAGCCTGCAGTTTATCGCGCTCCATCCTGTACAAACATTTTTTAACTTGCGCTTAACGAACGAACGAGCTGAGGCCTTACGGCTAAAAGCCGCCTGCGAATGGTTAATTCATTTGTTTACAGAGAAGCTTTCACATGTCTTAGAGATAATTCTCTCTTTCACAAAGTAGCGGGTAGTTACGAGGTCGAAATCGGCCTAGAGATAACAAGTTTCCCCTTAAGAGACAAAAAGTATCGTTGGATAAATTACTTTTTTATATGATTTGCTCAAAATATGTCCATTAGTTGTCGGGGAACAATGGCTTATTGTGGGATAGTTAAAGAATACGCAATTAACAGACGAGATAGTTATTATTCAAGCATCAATTAAAAGCATTCGAGATTTAATCATTGTTTGAACTAAATTGCTGCAATTTTTAAAGTTCATCATTTATCCTGCAGGGTTTTCAACGTCACAACATTCAACCTACTGGCTGGCTTCGGTCACTTGTACTGAAAGCTAACAACCTCTGCTTGTTTAAGCCAAAAAATACAAGAACTTTTTGTCGAACTTAAAAACTATTTGAAAAATTCTAATATTGCATTCGGATAATATAAGGGTACAATTGTCCAATTACAAAGCAAGATTTCCATTGATTGGTTCTACATTTCCTAAGGACATATATGAAACTCCCCCCTGCCTGCCCTCGGAGAAGTGTAGTATGTTTCCAAATGACTTAAGCTAACCGAAACATTCGCACTTGTATTTCACCCCCTTAGCTTAACAGCGATGAGGCTTTTGTGTTGCCTGCGGCAGACGAAAGCAAATGAAAAAAATCGATTGCTAAAATGGTTTAAACTTCCGCTTCCGTTCGAAGAGAGCTATAACACAACAAAAATTCGACAATTAAATTCTCTGTGAACCCTGATATGTCGCAGAATTTACGGTGACAAACAGCAATTTGAAATATTTTAAATGACGACATTAGAAGCTCTTGTATGTGTCAAACATGTGTACGTACATACTACTACAAGCAAAAATATTTAATGTTTTCAACAATTTAAAACGTTAAGTCCGTGCCATTGTTCCACAGGGGCTGTCAGTGCCAAAGTCCTTCTCAACAAATGCGGATCCTTTCCAAATTCAACATCGATAGGAGGCTGGTCCGGCACCCCAAATTCCAAATAAACGATTATGTCCATAATCCTGTTGTAATCACTCCCGTCATCCTAATAACTTGATTCGGTCCTTCGGATGCTTGGCCACTTCTGGAAGAAAATGTAAAACGCTCTTGTTATGTGCACGTGGCGGCGTTGGTGTTTAAGGATATCATTGAATGCAGACGACGGGGCACAGCAACAACAATGATGGCAATGGCGAATACAAAATGTCAACATCCCTGGAAACAATGAAACATGATGACGAATTTTTATTTGTCCGTATTTTGCGCGAAGAAACAGCAACAACAACAACAACGACATCAGGAATCCTACATAATATTTCGCTTTCGGTTGTTATCTTAAATGTTCGTCGGCGCTTATGTATGCTTGTTTACAACTCGTGAAAGTGTACGCCAATACACTGAGATGTGGGATTTCAAATTTCATCAAAGGTCATAGAGGAGATATTCTTTACTTTTTGATCTGATCTGATAAAGAAGCAAGTAAACAAACGGGAAAACTAACCTACCTACTTAGTAGGGATATAAATACTGTTACACACGTTTTATGCTGTAAAATAAAAAGTACCTAATGTTTTTTGACCAAATATTTTTTAATATATTTATTGATGTATGTATTTTGTATCCAAAAAGAATCTACGAGGGTGACCGCAAAAGTAAGTGGCCTAACATAAAAAGAACCGTTTTTTTGGAATTATTATTATTTATTTTTCAACATAATCTCCTTCGAATTCAATACACTTCATCAAACGTTTTTCAAGTTTTTTAATTCCATCCGAAAAATAAGATTTTTCAAGACCTTCAAAAAATGCCTCAGTTTCAGCAATAACCTCGCTATTGGACGAAATTTTTTTGCCACCGAGAATTTTTTTTAAATTTGGAAACAAGAAATAATCAGAAGGAGCTAAATCTGGACTATATGGTGGATGCGGAGTAATTTCAAATCGTAATTCGGCCAGTTTTTGCTGAGTTAAAAATGCAGTGTGTGAAGGAGCATTATCTTGATGAAAAAAAAACTTTTTTTTTTTCTAAATGCGGTCGTTTTATCTTGATTTCTTAACTCAACCGATCCAATTATGAACAATAATATTCACTATTTATAGTTTTTCCTTTCTCAAGATACCCCTTGCATCCCAAAATACTGTGGCCATTACTTTTCCTGCTGACTTAACAGTTTTCGCCTTCTTGGGACCACTTTTACCAGCTTCTATCCATTGTTTTGACTGTTCTTTGTATTCTGGGATGTAGTGATGGATCCATGTTTGATCAACAGTTATGAATTGGCGCAAGAACTCTATTGGATTACGCTGATAAATCGCTAAAATCTCCTCGGAATTGGTAAAACGGACGATTTTTTGGGGCAAAGTCAACAAACGCGGCACACATCTTGCGGATAGCTTTTTCATGTGAAGTTCATCATGTAAAATACTCCAAACATGTTTTTCGTGTATTTTAACAATATCAGCAAGTTCTCTGAGCTTTATTCGTCTATCTTTAGTCACTTCATTAAATATTTTTCTAATGTTTTCAATAGTAGTAGCAGTTTTCGGTCTTCCAGAGCGTTGTTCATCTTCCGTACTTGAACGACCCATTTAAAATTGTTGAACCCAGGATTTCACGGTGGAGTATGATGGTGCATTCTCACCATGAACAGAATCCAATTCATCTTTGATTAATTGTGGCGTATAACCTTTCATATAAAAGTGTTTAATTACCGCACGAAACTCTTTATTTTCCATTTTTCAAAAATTATAAAACTTGTTTACTTCAATCACCTGTAACAAAGAAAATAATCATTAAATATTTCGGAAATTTTGACAGATGGCTTATAAAAGATTGCTTTTAAAAACAAAAAAAAAGTTGCTAGTAAAACAGAAAATGTGCCAGGCCTGTTAGTTTTGCGTTCCCCCTCGTACTTATTCGAAATGTCCGCCGTTTGCCTTTACACACGCCTTAAGTCCCAATGGCTAATCGTCAATAGCTGCACGAACCTCGTCTATTGGAAAATTGGCCACAGCTCGAACGAAAGCAGTCTTAAGAGATCCAATGTTGGGGTATCTTTTGTGACAAACCTTGTCCTCTAAAATCGTCCACAATTTGTAATCCAATGGGTTCAAATCTGGACTGCCTGAGGGCCATTCTTCAGAGGAAATGAACGCTGGCAAACTGTTTCGAAGCCAGGCCTGGGACGTTTTAGCCTTATGGTCCGGCGCAGAATCCTGCTGGAAAGTCCATGGCTGGTTTTGGAACAGGGAATTGTTAAGAGGCTTCACAACAGCTTCCAAAACGGTTTCTTGGTAAACTTTGGCCGATGTTTTGACTCCTTGTTCGCAGTAATGCAATTCAGTGACCCCATCGTGAGAGACACCCCACTAAACCATGACTGAAGCTGGGTGATGAACCCTTTCCGCCCTTGAGATCAGTTCGGATGCTTCCTTAGATGACCGTGCATACACTCTATCATTTAGCTTGTTAAATTTTTCCTGAACGTTAAAAATTTTTTCATCGGTGAACACAATTTTTCTGTGCAAGTTATCAGCTTGCTTCACCAAAAGACGTTTGCATTTTTCAATCCTATTTGTTTTTAAAGCTGCAGTCAATAAATGCCCGGTACGTCGCTTGAAAACCCCAAGTCCCAAGTCTTTTTTAATGATTCGACTCATGGACTTTTGCGTGATATTCATCTCACGGGCCATGATTTTATGTTTTCGGAGCAGATTTCTGTGAATTCTTGATTTAACGGCTTTGATGACATGCGGTGTTCGTACAGAGCGTGGGCGGACCGACTGGTGGCGATCTTTTACATTTTCAGTCTCCTCAAATAGTTTTATGCATCGGTAGACGAACATGCGGATAATCCCTAGTAGCCGGAGCGTTTTGAAAATATCGCTTATTTCATTTTACACTTTGAAAGCGCTATTCCAGCGATACGGTTCTCATTATCTGACCACTCCATGATGAAAGTTGAAACAATTTGAAAATCCCGTTACAGACTAACGCTATTGAGGTTCGCTTTCAAAAACCATATGACATTAACGGGGTATGTTCAGTTCTGCAATTGAAATGGATCTGTTCAATGTTGTAACAGTATTTATGTCCCTACTAAGTATATTCATAGATGCTTTTCAAAAGTTTCTGCGAAAGTTCAAAGATGCGAACTGGGTCACTTGTGGGTCTAAACATACCCTTCACCGTAGGCTGGCGTGTATACTAAATTGATCATTCCGGCTTGAAACATATTGATTAGAGACCCTGTATACTTATAGTAGTATGTCGAACATAATTGATCCAGCAATGCTCGTCCGTCCATCCGTTTAAGTGTATGTTGAAACACGTTAGTGGTCAAATGAAATAAACTAGGACCTGCAAATTGGATATGATGATGGGCCATTGTCATAGCTTGCTTGGAATTGAAAATGTCCGAAATTGGTACAAGGGGATAACAGTTTCCCTTTAAAGGACTAGAGGTACCTCGTAAAAACATACTCTTTTTTGAGTATAATGGGAATCATGCCTTAAATACGGGACGCACTTAATACATTTTAAAGGAGCATGCTGCTGCACCTTACAGCTCCTGTGGTCCAAATTAAATGTCTTACCTTAATTCACATTTGAAGCTAAATAAATCCCGATATCGCGGGAAATAGAAAATTTCGCTAACAGAAAAATAGTCTAACAAATAATCATCATAATCATGGATTTCAGAGAACTTGATATTCAAAACCCAAGAGAACGTTACGTTACATTAGAACGTGCCAGGATCGTCTACAGTATTTTATATTACAGTTTTTAAATGCCTTTATATAACAGTTTTGTTAGAATTATGAACATTGTATACTGTAAATTGACTCGCCCTAATGTACATGAACGAGGGTTGCTATATATATATTTCTGGCGCCATTTGCTTTTTTTAGCATAAACGTACTCGGAACATTTTGACGTACGACCGTCATTTGTGTTGTTTACAGTGACTTGAAAAAATCAATTTGGCAAAAAAATGGAATTAACTCGTGAACATTTTCGTGCGATCATTTTTCACAACTTTCGACGTTAAATATCACGACAAGAGTGCATCGATGAACTTAAATATTTGTAGGGCGATAAAGCACCATACTATACCACTGTGAAAAACTGGTTCAATGAATTCAATCGTACCCGACGCTCGCTCAAAGACGAAGGTCGTCCAAAAACAGTCGTTGTGCCAGAGAACGAACATTGATGCCGTGCGTGAACTGATAATGCAAGAACGTCTTGTGATATTTCGTGAGATAGAGGCATCCTTGGGAATTTCTTCCACCAGCATACATTCGATATTGCATGAACACCTGGCCGTAAAAAGGTTTGTTCTCGTTAGATCCCGCACAATTTGACAATCGCTAAAAAAGCACGTATCGAATGATGCAAAGAAATTTAAAAACAAAAACACGATTGCGATGCTTCAAACGACTTTTATAAGATCGTCACAGGTAACGAATCATGGATCTATGCGTATGAGCCCGAAACAAAACAGCAATCGACTGTGTGGGTCTTTGAAGACGAGCCAAATCCAATGAAAGTTGTTCGTGGAAGAAGCACTTCGAAGCAAATGGTCGCCTGTTTTTTTTTTGGCAAAACTGGTCATGTGGCAACGAAGGAGGTCAATTCTGAGTGGCACATCACATTTTTTTGCCTGAAGTCTTTGTAGAAATTCGAAAAACGAATAAGAGAAGACGAATCATTGTGCACCATGACAATGCGAGCTCTCGCACATCGGCTCAAACCAGCGCCTTTTTTACCGGCCAAAACGTCGAATTGATGGGTCGTCCGCCGTACAGCTCTGACTTGGCACCCAATTACTTCTTTATATTCCCCCACATCAAGAAAAAATGGGAGGTCGTCAGAAGATGCTGTTGAAACGTTCAAAAACCATGTTTTGGAGGTGTCCCAATCGGAGTGCAAAAAGTGCTTTGACAATTGGGGTGAGCGCATGCAAAAGTGTTTAAATTATGTTGGAGAATACTTTGAAAAACAATAAAACCATTTCTGATGATAATTATTTTCATTATTTTATTTTCACAATTAGCCCAGAAATATCCAATTTAAGCAAATGTTACTTGAAATTCAAATCTGAATATAGTTTAAACATTTGGCTGAGTTTGGTGTCGCACCCAAGCAGGAAGTGGTAGCTAATAAATATGTTCCTGTGGGTATTTTAATTAAAGGAATCAAAATAATGAACTAATCTAAACAATAAGAAGAAATTGTGGCTCGCACCAATCAACCGTAGGTACGGTCATCAACAGACGGCTTCAGGAACTATAAACATTACAATTTTTATTACACTCGTTTCCTTGGTAAATCCACGTTAGAGGGTATAAAAGATTTGGCCAGCCCAACTTTATGACGTTTCTACTTCCCAGCAGCAAAAAGAAAACTATTGCACGCTCCAAACGCAGTTAGAAGACTCTTATTTAAATGTAATTTCAAATAAGTAAAAAATCTAAATTCGGGTGTAACCCACTATGAAATACCGTACTTCACTCTACTATTAAGAGGAGCCCGTGTATAAAGCTTTAGATTGATTGTATTGGTATTACCTTTAGCTTTATTCAAACCCGTATACCGATATGGTCCAATTTCACCAGAGATTGGTGTTGGCTGCTCGTAATGCTCCATGCTAAATGTAATTTGCGACTTTTAAAGCTACAGCTTCTAAAATCTGGATGAACGTATATGGTCCAGTTTCACCAGATTTATATATTTGTCACTCATAACGTACCATGTAAAATTTGACCAGGACCGGGATAACTTTGTGGCATCTAATGTATGGTTCATCCATAATGCACAATGTTAATTTTGAGAGACACCTTAATTTCAAGTGATCGGCCAAGCAGTTACCCTGAATGGGGTTCCCTATCGCAAGATGATAATGTACTTTTTGTGGCCAGTAATTGAAGATATGGTCGTGGACGATATGTGGGTCCAAATGGATGTATTTTTCTCGAGAAATTCAATGGCAGTGTTATCATACGTCGTGGCGATGTTTAGTGGCCGCCACGATCATGGGCTTTGACACCGTTGTACTTCTTTCTTTAGGGATATTAAAAAGAAAAAGAGTACGTCAAAAAGCCAAGAACAATTCAAAAGCTAAAGGATGCGATAACTGGGCACTTTACGACATTGCACCTCCATTATGTATCATAGTCATCGGATAGAGGTATGCCACCGAAGCCGTGGCGAGAATTTGACCGATATTTTGTTACTCATATAATTGTCATAGATCATTCTATCATAATAAAAAATATTATGATAATTCTCTGGAAAATTTTAATTTTAATTACAATTAACAACGTGCGTTTTAGTTGGGCCACTATTTACTGTTATAGGACCTCAAATCGGGAGGAACCTTTGTGAAGGAGCTATTTCAAAACATTGATATGCTTTAATTTACGCGAAATTTGATGTGAAACGGGTGTAATATGTGGCTAAGGAAGCAACATCTTCGGAAATCAGGAGAACCTTTGTATATGGGCTACCTATATGATCCATTTCTAAAGAGTTAATAACTTACCATGGAAATTTCAAGCGTGATCTGGTTGTTTTTTTTTAGAGCTGCAGGAACTTTAAAACTGGAGGGGCCCTTGTGTGGGAGCTTTTCGTGAATATGAACTGCATTTCACCAGAGAAGGAAAATGATTATTCGACCGTAATGATCAGTGCGAAAACTGGTCATTATCGAATGTAATGTGCTGCTTTAAGAGCTTGCGGTTCTCAAAAAACGAAAGAAAACCCATAAATGATATAAAAATATAGACCGCTGTGAAGTCAGTAAAGCTCGACCTTGGCCGAAACTTATAACAAGTAGAGTTTGGTAACAAACAAAGGCAACACAATAAAAATCATACGTACAAAATATGTACAGAGTGGGCTACTTAAAGTTATAAATTTGAATCGGCTGTAAAAAAAAGTACAGAAATTTTTTTCAAATTTTGGGCTGGCGGCATCATTGAGCAAGAAGCCGTCGATATCGTCATCGGTGAGCGTTACCGTGCCATGTATAACGAATTTTTGTTTCCAAAAATTCAAGAGAATAACATGGACGACATTCGGTTTCAACAAGCGTGGCCACTTGTCACACAGCCAACGAAGCGCAGCCATTTTTATTTACGCACCGTTTTGAAAATCGAATAATCAGCCGAAATTGTGATGTCAATTTCCCCCCTCGGAAATGAAATTTGAGCCTTTTGGATTTTTTTTTGTAGAAGCCATAAAGGATCAATGTTACGCATATCATCCAGAGACAATTAAAGCGTTGAAACATGAAGTCGAAGTTGCCATTGAAGGATTCGAAACAATTAAAATTTTACTGAAAAATTGGGTTATTCGGAAAAGGTACTGACGGTCCAGTTGTGGTAGTGATAAATGATGTTGTGTTCCATTATTAAATGACAAAGTTCATCCTTTAAAATAAAATCAGAAATTTTAACAAATTATCAGTACTTTCTTTGGAGCCTATGCAAACTTAAAAGTTTAAATGGCCCACCTTGTGTATGCATCTGTTTATCGCCTGAAATCGTAAATATTTTCGATAAACAACTTGCGAATATTATAGTTAATACTTCTTAATAATACGTCTTCCTTCATTAAATAAATAAAACTAATTTATTCCATGCTTTCCCAACGTTTCTTTAGCTTTTTTCTAACTTTTTCAGGGGATGTTTTTTTTTGAAAATTAATTAGTTTTAGATTTCATTCGTCATAGTTTCTTACTACTATTAAAAAACTGGACATTACGAAACAATTTAATAATAAAATAATTAAAAATAAATAAATGTACGAGGACTGCTATATATATTTCTGGCCTTATAATGAAAATGCGAATATTTATCATAAAAAATGGTTTTATTGTTTTTCAAACTATTCTCCAGCATGATTTATACATTTTGCATGCGCTCAAACCAAATGTCGAAGCACTTTTTCCACCCCGATTGAGACAACTCCAAAACATGGTTTTTGAACGCTTCGACCGCATCTTCAGACGACGAAAGTTGTTGACCATGTGCGGGAATAAAAATAAGTCATTGGGTGCCAAGTCAGGGCTGTACGGCGGATGACCCATCAATTCAATGTTTTGGCCAGTCAAAAAGGCGCTGGTTTAAGCCGATGTGTGAGAGCTCGCATTGTCATTGTACACAATGATTCGCCTTCTCTTGTTCGTTTTTCGAATTTCGCCAAAGACTTCAGGCAAACAAATTGCGGTGTAACACTCAGAATTGACCGTCCTACGTTGCTCAAGCGGAACAATCGCCACATGACCAGTTTTGCCGAGGAAACAGGTGACAATTTGCTTCGAAGTGCTTCTTCCACCAACAACTTTCGTTGGATTTGGCTCGTCTTCGAAGACCCAAACGGTCGATTGCTGCTTTGTTTCGGGCTCATACGCATAGATCCATAATTCGTCACCTGTGACTATCTTATAAACGTCTTTTGAAGCACCTCGATAGTATTTTTTCAAAATTTCTTTGCACCAATTGACTCTAGCCTTTTTTTGAGCGATTGTTGAGTTGTGCGGGATCCAAGGAGAACAAACCTTTTTTACGGCCAGGTGTTCATGCAATATCGAATGTATGCTGGTGGAAGAAATACCCAAGGATGCCTCTATCTCACGGTATGTCACCTGATCAGTTCACGCACGGCATCAATGTTCTCTGGCACAACGGCCGGTTTTGGACAACCTTCACGACCTTCGACTTTGAGCGAGCGTCAGCCAGGATTGAATTCATTAAAACAGTTTTTCACAGTGCTATAGGATGGTGCTTCAGCGCCTTACAAAGATTTAAGTTTATCGATGCACTCTTGTCGTGACAGTCCACGTCGAAAGTTGTGAAAAATGATCACACGAAAATGTTCACGAGTTAATTCCATGTTTTTGCCAAATTGATTTTTTCAAGTCACTATAAACAACACAAATGATAATCTTACGTCAAAACGTCAAATTTGTCTATGGAAATGTCAGATTGCGCCAGGCAACATTTAGTGTTGCCTAGGCCAGAAATATATATAGCAACCTTCGTAAAAATCACAGCAAAACTTAACACTAATATCATAGTAACGCACTTCTTTTCAGTTTAGCTTATTGCAGCGGAGTTAATATGCTAAGTTTTTTATCGCAGCTTTACTAAATAATTTTGTGCTTGCACTTTTTAATTGAATCGAAAAAATTGTTTTTCTTTGTACTGATACAAATGTATAAAAATAGTATTCGATTAAAATTTTCGAATAAAAAATTTTTCAAAAAAGATACTCAATTTTAATAAATAATTTATTTAAAAGTTTTAATTAGGCGTTATTCTTTTCGCTGACTTTGATTAACGTTTTTAAAAACGCAGCAAAAACATTATTTAACTGAAGTTCATGTTTTTAAACATTTTTCATAGTTGGACTTTTCAGCCTGTAACTTTTTTGTGAGGTCTTCTGCAAAGCCTTCAAGATTTTGAAGAAAGCCTAGAATATTTTTACACACACATCACACATTATTAAGTTCTAGTACATTTTTTCTGGATCAAATATGTCCATCATTTTACTGTTACTCATTTAATGACAAAGTCCTATAATTTCTTGCCAAACGCTTTCATCCGTTTGGATTTGTTTCCTAACAACCTCTTCGAGGTTAAGATGGTCTTTGATGGCAAATAGGGATGTCATAAACATAAGTCATATTAATTTTTTCTTTCATTGATCGATTCGCAACAATAAGACAGGAAACATATTTAGTTTGGTTCTTGTGCCATTTCATAACATAATTTTTCACCCATGTGGAACTTTGATTCCAATTCGCCTGCTAAGGCATCCATTATTAACCAGGGTAAGTGAGTGTGGAGGGGAGTTCATACGAGTATACAGAGCATCTAGCCCTCAGTAACATCCTGGCTACAGCTGTCACTTCAGCAGACATTAATTGTCATTTCAATGGCTGTCATATCGCATCTCTGAGTGTACCGAATGAAACCAGCATAGGATTGTGCCGTAAAGAAGAAGAAAAAATATATATAATAATGTGTATGTATTACGTTGACACATTAAGCCTCCTTGGGAAAAATGTTGATTAAAGTGTATTTAGCAGATGATGACGAGCACGATGACGACGTTCACAATAACGATGGCAAAAGTGGTTGCCTCCTAATTTTTTTTTTTTTGGGGAGGGTTATTACAATGGAAATGACATCTTACCAAAATAGTTAAGACTGACAATAGTTCAGCCGTAGTACACACGGAGGAACGAACGAACTACAGACTTACTTGCTCCCTTAAATCTATTTTCATAATTTAAAAACTTTGTGAATGCTTGTCCTTCTTTGTGCCCTTATACTCATGCTCCTGCTCTTTTATTCTGATGGCTTTTGTCTTTCCAGGTATTATCAATGTACAAATGCGTTTAATTTGTAGCAGTATTACGGAATCTTCAACTTCGTTTAGTGAGGTAAGTGCGACATGAATTTATTCTTTCACCTTAGAGGACATGCTGGTCCATTGTACATGGATAACTTGTAGGAATCTATGAGGATGACATGAATATGAATGTCCGTACGGCTTTACTATATTCTGTAAATGTGTAGTTATGCAGCAAATGAATATATTTATATAGGGTGTCCCGCAATTTAAGTTAACCCCAACATTTACGTACGCTATTTATGTGTTCTGTAACAAAAAATTCAAGTTAAATCTTTAAATAACGCCACTCTAAAGTGCGCTTCAAATACAGGGTTTTCCATTAAGGACATAACAATTTTATATATTAATAAAACACAGAGTATTTAAGATATACGAGGGTTGCTATATATATATATATATATTTCTGGCCTAGGCAACACAAAGTGTTGCCTGGCGCCATCTGGCACTTCCATTGGAAAGTTTGACATTTTTTAGCATCAACGTACTTAGAACGTTTTGACGTACGATCATCATTTGTGTTCTTTACAGTGACTTGAAAAAATCAATTTGGCAAAAAATGGAATTAGCTCGTAAATATTTTCTCGCGATCATTTTTTACAACTTTTGACGTGGATTATCACGACAAGAGTGCATCGATGAACTTAAATATTTGAATGTCGCTGAAGCACCATCCTACTTAGTAGGGACATAAATACTGTTACAACATTGAACACACCCATTTCAATAGTAGAACTGAACATACCCCGTTAATGTTATATGGGTTTCGAAAGCTTACCTCAATAGCGTTAGTTTGAAACTGGAATTGTTTCAACTTTCATCATGGAGTGGTCAGATAATGAGAACCTTATCGCTCTAATAGCGCTTTTCAAGTGTGAAATGAAAAAAACGATATTTTTAAAATGCTCTGGCCATTAGGGATTAGCCGCATGTTCGTCTACCGATGTATAAAACTGTGTGAGGAGACTGGAGATTTAAAAGACCGCCATCGGTCGGGCCGCCCACGCCCTGTTCGAACACCGCATGTCATCAAAGCCGTTAAATCAAAAATTCACAGAAATCCGATCCGAAAACAGAAAATCATGGCCCGTAAAAAGAATATCACGCAAAAGTCCATGAGTCAAATAATTAAAAAATATTTGGGACTTGGGGCTTTCAAATGACGTGCCGGACATTTATTGACTGCAGCTTTAAAAAAAATAGGATTGAAAAATGCTAACGTCTTTTGGTGAAGCACGCTGATAACTTGCACAGATTTTTTTTTTTCACCGATGAAAAAATTTTTACCGTTCAGGAAAAATTTAACAAGCAAAATGATTGAGTGTATGCGCGGTCATCTAAGAAAGCATCTGAACTGATTCCAAGGGTGGAAAAGGGTCATCACCCAGCTTCAGTCATGGTTTGGTCGGGTGTCTCTTACGATGGGGTCACTGACCTGCATTTCTGCGAACAAGGAGTCAAAAGAAACCGTTTTGGAAGCTGTTGTGAAGCCTCTTAACAAATCCCTGTTCCAAAGCCAGCCATGGACTTTCCAGTAGGATTCTGCACCGGCCCATAAGGCTAAAACGTCTCAGGCCTGGCTTCGAAACAATTTGCCAGCGTTCATTTCCTCTGAAGAATGGTCCTCAGGCAGTCCAGATTTGAACCCATTGGGGTACACATTGTGGACGGTTTTAGAGGACAAAGTTTGTCACAAATGATACCCCAACATTGGATCTCTTAAGACTGCTTTGGTTCGTGCTGTGGCCAATTTTCCAATGGACGAGATTCGTGCGGCTATTGACGATTGGCCAGTGCGACTTAAGGCGTGTGTAAAGGCAAAAGGCGGACATTTCGAATAAGTAGATTCTTTTCGGTTTTATTGGTTTATAATAAATATATTAAAAAATATTTGGTCCAAAAACATTCAGTACTTTTTATTTTATTTTAGAAGTAACGGTTTGAATCACAGGTTTGCTACATTCCGTAGAGAAGCTATGAGCTAAAGTATCAAGTCGCCTTTAAGTTTTCGGCATCGAGCATCGATTGAATAAAATATGATCAGCGGCGGCTAAAAGCCTCGGTTTATTTCAAGTAATATTACGTTTTAATGCAGACAAATATAACGTAGTTTTTGAATAAACTAGACAATATTTTAATTATAAAAAACAAAACAATTAAAAAAGACTACAGTCGGTCTTTTTGTACAGTAAAAAACATCACTTTAGTATACAGAAGACGGGACATCCATCGGCCCTCAACAGAACCCGATAATAAATATGGTGTTTGCATCTTTTCTCTTAGGTTTTACAATCATCTGTAGCATCCTGTAACTCATAAAGGGTGATCCAACTAAAACGCACTATGTTAATTGTAATAAAACATAAAGTTTTCAGAGAATTATCTTAATAGGCTCTATGACAATAACGAGTGAAACAAAGTATCGGCCAAATGCTCGCCACGGCTTCGGAGGCATAAATATATCCGATGGTCCATATTTTTTTAATGACTCTGTCACAAAATAGAGTTTCGATTTCGTTAATGTGGCGAATTATCTCATTCTTTAGCTCTTGAATTGTTCTTGGCTTATTGAGGTACACTTTTGCTTCAAATATCTCCAACGGAAGTAGTCCAACGGTGTCGAATCAGATGATCGTGGCGGCAATTTAAAATCGCCCCGACGTGAGGTAACACGGCCATTAAAGCCATTGTTTTGTTGACTGTGTGGCAAGTAGCACCATTCTGTTAGAACCACATATCGTACAGGTACATATCTTCAATTTTGGCCACAAGAAGTCCGTTATCAACTCGCGGAAGCGAACACCATTCACGGTAACTCCTTGGCCAACCTCATTTCCGAAGAAGCACGTCCTGATGAAGCCGCCTGCCCGTTAAACGCACCAAACAGTGACTTTTTGTAGATTCATCGGCTTTTCAACAATCACTCGTGGATTCTCAGTTGCCCAAAATTGGCAGATCAGCTTCAACAATCTTCACGCTGTTCAATTGTATAGCTCTTTGTGGTTGAATTTATCAAACACTGACACAAAGAAATGTCAAATTAAGTTGGGCAAAAACGTGACGTTAGGGTGGGACTCACAATTAACATCATGCATTTTGGCTGGAACACCCTTAACCGTCACGTCATTTAAATGACCTCTTAGCCGCAATAGCAGTGCTTGAAGTGGAAGTCTCACTTTTTGGCCTGATTCAATACTCGTATATGTGACAGCGCATAGAGAAAGGGACCTAAGGGTAAAAAAATCAGTATTCGCCTTTTTTTGGTGTGGACATCATCTGAGCATTGAATGAGACCGATCCCATGCCCCAAAAGTGTTCCCTCCCAGAGATATGCGCGTTTTATGAAAGTGATGGTACACCAAAGATACACGTATTTAAATCTTTAAAATGGCTCTCCTGAACAAAACTGGTTTTTACCCTTAGGCCCCTTTCTATTTTGCGCGTCACATATAATGAATGCTGGCCACGTGCTCGCCAAAAGAGCTTGCTTGGCTTGTTAGCGTAGATTAAGGATTTGGCATATCCTCAATAAAAACAATCAAAATATGACGCTCGTCGAGAGATGATCCAAGTAACTAGCGTTACATCGCTAGTTTATCTGCTTGGCCCCAAAGTTTGGATGTATCGATTTTTTTAACTCTGGCCGCAGAACGTGGATAAGGATCCTTCTGTAGCGAAGAAAAGTACGTTTTAGAACGTTTCACAATCGCAACAAAGCATTAGTGGTGATTGATTGAACTCATGTGAATTGTTTTTGCTTTAATAAAGGCAACTTTGATTGTTGACGTTGTCGCTGAACGTCAATTTAGTCAAGTCTAGTAGATAATTTTTCCATATTTTTTTTTAAATTTTACTATTTACTTTTTCCTAAAAGCAGAAAGGGGCCGCCTAAGGCGTGATGAAGGATAACCCAAGAAAAACTGCAAACACATTATCTTGTGAACCCAGTCATCCCAAAAATTCTAAATGAAGTAATATTAAAAAAAAAATAAATGTTAAATATTTGCCAGAGTGTAGGAATTAAAATCTATTTCAGCAGAAAAAGAGCGCCCAATTTTCCCAATATTTTCGAAAAAATTAATTACCGCTTTCTCGTTACTTTTCCACAAGTTGTTCTTTTCACTGTTCATTGTCTGCGTAAAGTTGTAGAAATATCCACTTTTTTCTTTCTTTTCACCAGACATGCAAACAACTTTGACTTAAGCAATGTCTGCTTAACTTTTATCCTGTTGTTATCGGACCTTTACATCCTGTGCCTTCGGATTTGTTTTGCTTTTACGTGTGTGTGTGAAAGTGGTAACTGGCATTGGTTGGTGAGGACTCCAGCTATGCAATTTTTTTTGCAAAGTTTAAAGTTTGCATGTACATTTCGAACTTGTTCAATAAAAGAGTATTAACTCAAAATCTTAAAATTTTTTGAATGGACCAAACCTAGTTAAATTTGGCTAGGATGTACTTATACTTCCACATATTGAAAGTATCATTTCGTTTTTGATATAAAATTATTACATTATATAGAGATGGCTAATTTAAACCGTGTGCTTACAAAAAGTGAAATTTGTATATTTCGAGTTAATGTCCTTTTGTTGCACCAGTGCAATATGTTCGTAGTATAAGCATTGAAGCCAATAGTTTTGTTTCCTCTTTAAATTTGTTAGTTTCAGCAAAACTGTGAGCAATCTCTTTGGGATTATTTTTAATTCGAAAAGTGCTTGTGATCGGTCATGGTACATTAGTTCCTGGGGTTTTCAGTATCTCTTATAAAGTTAAGAGTGTTTTTTTTAGATACAAATAAAGCTTTTAATTGAGAATTGGGGTTTTTAGGTCATACGATATGTGACGCGCAAAATAGAAAGGGACCTAAGGGTAAAAACCAGTTTTGTTCAGGAGAGCCATTTTAAAGATTTAAATACGTGTGTCTTTGGTGTACCATCACTTTCATAAAACGTGCATATCTCTAGGAGGGAACACTTTTGGGGCATGGGATCGGTCTCATTCGATGCTCAGATGTTGTCCACAACAAAAAAAAAGTGAAAATTGATTTTTTACCCTTTCTCTATGCGCTATTTCTGGCCTTGCGCCATATGACATTTCCATAGGAAAGTTTGACATTTTTTAGCATAAACGTACTCAGAACGTTTTGACGTACGACCATCATTTGTTTTGCTTACAGTGACTTGAGAAAATCAATTTGGCAAAAAATGGAATTAACTGGTGAACATTTTCGTGCAATCATTTTTCACAACTTTCGACGTGGATTATTACGACAAGAGTGCATCTATGAACTTAAATCTTTGTATGGCGATGAAGCACCATCCTATAGCACTGTGAAAAACAGGTTTAATGAATTAAATCGTGGCAGACGCTCGCTCAAAGACGAAAGAAGTAAAGGTCATCCAAAAACTGCCGTTGTGCCAAAAAACATTGATGCCGTGCGTGAACTGATAATGCAAGATCATCATGTGGCATACCGTGAGAAAGAGGCATCCTTGGGCATTTTTTCCACCAGCATACATTCGATATTGCATAAACACCTGACCGTAAAAAAAGGTTTGTTCTCGTTGGATCACGCACAGTTTGAGAATCGCTCAAAAAAATCTCGTGTCGATTGGTGCAAAGCAATTTTGAAAAAACACAATCGCGGTGTTTCAAAAGACTTTTGTAAGATCGTCACAGGTGACGAATCATGGATCTATGCGTATGAGCCCGAAACAAAACAGCAAACGACCGTGTGGGTCTTCGAAGACGAGCCAAATCTAACGAAAGTTGGTCGTGGAAGAAGCACTTCGAAGCAAATGGTCGCCTGTTTCTTCGGCAAAACTGTCATGTGGCGACTGTTCCGCTTGGGCTACGTAGGAGGTCAATTCTGAGTGGTACACCACAATTTGTTTGCCTGAAGTCACTACTATAAGGCCAGAAATATATAAAGCACCCCTTTTATAAAATTATAATTATCACAAAAGATAATTTTAATTAAATGTTGATCGCGCTTCTCCACACTATAGTATACAATCGAGAAAATCTGCTCATGAAGTCAGATCGAATTTTACATCGGTTTTTTGGAAACACTAAACGGCGACCATTGCTTTCAATGTCCATCTTTGTAAATGGCTATAACAATCTTAACGCTCCGCTTAATTGCGAAGCTCCCTATGGTTGAATTTGTCAAACACTGAAACAAATAAACGTCAAATTAAGATGGTCAAAAAACTTGGCGGTAAGGTGTGACTCAAAATTAACATCGTGCATTATGGTTGGGTCCTTTACGTATCGTTGAGTCCTTTACGTATCGTTGAGTCCTTTACATATCGTTGAGTCCTTTACATATCGTTGAGTCCTTTACTTATCGTGGAGTACTTTACATGGACACAAACGATCTTTGGTTTCAGATCGATGGCGCGCCATGCTACTCAGCCCATTATCAGCCGTCTCGGCGACGTCATCTCGACACATCGGAGCTGCGATTACACAGTTAGGTTGTGTTATCGTTATCCTTTAAAGTATCGGCTCCTTAAGGCGAGAATTAAGTTAGATATTCGTAAAATCAAACCAACAACAATCACCAAGGACTTTAAAAGTTGGGTTGACAGAATGTGCTACGGTCAAGCCGGACGAGGAGTCCCCTGAAAATTTTCCTCCTTCAAATAAACCAGTAATATGCCGAAAAAAAATATTTGTGTGATTTTTTTAAACACCCTCTAGTAATTTTAAGATAATGTCACCAACTAATAACATGTTGTACATTTTTAACAATCCTAATCGAAAAGTCAACCTGTATTAACAAGTTCGTGCAGCTCTCTTCGTTAACGCTTTTACAATTCATACTTCCATTTCGCTGCTGCATCAGATTTGCTAAAAGCCAAACAACCTATAAGCATTGGTATGGCAACTACACAATGTCGACATTAAAACTTAGCGGATTGGCATCTTATCTTATCGATACCTTCTCACACCTTTCGCTAAAATTATCATTTCTTGCGAACGCACATTCACTACAAAATGTCTTGCTTCAAAAGATTGCCTGCATTTGACACTTGCCACCAACTAAAAACGAAATATTCATGCTTATCAGTTTGTAAGCAAATCAATAGTTTTTATATTAAAAAGTTTCGAAACGTGATTGGCATTTTTGTGGATTTTGCGTATATTAGGGGGGGAAAATTAGTTTTGGGCCAGAAGTTTTCAGAAACTAGTTGACAGGAGGTTCTTATTACAATTATTATTATTCCCTTAACATCTCATATAGGAACATACGGGAACTTTTCTCAAATCAATGAGCTATGCTCGATATTATACTTTATATTGATTGAGCGGGATTCTGGGACCTAAGCTTTATTGCCGGCTCCTAACGGCTCATGTATTTTTCACAGAAGCTTTTACCTGGCTTAAAGATTAATTTATTAACACGAGGTAAAAACCCGTCCGCTAAAAAATGTAAGCTGCTCGTACTCGGATTTCAATATGGATTTATTTGGCTTACTATGGCAGTGAGCCTTAATGAGTTGGTCTAAGCTTAACTAATCGTACAAATTATGATTAATAATAAAAGTACAACTGGGCAAAAATATCTTCCCACAAATACACTCGAGGAAAAATTCTGTAGCCTCCACTAGGAAAGAGACATAAGAAAGGGGTACTTTTTGAGTTAGACATGATGCTCGTACCATTCAAATAAACGGGTAGTGACATCTCATTATCCTCAACATGAATGCCAAGCAAAGTGACAGTTACGAGTATTTTCGGTTAATTTTTTAGTCATTCCTCTTGATTTTATTTCGTACACCCAACTGTGGTCCAACGTATCATGACTAAGAGCTGATTTACAGCACATTAAAGGAATGGAGATAAACCCTATATATACCGATCGATTCCATCTTCCTATCTGGTTCACTTAGCGATGTCTGTCCGTCAGCTATGAAACGATATCGATGGTACTTTCTTAAAGCTTGGGCCAAGGACTAAACCTATTGAAATTGGTCCACTTTGGTCTATATTTTGATATAATTTTTACCGTTTTTAGAACCTACTCGTATAGCTCTAAAAGCCGCATATCACATTCGATTTCAAACAAATTTTGCACAGGGCATTACGAGCGATCAGCACCCATCTTTGTTCAAATTTGACCATATTGGTCGATGTCTCCGAATAGCTCCCACACAAAGGTCCCTCCCGATTTGAGGTTCTGCAGCTTTAAAAGCCACAAAATAAATCAGAACACACTGACATTTTTGTTTATTGTACGTTATGAGCAATTATTAACCGTGCACGCAGAAAAAAAGTATGGTTGGGGTGACAATATTCAAAGAGGATCATACTATTGTTGGGTATATGGTTGTGACACAACAATATTATGATCCTCACAACAATAGTATGATTCACACATAACCAAACTATGATCCCCACAACCATAGTATGATTCACACATAACCATTCTATGATCCCCATTATCATAGTATGATTCACTCATAACCATACTATGATCTCCACAGCCATACTATGATCCTCACAACAATAGTATGATTCACACTCAACCATACTATTATCTTCACAACCATATTATGATCCTCACAACCATAGTATGTTTCTCATACAACCATAGTATGATCCTCACAACCATAGTATGATTCACACGCAACCATACTATGATCCCCACAACCATAGTATGATCCCCAAAATTATTTTTGAGGATTGGTTATTGTTGTTATTCAAAAATAGAGGTTTTTATTAAGTATGTTATTTTAAATTGCATTACTTTTAGTTCATAGCCATGTTTTTATTAAACATTTCATTCAAGAAACAATATATATTCCAACGGTCAAAAATACTTTTGGTTGCCAGCAGGGGTGAATGCTACTTCACCATCCGTAGACCGAAGTAACGACTGTGATTAAACCATGATCAATGGCGATATACTTAAGTGCAGGCAGATTTTAAATAAACGAGAACCAGTCGGTATTAGAGTATTTCACCGAACAAAGTAAACACAGTAAAAATCCCTCGAACTACCATCCGATTGTAATTGTTCTTTTAATGGACAGCAACCATTCACTGTATCGTGTGTATGTGTTTTTTTGTATATCAAAAAACATACGCACACACATACATGTATGCTCTATAAAACCCTTTTTTATGTTCATAGTCGCATCCATACTGTATGATTGCCGTAATCAAATTTTTGTTAACGTAAATTTTAAACAACAATACATTTGTTGCACCAACCATGTTTATATGGTTGCTACAACCATATTTTCATTTCTAAATTTGGCAATAATACTATTGTTACATTTCAACAATAGCAATACTGTCGCAATCATACTATTGTCAAAATGAAATTCAAAAAACAATACTATGGTTGCAACGAACATGTTTTTATTGTAGAGAACATATTACTGTTGCGGTGACCATAGTGTAACCATATCTTTTCTCTCTGTGTGGTAATTAACTGCCGTTAAAATGGACCATAATATAGGGTTCATATTTTCCTGTAGCCCCCATGCAAAGGTGCTTCCTGATTTCTGAACCTACGGCTGTCAAAGCCACATATAACATCCGCTAAACACCAAATTTCGCATTAAAGCTTGGACATATCGGTCTATGATTTGAAATTAAGGGTTATTCTAAAGCACAAACCAATGTGTCCTCCATAGCAGAGCTCTTCTTAATAACAGAGTTGTATAGGGTATCCCATATTCAGTTTTTTAACTTTGTTTTTATTTAAGTACTAGCTGATCCGGCCCATCATCGCCTTTGTAGGGTATCCCATAGTCTGCCACGTCCGATCTAAAATTTTTAAATTGTTTATTTATTAAGGTAAAGAGTGGGTAATTTATAATTTCAAATTTGAACCGGCTGTAGTACAAAAAAAAGTAGAAATATTTTTTTTAAACTAATGGTTTTATTGGAAATGTTAAAGTTGACCGATATAATCCTAAATTCATTCAAAAATGCTTAGAAATTTGTAAGAATTTTTCGCGCCGCTTTTCAAAGTTTCTTTTGATGTTTAGTTAATTGAAAAGCTGTCGCGATTAGTTGTTAAAATTTTCAAAAAAAAACGCTTATGGTCATAGGTTCGTTACCAAATCAAAAGAAAACTGTATTATGTGCCCTTCGCGAATTGTGCCACTGCTGACCTTTTGATATTTCAAATATGTGACACCGCATGGAGAAAGGGACCTAAGGGTAAAAAAAGAAAATCAATTTTCACTTATTTTTTGATGTGGACAACATCTGAGCATCGAATGAGACCGATCCCATGCCCCAAAAGTGTTCCCTCCCAGAGATATGCGCGTTTTATGAAAGTGATGGTACAGCAAAGATACACGTATTTAAATCTTTAAAATGGCTCTCCTGAACAAAACTGGTTTTTATCCTTAGGCCCCTTTCTATTTTGCGCGTCACATATATGCTTCTCTTTTTTCGTTAAAAATAGAGTAAGTTTTTAGCGATTTATAGTTTCGAACCTGCAGAAATATCGGTTGTGATCATGAATTATGTGTCAAATCCTACAGCAAAAAAGCTTAAAATTTTCCGCCAAGTTTATTCGCCGTTTGTTAAACTTGGTTCCCTTTCTAACTTTTCTCAACATTCCATCTTGATTTCTATATTTATCTACCTTAAATTTAATTTAGAAATGAAAACATCCTTTAATATTTCTTCTATATGCGATTGTTTTTTTCATAATTTTATTTAATACAAACTTTCTGCTGATGATCTTTAAGCTTTGCATTTTTAGCTACATTTGGTATCCTCCTACTGCAAAATAAATATTTTCCACATAAGGCGGTTCGTTAATTTGTGTGGAAACAAATTCCTTACTATAGGATTGATAGTGTAACTGGAGAAAATATATGAAGCTAATCAAGTATACATTCGTATCTGTTCAATCTTAAAGGCCACTAATGTAATGGTACACCTAAAATATACAACCTTTTAAGTAAATGCAAAATACTTTCGACCTGCCAACGCATAGAAAAAATGCCATCTTCAAGATTAGTCTTCGAAAATCTACTTAAAAACTTTCTGTATTTCGTTTTTTCATATTATGCAGGCATATTAGAAAAAAAACGTCTTAAAAATTATCTTCAAATTTCCAACAAAAAGTCGTCAAAAAGATGAGCATCTCTGTTTGTCGGATGAAAAACGCACTATTGTTTTGTCACAAACTTTGTCTGTATTGGTCTTACTCTTGTCTTAAGACGAACTTCCCAATAGGACTTTTTCCGAATACTTCGGAAAGTATACAGGGATTGTATATGAGAGCCAAAAATCAACTCCATACATCTTCGCATACTTTGTATAAAGAAACGTCATGAAGTAACGAAAGTGAGAAAATTTCATTCGTGGGTGATGCATCATCAAACATCTTCGCATACTTTGTATAGACACGAAGATGGAACACGATGTGGTCTCCATACACTTCCCTATACTTTGTATGCGATTGTGTTTGTATATACTGAAGCGGCCATTCCTTAATAAATGTATATTGGAAAGGTATACTGACGGGCACAGTATCCCTATATCGTTTGTATACTATACGAATGCGTCTACGTATAGTATACTGGTCCTATTGGGTTCTTATCTGCAGCACTGAATACTCTAGTTTTTCCCGATTCTCTTATATTTTGGCTCAACGTGTTCCTTTATCAGCTTAGATTTAAAATATAGAGTACAAAGCTTATCTTTGTTGTCTCTTGCCATCATCTTTCTCTCTGATGTTCATTAGAGTTGGTTTAAAATTGTCCTGTTTATCGTTGGAGGAAAACTGCAATCTGCAGATGATGAATGTTTTATTCTGCTGATGGTTTGTCATACAAGCTGATATACGTTATGTTTTGTGAAAGCGAATGTCCTTTTGTGTAATAGGGTGCCCTGCAAAACCTTGCTTTTATATTTTTTGGTGCAATATTGTTCACGCGACGTTTATAACATCCTGTTTTTATACATTACACCACACTGTGGTGCTAAGTATTATGACGTAGTGCGGATGCCTGTGGCACTTAAAGAAAAGGATATTGAACTTAAATTTGTTTGTACCGATCTATTTAAGAAAACATTCTAATAAAGTTAAGCGATGTCTGTCTGTCTATCTATCAAAGTACAGTTCGCAAAATGACCCGACTTCCACAAAATCTGGCATAACATTCTGGGTTGAACGTAGGAAACCCATATTAAAAGACACTTACATTGGTCTATGTTTTGTTTTTCGATGACTAATCCTTTACGAGTAAAAAGCATCCCCGCACCACTCTGGGCATTAGAATTAAATTTCGTGTCAAATGTTTGGAACTGCCGAAAATAGTTGAGCTGTTGACTCGCCTTTAAGTATACCGATCGACTCAGAAATTGGTTATAATGTCTGGCTGTCCTTCAGTCTGTAATCAAAGTATAGGGTGATCCATCTAGTGGTATTTCTAGATGGATCAAAAAATAAAAAAAAAATATTAAAATTTAAATCAAGTGTGGAATCTTTATTGGTATTTTGAAAGGATATTTTATGACATTTTTTTTGAATATAATTACCTTCAAATGTTGGCTGCAACTACGCCTCAGGGTTTCCATTCTAAGGGTCCAATTTTGGAGGACTCGTTCGAGCATTTCGGCCGGCATGGCTTTGATGACACGCGTAATGTTGGCTTCCAAAACCTAAATCGTAGCTGGTTTGTCAGCATAGACTTTGGCCTTTACGCAACCCCAAAGAAAAATGTCGAAAGGTGTGATATCACACGATCTAGACAGCCAACTCACCGGTTCAAAACGTGAAATTAGCTGCTTTTCGAAATGACCTCTCAATAAGTAGATCCATTGTTGGAGCAGCTGTATGGCAAGTAGCACCGTCCTGTTAAAACCAAGTGTCGTCAAGATTACGGGCTTCAATTTCAGGTAGCATAAAGATAATGGTGCGCGATAGCTAGCACCATTGATGGTTACGTTCCGACCATCATCATTTTTGATAAAATATGCACCGGTGATTCCACCAGCTTACAAACCGCAGCAAACCGTGGTTTCCTCTGGGTAAAATGGCACCTCTTGAACCTCTTCTTGATGGTCTTCAGCCCACATGCGGCAATTTTGTTTATTGACTTTGCTGTTTAGCCAGAAATGGGCCTCACCACTGAACACAATTTTAGTCGAAAACAGCGGATCTTCCCGTTTCTCACCGAACGCTTATTTCCATAATACAGTTGCAGGAAGTTATTTTCAAAAAATAAATGCCATAAAATGTTCTTTTAAATTACCAATAAAGATTCTACACTTGATTTGAATTTTTTTTTATATTTTTTTGTTTTGGAAAAATACCTCTAGATGGATCACCTTTTACATGTAGCAATTGTTGTTCGATCACCATGTAATTTTATAGAAGTAAATTTTTTGGACAAAGGACATTTTTGAAATTGAGGAAAATTTAGGTACTGCTTCCACACATATTTCATTTAAACTTGATGTCATTTGACACAGCCTTTTACGCACGATTAGTAATCTGCTAAAAAAAATGTGTAGTATGGGTTCACGTTATGGTATACTCGTAGCCTTAGTTCAAAGGTCCCTCCCGTTTTTGCAAAATATTTCAATAAACAAACAACTAAGCTTGAACCATTTTAGACTACTCACATATATAGGCACATTTGTTCATAAAGTCCCCATGCAAATGTTTAAGGGGGCCTTAAAAAACAAGAACATTTTCTCAAAAACAAGAACATTTTCTCAAGAAGCCTGAAATGAAATTGTTTGTGCAACTCGGGTAAATTTAGTCCCAATATCTTGACTATTTAAACATAGACAACTGAGCACCAAAAAACAATTCAATTTCTCACATATTTAAATGCGACATTATTGTTCTTAATTTCATTTAATTTAGAGCCCGACCTGAATTCAGAACCCTGATTTCAATTGGCTATTTTGTTTGGACTGAAGATCGTTTGGCAGAAAATGAAGAGTTTTACCGAAAAGTCGTGATTTTAGATGAAGCTCATTTTCATCTTGGTAGCTATGTAAATAAGTAAAATTGCCGCAGAGATTCAGAGATCCCACACGTGACTTTTGAGAAGCTAATGCATCTACAACGAGTATCTGTTGGTGTAGATTTTAGTCGGGCGGCATCAGTGGGCTTTTTTTCTTCGAAGAATGCAATGGACGACATTTGGTTTCAACAAGACGTGGTCACATGTCACACAGCCAACGCAACCATCGATATTTTGTGCACTGATTTTGAAAATCGAATAATCAGCAGAAATTTTGATGTCAATTGACCGCCTCGGATCTGTGATTTGAGCCCTTTGGATTATTTTTTGTAGGGAGCCATTAAGGATAAATGTAACGCTTAGCATCTGGAGACAGTTGAAGCGTTGAAACATAAAATCGAAGTTGCCATTGTAATGATTTGACCAGAAACACTCGAAAATGTACTGAACAAATTGGGTTGATTGGATGAGGTAATCGTACTGTCGTGGTAGTCATATGAATGTTATTCTGTTCCATTATTAAATGACAAAATTCAACCTTTCCAATAAAACCGGCAATTTATAAAAGTATCAGTACTTCTTTTTACGGCCGATTCAAATTTAAAATCGCCCACTTCTGACATTTTTTTTACTACTTTTAATTTTATTTTAAAATTAAAATACTATTTTTTAGGGAGCAGGGTCTTACATCACGAGGGACCTTTAAAGGTTCTGCAATCACGAGCGACCTTTGGGTAGAACTTGTTCGAAAACTTGAACCTGTGTGGCCCAATTTCAGCATATATAGCTGGTTAATTGTTATTCTCTGAGCGAATATGTAACTTTTAGAGCTGCAGGTTCCGAAATCGGATGATGCAGTTTCATTAGAGTTCATGTATGGTCACTAGGGTGGGCCAATTTGAAAGCACAACAATTTGTCGATATTGTGCCATCAATTTTTCGATAGCGTTGGGCATGAGGAAAAAAAGCTCGAATTTTTATTCTCACGCATTTCTATTCATTGTATTTTATGTGACAATGTATACTTTATTTGTATGTCATCTGGGAAAGGTAATATTTAAAAAAAAATATTTTTTATCTACCTACAACAAAAAAAAACCTTAAAAATTAAATTTGAGAATAAATTAAAAAAATTTAATTGAGGCGCCTCGAAAATGATATTTTTAATTTGTCGAATTAAAACTTTTTCCTCATGCCAAAAACTATTACAAAATCGATGGCACAATATCGATTGCTAAATCGATCCACCTTAATGGTCACTAATAACGTACCATGCTAAATTTGAGCGTGATTGGATTTAATTTGAAGCATATAGACCTACAGCACCTCCACTCGGGATACTTTTTCTGTTTAAGAACTATTCAAAGACATGCAAAAATATATTTGGTCCACTCTCCGCAGATTGAAAAATGTTAGCTAGAGATTTGTATTTTGTTCAAGAAATCCTCTTCTTGGGCGAGGCCAACATTTGCCTAAGTGGCTGTGTTAGCAAAATTCTACTAAGAATGCGTTTACAAAGATGGACAGTTTACAGCTTTTTATGGCACGACGGCAACACCGGACTTTATTTGGCTAGGAATAACGAAAGAGACAACGTCGAGAATAACGTCAATGGTCCTCGGTATAGAGTACTATTAACTGACTTTCTGTGGTCAGAGTTAAGCAGCTATAAATTATTTAAGCCAAAAAGCTTAAAGTTGTGTAAGAACTTCTGCATCTTTTGTCATTTCATGGCGAGCGATCATCGATTGGCAGCGACTTTAGACCCCCTGATTAATTTTTTAGGGCTGTACGTAGGCCTTACCCTTGGAGAGCTTGATGTAGCGTTTCTGATCCAAGATTCTTGATTCAAGCGGATTAATGCCGCTCGTATAACGTCAACTGTCAGGATAATATAATAATGTTGTTTCAGCGACTGTTAACATACGAGAGTTGCTATTTATATTTCGGGTCTGCAATAAAAACACAATAATTTATCCTTGGAAATGGTTTTTATTATTTTTCAAAATATTCTTTAAGATCAATACACTTTTGCATGCACACAAACCAATTTTTTAAGCACTTTCTCCACTCCGATTGAGACACCTCCAAAACATGATTTTTGAACGCATCAACAGCTGCTTCGGGCGATGAAAAACGTTGACCACGCATTTTTTCCTTGATGCTAGGGAATAATAAGAAGTCATTGGGTGTCAAATCAGGGCTGTACGGTGGATGGCCCATCAATTCGACATCTTGCGTGGTAAAATAGCTCATGGTTTTAGCTGATCTGTGAGAGCTCGCATTGTCGTGATGTAAACAGATCCGTCTTTCTTTTAATTTTTCCTCATTTCTTCGAAAACTATTGGCATACAGATGGTTGTACCACTTGTTTCAGGTTCATATGCAAATATGTATCCATGATTCGTCACCTGTGACAATGTTATACACTGCCTTTGAGCTAACGCAGTTATACTTTTTCAACATCTGTTTGTACCAATCCAAACGAGCCTTTTTTGAACATTCGTCAAATTATGTGGGTTCCAACAAGAAAAAATTTGTTCACGGCCAAATGAACATGCTATATCTTATTAATGCTTTTCATACTTATGCCCAAGGATGCCTCAATCTCACGGTATGTCACATGTCGGTCTTGCTTAATCAGTTCACGCACAGCATCGATGGTTTCGGGCAAAGTGACCGAAGTTGGACGTCCTTCACGAATTTCATCCTGGAGCGAACGGAGTCCGAGACTGAACTCTTGGTACCAGCGATTAACAGTGGTTTTTGATGGTGCTTCATCGCCAAAAGTTGAAACAATTTTATTTCTCTGTGTGTTTCTCTTGTGTCGATAACCCACGCCGAAAATCGTAAAAAATCATCGCACGAAAATGTTCGGGATAATTCCATTTTTTGACTGAGATTCATTTTTTAACACACTGTTAACAAAACAATTCGCCCTCAAATGACAAAACGTTCTAAGTGAAGTTATACTAAAAAAAGTTTCCAATGGAAGTTCCAGTTTGCATCTGGGAACACAAGTATTGTCAGGACCCGAAAAATAAGTAGCAACCCTTGTATTAAAAAATGGGTTTAGCGAATATGCAAATGCGATAGCAAAAAGTTCGCAAATGCCAATCGAAAGTTTGTAACAAACTTAGTAGACTCTCCACGTGGTGACTTTCACAAGGCACCTTGAAACCCACTGCCTGGTTGACGATTAAGGATTTTTCCTACCCGATTTTTATATGAATATTTGTTTGTCCTGTCACAATGTGTTGGGCGCTCTAATGGAATACTAAATTGCCACCGCATTGAGAGCATTCATATTTCGAAAAGCATTTAGGTCTTCAATTGAAACGAAGCATATCTTCATTGTGGCGCCCCTTTTGTCAAAGGAATGTTCTTTAAAGTATTTTTCTTAAAACATTTTCTTTTTTTTTCGCTCATAACACTGTAAGTGAATTCCACCCACCTAGAGAGAGACGCAGCCATAAAATAATAACAATGACGAGTCGAATTCGAGTGTTAAGTTAACAGGAAACCCATTGTGTTCGACGTCTCTATACAAGTGTGAAACCATGCATAAATGCGCGTTCAAATAAAAATAATATAGAAATGTATTTGTGTGTTTCGGTTTTTATTTTTTGCGTTGCGTTCTTTTTTTGTTTGCTTTTTGTACAAATATTCTGAAAGCGGAAAAATAACATTTATGCTACCGAAGGACTAAAAGCCATATTTACTTTTAAAATGTTCTCTCTCTCTCCAACACACACACACTCCAACCGGCACACATCAATGGCAGCATGTGTGACATTTCGCCCAACATTTACATAAAGGATACATCTCGAAACACACACACATATAATGACATCCCAGTTGCGGAAATGTTTAGGCCATAACTAAAGAGACATGCAAATAAGCCTTCTAAAGGTTTTCAATAGGTACACAAATACACCTTCTACTAGCAGGCGTATCAGTTGCTTAACTTTACACCTTCCATTTAACTGGCTAAAAATTCGATACACATTCCAATCTCGCTTTAAATAGATGCGGAAAACATGATTCTTTCCTTTTGAAAGTAGACCTGCCTTCTTTGAGGAGGGCTGTTTGTAGGCCTACCTATAAAAATCTTTAAGAGAACATGTGCGTTAGCTAGTTAAAGCTCGACCATTTGATGTGGTAGTCAAGAGGATGTATGTGCGAGATCGTGGGTTCGAAACCGGAGTTAAAGTTTTCCGATAAACAAATCTTTGTACAGGGCTTTAGATTAAGGACATAACAATTTTATATACAGTAGTTATATACAGTAGACGCAAATTAGAACTCTAAAAATTAGAAAAATTAAAACCAGCATTTTGATGCATTGACAATTCGGAAATTAGAACCAAAAGTTCAATTTACATGTTAGGCAAAAACTATGTGTAATAAGAAACACTGCCACCGCATTCCAACAGTTGGATAAAAACACTTTCCTTTACTTCAATGAAATTTTCATATTTGAAACATTTAGGTAATATAATTTGACTGAAATGTTAGTAAGGTTTTCGTTTTTTTAATAAAATACAAAAAATTGGATAAAAATAGTGTATTCGCCTAATTTTTTTAAAAATAAAAAAACCGTCCAGAAATTAGAACTTTTCGGAAATTAGAACCACCCGAAAAACAAGTGGTTCTAATTTGTGAGCCTCTACTGTATTAATAAAACACAGATTATTTAAGATTTATTACAGGTGTAGTGCAAATATTACATTTTAAGAAAGAATTTAAGAACGAGCCGTGTACAGCGATCTATTCTTTGGATCCAATTTTCTATCACTCTTTCACAAATTACGACCGGAACGTTAGCCATTTCGCGTTGGATGTTGTCTCTGAGCTCGTCTAAAGTTGTTAGCTTGTTGGCATAGACCAATGACTTGATGTGATCCCTCACAAGAAATCTAATGGCATTTAATCGCATGAACGAGGTAGCCGTTCACCGAATTGTTTTTCAGTAAATCTATTGTAACACGTGCTGTGTGGCTCGTGGCACCGTCTTGTTGAAATCACATATCGGCGATGTCAAGCTCATCCAATTCTGGGCAAAAATAATTTTCTAATATGGCGCTCTCCATTGACGGTAACATGATGATTGTTTTCATCGACAAAAAATACGGTCCAATAACACCTGCGATATGGAACCCACACCACACAGTAATTTTTTGCGAATGAAATTGTGTCTCTTGAAGCACAAGTGGCTTTGTTGCTGTCCAATAACGTATATTTTGCCTATTGACAAAACCACTGAGCCAGAAATGAGCTTCATCGCTGAACATGATTTTTCGATGAAATTCTGGGTTTTCGTGAAAATTTAGCTAAAGTCGGACGCTGCCACTATACTTATAAGTACAATACCCTGCAAGTTCAGAAAAAGCAAACTGAAAATTCAAATTTACCCAGATTTTAAAGCTAATGTTACTTGGTAGGGGCATAAATGCTGTTACACAAGTTTTATGCTGTAAAATAAGAAGTACTGAACGTTTTTGGACAAAATATTTTTTAATATATTTATTGATTTATGTTGTATCCAAAAAGGATCTACTTATTCGAAATGTCCGCTTTTTGTCTTACACACGCCTTAAGTCGCACTGGCCAATCTTCAATAGCTGCACGCACCTCGTCCATTGGAAAACTGGCCACAGCTCGAACCAAAGCAGTCTTAATAGATCCAATGTTGGGGTATCTTTTGTGACAAGCCTTGTCCTCTTAAACTGTCCACAATTTGTAATCCAATGGGTTCAAATCTGGACTGCCTGAGGGCCATTCTTCAGAGGAAATGAACGCTGGCAAATTGTTTCGAAGCCAGGCCTGGACGTTTTAGCCTTAGCGGCCGGCGCAGAATCCTGCTGGAAAGTCCGTGGCTGGTTTTGGAACAGGGAATTGTTAAGAGGCTTCACAACAGCTTCCAAAACAGTTTCTTGATAAACTTTAGCCGATGTTTTGACTCCTTTTTCGCAGAAATGTAATTCACCCCACCAAACCATGACTGAAGCTGGGTGATGACCCTCTTCCACCCTTGGGATCAGTTCAGATGCTTCCTTAGATGATCGCGCATACACTCTTTCATTTTGCTTGTTAAATTTTTCCTGAATTTTTCTCTGTATGTAGCGTGCTTCACCAAAAGACGTTTGCATTTTTCAATCCTATTTTTTTTTTAAAGCTGCAGTCAATAAATGTCCGTTTCGACTCATGGACTTTTGTGTGATATTCATCTCACGGGCCATGATTTTTTGTTTTCGGAGCGGATTTCTGTGAATTCTTGATTTAACGGCTTTGATGACAGAGCGAACAGAGCGTGGTCGGCCTGACCGGTGGCGGTCTTTTACATCTCCAGTCTCCTCAAACAGTTTTATGCATCGGTAGGCGAACATGCGGCAAATCCCTAGTGGCCGAAGCGTTTTAAAAATATCGTTTTTTTCATTTCACACTTGAAAAGCGTTATTAAAGCGATACGGTTCTCATTATCGGACTACTCCATTATCGGACTACTCCATGATGGAAGTTGAAACAATTTTAAAATCCCGTTACAGTGTTTTTCACCTTACTAGGTAAGTTAGAGTTTGTGGAAATATGTCATTATTTTTGAAAAATCGGTTGAACATGTATGTAGCAGCTATATCTTCATCTGAACCAATTTTCTTCAATTTCAAACGCTCTGTCCTTGGCCCAAAAAACTAACGCGTGCTTCATTTCATCAAGGCTGGATGTATGATGTTGCTCCTAGAGGTAAAAGCTGAAAAGCTGTATGTGGGAGCTATATCTAAATATCAACCGATTTTCATGAATTTTAATAACGTCGCCCTTGGTCCAAAAAAAAACATGTGCCAAATTATATCAAGATTGTGGCTTCTTAAGCTTAAGGTACAAAATTGGATAAAGGTATATGTAAGGGAGCTATATTTAAATCTGAACCGATTTTCTTCCATATTAACAATGTACTTTCTTGGTCAATGAGACTAATGAGACTGGATGCACTATGTGGCTTCTAGAGCTAAGGACATAAAATTGGATGAATATATATGTGTGGAAGCTATATCTTAATCTGAACCGATTTTCTTCAATCTAATAACGTCCGCCCTTGGCCTAAAAAAGAAACGTGTGCCAAATCCATCAAGATTAGCTGTAAGAAGTGGCTGCTAGAGCTCAAAACAAAAAAATCGTATAAACATATAGTTGGTAGCCAGATCTAAATCTAAACTGATATTCTTCAATCTCAGTAGCATTCGGCTTTGGTCCAAATATCTTACTTAAGCAATATTTAATAAAAATCAGACAACAGTTGCGACCTGTAGTTTGGTTACAAGCTTTAGATGAACGGACGGACAGACAGACAGATTATACGTCTATCGGTATACTAAAAGGTGGGTCTAGCTCAAATATTATTGGTAGTATTGCCACAAAACTAAATTATAATACCCTGTCCCACAGAGTGGTGCAGGGTATAAAAATAGAAATAATTACTCCATATCAATTTTAATTTTTTTCGCTCGGTTCCGAAACAATGCCCTTTTGTAGGCCTTCTGGGAGATCTGCTTTCACAGGCTTGATAAAAGGCCAACTAAATAAAGAGAAAGAAGGTCTTTTTTTACAGGCTCACTAGAAGGTCATCCAAGAAATGGGTAATGTTCAGGCCTGCCCTTCCCTGGCACTCTATTTTATTTTGAAATGATGAGTGAATTTCGAGGGAGGGCCTCGCGCCTTGGATGGATGCCAGCTAGAAGGTATGCAAAACCCCTTCCTTTGCTGCTGGGTTCTTTTACTTATTTACATACATACATAAATGTATACATATTATATGCATATATACATGTACAAACACGTAGCATTAATGGCATATACAAGGTGGCACAAAAGCTGTGACACGATGCCCTTCGATGTATTTATACCCTCAGCAAACTGTGGTTGAGGGATATTATGAATATTTGCTGATATTTGAAAACCCAGAACAATGTTTATGTGGGGCATGACTGACGGTATTATATCCCGCACAGCTGGACGAGCAGAGAAGCCAACTGAAACCAGGCCTCATGAGCCAGACTCTTATAAAATACTAGACTTTAAAAAATAATGTCATACTCCGATTTGTGAAATAGTTAATTACTTTTTTGGGTACGCATATGCCTATGTTTCAATAGGTCAAACTCTAGGTAAGGGATTCGGTTAGCATTCGTCCGGAAATTGGTTAGGATTTGTAAATTTAAATTTAGCCAAATTGCTAAAATAATTTTATTTTTAGCTACATTTGTGCGTTGGAGAAGTTTTTTTACACCACTTATGTCAAAGAAGAATTAACATTTGCGAAAATTTAATCATCTTACGATATTTTAATGACTTTTGCTTCACCTTGTAGTTTTTGTACATTAGAGCGGCAGTTGTTTTGAAACTTCTGCAATGTTCAATGGTTAGTTGGCCTTGTTGCATTTCTGCAGAAATACCGAGGGGCTGAGTATTCTTTACAGTGTTAACAGACAATCCATTTTAACACTGTGTGGTTTCAGCGACTGTCACATAGCCAGTCCAAATCGATAAAACGAAAATTCAGCTAAAAATCGGGGATCAACTACAGGTTTTGTTATATCATTTATTTTGCAGAAAATCGTTCCTCATGTCTTATTGGTGTAGTTAAATTCTCAGACGATCTATCCCTATCCTTCGGCACGTCCGTCTGTTTGTCTGTTAAAAACACGATAGTAGTGAACTAGGACCCTAAAAGTTTGCCTGATGATGGCTTGGGATTGTAAATGGCCGAAATCGGCCAAGGGGCAAAATAACTCCTTTTGAGGACAAACGAAACCGAGGGAAAAAGTACACTTTTTGAGTTTTGGGTAATTCAAAATAAAATCGACACAAAATCTGTCCCCTTTAAAAATGACCCCTTCGATTTTGATGAAACATATATTATTATCGTTGTTGTAGTCAAAAACATACCGGTAGTGCTGGGTTTAAATTTAACAGCATCTCTAAGTTGGCCTAAACGACAAATTTTTGAAAAAGGTAGCTATGTGAGAGGTCAAAAATGTTACGAACTCGACATAAGAAATAAATAAGTGAGGCGCCGCTTGATATTGAATTCCTCTTAACGATAATGTCAAAAAAGTTGACTACTTAATAGGGACATAAATACTGCTACACACGTTTTAAGCTTTAAAATAAAAAGTACTGAATGTTTTTGGACCAAATATTTTTTAATATATTTATGGATGTATATTGTATCCAAAAAGAATCTACTTATTCAAAATGTCCGCCTTTTGCCTTTACACACGCCTTTAGTCGCACTGGCCAATCGTCAATAGCTGCACGAACCTCGCTCATTGGAAAATTGGCCACAGCTCAAACCAAAGCAGTCTTAAGAGATCCAATGTTGGGGTACCTTTTGTGACAAAACTTGTCCTCTAAAACCGTCCACAATTTGCAATCCAATAGCTTTAAATCTGGACTGCCTGAGGGCCATGCTTCAGAGGAAATGAACGCTGGCAAATTGTTTTGAAGCCAGGCCTGGGACGTTTTAGCCTTATGAGCCGGCGCAGAATCCTGCTGGAAAGTCCATGGCTGGTTTTGGAACAGGGAATTGTTAAGAGGCTTCACAACAGCTTCCAAACGGTTTCTTGGTAAACTTTGGCCGATGTTTTGACTCCTTGTTCGCAGAAATTCAGGTCAGTGACCCCATCGTAAGAGACACCCTGCCAAACCATGACTGAAGCTGGGTAATGACCCTTTTCCACCCTTGGGATCAGTTCAGATGCTTCCTTAGATGACCGCGCATACACTATCATTTTGCTTGTTAAAATTTTCCTGAACGGTAAAAATTGTTTCATCGGCGAACAAAATTTTTCTGTGCAAGTTATCAGCGTGCTTCACCAAAAGACGTTTGCATTTTTCAATCCTATTTTTTTGAAAGCTGCAGTCAATAAATGTCCAGTACGTCGCTTGAAAGCCCCAAGTCCCAAGTCTTTTTTGATGTTTCGACTTATGGGGTTTTGCGTGATATTCATCTCACGGGCCATGATTTTCTGTTTTCGGAGCGGATTTCTGTGAATTCTTGATTTAACGGCTTTGATGACATGCGGTGTTCGAACAGGGTGTGGGCGGCCCGACCGGTGGCGGTCTTTTACATCTCCAGTCTCCTCAAACAGTTTTATGCATTTGAAAATATCGCTTTTTTTATTTCACACTTAAAAAGCGCTATTATAGCGATACGGTTCTCATTATCTGACCACTCCTGGGTGATTACAGACTAATGCTATTGAGGTTAGCTTTCAAAACCCATATGACATTAACGGGGTATGTTCAGTTCTACTATTGAAATGGGTGTGTTCAATGTTGTAACAGAATTTATGTCCCTACTAAGTATAACCCTTTTAATCAAGGAAATATTCGGCCTTATAAATATAAAAAAGTATGTTTTTTTCATGACTTTTTAAGTCATTTCAGACTTGCCGGTCTGTCTGTCCGTCGGCTATCTGCCGGTTGCCTTGCACGATAAGTTTAGAAAGAAATTAACAATCCACATTGAAAATCAATACTTAAAAGGTAAACATGAAGACAAAAATTGTGCATTATTTGCCACGTTTCTTCTGCTACCTCCCACATTATTTATTCCTTTTCCAGTGCAGATTTTATGGCACAAGATGAGGAGTAACCAGGTGCATGCAATTTGCTTAAATTGTGCACACCATTATATCGAGATATGGGCTCGATATGTTTGTAATGGCTTTGCACTTCCAGATGAAAAAAAGTGGTTGACATGACCCATTCTAGTTCTTCCCATTCACATGTGCCATACAGCCCACTTTTGGTTCTCTTGTAATATATATATATATATATATAAATAATTCGTGTGATTTGACTTAAAATCAATACTTAAGAATAAAGTGAAAAAGGGTTATCCATCTAGAGGTATTTTTTCAGAACAAAAAAATATAAAAATTCAAATCAAGTGTGAAATTTTTATTGGTAATTTGTAATTTCCTTCAAGTGTTGGCCGCAACTACGCCTCAGGATTTCCATTCAAAGGGTCCAATTTTGAAATCACTTGTTCGAGCATTTCGACCGGTATAGCTTTAATGACATGTGTAATATTGGCTTCTAAAACCTGAATCGTAGCTGGTTTGTTAGCATAGACTTTGGACTTTACGTAACCCCAAAGAAAAATGTCTAAAGGTGTGACATCACTCGATCTAGGCGGCCAACTCACTTGTCCATATCGTGAAATTAGCTGCTTTTCGAAATGACCTCTCAACAGATCCATTATTTGAACAGCTGTCTGACAAGTGGCACCGTCCTGTTAAAACCAAGTGTCGTCAAGATTACGGGCTTTAATAGCATAAATATCAATATCATGGCGCGATAGCGAGAACCTTTCACGGCCATCATCATTTTTGAAAAAATATGCACCGATGATTCCACCAGCTTATAAACCGCACCAAACCGTGGTTTTCTCTCGGTATAATAGCACCTCTGGAACCTCTTCTTGTTGCTCTTCAGCTTAAATGAGGCAATTTTGTTTATTGACTTAGCCGTCGAACCAGAAATGGGCCTCATCACTAAAAAACATTTTGGTAGAAAACAGCGGATCTTACCGTTTGTCACCGACGCTTATTTCCATAATACAGTTGCCAACATTTGAAGGTAATTATTTTCAAAAAATAAATGCCATAAAATGTCCTTTCAAATTACCAATAAAGATTCCACACTTGATTTGAATGTTTATATTTTTTTGTTCTGAAAAAAACCCCTAGATGGATCACCCTATACAAGTTCAGTTGATGACAATTAATTGGATTTCTAGCCACACCTGGTACCTGCTAAACAAATAACCCATTGTGAGTGTCAATATAACTAGAAATTCACTTAAATTGAGAGCTCTTTATTTTTTTATAACACGAGTATGAAAAAGAGGATGACACGCCTCATTTTTTAGTGTCAATGTACCCATCCGCACAACAATTTTGCATAAAACTGAATACTTAAGACCAAAGTAACTAGATTTACTTTTAGGAAAAATAGTTCAATTCCTTCCTCTCACACAAATAACACCGTTTCAGTGCAGATTTGAACCCACTTGTCGTCAAATTTGCATAAATTGTAAACTCCATTACACATTTATAGCAGTTTAATACACGCCTGCGAACATAGTGGATAACACGCCCCATTCTGGTACCTCCAGTGCGAATACCCTTTCCGCCCCATTTTGGTGATTATATTTGCATAATAATTTTAATTTTGAAAACGATTGTTCTGAAAATTATATGGATATGGATGGACTAAGTAGATATATTAATGTAACCTCTGCCACGCCCCATCCTGTTCCTAACAAATGAGATTTTTTAAAAATCCTAGGTGAAATGGAGGCAATCGAGGAAAATTTAAAATTCGACCATGGGTTTAAGGTATATGTAAGTCTGATCAATCTACCAAAACTAGCTTACTTGTTTTATCTTGCTCATATTACAAAGTTTCTGCATGTGAAATATCAACTAATATCTATAGAATCCAATTAGGGTATTGTCAAATATGTAAACTTAAAAACTTGCAAATCAATTGGCGTTTGGATCAAAATATTATCAGGGCGACGATATAATAACTCTATTTCTACCATTTCTATAGTGGTTTCTCCGAACTTACCGCCAATTTTGTTTATCGCAAATCTAGGCGTATTCGTTGTTAAAGCGTTGGCAACAATGGGTTTTATTAAAGCTCCCGGTTGGTTTTCTTATGGGATCAGCTGACGTATGAATAGTCACTTTTTATTTGGCATACATTTTGTCGTTTTCTTTACGTTTCCACCTGCAGTGCCCCCCTAATGTGCGCTAACCATACATACCCGTACACAACATACACATACTAAATATTCCCAATGTACCTTTTGTGCATATCCATGAATTATAAGTCTATAGGTGCGCATGTACTAGGTCGGTTTTTATGTTCGGATGAAGAATGTGGCAGTAGTCAATGGCAGCGACATCATAAAAATAGCGTCTCGTTCCTTAGTGCTTTTTGTCATAATTCTTTAAATGTGTGTTGTATGGAAAATTGTAATAAGGCATGCATTACACATGCTATATTTTGTGGGAAATCCTATCAATTTGTAATGTTGGAGGTGGAATTACAAACAGATCTTCGAGCTTTGACCCTGGCGTCCCACATATAGCACTATTTCTCTTAGTGTTTAGCTTCTCATTTCATTATTTTCTCGGGTATTATCTTTTTTAAGTTTCTTGGCAAAAAAAAATATGTGAGTTTTGATTACCTTTAACACTCAAAATTGACTTCTTCTGAAGCAGCGCGATCGTATTTTTTCAAAATTTCTTTCCACCAATCGACACGAGCCTTTTTTTTTGAGCGATTCTCAAATTGTGCGGGATCCAACGAGAACAAACCGATTTTACGGCCAGGTGTTCATGCAATATCGAATATATGCTGGTGGAAGAAATGTATGCTGGTGAAAGAAAGGATGCCTCTATCTCACGGTATGTCACATGACGATCTTGCATTATCAGTTAATGCACGGCATCAATGTTCCGTTTTTGGAAGACCTTCACAGCCTTCGTCTTTGAGCGAGCGTCGGCCACGATTGAATTCATTAAACCAGTTTTTCACAGTGCTCTTGGATGGTACTTCATCGCCATACAAAGATTTAAGTTCATCGATGTACTCTAGTCGTGATAATCCACGTCCAAAGTTGTGAAAAATCAACGCACGAAAATGTTCACAAGATAATTCCAATTTTTGGCCAAATTGATTTTTTCAATTCACTGTAAACAACGCAAACGATGGTCGTACGTCAAAACTTTCTGAGTACGTTTATGCTAAAAAATGTCAAACTTTCCAATGGAAATGTCAGATGGCGCCAGGTAACAGTTAATGTGTCCTAGACCACAAATATATATAGCAACCCTCGAATACAAGCAAAACTAACTAACGCATCAAAGGATTGGAAAACTGCACGTGACCGTTGATAAGCCAATGTTCCGTGTGGGTTTTGGAGTAGTGAAACTATTGGCACATCTTTTGTGGCTGAAGACTGGCATCAAGCTGCTGGACAACGTTTTGTTTCAGCACGATGGAGCTCCATGCAACTCAGCCCACGCCACAACCGATCTCTTGTGTACTTATGTGCAAATTCGTATTGTCAGCCGTCTCGGTGATGTCAATTGTCCACCTGGGAGTTGCGATTTGACGCCGTTAGACATTTTATTACGGGGTACGGTGTTGGTCCTTTGTTATACAAACAACCTAACAACGATCAGACCCTTAAAAGGAGATTGAGTCCAACGCTTTCTCTAAGATCTTTGATAATCAAGTTGACTGTGAAGCAAGCCGAGGCTGCCCTACACTTGAAATTGTGTTTTATAAATAATGGGAATGTATGTCGAAGCATAACAAAGTTTTTAAAAATATTTTTGTTGTGTTTTTGATGTTTTGTAAAGCAACTTGGATTTGGGCCACTTAGGTACAAAGTGGCTCAAATCCCAGTACTGTTTTGTTTAGATAGCGGCAATCATAATTACGTGGCGTTAGAATCCACGTACATTGGAGAAACTGCGTTGAAAATCTACCAGATCAGTCTAAGTTAAGATTTAGCTCCTATAGTACCTCTTGCATTTGAGTATACTTAACTGAAATTTTATATGATTGTGGTGAGATTTAGTTCGTGGCGCTGACTCGAACATGGAAAATACACTTAGAAAATTGGCGGTTATATATATTTTGTAAAAACACAAATCAAAAATACCATAAACCAAATTTCACTCAAATCTTATAGACTTAGGTTCCAAATCGGGAGCCACATTTGGGCTACACTTAAGCAGCGCCAATCCCTTTGGATTTCGATTTGTGCGATGTGTGAACATATACTACTCCTGAAATTTGAGAACTTATTTAGATGTAGATTATTTATGTGTAGATTCAACAGATTTTCTATATGTATTTTTTAATAGAAAATTTCTTAAAATGTATCGCCCTCAAGTCCTTTGATAAACCACTCCCAGGCAAAGGCGACTTCAAATCATCGAATTGTTGAATTGTTCTTGTATTATTGAGGTACACTTTTTCTTTTAAATATCCCTAAAGAAAGAAGTACAACGGTGTATACTTCTTTCTTTCGGTGGCATACTTATTTCCGATGGTCCATATTTTTAATGACTCTGAGCCATGAAGGAGGTTCAATGTCGGTAATTTACCGAATTATCTCATCCTTTAGCTCTTGAATTGTTCTTGGCTTATTGAGGTACACTTTTTCTTTTAAATATTCCTAAAGAGAGAATTCCAACGGTGCCAAATCACATGATCCATACGGAAAAACATTGCACCGACGATAAAAGATAACACGGCCATTGAATTTCTCACGCAAAAGAGTCATTGTTTCTTTGTCTATGTGGCAAGTGCCACCATTCTATTGAAACCACATACGAGTATCGTCCAGGTCCATATCCTCAATAAGTCTGACATCATCTTGCGAAAGCGAACCTCATTTTCGAAAAAGTACGGCCCGATGACTGAACTACTTGTATACTCGTAGTAGAACGGACTGGGTGGGCATGTGCAAGTGTTTTCAAATTGCCTACAGACGCGGCTTGCGCACCATTATCCCGATTCTGGAAACATTTGGTCTGCCGAACAAAAAAAGCAAGAAGTGCCCAAATGCATTTTGGTTTGAACGCGTATTTTCGTAAAAGGCTTAAACAATCTCAATGCGCTGCTGAATTGTGTACCTCTCCACGGTTGAATTTGTCAAGCACTGAAACAAAGAAATGTCCAATTAAGTTGGGCCAAAAACTTGACGTTTAGGTCTGATTCACAACTAACATCGTGCAATGTAGTTGGCAGCCATTATATGTGACGCGCAAAATAGAAAGGGACCTAAGGTTTTGTTCAGGAGTGCCATTTTAAAGATTAGGTCCCTTTCTATTTGCGCTTAGAATCGTCGACTTTACTTTCATAAAACGCGCATATCTCTGGGAGGGAACACTTTTGGGGCATGGGATCGGTCTCATTCGATGCTCAGATGTTGTCCACATCAAAAAAGTGGGGAAATAAAATTTACTCCTTCACAAAAAAGTTTTCAAAACAAACCCATGAATGATTCGAGACGGATTTGACTTGCCAACATTTATGTGAACAAAAATTCACAAACTTATTTTTACAATCTTTATTAATTCTTGAAAGTTCGTTCGTTTAGATTCCACATCGGGAAAACATTTGCTAGAATGCATATAAAAACTCGGTCGATTTCGCCAACTTTCAACAGGTATCGTTCTTCAACTGGGCCGCGTATATTTTCTAATTTACTCGTACATTTCATGCTATTGGAAACATAAAAGCGATGCTTGTATAATCATTAAACTTGTGCTATGCCATAAAGGTGAAAGGCAGGCTTGCTACGAATCATGTTGCATTTTTCTTTTGTCTTTGCTTACACACGCTTTTTTAGTCCTTTTCTAAGAAACATTAGCGTGCAAATGTACACTTCTTTTGCAGCTTCAGTTTCGGGCGACATTAGAAAACCACATCAAGGGAGCGATAATGTTGGTTGTTCTTTTCTTTTTTTGCTTCCAATTATTCTTTGGTGTGGCATAAACAACCTGTTTCGCCGGTTGTTCCTCTTCTTCTTATTATATTCCTCCTGTGAATCCCTGTCATTTGAACACTCTTTGCGGGAAAATTTGTTTTGCTACTCCCACACACATATACTCGTATTTATTAAGGTATATTTCATGGTAGGTTTGTTAGGTTTGTCTTTTCGTTTGTAACATTCACTGAAGACTACAAATTAAATAACCAGTGAAAAGTTTCTCTCAGGTGAAGTGACTATGAATGTATTAACCTGTAGGAGCAGTCCGTAGTTTCTCGGTCAGGGAGTATAGCATTCTGCACTACTTACTGATGTGAGAGGATTACCCCGCATATACTCGTACCTCAAAAGGGATGTTAAGGTAAACACATTTCAAAAAATCAATTTGGCAAAAAAATGGAATAGAATATTTAAAGATATGAACTTGTGTCAGCATGATGTTACACATCCCATTAAACATAGTAAAATGATCTGTAAATGATGTTGCCGATTGAGAGCTGACAATTTACGCCAATCAATTTGTTCGCCGGCTTCTAGTTAAGGAGTACAATATAGCAAAAAGTGTACATTACAAGACACAAAGAAAGCTTGAGTAGCGGGACGCTACAAATACGGGCCTTTTCAGAAAAGCAGCACTGCGCTGCATGCACTGCGCATTCGAAGTGCATCGCACTGCAATAGTCAAGTGCTCTACCCGTTAGGTTTTTTTTTAAATTAAAAATTTTTGACTGTGTTTTTTGTTTTGTATTCCATACAACCAACATTAACATTATTGAAAGACTTTGGATCACTCTAAATTAATCTATAATTAGTTTCGTAAAAAACAATAGATGGCGCAGCTATACTACAATAAATATTACCCTATATTTTCACTTGTAGGGAGCGCTGTCACACCGCCAGTAAGATGAGCTATATGTCGTTAGAAAGGTTTAACCTTTTTAGAAATCAAGTGGTCATTAATGGTCACGGCCTAGTTTAGCCGCTAAAAGGCTTTAAAGTTGAAAATGGATTTTTTTAAAAGTGCCGAAAATCTGCTGAAATACAATATGTGACGCGCAAAATAGAAAGGGACCTAAGGGTAAAAACCAGTTTTGTTCAGGAGAGCCATTTTAAAGATTTAAATACGTGTATCTTTGGTGTACCATCACTTTCATAAAACGCGCATATCTCTGGGAGGGAACACTTTTGGGGCATGGGATCGGTCTCATTCGATGCTCAAATGTTGTCCACATCAAAAAAAAGTGAAATTTGTTTTTTTTTTACCCTGAGGTCCCTTTCTCTATGCGCTGTCACATATAAAAATTTTACTCATAGGTTTATCCATCTAGAGGTATTTTTTTAGAACAAAAGATATAAAAATTCAGATCAAGCGTGGAGCCTACATTGATAATTTGAAAGGACATTTTATGGCATTTATTTTTTGAAAATAATTACCTTCAAATGTTGGCAACTGTATTATAGAAATGAGCGTTCGTTGAGAAACGGGAAGATCCGCTGTTTTCGACCAAAATTTTGTTCATTGATGAGCCCCATTTCTGGCTCAACGGCAATGTCAATAAACAAAATTGCCGCATTTGGGCAAGAGGTGCCACTAGACCCAGAGAAAACCACGGTTTATAAGCTGGTGGAATCATCGGTGCGTATTTTTTCAAAAATGATGATGGCCAGAACGTAACCGTGAATGGTGCTGGCTATCGCGGCATGATATCGATCTTTATGCTACTTGAAATTGAAGCCCGTAAAAAAAATCTTGACGACATTTGGTTTTAACAAGATGGTGCCACTAGCCATACAGCTGCTCATACAATGGATCTATTGAGAGGTCATTTCGAAAAGCAGCTAGTTTCACGATTTATACAGGTGAGTTGGCCGCTTAGATCGAGTGATATCACACCTTAGACATTTTTCTTTGGGTTTACGTAAAGTCTATAGTCTATGCTGACCTATATGGATAATATACTTAGTAGTGACATAAATACCGTTATGATCCAAATATTTTTTAATATATTTCTTGATGTATATTGTATCCAAAAAGAATCTACTTATTCGAAATGTCCGCCTTTTGCCTTTACACACGCCTTAAGTCGCACTGACCAATCGCCAATAGCTGCACGGCCCTCGTCCATTGCAAAATTGGCCACAGCTCGAACCAAAGCAGTCTTAAGAGATCCAATGTTGGGGTATCTTTTATTACAAACCTTGTCCTCTAAAATCTGGACTGCCTGAGGGCCATTTTTCAGAGGCCTGGAACGTTTTACCTTTATGGGCCGGCGCAGAATCCTGCTAGAAAGTCCATGGTTGGTTTTGGAACAGGGAATTGGTAAGAGACTTCACAACAGCTTCCAAAACGGTTTCTTGGTAAAGTTTGGCCGATGTTTTGAATCCTTGTTCGCAGAAATGCAGGTCAGTGACCCCATCGTAAGAGACACCCCACCAAACCATGACTGAAGCTGCGTGATGACCCTTTTCCACCCTTGGGATCAGTTGAGATGCTTCCTTAGATGACCGCGCATACACTCTATCATTTTGCTTGTTAAATTTGTCCTGTACGGTAAAAATTTTTCCATCGTTGAACAAAGTTTTTCTGTGCAAGTTATCAGCGTGCTTCACCAAAAGACGTTTGCATTTTTCAATCCTATTTCTTTTTTTTAAAGCTGCAGTCAATAAATGCCCGGTACGTCGTTTGAAAGTCCCAAGTCCCAAGTCTTTTTTAACGATTCGAGTCATGGACTTTTGCATGATATTCATCTCACGGGCCATGATTTTTTGTTTTCGGAGCGGATTTCTGTGAATTCTTGATTTATCGGCTTTGATGACAGAGCGTGGGCGGTCTTTTACATCTCTAGTCTGCTCTGGTCCTTGTGGCCAGAGCGTTATAGACTAACGGTATTGAAGTTGGCTAACTTAACAGATTTTGGTCACTACAAAGAACTAATCTGTTCTCACCACCGAGTTTTACTGAATTCGGTTGGAATACCTATTATTGCAGTGAATATCGTCATATGATTGAAGCAACCATCATAGAGATATCGAACTGTGCTACTATCAATATTATGGAATCTTGGAGCTTCCAAATAAAGTTCGGTTAATCCAACGGACCGATTTCCAACTAATTTGTCTCTGTGTGTAAAAATAAAGTTGGTTATCAGTGGTTAGCGAGGACAATGTAAAGCTGCTAGTTGCATCTACTAAAACGTTGTCAAGATAATATCATCAAGGCTAAGTGGAAGTATGCAGTTACAGCTTTGAGGCTGTAATGTCTATTTTTGCTATGAGAGAAATTAAAGGAAGCGAACAGGCGTTATTTTGGGATATTAAACAGCTCCACGGACAAAAACGCACTCTAATGGGTTTCTCTATGGGTAATTGGGAAAATAGATTTTCGAATATTAGAAACCCGGAGCCTAAAACAGTGCGTATCGACAGCATCTTAGTTTAGTCGGGCATTTCAATCTACAGTGATTGCACCGGCTAAAACAGAAAAGCAATGTTCCGATAGAAAGGCATAAAGTTCGAAAAGATCTGATGAACTATAGTGTAAACGCGCACAAAGACAAATCGCGTTGAATTCCATTATAAATGGGCCTTAAAATATGTTAACGGTTTGAGTATCCATATGAACAAGTCAGAAATATATAGTTGGGCGGATCAAAGAAGCTAAGGGTGTATGTAAGTCGGTTCGCTCGATTGTGAACGTTATTCTACTTTTTGCTGTTAGCAAAAGTAGAATAAAGAAACAGTATTTCGCTGAGCTTTTTTTATCCTTGGCACCTTTTTTTTATAAATTTTCCAAAGTGTTGGTTTTGCTGTTGCTGTTTGCTTTGTTTCGTTGGCGGTGGGGAAAAAGGGTTGCTTGGTGGATTGCAGATTGCTGGTGGTCCCGGCTTTGTATGCTGATACCGTGTTTTTGCCTTTGTTTAATGCTTCTGTGTTTTTGTGCCTGTATGTGTTACTTAGCGGAATTATGCTTGTGGCCACATTATGTAAATTACATACAAACATACCGACACATTTACATACTTGCACACACATACACATTGATATACATACATATGTATGTATATTGTATACCTAGCACGTTTCATCTTAGCCATCTTTCCGCCCTAGTCGTCCTACTGTTTGAAGCGTTGTTGTTGCTGTTGTTTTTCATGTCTGTCAGTAGCATTTCTTTGAATTTCTTTGTGTGCAAAGAGCGGGCGAAAAAAAATAACATTTGATGGCCTTTTTGCGTAAATGCCTTAAACAGATGATGAGTTTCCCTCGCTTTGTTTTTGGTTGTTGCTGCTGTCCTTGTTCAGAGATTTTTTAGGCCTCTTACACCTCAAACATAATTTGTTCCGTTTTTCCCCTCTTGTTTTTTCAAATTCACCCTAAATACCGCAACAACAAAAAAGTGAAAAAAGCAAATATTTTAAACTTAAAATTCCATAATACAGTATGCTGTCATGAATTATTATTATCGAATAGCAGATGTTGGTAACGTTCCACTTTCCTACATAAAATAATAAATCGCCCTGGACATTAAAGTCGAAATTTATTTGGCCGTGAATTAAATGTTCATCACTTGAAATCCTTTCGTTTCCAAGCAGTGTTAACAATTGTGGACAATTAGAAATAAAGTGCAATAAATTCACAATAAATCCAATTTATTTTACCATTTTTTTGATTAACAAACTCAAACAATGGCTACTGAAATACCCAGAATTGGCTGAAAATAAGTTTCACATTATGTGCAAAGTATAATATATTAACAAGAAAAAACGTCATAAGGTTGAGTTGAATCCGATACACACTCCACCGTAAGTACGCTATTAAAATGATAGAAGAAACAATTATCAGATTTACTTTTTATATAGGCTCTTGTTTTAACCAACAGAACCTTATTTAAGGGGCCGCAAGTCCATGTGTGCAAAACACATTTGTGAGAAATCTTACGAATTATGCCTTATTAAGGTTCCGAGTGAAATTTATTTTAATTTCAGTATCCATATATCGATACCCAGCAAAAAATATAGCGTGATCCATCTAGAGGTATTTTTTCAGAACAAAAAAAATAAAAAAAAATCAAATCAAGTGTGGAATCTTTATTGGTAATATGAAAGGACATTTTATGGCATTTATTTTTTGAAAATAGTTACCTTCAAATGTTGGCAACTGTATTTTGGAAATGAGCGTTCGGTGAGAAACGGGAAGATCCGCTGTTTTCTACATTATTTTCAACCGAAAAAAGTCTATTTACTGATTATAATAAATAAGTACTTTCTAGATAATGACCTCTCATTACCATCTACATTATTTTGAAACAAAAAGTGCTTTCTGACAATCATAAAGAAGTACTGGTCGATTTAACATTTTAAATTTGAATCAACTTCACAACAAAAGTTCAGATACATTTTTTAAATTTCTAGTTTTTTTTGGAAAGGTTGATCTATTAGTAATGGAACACTATAGCATTCATATGACTACCACAAATGGCTAGGCAGTACCTCACCTGACCAACCAAATTCTTCAGTATTTTCGTATATATTTAGTTTCGGGCCGAATCTCTTAAATGGCAACTTAGATTTCATGTTTTGACGCTTTAATTGTCCCTGGATGCTTTGCGTAACATTTATCCTTAATGGCTCTCCACAGAAAATAATCCAAAGGGCTCCAAATACAGCATTGGTCGCCTAAGCAATTGACATCACAATTTCGGCTGATTATTCTATTCTCAATAGCAGTGCGTAAAGTAACGATGGTTGCTTTGGCTGTGTGACATGTGGCCTCGTCTTGTTGAAACCAAATGTCGTTCATGCCATTCTCTTGAATTTTTGGAAATAAAATTTCTTTAACCATGGCGCGGTAACGCTCACGTCGACTCCTTGTTCATTTTCGAAGAAAAGTGACTCGTTGTGGACGCATTTTTTTCTTAATAGTCACGTGTGGGTTCTCTGAATCCCATATGGGACATTTTTGCTCATCGCGATGAAAATTAGCTTCATCTGAACACACGAGTTTCGGTAAAAATCTTCTACTCCTGCCAAACAATCTCAGCCTATTAGGCGAAGCGAAAACGCAACAGATGGTGTTCCACTATTACGAGTAAATAAAAAAGTTAAACATTTCCAATAAAGCAAGAAATTTGAAAAAAAAATATTAGTACGTTCTTTTACAGCCTATTTATTTAAATATCCCACCCTATATTAAAAGCACATGTACAACTTCTAGTAGGCCGAAAAGACCAAACACCATTTTGAACATGTTTGTTTTAGGACTTTTCGGTTTTCAAGCCTCTTGTCTATATGATTAATGTATGTTAGCATAAAGTCGTTCCTGCTCTACGCATACAAGTTATATGTGTTTATGTGCTGTTAATCCCCCTAACATCCTGTTCGACCCACCTTAATGTGCATATATTTGACATGGTATACCTTATACACGTATGTATGTATTAAATATTTGCAACTCTTCTTAAACCTATACAAAACTGTTGCATACATACTTGCGTGCAATTCCGGTAATTTGTTCAGATTCAATGTTTCCCTAGAGTGAATTTGAAGTCTCTGCGTTGACTACGATATGAGACATGCCTGTTTTGGTTTCATCGTAATTAGCTTAAAACTCATCTCAAAAATGTATTCGTAACGTAATATCTTCCACAAGAATTGTTTGCTAAGCAAATATTGAGTATGAGTCCTCCGTGTGGCAGCTCATCTGGAGGTATGGGTATTTCCTTCATTTGTGGCAGAAAACAGAAGTATCAAATGCATGAGTTTTTTCCGGAGGTTCTTTCAAATTGGGCCAGATCCATTTATTTTATAGGCTTTTTATTGGACGGTGGGTGTTTTACTAGACAATTCTGTCATTTCATCTAATGTAAAAGTATGTTTGGGGTGACGATATTCGTAGAGGATCACACTTTAGTTGGGTATATGGTTGTGGCACAACAATATTATGTTCCTCACAACAATAGTAAAAAACACACATAACCATACTATGTTTTCCACAACCATAGTATGATTAACACTAAACCATACTATGATCTAAACAACCATACTATGATAATTACAACCATAGTATGATTCACACGCATCAATACTATGATCTCCACAACAATACTATGATGTCACAACAATTATTCACACACAACCATACTATGATCCCCACAACCATAGTATGATTCACACCCAACTATGATCCCCAGAACCATATGATCCTCACAACCATGGTATTTTTATCATACATCCGTAGTATGATTTTCAAAATTATTGTATGATTCACACGCAACCATGCCATAGTATGATTCACTCAACCATACTATGATCCCAAATATAATTTATTAGGATTGGGTAATGCTGTTAGTGAAAAATATAGATTTTTATGAAGCAAGTTATTTTAAATTGCATTACATTTGGTTCATAGCCAGATTTGAGGCCATGTTTTTATTGATTTGATTTCATTCAAGAAACAAAAATATATAATCCAACGACAGTCGAAATACTTAAGTAAGAAATACTTAAGTGCAGGCAGATTTTAATAAACGAGAACCAGTCTGTAGTAAAGTATTTTACCGAACAAAGTAAACACAATAAAAATCCCTCAAACTATCTTCAGATTGTTGTTGTTTTTTATAATGGACAACAACCATGCACTGTATCGTGTGTATGTGCTTTTTTTGGTAAATCAAAAAAAAATACGCACACAAATACATGTATGCTCTATTAAATCTGTTTTCTTATTTTCATAGTGACAACCATACGGTATGATTGCCGTAATCATACTATTGTTAACGTAAATTTTAAACAACAATACTTTTGTTGCACCAACCATGTTTATATGGTTGCTACTTGTTACATTTCAACAATATTAATATTGCCGCAATCATACTGTTGTCTAAATGAAATTAAAAAACAATACTATGGTTGTGTTTATTGTAGAGCGCATAATTTGCGGTGACCATATAGTAACCATATCTTTTCTGTGTTTAGTTAGTGGACGTTTCGACTTGTGTGACCGAAAAAAATTCCTGTATGCTCAAAATGTACTGTCAATAGTCTATGTGGACTTATATGTACAAGTACTGTGCGTGTAATTTTTACCACGATTGTAAATATATAATTATTTTAAATTGTTTGGCTGGGATAAGGGGCCTAAGGTGCGAAAGAGTTTATAGGAGGGCGCTGGGGTATAACTGCCCGCCCGATACTTTTATACGACATAATTTTTGGCTAAAGATATGACGAAAAACCAGTGATAAGCAGCGGTATGCACTATATGTCCTTTATGCACTACGAGGGCAGATCAATAATGCCGTGGCTTTGCAACGTCCCTCGTAGCTATATGAAATGCAACACTGCTCCCTTCAAGTACCATCTGTTTATAGACTACTGTCAAATTTTGAGAGAGTTCCGTCATTTAGTTTGTGTTTAACAGCAGCTCAAAACCTACAACCTCGTGGATTTTGTTAAAATGGAAAAAAAGTCCTTTACATGTGCTCATAAAACACTATTTTTTGCGGAAAAAAATATAATCAAACCAAGGAAAAGCCTGATAAATACCATGGAGACTCTGCACCATCGATTTTAATGATAAAAAAAATGGTTTATTGACTTTCGTTGAGGTTGCACAAATACAAATGACGCAGAACGTTCTAGAAAAATATTCGATCGAAGAGTTAAAGTGCTTGAGATTGTTGATACCATACGCATTACATATGGCATTGTGGTTTTGATTTTACATGATCAGTTTGGTTTAACAAAGCTGTCTGCAAGATGCATGCCGCGATTACTATTTCGTTAAGATAATGCACAGGTACAATCTTAATGGCAAAATTGCATAAATTGGGTTACGAATTGGTACTTCATCCGCCATATTCTCCGGATTTAGACCCCAGTGACTGTTTTCTATTTCCAAACTAAAGAAATGGCTCGAAGAAAGCGTTTCAGCTCCAATGCTGAAGCGATGCAAATGCAGATTTTATGGACCTCGAAAAATCCTATTTTTTGGAAGGAATACAAAAATTGAAGAAACGTTGGACTATGTGTATTGAGCTAAAAGACAATTTTTTTTTGCAAAAAATCTGGGTTTTATTCGAAAAGTCACGGAGTTATTGATCTGCCCTCGTATTTTCACCGCGAGCTTAGAGACCATATTTACCTAACCACTTTATATAAGTACACTAGGTAGACGAATGGCGACGTCATCTGCAATCTGCCTCATACAATCTTCTTTTTAGGAACCGGCATGAAAAACTAAAAAAAAAACACTCCAGAATTAGACATAGTAGACAAGAACTACCACAGGTATGAATCGTGGACAAGTTGGACTAGCTGGGTCGTACCAGGGTCAAAATAGTACGAAGGGGGAGGAATTGGAAATTACCTAAAGAGGACTAGAATTAGATCTTTCCAACTAGACTACCAAATTAAACTAGTTTACAGTCATTTTTGTTCAGAGTTATAAATATTTTTGTTTCCTATAGATGTTGGCCTCCTAAACACGAAAATGAATTTTAAAAAATTTTCCTCTGATTAGTTTTCAAGATAGAATTTTTCGATTTTTTGTCCGATATTTTTATGAGAAGTCACAATTTTCGACTCCATAACTCCCAAACCGATTTAATCAAGTGATCTTAAATGTTTTTCTAAAACTTTTCATATCTGTTTTAATTTATTAATAGTTTTGACGTTACGATACGAGCATTTGAAATTTAAAAAAAAAATTATTTTTGTGCAAAATTACGATTTTAAATTTAAAAAACAATATATATATATATATATATATATATATATATAATAAAGGTATATAAACAAAGTAAACAAAAGTAAAACAAGCTATCGTTTATAAAAATTGGACAAAGAAAGCAAGAGTTACACGTCCTGATAGGCGGTTTTTTTAAGACAAGTGAAATTACACCTTAAACAAACCGAACCTATGGGTCAGAGACTTCAGCCTTAAACTTTTATATATCTTATTTTGGTACTTATACTCGTATATATTTAATGCATTCTACCAGTGTACTTGTTGGTCAATGTTTTTCAATCTAAATGACCCATTTGTTTATGTTAATGATAACTTTGGCAAAATATTAACAGGAAGGACCTTAATACATATTAAATGGCAAACGTGCAGCCTTTCTGGCACAGAACACACAAACGCCAACGAAGGTACAGTGAGGGCTAGTCCTATCATCTAACCTCCCCTTGAGATGTGCATATGTGTTTGTGTAGTAAACACACTAATGTACATACATAATTTTATATGCGTGGACATATAACTTTAAAAGTTTTAGAACTATGAAATTTAGTAAGACCGATGTTATTATCCTCCGCCATGATGTAGTTAGTTTCGAAATTACAAGTAACTTACTAAATTTTGTTTAATGATTTGGTTTTTTCTGTGCCATAGACGTGCAAAAAATTTCCCTTCATTTGTGTACAAATATGTCAATTTTTGATAACATGGACTTGTAACATTATTTCATACTTTTAAGTGTTATCACATAGTCTGGTAAATGATAAATAGGTCGGTTTGCTTTCTTATAAATTGACCTAATGTTGTACAACAAATGTATACAATAGACCGTAACACCTTACAGATAAACAAAGTTCGCCGTACACCTTCGAATATAGGTGATTTCGAAAAATTAATATTTTTTTGCCGAACGAAGGGGACGCTTTTTTTTTATCGGGTGATCAATCTAAAGGTATTTTTAAAAAAATAAAACAAATTCAAAAATTCAAATCAAGTGTGGAATCTTCATTGTTCATTCGAAAGGACATTTTATTTCCTTCAAGTGTTGTCCGCAATAACTCCTCAGGGTGTCCATTCTGAGGGTCCAATTTTGAATGTTGTTGTTGTAACAACAATATATTTATTTTGAAGTCTTGTTCGTCTATGGGGGATCTGCTTCGATATCCAGGTGAAGGAAACGCGCAATTTGAACTGGATGCGTCCACAGAGACCTGGGGGTCAGCTGAGCTGGCTTGGCCGGACTATTGAAGAGGTGCAGTACATCATGTGGTCCCTGATGGCAGGCGGGACAGATGTCCGGAACGTTGGCATCAATTCGTGCCCAGTAAGAATTGAGGCGGTCTCAGCTGCGCCAGAACCACGCTCGTCTGCCGAGGTAGTACCTTCTCCTCAGGTGAAATCTCCAGGGGATGTTCCCCTAGCTCTACATTCACACGGTAGCTGGATACTGCTGCTGCGACATCATCGGCGTGAGTGTTGTTCAAACCTGCCTGATAGTTTCGATGATCTAAAGGTTCTCTCTTATACCGCTGGACCTCTCTCTCTCTAGATCATGAAGATCGTACCTGATCTGCCGTCTATGGGGGATCTGCTTCGATATCCAGGTGAAGGAAACGCGCCATTTGAACTGGATGCGTCCACAGAGACCTGGGGGTCAGCTGAGCTGGCTTGGCCGGACTATTGAAGAGGTGCAGTACATCATGTGGTCCCTGATGGCAGGCGGGACAGATGTCCGGAACGTTGGCATCAATTCGTGCCCAGTAAGAATTGAGGCGGTCTCAGCTGCGCCAGAACCACGCTCGTCTGCCGAGGTAGTACCTTCTCCTCAGGTGAAATCTCCAGGGGATGTTCCCCTAGCTCTACATTCACACGGTAGCTGGATACTGCTGCTGCGACATCATCGGCGTGAGTGTTGTTCAAACCTGCCTGATAGTTTCGATGATCTAAAGGTTCTCTCTTATACCGCTGGACCTCTCTCTCTCTAGATCATGAAGATCGTACCTGATCTGCCTGGGCGGAGGCATCCTGTTCAAGAGATGCTGGTTAGGATGACTGCTTCGAAAACACCCTAGCAGGTATTGCTTAGACAACAGGAAATTGTGTCTGCGCACGGTATGGACCTTGGTCTCCTCATGTATACTTAAGTAAGTAGATGGTCCTCAGAAGACATAAGAAGACATGTGCTAAGGGCGGCATTCTGGCAAGTGTGAATTATCTTCCACTGCGTCGTACTCACGTTCGCCGACCATACAGGTGCTGCGTAGTTTGCTACATACCGACCTATCGCTTTGTAGGAGGTCAACAAGGTTTCTTTGTCGGCTCCCCAAGTACTGCCGGCAAGTGACTTGAGGACCTTGTTCCTGCTTTTCAGTTTATCGCAGATAGCTGTAGCATGCGCAGAGGATCTAAAAAGGCTGTCCTTTTTAGATCCCGGTGGTCGGGATGTTGACGTCATCGACATTCACATTGAGTGACAACCGCACCTCTGCGGTCCAAGCAGTAAACAGTGTGGCTGATGATTTGGAGACGGATATTTTCATATTCCTCGCTGTGAAGAAACGTGCTAAGTCAATGAGGTAACAATTGATTTTCTCGCAAATGTCATCCACTTTAGGTCCTGACGCCAGAATTGTGCAATCGTCATCGTACGACACAATTTCAACGCCGTCTGGTGGTGCAGGAATTTTAGAGGAATTTAGAGAGGTTAAACAGAGCCGGGGATAAAACTCCACCCTGGGGAACTCCTTGTTTAACTCTATGGGGCTTCGACTTTCTGTCTCTAAATTCTACATATGACTGGCGCCCACACATATAGTTTACGACCCAACGTTTCAAACTGGGCAGAAGGGACGTTTTTTCAATGTCCTCGAACAGAGTGGCATGATTGACCGTGTCGAAGGCTTTTGTAAGGTCAAGAGCCACGAGGACCGTCCTGTCGTTAGGCTTGTTCTGGTTAAGGCCGCGACTTATACGTGTGGTGATGGAGTGTAAAGCAGTTGTTGTGCTGTGCTGCTTGCGGAATCCATGCTGATGATCAGCACTAGGAAAGTGTTCGATCAGGCTGGGAAGGAGCAGTGCTTCAAGCGTCTTTGCTACTGGAGAAAGCAAGCAGATCGGCCTGTACGAATCTCCTTTACTTGCGTCTTTGCCTGGCTTCAGTAGCGGGACCACTCTGCCCATTTTCCAGGCATCGGGAACTTCGTGAGTGGCTAGCGACAGATTGAGCACTTTGGTCATGTACTCTACTCCCGGGGTATCCAAGTGCTTTAACATCAGCATTGAGATTCCGTCCGGACCCAGCGCCTTTGATGACTTTGCGCTGTGGATGACATGGGCAACTTCGCCAATGGTAAATTGTGGTGGTGCCTCTTTGACTCGGAGAGCGCGGATACGACGCAATACTCTCCTTTTCGCCTTATCACTCTCTAAAATAGCACGCGCACCGCTTCGGATCTGTCACTGTTCTATCACCGAACGTGACAGCTGTCCGATCATCCTTCCTTACAGGATTAGAGAGTGATTTGATCGTTGTCCACAACTTACCAATTCCGGAACTCGTTGCACTGCTTTAAGTGGTCAAGCCATTTGTTCCGTTTATATTCGTTGACCAACCTACTGGATTTTGAATGTCTAATTCGTAGGTGGTTTGTCAGCATAGACTTTGGACTTTACGTAGTTCCAAAGAAAAAAGTCTGAACGTGTGATATCACACGATCTAGTCGGCCAACTCACCGGTCCAAAACGTGGAACTAGCTGCTCTTCGAACTGACCTCTCAACAGATCCTTTGTCTGAGCAGCTGTATGACAAGTGGCCTGTTGAAACCAACTGACGCCAAGATTACGGGCTTCAATTTCCGGTAACAAAAAGTCTGATATCAAAGTGCGATATTGGAGTTATGTTCCGGCCATCATCTTTTTTAAAAAATATGGACCGATGATTCCACCAGCCCATAAACCGCATCAAAGTGTGTTTTTCGCTGTGTTAGTCTTTCCATTCGAAGGGGCATGTCCGCCTCATTTTAGTACCATCCCGCATACGACATGTTACGAGATTTCGCTAAAATCGATAAACTTAAGACAATGGGACAGAAAATTTGAAATCCATATATGGGTGAGGTTATACGAGGGTTGCTATATATATTTCTGGCCTAGCCAACACTAAGTGTTGCCTGGCGCCACCTGACATTTCCATTGGAAAGTTTGACTTTTTTAGCATAAACGTACTCGAAACGTTTTGACGTTCGACCATCACTGTAATCAATGACTTGAAAAAATCAATTTGGCAAAAAAATGGAATTAACTCGTGCACATTTTCGTGCGATCATTTTTCACAACTTTCGACGTGGATTATCACGACAAGAGTGCATCGATAAACTTAAATCTTTGTATGGCGATGAAGCACCAGCCTAAAACACTGTGAAAAATTGGTTTAATGAATTCGATCGTGGCCGACGCTCGGTCAAAGACGAAAGTCGCCCAAAAAAAGGCTGTTGTGGCAGAGAACATTAATGACGTGGGTAAACTGATAATGCAAGATCGTCATGTGACATACCGTGGAATAGAGACATCTTTGGGCATTACTTCCACCAGCATACATTCGATATTGCATGAACACCTGGCCGCAACAAAGTTTTGTGCTCGTTGGATTCCGCACAATTTGACAATCGCTCAAAAAAGGCTCGTGTCGATTGGTGCAAAGAAATTTTGAAAAAATACGATCGCAGTGCTTCAGAAGACGTTTATAAGATCATCACAGGTGACATGGATCTATGCGTATGAGCCAGAAGCAAAACAGCAATCGACCGTGTGGGCCTTCGAAGACGAGCCCAATACAACGAAAGTTGTTCGTGGAAGAAGCACTTCGAAGCAAATGGTGTCCTGTTTCTTCGGCAAAACTGGTCATGTGGCAACTCTTCCGCTTGAGCAACGTAGGACGGTCAATTCTGAGTGGTACACCGATATTTGTTTGCCTGAAGTCTTCGGAGAAATTCGAAAAACGGACAATAGAAGACGAATCATTGTGTACCATGACAATGCGAGCTCTCACACCTAAACGCCTAAACGTCGAATTGATGGGTCATCCGCCATACAGCCCTGACTTGGCACCCAAATGACTTCATTTTATTACCGCACATCAAGATAAAAATGAGTGGTCAACGATTTTCGTCGCTAGAAAATGTTGTTGAAGCGTTCAAAACCATAATTTGGAGATGTCTCAATCGGAGTGGAAAAAGTGTTTTGACAATTGCTTTGAGCGAATGCAAAAGTGTATAAATCATGCTGGAGAATACTTTGAAAAACAATAAGACCATTTTTGATGATAAATATTAGCATTTTCATTATTAGGCCAGAAATATATATAGCAGCCGCCGTATATGAAAAGAGACTAGTTTACAAAATTTGACAAATTTTTCATATTGGACCGTAATCCATAATGGAGAGTATAAGTACGAGTATATAAGTTTCGGCGCGACCAAACTTAATTTGTCTACTTGTTTTCGCTTAATTTCATGTTGACACTGCTGAAGTAGTTCTCTCCACTGCTTATTTTATTCTTAGTGTGCGGTAGACGGACTAAAAAGAGCCACGTCAATATAATTGAAACATAACGCATACATGGATTTGTTTAATTTAACGTATACTAACGAGTACAAGTTCTTAAATCCTCCGCCGGTATGAGGGCTGGTTACCAAGTAACATATGTATATGACTGTATCGCCCAGTGGAATTCAATAGCCATCTCTAGGCCAATTGATGATATAGAATATTGTGTGGTATTACCTTTAAATTGTTTTCCTAGAACATACAATGTCTATATTAATATTTCTGAGTAGCTTTCTCAAACTGTAACTACTTTCAAAGTTCTCCTCGGATGTACTTATAAACTCATTCCTCCGTTGTGGCATTCGCATACATACTTACCTAAGTCTGTTTGTGTGAGTAATTCTTCCACATCACTCTGTTTGAATTGGGCCTGGACATGCAAGTGTGTGGGCTGCTCACGCATACTATATTACGCAATTATACCATTATCACCTCAGAAAGCGACGCGTAACCAATCATCGCAAACTTTGATTTGTCACTGTCAACATGGTGACGCCGAGTCATTGCTCTCTAATTATCACTTGAACACAAAGGCGTCATCGTTACCACACACACACTCTCACACTCATATGTCAGTGTGGGTCCACCGAGTACTGCACAGAAGGCCATGAGCCCTCTTCCAAGGATTGTATGAATGTTGTTATCACTTGTATGTCTACTCAGCCATGAACAAATAAAAATGTAAGAATTCACATTAGGCTGGATCGATCACTGAGCACAGCGGTCGATTCCGGCCGAAAATTCGTTATTTACTAACAGACATCGTTTAAATTCGTTATGCGTTTAAAGATCTCAGTTTCTGGTGCACGCCCCTTTTTTGATAAAAAGCAAAAATTCCCCTTAATTCAGTATTTGGTTATATAGGGTGATCCATCTATAGGTATTTTTTCAGAACAAAAATAAAATATAAAAATTAAAATCAAGTGTGGAATATTTATTGGTAATTTGACAGGACATTTTATGGCATTTATTTTTTTAAATATAATTTCCTTCAAATGTTAGCCGCAACTACGCCTCAGGGTTTCCATTCTGAGGGTCCAATTTTGGATGACTCGTTCGAGCATTTCGACCGGTATGGCTTTAGTGACACGCGTAATGTTGGCTTCCAAAACCTGAATCGTAGCTAGTTTGTCGGCATAGACTAAATTTTGTTCAGTGATGAGGCCTATTTCTGGCTCAACGGCAAAGTCAATAGACAAAATTGCCGCATTTGGGCTGAAGAGCAACAAGAAGAGGTTCAAGAGGTGTCATTATACCCAGAGAAAACCACGGTTTGGTGCGGTTTATAAGCTGGTGGAATCATCGGTACAATTTTTTTCAAAAGTGATGATGGCCGGAACGTAACCGTGAATGTTGCTCGCTATCGCGCCATGATAATAGTCTTTATACTACCTGAAATTGAAGCCCGTAATCTTGACGACACTTGGTTTCAATAGGACGGTGCCACTTGCCATACAGCTGCTCAAACAATGGATCTATTGAGAGGTCATTTCGAAAAGCAGCTAATTTCACGTTTTGGACAGGTGAGTTGGCCGCCTAGATCAAGTGATATCACACCTTTAGACATTTCTATTTGGGGTTACGTAAAGTCCAAAGTCTATTCTGACAAACCAGCTACGATTCAGGTTTTGGAAGCCAACATTACGCGTGTCATCAACCGGTCGTACTGGTCAAGGTGCTCGAACTAGTATCCAAAATTGGACCCTCAGAATGGAAACCCTGAGGCGTAGTTGCGGCCAACATTTGAAAGAAATTATATTCCAAAAATAAATGCCATAAAATGTCCTTTTAAATTATCAATAAAGATTCCACACTTGATTTGAATTTTTATATTTATTTTTTGTTTTGAAAAAATACCTCTAGATGGATCACCCTATACTTTAAAGAAAATGGTCTTTACGTAATGCTGACTATTATCAGCGTGCTTCACCAAAAGACGTTTGCATTTTTCAAGCCTATTTTTTTTTAATGATTCGATTCATAGAGTTTTGCGTGATATTCATCTCACTGGCCATGATTTTCTGTTTTCGGAGCGGATTTCTTTGAATTCTTGATTTAACGGCTTTGATGACATGCGATGTTCGAACAGAGCATGGGCGGCCGGACCGGTGGCGGTCTTTTACATCTCCAGTCTCCTCAAACAGTTTTATGCATTGGTAGACGAACATGCGGCTAATCCCTAGTGGCTGGAGCGTTTTGAAAATATTGCTTTTTTCATTTCACACTTGAAAAGCGCTATTACAGCGATACGGTTCTCATTATCTGACCACTCTATGATGAAAGTTGAAGCAATTTTAAAATTCCGTTACAAACTAACGCTATTGAGGTTAGCTTTCAAAACCCATATGACATTAACGGTTCAGTTGTACTATTGAAATGGGTGTGTTCAATGTTGTAACAGTATTTAGGTCCCTACTAAGTACATTTTGTTTACATTATATGTCTTAAAGTTTAATAAAACGAAGTTCTTCGAACAACTCCTAAGTCTGATTTAATTTGAGTACCCATATGTGACGCGCAAAATAGAAAGGGACCTAAGGTTAAAACCAGTTTTGTTCAGGAGAACCATTTTAAAGAACACTTTTGGGGCATGGATCGGTCTCATTCGATGCTCAGATGTTGTCCACATCAAAAAAATAAAAAAAAAAATGAAAACGGATTTTGTTACCCTTAGGTCCCTTTCTCTAAGCGCTGTCACATATGTCCTTATTGATTGCTCGTTTTGACCATAGGGCTGTTGTTTAACCAACATGAGCTAAAACTTCTAGTCCCCTTTTGTGAGGTTTGAGTGCTTCCGAATTAACAGCACTATTTTTGTCTATTGTTTGTCCACAAAAAAATATAGTACTTCGTTTCACAAAAAGCGCTATTCTTAACTTACTGTTTGAGTTGCTACCATCTTAAGCTGACGTAATTTTCCACAAATTTTTATGCGATCCATGCTACTGCACACATCACATGAGTCCTAACGAGAGTTCTCTAACACATTCTTAAATGTCTGTCTGTGTTTACTTGTGTATGAATTTTGGATATGGCCGGTTTATTGAGTTGTAATTAAATGTTTGAGATTCCAAATAATGGTTTACCTTGGAATTTAATTTGTATTCGATTTCCGTGCTTTATTGACATATTGAGGTGATGTGTTTTAATGCAAAAGGTTTCTTGATTTCCTAGTAAAGGGTGGGCCAATTTAAATTTTTGGTTTTATTGGAAAAGTTAAACTTTGTCAGGTTATAATAGAACACGAACAAGATTATTTTTACGAGGGCGGTTAGAAAACTTCTTAGCCTAGCACAAAAAGTGCGGTATAAACAGAAAATAGTTAAGTGTTTTGGAAACTTCCATCTCTGCTATGAACACATGTTAAATTTTGTTTCGATCTGGCAACTCCTTCATATAGAAACAGGTGACGTACCGCGATTTTTTTACAATGGAAAAATTAGAAGTGCGTGGTGTCATTAAATATTTACATAAAAAAGGTTTATCGGGACAATAAATTCATAATGATATGGTGAATGTGTTAGGTGAAAGTGCTCCTTCATATGCAACAGTAAAAAATTGGGTTGCTGAATTTAAACGTGGTCGTACAAGCATTGAAGATGAACCACGTAGTGGACGTCCAAAAACAGCAACAACAACAGAAATTGTAGCCAAAGTGCATGATATGGTATTAAATGATCGACGAATAAAAGTGCGTGAAATAGCTAATATCATGGGCATCTCAAATGATCGAATCCATTTAATTTTGCATGAAGAACTACAGATGAAAAAGCTTTCTGCAAGATTGGTGCCGCACTTGTTAACAGTCGACCAAAAACGCATAAGAATGAACATTTCTCAAGCTTGTTTGGATCGTTTTCAGCGCTATAAAATGGATTTGAAGCTTCGTTTCATAACTGTTGATGAGACATGCATCCACCACTATACTCCAGAGATAAAAGAACAATCCAAACAATGGACTGAAGCTAGAGGAAGTGCCCCAAAGAAGGCAAAAACAAGCCAATCGGCTGGTAAGGTTATGGCAACGGTTTTTTTGGGACTTCAAAGGTATTTTATTGATTGACTAACTGCAAAAGGGTAAAACAATAAATTCAGAGTACTATTGCAACATTTTAGATCAATTAAATGTACAAATTCGAGAAAAACGTCCTGGCTTACAACACAAAAAAATAATTTTTCATCAAGACAACGCACCAGCGCACAAGAGTATTTTAACAATGGCTAAAATCAACGAATTAAAGTACGAGTTGCTTGACCACCCACCTTATTCTCCTGATTTAGCTCCCAGTGATTTTTACCTGTTTCCAAATCTAAAAAAATTCCAGGCTGGCAAGCGTTTTACCTCAAATGAAGATGCAATTACAGTTGTAAACCACTATTTTGAAGACCTTGAGGAAAACTATTTTAACCAAGGGATAGAATTGCTAGATAAGCGTTGGGCTAAGTGTATTGAAGTTTCAGGAGATTATATTGAAAAATAAAAATATTTTTGAAAAACTAACTATTCTCTTTCATTGATAGGCTAAGAACTTTCCGAACCGCCCTCGTATGACTACCACAACTTGCACAGCAGTACCTCATGCGGGCAACCTACTTTTTCAGTACGATTCTTCAATGGTAACTTCGAGTTTATGTTTTAACGCTTCAATTGTATCTGGATGCTTTGCGTATCATTTATCCTAATCGCTCCCCACACGCAATAATCGAAATCACAGCTCCGAGGCGGACAATTGACATCACAATTTCGACTGATTATTCGATTTTAAAAAACAGTGCGTAAAATATCGATGGTTGCGTTGGCTGCATGACATTTGGTTCTGTCTTGTTGAAACTATATGCAGTCCATGCCATTCTCTTAAATTTTTGGCGATAACGGCGGCATTTTTCGAAGAAAATGGTCCAATTGTGGATGCATTGGCTTTTCAATAGTCGAGTGTGGGTTCTCTGCGGCAATTTTGATTTTGACATAGCCGCCGTGATGAAAATGAGCTTCATCTGAAAACACGGTTATTCGGTAAAATTATTCATCTCCTGCCAAACAATCTACAGGCCAGTGGGCATTGGAAACTTTATAAAATATCAGTACTTCATTTTACAGCCGATTCAAATTTTAAATAGCGCACCCTATACTAAATAGTGCAGTGCAGAAATTAACATCTATTGACATTGATAAAACACTAGGAGTACACGAAACCACAATCATTTGGCCACCTAATGCGGCAATTTTTGCAGCCGATTCATTTGGCCACCTAAAAAATTCGGTTGTGACAACAAATATTTTCTCTGTGTTAACTGTATTTTATTCGACTTATTATTTAAAAACTCTCTTTTTTCTGTAAGCTTGAGTCAGTTTTTTTTTATTTTTATTTATTTGTTTCGATATTTCGCTATCCTTTGAAACTTTTATTGTGCCTATATTCGTTAATTGAAATTATTTTTATCATTTAAACCGACAACGTTATTGTGGCTGCATGACCAGCTAATTATTCCATCAGTATAGCAAATTCTTAGTTGGTTAACATCGATAGAGAAGTAACTGTAACTGTATGAACCCAATCAATAGGAAAGAAATACGTTTTTTGTCACAAAACAAACTTTTCTAATTATTGACCGAACATTCGAAAAGTAGCGCAACATAAAATTATAATGACGTGACATATTTTTACAAGCAATCAAGTTTCTGTCGTTTAATTGATCTGCCATTCATATTTCTTATTTTTACCTACAATGTATAAAGCGAACCGACTTAAATAAATTCTTGCAAAGGGTCGTTTTTGTGTAAGGTACTAGAATGGGGCGTGGCATATACTATTTTTTGTCAGCTAGTGTATTTTGTAACCAATTTTTGTATTACTATTTTTCAGCAGAATCGCATGAATAGTATTAAATATATTATGCGAATACCAAAAGTGGACGAAACGGTGTATTTGCCAGGAGGTACCAGAATGAGGCGTGACAACCTCTCTTTTCAGGTGCGCTTACAAAGCCGTTATAAAGACATAACGGTGTTTACAATTACAGCAAAATTTCGATCCCACAACTGCCGGGTCTATGCACTCGATCGACCTGAAGGAATAATTCTTCGGCCCAGGCTGTCGGCACATTTCAAGCACTAGCTGACACGTTAAGTGGGCTCTTATATGCACTGGCACAGGGTCTTTTGTGTGCGAGGTACCAGAAGAGGCTTGGCTAGGAATCCAATTTTGTATCACTATGTTAACCTTTAATCCTTCTTAAGTATCGATTATTAGTCAGATCGTGAGGTACCGAAAGAGGCTTGGCTAGGAATCCAATTTTGTGCAACTTTGTTTACCATTTATTTCTTAAGTATCGATTTTTAGTCAGAACGTATGATTGGTATTCAAGATATACTTATAATTTTATAACCAAAAGTAGGCGAAATGGTACATTTCTATAGCAGTTACCAGAATTTTTTTTCAATGGATCTCGTAAAAGGAAATCTAATTTTTTTACTAAGTTGACCAAATAGCTCTATTTTTACGTACTGGCTTTAAGTCAGATTGTGTGGAAGTGTTAAAGATATTACAAGCATACCAAAAGTAGGCGGCAAAAGATGGTACAATTGTGGAAGGTAGCAGAAGGGCTGTGGGAATATGGTCCATTTACGAGGGCTGCTATATATAATTTTGGCCTAGGCAACACTAAGTGTTGCCTGACGTTTCCATTGGAAAGTTTGACATTTTTTTAGCATGAACGTAGTCAGAACGTTTTGACGTACGACCATCATTTGTGTTGTTTACAGTGACTTGAAAAAATCAATTTGGCAAAAAAGTGGAATTAACTCGTGAACATTTTCGTGCGATTATTTTTCACAACTTTCGATTTGGATTATCGCGACAAGAGTGCATCGATGAACTTAAATCTTAGTATGGCGATGATGCACCATCATATAGCACTGTGAACAACTGGTTTAATGAATTCAATCGTGGCCAACGCTAGCGCTAAGACGAACATTGATGCCGTGCGTGAACTGATAATGCAAGATCGTCATGTGACATATCGTTAGACAGAGGCATCCTTGGGTATTTCTTCCACCAGTATGCAATCGATATTGCATGAACAGCTGGCTGTAAAAAAGGTTTGTTCTCGTTGGATCCCAATTTGACAATCGCTCAAAAAAAAAGGCTCGTGTCGATTGGTGCAAAGAAATTTTGAAAAAATAAGATTGCAGAGCTTCCAAAGACGTTCATAAGATCGGCACAGGTGACGAATAATGGATCTATGCGTATGAGCCCGAAACAAAACAGCAACCGACCGTATGGGTCTTCGAAGACGAGCCAAATCCAACGAAAGTTGTTCGTGGAAGAAGCACTTCGAAGCAAATGGTCGCCTGTTTCTTCAGCAAAACCGGTCATGTGGCGACTGTTCCACTTGAGCAACGTATGACGGCCAATTCTGAGTGGTACACCACATTTTGTTTGCCTGAAGTCTTCGGAGAAATTCGAAAAACGAACAACAGAAGACGAATCATTGTGCACCATGACAATGCGAGCTCTCACACATCGGCTCCAACCAGCGCCTTTTTAAGCGGCCAAAACGTCGTCATGGTCATGATGGTCATTCGCCGAACAGCCCTGACTTGGCACCCAATGACATCTTTTTATTCCCGCACATCAAGAAAAAACTGCATGGTCAACGATTTGCGTTGCCAGAAGATGCTGTTGAAGTGTTCAAAAACCATGTTTTGGAGGTGTCTCAATCGGTGTGGAAAAAGTGCTTCGACAATTGGTTTGAGCGCATGCAAAAGTGTATAAATCATGCTGGAGCATACTTTGAAAAACCATTTTTGATGATAAATATTCGCATTTTCATTATTAGGCCAGAAATATATAGCAGCCCTCGTACAACATAGGAGGCTGTAGAAAAATATTAAAACATGGACAATTTAAAGACGATTACTAACACTCTTCTAACGTTATTATGAGAACCAGCCTACATATACCAGATGAAGTGTGGGTCAGATGGACTTGATTCAAATGACTTAAGTCATGAAACGGATTTGGTCAAAACATATGTAGAGTCTAAAATGGGGTTTCGATGCGTTGCACGTTTAATTAGTACTAAATGCTTTATACTCTTTTATCCAGAAGGGTAAAATTAAATTTATTTGAAACTATTAAAATCTTTACCCCCCTAAAGGGTGGGGGTTTACTAATTTGCTTGAGAGTGGGGCCCTGCATATCTTAAGGGTGCTTGTGATACGCTTTTGAGCTACCTGCCCAACCCACTGTGAGATGAATTTTTGATTTAAGAGTTTTGTTGCCGTGTAAAATAGTTTTTGCCATATCTGCAAATAAATAAATAATTCCCTTAGATAGTATTCATGTTTAATTTTTCACATGACCTTTTATGAACCAAAAACCTGCTCTGGGGTTTGACTCGCAAAAGACATGTACTGTGTAATTAGTAGTGGTTTTGTTTTTTCTTCACAGCTCCGACCACATGCAAACCAAAAATTCAGTAGGGACTCGACCGAATTGACTTGAAATCAAATGTTAAGCCAAATGTCATTATTAGAAAACCAGCCAAGCAACAATTTTGTATTTTACATTTGGCCTAAAGTATATTTGTACAGATTTACCCTTAAATCTACGTTGGTTGGCAAAAATCACACTTATCAAGAAGGGACGATTGGCAGGGACAGCCGAAAAGGTGGGGGGGCATACATATCAGGTCCCCTATGATTTGAACAATTTCACTTAGGTCGCCTGATTTATACGAATGAATGCATGATGAAGTTCAAAGTTCGCACTAAACTCATCTCATCATCCTGGGCTAAGTGGCGAATGCCATTAGAAGAAGCATTGAGTTGGCACTAGGTATGAGGACAACAAGTTAGTGTGTTCAGCTGTCGAATGTCTGGGTGGGTATGCATGCCCTAGTCCTATACAATTGGTATGTGGATGGTGAATTCTGTGAACATGGTTAAGTGTTTGGGGAAATCGAAAAACCAAAACCAATTGACCTGGATTTTAGGAGGCATAAACAAATATCTTGGAGTACTTTTTGTTTTTCATATGCTGCTTTTGCAAACCATTGAATGTGTAGAACGTTGGAAATATACTATGGAGCTTTTGTTTACTTGCGCTATGCGTAGTGTAGTCGTCGTTGACAGCAAATACGTAGGCCTGTACAGTTTTTATGTCGCACGATATTTCGCCTGGGTGTGATTCCCTTTTCGCCTGAACTGACTTCTCCATCCGGACGATATTTACACACATTTGGTTGATTGGTTGCCAGTTTCAGAACAATTGGCAGTATTTGCGGAGTGATTTAAGTTCATATTCCCTAAAGAGATTTTGCTTATTTATCTTGCATGTAAATGTGCGGTTAAATATTTAGCTTTGCACCGTGTACGATTTGATTTGTTTCTAGGACCGCAACCCAAATGGCTTCCTGTATTAAAGTCGGCATTAACTTCAAACTGAATTGGTTGCGACACTTTTTTTTGGAACTTCCAAAAAACTTTAAAACGGCTGTTATAACGGGTGATCAATCTAGAGGTATTTTTTTCAAAATAAAAAAATTCAAATGCAGTGTGGAATATTTATTGTGTATTCAAAAGGACATTTTATGCCATATATTTTTTGAATATAATTTTTATAATGTTGACCACAAATACGCCTCAGTGTGTCCATTCTGACGGTCCAATATTGGATGCCTCGTTCGAGCATTTCGAGCGGTATGGCGTTAATGACACGCGTAATGTTGCTTCCAAAACCTGAATCGTAGCTGGACTTTACGTAGTCCTAAAGAAAAGGTGTAAAGGTGTAATATCTAGACGGCCAACTCAACGGTCCAAAATGTGAAATTAGCTGCTCTTCGAAATCTCTCAATTGATCCATTGTGTGAGGAGCTGTATGGCAAGTGGCACCGCTTTGTTGAAACCAAATGTCGCCAAGATTACGGACTTCAATTTCAGGTAGAAAACAAACCGAAATCATGGTGCGATAGCACACCATTCAAGGTTTCTTTTCGATTTTACCAGACCCACCAAATATGGTCACGACAATAATAATATGTTCTCAGCAATGAAAGTATGTTCGCCGCAAACATAGCATTGTTTTTTGAATTTAGTATTGATAATAGTATGACTGCCGCAATATTAATATAGTTGAAATATAATTATTGCTAAATTTAAAAATGGAAAAATGGTTGTAGCAACAATATAAACATTGCTAGTACGACAAAAGTATTGTTATTTGGGTTTTATGTTAACAGTAAAATGATTGCGGCAAACAAACTGTATGATTGTAATTTTTCTTCATTTTGATGTGCTTTTTAAAACAATGTTATAGTTACGGATCTAATGCAAAAATAATAGTCTTTTTATATGGAAATTAAAATTTTAAACAAACTGTTTTGGTTTTGTTAAACTAAAATATTTTTTAAAAAAATCGCTTACCTTTTTTCTTCTGTTCTGTGGTTTATTTATCACTCCTATTATGTTAAAAATAATGTATTTTTAAATAATTTTCATAATTCAAAGCTATTGTTGACAACATAACCCAATTCTAGTAAATAATTTTGGGGATCATAGTATAATTGTGCATGATCATACTATAGTTGTGGGGATCATAACATGGTTGCGTGTGAATCAAGCAATGGTTGTGAGGATCATATTATGGTTGTATGTGAAACGTACTATGGTTTTGAGGATCATAATATAGTTGTGGAGATCATGGTTGAGTGGAATCATACTATGGTTGTGCGGATCAAAGTATGGTTATGTGTGATGCATACTGTCAGGATCATAGTATTTTTGTATTTGAAACATACTATTGTTGTGAGCATATTGTTGTACCACAACCATAAACCCAACAAAAGTATGATTCTTTTCATTCTTCTTTTGTAATCCCAACCATACTTTTTTTACTTAAGGGTGGTTAACTTTTTAGGGCCGATATTGAATGTAAACCACACCTAGCTTTTTCTACATTTCACTTGATATTTCATAATTTCTGATTAACTCAATTCGAACCATTAAAAGATACACAAGCGAGCAACGCGTTAAAGTTATTCAGGCATATTATGAAAATGAAAATCAATTTTCGAAGAAAATCATCTTCAGTGATAAGCCCATTTTCTCCTCAGTAGATTCGTCAATAAGCAGAATTGACGCATTTGGACGAATGATCATCCAATATTGATATTCGAAAAAACAATGCACCCACGAGTGACTGTTTGGTTCGGTTTATGGGCTGGCGGCATAATCGGGCCGTATTTTTTCCAAAATGAGGCCGGCCAGGCAGTTACAGTGACTGGTGTTCGCTATCGTATCTTTTTATGGCCTGAATTAGTATATTTGGTAGGGACATAAATACTGTTACACTCGGTTTATGCTGTAAAAGAAAAAAGTACTGAATGTTTTTGGTCCAAATATTTTTTTTAAATATTTATTGATGTATATTGTATCCTTAAAGAATCTACTTATTCGAAATGTCCGCCTTTTGCCTTTACACACGCCTTCAGTCGCACTGACCAATCGTCAATAGCTGCACGAACCTCGTCCATTGCAAAATTGGCCGCAGCTCGAACCAAAGCAGTCTTAAGAGATCCAATGTTGGGGTATCTATTGTGACAAACCTTGTCCTCTAAAATCGTCCACGATTTGTAATCCAATGGGTTCAAATCTGAACTGCCTGAGGGCCATTCTTCAGAGGAAATGAACGCTGGCAAATTGTTTCGAAGCCAGGCCTGGGACGTTTTAGCTTTATGGGCCGGCACAGAATCCTGTTAGATAGTTCATGGTTGCTAACGGTCTTCAGCAGGGCACAGTCAATGCGCCAATCCTTTTTAGTCTATACCTAAATGATTTATTAGATAAATTAGATAATATAATTGCTTTTGCTGATGACATAGTCATATACCACTCCAGCGATAAAATATCGGATCTCAATTTCCATCTTCAGAATAAATTTAATATAATAGAAAACTTTTCCTCAAACTGGCATCTTAAAATTAATGTTGATAAATGTGAAAGCATTCTCTTTCGTCCTCCTGTTAACAAATGCAACAACAATGTCCGAAAATGTTGGAAACAGTTTGGTATAACATCGAGCTTGGCAAATGTTGTTATACCGCCTTCTGACAGGGTTAAATACTTAGGTGTTCATCTTGACAAATTTTTATATTTTAACTATCACATAAATATTCAAATAGAGAAAACTAAGAAAGCTTTTTATTTATACAGGAAGATGTTCGGATCAAGACTAATAGAAAATAGGCTCAAAGTTATAATGTACCAAACCCTCGTTAGACCAATTCTATCCTACGGCTGTTCAATCTGGTTCAATATTTCACCTTCGTATATGGAACGTTTGAGAAAATGTGAAAGGCAAATTTTAAGATCTTGCATGTCCATGTTCAGATCAGAAAACAGTGATTTTACTAAATATGTTTCCAACTTTAAACTTTATAATGCAGCACAAATAGTTCGAATAGATAATCACATCATCAACCTATCTCGAAACCATATCCGACGGTGTCTTGATAACATGGATAATCCACTGATTAAAGCTCCTTACTATGAAAGTGACGACTATTTCATTTTAGCTATTGAAAATGGGTTTACTCCACCTGAATGTTTTTTATATCTTGATAGAAATGGTTACATTCAAGATTCTGATTGCGTGCCATTGCTTTATCATATATTCAGAAGGGCTAATAATAAAACAATAAAAGATCGCATTTTAAATGATGAAAATAAAAGATATGATATTTCCATATCGAAAAAGGACAAATCCATATCCCTCTCCACCAGAAGACAATGCTGGTGGTTAACGCCCTAATAAATTCCTTTGGAACTCCCCTCCTTTTCTTAGTTCTCTTGTTTTTATCTTAATCGTATATAATTTACACAATGTTTTTTTTTTAAATTTTCATTGTAACGAAGTACTAATAATTATAATGTATTTTTCACAACTTATATAACTATTTCTGAAAAGGAAGTTGAATTTACCTCATTGAATTAACAGAGAGCTCGATTAGAGACTAGTTTTAAGTTAAAATTGTTAATTATACTTTTGTTTATTTTAGTATGTAAGGAAACATTTAATTGAAATAAATATTCACAAAAAAAAAAAAAAAAAAAAAAAATAGTTCATGGTTGGTTTTGGAACAGGGAATTGTTAAGAGACTTCACAACAGCTTCGAAAACGGTTTCTTGGTAAACTTTGGCCGATGTTTAGACTCCTTGTTCGCAGAAATGGAGGCCAGTGACCCCATCGCAAGAGACACCCCACCAAGCCATGACTGAACTGACCCTTGGGATCAGTTCAGATGCTTCCTTAGATGACCGCGCATACACTATCATTTTGCTTGTAAAATTTTTCCTGAACGGTAAAAATTTGTTCATCGGTGAACAAAAATTTTCTGTGCAAGACGTTTGCATTTGTCAATCCTATTTTTTAAAGCTGCAGTTAATAAATGTCCGGTACGTCGTCTGAAAGCCCCAAGTCCGAAGACTTTTTTTATGATTCGACTCATGGACTTCTGCGTGCTATTCATCTCAAGGGCCATGATTTTTTGTTTTCGGAGCGGATTTCTGTGAATCTTGATTTAACGGCTTTTACGACGTGCGGTGTTCGAACAGAGCGTGGGCGGCCCAACCGGTGGCGGTGTTTTACATCTCCAGTCTCCTCAAACAGTTGTATGCATCGGTAGACGAACATGTGGCTGATGCCTAGTGGACGAAGCGTTTTGAAAATATCACTTTTTTCATTTCACCCTTGAAAAGCGCTATTACAGCGATACGGTTCTTATTATCTGACCACTCCATGATGAAAGTTGAAACAGTTTTAAAATCCCGTTACAGACTAACGCTATTGAGGTTAGCTTTCAAAACCCATATGACATTAACGGGGTATGTTCAGTTCTACTATTGAAATGGGTGTGTTCAATGTTGTAACAGTATTTATGTCCCTACTAAATGTGTGAATGTGGACGATATGTAGTTTCAACAGTACGGTGCCACTTGCCGCACAGCCTACGAAACAATGGATCTTTTGTGTGACGATCAACAGCGGCCCTTAAAATTTAACCACCCTTTAGTTAACACTCAAAAATTGATTAGAAATCAGTTCGAACTACAATGCATGTTAGCTGTTGTAAAAGCTATTATGATTCAAGTGCATTGTAGGGTATAAATTAAATATATTTCTTTGAATACTAATGTAGCGCTGTGCTGGCGCTTAATATCTTGAGCGAAAAGTTTGTTACAGTGCTAAATTGTTAAAAACAAAACTTGACAGAAAAAGACGTCTGCGTGGAAGACAATCTCTGTATAAAACTTTTTAAGATTTCCTCTACGTGACAATTATCAATTTGCAGCGCTAAAAACTATAAGCAAAAAGCGCCATCATCAACGTTAAATATTTTATGGAATCACACACACACAAGCCAAATCGCTTAAATTTTGAGTTAAAACAATTTTATTATTAGCTGCTTAAGTCTCATGCCATACTAAGTATAGCAGACAATACCAAGAGTATTTAAAAAAAAATCGTGGAATCGATTAACATAAATCGTTTGCCTGATATCTTTATTACAATTTATTCAAATCTGTTTTCAAATTGTTATACGAGTATTGATGCTTTCGACTTTAGATACAGATTACGCCCTCTGATTTTTCGAATGCATTTGCAGCAGGTTGTAAACGAGGGTCACTTCAATAAATACAATAATTTTGACGGAAAACTTTAATAAATAGTTACATAGTTAGGGAAATCGCATAAAAATGTGACCATGAAGCGGTTAAATAGGAGAAATAAAATTTCTCCCTTTACTTATGCCAATTGAGCTGTTTTCATTAAAAATATGGCGAATTCAGTTTTTTTCTTTTTTACTAGAAGATATCACATTCGTTTAACCAAATCTAAAATTCACTACAATTCTTGCAAAAAATTGCATCAAGCCTTCAATATATTCACCATTATTTAGGCAATATCGTCTCAACTGTAATATAGGATGGACAATTTAACAATTTAAGTTTAAATCGGCTGTAAAAAAAATACTGATAATTTTTTCAAATTTCTGGTTTTATTAGAAAGGTTGAACTTTGTCATTCAATAAGGGAACACCACCCAATGCGTTTCGCTTTGCCCGATAGCATGAATATTGTTTTGCAGGAGATGACGAATTTTGGCGAGAAATCTTGTTTTCAGATAAAGCTTATTTTCATCTCGGTGGCTATTGAAACATGAATCAATCAAAAAAAGTACTGAAATATTGCGTTGAAAAATATCACTACTTTTTTTTACAGCAAATTTAAAAATTAAAAATGTGAATAATAACTTCATAACACCGGAGAAGAAAATAATCAAGATCTCAGCGGCCAATTGATGAAAGCTTGCCGTAAGATATCTTAGTCGCCAAATTTTGCATTTACAATATTTGTGTTTTATTTGGCGGCGTCCGTTTGTTTTACATGATTCTCGCTGTGACAGCTTTAACCATTGTGCGCCATCGTACAGAAGCCATAACAAAGCGACAGCCAGTGCTCCTAAAGGTCAAAAACGGCAGTACGGATTCGAAGCGTGTTATATGGTCATAACTTACCCCTTGGGTTGTGGCCTAGGCCTATATTTACCTCTGCTGATCTATGGGTCACAGCACCCGGCTGCAATGAAACTCCACACAGAGCCGAAAGTCTCCCCGCAATTTGGGTTTAAACCACAGCCAGGCTAGAACAGCAGTTTTTGGTGCTTCTGACTGCCAGTGTACCAGTTTTTATTCTCCGGTTAGACCTCGTAACTGCGATACCACCAGCTTTCGATCCATACAACGAGGGACTGGCCACCCAAAATTAAATTCATCGGTCGTGAGATAGTATACATGCGGTTCCAAGGACCTATATAATGGTGTTGAGGTCTAAAACCATGTCGTACCTGGGCATGGCTTCTTCACGGCAAAGGGCCCGACCGACGCCCCAACAAGACCCGAGGGTTTATAATGACAAGGTAAAGTATTGAAAAGATCCCACTATTCCCAGTCTCCCGTCGTACGGGAATACCTCCGGTCAGGTTTCGAACAAAAGTTACTCTCAGCTTCAATCCCAAGTAAGCACACACAGAAAACAGATATGTTGCCACAACCGATTTTTTTGCACGGACTATCCATGTATTCCTCCGCTACGACCGAATGTTAATTGGGTACTCGGCAATGTTCAGAACTGAGATCCAAAAGAAAGTATCCTACTTAAATAAGCCCCACAACATTTTATTAAGGGACAAGGGGAAACTTCTCTCAAATTAGCGATCTGTGCAACATTCAACTCTTATACTCCCTGACCGAAACCTTCTGTTTAACGCGAGAATTTAAGAGAATTTGTAACATGACTTAGAGATAAATCTTTTTCTCGTAAAGTCGCTGGCATTAACGGGGTGACAACCTGCCGCTGAACAATTCTTAGACGTTTTTGCCCGTGGTTGAACCTGGGGTTACTACCATAATAGTCGTGCACACTGCCATCTCACTACGGGTTTTAGTTACTAGAAAGAATTAATTTATTGTCAGTACCAATTTTTGATATTAACCAATAAACATATACTTCATAATTGGTTGGTTGTCATAACTATCAGTTGCGGCAACCAATAGTTTTACTGAATTTGGTTGGTATAACCGATTTATTGCTGGAAGAATCATATTATTATTATTAATGTTGGCGATTGCTAGAAAAAACATATTTACCCAAACAAATATTTGTAGTTCGAATCGATCTCTAACTGATTTTTTCTCTGTGTGAAGGGACTGGTAAAACCACGTAGATGTCGAAAGTTAAAAACGAACAAAACGCAATCAGTCAACGAGAACACGAAACCTAGACAAGGCCTAACAGGCGAACTGATTTATAATAGCTTGACTTGCGCTAGTCGACAGTACCCCACAGACGTCCCAATAACCATCTGAAGAAACAACGGTCACGTATGTCCTAATACGAGTAGATAGGGCATACCCAAATCCGATGGTCCACAATGTCGTTAATGTGTCGAATTAAATTTATCAATTAGCTCTTGAATTGTTCTTGGCTCTTTCCTTTAAATATCCCCAATGAAAGAAGTCCAACGGTGTCAAATCACATGATTGTGGCGGCTGGTAAACTTCGCTACGACTTGAGATAACACGGCCATTGAACTTCTCGCGCAAAAGAGCCATTGTTTCCTTGGCTGTGTGGCAAGGGGCACCATCCTGTTTGAACCACATACATCCAGGTTCATATCCTAAATTTCTGGCCACAAGAAGTCCGTTATCATCTCGCGATAGCGAACACCGTTCACGTTAACTGCTTGGCCGACCTCACTTTCGAAGAAGTACGGCCCTATGACGCCGCCAGCCCATTAACCGCATAACGACCTGTACGAGTATGTACAGGTGTTTTTGACCTTGCTGTTATTTGCTCACAGTTCTTTCGATTGTGGACACATTTGGTCGATTATGCTGACCAAGTAAGTTACTAGGTCCCCAAAATGCATTTTGATTAGAACGGCCATTTTCGTAAAAGGCTTCAACAATCCTAACGCTCAGCCCAATTGTATTCCTCTCCATGGTTGAATTTGTCAAACACTAGAACAAAGAAATGTCAAATTAAGCTGGACAAAAAGCTTGACGGTAAGGTGTGATTGCCAATAAACATCGTGCATTATGGTTGGACCACACTTTAGTAACTCTCAGGAGTGGAGATAATATACCCCTGATTCTCTGTCTGTTATTTTTACTTTTCGTGATCCACTATTTATCAACCTAATCCTTTACATGTGGCTTACCCAATCCCGAAGAGCGCTGTTTACCTGAAACTGTCATAGATATTGGATAAGTGTGTCAAAAGACCCTTAAATTTTAACGCATACCGCTAGAATATACAATTCTGAATTTAATGATTCTTCTATGTTGTTTCCCAGCTTGTTTAGGGAGGTTTCGACCGACCGTCCTTTTTCATGAGCATGTTGTTTTAATTTCAACTTTCGACTCGGCATCGTTTAATCATGGTATTGACTATGCGTTTCATGGTTTGAGTAGGAGAATTGTAAGGCTTATTGGCTTATAAGCCAAGCTTAGGTTTAAAAACCACTGTTGCCTTCCGGCAGGCTTTCAGGGTATATGGGTATTTCAGTTATGCTGTAAAAATGAAGGCTACATGAGTCGGTTTGCTGTCTTTAGTAGTGCCTGAAAGATTCGACTAGGTCCAGATGCTTTTAAGGGCGAGAAGCTTTTTATGGCTTCTTTGAACTAAAGGCATGTAATAATAAAACGTTGATATGATACGAGTATGCCTCCACAACTTTTTAACCTGCCCTCGTAAATTGTGGCAAACATTCAAATATCCTATCCTCTAGCTAGTGAAGAAATTTTTGACCAAAGTACTTCAAATAATCTGTTAACACGAACACTTCTTTCTTCATAAAATATTCACAAAAAAACATTATACCAATACGTAGTTAGCTAGTTTCTTTAGTTACTAAAAGAAGAAACTCGCTTGAAATAAATTCAAAAAGTTGTTTCCTTTTTCCTCCATTCTTTGGCAAACTGGTTGACATCAATACAACCTTGTCTTCTTCCTCTTGGAAACTTTAAGGGTTTTTCTTCTTTTTTTCCCACGCGCTCAAACAAAGCACAACGACAGGAAGAAGAGGAGATGACACACACGGATCCTTTGAAAGGAATCGACAAAAAATCACATCGGTTGCATACTGTGCTAAGTGGAAAAGTTTCAATGACTTATTTCCCTTTTTGAGTTTTCCTGTGATTTTTGTTTTGTTTAAGGAAATAATACAACTCATTGATAAGTTTGACAAAAAAAAATATTCTTTATTGCAGCAATTATGCAGCTTTTTATTATTTTTTCTTTTGTTGGTTGGAGTTGTAATAAATATTTTCTGTAGCAACGGCACCTAATGACAACTCCTTGTAACAAACTTTTGTACACTATTAAAGGGAATATATTCCTATATTGTTGTGTTTTCGAGTAATACGAAAAATGTTATTAACCTTCGAAATCCTCTTTAATGTATGAGTATTCCATCAAACAATGTCAACACATTAAAAATCACTCGCACTTTGTCTAATTTTTCATATACACAGAGAACAGATTAGCTGCTGCTACCATTTTTTTGCCAACCGAATGTTGTTGAGTGCACGTTCTATCCACGCTTATCCGAATTTTCAGTAGTGGGAACTGACAGTATCGTTTGAAGAGATAAAACATCTGTTAATTTTAATAATAAAGACGACTATTGCAACTGAATTGTTCTTGTTTTTAGTGTTGTAAAAGATTGTTGGTTGTTGAGAATTCGGTTGTCATTACCATGAACATCTGTTAACTAAACCAACTGATAATTAAATTTTATGTATTCGATTATCTGACCGAAATAATCTTTTTTTATTTTTATATTTAGCTACAGGGTGGCTGATGAATATTGCTACATTTAGAAGTAACCATAGCTTTTCAGTGTATGGAATTCTTATTTCTTTTATTCATGTTAAAGCTTATTAAATTTTATAAAATTTAGCTTAATTAGTTTTAAAAATGTAATGTAATTTAAATGCCCCCCCCCCCTGTTCGTTGATGCAAGTGCGACATCTTACCAAAAAGTTGTTCATTACTACTTGAAGAGTTGAGACAGGAATAACCGCAATTTTTTCTCCAATTGAATGCCTTGGTTCATTCAAATTTGTTGGTTTTGCTTTGTGACTTCCTGTTTGCAATAAAATTCTAAGCGAATCGGGAAGTCTGCTGCGTTCTGTTTGTTGGCCATTTGAATTTTATATGGTCCAAATCTTTGTGCATAATTGACTGCAATGACTGTCGGCTTACACCCATTTGAGAAGATAAGCTTCTGAAGGGTTTCGATGGTACGATCTTCTGTTGACTGTAAACAAGTCTCATTATGGTCCATCTGCTTGGATGATTGCCGCCAAACGTTCGCCTATACTCTCATTGAACCGAAACTACGGGATCCAGTTGCGTGATAGCGGCAGACAATTCAAACTCGTTTTTCAGTATCTCAGTTATCTATTTTCGTTAAATCTAAAAATCAAAAAAATGAAACAGATTCATTAAATAAAAAAAAATTTATTTAATTTTTTTTTGTAGCGGCTTTCATCAGCCATCCTGTATTTGAAAATATTTATTCTGTTATTTGAATTATGAGCAGGTTTTTTTAAAACTTGTGTTTTCTCTCGAACCTATTTAGTTTGTGTGAACAAGTGGAACGATTTTATGCATCAAATTGGTAAAGTGGGACAAAAAAATCAATTTTTTTTTAAAGGGTCAACAAATTTTATAATAAAGCTGACTATGATAAATTACTTAAGTAGAGTATAGTGGAATTTTAAACCAAAATTTTTCAGCTACTTAAGTGTAATGTTACACAAAATACCTCAAATGAAGTCTTGGCTACATGTGATAAACAAATTATATACTTTCATATCGGTCATTTGTAGGTTATTTATAAAATGGGTGGAAAAAATGTAAATTAATAAATCGCGGCTTTGTAGCGGCTTTCATCAGCCATCCTGTATTTGAAAATATTTATTCTGTTATTTGAATTATGAGCAGGTTTTTTAAAACTTGTGTTTTCTCTCGAACCTATTTAGTTTGTATGCACAAGTGGAACGATTTTATGCATCAAATTGGTAAAGTGGAACAAAAAACTCAATCTTTTTTTTTAAATGTTTCAACAAATTAAAAAAAAGTATATTGGAATTTAAAACCAAAATTGTTCAGCTACCTAAGCTAAATCGCCCCTCTGTGTTGATTTTGTGTCATTAAATTTTATACAAAAAATTCATTTCTTTTTGAAAAATGACAATATTCTGACTTTACTGAAGACGATCTATACTAAAATGATAGTTGATAATATAGCAGAACATATTATTTTAAAAACTACCATTTTTAAAAACCTTTATACAATTTTGTTATAAAAGGACTCGTTCCAAACTAAAATTTATTGGACATAATTCTTTAATTTCTAGACTCGTTCCAAACTAAAATTTATTGGACATAATTCTTTAATTTCTAGAGGACAACATTAGCCCTTCTAGAAAGTCCGAATTTTCGTTGCATACTGTAATATGTTACAACAGCGAACAAATCGGAATTTGGTTACTACAAAGCATTTACTTACTTGTTGTCACCACCAATTATTATTGGTACCAAAGTAACACCTATACACATGTGTTTTTCTTTCATTGATTTGATGCTTATGCATAAGATGGGCGTATATATAAGTTGGTTATTCCGTTTGTAACATCGCGAAATGTCGTTAATTTCTATACAGGGTTTTTTTTATTAAGTACATAACAATTGTATATACGAAGGCGACCGCAAAAGTATCTGGCCTAACATAAAAAGAACCGTTTTTTTTGGAATTATTATTATTTATTTTTCAACATAATCTCCTATCAACTCAATACACTTCATCAAACGTTTTTCAAGTTTTTTAATTCCATCCGAAAAATTAGATTTTTCAAGACCTTTCAAATATGCCTCAGTTTCAGCAATAACCTCGCTTTTGGACGAAAATTTTTTGCCACCGAGAAATTTTTTTAAATTTGGAAACATGAAATAATCAGAAGGAGCTAAATCTCGACTATATGGTGGATGCGGAGCAATTTCAAATTGAAATTCGGCCAGTTTTTGTTGAGTTAAAAATGCAGTGTGTGAAGGAGCATTATCTTGATGAAAAATAACTTTTTTTTTTTTAAATGCGATCGTTTTATCTTGATTTCTTCACTCAACCGATCCAATAATGCACAATAATATTCACTATTTATAGTTTTTCCGTTCTCAAGATAATCAATAAATATTATACCCCTTGCAACCCAAAATACTGTGGCCATTACTTTTCCTGCTGACTTAACAGATTTCGCCTTCTTGGGACCACTTTTACCAGCTTCTATCCATTGTTTTGACCGTTCTTTGCATTCTGGGATGTAGTGATGGATCCATGTTTCATCAACAGTTATGAATCGGCGCAAGAACTCTATTGAATTACGCTGATAAATCGCTAAAAGCTCCTCGAATTTGGTCCAACGGACGATTTTTTGGGGCAAAGTCAACAAACGCGGCACCTTTTTCGCGGATAGCTTTTTCATGTGGAGTTCATCATGTAAAATACTCCAAACTTGTTTTTCGTGTATTTTAACAATATCAGTAAGTTCTCTGAGCTTTATTCGACTATCTTTAGTCACTTCATTAAATATTTTTCTAATGTTTTCAATAGTAGTAGCAGTTTTCGGTCTTCCAGAGCATTGTTCATCTTCCGTACTTGAACGACCCATTTTAAATTGTTGAACCCAGGACTTCACGGTGGAGTATGATGGTGCATTCTCACCATGAACAGAATCCAATTCATCTTTGATTAATTGTGGCGTATAACCTTTCATATAAAAGTGTTTAATTACCGCACGAAACTCTTTATTTTCCATTTTTCAAAAATTATAAAACTTGTTTACTTCAATCACCTGTAACAAAGAAAATAATCATTAAATATTTCAGAAATTTTGACAGATGGCTTATAAAAGATTGATTTTAAAAAACAAAAAAGTTGCTAGTAAAACAGAACATGTGCCAGGCCAGTTAGTTTTGCGGTCGCCCTCGTATTAGTAAAATACAAGATATTAAGATAGGGTGTTCAAATTTATTTCAGGTGTGGTGCAAATGTTACATTTTAAGAATGAAATTCGATTTCGGTTATATGACACACGCGAGCCCGTGTACAGCGATCTATTCTTTCTGGCGTGACGAGTATTCTCCAATGGCGTGACGAGTATAATTAATCAAAAAATTTTGTTTTGCACCCTTTTCCTTTGCAGTGATAAAAGAAAAATATCATAAAATTGTCACCAGTCTTCTCTTTCACATAGCACCAATCGTACGATAAACAGAAGCATTTCAAAATATTTTTTCAAAAATGTAATCCTTTGAAACTTAAAAGTCCTTTAAAAAGGAAACTTGATGACTTAATCAAAAACTGAAAGTGCACTTTTACTCCACGTAGTCCCCGGCTTCAGACGTAAAACGTTCAGTTCATGTATAATGACTTTTTAATTAAAGCATTTTTGCAGTTATTTTGAAATATTGTTTTTTTTGGGATTCGATTTTTTTGGGATTCGTGTGACTTCCCCTGTAGGAAATGTCAATAGTAAAAATGTATTGATTCACTATTGACTTTGTCACCGGTACTACTGACAAAATATACCCCAGACAGTGATTTCTGCTAAAGACATTTAACATGTGCTTGTCGTTGAAAATCCACTTATTACATTGGAACCAGTGATTCACTGCTTCTTTGTCATAATTCTTGTCTACATTGGGAATTTTTAATCAATTGTCACACTATTGAATATGTAGATCTTATGGGATCATATGGAGACATTAGAACTGGAGATTCAGTGGTACATTTTAATATTCGTAGTCAAAACGTTTGTCTTTTTTACTAGATGTCCACACTAGAACAGTTTGAGAGGATATGTTTCCCATATTTTTTTTCTCTTTTCTTTTTTTTCTTAAAAAAATCGGAGCTATATCCGATAACTATATATAAGCCTTTTCAATACAATGTGTACTCTCAAAGGCAAAGTAAGAGGTGTAGACGCTTCGTTGACATTGTCTGCATAAAGTCAAGAAAAATAGTAGACAATAGTGCTGACTTGGAGACACTTGACCCCAGGCTTCCTACAGGGTAGTTGCAACACTAGAATCGACAGACTTGTTGAAGACTTTCGAAATACAAACGCAGAATTGTCTTTAAAATTTGTTTTAAAATATACATATTTTTATTGTGTTTTTCTTTCTATATTTTATCATAATAATAATGTCCTTAAAGTAAAGTGTTTGTTTGTTTGTTTTCTTGCATTTAAACATTTATCTTATACAATTAAAAATAATTATTAATATTAAATATTTTTGTTTTTGTTTTGTAATAGTATATCTTATGAACGATTTAGACAGTATGAAAGTGACAGATAGAGTACATTTAATAAAAAAGGAGACATTTAAGGATTTTTTACACAACTGAAGGATATGATAAAAAAAATAGTGAAATGAATATTGGCAGACGTGAGGGAAATGCACACACTTTTGCCATACATCTATGAGTGAGTGAATAAGAATGTCTGTCCGGCTAAGCTTATGGGGTGGCATATATGAGAGATGATGCCAACGGGTGACTTGATGAGATTTTATTTTTAAATCAGATTTTTAACGAGAACGTAAAACAAAACATAGATTTGTGAATTAAATTAAACAAAACTGTTGTTGATGCATTGCGATATTACAAATTGTTACAAGTGGTATCTATGAGTACGGATGTGGATGCTATTCGATATATAGTTTTATATACACTGAAGTTGTTTGCATGTTTTTTTTTTTTTTTTAATTTGCAATTTTTCATTTCTATTATTATATTTATGATTATATTCTAGAAAAAAATTTGTTCTTATACAAAATATTTTATGTTTACACATAGAAGGCATTGTTTTTTTTTTTGTTTTTTGGTTTTTAATCTTTTTTCCTTATTTATCATCTTTCGAGTTGTTGAAATGAGATTCAGAATTTTGTTTCATTGTGGGATTCTTGTTTGAGGGGGGAGGTCTGGTCTGGTAATGTTTCGCGGTAGTTGGAGACTAAATACAACTAAGAGCTTAAATAATTAGATTGTGGTGTTTAAAAACAATATTGCATAATCGATTAAGCGTCAGTTTGAAATTAATCGAATGTCTGTACGATAACGAGAACAAAGGCGAGACTTACAATTAAAAGTTGAGCTTTGAAGTTAGGCGAGTGTGTCAGATCAAAATGTTGTGGAAATCATTATTATGTTAAATACATTGCTTAGATTTTCAATTGGATTTGAAAATATAAGAAATAAACAGTTTTAATTAAGTTTTTCCAATCGTTCAAGAAAATTTAATATTTTTAACTTTTGAAATTTTAAAACGAAATGAAAACTTTTGGGCCATATTCATAAAAAATTACCAAAAGTTCAAAGTTGAAAATTTCTATATAAAAAAATGTTCCTTAAACCTTTTATAAGTTTTTATAAATATGGCTTTGGAATTTAGTTGCCAAACTAAGTTAATAATCTAAAATCTATAAAGGAAACTTGAACACACATTTTATAAAAATTCAAAATTCAAGATTTGCGCATATTTAAAAGAAACTTTTCTACTTTTGTTTAAAAAAAAGAATACTAAGAAGTTCTTGTTCTTTGCTGAAAAAGAAAAAAACAGATTTGAACTTAAATGTTTTTGTTTAAAGTCTAGTCAAGCTATTCAAAGCACTTCAGTCCGTTTGATATCTGTGGTGGAGATGCTCATGTTGTTGTTGTTGTTGTCGAGTTGCAGCGTTTCAAATGTTTCATCGGTATAGTACGTCATCGAATTGAAACATTTCCGCCTTCTCCCAATTCTATACATCGCTTTGCTTGGCATTTGTGTTGATAATAAAGGCTCCATTGATGTGACAGTTCTGGACCGTCTTGCCATTCGTGTAGTACGCTGGTGTTTTGCCATTGGCAAACATGACGGCAGTCTGGGGTGCGCCCACACCATTTAGGTGAGCCACCAGTGGATTTTTCGTAGTCTCTCCGGGCGGTGTTGTCAAAGTGGGTGTCACCGGTGACGGCTTTATCAGTTCGAGTTTATCGTCCGTGGAACCCTTAAGGGGAGTTTTCACCAAACCCTTGAGGTCGTTATTGGCCGGATGGGGCATAGCATAGCGCAATTTGCTCCAGAACCAGGGATCGCCCCACTTCAGATAGGTGTTCATTTTCAAATAGGCTTTGAGATCGGAATCCAAATTGTCAATATTTCCTATGTCGCCATAAATGATGACAATCACACGCGCCCTGCCCTCATTCAAAGAGGCCTGATGTGCCGTCTTAAACTCCATTTTAGCCCATACGGAATCTATGAAGTGTTGCGATAGCACCACTATAGTTCTTCGGGAATCTTCAATGGACCTGACAATCTGATCGGGTATACACTCGCCCACCAACCAGTCGCGCACGTGCACACACAGCTTGAAGGGTGGCGTGCCGTTTTCCAGTTGTGGCACCAAATAGTCCGCTATGAATTGTTCGTCTTTGTGCGAATACGAAATAAAGGCATCGTACTTCTTGTCCTTGTCCAATTCCTGTTCGGTCACAAACCACATGCACAAATTGTGGGCATACAGCCAGATCTTAATCTCCTGCTGGTACTTGTAGTAGAGAGCCGCCACCGAGCCAATCAGTAGGCCCACCAGCGATATGACAATACTAACCGCTATATAGAGCTCACTGTCCGAACAGATATCGCTAATGGACAGTTCGCTGATATACTTGGTTGTGGCCATATTGAAGCAAGTCATTTCGGAGAAATCTTTGACCGTGTTGTACTTCCTTTGGGCAAACATCAGCAAAGGCTTCGCCCCGCAGTCGCAGGTCCATGGATTACCCGACAGATAAATGGCATTTAGATAACGGCTCTCGTTCATAAAGTTGATGGTGCTGTAGTTGAAATATTTAATTGAATTGTGTCTGACATCCAAGTGGGTCAACTGCGTAGGCAGTTGGTTGCCTTCGATCATGGTCAAGTTGTTGCCGGCGGCAAATATCTTCACCACATTGGCATAGCCGGCAGTTTTAGCATGCGGCAACTTTGTCAGCTCGTTGTTTTCCACATACAATTCAGTGCCCGATAGTTTTAGATTTTTAATGGGCGGCAATGTGGGCACCTGGGTCAAATTGCCATTTGAACAGTTGACCATTAGTATGAGATCATATGTGCGCACCCAACAATTGCATCCACGGGGGCAACGTTTGGGATTGGTGTCCTCGTGATCAAAGGGACACAGCAGGTCCATGGGATCGACATCTTTCACCAATTGCCCTTGTAAATTATCCGGTGAACTACATGTCAAAGCAGTCGTATCCAATTTAACCGATTCCTTTAGAGCCTGACCCTTTTCGCCACGCAGAAATTGAACAAAGCTCAAGAGGACACAGTCGCATTGTAAGGGATTGTCATTGAGATCCAAGACGATATTATTCAGACTTGATGCTTGGGCCATATCAACGTTATGAAAATTTACCAACCTCAATTGATTGTGCGTCAAATTCAATTGCAAATTGTGTTTGGTCAAAAATTGCAAATCGTCGTCACTTAAGGTGGTGATGTTGTTGTAGCTCAGATCCAACACTTTTAGATTCAATAGTTGAAATAACCAATCTCGATATATGTACATAATGGAGTTGTTCTTTAAATTCAAATTTTCCAAATTGAAAGCATACTGGAAGGGTGATCCCAATTGATAGGGATCTAGGCTGCCTTCGATGACGTGGTCATAAGGTTCGCTCAGACTTAGAAGATTGTTCTCCAAATTTATATTCTCGATATTTTGGGTGTTGGCAAAAGCACTGAAGTCAATGGTGGTCAGTTTATTATTGCTGGCATCCAATGTCCTGAGATTGGTCAGCGAGGAAAAGAGAACCCTGCAAAGGAAATGGTGAGAATAAAATAAAAAACAGTTAGTAATGTTAGATTATAATAGATATATATATTACATAATTAAATGAGAGTGAACTGGGACTAACCGGCTCGAGACCTCTTGTATTTATATCTACGAGAGTTTTATTTTAATAATTTTCAATATGTTTAATTTTCTCTCTATTATTGTATCTACTTTATTGTGTTACTTAACTTAATTTTCAACAATTAGTATGCAATTAGCATTGTGAGGTTTTTCTGTTGACTTGTTATAGGGTAAGTAACAAAAAAATTATACAACACTTTTTCCATGTGAAATTGAAACCAGGAATTAAATATGCTCAGCATAATACTTTATTAAATTAAAAAAGTTGGCATGCGAGTTGGCATGGTATGCGAGGAATTCTCTACAAAGCCGTTCCTGAGTTTAAAGTTATGAAGCGGTGTAAGAGGTACAGGTGGGACCAATTCTTCGTTTCTGTGCAAAGCAACCCTGAAGTTTTCGATGATTGAGAATAATGCTTAAAAATTGTCATGGCATCAGACTCAGTGAATATATTTGGTAATCACTTGGGGATTAAAAAGATATTTCAAGAATTTTATTTTTAAATATTGATTTCTAATTTGTTCTTTCCAAAATTAGAAAAAAATCTAATATAATTACAGAATTATAGAAGAAAATGCAAATGAACATTGGCTTCACCAGTTCTTTACCACAGAATCATGTACACTAGGGTGGTCTGATTTGTAAGGACAAAAATTTAATTCGATACTCTCAGTCGTATTTCTATTATTACGCGCTCATATGTTATATTGTATGCGGCAATGTATATTTGTATGTACGAGTATTGTATGTTAACTTGGAAAGGACACGTTAAAAAAATATTTTTTGTTGAACTACTAAAAAATCTTAAAAATAAAAGTTGAGAAAAAGTAAAAAAAAATAAATTTGGGTGCCTCAAAAATTATTTTTTTGGTATGTGTAGTGGAACTTTTTTTCCTCATGCCAAATGCTATCGATGGCACAATATCGATTGCTAAATCGATCCATTCTTATGTACTTTAACGTTATATTTTAAACCATGCACAAAACCCAAAAATTTTTTCTGGATTCTTTTTGCAGATAATTCCTGATATTTTTTTTTATCTATTTTTCAAATATTTTATTTATATCTCTATATTTTGTATTCTGTAAAGCGAATGATTAGAGGCCTTAGGGTCGAAACGACCTTAACCTATTCTCAAACTTTAAATGCGTAAGAACCTCACCGTTCTTGGTATGAAGGTAGTGGTTGTGATATAATGTGCCCAGTGGGCCACTTTTGGTAAGCAGAACTGTTGCTGTGGGATGAACCAAACGTAATGTTACGGTGCCCAAATTAATTATATTTGAGCTAGGCGCGTTATTAAATGTTTTTAACGATGTCTGTCTGTCCTTCCGTCTATTGCTCTACTGAAGCTTGTAATCATCAAACTACAGGTCGCAAAAGCCCCTTTAATTTTTTCAATATCTATGCAACCTACATCAGGATAAAGATGGAATATAACAAACATATACGAGTATGGAGAGGTGCTCCAAAACCATCGTTGGACTAACTTTACGGTGTTCAAAGGAGAACGATATTTCTAATAGGCGACAGTAGGGTGTCCAACTCTATTGTCTCCCTCGATCATCGTCGGAATGTGAGTTGCGAGTCGTTATCGTAACTTAAATCATCTGAGTTCATCAGACATCCTGATGAACTCAGATGGCGGAGGAGAGAGGTGGTCGCGATTTGAGGCTCTTTTGTTGAATAGACGCTTCGTTTAGGAGATATCGCCGATTTAAGTATTTCTGTGGTCAATATTTCGGACGTAAAGTCCGTATGTAGGACGTAAAGTCCGTATGTAGAATCGACTTTCGGCAAACGTATTTCCCACCCAATACGACAAAGTTCAAGGCAAGAGTTAATAAACACTAGTCCCTTTTCCCCCATCCGATTCCTTACTATCACTCACCAATGCACTGCGTCTATAGGAAAAATCCCTGGAGTGCTTGGCATATTAACAAATCAAGTGGACCATTTAAGTTCGGCTGAGCTGAAGCTTAAACACCCTCCATCAATATGAATGTTTTACCTAGAGGCGTGGCACCGCCCACTTTCCCATCAGGATGTGATTTTTTCCATACTTACATCATATGTATTGGGTGGGACATTTAAAGTTTTAAATTTAATCGGCTGTAAAAAAAGTACTAATAATTTTTTCAAATTTCTGGTTTTATTGTAAATGTTGAACTTTTTCATTTAATAATGCAACAGCATTCGATGCGGTTTTGCTTCGCCCAATGGGCTTGGCTCCTTTATTAAATGGCAAAGTTCAACCTTTCTAATAAAACCAGAAATTTCAAAAAATTATTAGTATTTTTTTTACAGCCGGTTTAAATTAAAAAATTTTTATTAACAGCCGATTCAAAATTAAAGTCATAAATCGCCCACTTAGTACCAACTACTATCGTCATACCGATATTAGTTCACGAGATATGGCCTTTCAAAGTTCAGAGTTAAAAGGGTGGTGCCACGCTTATTTGTTAAATTTTAACATAGTAAAGTCTATAATAATTTACTGATTTTATTCTGTTGCATAACGTATAATGAGCGGTCCATTACTTTAGCCATTAATTCGCTTTTCGATGGGGGCGTGGCTCCGCCCTCTATTTCAACCAGGATGTGTTTTGTTCCATGCCAATATCATTTTGGGGCGTTATCGTCATATCGCTAACAGTTCATGAGGTATGATATTTATTCTTGAACTATGGTGTTTCTATGTTCAAGGATGTGTAGGGGGTGCCACGCCTCATTGACCAATCACATCGTAATGTAACCTACATATACTAATTTTCCGACGGTGTTATAATGTGATGTGATTTCGTGAAGATCGTAGCTAATAACGGCAACACATAAGTAAAAAAAAAAAAACAAAAAATACTACAAATATATAAGTAGAGATTATTCAAGTGGTTGGCTCAGTCCTTGTAAGGGAAAAATTTTTACCTTCAGAACGATCTGGTCTTTTTTTAATGGCAACCGTTTGAGTCCATCAGCTCATTTTTGGCAACATTTAAGACTCATTAAAAAGGCGGTCTGTAGTTTCTTTTCACAGACAGACGGGCGAGTCATTCAGCTAATTTCTTTTTTGGCAACATTTTAGTCACTTCAAAAATGCGGTCTGTAGTTTGTTTTCCTCAGACAGACGTCTTAGAATTTTACGACGATTCAGAATTCAGATACAGTATTTACATATGATGCAAATGGAGTGAATGAAAACTAATCTTAAGATAAAGGGTACGAAAGATATGATTTTAAAATCGTTTATTAGAATAAACCAACATGTGTATACCCTTCACCGTAGAATGTAGTGTAAACTAAATTTCTTATGTCGTTTGCAACACAAGTGATTTTGTGTATTTATTTTTCACCGTTGTAAATTATGAGACAGTCTAGCTATGTCCGTCCTGTGTGCTGAAAGCACGATAGCGCTCAAATGAAATAGGCTAGGACCCTGACATTATGCATGAAGACAGCTTGTTGTCATAATCTATTTAGGATTGAAATGGGCGTATTCAGCCTAGGGGGAAATATTTCCGTTTAAGGCACAAAATATTCCTTCTAAATGAAAACATTTCTTTGAGTATTTACTCAAAGACAAATGGTTTATGAGATGCGGCTTGGTCAAATTTGACAACAGTTTTACTTGTTGAACATAGGCTCGTTTAACAAGTACAAATTTTGTACCTCTTCCAGACAGTATAAACAGTGTTAGGTTTTTTTTTAAATTCAAGCTAACGATATGCGTGCAATATCTTTGCTTTGGTCTGTTGCTTTTTCTTTAGTTGGCTATTATTGTTTGCTCTGTGTGTCCTTTATCACATCTTTCCTTTTTATTAGCCAGTGGTTTCCTGTCTTTGTTTGTTATTTCCTGTCCCAGATGCCTGTTTATTTTCTCTCTGGGCTTCGTTCATCCATTGTGATAACACAAGCCGTATCAATATGATGATAGTCGCTTTGCAGGAGTCTAAATTCTTGTTTTTATTCAGTGTTTCCTGTTCCTGTCCCTTGCTTGATTTCGTCTTCCTGTCGCGTAGTTCGTGTTATTTCAGCTTCCTGTCTCCCATTTACTGCTGGATTTGCGACTTTTTTTTGTCCTAACGTTTGTTTATGTATCTACTTCTAATTCTGTTTTTGCGTTCCCTTTTGATCTTCCTTGCTATTATATGTAGGGTCCTCTATTAGTTTCACTTGGTAGTTTGGTTTGATTTTTTTCGAGTGGATTTTCTCTTTTTCGTCAAAGTAAAATTGTGTGGGGAAATGGAAAAGATATGTGTTCGTTGAAGCTTAAGAAAATGATAAGATAATCATTTAAAAACGTGTATAATCAAGATTTTGGAATCCTCAATCAGTTTAAAGGCTAGAACTTTACCATTCATCTATAAAAGCGGATTATTCTGTATAGACTAAAAGTGATATACCTTCAGTCTGTTATGTATGCTGAGGTGAGAAGCAGCGCTAAGAAGTACCTCAAAATTTTAGTAAATTTTGGTAATTAACCTTTGGATTTATTAAAATCTAGGGCTACTTTTAAAATCTCACAAATACTTATTGTAAATAGTAGCTTATGACGCTTTTCTACTCTTACTTCTACATCTAAATATAAAATTAATTAATTAACTTTAAAAGCGATTAAAACTTACCTTGATATTGCGGTCAACTGATTGAAGGCTAAATTCAACGTGGACAGATTTCGTGTATTCCGGAATAAGTCATCGGGTAAATTGGTCAGTTGATTGTGGGACAAATCCAATTGAATGAGATTTAGTTGGCTTTCAAATAGTTCCGCTGGCAAGGTACCCAATTTATTGTTTGTTATCAACACTTTAGTCAACTCAGTCGAATTGGCGAATAGATCGCCGGGCACCGATTCCAAATCACTGGTAATTCGCACCTCTTTAAGGTGTGGCAAATTGGCCAAAAATCCGGATGGTAAACTTCTTAAAGGCACACGATTGTTAGTAAGCCGAATATGCGACAACAGTTTGTTACTCTTAAAAATACCCTCGGGCAGAGATCGAAAACGATTACTATTCAAACTAATCGTACTTAGGTTGGTCAGATGCTCGAAGACATCGTGGTGGAATGTCTCAATACCGTTGTTGCTCAAATCCAGATCCGTAAGCGATGTTATGCCCGCAAATGTGTCTTTGGTGAGATTGCGCAACTCGTTGCTCCAGAGATTCAAAACCTTCAATTTCTTTTGATTGCGAAAAATACCCGTGGGCAGAGATTTCAAATGATTATAGCCCAATTCGATAAATATTAAATTTTTCAATTTAACAAAAATATCGGCCGGCAGTTCTACATTGTTCGAACGCAAATCTATCCATGTTAAATTACGCAGCGAATTATCGGCGAATAGATCCTCGGGCATATGCAAAAGACGCGATGAGCTGAAACGCAGTCGACCCAGACTATGCAGACCACTCAGATGTTCCCGTGTTATATTCACACCCAAGTCGTTATTATTGTCGAACAGCAGGGTGGTGTATTTGGTCACACCCAGCTGCTGCGGTATACTGGCAATAGACAAATGCCCGGGCAGGGGACAGCCCTGTATCTGGACTTGTGTTGTATTACCTATGGCCATGTTCGGCAGTAGTTTGTAGTCTTTATAGTTAATGTTTGAGCATTCAATCATTACATGATCGCCAGGACGTATTTTAATAGTAATTTTCGGATCCCTTATTGGACAATCAATTTGAATGTCCGACAATATAGGTATGCAGACGCACTGTGACTTTGCCGATAGTTCCATACAATCGTCGCGCAGTTTTGCCGCAGGATTGGCGGTGGCAGTGGAAGGCAGGCTGGTGAATAGGACGACGAGTAGCAGGCTAATGGGGATTTGTAGCAGTTGCAGCGTTCGTAAACGCCTGCTCGTTTTGAGATTCATAATGGATCGATTTTTTTCTAAGTGTTTTTCTTTAGAAGATATTCTATTTTTTTTTGGTAGCTGAAATGATACAAAGAAAGATGTAGGTCATTAAAAATAAATTTGTTCGATTATTCTACATTTTTTATATAATAGAAAATTTCAAAAAAAAATATCCATAAAATGGTCGTGTTCTAATGGTTGCTCGCTTAGAAAGTCGCCAACGCGGTAACTTTACACCTTTTTTCAAAAATATAAAAATAATTTTGTTTAAAAAACTATGGACAATTTGCATTAAATCCTGTTTGTTTGAAAAAATTAAAATTTTCGGAGAGAAAGTTATTTAAGAATTACCTTTAGCGAGTTTTCTATACAAAGAATTTTAAAAAAATCCTAACGTTTTAAAGTTATTGCCATAGCGACCACTAACTCGTTTAATAAGCGAGTACCAATAAAACACACCTAATGTCAACCAAATTTCGTTAACTCTAGAATATAGCCTATGAATCTTAAGTGTTGACTTGTAAATTAGATGATAGAGGATATCAAATGTTAAGAGGGTGTATGTAAATAAATATGGACAAAAAGTCTAAAGCATTTAAAAGCCGTCTAGATTTCACAGCGTTTCACCTTGGAACGCTATCACTCAACATGCGATCCCGACAAAGTGACTGCTTTGTGTGGATTTTGGGCTAGCTGTGTTATCAGTCCATATTTGTTTGAGCACCATCAACAGTGAGCGCTATAGGTCGACGAATACCAACACAGAAAAATATTATTGTCAACTTTAATTAAAAACGTGCATATTCAATTAAAAAATTACTCCAAAACGGGTGTGATAAATCACTTCATTCAACCAGCGCAAAAAGTTTGAAGTTGCTTGTATTCAACAAGCAACTTCAAACTTTTTACTCAATAAATGAATTGTAGCATTGACTAAACACTTTGTTGGTCTTTCATCAGGAATATAAGAATTGCAAAATTGTTTAATTAGCATAAACAAATTGAATGTCTGTTATCAAACATATTTCCTTATAACCCATTTGCATACAAAACGTAAATCTTAATGCACTGGCTTTCGTATGAAAATCTATTACAATTTGAATGAAAATCTACAGCCAATATATGAGAGAAGTGGCACAAGGGCTTAATAAACAGAAAAATGGTATTAGGGAGTCGTCTGGTATTGTGTATGCAAACTCATAACTGTCTTTAACAATAAACAGCTGCTACACCATAAGAGCAGGCAGCTACGTATATTTAACGAGAATTGCCAACAAATGAGTTTTCCACCAAACATAGCCAACACAATAAAAAAACAAAGCGCACAAGTTTTCTGGTTAATCGTAATTTAGTTGGAAATTAAACACACAGCACAACCATTCACTAGTCATATACGCACAAATTCTGTGAAGTATAAGAATAGCACTCAATTACAAAATTTAAATAATAAATTTATCAAAAGTGATACCACATTTGAATTTTTATTCAAAAGTTTTAATTGGGTGCTTTCGATTTCGATTCATTGAATTTGATTACAAATTTCAACAATTTAATAAAAACATTATTAGTTTGCTTTAACAATTTGTTTAGTTTGAAATTTTCTACTTGTTTATAAAAAGGATTTGAGAGAAATTTCACCGTAATGGGATTTTAAGGAAATAAAGTAAGTAGTATTCTACACATACACTTTGTTTTATTTAAAGTTAAAGCTAGAAAGTGCTTAATAAGAGACGATGGACAATTAAATTGTTGCGCAAAGTATGCTCTCGTTGTGTGTATGCAATTAAAGCTCAAAAGTATGCAACAATTTTGAGGTAAAAACAATTTATTTTTAAGAAATATTACATTATATTATTACTTTGTAGCAGCAAAAACTCCCCGTAAAGGTTGGAGTTTATCTTCCAACGAATTTAAACACAATTTAATTTTGCCACTACTAAAGCGTTAGTGTTTTTTTATCTCCAACTTGGAAAGCAAGTTTTTGAAGGCAATAATTTTACAACTGCTGCGGTGAAACCAGCAAAAATTGCACATTTATATGCTACTATTATACAAGCCATAAACAAATAATTTCTGTAGTTCTTTTATGCGGTTAAAAGCAGTAAATATTTTTCATTTTACTGCATAACTTCCACTCCTTCTTTCTTCTTGGGCATTTCTCACAGACAAATAAAAGCTGAATGGAAACATTTAAGAAACAACTTTTTGCTGCATACCCCCAGGCATTTGAATGCTTACACACACACAAAAATGAAACGAAGTTTGCTCGTGTTTCCTTGGGCATTATCCCTGCCCTCGTCTCTGAATGAAAAAGTGACGGCCTTTTAAACGAAAAAAAAGTATTTCGGTTAAACCAAAAGCCTTCAATTATACTCCTGAAGAATTTTATATAATAAGGCTAATTTCTTTGCCATTAGTCAAGTAATGTCCTCTAAATGTTGTGCACGAAAATTGCCAACACTTAAGCCTTCCTTTCCCCATTTGCGTTGCGAAACCAACGTTTTATATTTTTTTTCTCTTATTTTCACTTGCCAGATGTTATATCCGTAAACAAGAGAAGTTCCTAAAGTTACTTAACATATATTTTCCTTTGCTTTTGTTATTGTGCTCGTGTTGTTAAGTGGCGCTGAACTTTTAGCTAAAGGACCAGACGGAGGAGACGATTGTGGCGGGGGGAGAAACAGCAACAGCACCACTTGTTAATTTCGACGTGTTTAACAATTAATGAGGGCGTTAAAGAGGTATTTTTTTCTTGTTGTATGTATAAATTAATTTATATAATTAAAAGCTTTACTAATTTCCTTTGAATATTCGACACGGAAATGAGAGGAGAATGAGAAGGGTTGAAACCAGGGAAATAAAATTATATTTTATTTTAAGGATCCAAAGGACATGCGGTTCGTTGATCTTTTTTTGAAGTGTTTTTTAAATAGGAAACCCTATTTTGCGGAGGCCCTATACATGAAATATAGTCATAAAAATCTAAGTTGAGCTTAAATTCTATATCACCTGGAAATTTTAATTTTTTGTTAAATGGCATAAATATAATAATAATTAAATTAAGCCTACCTTGTACCTAGTAGGTTCCCAACTAATAGACTGACTTCCACGGGAAACAATTTCCCTCATCTATGGATGATGCTTACCAAAGAAAAATCGCACGCTGCTATACAATCTTTAATTAATGTGGACTATCGAAATGAAAGCAACATGCGGTTCCCTTTGTTTAAACAACAGTTGTCCAAACGATTTTCTCAGGCTCCTACACTGTGATTTGAAGGTACCATCAACAACTGTGCATAAATTTTCTTTTTTTATTCATAACAAAAAATAAAAAGAAGACGATTTTGGTTTAAAGATCTTTTTTTTAATCAGTCTGAAAAATATATAAGAGCAAACTATTTTTACAATTGTTCAGCAATCACCATTTGGAAGCAAGCTCAATTTACATACATCTTTGTTAGCTGCCATGTTTTGGAAGTGGTTGCTAATTTTATCCATACATATGCTTACATGTGAAGTTTGTATTTTACTTTTCACTTTGAAGTGGAAACTGGTACCACTGACAACAAAAGACAAAGGCCACTGGTTACTATTCAATTCACAACACTTATGTTCACATTATAAAATGTCTTCCCAAAACTTTATTCGGAAAAAGTGAAAGGTTTTGTTTTGTCTTTTCACTTTAATGTAATTTATATTTCCTTTTTAAGCATTAGCTTATATTAGCCAAATGACAGGAAGGGTTGGAAATAATTTAAAAATTCAATTTGCATTTATCTATGACACTTGGGGTAGCCAACCACTTTAGATTTCAAATGTCGGCCATCAACTGACTCTTTACTTCTCATGGCTTATCTGCTTTCGTTGCAAAGCTAACGTTGCAACATGTATGAAAGGAACTAAAAGAGGGCGTAGTTAATCATCCTATTCTTTATCTCCTAGTTTACCTATAAGAGATTTAAGAGGAATTTTAAAAGTGGACTAAATTGCTCAATTGTGTGAGAAGCAGAGGTCCACGAAGCAAACCTCTTATTCTAGTTGGAGTCGTCACTCTATCTAAATCTATGATTTATGTTGGCTCTTAATTTTCAGCCGATTTTATCAACTAAGTTTATATTTAATTTAAAAAGTCAAAGTGCTGAAGTTTCTGTAGATATAAAGAAACTTACAGCACGTAAAATATTAATTCGAGTTGATAATGAGCAGCGCTAGCTAAAAATTCTGTAAAAGCCGCTATAAGTGCCCTTAACGGGTACAGTAGGTTAGCCTCAACTGGAAAGTAGCAGAACCCAAACCCTGGTAGATGTAGGGCGAGAAGACTATTAAATTAATAGAATGTCGTAACTTTTCTTTTGGCATAGAGTGCAGTGAAAATCTTATAATTAAAAATGCTTTCAGGCCAAAGATAATGAAATTTATTTACATATAGGGTGATCCATCTAGAGGTATTTTTTCTAGAACAAAAAAAAAATTAAAATTCAAATCATGTGTGGAATCTTTATTGGTAATTTGAAAGGACATTTTATGGCATTTATTTTATTAAATAATTACCTTCAACTGTGGGATACTGTATTATGGAAAAAAGCGTTCGATGAGAAACGGGAAGATCCGCTGTTTTCGACCAAACTTTTGTTTTGTGATGATGCCCATTTCTGGCTCAACGGCAAAGTCAATAAACAAAATTGCCGCATTTAGGCTAAAGAGCAGCAAGAAGAGGTTCAAGAGGTGCCATTATACACAGAGAAAACCACGGTTTGTTGCGGTTTATAAGCTGATGGAATCATCAAGGCATATTTTTTCAAAAATGATGATTGCCGAAACGCAACCGTGAATGGTGCTCGCTATCGCGCCATGATATCGATCTTTTTTGCCACCTAAAATTGAAGCCCGTAATCTTGACGACACTTGGTTTCAACAGGACGGTGCCACTTGCCATACAGCTGCTCTAACAATGGATCGATTGAGAGGTCATTTCGAAAAACAGCTAATTTCACGTTTTGGCCAGGTGAGTTGGCCGCCTAGATCGAGTGATATCCGCTTTAGGCATTATTCTTTGGGATTACGTAAACTCTTAAGTATATGCTGACAAACCAACTACGATTCAGGTTTTGGAAGCCAACATTACGCGTGTCATTAAAGCCATACCGGTCGAAATGCTCGAACGAGTCATCAAAAATTGGACCCTCAGAATGGAAACCCTGCGGCGAAGTTGGGGCGAACATTTCAAGGAAATTAAATTCAAAAAATAAATGCCATAAAATGTCCTTTCAAATTACCAATAAAGATTCCACACTTGATTTGAATTTTTATATTTCTTTTTGTTCTGGAAAAATACCTCTAGACGGATCACCCTTTACATATTCGACAAAAGTTGAATGTGTGGGCAGAAGACAAACTCCGGCCAAAGCTAAAATGTTGCTCAGTTTGAAAACTGAATAAAAATTTTGATTTAATATAGCAAAACTACTTTCAAAAAGTCTCAAAACCTGGTGGATGTAAGTGTACTCGTAGATTTCCTGACGGGACATTGTAATTCTAAAGTAAATTATAGGTAGGCATAGTCGAATACTGAAGGATATGGACGATTTTGAGACAGTGGAGCATCTGTTGTAAAAATGTTAGTTTCCCAGAAAAGACGTCGTAATTGCCTGGGCCGAAAGTAGCTTCCTACAGATATTGTAGCTATTGATCATACAGAAAGGACAATCACAATTGACCCTGTTTTGGTCACCGAGTGGATGAAGTGGGAAACTGACGCCACATTTACAAAGTTTGCCCAAATGCAGTAAGTATGTATGGGTATGATGAGTATAGAAATGCAAAATGTCACCCACCACAAATATTGAACTAATTAAAATTTAATTAGATTACGGGGTTTTTCTCTAATAAGATTGCCGTCAAATCAAATGTGTGAATTGTGTACATTTTCTGTGGTTTTAGTTTAAATGAGCATCGCCATAAACGTGAGGGAATTGCAGTTACTCGACAAAACCCCGGTAAATTAAACAGCCCAGTCTAATATATTTTCAACATTCATCATGTCTATATAGCTCATATTAAATACCAACTTGTACATAGGCATTGGTAAATTCATTCATGGACAAATCTTTTGTGTCTTCAGATGCATACATATTCATGAATGTTCCTTTCAAATACATACTTATTGATTGGCCAATAATGTACCTAACGAAATGCACCGGGATTTTTACACTGAAAGAAACACATCATAAAACTTAGATTGATAAAAGTTTTAAATACTTGATTTAAGGTAGAATAATAAATGAGTTATCCATCAACCCTTCACATTGGTTCAATAATTACTTTACATCAATGTGATGCATTTTATTTCAGTGTAGCGACGGCGATGGCTACGTCGGTGGTGACAGTGAATTAATGCAGGACTCAATATCATTTCACTTGTTTGCATTTATTGCCATTTAACAAATGAAGCGTAATGATGATTATAGCCACAATGGTTAACGTGGTATTAAACATGCCGCACTTGTTCAAAGAAAGGGTATTAACTCAAAAATTGCGAATGTTTAGCACAAACTAATTGTATATCGATGTCTTTATACGGAAAGGGTATAACTGAATTAACTGGAAAAAATTATCAACTTGCAATTGTTCATTTTTTGCAATTAATCTACACAAATGCATGCATTGTTCATTTTTTGCAATTAATCTACACAAATAAAAAATAATCTTCAGAATTGAATTTACTAAGCGTTTATATTAACATTATAAAGGGTGTTTTTTAGATGCGTGGTTTTCTTTATAATAAAGCTCAATTCTTTTCTATAACATTAAATTATATGCGTTTTATTTCTTCTTGAAAATCATACGTCTGAAAAACAACACCCTTTATATATTATACAAGTATTGTTTCGGGTTTTATTATACAAGTATTGTTTCGGGTGTAATCATTCTTCTGTAAAGTAACGAGAAATCAAGTTACCCCCTGGTTGTTTTTATCGATGAAAAGGCGAAACAAATTATAGAAGATTTTTACAGTGGGTAGAAATAACCACTGTATAGCGTTTTCTTATAAAAAATAAACAATTTGCAAATTTTGAGTTAATACTCTTTAGTTAAACAAGTGTGATATACAATGATATCAATGAATGTATCTACTGGTATATATTCAAATGTATGAATATACATGCATTGCGGCTGGTTAATGGCAGGTAATGTCTTAAAGTACAAAATTTAAATTTTAAAGGAAAACAACGCAGGAAACACTTTTACGTTTTTACCATAAGACCGTGTGTTTGCTTACTTTCTTGCTTTTCGCTTATAAATCACTTTTGTTTAACTTAATTCTATTTTTGTTCTTCTAGTTTCTGCTTTTTCCATCAAATGAAAACGTTACTCTTAAATTAATCATTTGCCATGTTTCGTTGGTAATTAAAAATATATTAAATTTCTGAAACTCGTTCGTTTTTACTTTTGTTTTCCCCATCCAACAGAAAAATCGTTGCAAAAACAAAGACTTTTTAAATGTGCAATCAATCATTTGCTGTTTTCCGCAGTTGCTGCGTTCTGTTCTTGGTATCCGTATCCGTTTTCTTCAAAGTATTGATTGTTTACCGTCTGAACAACACGTCCCTTGCTTCGTCTTAAGGGGGAGAAACAAAGGCAAAAACATGAACAGGAACTATAACTAATTGTTAAACCTTCGAAGGAACTTGCTTCAATTCCCGGGCAATATCAGTAATTGTCAACGTAACGTCGAGCCAACAATAGGAGGAGTAATGAGAAAGTTTCGCCGTAGACAAAAAGGATACATTCAAAATGGAAACCCTAGCGCGGTTTCCGTCTTGTGTTTCTACAAATGCTGATGTACGCTAAAACGACTTAAATTCATTGTCTCTTCGTTCATTAGTTTTCTTAGAACGACAACTTCTCATTAGTTGACAATAGCTTGTTAGGGAAAACATTATGGGGAAAATGACATAATAGATATTTATTTTCAATAGTTACTCACTCTATGACTATATTTGTTCATAAATACAAAATCTCAAATAAGAAAAAAAACCGATCTGTCTGGTGAATGCACTCTCATACTAAGCAAAATTAATTAAGATTGTTTAAACAATATAATTTAAATTTACTTTTAAAAGTGGGGCACACAATTTGTAAAGCTCTCTTCAGACTGACAAAATCTTAAAGTTTTCTAGGTAGTTTTCATATACAAAGTCGAGAAATAAAACTCAAATGACTACACTACAACTACACGTTTTGTCAGTGTAACAAGGCCGTAAGAAACCATTTATACTAACAAAAACTAGAAGTTTTCTACGTCATTATCCTATAAAAATCCCACAAATGCTTGGTTAGTATAACAAATAATATAAGTATACTTATATAACAGTATATATCATTTGGTGCGGACAATGAGTTTAAAGCACCGGAAAATGCAGTTCTCTGTTTATTCGCCATTCGGACCAAGTAATCGTCCATTTCGCTAAAAAGAATCCGATCTTTCGATTTTGTCCTTTTCTTATGTAATATTTCTAAAAGAACTCATTTTCCTTCTCTTAGATCTCCCGACTGTTTTAGGTCATTGACTGACTGACTGCCTGGGATGAGATCGCACCACGGAAATATTCACATAAAACCTTCCGACGTTCTTTATTAAACTCTCCGAAAAGTATGCTTTGATATCGCTTGGTTTAAACCAAACCGCAAGTATTGTGGTAACTAAATGCACGTTAATTTTTTCCGTTTCCTCTCTATGCGCACACACGCGCACACACACACATACACAAGCCATGAAACTTACACCAACAAAGGTTTTGTGTTGTAGTAAAAAAACGCTTTTTTGTGCATTAAAAAATGCTTGTGTTGTGCATTTCGATGTACGGCAACAGCAACAAAACTGCAGCTTTTGTTTAAGACCGAAAGAAGGAAACAACGAAAGCAACTCACATACAAAGGGCGAACTGCAGGACAGCCAGAGTAAGAGGAGTTTTACAAAAGTATTTTGAAATGCAACCAACAATAAAAATTTTCAGTCTGTTCTATTTGTAACGCACAGTGTACGATTTTTTCGTGTGTCTTGAGTAATCTGTGGCAAACGTTTGAAAGTAAAGCTTGTTTAAAGATATTGTGGCGTTTGGTCAATAATAGCAAGTTTGAGACAGTGTATGGAATTTCCATTAGGTCGGGATATAACCGCACCCCAAGATTGGGGTAAGGGTGTCAAACTATCGATGGTACTACGAATATTTTTATAATTGTGGGGCTATCACTTATTATGAAAAACAATAAATTGCACAGGTTGGACCAAATAAGCTTTATCGTGAAATCGAAAAACAGATGATGAGTAAAAATCATTTTGGGAATGCTGTTATTTACCGTTTTAAGTGTGCAAATTTAGCGAATGAAGACATGAATGAAGTGCTGTTCTATTCCATTATTGCAAAGAAGATGCATATCGTCATCTTTTACGGATTATCGCCTTTGCTTTTGTATTGCTTACATAATTTAGTATTTAAAAACTATCGATGTTTGTCGGTCACTATCAATAGTAAATTCGAAATATCGCACTACTGTTGTCCAAAGACTATAAACTGTAGACATGGATGAAATGAGCTTTTACGAAAAATTAAAAAACACAAAATGAGCATCAATTATTTTGGGAAAGTTGTTTTGTTGTGTTTAAAGTGTGTGCATTACGTGTATTTTGTATTTTAATTTCGATTTACTAGCATTCTTGTGATCGAGTACAAACGAAAGTGGGTAAATAATCAAAGACTTTATGCAATTTTCGGCGATATTGCGAAGAAAAAGCATTTCGTCCATCTTCTACAGTTTATCGACCTTGCTGCTGTCAGTGAAATCGATCATCAAACAAGCTCTAGTGGGCACATGTTACATTGAATCTTGATTTAATTTTGCAGCAGTAAGATTTTTGTCCAAGTTGCAGTAAATCGGCTTAGATAAACATGAATAAACCTCCGATTTCATTTCTTTTGCCACAGACAGCTCATATTACATCTAATCTAGATACAATTTGGCACAGTTCATTACGATTGACAAGTTTACCAGCTCAGCCAAACAAAGGCCATGTCGGTCTCCGTTTTGATTGCGATCAAATTTGTTAAAAGTATATTGCGATGCGTTAACATCCAATCCTTAACCAAGTTGAACCATAAAGACCCATTGTTGTTCGGACATTGTACACAATACAATACCAATAAATACCAATTGGTATTCTATATCAACCATGTATACCAATACCAAAAGGATTTATACGAGTATTACCAAAAACGTCCTCCAATACCCATAGCTATTTAACAGTGACATTTTTTCACAACGCCCAACACAACATTTTTTGCGATTTGGCTAAATTAGAGGTGAGGGACTCCGATTGGCCTAAAACTGAAAATCTGGCCCATTTCAAAAAACCCATATTTGTGCACACAGAGAACTGATTAGTTGTTACAACAGAATTTTGTTGCCAACCGAATGATTGACTAAACCCATCAGTACAACCAAATGTGAATTGGTGCTCTGTACTTTCCGGTAAGTGGAATTGAAGCATCGGTGGCAGTGACGAAGTCTCCGAACCTATAGAAAGGATTTAGTTAACCTAAAAATCGACATGTCTCACTAGTTCAACAAAAGTGTATTAACTCAAAAACTTTAAATTTTATTTAAAAGCCCAAAGCACTTTAAATACTCTAAAATATCGGGACTGTCCCTGTCAGGAAAAAAATTAGAGAAAATGAAGACAGATATTTACCGAAAACCTGTGGATTAATCGATTGAATTTAATTCAGCTATAATCGAATCATTTTATTTTTATATTCAAACAAACAAAAATTTGGTGCCGTTTTTGCTTAAGTTAAAATTTTATTTATCATCACCAACATTTGGTTACAGCAAAAAAAAATTCTGCATAACTTTTGGTTGTACAAACACCGGTTGAGGCAACTAAATATTTGTGCCGCCTATCATTCTACTGACCGACCGGTTGATCATATTTATCATCATTTGGTATTTCTTGCAGGATTTTCGTTAGGATTATAAAAATTTGGAGAGTGAAACGGATTTTTTTTGCAACAGAATTTTTGTAGTTCCAAACGATTTGCAACTTATTTATTTCTGTGTGTTTGAAAAGCAACTCAATTTTGTCTCGAATCTTAAAATGTTTCGTTCAAATTCAGATTTGAGATCATATTTCTATGAATTTCATTTATTTCTTTAAAAAGAAATTAAAAAGTTATTGGAAGGCAGTCAAAAAGACTAACTCTCATTACTCATTGGATTTTTCAGTTGCCTTTTCTATCACAGTAGGCAGTAGAGTAGTAAACTCATGTTTAGTTTGTAGCTGTGATTGTTTTGATTCGGTATATGGATGGTTTTATTTTTACCACTGTATATGTTTTGTAGTGCTAGCTTTAACTATGGAGCCTCGCGTTGCGCCCTGACACCATTGGGACAGCTCCATAGAAACCCTTCATTTTACCAGCATGTGATAAACCTCTGTTGATCTGTAGACACGGGACTGGTCACTCTTAATGCAATTATAGGTCGTGAAATGTATGTGAGCACGTTCAAGTAGTTTCATGTTATGGGCAAAGCACTTTGCTGTAGAAGGACATACCATTCGGAGGTAAATGGTAATCAAGCCTAAAGGCTCAGTCAAACGAAACTCCCAAAAATATCCTACAATTATAGTCTGCCATCAATGACACCATAAGCTCTTTCTAATTGAACTCTGTGGCAGCTGTTTTTCTATAAATGACTGGGATTTCAAAATTCCCCACTTTAGAAAATATCTTGCACTGTGCCTCGGTCGGTGTGAGAGGATTGCTCGTAACAGTTAATGTTGAAAACGGGTAACAGGTATCATATGCAGCACTTATATGGCGCTGGAATAGAATACAAAGCCATAAAGAAGGGTAACGTTCTGTATAGACGTGTTGAGTGGTATAGTGTGTAAATTGTCACATACATATTTGTTGCTGTCGCCGGCACTGCTGCCACGGCTGCCACCGTTACATAGCAGCTGTGCTTAAGTCTAATTTTTTTGTTTGGTATATTTTTGTGGCGCAATTATGGTCAGGAAGAGCAGAAAACACGATTCTCTAATACATACACAGCCATGCATTTGAGGTATGGCATATGTGACTGTGAAAAGGTATCTGCACATATGAATGCTAAACTATGAGCATATATTATTTTGTATATACGTATATACATACAGAAATATACGCTGATTTGTATAGGTATGTGTGCAACATATACATTTTGAATGTCGTATGAGGACCACCTAAATAACAGCATCAAAAAGCCCGGAATGCCAACGATGATGATGTGAGGATGATGAGCATGATGTTTATAGCAGCGCATATGAAGTGTTTTTGACGCTACGGAAAAACTTTTAAGTGGTTGCCTCGTCAAATGTGTTCAGGATAAAAGCAGCTACCATACACAGAGATGTGTGTATGTACTGTGTGTGTGACTGTTTGCGGATGTGTGTTGTTAGGTGCTTTTAATGAATTCCTTCAAGTGTTTAAAAGCGTAAAATGAAATTAAATCTCGGAATGTAAAAAAATCGAAAACAATATGAATACGTTTTTATACCCTCACCCTACTGAGTAAGGGTATACATCGTATGGTACGGCCAAAAAGTGTAACGCTTAAAAAAAACATTTAGACCCTACATATGATCCAATACGTTTGAGTCCTTTGAGCCACAACTCTCGAAAGGAGCTACCAATAGTTTTTCAATTTAGCATGCTGTAATATTATCAACTGTCCATGGGATTAAAAACTTAGCTATGTTGTCACACCCCTTTTTCTATGCCTCACACAAATGTACAATAACGCCTACTTTTCGTAATTTTTAAATATCTCTAATCCAATTCATAGGATCTTTCCCAAAATCAATACTAAACAACAGAGTAATTAACTTAACTTAGTTACAAAGCATGGACTTCCTAGCCACGCCTATCTGGTACCTCTCTGAAACCACATAATTTGTCTCCCGGTGCGTAAAATTCTCTTAAACCGTGAACACCGGTGCGGCTTTGTACCTGCATGACAAAAAAGGAAATGCACGACCCATTCTGAAACGTCCCATACACATAAACCATTACTCTCACTTTTTTCATAAAACATCTTTTATTATACGATCTTACCCAAAATCATTACTTAAGAACAAAGGTATAAGGTTATCTTGGTGACAAATAATTGGGTTCCTAGCCACGCCCCAAATGCCACTGTTTCAGTGCAGATTACGACCTACATAACTTGTCACACAGTGTGTGAAATTCACTTAAATTGTGAACTTCATTACATTTTTATAAAGGCTTTATACACGTGAAGGAAAAAAATGAAATACAAGCCCCATTCGGTACCTCCAGTGCAAATTCACTTTTCCGCCCACTTTTTGTATTCGCATAATTATTTGAATACTACTAAACGATTCTGCTGATAATTAGTGATTGGAAAAATGAGCATAAACTACACTAGCTGCCGAATGCACAAAAGAAAAAAATTGCCACGCCCCATGCGAGCACCTCCCACTCAATCGACCCTTCACAAAATTTTGCTAAATTAGCATTCTTTAAGAAATGGAGCACGGAATGAAGGAAATTTTAGATTCAAATATGGGTGAGGGTATATGTAAGTCGGATCAACTGACTGAAACTTTTTTACTTTTTGTTTTTGCCTACCACTTTACGTACATACTCGTACTCGTGTATGCTGCTATTTCCCCCTGTTCCTATTCTATGTATAATGGAGTAGCGTGGGCTTATATTGCTGTGTATATGCATAAACATGTAATATTTACAGGAAATTACTTACTGGATGGTGCGATATGTTTCAACGTACCTGAAATGAAAAAAAGGCAAAAATATTAGTCAGTACTGTTGTTGAAATTATGAATTCTTTTTTTGTTTGATCATATAAATAAATTAAATCATTTTTCTCAGAATTTTAAAAAAGAAACACTGGAAACCTTTTACATTCAACAAACACACATATTTAATTCTTTACTAAAGAGGACATAAATCCGGCTTTTATACATTCGTTTTAGCGGCGTCTATTTGTAAGGACCTAGGATTTATTCGATTATAAATTGAACGAACCAAATATTCACCTTGCTTAGAATTTTGTAAAGTGTGTTTTTTAAGTTCCATAGAAATTCTAGTTATTAAAAAAAAATAATTTTGTTAAAAAATAATCAATACATGGCATTTACATTTGAAATACATATATCGAAGTCATCTAAAAGTTGCGAAAATCGATGATAAATTTTGGATAATTTTGTAGAGTTTTTCAGGTATGAATCTATTTATGGACTTGGAATACACTGATCTTAAATGTCAACAAGTGGTCGCAATATGACAGTTCGTTTGACAGCAACGCCTTTCATAAGTTCTATGTTAGCATAAAAACACCTCTTATATGCCTGTCCATGTATCAAGACAAAATTATTTTAAGATAAAGATGTGATACAGAAATTGTGTCTATGAAAAACATTTAATGTAATAAGAGTCCTATATTGTAAGTTATAAAATCTTTTCATGTATGAGTTAATTTGTAATTTGTGATGTTTTTATTTAAATAGACGCATTCCTAAAGACGTCAACAAAACATTGACGAAACGTCGGGAAGAATGGAATAAAAAGGAATTTTTATTTACAAATGCTAGGTCATATTAGCTTAAAAAACAAAAAATAATACTACAAATACTTGACCAAGAACATTATTACTCAGAAGTTACTTTAGTTTTTGTATGCAACATTTGTTTCGTTTGAACTTTTGATATTTACAAAATTATGGTTTAGATCATTTTAACAATAAGGACCCTATAATGTCAAAGATTCACTCCATTCTAAACGGTAAATATGCAGTCACTACGCAAGTATCGCCATTTTTCTTCGGAATAAGAAAAATTCTAAAGAAATTGAATTTTTAAATTGTAATTTTTTGGCCCATTCATTTGTCTACTTCTCTGTACAAAGTCTAAAGTCGTTTTTCTGAAAAACTTGTATTTTTTAAGGCCATTGACCATCGTTGTAAATGTCATGGAATTGGAATATGAAGTTCTCCTATACTATCAACCTCTGAAAACCTTTAATTTTTTTAAGTCCATTGACAATGACCGTCGTTGCAAGCATACTCAAATGTCAAGGAGTTGGAATCTGAAGTTCTGCTAGCGACATTTTGTTCTATCCACCTCTGGAAGGTGTTCTATTCGGCCGATTTAGCTGTATTTCACTGTTTGTCTGTGAAAAATTTGCCTAAACTCGCAGCAATGGGACTTAGGTTAGGTTAAATGGGTTTGAACTAGTTGACCTATACAGCGTTCAGCGTTGTGATTGTCTTTTGTCTAAGATAAATTACGCTAAAAGTTCTGTAGGTAGCCATGACAGGATAGCCATGACAGGATAAGCCATGACAGGATAATAACTCTTCCAGTTCTGCAAGAAAGCACTTACGGTAGCGATCATTTTTGTAGGGACAGGCATCTTGAGACGACACGAAAATATTCCACTGTCTATATTTCCTTTACGTCCTCACACAGGCGGCAGTATTATACCACTCCCATCTGCCATTTTCTAGTCATCTCTCTGACTTTACAAAGTTCCGTCAGGACATCTTCGAGTAGTTTAGCATCACTCTTGTTATTTTCCTGCATTGGGGCTACAAAGCTGGGCTTTTGCAAAATGCAATAATTGGGGACACGCAAGCATCTCAAGTACCGGGTAGGCAGTATTTAATGAATGTGAATACTAGGCGGGCCTTTCGTCATATCTTCAGTTTTAAATAAGACAAAAAGTTCTTTCTAAAAATTAACCAAGATACGAAAAGTTTTTATTTGTTTTTTATCCAAACAACTCAATTTCATAGGAAGAAAGGAATAGGACTGAAAATACATTAGGATGTGCCAGGACACTGCAGAATTTTATTATTAAATCTCACGCTTTGACTTGGGTAAATATAACAGTTTTATAGGAATTATTGAAAAATAACGCAATTTCCTACTTTTCATCCTGCGGGAGTTGTAGTTGAATTTCTAGATGTTTGTCCTTTTATGATAGTAACATTGGCATCCTCCAACTTTTTCTTGCCGTTCCGACAAATGTTTAAAAACAAATTTTGGTATTTAATTTTTGTTTGCAAAACTTCAAAGCTCGAAAATGATTTTCGACAAAGCTTCTTTGCTTAGAAATGTTTTCTTTCTTTTTCTTTGCTTAGAAATGTTTCTGAAATCGCGTGTAGCGGTACGAATTGTCGCGTTTTTTCATCCGCACAAATTGATACTCGCCCTAGGGTACGAGTATACCCTTTAACGAAGAATGGAGTGTATACTAAATATGTCGTCTCGTTTGACAAACCTTGAAATATTGACCAGAGACTCTAAAAAGTATATAACACATTACTGATCTACTAACATGTAAAGATGATCTAGCCATAGTTCTTCTTCTTCCGTCAATCCGTATGTCTGTTGAGTTATTTAATTATGGCACGAGTCATATTAATATATATTCATGGCAAAGACTATGAGTATGCTCCCACCTCAAGACCTTGTTTTTTCCATATGTATTTAAATTTAATAAATACAAAGTTCTATTAAAGTACGGAAATAACATGGGCAATACCCGACTTTGTTGTACAGAATATTCTATTTAAATATGCAACCAATCTGGCCATGAAGCTGTTCTATATAAAGTTTTCTGTGTTATACATAGACGATACAGAATAAAGGAAAACATTTAATATATAAATTAAATATTATTACAAAACTTTGCGATTCAGGTTAATATGTAAACTTTTGAAAAACTAAAACTTTGCACTCAAATTATTAAGTAACTTGTATCGATTTTAAGTTTTTTCTTTTTAACATTGGTTTATTGAGTCATATTTATAATTTTGGAGTACTATTTATTTAAAGCCTTATACACCTATTATTTTTAAAATATTTTATTTGTGGCCTATTTTAACTTAGATATATAAATTGAAACAGTCGGACTGCTGGTGATCGCATAAAAACAATTTCGACTACTCACTTAAATTTCTTAACATTCCATTAAGGAACTAAAAAGCAACTTCTTTCAAAACACTGCTCGATATAATTTTTAACCGTGTCCAACTGTTTAATTTCGGCTCCGAACCGCGATTATTGAAACAAGTTTATGTTAAAGTTGAAGGTTTTGTAGAATCGATCTGGCCCAGAAATGACAATAGATAAAAATGAACTTTTTTGCTGAAGTTTAAGGGCAAAGCAACTACAGGCAACTCCCGGTATAATGAATTATATATTGTCTGGTTCCGTTAAATCGATAAATTCGTTATATTGAGAAATAAATTATTTTATTCAAACAGTGCTAAAATGAAGTGCATAGTAATTCCATACAGTAAACCAGGAAGGTTATTGCGATTAATACATTAGTGAGATCTAAAAAAATCTTTTATTGATGATTGGTTTAGTGTGTTCTGTAAGCTTGTTTGGATTGCTTCTTTTTCCTACAGCTCTCTTAATACTAGTGCCTTCGAATATTTAATATCATTTTGCTGTTAACAAAGAAAACATTTGGAGATACTGTTAATGGCACCGCAGTGCTTAATTTTTGGCTCATCGGAATTTGTCTGTTTTATAGAAAAAAATATTTTCATTTTCGTCATCCTGTAAGCTACACTCCTTGGCCGTATTCTTTGGTTCATCGGAATTTGTCTGTTTTACAGAAAAAATATTTTCATTTTCTTCATCCACTAACTCCTCGGCAAAATCCATATTCCAAACGTTTAAATCTTCAGCATTTAATAGCACCATAAATTTCACAATAATATTAAAGTTCTTGAGACTTAACTCTGAAGACTTACGTTTGGAAAGTTCTTACCCGCCCGACACCTTGTCTAACAATCTCGATTTCAAACTGTTGGGCTAAATGTAAAAGAGAAAAATCATCTTCTTCATTAAACTCGTCAGGATTTTGTCCCAAAACTGTATTCCAACGTTTTGCTAGGCATTCCTTATTCACATTCTTCCGGGATATATCGACCATGAGAACGGCTTTATAGAGGTTAAGACTTTTCAAAAGCTCAAAAATGTTGTCTGTACCAGAGGCCAAAATTTTTGACCGAAGACTATTTCTGTGATTTAATATTACCATTTTGGTCAATTTGTCGGATTAAGGGTGTTACATTAGGAGGCATGTTAATTACCCATATTTTGTCATCCTTGATTTTGTCAAGGACTAGTAAAGCCTTTAACGGAAGATACCTTAGGAGGCATGTAAATTACCCATAATTTGACATCCTTGGTTTTGTTAAGGACGGAAGATTTTATTTTTAAGAAACGTTTCTTCTACCTGTTAAAAAACATATTCAGACATGTAAATTATGATTCCAATTGACTCAATATTTCAAATACAAGTCAAGTGGAACAAACATTTGTGTTTATTCTTAAGCTTTCGTTATATCGAAAGAACATTTTCTTCTCGTTCATTTTCTAAGTTAGTTAATGGAAGCAAATTTGCTCATTCGTAATATCAGATTTTCGTTAAACTGAGTATTTGTTACACCAAGAGTTCCCTGTATTGTCTTTAAATCTTCGGCATTTTTTTTAATCGAACCGCCTCAAATACAAAAGAAAATCTTGATATCTACCTAAAAGAGTTGTTAGAAATTTAAATTTTCTCAAACAGAATGTTGTCAAGCCAGTGTTTGAAGATTTCTACATATTTTGAATATCTTCTATTATGTAGAAGCAAAAATAAAATCAACTTTCTTCTTTGCTCATAATAAATTAAAAATAATATGTCTGTAGAGATTACATTTCAAAATCTCTTTCAAAGTTTACGAAATTAAATTACTTTGGTAGTAATATGCACAGATACATATCTATCTATGTACATATGGATATATATCTCCACATGGATATATGTATCTAGGCTTGCGAATAAAATGTTGTACTGCTAGAAGATATGCAGATACTACAATGCCATGATGTATAAAATATTATATAAACATGCATGTACATAGAAGTGACTTGAAATGAATAAGTAATTAGAATTTCATTTGAAAACCATAATTATGAATCTTTCGTGTGTACCTTGACAGATATTAACATGTGGGGGGACTGTACATATTTTATTACAATTATAATTAATTTACAAATACAAACATACCAGTTATTTAGTAAGATATTAATAATGTATAGGCATGCGTTTGTACACATACATGCATACATCTTTCCAAGTGCTTAAATCACAAAAGACTGAAAGTCCTGTTTGGAACAATGCAAATATTTTGCATATCTGCAATTTTCGATTTGTAAGAATTGAGTATGTCATCTTTGACTTAATGTATGCTTGTTCATGCCTACATATATATTTTTATGTGGCATTCTGTAAATTTGATTTGTTGGTTGGAGATTTCTACCAATTATAACATAACTATGAAGACATAAGGGTGGAACACAGGAGTGCCACGATTGCAATGGAATTCAAATTAAGGCTTTCAAATAAATTTACATAAAAAAATCTAAAAAGTTCCATAAAAGATTTATTATGTGTTTTGAAAAAATTAATGACAGATCTTTCTACATTTGAAACTTATAAAAGATTTATTCCCTGCCAAGTAATAAAGTACTTGAATTTACAATTAAATTGTAAAATTAATTTAACAATGGTGTTGATATTAGACAAAGCCCATATCTGCCGGAAAACAATATTTTAACGTTGTTGACTAACGTGTTTCGAAAAATGCGAACCATTGTTTATTTTCAAAACATATTTCGAATGAGCAGGTATTCAGACCGGTTCGAGACTTGTTACATTTTAAATCTTATAGAAGTCAAGTATTTTTTTACAAGATAGCAAAGTGACTAGTGTTGTTATGGCATGGTCACTGCCTTTATTGTGATTGCGGGTCCTCGACGACCAAAGGCTTCTTGGTTGCAGTTGTTAAAACTGTACTAAAAGTGGGAGAGCCAAAAGTATGACAATTGTAGTTTCTATTTTTAGCCGCGAAAACACCATAAACACCTTACCTCCACAAAAGAGACTTCCCATTGGGAGCTATTTGTAGATTTTGTGTTACAACAGAAAAGGCTTTAATATGCCGCCATCTGTTGTAAAACGACTCTAGTTATCGTTGCTAACTGTTTTGACCCGATATGTTAATGCACGCATTAACATATCGGGTCTTTGCCACGAAAAGGACTTAAGCGACACTTTTTTCGAAACTTGTTTTTTTAGTGAAATTCGATAGAAAATTGTACAACGCTCTTAATACCAAAATATTGAAAACTTAAAAAATAGTATTTTCAAAGATATAGCAAATTTAATTGTATCAAAATTCTGCAGATGAATTAGACAAAAACAAAAGACACCCCTCCCCTGTAATTTTTTTTTGACGCTTACGTCTTTTTGGCGTTTAGGGCTATTTATGCATAGCTCCCTTGTTTGTAAGCACCGAAAAGTAAGCGCCATTTTTTTCGCAACTCGCTTTTTAATTAAATCCGATAGAAAATTTTACAGTGCCCTAACTCTTAAAATATTAAAAATAAAATATTTATATTTAAAAAGATATCGCAAATTTAATTGTATCGCAATCCTCCTCATAAATTAGGAAAACAAAAAAACCTATCCTGTAAAATGTTCTTTATGGCGCTTACCTATTGTCCGCGATTAGGGCTCGATGTGTGCAGCTTGTTCGTTTGTTTCGCTTTAAATGAAATTCGATAGAAAATTTTACAAAGTTCCTTATAACAAAATATTAAAATAAAATACGTTTATTTACAAAGATATAGAAAATTGTATTGTATCGAAATCATCAAAATAAGGTAGACAAAAAACAAACAAAACCCTTGTTCGCGCCCTACGTCTTGTTCGCGGTTAGGGCTGGATATGTTTACCTCGTTTGTTTGTTTCTGGACAGCCACAAGAATACTTTTTATTTAGATATTTTGGAGAAAAAAACGCGTCTTCCAATTAAATATAGATGGAAGAGGTCTAAAGACGGTACTAATACCTGTTTAATGTGTTCAATTAAATAACCGAAGTTAACGCCCTAAACATCTTTCGAATTTTTCTACATTTGTTTCTTTTTTCAATTGTCGTTTACCACCGGTTTAAGGCCTTATATGATATCAACACTTTTGCCAATTCGTTCCACTCTAATGTCTATACCAGAATGCAAATTTTAATAATACTCGTAGTATGAGTATTAGAATATTTTGTGATATGCCTATAAGACCTTGACTGAAGTGAAAATTTGATACCAATCAAATTATCGAACAAAGAATAGTTTGTTAAGCAAATGTGGAACTCATGTAGTAGTTGTAGTTTCCAAATTAAATGAATAATTATAAAACAGGATAAACAATAGTGTTTAGTTTAAACATTTTTCCAATAGCTTAGAGCTCTTTGTGAAATACTAATTATATGCAACATCATCAAATTTTGGATTTTTGTGTAAAGACAACATCGCTGTCTGGCGTATGGTACTGTACTCGCTGAAGCTGATAAGAGCGTACAGTGCCAACCGCCTTTTTTACAAAAGTCCAGAAGATGATGATGTTGCAAATAATTAATATTTTACAAAGAACTCTCAGCTATTGGAAATATTTTGAAAATTAATACTATTGTTTATCCTGTATTATAATTATTTGACCATGTTATATCTGAACGCAAAAATTTAAGTATGCAAAATAATTTATATCTCTATATCAATAATTATTCTGGAATTTTAAAATAAAGGGTGGTTAAATTTAAAGGGCCGATGTTGATTTGTCGCGCAAAAGAGCCATTGTTTCGTTAGCTGTGTGGCAAGTTGCACCATCCTGTTGAAACCACATCTCGTCCCCATCCATATTTTCCAATTTGGGCCATAAAAAGTTACGATTGCGAACACCATTCACAGTAACTGCCTGACCGGCCTCATTTTGGAAAAAATACGGCCACATGATGCCGCCAGCCCATAAACCGCACCAAACAGTCACTCTTTGTGGGTGCATTATTTTTTCGACATTCACTCTTGGACTATCATTCGCCCAAATGCGGCAATTCTTCTTATTGACGAATCCACTGAGATGAAAATGTGCCTCATCATGAATGTGTCTGCATAACTTTAACGTGTTGCTCGCTTGTGTATCTTTCCATGGTTTAAATTGAGTTAGTCTGAAATTGAGAAATATCAAGTAAAATGCAGAAAAAACTTGACGCTTAGGTGTGGTTTCATTCAACATCGCCCCTTAAAATGTATCCACCCTTTATAATAAATGTCTTAATAAGGTGCAAAATGTATTATTATGAGCTGGTAGTCTAAATGGTTTCTAAATATAATTCAATAATAATCATACGTCTTTTATACGTCAATGGTGACGTATGATTGTTAGTAATTCAATGAAAATTAAAAATACGGGTTAAATAAAAACTCCAAAAACCCGTATTTTTTATCTTAATAAGGCTTTTATTACATCATTATGATTTGTTTCTGGATAATGATAGAGAAAAAGGATTAAAATATGGAAAATGTTTAAATCACTTGTTTCATTTCCCATTTCTGTGAACGGTTATAGCCTCAACACATTGTGCCACTGTGCCTTGGTCAAATGCCAGCTCAGTTGTTGTGATTACAGTTCGATGTTGATAGTCATTGTCATACTGATAATCAAAGTTGTACAGATTTTCATATCATATCATTTATTTATGCATACAAAATATATTCACACACACACACACGATTCTGGTTCAGTCATAATCATAAATTTTCACCACACTCTTGTACCGGTTATTGTTTTAAAACAATAACATACTAATTGCATATTATACTAACAATTTATGTACATACACTTATGTACATAGGTGCAGACAATACTATAATTTTACATATGAGTCATTCCATGCCAAACGGTACGATTTTGGGCAAAAATTTAACGCAATGATTCCGATTTTTATGAAAATTTGCAGATTTGGTCCTCTAGCAATTCTATTTAATCCGCGATTAGAAAAAAAAATATAATTTTTTTTTTCAAAAGTTATGACCAATTGAACTTTGGTAAAATGGAGATTTTATCAAGGAGGTGTGTTCATTCAGTCGCATGTAACTCCGGAAATACTTGACCGATTTTACTCTGCTATACCTTATTTTGAAGGTAATTTTAAGCACTTCTAAAATAACGAAACGGTATGGCATAACGCCATAGAATATTTTAAGTTTGTATCATTTTAATCCTTTTATTTCGATTTTGAAAATGATTACATCTTTTTTTATTTTTGAAATTTTGCAGGCGTATTCTTACAGGTCTGTTTTACCGACTGTGTAAGTTTTAAAGTGGTGAAATAATGCGTTCTATTTTTAAAAATTTTTTTTTACCTTATACCTTTTTCACTTCCATGAATATAGAAAATATAATATAGAAAAAAAAAATACTTTTTAATAGTTTATTGACACAAGATATAACAACAACAAAAAAACAAAGAAAAAAAGAAATAAAAACATGATACAATAGCCGTGCACGTATTCCAGGAGGGGCTTGTAAATTTTTTAAAGAAAACCTTAGGACCTGTAAGTAAAATATTTTACTTTTCTGATGGCGCAAGCGCACAATACAAAAACAAGAAAAACTTTTTAAATCTGACGTTCCACGTAGAAGATTTTGGAATACCAGCGGAATGGCATTTTTTTTTGCAACCTCTCATGGCTAATGGCCCTGCGATGGTCTGGGAGGAACAGTCAAAAGACTAGCAGCACGTGCAAGCTTGTCCAGCCTCATAAATCCCATTAATAGTGCCGTCAAATTTTATGATTGGGTGAATAAAAACGTGAAAAATATTCATACAGAATTCTTCAATAACTATCAATATCAAGATAGGGCGAAACACCTGAAGGAGCGTTTTGAAAAAGCGAAAACAATTTCTGGAACTCTTGGCTACCATGCATTCATTCCACAACCCGATAAAATAATGAAAGTCCAGACAACATCATCTTCTGAGCAGTACTGTATGAAGATGGTATACAAGGCATAACATTTATTTCATTACTAATTTTTTTATTTCTTTTTTTCTTTGTTTTTTTGTTGTTGTTATATCTTGTGTCAATAAACTATTAAAAAGTATTTTTTTTTCTATATTATATTTTCTATATTCATGGAAGTGAAAAAGGTATAAGGTAAAAAAAAATTTTTAAAAATAGAACGCATTATTTCACCACTTTAAAACTTACACAGTCGGTAAAACAGACCTGTAAGAATACGCCTGCAAAATTTCAAAAATAAAAAAAGATGTAATCATTTTCAAAATCGAAATAAAAGGATTAAAATGATACAAACTTAAAAAATTCTATGGCGTTATGCCATACCGTTTCGTTATTTTAGAAGTGCTTAAAATTACCTTCAAAATAAGGTATAGCAGAGTAAAATCGGTCAAGTATTTCCGGAGTTACATGCGACTGAATGAACACACCTCTTTGATAAAATCTTCATTTCACCAAAGTTCAATTGGTCATAACATTTAAAAAAAAATTTTAAATTTTTTTTCTTGAAACACGTATATAATATTTTTAAGAGAAGAATGCATACACAAACTAGTTAAGCAATCCAAGCTTGTGATGTAAAAAATGCGTACCGTTTGGCATGGAATGACTCATATGTGCCTTTGCTTGCATACAGGGTGGTATTTATAATTCATTTATTACGATTATGGCATACAATGTCTTTTATGACAATGACAACAAATAAACGTACTATGATTTGTTTTGCATTCACATGCGTACAGTTGCGTTTAATGATACAAAATTATTTCGAAAATTGTAATGTTTGTATTTATATTAAATACATATAAGTTTAAGTTACATACAAGACAAAGAAACAGGATGTTCGAAAAGACATTTTCGAAAGTAGTTTAACAAAACAATTACAGTCATCATAAAAATTATAGGATTTTTTTTTATTAAATTTTTTGTTTATTTTTGCAAAAATGTACTTAAAAACTATTCCCAATTTTCTGCTCCCTTTTTTGTTGAACAAAGTCACTACTTAATTTCATTATTATTCGTGATAGTAAATTGTGCATTATTGTTATTTGTAACGGTTGATCAATCTAGAGGTGTTTTTTTCAATAGGGGGTTTTTCAATGATAACGAGCAAGTTGTGTAAAACTCTACTTTTTCATTTAGTATTGATTGCCATTTCATTATGGCAAAATGCGAAAACCACGGTTTAGTGCGGTTTATGGCTGGTAGAATTATCGATCACATTCTTTCGAAAATTATGATGGCTGGAACGTAACCATGAATGATGCTACCTGAAATTGAAGCCAGTACACTTGACGACATTAAGTTTCAACAGGACGGTGCCCATGCTCAAACAATGGATCTATGGAGAGGTCATTTGGAAGAGCAGCTAATTTAACATTTTGGACCGGTGAGTTGGCCGCCTGGATCGTGTGTTATCACACCTTGAGTCTTTTTCTGGCTACGTAAAGTCCGAAGTCTACGCCAACAAACCAGCTAAGATTCAGGTTTTGAAAGGCAACATTACGCGTGTCATCAACGCCATACTGGTCGAAATGATCGAACGAGTCAGCCAAAATTGAACCCACAGTATGGGCAACCTAAGGCGTAGTTGCGGCCAACATTTGAAGGAAATTATATTCAAAAAATAAATGGCATAAAATGTGCTTTCGAATGAACAATAAAAATTGCACACTTGATTTGAGTTTTTGTATTTTTTTTTATTGTGAAAAAAATACCTCTAGATCGATCACCCGTTATTAAATATTAAAAAAAAATTATTATTCTAATTTTATTTCTATTATTTTTTTAAAGCGTGAATTATTCCTAAGATCAGGTTTGTTGTTGTTTTATAAGATCTTTTAAGCTTGTAAAGTAATTCACTCTTTAAAATATAATAAATGAAACAAATGATCATAACAAACCAAAAAGATCAAAGAATTGATGTTTCTAAGGACTCCAAGACGAACGATAAACTAACAAATTTTCAATTAGTTTATCAACAATTCACACAAATTCAATTGATAGTACGAGTATTATTATTTTTATTAGAAAACCAATTTTTTTTGCGCAAAAATTTGCTATTTACTTAAAACTTAAAATTCGAAAAATCCCCCCAGCGTTACCTAAGGAAAGCGATCATTTAACGAAATACCTTTGTTTTTTTTTTAATTTCGTATGATGAAGCACCAAGCACCGCCTTCGAGGTATGTTAGGAATCATTATCTGGTTAATGTTTTAACTTAGTGGTAGATTTGAACTGCTTCACGCTCCTCTTAAATTAATATTGTATCCAAAGACATACTACTCTTTTGGATATGTCGTTGTAAAGCAATCCAAAAAATTTAACTTTAACAAATTATCTACCCCTATTATAACTTGTTATAGCTTTTTGCACTTTCTTAAAATGTTTGATCCTAAAATGCTCTTAAGTATATAAATTAAAACAAAATCAAATTTATACTGGCATATTAGGAAAACTTTTTCTATTAAAAAAAATTGCGTATTAAACGAATATAATGATATGCATCATTACTTCTTTTTTTTTTAATAGTTTTCTTTACGCCTTTAAACACTACATTACCTTTATGGTTATACTAGAAAAGAAAGTGTTTCATACATACATAAACATAAACTTATGACACTCAAACTTACGGCACTTGGTCTAAAATACCTGCAGACACCTGGATGCGCTGGCATACACGAACGTTTTTAATACAAAAAAGTTCATTAAAATAGATAGAAACATACGGACGGACGGACTGAAAGTGGGATGAAACGGGCCAGACATTGTGCCAGAGAAGGCCACATGCTGTACGGGTAATACTCGTACGTACACATGGCAAACAGCATGCCTGGCTGATATCCTTAGACGATAGCATCTTATATAGCACCTTTCGAGTAATAAAAAATATAATATTGTTTTTAAAGTTGAATGATGAGCACACACGCACTTGCACGGGTAGCTAGTAACCTGCTGAGCAAGTTCATTTTTGAAGCATCATTTGGGGGCGTATGTATACTGTTAACCGTTTCAACGTACGTAATCACATTAAATGTGTACTTTTTTACACTTACCGGTTGCAGACAAAAACAAAAACCAAAGAGAAAAGTAAACTTAATGTGAATTATATTTATACTACTGTTCGTTCGAGGCGTCTTTACACACACACACAAAACCAAACTCTACTGCATACAATACACTTAAGCCACACACAGCTGTACTTCTACACATACATACGTACAAGCACTTTGTATAACACAAAGAAGATAATGATGCTCGCCTCCAACAAAAGCAACATCAAATGTGTTGGTGAAAGGGCTCCTCGGCAGACATCACCACCACCATGTGTTATGTGCGTGTGTTAGTGTAAACTTAACATCACACATATTGTCCTAAGCTATGAAAAAAAAACAACTGTACTGAACTTTTACCTGTACTGCACTTAGCAGAGGTGAGCTGTTGCACAGTGGTGTTGAACTAGTTTTTCCTTTATGAAGCATTAAGATAAAACGCATATGAGCACGGCAAGATAATCGAGCGGTAGAAATTCCGTCCAATGAACATCTTTTTGCATCTGATTTGTGGTGTTACAAAGGCCGTGTTCTATTGACAACTTGCTAAGAGGCTCGCTAACGAGATAGCTTCACACCATTTTATAGTGTGATCCATCTAAAGGTATATTTTCAGAACAAAAAAATATAAAAATTCAAATCAAGTGTGGAATCTTTGTTTGTAATTTGAAAGGACATTTTATGGCATTTATTTTTTGAAAATAAAGACCTTCAAATGTTTTTTTTTGGTCGAAAACAGCGGATCTCATTTCCATAACACAGTTGCCAACATTTGAAGGAAATTATATTCAAAAAATAAATGCCATAAAATGTCATTTGAAATTACCAATAAAGATTCCACACTTGATTCGAATTTTTATATTTTTTTGTTCTTAAAAAATACCTCTAGATGGATCACCCTATACAAGAATATACTAATTATATTGTTTTCAGAAAACTATAGACAATTTGCGTTTAACCCCGTTTGTTTTAAATAATTAAAATTTTTGGGTAGAAAGTTATTCAAGATTAACCTTTACCGAGTTTAAGCGAGCTCGGTTATTACTCGTTTATAGTATTTTTTGGATAAATTTTCTTCTACAAATTGTGAAGTTTCCAATCAAACGGTTTATGATACATAAAGCCAATAAGTTCTTGTATATAAAGAAAATTTAAAACAATTCTCGTAAAGTTCTGAAGTTATCGCCTTACTCCTCATGCTGTTGAACAACACCAATTCATTGGACAATTAAAAATACAGGATGTCCACAGGGAGATATACTACTTTGTTTTGTCGGCATTTGGTAAACATATTTGGCTGTCGTGAAGTCGTGGCAAATTTATTATGGAAAAATATTCGATAAATCGTTAAACATTTTATCAAAATCAATCATCGATTACTGTGACGATGAGAAAGTTACGTGAAATTTTTGGGAGAAACAACGTGCCAGCAAAACTCACTATTTATCGTGCAGTGAATGATTTCGAAGAAAGAGGATATGTAGCTGTTAGGCCCAAGCATGGACCACAACGTACTGCAAGATCGGCTGAAAAAATTACTGCTGGTCACGAAAGTGTTCAAAACAATTCATCAACCTCAATTCGACGCCGTGCTAAAAGTAATGAAAAATGTGCTCAAAAGGGCTCGCATTTGTGAGGCTAACAGAGACGGACATTTATCTGGTATTGTATTCCATACATAATTGCCGACATTAAATAAAACATGTATCAATATAAGATCCATTCTCTTTCATTTCATCAAATATTTTAAACAAACAAAGTAGTATACCTTTCCGACGGACACCCTGTACTTGTGTCGTTTCGAAGCAATTATATGTTCCTACGACTCTTGAATACACTTTTGAAAGAAAACTTATGATGAAATATTTATTCGATGCAAACTTTTTAAAAAATTGGTACTGATCTGATAATAAATACTCATTTTATAATTATATATTATATAGTTGAAAAAAATCATTTGCGGGGTGGCATATTGTAACCATATTTCTTTGAGAGCTGTTGGAAAAGTGATCATGTGGTTTCCTGCACACAGAGAAAACATCAGTAGTAATTCGGTTGTAACTACAAAAAATCGTTTGCAAAATAATAATTTCAGTTGTCATCACCGAATGTTTTCAATCGTAATCAATATTCGGTTCGACATACCTCTAGATTTTAGATATGAACAAAGGATTGTGCACATAACCAATAGTTTGTTCACACTAATTAAATGCAGAAAATTATTTAGTTATCACAAATATACGTTGAGTTTCGCATACACTCAATTGATGCAACCAATTATTGGTGATGATAACAAATAATTAATTATTACGAACTGTTCGTTGGTAAAGGTATTTTTGTTTCAAATGTAGGCTTATTCGAAAAAAAATATTCAAATATTAATAACTTCCAGCCGATCGGAATAAAGTGCGTTTTGTCGAAAATCTGAGCTGTAATTTAATAAATTTGTAAAATTCATGTTCACTTAGATTTTTTCTAAAGGAATCATTTTTATCAATCTGGGTACAGTTTTGTGTATTTCCTTGCCAAATGTTTAATCGAGCTAATAGTAAATAATATAAAAGAATGCTTTTATTTTAAAATCTTCTGATGTCGCGTTCCCTATACATGCGACATCTAACACAATTAACGTTTCCGAAAAATGCTAGCCTAGGCCCACTGTGAGATGCTGTAAGATTTGAACCAACTCAAATCTAATGACAAATTAGGTGTCATATGACAGGGAGTAACTAGAAGAATATATTTTCCATGTTTTATCAAAATCGGAGAGCCAATTTTCCAAAAGAGCATTTTGTGGGTCGATTTAATTTGGAACAACCCATTAACTCGAAGTCTTAAAATTTGTATTTTCCGTTTTTTAGTTTTTCACTAAACGACATGATCGTTTTTATGGTTTGGTCCACTTGAGGAATATAAGTAAATAAACTGTCTTTTTTTTAGTTATAAATTACAGCTGTGGTATATAGATATTTATATCAGAAAAAAATTGGAGGTTCCGCTACGTTGTTACTTCTATCGATACTTTTAGTTGCATTTACTGAAAACTGCAATACATAAACTAACATTTGGATGCGCTTATGAAAACATGATATAATAAATCATATCAATTACAAGAGCGATATATGGGTTTTTGTAACCAGAAAACAATTTTGAAGGTTTCGGTACGTTGTCACTTCTATCGATACTTTTAGTTCCATTTACTGACAACTGCAATACACCAACTAAATTTCGGTTGCAGTAATGGGAACTTGAAAATTTATGCAACCATACTCATTCGTTGGCAAGAAATTTGGTTGTGGCAACGAATTTGTTCTCTGCGTGTGGGTGTAATAACTCCTGCACGCTACCTATCACACCATGTCTGGCGACACCCATTTGCTCGCTTGCTTCAGAACATATGGTCTATCAAAGTTCAGAATTATTCAATAGCAGTGCCACGCTTTTGTAAAATTTTGCAAAATATGGTCTGTAATTATTTTTTTATTTTTAATACTGTTGAATTAACTTCATTCTGTCAAAATTCTATAACAATCGGACCATTGTATTTGGTATATAGCAGCACCGCTCCTTCAACTTTATATATTTTTTATGTTAATTACACTGGGCAACAAAATTTGAAAAAAAAAATCTGCGGCAAAAGGTTTGATAGCCAACTTTAGTTGAATTGGGGCTGCTGATCACGAATTTAGCCTCTGATTTGGTCTAGTTTACTAAATATTCCCTAGGGCGAATCTGGCAAATCGGAGGCCAGATTCGTGACCAGCAGCCCCAATTTAACTAAAGTTGACTATCAAACCTTCTGCTGCAATTTTTTTTTTCTGCCGCAAATTTAGCGTCGACCAGTGTTATTTGTCTGGGTATTATTTTGTGCCACACATTAAATGTCCTCAAATACGTGGGCATTTCAATAATTCCGTGACTTTTCTAATAAAACAGTTTTTTTTTGCAAAAAAAAAATATTTTTCAACATAATCCCCTTTAAGCTCAAAACACTTAGTCGAACGTTTCTCCAATTTTACTACGAAGGAAGATGGAAAAGTCACGGACTTGTGGATATGCCCTCGTATGATGATAAAATACCATTATCGACGACGTAGAAGGCTATATGGCTAGTGATTTTGAAAATGTTCTTCCGTCTCTTCCTTAAAGGAATGTAAAGAGGAATATGTGCACAGTTAAAAGAATAAAAGGATTGTCACAAAGTGTTTTTCTAGATGACCAATAGGCAGACAGCAACTCTTTTCAACTTCATTTTCTTGTTTCTCTCCCTTATAAAAAAAACAACATTTTCAAGCCACTGTGCGCAGATTGGTGGTGGCAGTAATCACCCAGGAGGAGCTGCAGCATGTAGTTGTAGAGGTGGTAGCAATTTTCAAAGTTCGTTAACTTATTTTATTTCCTAGTGATAGCTATAAAGGTAAAGGTAAAACTGAACCTACCGTAATATAATTCATGGTAAGCAAGTTTTATGTGCGTGTGTGTGTGCGTATGTAAGTTCGAGTGTTTGTTTTTTATAACGCCTTCAATGGGAAAAACAACAAATGAGGTAGGGCGGCAAAATATTATTATGCAGGCGTTTCTTGTATGCAAGTATGTCTGTCGTCCTGCCGGTCTGGTGCACATAAAACGAGATACGTATTTTCCGCCCAACCTCAGACCTCGAGTACCAAAGACAACGCGGCGTTCACGTTTAGCTCTCTAATGATACTTGTAAATAAAATTCGAATAAAAGTGAGAATTTCACAACTTTACATTTAAATTGTTGCCACTTGAGCATAATAAACGTTTAAACGTGCTAATTAAACAGCCAAGGAATACTTACATTCACACAACCGCTGAGCAGAAAAGTTCCCAGCACCGACAGCGTGTGTGTGTATGTGCATTGAGAGGATAATGGTTCTACGAACCTGCATACTACATACATGCGCAGGTATCTGTTACCGGTTATGAAAGGATGATAGTCAAACAGGTTCCTTTTCCTAATTAGTTTCCTTAAAGTTGCCTTAAGCATGCTGCATCATTCTCACCCCGTATTAAGTGCATTTGTCGAGTGGCATAGCACTCGTATTATTAGTTGCAGAAGACATAAAAAAAGCTTTTAGGAAACACTTTAAAAAATGTGGAAAATTATACCCAAAAGTGTTTTTATTATTTGCATTCCTGTCTGCATTCCGTAGCAAATAGTACAAATAAACGAAAGGATAGACCAAAGATATAAGTCTGTGGTGTCGGTGTTGTCTGTGGTGGTAGCCAAAGTTTCAAGTGTGTAGGCTCTTGAGACAAGATTTTCAGTTAGAATACACACACACACATGGAGACGACGAAAAATTCTTAATATTTTTGTAGGACAAACAAAATTTCCTAACATAAATAATTGCAATTTTTCCAACTTAAATACAGAACGTTGTGCGAGTTGAATGAACGTCTAAATAAAGGCTTTATGCCAAATGCATGTACTGCAGATGTTGACACAGCATGTACAGAGGAGGCAAATTTTCAAAGTCAGGATATTTGTTTAAGAGAAATTAATATTTGGAATTTAAATACATTTTATGTCTGTCATAAACTATAGCAGACATTTGAGCAATAACAAATAAAGCCTAAAAGTGAACTATGCCTATTTGATATGACCTTTATTCAACAGAGCTAAAGTTCGAAATTAGATTTTTTAGTTGCCTGGTTATTTAAGATCTGCAGAACGTTCAGGTTTAATATAACACATATGGACAACCAAGACCGTAAAATTCCAAATAGTTTAATTTGTTTTAACGAATCCATGATATGATGTAAATGAATTACAATTTTAAGAGTTCTTTAAGAACGAAGTACTTTAAAAATATTACATTCAAACGCTTAAAGTAGTGAAAAACAAATGAGCAGATTCTGTCGTTTGAACCGACTTAAATATATTCATACCTAAAAACGAGTAATTTTTTATGAGGTACTTAATTGGGTATGGCTAGGTCTCGAATTTAACTTTAACGAGTTAATCTACAAATTCTATTCGTAACCCAACATTTTCACTGCGTGCTGAAGATGCAAATTTCAAAGTGAAAGCAGTGCGTGCGTTCATCCTAAGGTAGGAAGGAATAAGACCGGATGTGCCAATTAACTCTATTCTTGCTATCATTAGATGTAGCCAAAATATTTTATTTGTCATCTTGTTGGTTTAATGCTTAATAAAATGTTTAAGTATTAATTTGTAGCAACATTATATGTATTTAAAATATTTTAAAAACTGTATTAAAATATTTTAAGTATTTAAAATATTTTAAGAATACCAAAATTTGACGAAATAATACTTTTATGTAAAAGGTTTCAGTAAAAGTTTAGCTATATAAAAGTAATTTCCATTCTCCTAGGCACATTTAAGAAAGTTTACGTTATGCAAAATTTAAAAAATGTAAATGCATTTAAATCACTAGCCACCCCGGCGACAGAAGGTTTTATCTCAAATGAATGTAATGACATAGATTTGATTAAAACACTTGTATCAATGCTTTACAACTTTGCGCTATACTAAATGTTAGGGTAGGGTGAGGGTTAACAAAACATCTGTAACTCTTGTCACGGTACTTCAGGTATCTTCCACAGGAAATGTTAGATTTGGCCCGTTCGTATTTTTTCCAACTAACCCAGAGCCGCTACTAGCAGTCGCCTTTTTTGTCTTATCAATGATCAGCCCATGGTGGATGAAGTTATGCCACAAGTAAATTCAATCGCCAGCTACCGATTTACATATCAACAGCTGGTGTGTTTGAAAATCTAATATTCGTAAGTAAATTACTTGCTTTCTTCCCTCTCCGTGTAAAAAATACTAAAATCATTCAAAGCATGCAAAGATGGCATTTTTCAAAAAACTTTTTTGCACGGTTTGAAAAGTTTAAGTATTTTTTACAAATATATCTTTAAAAATATCTTTGCATGCAAACATATTTTACAGGAAAGATACAAATGTTTGGAGCATGCTCAAGCATTAATATGTTTGCAGTAATGTGCTTAAACAATTATTTGCTTATGTGCAAACATATAAATGTTTGCTGAAATCTAAGCAAGCATACTTTAAATTGTTCTAAAATTTTTTAACACAGGATTTATGTTATTCCACAAACAAATGATATTTCAATATGCTAGAATGTTGTCCCAAACATATAATATGTTTGTGTAGACCCATTATGCTAAATAATAACATTTAAATTTTCGAAACCTTTCCCAACATATATATGTTTGCATGCCAACATATTTCTAATTTTTTTTTCTTCATGTGGAGAAGTTTTCTATATGGATAAGAGATTTATCTGTCACTTGGGCTTTATGTGTGATCGTCATGAACACTAGTAACCTTTACATAAAGTCAACCCACAAGTAAATTAAAAGAAAGAAAATAACACTAGTGCACGTAGGAAAAAATATGCTATGTATCGGCTGTTGAAGCTTGATATCGTTATCCATGCTTTATTAAATAAAAAAAAATGTAAAGTCATGGTCTGTTGTCTTTTAGAGCCATTAATATAATTTTTTCTCATTCAGAGCAAAGCCTTAAACTTGTTGTTAGAAATTATTCTCAGGACCCATCTTGAGGTCATTACCTCTTATTTATGAAACTGTGCTTCCTTTATTAAAAAGCAGTTTTTGCTACCTAGTTTTTTTGTACTGGAAGCAGTTGTTGCTAGGTATATTAAAAAAAGAATAAAATGTCCCTCACTTACAACAATTTGGTCCTTCGACCTCTGATAATCAAACTATGCTTATTAAAGTAAAGTTACAAAAAAGAAAATCTTACTGCTGTGGCATTATGACTATATTTTGTTTTGTAACAATATACAGTTTAGTGTAAGTCTGACTAATAAACAAATTAACTTGATCTTACACACAATAATTTGGCCCTTCGACTAAAGATTTTTTAAAATATGCCTATTATACTTGTAGTAAAGTAATTATTATAACGATTTTCTGCCATATTTTGTTCCATATTTACACATTTACAAGTTTCATGACGACGAGAACCCTGAACTAGACTTTAATATTTCCTCTTGTACTCAAAGAAATTTAACTAAATATAGTTGACTTGCGGGCACGGAATGACTAGCATGCTACAGATGGTGACATCAAGATGTTGAAAATGAAACCTATACAACATTGCCAACATGCTGAATGTTAAGTACGACCCACCAAATGGTCTGCGAAAATGTATATCATTAAAAAAGTTAAGCCTAAAGGCAGACTACTATTCTTTTTTGCTGTCTCCACCGGTTTGAGTTTGAGTTGAAGAGAAGAATAGGTCTAAGTACTACTGCGTATGCTACATGTCTGTTTATATCTGTTGAAGACATCACATTACGGACTTCAAAGGTTTTTTGTTGTTGCTTCTTTATCAGTCGTTTGCTGACATTTGTATGTTTTCATCTTGTTAACAGATGACGTATATTTCTGCGCTGTTTGTTGTCTGCTCTACGCCCGGCAACGTTAATGATTTGCTTATACAGCAAGGAACAGCATCATTCATACAAAGATAATTACACAAAAATTGCTTCGAGCATTTTCGAATGCGAAGCAAAAGAAAAAGTAAATATTTATTTATAAAACAATACCAGGAGTTTAAGGAGGGAATAGAAACGTAGGAAAACGAAAAAAACGAAAAATCTAAGGATAAATTACAAGTCTTAATTGGAAAGAAATTACATTGAAACTCAATTAACACTTCGGAGAAAAAAATTTTAATTGAAATCATTGTCGTCGTGAAGTACTCTTATGGAATTAAATTTTCGCGCTTCACTGATGCTCCTTGCGTACGTGGGAACATACGGGCAGAGTAATATGTTTTCCCTTATTTTTTTGATTATTGTTATTTTAGGCTTTCGAGAACTTGTTTCTACATTCTAAAGTGTATGCTCTAGATGTTAGGTATATGCGTGTTTTAAATGGGGCTGCCTTAATTTAAATTTATTTTCGAGTTTAATTTTTAGAAAGATTCCATCTTTGCCTTAAAGAACAAAAGAAGGGGGCGTGTGGAGAAGTATAAAAGCTGTTTGTTTAGGAAGTACAGCACAAATCTATTGCATAAATTTTGGCTATTCATAAATATTTCGCTCAAGGTTATATATTTTTCTTTCTTTTTTGTTGGTTCCACTGAGACCTTTTTGATTTTTTGTTGTTGTAAATATAAATCATTAAAACTGTAAGGGATCCTTTTTTCTGAGGGCACCACAAAATGTTAGTTGTAGAACAAAATTTAATTTGGAAACGTAAGTTTCTCTCTTTAACTTGCACATTGTACTCCAATCGCTGCCTACTTTTAGGCTGACATCAATGTACCACATTAAATATAAATTGCTTTTCTAACACATATGGTAAGAACAAATGTGTATGTGTGAGTATTAATAAAAAATTCTTTATTGCCCAGTATTATGGCGCATATTAGGGGACTGCTGCCGAAATAAATACAATAATTAAACATAACATACCATATGCATTTTATTGTATGACATTTCCTTGTTTGAAATTGGCAGGCTAAATATAATTTTCGGCACATGCTTCAACGTTTGACAATTAAAGCTTTTAGCCAATGGCAACATATGGTAACAATTCAGAAATAACCGAATGCTTCTTTCGACTGTTGCAAATTGACTTCCTCTGTTAAATGTGTAATTGGAAAGTGGGAATTATTGAAAACATTCGGCCGTAGGATACAACCAAATTGCGTTTATGTTATTTCACATAGTGTATAGACAACAAATGTGTTACCTACATTAAGGACATAGAGTAATAAGGACTTTACTGAACTTATGTTTTGGAAGTGTTTCGTGGAGATTCTAAAACAAATCATAATTTTTTGGAAATTCTTAGGTTGCTTATATTGTAGTCGGCAAAGTTGAGCAACTATTGGCAAAGGCTACAAAATATATTACTAAAAGGGGGAAGTAGGGGCCCAAAAAGCTCACTAGTAAACGAGATAAAGGAGGATTAGACCTTTAAGGTCCTCGAGTTCCTTAAATCGACCACCACATTCAGACGGTTGTGCTTAATCGAACTTCTGAAAATTGAATGGGGATAAAAACAATAAAATAACTTGACAGTATTTTCCACAAGTCCTTAGGGATCTGCTTGTGCTATTTTCATACAAAAAGGCTTCTTCTAACAAAAGCTTTATTTACTTATGTATGGCTGACATTTATCTAGGCTGAAAAACGTTCAGCTATGGGCAGGTCAAATCTATGTACTTTATCCTTTTAGCCTCTCACAAATGACAACTTGAATGGAAAAGCTATGTTTGCTATTTGGGGCTTCAGAGCCTCTTTTGGGGTCTAGTCTATTTTTTCATAATCTGAATTCTTGTGAAATAACGTTGTATTTGACTACTTAAGTTCCCCAATATCTTTTTAAGGACAAAGAGAAACTTCCCTCAAATCAATGAGCTGTACAAGATTAAATTCTTTTACTCACTGCCTTGTATTCGATTACCACTCTTATATTATTATATTGGGCGATTTTGGTTTTAGGGCCGCCGTGCCGAGACTCCTAAATCCCTATTTTTCGAAACATACGTCGTACCGTGAATATAATGGCATGCTTTCATACTCCCTACCGAAGGGTGTACGAAATTAGTTCGGACAAAAACATCTTGCATGGTCAAAAGCAGCGAACTGTAGGCAATTTGGACTTATGAGTACTCTAATTAAAGCAAATTATGCTACAAACCCAAATATGGATTTATTTGAAAGCTTTGTCTGATATTAGGGCCGGACACATGGGCCGAGAGGCCCAGCGACCACTGATGAATATGGCCAAATCAAAGCAAATTTTATTACGAATCTGAACATGTAATTAATACAAATATTTGGCTAAGATTATGGTCGAGGCTCAAAAATAGGACTTTCACGGAGAAGTGTAATTAGGTTCAGCCTGGCCAAAGTTGATTTCTTTTTAATGACTTCGATGGTTAATAATTACAAAAGTTCTAGAGGACTCTTGGATGCCTTCAAAATATATGGAATATTAGAAGTATACAGGACAAAAGCAAACAATTATTTTAATTGATTAACGCCTGATGATGAACGATGTAGCCAGTTTGAAATATTTTAAATAAAATAAATTAAAAAACATCATCATTTTTTTTTTTTTGCTTTTGACCTTAAGCCTAACAATAACTGAAAAATATAATAATTATACGTATAGTATATATTGGGTGGGCGATTTAACATTTGAAATTTGAATCGTCACAGCCAACGCAACCATCGATATTTTACGCACTGTTTTTAAAATCGAATAGTCAGCCGAAATTTTGATGTCAAATGGCCGCCTCAAAGATGTTATTTGAGCCTTTTGGATTTTTTTTTCTATGGTGAGCCATTATGGGTAAATGTTAAGCAAAACATGCAGAGTTAGTTCAAACATTGAAACATGAAATCAAAGTTGCCATTGAAGAGATTCGACCCGAAACATCGAAAATGAAAAATTAGGTTGATCAAATGGGATACTGCCGAGCCAGTCGGCCGTATCTTAGAATACCTTTTGGAATACCTACTAGTATTCTTTACTTTCAATTGAGCGATGTCCGTCACTTCGTAGGTTCTGCTTCTCCGGTTATTATATTAAGTCCGATAATGTCTAAATTTTGCTTAAAAACAGTTCCTCATTAAATATGCACTCGAACAAAAATGTCCCCCCAATTTCCTCACACAAAGAGCTGATCTGTTGCCACCACCACTAAATGTGTTTTTGTCCTAAACTAAGATTTTGTAGTGACTAGAACTGACAGATTATTATACGGTTTAAAGCCTGATGTTGGGATATCCCATAAACAGTAAACTAAACAGGATTTGTTTTTGAAGTAGTGAATTACTCCACAGGATAATAAGGCCAGGTTTGTTGTTGTTTATCATAGGGGGTAGGAAAAGTAAGTCAGTCAACATATCACTGTCGGGTAGACGCACGTTTCGTCGTTGGCGTGGGCGGCTTCTCATGTGTGCTGCCGACTAGGCTTCCACTTGTTATTTTTTACAGATTATGCGTGAGTTGTGTTAAACTATATTTTTTTTCTTTTTAGTATTGTTTGCCATTTTATCATTGAAAGACTTATACCGCGAAAACCACGACTTTTGAACATTTCACAATACCGATCCAAATGCTCGAACAGGTCATCCAAAACTAAACCCTCAGAATGGACACCCGGAGGAGTAGCTGCGGCTAACATTTGAAAAAAAATATATTCAAATAATGAATGACATAAAATGCCCTTTCGAATGATTAAATTTAATTACATTACATTCTATTTTAGCTATATTAGCGGCTATATTGTCGGTAACATTTTTCGTATACCGATCTAAATGCTCGAACAGGTCATCCAAAACGAAACCCTCAGAATGGGCACCCTGAGGCGTAGCTGCGGCTAACATTTGAAAAAAAATTTATTCAAATAATGAATGGCATACAATGCCCTTTCGAATGAAAAATAAAGATTCCACACTTCATTTGAATTTTTGTATTTTTTTATTTTGAAAAAAAATACCATTAGATCACCCTACATGTATACGGCACATTATTTGATTTGTTTTATATAATATTTGATTTTATCGGGCTATTTGGTCAAATTATGATGATGAAAATAAACTATTTTTTTTTTATCAACGTTTCATTGGCTTGATTTGGTTGTGACAAAAAAACTTATCTTTCGATTTATTATAACCGGTTAATTCGGGTTCACCGGTTATGCATGAAAATAAGAAACGAAAACTAGTTTTTCAAAAAAAGTATATTTCGATAAAACCGATAACCGGCTCTTAACACTATAAATGAGCGATTTTTACCAAATTATGCCAACAAATTGTTAAGCAATTGAGAAAAAAATACAGAATAAGACAGACAACGACAGCTGGTTCACCATATCCTGCACTTAAGATATATAACGAAAAGAAATCTCAAACTGTTTTGCCGCCTGCAATTAAAAACTGTTGCACTTTTGCTGCTCTGGTTTGCCGAATCAAGCTAGAAGTTGTAATAAGCGGCAACTGATTAAAGATTATTCACCCTCTAAGGGTTTTGGGGCCAACTCGTAGTTATAAACACACACACACGAGACACTCTCAACAAAAGTCCGGTAATGGAATTTATCCATTGTTTTCTCAAGTTTCGACAAAGCTACCATGATATTATCATAACTTTCAGAGTTAAAAGAAATGTCGAAGAAAATGAGCATTTCTCTTACACCATGACAATACAAAAAGGTGCAGTGGTGTCGTGGTCCTCTTACAGCTGCAAGCGGAAACTTCCAAGCACCGCCACACGGAGATACTTTACAAACGCAGTGTGCTGCTGCTGCATATTTTCCGGCAAGAGATAGTATTGAAAACAACATGGCTTTGCTGTTTAAACTGTGCATGTACAAAGTTTAGAGTAATTTCGAAAATGACTGTGGCTCGCACGAATGGACAGGAAGCGGATGAGGGGCAAGGATGGGAACGTTGTTGCTAGCAAAGGAGTGAAAACATACATTAAAGTTCACTTAAGAAAATTACTTTCTTGCCAGATAAACAAAAAAAAAAGAAAACGAACAAAAAATTGTTTTTGGGTTTGTTGTTCCCTTGTCTAGGGTTTTTCTCGTTCTGGCACCGGAAGTGCACTGGCTTATTATGTTTGCCAATAATTCGGTGGGCAAAAAGTGTTAATATATATCCGTTTGTTTGCTTCAATTCTGTGAAAATAGAAAATAATAATAATTTTTTTTGCCATTTCAGTTTAATTTGCTGTACATTCAGAAAACTCCCGACATTTGTGATTTTTTGGGCTTGAAATTGCCGAACCAGACAGAGACCAATACCGCCACCAGCACTAGTAGCACCACGTCTACAACAACCATGGCTAGCATTATTACAAGCACAACACCGAATGGACATCCAACAGATGCGGGTGTTAATAAACATCCCGCTGAGACGACAGCATCCATAGGAAGTATGTATTCTTCTTTGGTTTGCCACAAAATAATGGAACGCAAAGAGATTGAATTTAATTACATCATTTTCTATTTTAGCTATATTAGCGGCTATATTGTCGGTAACATTTTTCGTGGCTTGTGTGGGCACATTCGCCTTCTCGCCGGAACGACGCAATGCGGTGAGACGCCTCTTTAATAGAACATCCTCGGCCGTAAGATATCGACGGGTAAGCAGTACTTTAAACAGCGCATTGTGCCGCCAGGATTTTCCCTATAATAATCATTATCTTTGTTTTTGCATCTCTTGTTCTGAAGGTAAACAATAGCGAAGAAGGCAGTTTATTGCTTAATCCCAACGGCGAACTAACCGAGTCGGACGACGAAGATATGCTGCTTTAGAAAGGACAATGGACCAGCCCTTATCCTTTCTCAAACGTAATCCTGTGCAAATCATGAACAGCATCAACACAAAACAAAACTATATATTTTTTCTAAACGTCTTTGTATTGCTAAAAACAAAAAGTATTGAGCTTACTTAACTGAATATGTATTCTACGTATATGTATGTATATTTGTAAAGCTTTTGAACTGATCTTAAACACCTTATCTAAATATTATTATAAAACTTTAAACAAAAAAAACAACCGCAAAGGAAGAAAAAAACACCAAAGATTTATATATACACATACAAACATCTTAAAAGACATCTATCTTTAGACTTTGTAAGCAAATTCTTATATTTATTGAGAAACCAAAGCATGAACTGTAACCTTCGGCTGCAGTCAATCAATCGCCTATGAATGAACGACCAATGTGTATTTTTGCAGTTATTTCAGGAAATTTCATTCCTATTTTTTCCACCCCGGTAGTCCTGTTTAGTTTATTCTTGATTTTGTGTTCTATTGAAAAGACTTTGGCGTAGTATTGACATACATACATATATTATTTTTATTTTTGATTGAAATAGTCTTGAAGTGAATTGAAAATAATTTTAAGTAGCTACTATATATTCTACACCAAGATGGTTTTTTAATTGTGATTTTTATATATTTTAGCCTTACCTAAATGAAATGAACTGAATGTACTTAATTTACATATATTTCAATTGTTTATAAATAAAACGAAATACTGCGAAAAAAATGTCAATATCATGAAAAGCTTTTGAAAGGGAAAGTTCAAAGGTAGTTTTGAAATTTATAAGTAAATTCTTTTATCGACCAAAAAAAAAAAATAAAAAAAAATAAAGAGTATCCAAATTACAAAAATCCCTTTGTAGTTAGTAGGGACATAAATACTGTTACAACATTGAACACATAGTAGAACTGAACATACCTCGTTAATGTCATAAGGGTTTTGAAAGCTAACCTCAATAGCGTTAGTCTGTAACGGGATTTTAAAATTATTTAAACTTTCATCATGGAGTGGTCATATAATGAGAACCGTATCGCTGTAGTAGCGCTCTTCAAGTGTGAAATGAAAAAAGGGATATTTTCAAAACGCTCCGTCTACTAGGGATTAGCCGCATGTTCGTCTACCGATACATAAAACTGTTTGAGGAGACTGGAGATGTAAAACCCGCCACCGGTTGGGCCGCCCACGCTCTGTTCGAACACCGTTAAATCAAGATTCACAGAAATCCGCTCCCAAAACAGAAAATCATGGCCCTTGAGATGAATAGCACGCAGAAGTCCATGAGTCGAATCATTAAAAAGTCTTCGGACTTGGGGCTTTCGAACGACGTACCAGACATTTATTGACTGCAGCTTTAAAAAAAATAGGATTGAAAAATGCAAACGTCTTTTGGTGAAGCACGCTGAAAACTTGCACAGAAAAAATTTGTTCTCCGATGAAAAAATTTTTACCGTTCAGGCAAAATTTAACAAGCAAAATGATAGAGTGTATGCGCGGTCATCTAAGGAAGCATCAGAACTGATCCCATGAGATCAAGAAGTACATCGAAGCAAATAAGTGCGTTTTTTCGGTATAACCGGCCATGTTGCCACAGTGCCTTTAGTGGAACGTAGGACGGTTAATTCTGAGTGGTATACAACCATCTGTTTGCCAACAGTGTTCGAAGAAATGAGAAAGGATAATAAGAGAAGACAGATCACTTTGCATCACGACAATGCGAGCTCTCACACATCAGCTGAAACGATGAGCTATTTTACCACTCAAGATGTCGAATTGATGGGCTTTCCACCGTACAGCCCTGATTTGGCACCCAATGAATTCTTCTTAGTCCATAACATCAAGAAAAAAATGCGTGGCCAACGTTTTTCAACGCCCGAAGCAGCTGTTGAAGCGTTCAAAAATCGTGTTTTGGAGGTGCCCTTATCGGAGTGGAAACAGTGCTTCGGAAATTGGTTTGTGCTTATGCAAAAGTGTATTGATCTTAAAGGAGAATATTTTGGAAAACAATAAAAGCATTTCTAATGAAAAATTATTGTGTTTTTATTGCCAGACCCGAAATATAAATAGCGACCTCGTATTCGAAGTTTGTGCTGGAAATTGTACTGATTTTCATAACTTATGCAGTTGAGAAGAGACACTACTTCAGGCTTTATTAATTCGGGAAGTGATGTCCTTTGCGTTACCACCAGTAGAAGTTAGTATGCTTCCTAGTCTTTCTAATTAGGCCGATTGGATTTATTTTGATTTATTCTAACTGCTCCGATGAAAAAAAAGTCTTTCAAAACGAGATAGTTTATGATGACCCTGATTTCTTGAAGAGTGCTGGGTAAAAATCGAAAAACGCTTTGCCAGCTGTCAAAGGAAACATTAATAAAAAATTGGCCAAAGTGTTTTCCCCTTTTTTTCATTTGATGAACGGGTGGACTTTTATGAGAATAAATTGTGGAATAGGAATGATAGGTTCCTGAATCCTTGTTCAACTGTTAAAACCCAATGCATAGTTAGTGTATTTTCGTTGTATAAAAGGCTTCAAGTTATTTGCCAGATATCTTTTTGTGAAATCGTTCACAATTTTTCGCGCAGAACAAATCCAAGCTTTAGAGGGTCTTCTTTTCGCCAAGGCTTCCTTAAGCACCTTGATGCCGTCAGTTGAGAAAATGCTTATTTTTCAGTAAACAACAGCTTAGCGATTTAACTATAAACATCCTCCACCACTTTTGTCCTGAAAACCATATCCTCATTGCACGCACTGTGCTTTCCTCACTGCTCTTCTCCCCATGTGAATGTTATTAATATCTTGGAGAAAAAATAAAAGAAAATCTATCCGCAACCATAAACATATGTACATATATATATGTGTATGTACATGTGCATGTATGCCTACATAAGTGCGTACGACGCAGTAGTGTACGTAAGTACATAGCATACGTATACAAATAATGGTTCAACAAATCCACACGAGTAATATCCTCAAGATGTTTTCGAAATTTATTGCTGTGAGCAAGAAAAATATGCACCACTTGGATGTTTGCAGAAAGTTTGTTTATCTTCCAAGTTGCCAAATGCCAAATAGCCTTCTTCGCAGAATATAGATTTCTATTAAGTTTCTCATTGCGTGGATATATAGATATGGTGAAATTGAAAGGCAAATTTGTCTTTTTTAAATTCGATTTTATAAAAAATATGTGATACCTTAAACAACTTTGCTCCTTAAAATGCTCTGTTTGCAATTTATGCTATGTCGAACTTAATATGTGGCTTCTAGATCGGAAGGGGCTATTTTAATAGGCGATATATGATCCAATGTATGTTTCTCACGTAACACAGTGCAACTCACTTTTACGGGCATGCGTTTTGTTACTGGCGGCTAAACGTTCATCCCAAAACTTGAGTTTTGTCATAATACGTTTTGCCAATTTTGCTCAAGTTTTTGAGTTATCACATCGTACATTTTTTGGTTTAAAGATAGAATATGTCTATTGTTGAAATGCGTTGAATTTGACATAGTAATCTTATTATTTTCGAGGGCGGTTCAGTGTCCTCAGAACCAGAGCTTGGTACAGCATTAATTGCCATATCTGTCTCTGTGAGTTCTTCATATCTACTGCACACTGTATAGGTATTCAGCGTAAAGTCTTTACCACGCGTATCCGGTTAATCGACATAAAAAGTATATGCCTTGTTTGAATTCCACTGAAAATCTGTTTATTCGGTCCTGATTCTCTATTTTCGGCACTATATGACTATAACTGTTTTCCATATTGACATTTTTATACCCTCCACCATACAATGGAGGGTATATTAGTTTTTTCATTCTGTCTGTAACACCTTGAAATAATCATCAGAGACCCAACAAAGTATATATATTCTTGATCCTCGTAAAATTCTAAGACGATCTAGCCATGTTGTCCGGCTGTCCGTCTGTTGAAAACAAGATAGAGCCTGCATGAAAACTAGGGAGCTGAAATTTGGCACAAGCATGTGTAGTTAACCTAGCATGGTTGGTATTGAAAATCGGCTATATAGCTGTACGGGAAGTTGGTGTTGGAGACCCTCAACCGACACTACCTCATAAAAAAATAGTTTTTTATTTGGAAATATCCGTCCAGTTTCTTGAGAAAAATCACTGAAATTTTGCAAATAATAATCTCTATATAGGCGCAATCATCTATGCAGATTGGGCCACCATATCTTGTACCTCCCATACAAACGGCCTTATGGGCCTTTAGAAATAATATGACCATAACTCACCACAAACTTGACCTATCGAAATGAAATTTTACACATCAAGATTTCTATATACAACACACTTCTGCGCTGAATTCGGTTGAGATCGGAAAAGTCCTACTGGTACCTCCCACACTAACGGTCTCATGGGCCTTGAAAAATAATATGACAATAACTCACTACACACTTGACCTATCGAGACGAAATTTTCGGCATAAAGATTAATATATAGAACAGACTTTTGCGCTAAATTTGGCTAAGATCGAAAAGGCCCTACTGGTACCTCCCACACAAACGGTCTCATGGGCCTTGAATAATAATATGACTATAACTCACTACAAACTTGACCTACCGAGATGAAATTTTCTACATAGATTTTTATATAGAACACACCTCTGCGCCAAATTCTGTTGAGATCGGAAAAGTCCTACTGGTACCGCCCACACAAACGGTCTCATGGGCTTTGAGAAATCATATGACGATAACTCACCACAAGCTTGACCTATCGAAATGAAATTTTGCACATAAAGATTTCTATATAGAACACACTTCCGCACCAAATTTGATTTTATTTAGAAATCTGGTGGAGGGTATCCAAAGTTCGGCACAGCCAAACTTAACATTTTTTACTTGTTTTGAATGCTTTTCTGATTTTTAAAATGTTTTTCACTCTAAATTATAATTGTGTCGCTAGTAAAAATACTCGATGCCGCCCAAGCTATTGTCAAAAAATGGTGAACAAATTGACATTACTGTGATTTTGAGGCAGTAGATGCATTTTTATCGGGTAAGTGTTTTTTTGCATTTTTCAATAGCTAGAACTTTGCTTAAAACACTATATCAATATCGCGTTTAATTCACGCATATATATCTGTCTGAAAGTGTCATAAAAGTCCTAAACATCTACTTTGAAGCAAAAGTTGACTTAAGCCAAATTAGCGAAACGTATTATGCCAAAAATCAAATTTTGGGAAAAACTTTCAGCCGCCATTGACAAAACGTATGCCCTAGACGGTGACCCAAAAAAATTTTGCACGCTGTAACGCACTTTTCTTTATTTCAGCTAGATCGCATTTAAAATGTGGTCTGTAGAGCGGCATTACCTTAAATAGGAATGGAAAAAACCGTTAATCAAACCAAGGAAAACCTTGATAAATACTATGGACACTCGGCACCATTGATTTCAATGGTAAAAAGTGGTAAACAGACTCTCGTTGTGGTTCCACAAATACAAATGACGCTGAACGTTTTGGACGGCCAATTGAGGTCGATACACCCATAAATGTCAAAAAAAAAAACTCCACGATGTGGTGTTGGCCGATCGAAGAGTAAAGGTGCGTCAGACTATTGATGCCATACGCATTTCATATGGCAGTGTGGTTTCGATTTTACATGATCAGTTGGGTTTAAGAAAGCTGTCTGCAAGATGTCTGCCGCGTTTGCTCTCAATTGACCATAAACGTAATCGTGTGACAACTTCAAAGGATTGTTTGGAGTTGTTCAACCGCAATTGGAATGAGTTTTTGTAGGCGTTTTGTACGAGACTGTGAATGAAACATGGAATCAATACAACACTTACAGTCTAAACAATGGGTTTCTCCGGGTGAACCGGCTCCGAAGAAGACCAAGGTGACTTTGTCAGCAGATAAGGTGATGGCAACAGTTTTCTGGGATGCACGCGGGACAATCCACAAATTATTGATCAAACAAATGCCTTTTTTACGGACCTCGAAATATCCTATTTTTTCGAAGAGATCCAAAAATGCAGAAACTTTAGACTATGTTTATTGAGCTAAAAGGAGAGTATGTTGAAAAATATTTTTTAAACTGTGTTTTATTCGAAAAGCCACGAAATTATTGGTATGGCCTCGTACTAGGGTTAGTTATTGGTCCTTTACGACGTAGTATGCTAAATTTGTGCAAAAAGAGATTTCAAATGTGAGCGGCGGGCCCCAAATCGGGAGGGATCTTACAAAGACTTTGTAAAATTAGTCGCTCGATTGAGAAAAATGGAAACATATCGTCCGATAGATAGAATAGACGTACAGACACCGCTCAATGAAATCAGAAGTGATTTTTCATTTTTGGTGTTCCAATTACCAGCACTACGTCGCAATACCCTGTAACAAAGACGGTCAACTATAGAAGATGGACAAAATGCTTCTGCTTTGCTATATCGTACAAAATATCACTTCAGTATTATACTTATAATTTTCTCGGTTTATTTATCCACTTTTGTTTGTACACAATCATAAAAACGCAAAAAGTCGAAATTAATGCACAGAAAACACTAAATTAAAACATTTTAAAGATAAAAAAGTAATTAAATTTAAACTTAAATTTAAGTAATTAAATTTAGTTTTGAATATTTTGCAATATATTTCTCTGCCGCAAATGTTCTTGTCACAGTTGCTATTCATTAACGATATTAAAGGCTTTCCCAACTTGTTGGATACTCATAGTGTCTTTTTCAACTTTTCTTAAAAGTTAATTTCGTCCATCTTCTATAAAAGGTGTTCGCACCACAAGTTTTTGCAAAACCTTAAAAAATACCTAGTCGTTCCATAGTTGTCCCATTCGTTAGTTGTCCCATGCTAGACATTTAAATAATGTAGATAGTATTTCATAAAGCTAATAAAAAGGTCCAACAAATAATTAGTGAATTAAAATTTGATTTATCTCGCGATCGAATTTACTTTCTCTTTTAATTTTGACATTATAAATTTTGCCTGTCCATGAGTAGAGGACGTAGAATATAATCGCAACATGCTAAAATTATACCTGTTGATATATTTTATTTTTCGGGTTACCCTAATATTTATACATCGGCACATACTATACCTAAAACCATCAGCACGTATTTACTTATGTCGGAAGGGAGAGAAGAGAGAGCTGAACGAACGAATATAGCGGGTTGTTTATTACTTTTCCTACTGCTATTGGAAGTGGCATTGTGGTAACCATGGCTGGTTAGTGTTGTTCCTCGTAACCATTTCGTAGTTTCTACCCTGTAGGAAATGTCAATAGTGAAACAGTACTGACTTACTGTTGACTGTGTCGCCAGTACTACTGACCAAATATACCCCAGACAATGTAAAATTCTATTGACATTTAACATGTACTTGTCATTGAGAATGAACTACTGACACAAGAACTACTGACTAGGTGGTACTTTTGGAACCATATGGAGACATTGGAACCACTGAATCAGTAGTCCATTGTCACCATTTTGTCAACACTTTTTTACCAAATAAAAAGGCGTAAAATTAGAAATTAAAATCATATTTATTATGTATATTTAATTAAATTAAAGAAAAATTCAGTCTTTTTCATAACTACCGGGGAACACTTTTCTTACGGAACGTCTAGGCCTTCCTCCTGCAATATACTGAGCAGCTTCTCCAAACACTTTCTGGAAGGCGATGTTTCGATGTACCACTGCTTCAGTTTTTCCCTCAAATTTAGAGTTGGAGTGGGCAAATCAGCTAACTCAAAATCTTCAAAAGTTTCACAATTTTCTTCTTGCAGCACAAAATCACTGAAAGTGCTCTCTCTAGAAATTAACTCCTCTTCAGCATTTGCTCTATCCTTGTACAATTTTAATTGCTTTTTCACAAGTCTTTTGTAATTTCTTTTATTTATTTTTTAATTCACTTATAAAACTCACTTTTCTTTTTAAACTATTGTCCAATTATTGCGATACCACGTGTTTTCACTACCAAAAAAAGCGAAACAATGAAAAGGAAGAAGAAGCATTGACTCTCATTTGTCATAAATTTCTCTACACATCAAAGCCTGTAGACATATTGTTGACAATGTCACCATAACAAAGCGAAACAATGAAAATGAAGAAGAAGCATTAACGCTCATTTGGCATACATTTCTCTACACATTAAAGCCAAAGAAATATTTGTAGACAAGCTGTAGACAAATTATCGACAATGTCACCATAATAGTTGACAAAAGTGGTGACATAGAGACACATGTCCCCAGACTTCCTACAGGGTATTTCCACAACACACACACACACATGCAATCTGAGAAGAATTTCTTTCATTTGATACATAGACGTTCATAAATATGTGCTGAAGATACATATTTATGTGAACACATCCATGTGTGTTTGTTTATGTTACTCGCATTGGTACGCAAGCCAACGGAAAAATAGTAGACGGACTGCATTTTTTTTTTTTGCTAGTAGAATAAGAGCAATCCTTTTTGCATATACGCAACATCGAATACCCATTGGTACACTGAAAGAAAAAAGGTCGACACTCTAATCAAATTTCCCACCAATAGTTAACATTGATTTGTGAACGAAATTGACGTACCAGTTTCTTTCAGTGTAAAGCGCTAAGCAGAAAATAAATGGGGGAAACCACAAAGATTCAATGTAATATGGAATTTGTAGCTTTAACATAGTTTTTTTTCCATTTATTCGTTTGCCTCCAGAGTCATTGTCGTCGTCTGTTGGAGACGTATTTATTCGTCGATGCTTATTGCAAACAAGCAATAAAAACAGCCACAAAGACCTCAGCAGACACGCAGTAGATGTAATACATTCTGTTCGATCCGCTAAATATATAGTGTTGGTTGATGATGTAGCACATGCTAAATGGAAATACAGTATGACTGGAGCCGTCCTGTTGGCATGATCATGTTCGCCCGTCAATTTTTTTAAGGGTGTCCCAGTAATAATAAAACACATTTTTATTTAAAAAAAACACGTATTTTGTGGAGATTCTAGGGCATTTCAATAATTCCGTGACTTTTCCAACATCCCTCGAGGTTATATGTAATGCAACACAGCTCCCATCAAGTACCATTTGTTAGTAGACTACTGTCAAATTCTGAGAGAGTTCCGTCATTTAGTTTGTGGTTAAAAGCTGTTTAAAACATACAACCTCGTGGATTTTATTAGAATGAAAAAAGTGTATTTCGAGTGCTCAATAAACATCATTTTTGGAGGAAAAACGGCAAGAAACCAAGGAAAAACTAGATAAATATTATGGTGACTCTGCACCGTCGATATCAATGGTAGCAAAGTGGTTTGTTTACTGACTTTCGTTGCGGTCGCAAAAGTACAAATGACGCTGAACGTTATGGACGACCAATTTGCACCCGAAAATGTCGAAAAAATCCACAATATGGAGTTGGGCGATCTTACAGTAAAAGTGCGTGACCTTGTTGATGCCATACGCATTTCATATGGCAGTGTGGTTTCGATTTCACATGATTAGTTAGGTTTAAGAAAGCTGTCTGTCGAGTTTTCTCTCAATTGACCATTAACGCAGTCGTGTGACAACTTCAGCGGATTGTTTGGAGTTGTTTAACCGCAAATCGATGTTAAATGAGTCCGGAAATCTGTCCGAACTACAACTAGTAAAAACGAGGTTCGGTCAGGCCAACTTTTTATACCGTCACTCTGTAAGAAAAGTCCATTTTTGAATTCGTCGCAAAATTTGCATTTGAGTACTTAAATTTCAATATTGACTATTGGTAGCCCGGTCTCACGGGCCATTTTTTTTACCACCTGAATTAAAACGTCCAGCAACTACTTATGGCATTTTTGAGTTAATGAGTGCGACCTAACTAACTGTATCCAGTGTTCGTCCACAAAAGAATGAGATATGTAAAAACAAAATTAAAAAATATTGAACTTTCATTCTAGGGACCTTTAGTCCTTTAAAGGGAAACTTTTCCCCCCATGGAAAATTTCACCCGGTTGCAATCTTAAACAGCTTACGGCGGCTATCAACAGACAAAGAACGTTTTAAAATTATACCACAATCAATAATACACGTATATATGTACTTTATAGCATCTCCGATCCATATTTTGTAGTTTCTCAAACGGAATGACAAGTTCACTCTTCGATGGAGGGTCTATAAAATTCTGTTAGATGAGAAGGCTTCTGTTGCAGTCATGGTCATAAAATTCGGTTAAGCATACCGGAACCGCCTGTGGTGGCAACAAAAAGTTTTGAACAAATTTGATCGTTGGAGCTTATTGTATGTACAAAATAATAATAAGAGCAGAACATCACTGCTCACTTAAATGGAAAAAAAAACATATCGCTAGAAAGGTTGTTTAAAAATTCTCCTTAGTTTGCCAACTAATTTTCAACAATTTTAGGGTACATTTTATAGTTTTACGGTATGACATTTTCTTAAGTAAGTTTATTTTGTAATTGACGTACGCACTAAAATAACACAACCTTAATCTTTTCGTTGACAAAAAACAACGATTATAATCGTAAGATCCGAAAACCCGGTTTTTACCCGTAACTCCAGATTTTGGAGGTGTTTGGGAAATTTCAAAATCGGTTTCTTGTTGTACTCAGCAAGATCTACAAGAAAAATAATATCATTTCCCAGGTATTTTTTCTCTATCACACTGTGTTATGTTGTCTGTAGAAGATAATATTTATTAAATAAAATAGTAAACAGTTTTAAAAATAATCAGCTCTTGATTTTGACGCATCATAGTGTTAGCCACAAGTCAGCTGCTGCGATTAGAAGTTCGTTTTTTGTTTAAAACTAAACTAGTAAAACAGCTTAAGAGTAGCATGGCCGACTTTATTAAATTTTTACATCTTTACCGTTCCTGCCTATCTTCAATACTCGTACCAACCGTTTTAGCTGTATAGCTTCAACCTGTAGTTTGCTTTTACGGACATGGCCAGATCATCTTAGAATTTTACGAAAATTCAGAATATGAATATCTTATGGAGTATCCGACCAGTATTTTGAGGTGTTGCAATAGTTATGACCCTTTCCATCCTATAGCGGAGTGTATAAAAAACATAAATATGTTCTATTGTAAGATCGCTGCTATAATTTTGAGCACATTGGCTAAAATACGTACATTTTCTCGTTGTGTATGTGCGTGAAACTGTATGGAAATCAATATCACACATACTTTTTGTTTACACACAATCGGGTATAGAAAACAAACACATTTACACTCTGGCACTTTGTTGACACAGAAATAGTGAATGCATTAGAGAAGACGGAGTGTAGCCGAGTGTTGTTGTCTAAGGAACGCAAGAGGAGAAACGTTTTTCTTCTACTTCGCAGCATGTCCATAACGTTGCTTTGCTGGGTACATTTACACTTTGCAAGATTTCTTCATGTGCCGAATGTTTCATTTTACAAAAAGACATTGATTCGTTGAGTAAGAAAACGGATGACATGTAAATTTTTAAAGCTACACTTGGAAAAGTTGGAAGGAACGGTTGAAGTAATGTTGAATTCCTGCTTTCTTACATATGACAGTTTTTTTACATTCGAGTATCTGTAATTTATATTGAAGCTAAAAAAATTGAACTTTGAGAATTATGTTCTGGGTAATTGTGTATATTTCAATCATTTTCTATCTTTGAACAGGGTCTTCAAAGTTCAAGGTTCTTTTTTATATGCAAGTTTAACACACCTGTTGAATGAAAACTAACTGAACTTTTTGGCCAACCGAATTATTGAAATTACAACCACTAGTAAAGTTGAATAAGTACAACCAAATAATTATTGCTGCTTCCCAATTTTCAGTTAATGGAAGTGACAAAAATTCGGTTGAACGAGAAGATTTATTTCGACTACCAAAAATTAGTTAGTTGATTCAATATTCCGGAAGATGATGGTTATGGTACAGGCACATAACTATTCAGTAATGAACTAAAGCGGTTATTGTTGTTTGGTTGTCGGACCAGCCATTCGTTGGTACCGCAACAATTCTGTTCTACTAACAGATAGTTTATTAGTGCATTCAAGAATTGCTTGAAGTTCGTATATAAACAACAAACAAAGAAATATACTAGGATAGGACTTATCCAATAATATTCTAACAGTATAAAAACTTCTTTAAAATTTCAGTTTTAAATTTTTCATCTGAATGCGAAGCAGCCCGAAAAGTCAGACCGATTTGTGCTAAATTTGGGCAATTATAAAATATTTTTTTGACAACTTTTTTAAATTGAATTGAAGTTTGGTAGTGACTTTTAGATCAACATTTTTAAATTTTGAACTTGTTTAAACAAGTGTATTCACTCAATTTCTTTAATTTTTTTAGTTGTGTTTGAAAACGGTTGCGTTTACCATCGAAGTACTTTAAAAAAGGACGATCACTGTAAACCGTTTGTAAAAAACGAAAGTTTTGAGTTAATACCCTTTTCTTGACCATCGGAACAGCTATTTGTTGGTTCCACTAATAAATCCGTTCTCATAACCAAAAAACAGATAGGTTTTTAGCGTATCCAAGTAATTCTTAGCCAAACTTAAAAATCGTACATAAAAAACAAACAACAAAATATTTATAATGGCGGAACTTCAAGGCTATCCCATCATATTAGAACAGAATGAAAAACTTCGTCGAAATTGTAACTAAAACTTCTTCAACTGAATGTGAAACAGCCCAAAAAGCCAGATTTCTGCTTAATTTGGGCAACTTAGTTGGTATCTGGATTTTTTAAAATTAAGCCTTAAGCGAAGACAAAACATACTGAATATTATTAATTTTAAAACTGGCATATCAAGTACTGAACGTCCTCTAGTCCACAAACTAGCATTCGGTTGTACCGATGAAGTACTATAAGTACACGCAACCACAATCATTCGGATAAATAAAAATTCTGTTTTGACATAAATCTATTCCTATGTGCTTTCATGGAAATAGAATTTGTCTTCAATAAAACTAATAAAAGTCGATCTTGCTGATGATCGTTTGACTTTAATTCTTGCACAAACTAAACCTTCGAGTCAAATCCGGACGAAAACTTCACCATATTAGCCTTCCTGCATAGCTATATGCAGCCGAAGATCTCTTCAATTTAATGTTTGATTTGTTATGACAATTTGTTAACTACTTCTTTGATTTATTATGACAATATTTAAACTACTGGCATACAAATCGAATTTTTATTATTCAATATTACCAAAAATTTCGACAATTGTGCAAAATGTGGAACAGATCCACCACTTTCATTCGACGGGTTTCGACTAAAATTAAACTCATATTAGAAAATTGTATACCTTCTTCCTTAAAGGAATTAATAAAAGAACCTCGTACTTGATTGACTCTGTAAAAATTGACTTTTCGTTTAATTCTCTCTTCTACATATTCACACAAAGTTAAATATTTATCTTCTATTCTATATACATTTATTTTCTTGTTTTCCTAGTATCTGATTCTATTTGGAAATGAGATTCTTACGAATCGTACTCGTTACGATTAGGGGATATTTTCTTTCCAAATACTCGAACTTGCAAATCAATTTGAAGAGACAAACACAGAAAATAGGGTGGAGGAAAATATATACGAGTATGTACATTTAAGAAGAAACTATGTAGTTACGTATCTCGCTTTCAGTTTAGACTTTTGTAAATAAATCGTACGTAAAGTAAAAAAATGCTTAATAAATGGCATGTACACACATTTTTTGCAAAAGGCACAACAACTTATTAAACTTTTGTATTTTCTAAAGTCTCGTAAAAGTTTTAAGAGCATTTAAATCTGGTCAAAGCATTTCTATAATGAGAACATCTCCTTATTTGAACATTTACAGTTTAAATACCAGTATTCGCCTTAAGGACGATAAGCCCCACAACCTGAGGTGAGTTCTATCATATTTGTCTATGTCGATTTTCACTACCAATTTCGTCAAACAAATGACATAATATCCTGCATTGCAATCAACACAGAGTAAAACGTATACCAATATCAAACAACTAATGTTTCGTATCCGTTTTACGTCATTTGAACCACAATATTCCTTTAATATTTACAACAGCCAACATGCATGTAAATAATTTTATTTGAGTTTTTAAGTTAGAAATTTAATGTAAAGGTTGAAATATTCGTACATTAGAACCAAACATTGCCTGATTACTGATACACTGTAAAAAAGGAAAGGCCTTGCAAGGCCTTCTTAGGGAGTTCTAAGAAATTGCCGCTGTATTACCAATAATTTTATCCTGTCTTTTATGCATGCTGTATTTTATTAAATGCCCATCTGAAAGGACTGCAAAACATGCCTTTTGAGTATGCCTATAAAATATATATACATTATAAAGTCCAATGCAAAAGTCAGGGCAGTGCATTGAGGTACTAGTGAACAAACGTTCTTTAGTTGTTGATAAAGAAGTGTCTAACATTGTAGAAATTTCAAAAATGGTTATGCCAATTGTCCAGGAAATACCTACAGTACATCCTACGAAACGGAAAAAAATTCTACTCCGGCAAAAAAGAAATATACGCTAAAATACCAAAAAATCTTTTTTCAAAATAATTTAATTAGCTTTTTTAGCTCGTTTGTTTTATTTCGTTCTGTTGCTTTTACTCATTGAACAGGGATTAAACCGGCTAAACCCTCTTGCTTCTATATTTAAATATAAGACAAGTTTTTAACAAAATGGCAATGTGACATTGACTTTCGTGTATAATTTAATTAGCTTTATTTCTATTATAATCCAAATAAGAGTTGTGTTCGACATTCACGGTCCCTGGACTAATCAAAGTTGCAGCCAATTCGATTGTTGATCTGATTCCACTTTTCAAGTCAGGTGGAATTATTTTACAACTTTATACAATGGATTTCATTAGGTACAAACTAACTTAAGGAAACGACAAAATAAACATTTGGGAGCTACAGACTGAATAAAGTCATTTTACTAGTGTGTGAGATTTGGTTCTTTTTTGCAAACCGAACCCGAACCGGGTTTGAATCGAACCCTTTCATTTTTTTTATCAACCAAACCACTGTTAGAGAAATAGTCAACCCGAACCAAAAACCGAAAAAAATTAAAAAAAAACCGTGGTTCGGTTTACAAAAAATGGATGCATGAAGTTTCTTTTGCAGAAAACTGATATATATGTATAGTAGGGTGGAGTGAGAACATGCTTTTTTTTAATTTGAAAAAGTTAACCTCGGAAAGAGATGTAGTCTGGGGTCCTAAAGAGGGGAAAAATAAAGAAAAAAATTTAAAAAAATTTTTAGGGGTCGCGCCAAAATAAACAATTACACATGTTTGAAGGCGTGAATTTTCCTAACCCCTGAACCGATTTTAAAGTTTTATGTCAATAAATGTTTGCAATAGCGTAAACAATGAAATTGCCTCAAATACTTTTGTTTGGGCACTGAACAAGCTCAAACTTTTAAATTTCGAATAAGTTAAGTCGTTAATTTTTAGGATTTTTCTAAAATCAACGCCAAAATAGCGATAATTTCCAAATTTCTAGGGAGTGGCGCGACCCCTAAAATTTTTTTTAATTTTTTTTTCTTTATTTTTCCCCTCTTTAGGACCCCAGACTACATCTCTTTCCGAGGTTAACTTTTTTTTTGAATTTCACTCCACCCTAATGTATAGTTTTTAGGACCATACCTTTGTATGAAAAACATTTTTTGTTTTTACTAAATAAAGGCCGAATACAAAAATTAAAATTACGTAATTTTTTGTTTTTAATAAAAATAAATTACATGAAATTTATGCACCAATTTCGAACTATTGAACCGAACCAGAAAGAAGTATCAAGAGTTCCCTAAAACCGAACCATTGGTTTAGATCAGCTCTTAACCACTCAACGAAGAAACGATTTCGGAAATGGTGTGCATCCTAGTTTTTTACACAAATTCTTCAGTAATTACACGAGTAGTAAAATATCGTTTCTACAAAAATCACAAAAGAAGTAAGTCAGCTGATGACAAGGTAAGAGATTGTGATTTTCGTATTGATTTCAATTCAAAACCGACACAGTTAGCCCAGAATCAACTTCCATCAGCCAAAAGTATATAACTTTTAATCTGGTCAACATTTTTAAGATTTGCGAATAAGACGATTGTAGCCAAATAATCGATAACACTACTCAACAAAATGAAAAAAATTTCATGTACTCCGGATGCGATAATTTTTTCTGTGTAGATAACCTTGACATGAGCTCGAAAAACGCAATAAAAAATTGAGACAAAGATCGTGAAAATCGATGCACGCGTTTCGCTTTTATTCGCAATTGAGTAAAGGTATGAATTTCAAAAATTTGCTCGACATATGCACAACTTTGTCTATGGTGAGGTTTTTTCTTTTTTATTACAAAAAAATTAAAATTTGTTGGGTGACAAAAATATATGACAAAAATATATGATTTGAAAGGTATGTTTACTCAATTGCGAATAAAAGCGAAACGCGTGCATCGATTTTCACGATCTTTGTCTCAATTTTTTATTGCGTTTTTCGAGCTCATGTCAAGGTTATCTACACAGAAAAAATTATCGCATCCGGAGTACATGAAATAAAAAGTAATAAGATTTGACATTTTTTTTCATTTTGGATTTTTTATGGATTTTTTAAAAAAAAAAAAATTAAATCTTTAGGCAAAAAATAAGTTTTTCCCTTTATATATTCATTTTTAACTTGGAAACTGTTGATTGTATAGGAAAACAATATATGAACAGATTAAGGGAATTGTAATTTAAAATTTTTTAAAATTTAATTCAATTAAATCGGGCTAGTGGTTCCCGAGTTATGCCGGACGAAACAAATTAACCAAAAAAATTTTTTAAAATTTAAAAAAAAAAATAAAACAAAAACCAAACGAAAAAAAAAAATTTTATTGCGTTTTTCGAGCTCATGTCAAGGTTATCTACACAGAAAAAATTATCGCATCCCGAGTACATTTTGACTGTTGACTAGTGTAATCGGGCATATTTTAGAAATAAACCCAAAGTTGACAATTTTTCTTCTTTTGCGATTTTCAATAAAATGGGATATATCTCAACATCTTTAAAACTGACTGCACTCAATGTTTTTTTCTGTTATAAAGTGTGTTTCTTCAAATCTTTATTTTGTCGTCCACATTTCGTTTGGACCAAATAATTTTTGTTGTTGTAACGACTATTTTATTAAATATTGATTTTGAAAAAAGTATGAAATTGGACCAACATAATTGTTTTTCTTTAAAAGTTTTTAACGGATCCAGAAACTGTCCCTATTTTTGGGGATAACTTTTACCTGGCCGAAGTTGCCCCCTTGTAAGATAGGTATATTTAGTACTAAGAGTCACGTTTTAACGTTCTTAAACACGTATTTCTCACATTTTTCTAAACAACTTTTAAAATCTACGCACGGAGCTGAAAGAAGCAAATTTCCTTTCTCATAAAGCTGAATTTGATCTCAATCGGATTGATCTCATTTGTATAGTATTATATATTAAAGTTATCTATTAAAAAAAATTTGATTGTAAACCAACAAAATTTTTTAACTTTAAAAGATGCAGGCCAAATTGGAAAGATAAAAAATGTTTCCCATTTTTGGGGAATTTCTCATATTTTTAAAAATAACTTTAAAATTTTAAAATATAGCTTAAAAGATGATCGAATTAAAATAAGATTCCCAGGTAAAGAGTTTATGTTTCAGCGCGACAACGACCCCAAACACACGGCCTGGGACATGCAAATGTGGCGCATTTAAAACATCAAGCATTTAAAAACACCATCGCAAAGTCCAGATACCAACACCATAGAAAGTCTATGGGTCCATTTGGAATCCATAATCAGACCACTAAACCTTAAACAAGTGTTGCGGAAAAAGTGGGATAATAGCTCCACAAACGTGTCGAAAATTGGTAGAATCGATTCCAAGACGAGTACAGGACATTTATGCCAATAAAGGATACCATACAAAACGCTAGGTCAGATCGAGATATAGACCAATTTATAACTGCATAGAAAAATACTTTTGTGAACAATTTTTTATTAATTTTTATCTCTTCAACAAACAATTGCAATGACGTCAATTTTTTAATATTTTTTTGTATAGTTTTACTTTTATATGAATACTTTAATGCATCTTAATAAAAATATTTATGAAAAAATGGTCATCGGTTTACAACAAATCTGTATTATTTCAAGAAAGCAAAATTTCAAAAACTTTTAATGGGTCTCTGTATGCAAAAATAAAATAAAAGGAATTAAAATATTTTTCTTTTAAATCGCAAAATTAGAAAAGTAGTGCAATTTGGACTAATTTTTAAAATATACTCGAATTTGGAAACATATCCTTGAGCTCTTAGCTACAATCGTCTTTTTTACAGAGCTCAAAATGTTAATTTGCCTTCGCGGTGTCTCCGACCTTCGCGATGCTAATCCGATATGGTACGTTCTGTCCCACAACACTTAATTATGTGTTAAATTAAAGGGATTTCTTCTTTTTTTCTATGAGGCCAATGACAATGCCTTGCCTATTTCTCCGCTAGGATATTTCAACTGAATTACGATTTATTAATGTTTTGCAACTCCTAATAAATATTCCATAAAATGCTTCAATACGTTAAGGATGTGAGCTTAAATGTGACTGTAGTTTTGAATTGGGAAAAATAAATGAACATCACCGTTAACAAAAAAAAAACTAACTAAAGTTAATTTGTTAATGTTTTGCTCCAAGCAATTTATCTCAACTGCCCAAAATGATGAAACATACGTTGACAAATTACTAGCAATACATCAAAATAACAAAACCAATACAGTATACCAAGAACTCTTTCGGAATTTTGTTTTTAATTTTAACGAAGAATGAATGCTATCCTCATATAGATCTTGTTGAACGTAATTAAACTTGGCGTGTTTCAAATGTGCGTAAGGATATTTTTCAATTATGTTTGAACTGCATACCGTGTGGCTTTCTCATGACTGACTAAATGATTGTGTTTGAGTTAAGGCTAGGATTTTTTGTGTTCATGAGGCAAAATTCTAAATCTCTTTAGTTTAAGGTGCGCATACAATGCGAGTAACCTTTTGAGTGGGCATTTACAATAGATACATGTGCGATTGAGGGATTTAGTAGGGATTTATCAAAAGGAAAAAAGGGAGTAAGGAAAGCTTAAAGTTTGGCGGGACCGACTTCTTGATATACTCGTATTAGTAGATACTCGTAATTATGTAGTATCGTTAACATATATAACACAACTTAATCACACGAAGAAAAAATGTATGGTTGGGGTAACAATATTTGAAGAGCATCATACTATTGTTGGTTATATGGTTGTGGCACAACAATATTATGATCATTGCAATAATAGTATGGTTCACACACAACCATACTAGAATTCCCATAACAATATTTTGATCTTCACAACAATTCAATTATTCACACACAACCATACTTTGATCCCAACAACCATATTATTATTCACAATCAACCAAACTATGATTCCCACTACCATATGTGACGTGCAAAATAGTAAGGGACCTAAGGTTAAAAACCAGTTTTGTTCATTTGCGCTTAGAATCGTCGACTTCACTTTCATAAAACGCGCATATCTCTGGGAGGGAACACTTTTGGGGCATGGGTTCGGTCTCATTCGATGCCCAGACATTGCCCACATCAAAAAAAGAAAGAAAAAAAGAAAATTGATTTTTTTTCCCTTAGGTTCATTTCTCTATGCGCTGTCACATATTTTGATCCTTATATCCATAGTATGTTTAACATACAACCATAGCATGATCCTCACAACAATAGTATGACTCACACACAACCATACTATGATCCCCAAAATTTTTTGTAAGGATTGGGTTAAATTGTTATTCAACAATAGGGATTTTTATAAAAAAATTATGTAAAATAATAAAAATAAATTAAACTCTTAATGATAGGAGTGAATTTTTTAACAGTAGAAAAAATAGATTTATTAAAAATATTATGTTACACTAATCCAAAGTAGTTTGTTTTGAAAAAATCAAATTATAAGTACATATAAAAGTACTATTATTGCGTAAGACTTGTAACAATAACATTGTCAAATTAAAAACAATACGAGTTTACCGGTAAGATTGCCGTAATCGTATTATTGTAAAAATAAAAACAAAAAAAAACAATACGAGTACCTTTGTCGCACCAACCATATTAATATTGTTGCTACAACCATATTTTCATTTATAAATTTGGCCACAATACGTTCGTTACATTTCAACAATATTAATATTGCCGCAATTATACTATTGTCAAAATGAAATTCAAAAACAAATACTATGGATGCGACGACCATACTATTATTGCAGATCCAGCATACTATTGTTGCGGTAACCATATAGTAACCATATCTTTTCTCTGCGTGCAGTGTTAATCCTGTTAGGAAAAATCTGGAATTTTTGAACGGTGGGAATGACAAAGTTCCTCAAAAAATTAATTAACTTTTCAGTTCAGTGAGTATAGGGATTATGTGTTAAATGTATTCCCCGTTTATTTTTTAATAGGCTGTTAAGGGAAGTACAAATGAACCTGCCGATTTGGGGTCTAACCTACATATCAGCAGCAAATTTAATCAAATTTCAACGCAATATCGTTAAGGCGTTGTTTTGAACTCAGGAAAAACATTATTAAAAATCTAAGAGATCGGTCCATGTTTTGTTGCATCCTTGTTATGTGGCCCAACTGTCCTAAGACCGAAATTGTTTATCAAATTCCAATAATATTTGACGTGTGGCATTAGACCGCACACGATACAAAAACAGCTGAAATTTAACCAGATTGGTTTTTTATTTCATATAGCGTGCATACCTCCCGGTTAAAGAAGAACAATTTCACTAGATTATTATGACATTTGATTAGTGTCTATTTAACGACATTAATATCTTATGCATATGGTAAACTAATAATTCTGAGATAGAACATTTCAATTATCGGTAGTACGACTACGACTATAGATTCAAAGAGTATAATGAGGCCATGTTAGCGTCGGTGCTGCCCTACTACAGACTTTTTTAAACATTTGTGTTTAAGCTGTGTGGCAGTTTGATTCGTGATTTAATACAGCCAGATAATAAAAATTAAAAGTTTCCTACGTACGGAACCAAGGAAGCTAGTTCCGGTATTCACAGATTGTTTGTTGTCGTACATTTTCATATCCTACACTACACAAAAGTACTAGGTATACTGACTTATTCCAGATGCTTGTAACGCCTAAAATGATAGGAGATAGACGCTATGTTTTTTATACTGATAGATGCAGAATAACTATTTTATTTCTTTGATCGATGTCCGTCCGTCGGTCTGTCCGTTTATCGTTGTCATCAAAGTGCAGGTGGGAAGTAGGTACCGCCTAAACTGAGTCCATGTTGTTTTATGTTTTGATATAACACTTAGATTTACACAATTTCAGTAGCAGCCATATATATCATATATCGAATCCAAATCAGAAATATTTCATTAAGCGTTTCAAGCTAAAAAAAATAAAATTTAACGGATCCATTATTTTGAATAGCCACCATAACTTTTTTTAGCGTTACAAGCAAAAAAAAAGTAAAATTTAACGGATCCATAATTTCGAATAGCCACCATACAAAGGTTAATTCCGATCTAAGGTCCTGCAGCTCTAGAAGCCATAAAATAAATCTGATCATGCTCAAATTTTCGCATGATTAGTTTTTGTTGGCAGCCCTGGTTTGATGTTTTTGAATGCAACAATTTTTCAGAAGCGGACCTTTCACTTCGTAAATGTGGGCTAATCTAATCTTTACGGATTAGAGATCAATCTCTGAGCTATGCCTCTCTTGAAAATGAATTTTCCATTCGGAGCCGGCATTAAACAGTAGCGCCCTCTTGCTGAGGATCAGAATTACGTCGTGCACAGCTCGCTGATTTGATAAAAATTTAACCTTGTTCCTTATCGTGGTTGTGTGTGAATCGTACTATTGCTGTGAGGATCGTTATATTTTTGTGCCAACAACCATATACTCAACAATGTTCTTCGAATGTTGTTACCCAACTATACTTTTTTTCTGTGTGCAGATTTTAACCAGGGTTTACATGTGTGACAGTCGCACACAGTGGCCATTACACCACGGCCGGCCGCCCGCCTTACTTAAGTTTTTTTTGCTTCTTTATATGGCCGTTTAAGGCAAGCCGGTATTAACCACACTTACTTTAGTATACAATTCGCGAATACGCTTATTGTTTTATTGTTTCACCAACATTTTTAATTCGCTCGCACACAAGTAACTCCTCTTACCAATTATACGCATAACATATATGGATACTTTTCCTGTAAATCATGAATGATGAACATACCTGAAACGAAATAAAGAAATGCGAATAAATTAAAATATTATATAAATATGTATGTACGTATTCAAGTTTAAAAACAATTAGGAAAGTTCTTAACATCATTAAGAATGCTTGTAATTAATACTGTTAGACGGAACATTTCCCAGAACTTAATAAAACTGTAGCTTTAGCAGTAACACGTACGCTCAGCGCATACTGAGTGATGTTGCAACTTGTAGAGTCTCAAACTGACACGATAGTGTCATTAATAACCTAAGCTGCTGAAATAAGTATGCATTAAAAAAGGAAGCAGAAACCAAAGGAAAAGAAAATGTCAAGACAGAAGTTTAAGGCTGTCAGAGGAAAGCAAAAACATGACCAAACAAACCACAAGGCATCATATCCAGGGCGGAGACGAGTTATTTCAAAAAGTCACAAGAATCAGCGAAAAAAAAACCATCTTCGAACAGAATTCCCTCGGAAAATTTATTGAAAAAATTAATAAAAATTGCAAGAAATGTCGGAAAAAAACTTGCAGATATTTCTTGATGTGGCATGTTGAAAATTAATGTATCCCTGCACTTTGTTGGCTCTTTTATCGCCTCGTTTCTTTAAACCTAATGAGGAGGAGTAACTTTTTTGTGTTCGGGTGGAAAAGAAAAACTTTGCGTGCATTTAACTACCGGCTTGAGAGACCGATAGAGAAGTGGCAACATTATACCTACTGTTGATTCATCAACTGTAGTTGGTTGGGGTGATGTTGCAGCACCAGCGCCAGCACAGGCAGCAACTGCTGCATTTATGATTTATGGCACTTCAACATAAAACTTGTGCAACAAATACAACATGCAGTGAATGTCGGCACTTTGGAACAAAAATCATAACTACGTGCATACATAAAAGAAAACATTTGGCTCTGTTATTTGAGTTTTCTTTAAAAACTGAATGCAAAACATATTTTGTGAACAAATATTTCAGGCATGTATAGAATGACATGCACAAATTGTTTTCATAAAAACTACTTAGAATTTCGAAACAATTTGAAGCTGTTGTCTTTTCTACGACGGGGAAAAGCATACATAATTATATAGGGATTGAGCTATACTATCCGAATTGTTAGAACATTTTTAAATCTGGTACAGGAAAACCCTTGCAGAATGCCTTTTTTATAATGTGTTTATTGTAAGCCGTGGTCTGATGGGAGTGGGTACGACTAGCATGTCTGTAAAACAAGGTTCGTCTAATAATTTTGCAGCGAAGAGTTTGCACCTCGTCAGTGCCGGAGATTTTACGAGTAAGAGATCTATCTCTAAGCTTTGTAAAAACTTCTCTATTAAATTCATTAGCCTTTTGGAGCCGGCGAAAAAAAGTAGGTCCCTGTCAGTGAGTATAAGAATTATATCGTGCACTGCTTACTGATTTGAGAGAAGTTTTCCAATGTTCTGGAACATTGATCCTTTTGGATCCTATTTCAGATTTAATATACACTCGCCAATGTATTCCAGTACGCCTTCTTTGAACATAAATCATAAACTCATACACATTACCATTTTGATTTTTTAAAAAGTCCTGCGTAAAGTATCGTTCTTAAACTAAGGATTAAGTGTTATTATTGCATAATTTGTGAAGGACTTCATAATATCAATAAAAATGATCCAATTACTACTTCTGGCTCCCATCTTTAAGAAGCCATTCAACAATGCCTGGCGTTGCGCCCGTCACAGCGATGGGCAGCCAGTTTATATAGCGTGATCCATCTAGAGGTATTTTTTCAGAACAAAAAAAATAAAAAATTCAACTCAAGTGTGGAATCTTTATTGGTTATTTGAAATGACATTTTATGGCATTTATATTTTGAATATAATTTCCTTGAAATGTTGGCCGCAACTACGCCTCAGGGTTTCCATTATGAGGGTCAAATTTTGGATGATGAATCGTTGCTGGTTTGCAGCATAGACTTTGGACTTGACGTAACTCCAAAGAAAAATGGCTAAAGGTGTGATATCACTTGATCTAGGCGGCCAACTCACCTGTCCAAAACCTGAAAGTAGCTGCTTTTCGAATTGACCTCTCAATAGATGCATTGTTTGAGCAGCTAGCTGTATGGCAAGTGGCAACGTCCTGTTGAAACCAAGTATCGTTAAGATTACGGGCTTCAATTTCAGGTAGCATAAAGATCGATATCAAGGCGCTATAGCGAGCACCACTCAGGGTTACGTTGCGGAGATCATAATTTTTGAAAAAATATGCACTGATTCCACCAGCTTATAAACCGCACCAACCCGTGGTTTGCACTGGGTATAATGGCACCTCTTGAACCTCTTCTTGTTGCTCTGCAGCCCAAATGCGGCAATTTTGTTTATTGACTTTGACTTGTAAAATAAACCACGATTTTATAATCAAATATCAAATTTCGGATCACTTTTTGCTACCTTGGTACGTATTGATTTGGCTAATGATAGCCTATGGCCCCAGGCTGTTTGGGATTTTTAAAGGGCAAAATCGTCCCCTCTGGGCAAATTTGGTCAAAGTTTTGTATTAATTGACTAAAAACGATTTCACTGACAATCCAAATAATGATTTATTTTGAAGATTTGCCTGAGATTGTGTTCGGACTCATGGACCCGAAAAACGGGTTACTACAATTTACGGTGTAGGTTAAATAATATTCGGTCTGGCTCTTTGGCCACATTTAAAAAAAACAAATTCTTTCTATTTTTTATCATCCACAGTTTCAGAACGTCTTAATGTGCACCCAGAGAAAAAACATGGTTACTACATGGTCACGGCAATAATAATATGTTCTCCACAACAAAAGTATGTTCGTCGCAACCATAGCATTGTTAACTGAATTTATTTTTGACAGTAGTATAATTGCTGCAATATTAATATTGTTGAAATGTAACAATAGAATTATTGCACAAATTTAAAAATGAAAATATGGTTATAGCAACAATATAAATATGGTTAGTGCGATAAAAGTATTGTGATTTGCGTTTTATGTTAACAATGATATGATTACGGCAATCATACTGTATGATTGTAATTTTTTTCATTTAAATATGCTTTTAGAACAAATGTTATTGGTACGGATCTAATGCAATAATAGTACTTTTTTTATCGAAATGAAAATTTTTTAAAAAAGCTGTTTTGGCTTTGTTTATCTGAAATATTTTCAATAAAAACGCTTACGTTTATTTAAACTTATTTTTTCTACTATGAAATAAATCAATCCTAATATTTTGAATTTAATGTATTTTTGAATAATTTTCATAATTCAAATCTATTCTTGACAACTTAAATAATATTGGGGATCAAATCTATTGTCGACAACTGAAACAAATTCTATTAAATAATATTGGGGATCATAGTTAAATTGTGTGTGATCATACTATGGTTGCGTGTGAATCATACTATGGTTGTAAGGACCATACTATGGTTGTATATGAAACATACTATGGTTGTGAGGATCATATAATGGTTGTGGAGATCATATTATGGTTGAGTGTGAATCATACTATTGTTGTGGGGATCATAGTATGGTTATGTGTGAATCATACTATTGTTGTAAGGATCATAGTATGGTTGTATTTGAATCATACTATTGTTGTGAGGGCCATAATATTGTTGTAGCACAACCATATACCCAACAATAATATTATCCTCTTCGAATATTGTCATCACAACCATACTTTTTTTCTGCGTGTGAAAATCCTTCAAACTCTCCATCTTCATTTTATCTCTTTTGCACACAATGGTTTAAATGGGGACTGTAAGAACGCCCTTAATACCTAAAAATGGGGCGTAGTTGCTGGATGTTGCGGCGCTCGTTGCCCAAAAAACTGCTCGATCGCAACGAACGATAAATAACAATATGGGTACTTAAATAAGAGAAAAAATTACTCTAAATTCAAATATGAAGTTATTTTGAACATTTGTGTGAGATTGGGTCCACGATTCGATGTTGGGTATAAGATTCGGGCTCGCGAAACCTAGCGCTGTTGTGACCTGTTATAAATCGGGCCATACGCCATTACTTGCACCACCTAGTATGGCGCTGGACCAACGGTTTGCAGTTTGTCTTAGTAATCTGCTTGCATCTCGACTAGGGGTCTTGAATTCTAGGGGCCCTTTAAAGGGCATAATGTTAAAACAAATGACAAATCTAAAGAATAGAGTCAAATTAAATGTAAAAAATCGAATAGAAGGGATATACTCGTTTTAATCTGTAGTTCCAAAATAAAAATAGATACTATAATCAAAACAAGCGAAAATAGTAAATATGGACATTTTGGACTAAAAAAAAACTACATTGCGATAGGAATTTAAATGTGAATACATTTTTAAGATTTTTGTGGGATTGACTTTAGGGTCCCAAAAGAGGCTGACATGGTAAAAACAAGTCACCGCTGTTAAAAATGGGCAAACGGGAACTTAAATTGAAGAAAATTTTGTTTCTAATCAAAATTTTTAATAATTAGTATCGGAGCTCGGATCCATTGACCAAAAAACCGCTCTTATATTCAAAACAAGAAACCAATAGTAAATATGACTGTAATATGAATTCGTATTGAAAAAAATTCGAAAATTTCCAATGTGTGCTTAATGATTCTTATAACCAAAGACAACAATTATAGAAGATGGGCGAAATGAGCTTTTTAGAAAAATTGAAAAACACTCACACACATGTTGGGAAAGCTCGTTTTTGTGATTAAAGTGTGCGAATTTAGTGTTTTTTTTGTGTTTTTGTTTAATTTTGACCCTCTAGTGTTCTTGTGATTGTGTATTAACGTAAGAGGACAATTAAACCGAGAATTTGATTTTGTACGATAATGCAAAGAATCGTACGTTTTGTAGAGAATAATCGGAATAAATGAACTGTTGTCGAACACTCATACTGAGCTCTCTTTTTAAAATTTATGATTATTCTTCTCTGGCAAATCAACGTGAATAGATACGCGCTTGATCTTTTTCACTTTGAAATTCTTTCATCGATGCGTTCAAATTAATGGCGACTTTGTGATTTTTATGGCGCACATAATTGTCTACCTGTACAAGCTATTACTCGAACTATGGATAACAATTTTACTAGAAATTCTCCAAATGATGCTATAACATCTATCTAAATAATATGAGGACTGAGCAGGATATATCGGCGCTGTAATTGAAAGAGTAGAAGAGATCCAAATGTACCGATTATTTGACTGTCTCAGGAATTGTGGTTTGGTCCTTTTACTAAGTGAATGACCGAAAATTGGAAGGCAAGTATTTGCTTTGTCACGAACAACCGCGTTAATCATTTCCAGCCCATACCCTGAAAAAGACGTAAGCGCCATTTCTTTCGAAACTCGCTTTTTAATAAAATTCGATAGAAAATTTTACAACAAATTTATTATAGTGAAGCTTTTTATCTGTTTATCTCTCAATTTTGTGTATATTTATTGAAGACAATATAAATGATGTAGATGTAAGGATATTAGAAAACCATATTTAAAATGTATGACCATGTACATTTAAATAATTATGTTGAGAAAGATATAGTAAATTCAATTGTATCGGAGTCCTTCAGATCAATTAGACAAAAAAAAAAACAGAAAAAACCCTCCTTGTAATATTTTCTTATTGGTGCTTACGCCTTTTTCGTGGTTAGGGCTCAATATGCCGGAAATCATTTTTAAAGAATAATGATCTTTCAAATAAAAATAAACATTTCGATTAAAATTTTATATTTTTGTGTGTTTTTTTACAATTTTAATTTCTATTGCGCTTAAAAAAACACTCCTGGCAATAAAAAAATAATCTTCAATTGGTAGATAATAATTTCCACGCATTGCAAAAGCATCTGAAGTACATGCATGTTCACATGTGCTGATTAATCGTAGCCCCTTAATAGAGATGCTCTACGTCGCTAGCATGTCTAGTGCCTAAAAAGTTTGCAATTATGAACCGATTTTTCCGAACGAACGAATGTTGTTCATCTACTGTCTTCACATTACATCTAATGAACGATGGATGATGCATTGATGCCGACTTTGCTCTGCCGCCAAAGAGAAGCCCTTTGAAAGACTTCCATTAATGCCATGCAGATGTACTCACTCGTATATTCACAAATGCATTTAAGGCAGCAGCCTTGCCATGGCATCAATGCATTCTGTAAGCCATGAGCCGTTGACAGAATTCACATGGACTGTGGCATAAAACTGTATGGTATGTAAATATGCATGTGCATACGCGTGTATGCCGACTGCGTATGAGGACACCACACAGCAGACTCCTGACTTCCATATGCGGAATGATAGGAAAGAACTTGAAATTGTATGCGCTGCATTGATTGAACACACCCAAGGATGAGCTGCATGCAACAATGACTTGTTTCCACTTATGCACATCTCATTTGGCGATCGGGGCGTTGCTGGCTGTGCAACGTGCTGCAGTTTGAAGTTAACGCCGCGGCGTATTGCAATCGCAATGAAAGATGATTACTGATGATGGTAATAGCGGCATGCCGCATTCGTCGAATTGAGTGAGTTACAAAAGGGTGCCTTCATAGCATAAGCAAAAATCACAATCATTTGCCTGTCAATGATGCATAAAGAGTTCACATGAAGATGGAAAGTTTGACGTTGTCTTTTCACCGTTGCACTCTGGGTGTTGTGACATTCAGACTTTCTGCTGCTGCTGCCAGTTTCAACCACTGCCCGCCTATGCACAATGGAAGATCTTTTTAAAAAAGTAGTAATATATTTGTATTTTTTAAATGACGAAATATAAATTAAACGGAAATTTTACAACAACAAAAAAGATGTAAAAAATTTAAGACTTAAAGGGGTAATCCGGGAACTGCGATGTTGGGAAAGATATTTGAGAATAGCCCATTTGTAGGACCTTTTGTTAAGTCTATTTAAAATTATAAAATTTAACTATCGATTACTTGACTTTGAAAGGTAGATAAACAATTATTTTTATTTTCTGGTTTACGTTTGACATTTGACGTTTTTGAATGGGACGCTATACGCTCGAAAAAAATTGTGAAATATTAAAAACTTACTTCCAAAGTATTGAGTCTTTAACGCAAACTGTTAAAAATGTACGTGGAAATTTGTCGAGAAGAGATCGGCCTTCAGATCATTTTGTGCGTCAATTTGTAAAGTTAGTTCATGAAAAAGAGTACGAGTACGTTCTCGTCCAGTGCGTTCTATCGAAAACATTGCTGTTGTGGCTGAGAATGTCCAAAAGCATCCAACAACATTAACTCGTCATCGTTATCAGGAAGTGAACATTTATCGCACTTCTTTGAGAAGAATTTTGCATAAAGACCTCGGTATGAAGGATTACAACTGGTCCAAGAACTAAAGTCACATGACCATCCGATGCGTTTTCACTTCGCCCAACTGGCTGAAGATTGTTTGGCATTTGATAAAGAATTTTACCGAATAATCGTGTAATCAGCTCAATTTTATGTCGGTGGTTATGTCAGTAAGCAAACTTGCCGCCTATGCGATTCAGAGAACACACACGAGACTATTCAGAAGCCAATGCATCTACAACGAGCTACTGTTTGATGTGGATTATGGGCTTGTGGCATCATTGGGCCATTTTTCTTCCAAAATGAGCAAGGATCCGCCGTTGCCGTCAACTGTGAGCGTTACCGCGCCATGTTCAACAAACTTTTGTTTCCAAAAATTCAAGAGAATTATATGGACGACATTTGGTTCCAACAAGAAGGAGCCACATGGCACACAGCCAAAGCAACCATCGATATTTTACGCACTGTTTTTGAAAATCGAATAATCAGTCGAAATTAAGATGCCATTTGGCCGCCTCGGAGTTGTGATTTGAGCCCTTTGGATTACTTTTTATAGGGAGTCATTAAGGATAAATGTTACGCCAAGGATACAGAGGCAATTGAAGTGTTGAAGCTTGAAATTAAAGTTGCCATTGAAAAGACGACCAGAAACAGTCGTAAATGTATGAAAAATTGTGTTGATGGGATTAGGTTCTTCCGAGCCTGTTGTGGAAGTCATTTGAATGATATTGTATTCCAGTATTAAATGACGTTCAACCTTTCCAATAAAACCAAAAATTTGTAAAAAATATCAGAACATTTTTTACAGCCGATTCAAATTTAAAATGTTAAATGTCCCATCTTGTACAAAAGACCATTACCACCTCTACCGAGACTTTAAATTGGGAGCCATTTCATTATTAAATAACAAAGTTCAGACTTTCCAATAAAACCAGAAATTTGAAAAAAATTATCAGAATTTTTTTTTCAGCCGATTCAAATTTAAAAATTTTAATGGCTCACCCTGTATTACTAATTACACTGTATTACACTAAATTATATAGGTCGTTAAAAAATTTAATTTATATGTATTTCCACATTTACAAATATCTTCCACTGTGCCATTTGCCGTTGAAAAGCTATGTCATAAAATTTTTCCCTTGAACGAAACGGAAATCAGTGGTGGCGATAATAAACTCGATTGTTCTCATTGAATTGGAAATTCATTTGTTTTTTTTCACAGACGCAAATTCATGCAAGCAATGGTTGTTACAATATGATTACTGATAATGATCAGGTCTGCCTAGGCATGTTCCAAACACATGTGTCTTTTAATGCAGTTGAAATTTTTGCAAAATATAGGCGTAGTGTTATTCAAATTTTCAGTGGGTAGTGTTTAATTAAAATTCAAAATTACTTGGGAAGCTGAGGTTTTAAAAAACCTTATCTCAATTCCTTTTCTTTCAATATAAAGCATTCAATATTATTAAAAAAGTAATTAATAATTAGCTAACTCAACTTTCCTAATGGTAATGGGAAACTGCTCTTGAACCGGAATTACTGCTTGATGCGGTCTCAAAACGGCAAATGAATTTTTTTAGATAATTCCACACAACTTTTAAGTTAATCACTTTCTTAAAACGTTGCAACATTTAAGATGAATACGAGTAAACGCCTCTGAAAAATTGTAGATGTATCTAAAAACTATAAAACATAAAAAAACTTAAAATTTTCGTAGCCCACCTCCCCCCCCCATTACTATTTTCAATGCCACATTGTTGATTTAATTGTATTTTTCTCTTACTTTGTTATTTTTACACTCCCACCGAAGGTTGGATGTTATACGAGTACTAAATTCTTCATTCCGTTTGCAAAACCACCAACAAAAATTATAAATATATTACTGATGGTCGTATAATTCATAGACGATCAAGCCATTCCCGTCCGTCCGTTCATGTGTTATCGATAGCGGTCATACGAATTAACCTGAAATTTTAAATTTTGCATAAACTGTTTGGAATTTTAAATGGGCCAAATCGGCTTAGGAAGAACAACGTTTCTCGTTAAGGGACTAAAGGTACCACGGTAAAAAATTCACTTTTTTAAGTATTTGCTTGACATATTCATTTTGAGACAGATAATAGTTAAAATGGCCAATGTTAATTGAAATTCACCTCAAATACCTCAAAAAAGGGCACAGTTGCTGGACTTTTTGACTCATGTGGCCCAAAAACTGTCCGGTATAGTCAAAACGAGACATGTGGGTACTCAAATTAAAGAAAATTTTGCTATCAATCTGAAAATAGAGTAATTCTGAAGCTTTGACTGAGATTAGAGATGGACGCCTGGGAAAGGGCCCAAAAAAGGACCATTTTTTTACAGTTTTCGTAGGGACGGCGGAGGATATGTAAGCATAGTTCTGGCCGAACCTTACGACATTTTGACTTGCTTTTTCTACGTTTCTATTTTTATGCAGTTCTGTAGATTTTATACAGCTTTTATTTTCGAAATTTTTGACATTTCGCCCATTTGGGACGTTACCTATGCTGTCCTGATGATTCGATAAAGTTTTTCTCACTTCCTTTTTTTGACCCCTTTTTATCCTTCTTTCTTGTTGGCTACACTTTGTTATAACAAAATACCTGTTTATTCTTAAAGTTTCACAATAGACAAACTTATAGATTCCAAAAAGTACAAACAATTCCCTTTTAATCGGCATTTACACTTTTTTGCACAAAATTGGTTCGTTATTGGCATTTGTCGAAATCCTTTTGCATACACTTTTCATTTGTCAGAAGGAGTTACTTTTTAAATTTCCCATTTCTAGATGCAGTGGATAAGAAGGTACAAATTGTATCCCTTTCTACCCCACTTAAGTTTGAGGTTTCTGCAAAGAAATTTTTACCCATTTCCTGTACTTGATGATTCTATTTGGTATTGCTACGAGATCTCTTACTTTTTAAATTTCCCATTTCTAGATACAGTGGATAAGAAGGTACAAATGGTATCCCTTTCTACCCCACTTAAGTTTGAGGTTTCTGCAAAGAAATTTTTACCCATTTCCTGTACTTGATAATTCTATTTGGTATTGCTACGAGATCTCTTAGCAGTATGTAATCTGGTCTTATGGGCAATCAGGCAACCTTTGAACCATTGTCCTATTGAGAGCGGCTCTTCAAGAACGACGCGGAAACTGCGATTTGTACCTAAATAACCCGGTAAAGAGTCAACTTGGTGTGGAGTTCAGAATAAACCGTGAAATATGATCCATATAATAAAGAGGTTTCCAATAGGGACATAAAAATTTCGAATGTTTATGTCAACGCACCCTCAAACATTTTTAATGATCTTTCAGTGTCAAAATGTAAGTCGAAGTCAACATTTTCATCATAGTAAAGTTTACTTACGAGCAACGTTTAAAAACCATTAAAAATTGCTAGCGAAATTCTGAGTCAGTGGTCGCAACTTTACGAGCGATTACTCCTATTTTCGGCCGTAATAATCGTCCCAACCGATAGGCTATGCGTGCTATAGTGGATAAATTTGGATTCATTTTTATGGAGCCATTGGATTTATTATTATGGGGCCACATCAATTCATTGGTCTATGCCAACAAACAACTTCAGACGAGCACAGCGTCAGCATCAAACGCGAATTGCGAAAGTTTCGGTCGAATGAGGGCCAGAGTTGTGGACAATTGGGTCCAAAGAATAAATCGCTCGTGGTGGTCATATGACCGAAATCGAACTTAATTTTTAAAATGTAACAATGGCACTACACCTGGAATACATTTGAACTCTTTATCTTAAATACTCTGTGTTTTATTAGTATATTAAATTACTATGGTCTTAATGGAAATCCCTATACCTGTACAAGGAGGTGGCATATGCTCACACAAAATTCCTCGAGCTGGCAGCTGCTAGAGCAAACTGGAACTAATCAACCCACAGCAAAAAAGACCATCTAAAGAAGTGAAAAACACAGTAAAGTTGTGAGCCAGAAGTACTTCCAAATTGGATCAAAGCCAATGATTTTCACACAGGTTTGACATAGGACGGGTGTATTTTTAAATAAAAAACTTTGTCATATCACGCAGAAAAAAAGTATGGTTATTGTTGGTTATATTGTTGGTTATATGGTTATGGCACAACAATATTATGATCATCACAACAATAGTATGGTTCACAAACAACCATACTATGATCCCCATACCAATATTATGGTCCTCACAACAATAGAATTATCACACACAACCATACTATGATCCCCACAACCATAGTATGATTCACACTCAAACATACTATGATCTCCATAACCATACTATGATCCACACAACCATAGTATGTTGCACATACAACCATAGTATGTTGCACATACAACCATAGTATGATCCTAAGAACCATAGTATGACTTACACACAACCATGCTATGATCCCCAAATTTTTTTGTAAAGATTGGGTTAAGTTGTTATTCAACCAAAGAGATTTTTATTAAATAAGTTATATAAAAATACATAAAACTCTTTATAAAGGGAGTGGTTTATTTAACAGTAGAAACAATTCATTTATTAAAAATATTTCAGCTATACTAATCCGTAGTTTGTTCTGAAAAAAATTAATTTATATATAGAAACAACTGTTATTGCGTAAGATTCGTAAAAATAACATTGTCAAATTAAAAATAAATTACGATTTTGCCTGTATGATAGCCGTAATCATGTTATTGTTAACATAAAACCCATGAAACAATACTTTTGTCCCACCAACCATATTTATATTGTTGCTACAACCATATTTTCATTTTTTAATTTGGCAACAATGCTTTTGTTACATTTCAACAATATTAATATTGCCGCAATCATACTATTGTCAAAATTAAATTAAAAACAAGCAATACTAAGGTTGCGACAACCATACTTTTATTTCAGAGAACATACTATTGTTGCCGTGACCATATATTAACCATATTTTTTCTCTGCGTGATCGTTGTAAAAGGTGATTTGGATGCTTTTTTTTACAACTTCTCCATAACTCAAAGAAAAAGCAAAAACCAAAGCAGGCGTCACTCAAAGGAGACAACCCGAAACCTCTATGAGTTATTGCCGGCTAAATCACACAAAAAATGTAAATATGGCAACACCGCGCAACTCATACAACCTAGACGCAACATACGGACACAACATGAGTACTTATTTTTTTTCTAAAACTCCTTCGGCATGGACAGATCATAGAACTTTTATTTTCAGCCATGTAAGGCAATATCAAGTTACTCGAACAAGAATTGTACTCGTACACTTAGTGTAATTTAAACCATAAATAAGAGATGATATTAAACGTGACTTTCAATTAAAGCCAATTTCTAGGCACTTTGGGATAACAGCATCAACGGCGGCAACCATTAAATTTGCAACAAATGCAATAACAATAACAAACATCTTGTGGTGCTGCAGCATTTGTTCTTCAGAGGCCGTGTACGGATGGATGGATGGACGGACGGACAGGCGGATGGTGTTGCTGTTGCAAAAGAAACCCAAACAGCAACAACAATATTATTTATATTCCAAACCAAATAAAGACCTAACAATGCAATTCAGTGAAAATATTGTGATGGTGACGCAGAAGATGAAGACCGCATCGTCCATGATGAAGATGATGTGGTTGGTTCGGTTCGGTTCGGTTCGTTTGCTTCGCTGATTGTTGGTTTGGCGATGACCATATAAAGTTGTTTGCTTTTCCGATGAAAAGAAAAACAGCCAACAACATGCCATACCGAGTAGGGTATACGAGTATCTCGCGCTGATGCTAAGAGTAGCATTTCAAGCAGCACGACAGCAGTTGTTTCTGCTGCTGCAATGTTATCTATAAAAAACACATTTTCGCAAATGCATTCGTTAGATCGAAAGCAAAGCTATAAGAAAAACATTCTACGGCCACTAAACATACATTCATTTATTTCACAATGATCTGTAAATAGTTTAAGTTAAGTAGTGAGTGAGTGATATGTGTTGGATCCCTTCTTTATCCCGCCGTCCACTTCCAGTTGGGAGTGTTGCTTGATTTTTATTACAATTTTATTTAGCTCGTTAAGGGAGGATGTTGGCTTCGTTAATTCCAGTATTCTTTATCAATGTCTTAAGAAGACTAAGATGAAATAAAAAAAGAAAAAAAAAAACAAACATGTATACGTTCCCTCCTGATAAACTTTAAAACCAGCATGCTTAAACGAGGGTAGTATAGAATGTTTTAGAATTAATATTCGTAAGATAATAGATAAAATTATTTATTACAGATTACGCGTGAGTTGTGTTAAACTTCATTTTTTTTTCTTTTTAGTATTGTTTGCCATTTCATCATGGAAAACTTACACCGCAAAAACCCCAGTTTGATGTGGTTTATAAGCTGGTGGAATCATCGGTCCATATTATTTCAAAAATGCTGAATGGTGCTCGGTATCGCGCCATAATATCAAACTTTTTGCTACCTAAAATTTAAGCCCCTAATCTTGACAACATTTGTTTTAAACAGGACGGTGCCACTGCCATACACCTGCTCAAACAATGGATATATTGAGAGGTCTTGTGATAACCAGCTAGTTTCACATTTTGGGCCGGTGAGTTGGCTGCCTAGATCGACTAGATAGACTTATTTCTTTGGGGCTACTTAAATTCCAAACTATATGCTGACAAACCAGCTACGATTCAGGGTTTGGAAGCCAACATTACGCGTACCATTTACGCCATACCAGTCGAAATTCTCGAGCCAGTTATCCAAAATTGTAACCTCGGAATCGACACACTGAGGCGTAGTTGCGGTCAACATTTAAAGGAAATTATATTAAAAAAAATTAATGGCATAAAATATTTTTTCGAATGAACGATAAAGACTCCACAGTTTGAAAAAATATTGCTAGATTGATCACCCTATATAAATCGTTATAATGAAATAGACTGCAATGCCAAACTCTATGGTGATGGACGAAATTAAAATCGCAACATTGCATGAAATGGTTCGGATAGTGAAGGCTCGACTTCAACGAAATCCACGTCGCGGTGGTAATCAAATGGCGAAAGAACTGAGCATATTCCAATAAAGCATTCAACGCGTATTCCAAAATGAGCTCAAAACAAATCCTACGCCAAAGTAAAAAAGGTTAGACTCGAAATGCAAAGAAGTTGTTACGCTTGCATAAACGTGGCGAACTTGTAAACCTTGTGTTCTCTAATGAAAAAAAATCTATTAAGCGGGTTATAACTCTCAAAATGATTACGTTTTTTTGAACGATAAAATTCCTTCGTTTCATTTTGACGTTGACGTTGACGCACCAGACCTTTTTTAAGGGGCTGTATCAAGCAAGAGGTGTACAAATTGAAACCAAGAAATTTGACTGAATTGAAGCAGTCCATAGAAATGATAATTTAAGCGATTCCAACTTGTACCCTTAGGCCGCTAAGGATGTCTTGTGGATGATCATGGAGGTCCATCATATTCAACGCACAATAAGCCGCTATATAAATTTAAATTAAATATTCTATACAAAAAAAAATAAATAAAATACACTGATTAAAAAAAAGTTATTTGAATTTTTTTATATTAGCGCAATTGGTGCGCCACCCTGTAGGAAGAAGGGAAGGTGTATATTTATTAAAAGAATATGCGTAGGCCATTATCGAATTTATTTTATTTGTTATCAGTCATGGTTTATCAGCTTGATCGAGCAGTTCGGAGCCCGACCTCCCAATAAATTTTAACGGCCATCAAAGTATCTACTGCCTGGGTAGCAAATTAAAAACCAAGATTGGTTCATCGGCGAATTCATCATTTGCAGACAATAATAAACTATAAATTGTCATAAATAAACAAATGAAAACAAAAATCTGTTAACTGCAGTGCTTTGTGAAAATGTGTAAAATTTCTTTGAACTATCAGTTTGAGTTGATTTATATTTTTTTTCATTCCTACAGATGTACTCAATAAGAATTTGCCGATGAGACCTCTTTATATGTGATTATTTTTTGTAACGAAAAACATATGTTTTTATAAAGCAGAGGGTGTCAAGTTTAATTCTTTGTTGGAAAAGTAAGTGTGGTAACTCTATCTCGTTTGATTAGCGACTTGAGACCAACTCGCTTGCTAAACGAGTACGAGTATAAAAGCTAGTTATGTAACCTGAAAAAAGCACAGCTATTGTGATATTTTGATAAAGTTATTAAATACTTTGAAAATGCATAACATGTTTTAATTGATCATTGGCTTTAGCCGCCGTCGATAATATAACTCTTCTGCCGCCGCCGCCAAAAATTTCAAGACGACTTCTGCCATTTATTAAATTTAAATATGAACAATGGCTATTATTTGGACTGGTAAAAACTTTTACAATTTATGTCAATCGGGATTTACTTTTTAACGCACATGTTTTGGTAAGTATGCAGCCTCTTTACGAGTAATTACCCGACAATGCGCGTTCCACCTACATATCTTTTCATATACTGCCAATGCCTTTTTTCATTTTGAGGAACTAGAACGACACGTAAGAAGTACGTGGCCTGTGTTATGTTAGCTGCGTAACATGGGTTCAGTTTCTTCTTATTAAATTGTAACCAGAGAACATTTATATCCCACAACCATAAAAATAATTCCTCTGAAGCCTTTAATGCGTACAAAAGCACCAAACAGCCAGCCGGCCAGCCATCTAGAAAAGAACGACAAACAGACTACACGTGTTTGACTCTGTATGTGGAGCAAAGCAACTCCTCTATGGCTGTTCCTACTGATTCGCCAGTCATAACCGCCAGTGCCTTGGTGCTTGTGCTGTAAGTTCGTTCGTATTTATTGGTGTTGCATCACTTGTGTTGCGGCAAGAAGCGAGTTTCTAAAAATAGAGTTTTTAATTTCAAGACTAGTTTCATAATCATTTTCATTTTATGGCAGCTTTTCCACTTTTTACAGTGCATTTTTTTACCATTCGCAAAGATGTCGAAAGCATAACGAGAACGTATAAAAATGTCAATGCTGAGGTTTAAGCTAAAATTACCTAGAGTTTATGAGATTATGTGTGTTTATTTACACTGTGTGCTTAAAAGGGCAACCAACCCTTCGAATCTGCTGGCATTTCTTGGAAAAATTAAATCAATGTAGATAATCGAGTATACTACAGACTGGCAATGCTTTAGATTCCTTTGGCAATATTAACTTTCTGATTTCTTTAAGGCTTGGTGGCAAATTTTGTCGCAACTGATGTTAGTTAGAGACCGAAATATACTTAGAAACGGTTAACATCGTTTTGTTCTTTAATTGGTTTGAAGCAGAACATTTACACGTAAAATCAATTGATTTCGAATATATTACAAACCAATAAAAATGTTGGCAGCAAATGGGCCTATGACCAAAATTTTGTTCAGTGATGGACCCATTTCTGGCTCAACGTCAACGCCAATAAACAAAATTATCGCATTTGGGCTGAAGAACAACAAGAAGAGGTTCAAAAGGTGCCATTATACCCAGAGAAAACCACGGTGTGGTGCTGTTTATAGGCTGGTGGAATCATCAGGCCATATTTTTTTTTCCAAAAATGATGATGGCCGGAACGTTACCTTCAATGGTATTGCTATCACGCCATGATAAAGGACTTTTGCTACCTTAAATTGAAGCGCGTAATCTTGATAACATTCGGTTTCAACAGTTGCCACACAGCAGCTCAAAAAATGAAACTACAGGGTGCGGCTAAAGTTACTATATGATGTAAAACAATTGTAACTTCTTTGCTTGCGAGTATTTAACTTTTTCTTTTTTCCTATTTCAGAAATTAAACTTGGGAGAATATTTAAAAATGGAACGCTATACAATTGCGCAAAGAACTAAGATTGTTTTTCTATTTATTGAAAATCATCGTTCGATAATTAATACTCAACGTGCATACAGAAGATTTTATGGTGTAAGAACTGCTCCAACGGGTCCAACCATTCGTTCGTTGGTGAATAATTTTGCTGAATATGGGACTGTCGGAGATTCAAGACGTACGGGCAGACCTCGAACTGGCAGATCGGCCGAAAATAGTGATGCTGTGCGACAGAGCGTCGAAGAAAATCCGGAGACATCAACGAGAAGACGATCTTCCCAGTTGCAGCTTTCTGACCGCACTCTTCGGCGAATTTTAAAACACGATTTGCACCTCTTCCCTTACAAAATCCAACTAGTCCAAAAACTAAATCTTGAGGACTTCGTATTGCGCTTGGAATATGCTAGAGCAGTTTTAAATCTCGTTGATCAAAATGAAATTTTTTTGTCAAATTTAATGATGGCCGACGAAGCGCATTTTCACTTGAACGGTTTCGTAAATAAACAAAACAACAGATTTTGGGGATCCCAAAATCCCAAAAATCTTCATCAGAAATCTTTACACGCAATTCGTGTTACCGTTTGGTGTGGCATTACCGCCCAAAAAGTTTACGGTCCTTTTTTTTTTGAAAACGACCAAGGTGTATGTGAAACAATAAATGGAGAACGTTACAGAGTAATGCTACAAAATTTTTTATTTCCGAAACTGCCACCAAACGCCAATATATGGTTTCAACAAGATGGTGCAACAGCTCATACAGCCCGTGCAACGACGGACTTATTAAGACAACAATTTCCAAATCGGATAATTTCTAAAAACGGCGATTTGAGATGGCCACCACGATCGCCAGATTTGACTGCACCGGATTTTTTCTTGTGGGGCTATCTCAAAGACAAAGTTTATGTGAATAAGCCCCAAACCTTGCAGCAACTAAAGGACAACATTCAAGAAGAAATTGATCGTATACCACAAGAAACACTCAACAAAGTTATGGAAAATACTATAAAAAGAGCACATTTTTGCGTTAGAGAAAACGGTTCTCATTTTTAACTGATATTATTTTTCATAATTAATGTAAAAAATAACATAAAATAAACTTTCTTTTTATCATATTTTTTTTTGTTTTTTTCATTCCATTCAATAGTTATTTAAAAAACAAATCATATAGTTACTTTAGCCGCACCCTGTATTAAGAGGTCATTTCGAATCACAGTTTTTTTTCTTTAGACGTAAAGTCCAAAGTTTATGCTGACTTACAAGCTACGATTCGTGTCATTAACGCCATGCAGGTCGAAATGCTCGAACGAGTCAACCAAAATTTAACTCTCAGAATGGACATCCTGAGGCGTAGTTGCGGCAGGAGACATAGTTGAAGAAAATTATATTAAAAAAAATGGCATAAAATAGCCTTTCGAATAAAAAATTAAGTTTCCACACTTGATTTGAATTTGTGTATTTATGTTATTTTGAAAAAATATCCTTAGATTGATCAACCGATACTAATGGCAAACCGAAAAATTTAATACTGGCAAAATTCCAGAATAGCAACATCTACTTTCGATTGGCCAGTTGTAGTTCCGTAATGTTTGATTACAGAAAGTGTGGTTGTTGTAACACAAATATATTTAAATTTGAAGTCCTTTTCGTCTACAGGGGATTTGTTTTGAAATCCAGATGAAAGAAACGCGCCATTTGAACTGGATGCATCCAAAGAGACCTGGGGGAAAGCTGAGTGGGATTGGCCAGACAATTGAAGAGGTGCAGCACTTCATGTGGTCCCTGATGGCAGGTGGCACAAACACCCGCTATGTTAGCATTAATTGAGGTGACTGCATAGTGCAGATCTCATCTAGGGTTATATTCTTAAGACTAAAAGTCGACTTTTTGACTCTCCAGTAGACATTTTTAGAGTTTTTTCTTTTTGCAATAAATGCATACTCGCTTTCCATTGTTTTCCAAATAAATATTGGATTATTTTTGTTTAACGTCAAACAGGCGGTACCTTCAGATAGTGCTTTACTTGTATTGGCTTTTTCCACGAAAAGTGCTTACACTCTTGTCAAGAAACCTTCTCGTTATCCTCCGTTGGCCACAATTTCTTCGGCCACATCAATATCGGGTAAATAGGTATCGATAGTTATTCAAGAATTTTAGATTTCGGTGTTTATCAGTTCGCCTTCAAAAAAAACCTGTTATACTGCTGAATATAATTTCAGTGTTAATTACCTTCCGACATGATTAATTGCATGTATTTTTCAATCGGCGAAAATAACTGTAAGGCGTATAATAAATTTAAGCACTACGTTTTGTTTGGATGACAATAAAAAATATTTGAAGTTAAACTAAAAAAGTCGACTTTAAGACTTTTTTAAAACAAAAAGTCCTTACCGACTTTGCCTTTTTATACCCAAAAGTCGACTAATCGATTAGTCGAAAAACGACTTATAGAACCCTTAGCTGAGCCAAGCAGGTAGCGTCTTTTCCTCTGGTGAAATCTACGGGGTGCTCCCCTAGCACTTCATTCACTGCTGCGACTTCATCAGCAACATTGTGTTTTAGACCTGCCTGGTAGTTAAGATGCTCTAAAGGCTCGGTCTTGTACCGCTGGATCTTTCTCTATAGATCATGAAGATTGTACCTGATCTGCCGGGGCGGAGGCATCCCGTTCATGAGATGGTGGTTGGAATGACGTAGACATCCAAGCAGATACTGCTTAGACAACAATAAATTGTGTCTGCGCAGGGTAAGGTCCTTCGTCGCATCATGAATATGACACTCTGAAGACATAAGGAGACACCCTGTTTATGCATCCTGGCAAGTCTAAATTTTCTTTCACTGTGCTCACATTCGCTGACCGCACCGGGGCTGCGTAAATCGCTACAGACTGAGTTATCGCGTTGTAAGCGGTCCACAAGGTTTCTTTGTCGTCTCCCCAAGTACTGTCGGCTAGTGACTTGAGGACCATGTTTCTACTCATAAGCTTATCGCAGATAGCTGTAGCATATGCAGAGGGTCGAAAAAGGCTGTCCAATGTGACCCCAAGTATTTTTGGGTCGGTATGTTGACGTCATCAATTTCCAAATTAAGTGACTACCGCACCTCCACGGTCCATGCAGTAAACAGTGTGGCTGATGATTTGGAGTCGGATATTCTCTTACGATATTCCTTACAGTGAAGAAGCGTACTAAGTTGGTGAGATAACATTTGATTTTCTCACATATGTCATCCACTTTAGGCCCTGACGCCAGAATTGTGCAATCATTAGTGTACGACACTATTTAACGACGTGTGGTGGTGTAGGAATTTTAGAGAGTTAGAGGTTATACAGTGCCGGAGATAACACCCCGCGCTCGGGAACTCCCTGTTTAATTCTTCGGGGCTTCGACTTCCTGACTCTAAATTCTTCATATGACTGGCGCCCACACACATAAATTACGACCCAATGTTTCAAGCTAGGCGGACGGGACGTTTCTGCAAAGTCCTCGCACAGAGCGGTATGATTTACCTTTTCAAAGTCATTGTTATTGCCAGGAGCCACGATTGCCATTCGTTCGGCTTGTTCCGGTTAAGACAGCGACTTATGCGAGTGGTGATGGCATGTAAAGCAGTTGTTGTGCTGCTTGCGGAACCCATGCTGATGATCAGCACATGGAAGGTGCGATCTATTAGGCACGGCAGGAGCAGTACTTCAAGCGCCTTAGCTACTGGAGAAAGCAAATAGATCGGTCTGTACAATTCTACTCTGCTTGCTTCTTTGCTTCGCTTTAGTAGAGGTATCACTCTGACCATTTTCCAGGCATCAGGAACTAAGTGAGTTGCTAACAGATTGAAATCTTTATTCATGTACTTTACCGGATATCCAAGTGCTTCAATACCAGCATTACGATTCCGTCCGGACCCAGTGCCGTTGATGACTTAACGCTGTTGGTGAAATGGCCAACTTCGGCAAAGGTTAATTGTGGTGATGCCTCTTCGTTTCAGAGAGCGCGGATACTTTTTTTAGACTTAACGCTTTCTAGATGTTCAATAAAAAGCCGGTTTAAATAACTCTCCCGCCGTTTCGGTTCTAAAGCACAAAGTACGAGGCGGTTCGGAAACTTCTTAGCCTAGCACAAAAAGCGCGGTATAAACAGAAAAAAGTTAAGTGTTTTGGAAACTTTCATCTCTGCTATGAACACATGTTAAATTTTGTTTCGATCTGGCAACTCCTTCATATAGAAACAGGTGTTCACAAAAGACGCATCCGCGATTTTTTTACAATGGAAAAATTAGAAATGCGTGGTGTCATTAAATATTTACATAAAAAAGGTTTATCGGGACAAGAAATTCATAATGATATGGTGAATATGCAACAGTAAAAAATTGGGTTGCTGAATTAAAACGTGGTCGTACAAGCATTGAAGATGAACCACGTACTGGACGTCCAAAAACAGCAACAACAACAGAAATTGTAGCCAAAGTGAATGATCGACGAATAAAAGTGCGTAAAATAGATAATATCATGGGAATCTCAAATGATCGAGACCATTAAAAAGCTACAGATGAAAAAGCTTTCTGCAAGCGGGGTGCCGCACTTGTTAACAGTCGACCAAAAACGCATAAGAATGAACATTTCTCCAGCTTGTTTGGATCGTTTTCAGCGAAACAAAATGGATTTTAAGCGTCGTTTCATAACTGTTGATGAGACATGGATCCACCAGAGACAAAAGAACAATCCAAACAATGGACTGCAGCTGGAGGAAGTGCCCCAAAGAAGGCAAAACATTCAATCGGCTGGTTAGGTTATGACCGGTTTTTTGAGACTTCAAAGGTATTTTATTGATTGACTATCTGCAAAAGGGTAAACAAATAAATTCAGAGTATTATTGCAACCTTTTAGATCAATTAAATGTACAAATTCGAGAAAAACGTCCTGGCTTACAACACAAAAAAATAATTTTTCATCAAGACAACGCACCAGCGCACAAGATTGTTTTAACAATGGCTAAAATCAACGAATTAAATTACGAGTTGCTTGACCACCCACCTTATTCTCCTGATTTAGCTCCCAGTGACTTTTACCTGTTCCCAAATCTAAAAAAATTCCTTGCTGGCAAGCGTTTTACCTCAAATGAAGATGCAATTACAGTTGTAAACCACTATTTTGAAGACCTTGAGGAAAACTATTTTAATCAAGGGATAGAATTGCTAGATAAGCGTTGGACTAAGTGTATTGAAGTTTCAGGAGATTATATTGAAAAATAAAAATATTGATAGGCTAAGAACTTTCCGAACCGCCATCGTAATGTACTTTGCCGGTAATTTTGGTAGAAGCGTTAGGTCCTTTTTCTTAAGTTTGTCCAACATAGAACTATACGGAAAGTTGTACTGGCAAATCTTTACTTGAACCGTTGGTTAGCTGTTTAATCCGACACCATGTGCTTTTCCAGCACCATTTTCTCACTTGGGTGTTTGCATCTCGGGATTGTTTTAATATTGATAGTGCTTCGTCTCACTATCTTCTCAATATTAATATAAAGACAAATTACAACTATTATACCAGTCACTAGCAGCTACTTTTAAAATTGATTTCCATCAATAGACATTTAAGTTAATACAAAACACTTGAATTAAACCGTCTACCTTAAGTCGATGTTGAAATCTGTATATATAAAATTCATCATTTATCATTTGACTGTAGATACTGTATACAGGCAATTGGAAATAACAATGTATCCAACTACTATTCATTTTTATATCGTTTTCGCATCTGAAACAAACCTAACCGTCTTCTACCTCCTCTGCAGGCTCAGCCAGATACAGACACAGATAGACAACGGTTGGTATACATAGACAAATGAGAGAATTAATTTTTTTCTGTTTTCCCCTTGTGTTACTTGAACAGACTGTACATTGGGGTGGCTGTCATTTTTCCGCTTTGAAAACGTTAAACTATACAGATTGGCGCATTGATACAAAATAGCTGCGTGTATTAAAGTGTTTCCCGATCGGACAGTTAACAGGTGTGTCTCAACCGTCCTCAATGTGTATGGTGGGTTTATTTTAAATATGAATTTCGGAATTTCGGGAAATATATCTGAGGAATTATCTTTTACATCCTTCCATAGATCTTTTACATCCTTCCATACGGATAACGAACACAAACTGTGCTACTTTGTTTGTGTTCGTGAAGAGCAGCGACAGAGCACTCGGTGTCGGAGGTACAAGAAAAAGGGAAATATTTTTCAACTTCTGCAAGTATAAAAACAATTGAAATAAACTTCCAAGCCCCACAAAAAGTGTATGGAAGGGCTTTTCTATGCCGACAATGCAATATCATTAGCTTTTTCTAACATTTTAACACAAAACAACGCACAGCCCTGGAATGGTTAAATGGATGACATATGCGAGAAAATCAACTGTTATCTCACTGACTTAGCACGCTTCTTCACTGCGAAGAATATGTAAATATCCGCCACCAAATCATCAGTCACACTATTAAATGCATGGACCAAAGAGGTGCGGTTGTCACTTAGTGAGAATGTCGATGACGACTTCCAACTACCCCAAAATCATTGGGGTCACAATGAACAGCCTTTTCGATCCTCTGCACATGCTACATCTATCTGCGATAAGCTCCAAAGTACGAACAAGGTCCTTAAGTCACTAGCCGGCAGTATATGAGGATCCGATAAAGAAACCTTGGTGACCTCTTACAAAGCGATAGGTCGGTCTGTAGCGAACTACACAGCGCCAGTGTGGACGGCGAATGTAAGTACGACGCAGTGGAAGAAAATTCAGACTTGCAGAACGCCGTCCTAAGACTTGCAGAACGCTGTCCTGGGTGTCTCCTCATGTCATCTGAGGACAATCTTCATGAGGAGACGAAGGTCCTTGCCGTGCGCAGACACAATTTCTTGTTGTCTAAGCAGTGTCTTGCAGTGCATTGATGTCTTTGACTCCGCCCAGGCAGTTCAGGTAGGATCTTCATGATCTAGAGAGAGAGGCGCAGCGCTACAAAAGTGAGCCTTGAGATCATTGAAACTATCAGGCGGTCTGAATGACAATCACGCTGATAAAGTCACAGCAGCGGTATCCAGCTATAGCGAATCTAGTGTTAGGAACTTTCACCAGAGGAGAAGACGGTACCTTGGCAGACGAGCGTGGTTTTGACTCTGCTGAGATCTGGATAGTGTATTGGGCTCGAATTGATGCTAATGTTTAGACCTTTGTTCGGCCTGCCATCAGGGACAAACCCACTCAGCTGACCGCCAGGTCTCTTTAACGCATTTAGTTCAATTTGCGGATTTCCTTCACCTGGATACCAAAGCAGATCCTCTGTAGACGAACAGGATCTCAGAATAAAATAGATTGTTGTTACAACAACAACTGTCGTGATAAGATAATTTGAGGTTACTACATAGCAAATTTTGAACTGATTAGTCGAGGTAACACTTATTCAGTAGACTTTTCTTTTTTTAATCTCATTCCTAGTTATGTTAATTATGTACTTCGACTTACTTTAGCATCTTATCATCTTAAGCGGTAAGACTGCGCTTCGATCTTTCCAGTAGTTTCTAAATAATTTTTCCTTACAAATGTCATTTGCTTGGCTTGGTACAAGTATCTTTTGATTCGGTTTATTTTGCTGTTTTTGCCCTCTGTAGGCATGTTTGAAAAATGCTTAAACAGCATTTTTTGGTTTAAGAAACTAAAACAATTCTGCGAAGATTATATCTTTGTTTTGGGAACATCTCGTATGCCGCCACATAATCTTAAAACATTTGGTGTAAATTTTACTAGTTTACTTAGGCCAACACAAACAACAGGTTGCGGAGCCAGCTTATGCAAGATACATAGAAATTATTGTCTTTTTGTCATAAGATCCTTGAAATGCCTACAATTTGGCCTTTTCCAGAGATTGTCTTTGAACGTCCAGGGATATACTTTTAAGTTGTTTTTCTTTTAACACAGTATCATAGACATGTGGCTTCATCCTTAGTTTTATATTTGTTGCTTTTCCATAGCGACCAAAAAATATTTTTTTAATATATACTACACCCTATTGTATACTCTCCACCGTGGTTGGCATACGACGGTATCTTCAGCACTACAATAAGTGGTCGTCAGAGAACACAGTACCGGATTAAGCTCTTGCCAGGCCCTAGAGAAACAAAAACAAAACATGGGGCCCAAAACAAATTTTAAACTTTATTTCACACTTTTGCTGCGAACTCAATTGTGCTCAATTATTTTTTTAAAAACATTGATCGGATTGTGTGGTTTCTAATCAGGAGATTACAAACCTCACTTTAAAAGAAGTATTTTAGGGCGATCTTAAGGGCTGCGAAGGCAATATCATGTAGTTCCGTACGAATTACTATTTTCTTTGAAAGTCAGGCGGCTTTGATGGCCTTTATAAGCTTTTATGTAGTGCCCAAGATAATTCATAGGTGCCGACAGATAAGTTGACTTCCTAGAGACTACTCTGTTGGCAATAGTTGGGGGTCAGGCCACTGCGACGTAGATGGGAATGGGGTTAATGATGAACTAAAGAGATGGGGAACATCAATGGATATAAAGGAGGCAGACTGGTTGGTTAAACCGCCAATTAGCTATTTTTCTTCAGGACAGTTAAAAAAGTGTAACAAGTATGCTAGAACTGGGAGATTAGAACAGGGTACATTGTATTGAGGGCCATCCGGTCAAGGCTAGATATTGCAAGAATAAGAGGAATAAGCGGTGGATTAAGTTCTGATTTCATTGACTAGTCCGGCTTGAGGAGTAAAGAGGTGTCGCTAAGGTTAACTATACCATCATTGCATCCCAAGGCAAATGTCCGCCACGGAGGTAGCCGGCCCTGTGTGTACATATATTTCTGTTGTATAATCGATTGCTTCAAGTTCTCTTCACTTTTGTCTTGTATGCCAAGCGACAAAAACTGAATTGTTATTCCCCCCCCCATGTTCAAAAAAATAAACATACAAATCCTGAGAAAATGAGATGAAGAAAAACAACACTGTTTTCTTTTCAAACTTTTCCGAGCTAACGATAAAGTTTTTCTTTTCGCCACGATTTTCTGTGTATTCATAGTGACGTTATTTTGGTTTGGTTTTGGCGTTTTTCTGCTTTGTTTTGCATTTCTCTTAAGTTATGCCATTAGGAAGTTGTTCATACGCAAAGTACTTTGACTTTGTTTTATTTGGCATAAATTTTCCTTTTGGCTTTTGTCATTGTTTGCTTGCATACCTCTCCTATGGGAACATCGTGGAAGTTCAAATTTACAATGACACTGCTACACACATTCACTCGCGCACGCATACATACACAGCGTACAATTTCCGTTTTGCTGCTCAAACACATGTAGTCTGAAGGACGGCTCGACAGCGAGCAGGAGAATTACCCTCTCGTTACATGCTTACGTTCGAGTGCATAACAAGAGGAAACTTTTTCAATTGTCATTGCTTATTGGAAATAAATTGCAGAAAGTTACTGGCAAAGATTGATGGATATGTAAAGAAGATATTGTTAATTTAAATGGGTTGTTAACATTATTCTCCGGTGCTTGAAGGTGGCACGAAAATCGATTTAGTATATCTAAAACATGCGATTCCACTGTATTTTACATAGAAGCACATTTCTCGGCTAAAAGGATTATTTCCAGTAAAACAAGTTGATGAAATAAAATTGCAGTCTGATAAGCTGAAACTCAAAGGGCGAATGAATGAACACAAATAAACTTAAAGCGAAATTTCAATTCCGCATTCCTTCCTGGAGCGACACCACCTAAAATGGAGCGACCTTTGGGGGGGGTCATTCGAAGACAAGAACCGATATGAAGCAGTTTAACCAGAGTTACGAGTAATAATTGATCGCTTATACTCGTAACGTACTAATATAGGCAATTTAAGCACAATCGGTTTCAATTTGTGGCTTCTAGAGCTGCAGAGTCTCAAATTCAGAGGGACATTAGTGTAGGCGGTATTTGAAAACAATCAATACACACGCAGAGAATAAATATGCTTACTATAAGGTCACGGCAACAATAATATGTTCTCTGCAATAAAAGTATGTTCGTCACAACCATAGTATTTATTTTTTTGAATTTAATTTTGACAATAGTTTGATTGCGGCAATATTAATATGGTGAAATGTAAAAATAGTAATATTGCCAAATTTGAAAATGAAAATATGATTGTAGCAACATTATAGTTATGGTTGCTGCAACAAGAATATTGTTTTTGGGGTTTTATGTTTACAAAAAAAATGATTACGACAATCATATCGTAGGATTACAATTTTTTAAACTTGTATATGTGACAGCCCATAGAGAAAGGGACCTAAGGGTAAAAAAAAATCAAATTTCCTTTTTTTTTTCTTTTTTTGGCGTGGACAACATCTGAGCATCGAATTAGTCCGATCCATGCCCCAAAAGTTTTCTCTTCCAGAGATATGCGCGTTTGATATAAGTGAAGTCGACGATTGTAAGCGCAACTAGAAAGGGACCTAATCTTTAAAATGGCTCTCCTGAACAAAACTTTTCATCAACTTTTCACTTTTTTTTTGATGTGGACATCTGAGCATCGAATGAGACCGATCCCATGCCCCAAAAGTGTTCCCTCCCATAGATATGCGCGTTTTATGAAAGTGAAGTCGACGTTTCTAAGCCCAAATAGAAAGGGACCTAATCTTTAAAATGGCTCTCTCTCTTTATAATTTTATAATTTGTTTTAATGTTATTGAAATTTTAAATAATTTACATAAATAAAATCTCTATTGTTGCATAACAACATAACCCAATCCTAATAAATAAATTTGGGGATAGTATGTTTAGGTGGGATTATACTATGGTTAATGATAGGGAGTATAACATAGTTGCGTGTAAATCATATTATGGTTACAGAGATCACACTATGGTTGCATGTGGAACTTACTATAGTTGTGGTGCTCATAATATGGTTGTGGGAATCATTGTATGGTTGTTTGGTTATCATAATATTGCTGTGAGGATCAGAATATTGTTAGGTAACAATCATATGCCTAACAATAATATGATGCTCTTCGAATATTGTTACCCAAACCGTACTTTTTTTCTTCGCGTACCGTTCCAGAAAGAAACGCGAAATCTTCTGAATAGCAGAGTGGTGAAGGGAATCTCGTAATCAACCACTCCCGTCTTCAGCCTTTCGTACTGGTTTATTACGACACATTGTAGCCGATGCAAGCTGCCGACTACAGCAGTTACATGCTATGCAAATCTCAGACTCAACAAGAGAACCGAACCACTGTTTCCTTTGTGGTTGGTATATGTTTGTCTAAAAATAATTTGTATTTCAATTATATTTTTGTGGTTTCTTTATTGAGAGGCAACAAATTAAAAAAAAAATAATTTCATGAAAAGGAGCTAAGGTTTGTTAAAATTAAAATCAATTAAAATCAAGTATTTAATAAATGCATCCATAGAAGTACTGATTCGTAAATAAAAAAAAACTCATCACCTTTTTATGGCGAATTTTTTAAAGACTACAAGCCAAAAGAGCGATTTTAGCGCACACACCGTGGAATTTAAGCATTTATAATAAATTGGAGCTTCTAGTAATTGATATTAAAAGATTCGGTTGTTTTTAACAGCCGCACAGTGCTCCGGTCCCATACTAGCATTGGACAAAAATAGAAGAAGTTTTCAGAATACAATGAAACTTCATTTTTAAATGGATTATTATACGCTGATTTCAAGAATGTTGTTGGCTTTTAGTAAAATTCGCTGTATTTTTGTAAAATGCAATTTTATATTAACGAGTAAAAAAACTATCTTAGCCTCATCTTAAAAAAAAAACCAAATTTTTGATGTTTTTTTCCTTATTGGAATCTAAGATTAAGAATTTTTAAAGACAGATTTATTATAGACACTTCTAAAAAATAAATTTCAAAAACAATGGGAAAAATCGGTGGAGATTTTTGGTTTTTCTCATAGACAAAAGTCAAAATAAATTTATTGTGCAAAAAATTAAGAATTTTTCGTAGAAAAAAATAAATCATATACACTTTTTAAAAACTGAAAATCAAAGGGAATCAGAAAAAATCGGCAAAGAGAAAGTCTAAACTAATTTATTGTGATAACCAATTTCAATGATTTTTATGATATTTATTTTATTTTACCATCAAAAATTTAAAATTTTTCACATATTCATCTAAACAAATGAAATTACAAATTAATTTAAAATAATATTTAAATAATTTAAAAAAAAAAAACTAAATTTGTACGACCGATATTTGTTGCCAACCGAATGACTAAGGTTGCATGTACTCTCACGTTTTCATAACTGCAACCGAACTAAGAAAATGATACACATAATTGATCAGTACATGTGACGCGCAAAATAGAAAGGGACCTAAGGGTAAAAACCAGTTTTGTTCAGGAGAGCCATTTTAAAGATTTAAATACGTGTATCTTTGGTGTAGAATCGTCGACTTCACTTTCATAAAACGCGCATATCTCTGGGAGGGAACACTTTTGGGGCATGGGATCGGTCTCATTTGATGCTCAGATGTTGTCCACATCAAAAAAAAAGTGAAAATTGATTTTTTTACCCTTAGGTTCCTTTCTCTATGCGCTGTCACAAATGGAATTAAATATATTGGTGGAAGTAACAAAGTAGAACTCTATAAATAATGAATTGATATTTGAATTTCAGTTTTAAAAAAAATAATGTCATCAGGATTTGAAACTTCAATTAAAGACTTAAAAGCCTAATTCAAAAAATTAGTCAAAGATAGATTCAAATAATGTTGTCCTATTTCGGTTGCTATCTTGGCAATCGGAGGATGATATAATTTTATTTCCTTTCCGACGAAATGATTTTTCAGAGAAACCTTGAATTTCCGACGTAATAACTTTTATTTTTTTTTATCAATTTTAGTTGTTTTAATATGTTCCTATGATCTTTTCCAATTGTTGGTGGCATCAAACAGGTCTATGCAAATCTGTTAGTTGTCACAACAGGCGGTTCTGGCAACCAATGGTTTAAACTTTATTCGGCTAGACCGAAAAGCAAGTTGTAAGTACCAAAATATTGGTATAGCAGTCATCTATTAAACTATTAGACTATTAAATTATTTAGTTAAAGGAACTGAAACTCTACTCGCCTAACAGACATATTGTAATTCGGACCGAGTTCAGACTGACAGTGTGTGAGTAGGGTTTAGTCATAATCTTGGTCATAGTTTTTTATGGGCCAATATGAAACATTATAAGGGCTGGTGAGAGCCATCATTAGTTTTAATAGTTCAATAAAAGGGAGTAGATACGAAATGATTTTTTTTTCTTAGGCAAAGAGGAAGACTCAATGAATGATTTGATAAATATTACACATAATTCTTTTTAGGATGGTATCCGTAGTATCAAAATTGACTATACAGTATACTTGGGTCTCCTTTAAAAAGTGGCACTTTCACCTTACCTAATGAAACTTTCAAAACTATGGATTCCTATTGCACAACATATTTTTAAATCCACTGTACCTTACAAGTGTTTATTTAATTCTAAGTTAATGCAATTTTTTGTGCCTTTAAACTTTAATGTGACTATTGCCTGTAATTCAGGCACATAACCAGTAGGTCAGCACTTACTACGAAAATGTGTACATATAAAAATCCTACACATATATAGAGACGTACTATGTGTGTATGCGAAATTTCTTTTGTCTTAATTGTTGTTTATTTTGGACCAGTATCATAAACTCTGTAAAATTGTTTAATAAACATTAGGCTCTAGTGTTTGAAAGCCTAAACAAAGCAAAATTAAACTCTACTACTTTATGCAACGACGTACGCACGCCATTTACCGTTTTTATATACGTACATATGTACGTATGGCATGTGTGAGTTTACTAGAGCATATAGGCATCAAGTATATAAATATATATACACATCATCTTACATACATTGACATACGAGTATATGTTTTGCTGGGATACTGTTTCTATGGTGAACGAGAGCAAGAAGGTGATCTAAATTTATGTTGCATTTTCTATAGTTCTCTTTAAGTACACACAGAGAACAGATTTGTTGCCACAACCGAAAGTTTGAGGTTGCATGCACCTCAGTATGCCATCAGTACAACCGAATGTTAGTAGGCACAATTTTCACCAGAGGCAAAAAACTGTTTTCTTACACACAGAGAGAACAGATGCGTTTTCACAACCAATTTTTTTGCCAACCGAATGATTGAAGTTGCAAGCACCTCGAGAATGCCATCTGTACAACCGATTGTTGGTTGGTGATCTGTAACGTTAAGTTACTGTACCTGAAGTATCGGTAAGAGTATCCGAACCTTCTGAAAAGAGGATCTAAAAGTTGTTTAACGGAAAGTTTTACCTTTTCAGCAGAAGCAAAAAACTGTTTCCTCATATGTGACGCGCAAAATAGAAAGGGACCTAAGGGTAAAAATCAGTTTTCTTAAGGAGAGCCATTTTAAAGATTTAAATACGTGTATCTTTGGTTTAGAATCGTCGATTTCACTTTCATAAAACGCTCTGGGAGAGAACACTTTTGGGGCACAGGATCAGTCTCATTCGATGCTCAGATGTTGTCCACATAAAAAAAGTGAAAATTGATTTTTTACCCTTAGATCCCTTTCTCTATGCGCTGTCACATATATGTAATTGAAGTACCCTTAAGGATAGAAAGGATCTTAACTATAGGAAGGTATTAACGATTTTCACTGAACAAATTAGATTAAACGATTTGCTTAAAACAGTAATAATAGGATTATTTTCGCTTTAGGTTATGATGAAAGTACAGATATTTTCACTAATATACGGTTACAACAACAAAATGTTGGCAAACTATCGGTTGTCACAACCACAGTTATGGAAACTAAATATATTTAATGTGTTTAATAGGTATGACCGCTCAATTAGTTGCTTCAACAATACGATGGTCATATTCACCATCTTGTGGTATGTCGAATCGAATATCCATTACGATTATAAACATTTGGTGAGTACAAACAAAAAACTTTTTTAGTTTCAACCGATTTCGATTAATTTTTTCTCTGTGTGCACTTAAAGTACTCTTAAACATTGTCGAAGAAAAAGTAAAGAAAAAAATTCCATTAAACGATTGGTTCAAAGTAAGTATTCAAACCGAAACAAAATTGCTGTAAAACAGAAAGATTGGCTCAAATTAAGCATTCAAACCGAAACCAGATTTGCTTTAAGCAACCCGTTTTTTTATAATAAAATTATAGTTATCATCAGTAATAATTGGTTATAAAAACCAACTTTTCGCAAAACTATTGATTGGCTACCAGTTGTGGCAACTAAATATCTTTTCCGGGTTTCATTGGTATGACCGGATTAGTTGTGTGTACAATACAAATAATCATGGACGACATATTAATTATCTTGTGTTATGTCGAGCCGTATATTCATTTTGATAATAAACTTTTCGTGATTGCAAAGGAAATTCTTCTTTTGCAAGAGTTTTTAAAAGATTTATCGAATTAAACTATTTTTCTGTGTGCACGTTTAAAAGTACTGGGTTACCTTAGCAACACTCATAAAGGGTGTTTTATAGGCGTTCCAGTTTTCGATAATGATTCAACGGCCACAAATCTGGCCAAGCTACGATCTACAAATCACAAAATTCTTGGCATTTAATCATGAAAAATTAATTAATATCAAAAGCACGCTTTCATTTTTTGATCGAAAAAGTCGTCCACCCGAGCGACTAATTAGAGATACAGTCTCTAATGGCAAAAAAATGTTCAAAGCTTGAATTCCAGAGAGCAGGGAGCACTTATGCAAAAGAATTATCTTTGTAAAAGTATACATTTTATGTTTGAAAAAAAGTTGTATCAACATTTTATTACACCCTCCATAATAGGATGCAATACCTCGAAATAGTGATCGGAGACCCCATTATATATGTATATTCTGGATCGTCGCAGAAATATAAAACAATGTAGCCATGTGGAAAATTTTATAGAGGTATGTGTTAATTCTCCGAAACAGTTGATATTGGAAATGTCTTCAGTTTCTACTCAAAAAAACCCATAAACGCGTTTCTTCCTTGGTACCTTTATAGAGCTCCTTAAAGGAAAATTTTTGCGCCCTAGGCAGGTTCGCATTTTTACAATCGCATATACTATGACAATAAGCCATTATTGTGCAAACTTTCAAGATACTAGCTTAATATGTTTGACAGCTTTCGTGCTCTCAAGATACACACTGATGGGCGGATATGACTAGATCGTCTTACAATTTTACGCATAATAATATTAATGTGATGCAAACGAAATGAGAATTTATCCATCGGTAGAGATCAAAATGTTTGCATTGGCCATAGTAAGCGTTTTAAAATGTTAAAAGTTTGCAATTCAGACAAGAGGGCGTGGCATTTTTACACTTAAATGCCTGCGATTATTAGTCATACTGACTGCAATACTACGGTCCATAATCCATATTTAGAAGTAAAGGGTTCGGCCCGGCCGAACTTAATTTGGCCACATGTTTAATTTTAAGTTCTTCACCTCAAAAATACACACTTGACTACTTTTACTACAGCTATTGCTTTTATTAAAGTCTATCAATACTGTGCTACTGTCACTGTCACACTTTATGAGTGTGTGCACACTGCGGATCGCTTAAAAATGTAAACATTTTTATAACATTTGGTGTGAATACACGACTGCTTACTTAACTTGTGATCGGCGATGTCAAAAGCTGTTTTAATACATTTATGAGGAGTATATGAACATTAGAGTGGGCCGATTTGTAAGGAAAACAATTTGTCAATGTTGTGCCATAGATTTTTTTGATAGCTTTTGGGATGAGAATATATAAAGTTCCCCTAGGAAATATCAAAAAAATAAGTTTCGAGGCTCCCAAATTTATTTTTTTTTTACTTTTTCTCAACATTTCTTTTTAAGGTTTTTTAGTAGGTAAATAAAATATTTTTTTTAATATTACCTTCTCAAGGTGACATACGTCATGTCATTAACATTTAGAACAGATTTCGGACACATAGACGATTAAGTGCGCGGTGACTTATTTTCAAAGTAAATTTGGATAATTTGGAAGCGTTGTTTAAGCTTGTATCAGGTCTAATAATTTGATAAAGTATACTGATCATAAATGCTCGCTTGACAGCTGATCCTTTCGTACATTTAAACTAAGCATACACACACAGAACATATTCGTTACTGCAACCAAATTGTTTGCCAACCGAATGATTGTGGTTTTATAAACTATAAAGTTTTCATCAGTACACTCAAATATCGGTTGATGCACTACAATATTTAGTAAATGAAACTGAATGTTGGATTACTCAGTCGTTTTGTCGATGAAAGAGTGGAGAACATAAAGAATAGATATGAGACTTTGGAAAAATATAATTTGGTATATTTTTTTATTAAATCACCCCTTTTCGCCCTATTAAATATAAGAAAAGAAAAAAGACCATCGGGTTTCTAAGTTATTAACAATTTTTATCTTCACCAAAAGTTGGATAAAACAATTAATTTTCTGTAAAACTATTAGTTTGCACAATCACCATTTATGGCAATTTAATATATTTTAGCATTGTTTAAAATGCACAATCTGTTGGTTGCGTGTATAAAACTTTAATAATAATTATTATCTAGTGGTATGTTGAAACAATAATGGCAACGAAAATTCTTTTTTTCAACAATTTTTTTTTTTACTGGGTGTAAAAAGCACCCTTTATATAATACGAGTACTACTAAAGGCTAAAGATTTACTTTAACCAGACCTTTTCATTTCATTTTCCGGCATGGTTGGATTTTGTGGTCTAGTTCTCGTTGTCCCGTACAGATAAGAAAGTAGTTAAACCAAGGATTGACTTAACTATAGCGTTATAGAAGCTTCCTCACATGCAACACTTTGAAATAATGTTGTGGTGCTGTGGAAAAAAACTTTTTGATGAAATTTCTTTTAACTGTACGCATAGGATATACATTTTGTCATCCTATTCGAATGATACGCAGTATAGGGATGTCTGTATAGATACATGTATGTATGTTTTTAAACACCTAGTCAGTACTCAGGGTATTGTTTCCTTGCTGTCTTTATTATTTTTATTATTTTCTATACTGTTTATCTGTACACTTTTAATTATATTTTTTATTGTATGTGCATTGTTTAAAAATATATTTAAACCCTACGGCTGTATGCAATCACTTTTTCATGAACATGTGTATGGGGGTTTGGTGGCTTCAAACCATTTACAAACTACGGTAAAGGATTTTTTGCAAGGCCACCTTACACAAAGGTGTCCGGCTGACAGAGCTTGTTTAGAGATCAGAATCAGTTTCAGGAAACACTGCAGAAGGCCTCTTTTGACCCGATTCATTTTCTTTGAAAATGGTTCTGAAAACGGCATTTCGGTAAGCGCCACAGAGGAACACACAAAGAAATGATTTGTTACTAAAACCAAATGATTGAGGTTACATGCACCATTAGTATTTCACCAGTACAACCGAATGTTAGTTGGTGCTCAGTAATTTTCAGTTATTAAAACTGAGTACTCGTATCTGTTCAGCATACACGCAGAGAAAATATATGGTTACACTATGGTCACCGCAACAATAATATGTTCTCTACAATAAAAGCATGTTCGTCGCAACCATAGTATTGTTTTTTGAATTTCATTTTGACAATAGTATGATTGCGACAATATTGCTATTTTTGAAATGTAACAATAGTATTATTGAATTATTAAATTTATAAATGAAAATATGGTTGTAGCAACCATATAAACATGGTTGGTGCAACAAAATTATTGTTGTTAAAAATTTACGTTAACAATAATTTGATTACGACAATCATACAGTATGGTTGCGACTATGAACATAACAAAAAAGGTTTTATAGAGCTTGCATGTATGTGTGTATGTGCGTATGTTTTTTTGATATACAAAGAAAAACATACACACGTTACAGTGAATGGTTGCTGTCCATTAAAAAAACAACAACAATCGGAAGGTTGTTCGAGGGTTTTATATTGTGTTTCTTTGTTCGGTGAAATACTCTAATACCGACTGGTTCTCGTTTATTTAAAATCTGCCTGCACTTAAGTATATAGCCATTGATCATGGTTTTATCACATTCGTTACTTGGTGTCTACGGATGGTGAAGTCGCATTCACCCCTGCTGACAACTAAAAGTATTTTTGACCGTTGGAATATATTTTTTTGTTTCTTGAATGAAATGTTTAATAAAAACGTGGCATCAAATCTGGCTACGAACTAATAGTAATGCAATTTAAAATAACATACTCAATTTAAAACCTTTTTTTGAATAACAACAATAACCAATCCTAATAAATAACTTAAGTGATCATAGAATGGTTGAGTGTGAATCATACTATGGTTGTGGGGATCATAGTATGGTTGTATCAGAAACATACTATGGTTGTGAGGATCATACTATGGTTGTATGAGAAACATACTATGGTTGTGAGGATCATAATATGGTTGTGGAGATAATAGTATGGTTGAGTGTGAATCATACTATTGTTGTGAGGATCATAGTATGGTTGTGGAGATCATAGTATGGTTGAGTGTGAATCATACTATGGTTGTGGGGATCATAGTATGGTTATGTGTGAATCATACTATTGTTGTGAGGATCATAATAATGTTGTGTCACAACCAAATACCCAACAATAGTATGATCCTCTTCGAATATTGTCACCCCAACCATACTTTTTTTCTGCGTGTACCAAGTATACGAACTTTGAGAAGAGAATTTTTGGATCTAAAACTCCTCACTCCACACTTGTTTAACGAAAAAATTAAAATTTTAGTCAGAGGCAAAAAAACTGTTAGCTTCACCATCAAAATATCATGAAGTGCTAGTAGGGAGGGTTATGACGAGGAAAATGTGTAAAAGAAGATGGACGATTTTTACTGGAAAATAATGTGGTAATCCATTGGCTTAAAGGCAGTAATAATGGAATTATTTTATTAAAAAAAAAAATTGAAGAACCAGTTTTTAGAAATTTTCGTCACTAATAATTGATTACAACAACAAAATGTTTGTATAAACTATTGACCAGTTGGGACAACTAAATATTTTATTCACGTTTCATTGGTATGACAGATCAATAAGTTGTGAGTACATTACGCTGATCATATTTATCATCTTGTGGTATTTCGAAACGAATATCCAATTTGAGTATAAACATTTGGTGATTGCAATCGAAATTCCTCCTTTGCAACCGAATCATTGTAGTTCCAACCGATTTTCAACTAATTTTTTCTCTAAGTGAGTAATAAAGTATATTTTGTGTCCGGAGTTTGAAGTCATAGACCTAGGACGACCGTTTGGATGGCATGCCTTGCTACCCAGCCCACGACCCAAACAATCTTTTGCGCACCTAGTTCAGTAATCATGTTATCAGCCGTCCGCGATGTTCCTAGGGTATGCGCACAATCCATTAAAGAATTAGGCCCGTTAGGCGTATATTGAGCAAACCATTCACTAGATAGGACCAGAAATCGTCACTAAGGTGTTGGTGCGCTACATTAATGAAATTGTGTTCAATAAATAATCGAGATGTTTGCTATTTTGAAGCAGTGATTTTTGTTAATTTTTTTTTTTAATTAACAAGAGAAATTTTATTTTTTTTAATGTGCTCCAAAACATAAAAACGATCCTGTCCTTCTATGACAAAGGAGTGGAAAAATTACTGGACTATTTTAGAAGTGGGTAATTATGACTTCTCTAGAAAATTTTCTTATAAAAATGTAGATTTGCACATTTTTAGTTCATACCCAATTGTTAAGCAAATACTTAATTACTTACGTCCCTCAACATTTTATTAAGGAGCAAACGGGGAATTTATTTCAAATCAAAGCGCACGATATGAGAAAAATGTAATTCGGCGCACTGATCGGGACCTTCTTTTTAACGCCAGCTAGTTTGTTTTTTTTTATAGAAAAGGTTTTACATGACAAGAGAGTAATCTCTTACTCGTAAAGTAGCCGTCATTTAGGAGGTATAAACCTGCTGCTAAAAATTGTAAGATGTTCTTACCCGATGATGAAGCTGTGTTTACCTATCTCGTACACTCTAACAGTTGAACAATAACTGTGTGAAATTAAAAATCCAGTCTCCAGTCTCATGCAATAATCGCCTAAGAGAAAATGGAAAATGCAATGACATTTTTTTTAAGTCAAGTCAGACAACCCCTGGTTCGATTTTATAATTATTTTGTCCGATCCGCAGGAAATTTAATATAGCTTATTCTTCATTATAAGTGATTGACCCTATTGAAATTTTATATATATTGCTTAAAATTAGTTTATAGCCCTCATAAAAAGTTAACTACCGACTTTAGGTTCCAATGTTCACATGTGATTTTAGTGGGCAAAGTACTACGTAATTCGTGATTCAAAAACGGGTAAGAACATCTCAATTTTCAGTGGAGGATTACACCTCGTACATGTCAGCTATACGAGTAAAAGCTATACGAGCCATGTAAACACTTTTTTTAAAACTGCATTAACCGTTCGGATCCGGCACTAATCTGTAGGTACCGATCAGTGAGTATAAGAACTGTGTATTGCACATTTTATAGATTTTAATAAAGTTCGCCATTCGTTCCTTAATGGAACGCTAAGAAAATTTAGGATGTGTTATTATAAATGCTCTTGTTCTCTTGTTCGTTTTTCGAATTTCTCCAAAGACTTTAGGCAAACAAATTGTGGTGTTCCACTCAGAATAAATCGTCCTACGTTGCTCAAGCGGAAAATTCGCCACATGACCAGTTTTGCGAAGAAACAGGCGACCATTTGCTTCGAAGTGCTTCTTCCACGGACAACTTTCGTTGGATTTGGCTCGTCTTCGAAGACCCACACGGTCGATTGCTGTTTTTTTTGCGCTCATACGCATAGATCCATGATTCGTCACCTGTGACGATCTTATAAACGTCTATTGAAGCACCACGATTGTATTTTTCAAAATTTCTTTGCACCAATCAACAAGAGCCTTTTTTTTGAGCGATTGTCAAATTGTGCGGGATCCAACGAGAACAAACCTTTTTTACGGTCAGGTGTTCATGCAATATCGAATGTATGCTGGTGGAAGAAATGCCTAAGGATGCCTCTATCTCACGGTATGTCACATGCCGATCTTGCATAATCAGTTCACGCACGGCATCAATGTTCTCTGGCACAACGGCCGTTTTTGGACGACCTTCGTTTTCGAGCGAGCGTCGGCCACCATTGAATTCATGAAACCAGTTTTTCACAGTGCTATAGGATGGTGCTTCATCGCCACACAAAGATTTAAGTTCATCGATGCACTCTTATCGTGATAATCCACGTCGAAAGTTGTGAAAATTTATCGCACGAAAATGTTCACGAGTTAATTCCATTTTTTGCCAAATTGATTTTTTCAAGTCACTGTAAACAACACAAATGATGGTCGTACGTCAAAACGTTCTGCTTACGTTTATGCTAAAAACTGTTAAACTTTGCAATGGAAATGTAAGATGGCGCCAGGCAACACTAAGTGTTGCCTAGGCCAGAAATGTATATATATCAACCCTCGTATCACGAAATTTACTGTCGTAAAACAACAAACTAAAAATGATTTCAATATTCGTGTGCTCGATTGCAAATGCGATAATTAATACCCTAGTTTCGACCTACAACTAACCGGGGCTGGACTGCGTTGGAAAATTCTTGTAGAAAACTTACAACGGACTGAACTGCCCAGGCATGTACGTGTCCTAACAAATTCGTGCCTTGACTTGGTTATCTCTCTTTACGTCGTGCCGATCTATGTACCGACGCCTGTATGTATGCAGATGTATATATATTTAATATGGTTGAGGTTATGTTTTGGTCTACTTCAAAAGTTTAACTGTTTTTTTTCAATTTACTTTTTCGCTGCCAACTAAATATTGGTTCACCACAATTTGTTTCAGCCACAGCACAACAAACACATTCAGGAACACACATACACACGCATCCAAACAAACACATTCAACGACTGCAATTGTTTGGTATGGGTAAGTGTAAAATCACCTTACAGCCAGTGGGAAAGTTGGGAAGAGGCGGGCGGTTGGCTATGGAAAAGTCCGCTTTTAATTAATGCACTTTTTTCTATCAAGCAGAAAACCAAAAGCCAACGAATTATTTGGCTTTGACAGCAAATGTTTTTAAAATACTTGTTGGCAAAAAAAATTCCAATTTAAAATTTAAAAAACTTTTTAATTGGAAAACCAACTTCTGCCTTGAGTACAAATTACTATGTATGCAAAAATACAAAATAATCGACGCATCGGGTTCAAAGCTTTTTGAGAAGTAGACAGAATAGCCTCGCAAGCAGCTCAAGGCTGTAAGTCATTACTGTGCAATATTTCAGGGTCCAGCGTTATTTCTTTGAGCCGCTATTGTGCTTGTACGAGAAAGAAACAACAGACTGGCGGATAAACAGGCAGACATGGATGTATCGTCTTCGATTTTTACGATTTAGCTAGGCTGACCAAAATTTTGATACGGGGCTAACGTAATGACTATCTTAAAACACTCCATCCTATAGTAGAGAGTATGGTAATTATCCCATATCGAAAAATATTAGGTAGAAGAATATTTTGAAGCAGGACTATGATGTCAAATTTAAAATTGTGAAGATATTGCAAAAAATTAACCATATTTGTTCTTATTTATTGAATTTTAATTATGTAAACTGGATAAACAACAAAATCATTTTTTATTTGAATAAGTAGAAACATTGAATTATGTGTTTATGATAAACACAGCGTACAAAATTATGAAATTTTATCAATAAAATTAAATTCATATACGTATACTTGAATATTATAGCATACATATGTACGAGATATGCAGATGGATGTTACAGTTTCCTTTGTGAGGCCACTTTCAGTCTCCAATGGATTGCCGATTTTTTAACCAATTTGCAGTGTAGTTTGCAAAGAATTAAACAAATCTGAATGCGAAGTTCTATATGATGTTTTTTGGACAGGACTCAAATTAAGAAGAGTTAAGCGTCAATAATCTGTTTGTTCGGTAGGAACAACATTCTGTTAAATTAAAATTATAATTATTTTCATGATAAATATATTTCATCTATAAGCGCATCGATTAAAAATCACGAGCTGATTCGTTTCAAAGTTGCCTATCTGTCTGTCTGTTCAACTGCCAACCATCTACAGGTCGCAATTGTGGTCCGATCTTGATACAATTTGGCAGAAACATGTTTTTGGAAAAAGGAAAGATATTGGGATAAGAATTTGATTTCTTTAGCTCTTAAGCACATGTCACACCTAATATAGATAACGATCAATCAGTAACCAGCTCAGATGATCTGCTTAGTATACGTTTGATATATCCCACAGTGATTACTTCGATTTAAAGAGTGATTTTTTTGAGGTTAGGATTTTCATGCATTAGTATTTGACAGATCACGTGGGATTTCAGACATGGTGTCAAAGAGAAAGATGCTCAGTATGCTTTGACATTTCATCATGAATAGACTTACTAACGAGCAACGCTTGCAAATCATTGAATTTTATTACCAAAATCAGTGTTCGGTTCGAAATGTGTTTATCGACAAATTTTGTTCAGCGATGAGGCTCATTTCTGGTTGAATGGCTACGTAAATAAACAAAATTGCCGCATTTGGAGTGAAGAGCAACCAGAAGCCGTTCAAGAACTGCCCATGCATCATGAAAAATGCACTGTTTGGTGTGGTTTGTACGCTGGTGGAATCATTGGACCGTATTTTTTCAAAGATGCTGTTGGACGCAACGTTACGGTGAATGGCGATCGCTATCGTTCGATGCTAACAAACTTTTTGTTGCCAAAAATGGAAGAACTGAACTTGGTTGACATGTGGTTTCAACAAGATGGCGCTACATGCCACACAGCTCGCGATTCTATGGCCATTTTGAGGGAAAACTTCGGAGAACAATTCATCTCAAGAAATGGACCGGTAAGTTGGCCACCAAGATCATGCGATTTGACGCCTTTAGACTATTTTTTGTGGGGCTACGTCAAGTCTAAAGTCTACAGAAATAAGCCAGCAACTATTCCAGCTTTGGAAGACAACATTTCCGAAGAAATTCGGGCTATTCCGGCCGAAATGCTCGAAAAAGTTGCCCAAAATTGGACTTTCCGAGTGGACCACCTAAGACGCAGCCGCGGTCAACATTTAAATGAAATTATCTTCAAAAAGTAAATGTCATGGACCAATCTAACGTTTCAAATAAAGAACCGATGAGATTTTGCAAATTTTATGCGTTTTTTTTAAAAAAAAAGTTATCAAGCTCTTAAAAAATTACCCGTTAGATCAACTGTGGTTATTTTGTAAGCTTTCACTGCACGCAGAGAAAAGATATGGTTACTATATGGTCACCGCAACAATAATATGTTCTCTACAATAAAAGCATGTTCGTCGCGACCATAGTATTGTTTTTTGAATTGCATTTTGACAACAGCATGATTGCGGCAATATTAATATTGTTGAAATGTAACAATAGTATTATTGCCAAGTTTAGAAATGAAAATGTGGTTGTGGCAACCATATAAGCATGGTTGGTGCAACAAAAGTATTTTTGTTTAGAATTTAAATTTAAGCAACAACATGATTACGGCAATCATACAGTATGGTTGCGACTATGCACAAAACAAAATAGGTTTTATAGAGCATGCATGTGTGTGTGCGTACGATTTTTTTTGAATATACGAGTACCAAAAAAAAAACATACACACGTTACAGTGCATGATTGTTGTCCATTATAAAAAACAACAACAATTAAAAGGTAGTTCGAGGGATTTTTATTGTGTTTACTTTGTTCGGTGAAATACTCGACTACCGACTGGTTCTCGTTTATTTAAAATCCGCCTGCACTTAAGTATATAGCCGATACCGAACAATATTCCTTCATACACAAAGAAATTAGTTGGAAATCGGTTAGAACTGCAAAAATTCGGTTGCACAGGAAGAATTTTCGTTGCAATCACCAAGTGTTTATAATCGTAATACACATTCGGCTCGACTAACCACAAAATTCTAAATATGATAATCGTATTTTACACACAACTTACTTGTAACAACTGGATATTTTTTTACAAACAGTTGGTTGCTGTTACCAATTATAATTGATAATATAATAATAATTAAAACAATAATAATAATAATAATTATAATAATAATTGTTGATGATAACTAAAATTTCATTATAACCAAAATATGTTTGTTAAATTGTAATTTTTTTTGGTTTGACTACTGACTTTAAGTTAAACATTTAATCCAATGTTTTTCATTAAAAATCTTCCATCGTCTTTTCCATTTTTTCTCCGACATGATCCTCTCTATGTTTCAAAGTACTTAAGGTGTGCACGCAAACCCTTTTTTGCCATTGAAGATAAATTTTTAACTTTTTTCGGTTAAACAAGTGCGGCATGGGTATTTTTAGGTACAAAAACCATTTTCGAATGGTTTGGATGCTTCGAATTTTCTACCTATACTTCATTTCCATCCAGTTCCAACATACGGTTGTACTGATGGAATACTTCAAGTTCATGCTACCTCAATCAATTCGTTGTGGCAACGAATCTGTTCACCGTTTGTATTTCTAAAGAAATTTGTTTTGATTTGAGTACCTATTTGACTACAATACCCTTCATTTGTACAAAGGGACCGTTGGTAAGGACCCTTTGGTCCATGAACCCAAACTTTAAAATGAATCCAAAAAACGATTCGTACTAAATATGCTTAAATTTACACGACGTGCATGCTACCTTAACCAATCGGTTTGCAAAAAAAAATCGGTTAAGGTAAAGAATATTTTGAGTTGAGTACATATTTGCCCACAATACTCTTCTTTTGAACAAAGGGACCGTTTGGTCCATGAATCCTAACTTTAAAATGAATCTATATAAGGATTCGTACTAAATATGCTTTAATTTGAGAATCCATATTGACTGTTGATCTCTCGTTTTGGTCACACGGACCGCTTTTTGCCACATAAAAATAAAATTCAGCAAATGTGCCCTATTTACGGTTAAAAGTGCGACCCAAGCATTTTTTGTCCCTAAATAATTATGATTTGTTAAGAAAATAATCAAAAAAAAAATAGTTTTCTAGAGGTAACAAAAGTGTCTTATAGGGGATTTCCCCCTGGGTCAATTTTGCCCAATAACATTTAAGCTGATGGTCATTATCCATCATCATGCAAAATTTTAGGAGCCTAGGTTAGTTCTCTTACAGTTTTGGAAATATACAATACACGCACTAAGGCTAGATCCTGCTGGAATTTTACAACAATCAATATGTGACAGCGCATAGAGAAAGGGACCTAAGGGTAAAAAAATCTATAAATGTTGACAACATCTGAGCATCGAATGAGACCGATCCCATGTCCCAAAAGTGTTCCCTCCCACAGATATTCGCGTTTTATGAAAGTGATGGTACACCAAAGATACACGTATTTAAATCTTTAAAATGACTCTCCTAAACAAAACTGGTTTTTACCCATAGGTCCCTTTCTATTTTGCGCGTCACATATATACATTATCAATATACATTACAGGTTCTCCGATCAATACTTTGAGGCGATACAAATGATATGATACTTTACCTTTCGTCGTTCAGTGGAGGATTTAAACATAACTTTCAATGCAAAAATATTGTTGGCTTAAGTAATTATTATTTGTCCGGTGTTTCCAGGGATCCCGAGAGTTCAAAAAATAACTGCCGTTATCCCCGGAAACGAAACTGTCTAGGTAAAGGAAAACTCTAGTAAAACTCTATATTTAAGCTGAGTTAGCTCCCAATGTGGAGTCTCTGTAGAGGTGGGCAATTGTGTGAAAAACTGAGATTAACAACAGTAATTCTCATATGTTTGCTAAAAAATTTGTCTTAAAAAGATCAGTTTTAAATTCCACAATTGCTGCCAAGAAGCTTTCTGGTAATGATCGTAAAGGATCCGAAATCGCGATAAAAGCAGTGGAAAGTTTTCAAATTGGTAAATTCGAAGACCGAAATATACTAACAAGCTGAACAATAGGCGTGTTCTATTGGTACTCGATAATATCTATTGTTAAGTCGATAATATCTAAACTATATGAGAATTTTTTGAAATTTTATTGTAAACAAGTATTAGTTTTATGCATGCGAAACTGTTTGACTTAAAAATTTGTAATTTGTAGAATTAGACTTTCTTCCCAAAAATTTAGTTATCTAAAACAAATTAGTTTAACCGCAAATTGTCTATAGTTTCCCCTAAACAAAATCATTTTAGTATTCTTGTACAATGCTGTAAAGTTATCGCTTTAGTGACCTCCTAAGTGACTTGCCAATAGAGCACGGCCACTATTTCGTACTGCATGAATTATTAAATTTCCATTACATTTGGTCCTTCATGTTGTAGCCAATATTATAAATCAAGATTAAATATTTTTTGAATGAATCTGCAACTCGTTTTATTTTTCTGATTATTACTATTTGAAAATTCATATCGATTGGTAGTTTCTCAGGAATTAAATGAATAAATTTGTTGATAATCAACTTGGCCGATTTCGGTATGCATAACTCTTAACAGCAGCCAGTGGGTTAATACGATATTTTATTAATGGAAATTACTGTATGCTCATTTAATTTAATATAACGTTTATTAATTATACACAATTGCATTTGTAATGCAGTTTGCCGTAAGCTTTTGGGTAAACAAATACCATTTTTTGCCGTTAACATTCATATGTGTGTTAAAAACAATTTATTGATACGTTAATTAGTGGTATTAAAGCATTTAATTTATGCCTTTTATTTTGCACCCAACACATAGCGCTGCCAGCTGCCCGAGGTGCTGACCGGCAAAAAGGTTTACGCCATGGTAAAAAGGACATTTATTTAATTAGTTTGCAACTTTTCTAAAAGACGCCACTGCGTGCGGGTGTGTGTGTGCGAGCTTGCTTTCACAATAATTACATTGATTATAAATGTTAATGTGATTTATGGTAAAAGGTACACACATACATACACCTTTACTTAACACATACAAAAGTCTGGACATATACATAATTTATATTTAAAATAAACAACTTACCTTGATTTAATGAATGTTAATATTTAATGAATTTCTGTATGTGGATGATACGATATTTATGGTGTTGACTATTGTTGAGTATTCACCAAGGGATGGCAAAGATGACAAAGGTCCAACGGCTATTCCAACTGTAATGAAACAAAAAATAATAGCAGGGAAATTGTTAGTATACATGTGGACATTAGAGTGAGTCGGACATATGTTAACTATGGTATTGGACACTTTAATAAATTTATATGTGACGCGCAAAATAGACAGGGACCTAAGGTTAAAAACCAGTTTTGTTCAGGAGAGCCATTTTAAATATTAGATCCCTTTCTATTTGCGCTTAGAATCGTCGACTTCACTTTCATAAAACGCGCATATCTCTGGGAGGGAACACTTTTGAGGCATGGGATCGGTCTCATTCGATGCTCAGATGTTGTCCACATCAAAAAAAAAAGTGAAACGTTGATAAAATGTTTTGTTTAGGAGAGCCATTTTAAAGATAAGGTCCCTTTCTATTTGCGCTTAGAATCGTCGACTTCACTTTCATAAAACGCGCATATCACTGGGAGGGAATACATTTGGGGCATGGGATCGGTCTCATTCGATGCTCAGATGTTGTCCACATCAAAAAAAGAAAAAAAATGAAAATTGATTTTTTTACCCTTAGGTCCCCTTCTCCATGCGCTGTCACATATTCAAACTCAGGCCAATTTTAAGGCAAAGAAAGCTGCAATTAGTGTTCGTAAGACTTTATGATCATAACATTACTTTTTAACTTTTAATTTTAACAATATCAACAAATGTGCTCCTCAATAGAAATAACAGTGGTTTAAAACCGGAATAAAAACGATTTAGTTTCAAATCATACAAATATGGAAGTTTAATTTCAGCACACTCGAAGAATAGATTTGTTGTCAAAACTAATTTTTTGCTGGTTGTTGCACGTACAGGGTTACTGCAATTTTTAGTTAAGGACACTATCGGTTAAAGAGACGAAGTATTGGTAACACTTAATAATTAAGATGATTATTAATACTGTATTGGATGTTGTTATACACTGTTTGTTAAAGATACTTTTTGAATTCGTTTGTCATGGATTTAAGGCCAAAATTCTAAAAAACTTCTTATTTTAGAAACTTATTTTTGAAAATATAATTTAAATTGTAAAATATTTTCAATAATAATTGCACATGTACTTCTTTCTATTCGTTATATTTTCATAGTTTTTAACCAATATTTTGTAGTAACTGGAAATGTTAAATTATAATAGACATTTTATTCTAATGTGGAGATAACTAATTACATGTTACAACAGTGAGATACATAGCATTAAGTTACTACAAAGCAACATGTGCTTCATGATTGGTTGGCCATAACCACGATTTGTGGTTAACAATAGTTCAACAAAATTCGGTTGTATTTTCCAACTTCCCTCATAGTTATATGAAATGCAACACTGCTTGCATCAAGAACTATCTTTTAATAGTCTTCTGTCATTTTGAGAGAGTTCAGTTATTTAGTTTGTGCTTAACAACTGTTCAAAACATACAACCTCGTGGAAAAAATGGAAAAAAGTGAATTTCGAGAGCTAAACCCCGAGCGGAAAATCCCGTCAATCAAACCAAGGAAAAGCTTGATAAATACTCGTACTATAAGGAATCTGCACCATCGAGTTCAATAACTTATTTAGATGCCATACACATTTCATATTAAAGTGTGGTTTCGATTTAACATGATCAGTTGGGTTTAAGGAAGCTGTCTGCAAGATGCCTGCCGCGTTTGCTCTCAATTGACCATAAACATAATCGCATGACAACTTCAAAGGATTGTTGCACGGAGAAAAAAAGTATGGTTGTGGTAACAATATTCGAAGAGCATCATACTATTATTGGTTTTATGGTTGTGGCACAACAATATTATGATCACCACAACAATAGTATGGTTCACACATAAACATACTATGATCCCCACAACCATATTTATATTGTCCCACCAACCATATTTATATTGCTGCTTCAACCAAGTTTTCATTTCTAAATTTGGCAATAATACTGCTGTTACATTTCAACAATATTAATATTGCCGCAATCATACTATTGACAAAACTCAAAAAACATTACTATGGTTGCGACGACCATACTTTTATTGCAGAGAACATACTATTGTTGCCGTGACCATATAGTAACCATATATTTTCTCTGCGTGTGGGAGTTGTTTAACCGCAACTCGAATGTGTTTTGCGGCGTTTTGTAACTGTGGATGAAACATGCATCTTTTACAACACTCCGGAGACCAAGCAGCAGTCCAACAATGGGTTTGCCCTGGTGAACCAGCTACGAAGAAGGCCAAGGTGACTTTGTCGGCCAATAAGGTGATGGCAAAAGTTTTTTGGGATGCACGCAGGATAATCCACATTGTTTACCTTCAAAAGGAAAAACAATAAACGGCGAATATAATGCCAACTTATTGCACCGATTTTACGATTTAAAAAAAAACGACCCCATACCCCAATATGAAAAAGTTATTTTTCATCAAGATAATGTTCGCGTGTACACGTAAGCAGTCGTAATGGAAAAATTGGATAAATTGGGTTACGAATTGGTACCTCACCCGCCATATTCTCCGGTTTCAGCACCAAGTGACTATTTCCTATTTCCAAACCAAAAAACTGGCTCGGTGGAAAGAGATTCAGCTCCAACGATGAAATTTTTAATGAAACAAATGCCTATTTTATGGACTTCGAAAATTTCTACTTTTTGGAAGTGATACAAAAACTGGAGAAACGTTGGACTAAGTGTATTGAGCTGATAGAAGATTATGTTGAAAAATAAATTTTTTTGTAAAAAAAAACTGTTTTTTATTCGAAAGAAATTATTGCACGCATAATATGTCAAACCATGTAACCATCAGTACCACGGTATGTTGGTAATGGCAACATAAATCTGTTAATCCGACCGAAATTTCCTAGTTCGGAACGATTTCTAACCGATTTTTTGTGTGCATGTACCGAATGTGCTGTAGGTTATTATAACCTAATTGTGATGTTTAGAACTCCTTAATGGAGGTATTATCGATTCCATGTTTATAATACCGATGGACTAAATATCGCCAGTAGAGTAGGTTTAAATATCTCCTTTTATCTACAAAGTTGTAATGAAGGTACAGGTCGTATGAACAGATCTTGCATACATTTCCACATTGTGCAGGTTTAATCTAAATGAAAATAGTGATTGTCCTGTTGACCTAGATGAGCCCAATATCATTTCATAAACGTATCCATAACACAAAATAATACTGGGTTTCATGGACGTTTTAATGAAGGCTTCATTTAAATTTAAGTGTGTCGAACAGTTAGAATTAGCTAAATTTTTCTTACTTGTAAATCTAATGCCATATGATCCGAAAACCAACAATCTCAAATTTTCAAAAACATTATAGTCGCAGTTATGACTTTATATTACGTACTTGTATAATACAGTAGTAACCTCTACAACCCTTCTCTTTCTAGGTAAAAGTAAAAGTTACACAAATACAAAAGTCTTAAACGAAAAATCGTTTTATATTCTGCTTCTAAAGTCCATGAAAAAATACCGCAGAGACAGATGTCAGACCGACAATCAGAATTTCACCTTTATTACATTTGACTAAATTCCTTGGTTGATGTCTCTAAGCCAGAAGTGTGGTCGATAGTGGTAATATAGACTTTCTAGTTCCATCTGAAACATAGGATCATTCCATCTCGCCTTTGAAGCTGCAATGACCTTCCAAGTTTTCTTCTACGGCATCACAACTTTTACAATCATACCCTTCGGGTCGTACACACAGAAAACTTACACAGAAAACTCATTTCTATCTTAATAGCTATTGAAACTTAGAAGCTAAAGGCTCAATTTATCGGTCTTCTCCTTTTTAGTACAGTCACCCTACTGCGTAAGAGGGTATGTATCAGTTGGTATGGACAAATAGTGTAACGCACTGAAAAAAACATTTTACACCCAACATATGTTTTGACCAAATTCGTTTCATGACTTTTTAATTCATTTGGACCATGTCCGTCTATGGGCGTGGCTCGCACAATAACTCTCGAAAGCAACTACCAATCGTTTTTGAATTTATCATGTCGTAATATTTTTCCAAAACTGCCTATGAAAATGGTCCATATCACTCCATCATCTAGGTAAAGACTGTCGCTCAAACTTTTTTAAGAAACGATTTTCTGCTGCCACCATGAAGGTGACCTTGCTTAATGTACTGAGGTGATGATATAATAATAAATTAGTTATAAAAACCAGTGCATCGGAAGCTATAAACAATGCATGCATCACTATTGGGGTATTAATATTAATCATACGCAGTTTGCTGGTGTGATCCTATTGTATGGTCTGAATATAATTTACTTACGCTCACTGCTTTCTTGTGTTCACAATTTATTATTCGGTTAGTTCTTTGTTTATGTGTACATTAAAGAAAATGTTACATTTCACATAAGTGGGACGTCAACAACCACGACCAGAACGAAAAAGTAGTGAAGAGGTGGTGGCTGGCTGGGCTGTTTAAGCTCCTCCAACTATGACATTTTATAATCTTTTAGCAATAACAATAGAACTGAAACTAGAACACACAATTACAATGCCAGTTCATAATTAAAGAAAAGCAAAACATTGGAAAACAAAAAAAAAAACAACAAAGAACTATGGCAAACAACAAAATCCCCTCCGGCTGATGAGCTTTTAGGTTACAACAATAATATGAAGTACATACATCTTGTTTGATATTGTATACTTATTTTTTAAAATTTAACCCCAACAAAACGGCGACATACTAACCATGTTTTTTTTCTTTCAAAATATCAAATTTAACAAGTAAAGAAAGCCTAAAGTTGGGTTAGGCTCCATAGTCTAAGTTAAGGGTGGTCCAACTACAATGCAGGGTGTTAATTGTGACTCACACCATAACGTAAAGTTTCTTACCCAACTTAATTTGACATTTCTTTGCTTCAGTGTGTGGCAAATTAAAAGGGGGTACACAATTGTAAAGGGGTACACAATTGTTAATATTGTTGTTGCCTTTTACGAAAATGGGCGTTCAAATCACAATGTATTTCGTATACTTCTAGATTTTTTGTGGTCACTGTATCCACAGTGGATTCGTTAACAAGCAGAGAATTACGGCATTTGGGCAAATGAAAATCCACTAGTGATTGTTAAAAAGCCAATGCATCTATAATGAGTGAATTTTTGGTGCGATTTATAGTCTGGCGGAATCATCGGCCCTTACTTTTTCGAAAATGAGGTCAGCCAAGCATTAACTGAGAATGGTATTCACTATCGCGAGATTATAATGGACTTCTTGTGGCCAGATATTAAAAATAAAGACCTAGGCGTTAAGCGGTACCAACATGATGCAGCCATTTGCCACACAGCCAACGAGACATTGGTCTCTTTTACTCGAGAAATTCAATGGCAGTGTTAACTCACGTCATGATTTAAAGTTCTTGGACTTCTTTTTTTGGATATTTAAAAGAAAAAATAACCGTCAATAAACCTAGAACAATGCAAGTGCTATAATATTAAAGCATTCGTCACGTTAACGACTTTGAACCTCCATTATGTCTTACAGTAATTAAGAATATGGATCAGCGGATAGAGGTATGGCACCGGAGACGTGACGAGCATTTGGCCGTTATTTTGTTTTACTCATAATTGTCATTGACCCTTCTATCACAATAAAATTTATTAAGATAATTCTTTCAGAACTTTTTGTTTTTTTTTACAAATAACATCGTGCATTTTAGTTGGAACACTCTTTATATGACCTCTTATTGTTCGGAATTGTTGGTTTCTACTATGTCTGTGAGATACGAGTATATATCGTCCATTTAGTACAATTTACAAATGACACAATACAAATCTTGTCTGTAGATAGCCGCATACCATATTTCATTGAAATCTGATAACATTTTCAGCTACATTTTTACTTAAATCCCCAAATTTTGAAATATACATGCATCATGAACAGATCTGATGTCATCGTATGTTTATCGTGTCTGCAAAATATGCCGCAAACCAAATTTCTTTTAAATCTGATGAAATTTGCAGCTGTTAGGTCAGCAAGATCCAAATTTGTATCGGAGCATTATTAAAACTGCAAGCCTTCTCCGCCATTTTAAGCCGGAAATAAAACAATGTGCAAAGTTTCATAGAATTTGGACAGATAGAGGAACATGTATAAATGGACTCAGAAAAAATTCCAAATATCCGTATAATTTTTTACGGGTCTATAAAACTTTTTTTTGGATGTAACTACCATCAGCACTAACTCATAATGCCCCTGTATCACACCTAGTAACATCTTATTAAACGACTTTGAAAATTTTGTATACAATTTGTTCCCACTTAAGAACAAAATTTTGGATTTTAGATCCAAGAGTCTGAACGTCAAATATATGAGTCTGATAGTCAAATTTTCAAAATTAATTCATATTATCCATATTTGGATTTGTAAGGAAATTTTATTTAATTGGGGGTTTCCATATTTCCATATTAACTACAGGTTGCTTGCTTTGAACATAAGCGCCGTTTCATAGCCCTCTACTGTCTCACCACGACTTATGTAAGTCCACGACTTATGTAAGTCTACGACTTATGTAAGTCCGACGCCAATATTTTTTTAAGGGTTTTGTTTTAGTTCGATGTATGATCTTTTTTTTGTTTTCCAGAAAGCAAAACGGCCCAAAGGCCAATTAATACCTCTAAACTTCTGATGAGTAGAAACCGTCAAAGTGCGGACATAATGTACAGGGTGGGCCAAAAGTTAGCATGGGGTTAAAAACTTTAATAACTTTTTCGTGTATTAATTTTTTTTCATATTATATAAGTAAAATACAGGAAATGGATTTTTTTTACACTAAGTATGAAAAATTATGTTACTTAATTTCCATGACATCTTTTAAAATTTGTTTGCAACAATGTTGGCTTTGAGTTGGAGGATTTTCCCGGGCTTTTTTACATATACCTACTCCTTTAAATAAGCTCAAAGAAAATAGTCGGGTGCTGACAAATCTGGTGATTCCGCTGGCCAAATATTTTCCGAATTTCTGAAACTATTCGCTCTCCAAAAATTTGACTTAAAAGTGCCATTGTGTCTAGGACAGTGTCCTGCTGAAACCACATCTCAGGTCTGTTTTCAAGAGCAGGATGTAAAAAATGTTCTACCATAAACCGATACCGATCTCCATTTACGGTTACAGCACTTCCATCTTCATTCTCGAAGAAGAAAGGGCCAATGATATTTGCAGGTGTGATCCCACACTATGCTGAACACCTAATGGGGTGCAATTGGAGTTGATGAATGGCTCTTGGATTTTTAGAACCACAGAGCCTACAGTTCTATAAAAAAAAATAAAAACAAATATATAAACGAAAGAGTTATTAAGTTTTTAAACCCAATAGTAACACCCTGTAATTAATGGATGATTTTCGTTTAAAAGTATTAGCTTACTGTTGATGACCTTAGCTCTAAAAGAACCTGGTTAGAAACGGCTGTACAGTCTTCCCTAGCAACCGTAGCTAGTACTTTTCATATTTTTTTAAGCTGTTTATGAATATAAGCTATAATGTTTAAGGACCAGAATGGAAGCGAATCAAGCTCAAATGCTAAGAGCGAATAAATTGAAAGAAATAATAAACTTTTAATAAATGTTTAAAAACAACTAGTATGTACTCGTATATAAAGTCCAATTGTTAAAAATACGTAAACCATAGCTGACCTATCTACCTGATAGTCCTGCCATTACACAAATTCTGTTTAACTGAGGTCCTTAAAAGTTACACTTCAATCCATTTCAAGGAAAACTAGACATTTTCTAATGACATAATAAACAATCGACTAATATATCCTGTACGCACACAGCTGCACCGAGTACACAGTTTCTATAAACCCTACAGATCATTGATTTATTTCAAGCCCCAACAATATGTGTCTACATTCAATTTACACTTTATGGCGTTTGTTGCCACAACGACGTTAGACTTTAAAGAGCGAAATGTTAAAACGGCTCCACTCCATAGATGAGCATAATGCAATGTTGAATAAAATTCAACAAAGCATAAAACATATCCGAAATTGATTGCAAATAGTTACATTCAACCTCATACCCAGGCAGAGACTGCACCAGCAGCAGTAGAAATTCCAAATGCAAATATTAAACTTGCCATTGTTGCTGCAACAGCAGCAACAATGGCACCATAAACAACAATAACAAAAATCTATGCACACAAGGATTACACAACCATCCTAGGAGTTCCATACATGGGACAGGGGGGAAAATCAAGGCAACCTGCAGTTCACTTACACAGGATACCATTAGGAAACCGAACGCTATAAATCTCTGCCTCAGTAGGTAGTTAGATCGGAATGAATGAATGAATGCATGAGGAAATTGAATTAGAAAAGGTGTTACTACGAGTATATGGGAAGAATACATGTATAGACAGGGTGGCCAAAAATGTATCATCCTATCGGCCATTGGGTTGATTGTTTTTCGCCTGAATATTCGTTGCAAATTTTGCCAAAGAACAACCTTATCTGGTTCAAAAACAGCTGATCAGTCTGTCTTGTAACCAAGTAACTAATACATCTCGCCAATGTTCAATGTTGTTCACGACATGAAACAACAAGGTTTATACGAGTATCCATAATAAAAATTATTTAATTTAAAATCTTAAATTCCCAAAAATACCTATCTTAAATTTCTCAACGGCGCAGTAAATGAATTGCGCATAAAAGTGAAAAAGGACCAGATTCCTAAACAACCCTAATGGTTTTGGGACACCCACATAACGTGTCATTCCCAAAGACTCTTACATTGATTTAAAATAATAGCGAGATGCTCTATTTACGCGGGGTTTCATCAAATCATAATATTTGAGGAACGCTGTGGGTAACATGGTTATTGTGATTAGTAGCCTATGCTTGGTGTGATGGTAAGTGTGCACGACTATCGCATAAGTAAACCCAATTTTAAATCCGTCTAAGAACATCTAAAATTTTTTAAAGGTGGGTTTACATGGCCCAACGCTACAATAAAAATAAGGGACTAAACTATACGCCACGTTAACTCTACTTAATTATATACATTTGTTGCTGCATGGGATGGCATTGAGCAGTAGCTTTCGATCGCTGAGTACAAGACTTATATCGAGCGCAGCTTAACTTATTCGAGAAAAATTTGTTCCTTTAAATGATGTTGAAAAAGAAGTAAAAACAATGATCTATGAGTTTTTATTGTAGCAAGCTGTTGAGTTGGGACTAGGTTGCAGCATTTACAGCTCATGGGGCAGTGCACATTTCAAAGGCTTCGTCTTTGAGTCACATTGTTTCCTTATTTTAGTGACCTGGCGCCAATTGACATTTCCATTGGAAGGTTTGACATTTTTTAGCATAAACGTACTCAGAACGTTATGACGTACGCCCATCACTTGTGTTCTTTACAGTGACTTGAAAAAATCAATTTGGCAAAAAAATGGAACTAAATCGTGAACATTTTCATGCGATCATTTTTGTATGGCGATGAAGCATCATCCTACACTGTAAAAACTGGTTTAAGAATTCAATCGGGGCTGACGCTAGCTCAAAGACGAAGGTTGTCCAAAAACGGCCGTTGCGCCAGAGAACATTGATGCCGTGCGTGAAATGATAATGCAAGATCGTCATGTGACATACCGTGAGATAGAAGCATCCTTGGGCATTTCTTCCACAAGCATACATTCGATATTGCATGAACACCAGGTTTGTTCTCGTTGTATCCCGCACAATTTGACAATCGCTCAAAAAAGGCAAAGACATTTTGAAAAAAAATACGAAAAATACGAAATTTTGAAAAATACGTTGCTTCAAAAGACGTTTTCAAGATCGTCACAGGTGACGAATCATGGATCTATGCGTATGAGCCCGAAACAAAACAGCAATAGACCGTGTGGGTCTTCAAAGAGGAGCCAAATCCAACGAAAGTTGTCGCCTGCTTCTTCGGCAAAACTGGCCATGTGGCGACTGTTCCGCTTGAGCAACGTAGGAGGTCAATTCTGAGTGGTACGCCACAATTTGTTTGCCTGAAGTCTTTGGAGAAATTCGAAAAACGAACAAGAGAAGACGAATCATTGTGCACCATGACAATGCTTGCTCTCACACATCGACTTAAACCAGCGCCTTTTTGACCGGCCAAAACGTTGAATTGGTGGGTCATCCGCCGTACAGCCCTGAATTGGCACCCAATGACTTCTTTTTATTCCCGCACATCAAGAAAAAAATGCGTGGTCAACGATTTTCGTCGCCAGAAGATGCTGTTGAAGCGTTCAAAAACCATGTTTGGAGGTGTCTCAATCGGAGTGGAAAAATTGCAAATAATGCTGGAGAATACTTTGAAAAACAATAAAACCATTCATTATTAGCCCAGAAATGTATATTGCAGCCCTCGTATTGCAGAAGTAAGAAAGATGGCCTGACATCACTACTTTAAACTTCTATCGAAGGGAAACACAGGTCTATGTGAAGTTGGAAGCTATAAGAGATATTATTCTAGAAGATTGACACCATCTACCGCTCGCAGTGCTGGTCTAGTCTATACGATTAAATGATAGCCCCCACATGACCGGTATTATCTTCAAACAGGAAAACCTGTCGTTAATTCCAGTCTGACAGAAAAAGTATAATTTTCCGGGGTTCCTTAATTGCCTTTAAGGTACCCCGAAAAGAAAAAAGTTTCCCAAACAGCTTAAGATAATAAGCCATTATCAGGATACTAACATATGTCCTTCGACCGCTATCTTGTTTTCCTTTTGATCAGATATACCTATTTCAATAATATATACGCTTTATAGGGTTAGGTCATCGCCTAGAAATATTGATCGGAAATATTTCTAAGCGATGCCAATGGTATGACAAATTTAATATACACTCTATTTTACGTAATGGTCTTCAAAACAGTAAAAAAGAGCTTTTAAAAATGCGACGGTTTATTTTTAATGTATATGCAAAGGGTAACCCTGTAAATATTTTGTTCATGTTACTAGTGTTGGCATAAACAAAAAGAAACCTGAATTTAATCTGCGAAAATGTTTTTTTTTTGAATAATTACGAGTGGGATAATTTTTGTGTACACAAAAACTATTCTCAGACCAAGAGCTAGATCAAAATCTCTTAAATGATGATAATCTAGCTTTTGGTCTAATATATCGGCTAACTGTTAACTTCTTATTGTTTCAAATATCAGATGCTGAATTAAGGGCGTCGTGAAAAATACAATAATTCGTAGCCATATGAAAGTGGCCAAACTAGGTATGAATATACTTCATATGTACAGAGTATTCTAAGCAGACAAAGGTCCTTGCTGACCCTAAATCAGGAGGGACCTTTTAGATGAGGGCTTAACGATACATGGGCTACTATGCTCCAACTTCACCTGCATTAGTTTTAGAATACATTTAAATCACTATGATTAATTTAAGCAATGGTGGGTGTATCTATTTAATACAGAACTCACATCGTAAGGGACCTTTGCACTGAAGCTACAGAAAACATAGGCCTATACAATCGAGCTGTAAAATATGAAGAGAGTAAGAATTAAAATTTGGCTTCTATCATAAGCTCTGAAATCTAAAAGGATTTTTTATATCGGTTTTTCCAATATAGATATAACGAATTGGCATCTTTATTTTAACACACCCTCAAATATTTTTAATGATCTTTCAGTGTCAGTGGTAAAGTTTGCTTACGAGAAACGTTTGAAAATCATTAAAAATTACTTCCGAAATTCTGAGTCGGTGGTCGCAACTTTAAGAGCGCATCGCCGATATGTGGTTTCAACAAGACAGTGTCACCCACCACTAGGCTCACAGCATGCGTTACAATCGATTTACAGAAAGGCAAATTCGGTAAACGTGTTATCTCGAAAGAGCAGTGGTCATACTATCTGTAGCCACGTCATCAGCTTTTTATATCCTGTACCACTAACAATACGATTTCCTTACAAAAGCGAAAATAAATTAGTTTTACAATTATAGGGGTAATATAATGCAATGCGCTAGACCATTCGAACACGGACATATGTATTTTAAAAAAACAATGAAAATTTTTTCAGAAATCCAAATATGGCATTATTTTAAAAATCGGTTTCTCGGAACTTGGGTTAATGGGTCCTTAACACCTGTTTTAACTTTTTATCAGATTATTTTGTCCTTTTTTTGCGTTGAGAAATGTACTAGTATAATATGGTTTTAGGCACAAATGTGGATAAGGATAATAAAAATCATTCAAGATTATATTTTCGACTATTGAAGCAATATAAAATTAAACCTTTGTAGAATTTTGATAATCAAAAAATACATCATCAAAAATATACAATAGTAAAGTTTGTAAACTTTTCACTAGTAAAATATACAAAACTAACAATAGGATTTTTATTATTTTGATTATTAATTGACCTTTTTTGGTTTTTCTTAGGCTTTACTAAATGGGCTTAAAGATCATAAAAAATATTATTTCATTCTTTTAATTTTGTTGGTATTTTTGAGATAGAAGCATCCTTGGGCATTCCTTCCACAAGCATACATTCGATATTGCATGAACACGTGGCCTTAAAAATGGTTTGTTCTCGTTGGATCCCGCACAATTTGACAATCGCTCAAAAAAGGCAAAGGAATTTTGAAAAAAATACGAAATTTTGAAAAATACGTTGCTTCAAAAGACGTTTTTAAGATCGGTACAGGTGACGAATCATGGATCTATGCGTATGGATCTATGCATGGATCTATGCGTAGGATTTTTATTATTTTGATTATTGATTGACCTTTTTTGGTTTTTCTTAGGCTTTACTAAATGGGCTTTAAGGTCACTTTCAACTTTAATGCAAAAAAAAAATATTATTTCATTCTTTCAATTTTGTTAATATTTTTCCAACTTCTGCGTGGTTTGTTTGATTGATACTCGATTTTAAAGCGACAAATTGGTCGTAAATGCTATAACTTATAATTACTGTAAAAGCTCTCGACATTTTTTGTTTTATGCAAAAATAAATTCTTCCTATAAATCATAATTTGGTTCATTTGAAAGTGTAAAACAAAAAAAAAGTTATTCAGGACACATTTTAAAAAATTAAAAGCCCAGCTCGCTATAAGCTTTTCTCAAATTATCTTTCCTAACAACTTTTCATTTTCAAACTGTTTACTACACAGATTGATAGTAGATTTGAAAACGAAAACAATTATTATTTTTCAACAATGTTATAAAGGTATGTCTTTATCGACCTCTTAATCAAGTTTTTAATCAAACACGACCAATGTGATTTGCTACTTGAAATATTTATCAATAAATGTGAAAAATAATATGTCACTGTTTTCATTAAAACACCAGAAAAGTCGCTTAAGTTGCCGAGTTAAAGTATGAGTTATTTAACTTGACAATCATGGTCATTGCAGGCAGCCAAACAAGACCAACATTTGTTCATGGCATTCGCATATGCGAACGAATTCCTCCAGATACCGTTTTATTGGAACTCGTCTGTTAATTTCCATACAATTATTCGAGACGAAATTCGGTGAATTTGGGTTTCAATTGTATATAAGAATGAGACATTTGAAATTATTATTTATCAAATTATAATAGTTAAAAATGAAATTAGAAAATAAGTCTTACATTGGCCCAGAATTTGATTAGTCTGGCCAACTTAAGGAAGCCATCCGCCATATTTCTGTAAAAAAGGACAATGTTGTTTCAGAACTTTGTTTAATACAAAGCATAGTTCTCGGAAATAAATGCATGTTAGCGAATGATGAAAACCGGTACCCACAGTCCTGTTCGAAGGTTTTCCTTACTTATATCCAGCATACTATGGGTATACAAATAAAAAAAGTATTCTCATTCCCTGGTTTCGGTATACATAACATATATATCTACATTTTATATATTAAAATTCTTTCACGGACCTTCGTAAATAAATAAATGAATTTCGTGACATTGCACAAAACAACATTTCAATCTACTTTTCATATTGTCAATGATGAAAAGTTGAATTAACTAACTTTATCACATCCCAATTTATATTCATATAATCAAATCTTCATTTATCAACAATGACTGATATTGACAACAGCATGTCTGTCTGTCTGTCGGCCTATCCCTGCCGTAAAGGGCGCAAGTCAGCGACTTGGACGAACTTGCTGCCTATGATAAGTGACTTATTCAAACAGCCGTAGACAACATTTTGCTCTTTTGTTACACATTTCTAAATCGACATGAAATGCGAACCAAACGCAAAGTTTCCTTCCTTCCGTGTAAGCCATTGAGTTTGTGTGGTGTGCTCGGGGGAGATTTAAAAGTCTATTCAACATGAAATATTTAATTTCAAGATTTTCCTTTTTTTCTATTTCGAAGAGCAAAGTAAGGGACAAGAAAAGTTTTGTGTCATTCTTTAATTTTTTTGTGTGTTTCTTTTTCTTCTTTGTGATATTTTTTTATACTCGAGAAGACCTTAACAGCAAGCCAGAAGTTCGAGTACATTGGAAAAAATATATTTTTTAGTATTGCCGGAAAGTATGGACGATAGTCGTATTTTCTTTTTTTAGTTTCTGCTTTGAAGTTCGAAAGAAAGTATGTGAACAAGGGCAAAGTCAAACTAATAGTATTGTCACCAAAGTTGGTGCGTTCTTGGTAAGAGTTTTTATTCTACATTTTACTTTTTACTTCCTTGAGATTTCCCATTATGAAAGCATAAAGTACTTGTTGTGTGGATACAAGAATAAAGTAGCTGTTGTTTTTAGAACGCTGAGAAATTAGTTGGCAAGATATCGAGAGGATTTACCCAGCTAATAAGTTATTGCTATCGAATATGAACAATTATTAAGTCACAGGAAAAATATAAGTTGCAAGTCTTGTACGATGTAATTGGATAACTTAAAGGTTTAAACAACATTTTGGGAAAGTAGTAGGGTTGCACTAGACTAGGGTAACTTAAGCAGTTAGCCGCGATATAGAAACAAGGCTATCTCTCTTGCCTAATTTCTATATCTCGGTTCACGAAATGCAGAACATTTGGAGGGCACGATAAGAATGTCCTTCAAAATTATATTTTTAGCCCTCCCTAAGACAAAACCAACAGAATCCTATGTTAAATGATCTCCTGACTTCGAATTGAATGTCTGTTTTGCCCCGCCACGTAAATTTTTCGCGATATCGCGACTGACTTTTTGACTAATCTGCCTAAAACTTCAGCAATTTTTATCCGGTTCACTTAAAAATAAGTAATATTAATTGGTAAGAAATGCATCTTTCATGTTAATTAATATTTACAGCAAATACAAATTGTGGAAGTTAATTTTCATAAGCTATACGTGATTAGCAAAACACGGCATTCAATTCGTGGAGTCACAAGTGTACCGAAAGTCGACCAATTTATGCTCAATATTGTCTATAATGCTTTGCAACATGAATTATCGCCTAACTTGATGAAGTATTTCTGGGAAAGTTCAAGAAGAAGGTTCCTCGTAAAATCTATCAGCACCTTTGCTATAACGAAGCATATGAACCGTAGACGGGCATGCCAACTTCAACGTAGTCGGGCCGCATAAAAGTCATTGTTATATGGGCGGTGCCACGCCCCTTTGTACATTCCTCCGGTTATGTACCTAGAAAATAGTTTATGACTGAACGTAGCATAAAGTCAAATTTTTATAATGATCAGAGGTAATGGTTATGATGTGTGTAGAAATAAAAACCTACAAAAATACCACAAATATAGTGACTTTTTAGAGGTTGTCTCAGTCCTTGGTTGGGATAACATTTTGTCTTTTAACTGATGAATATATTGTATCTTATACTTTGCCTTCCAGAGAACGGCAGGCGGTCATTCAGTTAAGGATATTCGATAATATTTCAACAATTCCTCTCAATTCCTCGGTCGTTCAGTACATAATCTTCGATAATATTTCGAGGTGCTGCCAACGGAATGACAAAGTAAATATACAGGGTGTCCGCCGGGAAAGTATACTACTTTATTTTGCCGCCATTTGGTAAACAGTAGTCTTAAACAGTTCATATTTGGCAGTCGTGAAGTAGAAAAATATTTGATAAGTCGTTAAACATTTTATCAAAATCAATCATTGATTACTGTGGCGATGAGAAAGTTACGTGGAGTTTTTGGGAGAAACGTCGTGCCAACAAAACGCACTATTTATCGTATAGTGAATGATTGTGAAAAAGAGGGTCTGTAGCTGATAAGCCAAAGCATGGACAAAAATTACTGCAAGATCGGCTGAAAACTACAGTGCTCAAGAAAGTGTTCCAAACAATTCATCAACCTCAATTCGACGCCGTGCTGAATGTAATGAAAAATGTGCTCAAAAAGGCTGCACTTGTGAGGCTTACAGAGGCGGATATTGTTTTCCATACATACGAGTAATTGTATTGTAACAAAATAGTATACCTTCCCGGCGGATACCCTTTTCGTTCTATGGGTGTATAGAAAATGCAATTGTTGATTGCTTCACTTGAGCAAATATTTTTCACACTTATTAATTTTTTTGTTTGTTTTTATTTCTTCGGTAAGAAAGCTTAGGATTTTTTTTATGCTAAATCACATTTAAAAAATAAATTGCAATTATGAATTTTTCCACTCAAATAAATATTTCTTACACTTTTTGTCAGTTATCTATGTTTTTCTTATCTTTGTTGAAAGTCAAGAACCACACTTTAAACAAATCACCACAGAGTAGATTACAATAAGCGATGGTAGAAGGTAGGACCTTCGCCCAGTGGCTGTTCAGATTGTCCAGGATGAGGTTGCTCTTAACGTTCATTATCAATAAGATTCGGCATACCACATGGAATTTAATGCGGAAGCAAATGTTATTGAAAGAAATAAAAATCGGATACACTAAAAAATATTGAATAGTTCATTCATTTTTACTCAAGGAAATATTTACGTATATTATTTCAAATACCTCCATGGCATTACACTAAAATTTTCAAGATGAATGAAAACATTTTTATATAGAATATGTATATATTCGACAACAATATGGAGTGTACTAATTTGCCATATTTCTAAAGATCAAGAACAAGCGGTGTAAAAATTGGAATAAGGCGGATTAGTTTCATAAGATGTTGTCAGCCATCTTAAATCGTATTCTTTACAAAGGATATGTTATGTCCAAGTTATCTGGCAAGCGCTGGTGTACAGCATAATAATGTAAGTCTGCTGAGCTACGATAGCGTATAATTTGAGTAAACTCAGGGTTTTTCTTGCGTACATCGTTTGAGCTATGAAGACATTTGAGAGCATAGGATTTGTTGAGGTACTCTTCAATAAATGTCAAAGTCATTTTTAGCATATTTTTGGTGCCTTAAAACTCTTTTCATCTTTAGCTCAAAAGTCTCAGTTATTGCTAAATTTTATAAGAAAAATGTTTTCATTCATTTCATATTCATTCCAAGAATATATTTAAATATGATTGAATTTGCAGGTATTTTTTATTTTTACCCTTTCCTTTTTTATATGAGGAGAATACTACCACAGTTGGTGAATCGATTTTTTTTTTAAATATTCCTTTTGGTTTCGAGTTCAAACAAATTTTATTTGAAAAGAAGAAGTTTTATTTTTGCTATGTTAGAATGTGTTCAACAACAAATGGTCAGAATGCTAAAGAATTTTTTCTGGTATGTTTTTTTCCGTTTGTCGACAAAAAGACCATAAAAGAAATTCACACAAAAGTCTGTTGTCTTTTTTTCTATTTTTATTGGCGAACATTAAAGAACTTGTGGGTTAGAAGGAGCATATTAAGAGAGAAAACGCAAATCTTGAAAGCACATTTTATTATGTTTTTTTTCTGTATAAATTTAGTTTGTTGAAGTAACAAAGCTAATAAAACTTTTGCTTTAGCAATGTAGACTATTTAAAGAATGTTAGCTCACACAGCCATGGAAATAATACAAGTAAAGAGGATGTTGTTGTTGTAGTCGGTCAAGGTGGGTCATGACATTTTTAGCACGAAAGCAGGTTTAGGAACTCGAAATGTGAACCCATTAAAATGGTGCAAAAGTTAAATAAGCTGTTTAGACTTGATATCTGAATTTTCATAATAACACTATACTTTTTTGGGAAATGTAAGCGGAGAAAATATATGATTACTAAATGGTCATGACAACAATAATATCAATTTCAATTCAATTGGTTTATTTATTGTAAGGATAATATTTTGTAGTGTACAATAATATACATTGATATAAACTTATTCAAAGAGATTAGTCTGACTGACTTTACAACTTAAATATATATACAAAACTTGTAATATTGTTATCCTAAATAATATTATATAAGTTAAGAATAAAGTGAGCAGAAAACCTTTTATGAGGGAAAACTAAATCTGGGCTAAAATACTGAAGTTAACTGGCAAAAAAACTGTTTAACAAAGTGAATTTATATGACTATACCGTGAGTGTAAACATTTATCAAAAAATGTATTAGTTATAAAATTTAATTTATCCTTTACGAGTGGAATATTATGGAGTGAGTGAAGCCTTAGGGTTGAGTAATATCGCGGGAGGTCATACATAATCTTGAGAATTTTATTCTGGGAAATCTGAAGTCTTTTTAAGTCACAGTCGGATGCGTTATGCCATGCTGGGCCAGCATAAATCAAAATGCTATGGAAAACTACCTTAAATATACGAATTTTATTCTCGATGTTCAATTTTGACATTCGATTAATGAAAGCATACAAGGACCTTGTAGTTTAATTTAATCTATTAACAATATTTGAAATATGAGCGTTGAAAATCATCTTATTATCAAAACTGACTCCCATGCAACAATAATATGTTCCCTAAAATAAAAACATGTTCGTCGCAACAATAGTATGGTTTTTTGAATTTCATTTTGACAATAGTATGATTGCGACAAAATTAATATTGTTGAAATGTAATTAAATTTAGAAAAGAACATTTGATTGTAAATAATTTGATTGTATGGTGCGACAAAAGTATTGTTTCTTGGGTTTTATTTTATATGTCGGTCATATGTCGGTCTTGCTTAATCAGTTCGCATGGATGGTTTCAGGCAAAGTGACCGAATTTGGAAGACCTTCACGAAATTCACCCTGGAGTGAAAGGCGTCTGACACTGAACTCATGTTACCAGCGATTAACAGTGGTTTTTGATGGTGCTTCATCGCCAAAAGTCGAAACAAGTTGATTTAAACACTTTTGTCTCGATTGCCCACGCCGAAAATCGTATAAAATCATTGCACGAAAATGTTCACGGGATAATTCCATTTTTTGACTGAGATGAATTCTTCAACACACTGTAAACAAAACATTACGCCCTCAAATGACAAAACGTTCTGAGTGAAGTTATGGTAAAAAATGTCAAAGTTTCCAACGGAAGTTCCAGTTTCCATCTGGGAATACTAGTATTCCCAGGACCCGAAATATATATAGCAACCCCCGTATTCTATCATTGGTACGGAGATCATTTTTCTAGAACATTACGCATACATTGCAAGTTTTTCGTTCGACATGCTCTTATCTTCCTTCAGTAGAAAAATGTAAAAGACATATTAAAAGGTATTGGTGAATGCTCATATTTTGTGCATAAAAGTTGCCCAGTAAATTTCAGTAGGAACCACTGAAGACGTCAATTCGAAATCTCAAATTGGTTGTCCTTTTCTATTAAAAAACTGCATAAATATTTAAGTTTTCTTCTAAAGAACTTCTATTATGATTTTAATAATTAGGAAAGCTTTTAAAAAAGATTTCATCCTTTTACAAACAAAAATATATATTTGAATTAAATTTGAGGTTTTCTATGACGGCAAATTTATATTTTTTTTTGTTTTTTTTTTAGTTAGTACTCGTACATGGCATGATTGAGTTGTGTTTAGATTGGAAATAGTAAATCATAAGTCTAATTTTAACAGACTTTGATCTGACATAAATCTCTTTACATCAGTAACCTTTTGTTCTTAATTTTCAATTGCGCGTATGTTGTGTAAATAGTGCGGGTGTGAAATGGGCTTCGCACACTTAAAACCCAAACTATAGGTTACTTTCATTAATTGCCATATTGTTCTAAAATATATATATAAAGTCCATAGTACATCCTTTCAAACATTTAGTCTATTTTGCAACTGTTTTGAAGTTTTTGTAGCCTCCAGTGTATGTCTGAGTTATGCATTTGTATGTCGGTCCTATATATGTGTTTGTGCAGTGCATATGACCGAACTATTGCCAACAATTTGTTCAAAAAGATATACATTTAATTGAACAATTTGCAATTTCTAAAACTTTTAAACTACAATTGCACTGATTGCTTTTAAGGCAAAAAGAAAGATATTTCAAAACTAGTAAATGAAAAGAAAACATAAAATGCTTGATAAAAAATATACACAAAGACAATAAATTCAGGGATACTCGTACTCGTATTTAAAAACAAATTAATTGATCAAAATCTACGAGTATTTTAGAGATTTTTTTAAACAAAAAAGTCGACATACAATTTATTTTCTCAATATATAAGGTAAGGTACATCAGAATACATTCTGTTTCGCATAACTTTAAATAGAAATATGTACGCAGTTATTTTCGATATTGGCATGAATTTCTAAAGAATATTTGATAAAAGTTAAATTTGTTTCAGCTAATCGAACTGAGTGATTTACTAAGTACATACTGGTGTTTGTTAAGGAACTTTTGACTAATCACTGCGTTAAATCAGCTTATTTTCGGATCGAATTTATTTTCTTACAAACTGTGCCATTAAATATTTTGGAGGGCAATTTTCGTACGAACTCGAACTTTTTTGTGTGTATAGTACTCTTTTTATGTAATTTTTTCAAAAAAAAGGTCGAAAAGGACTCGCCAACTCTGGGCCGAAAAGGACACACCAATAATATTTTGTATATGATTTCACTTAAGACCAATCATCAAAAGTATCCTTTTATATTAAGGAATTTAAACTATTTTCTGCAAAATGTAAATTTCCTAGGGAAATTAAAAATAAGTGAGATCTTCCAGGACCTTGTTCTTTTTCGAATAGACTATACTCATCAAAGTCTTTTATATCCCGAAGGAATGATTCACCACTCCAAAAATTGTTGCTCGAAGATGTGGTAGGTATGTTTAATTTTAAGTCAAATGGAGTTCCAATAAAGCGGAGTGATAAACATCAAAAGTCTACAAAAACGCTTCATAGCAAGTGAAAATAGGTAGATATTGTTAGATTAACAGGTCGACGGAAAATTCTGGGCCTAGCCGCGCCGCGTTTTGATATCTATGATACAAATGACCTACTTGGCCTCTAAGTATAGGTGAGAGTATATGTAAGTCATACTATGGTTGTGTGGATCAAAGTATGGTGTTGTGTGATTCTTACTATTGTTGGGAGAATCATAATATGGTTGTGGGGATCAAAGTATGGTCATATGTGAGTCATACTATTCTTGCCTCAACCATATACCCAACAATAGTATGATGTTCAAAGTATGGTCATATGTGAGTCATACTATTCTTGCCAGAACCATATACCCAACAATAGTATGATGTTCTTCGAATATTGTTATCTCCACTATACTCTTTTCTTCGTGAGGAGATAAAGAATTTTACCGAAAAATTTTGTTTTCAGATGAAGCTCAATTTCGTCTCGGTGGCTTTGTCAAGAAGCAAAATTGCCGCATATGGGGTTCGCAGAACCCACACGTGGCTATTGAGAAGCCAATGCTTGCACAATGAGTCACTGTTTGGATGTGAATTTTAGGCTGGAGGCATCATTGGTACATTTTTTTCGAAAAAGAGCAAGCTGCCTTTATTTTCAAATGGAGCATTAACGCGCCACGCCCAACGAATTTTTGTTTCCAAATATTCAAGAGAATGATATGGACGACATTTGGATTCGACAAGACGGACCATATGTCACACAGCCAACGCAACCATCTATACTTATATTTTAAGCACTGTTTTCGAATCGGATAATCGAATAACCAGCCGATATTGTGATGTCAATTGGCCGTCTTGGAGCCGTAATTTGAGCCCTTTGCATTATTTCCTGTTAGGAAGCCATTGAGTATAAATGTTACGCAAAGCATCCAGTTGCCATTAAAGAGATTCCACCCGAAACTATCGAAAGCCAGTTGTGGTAGTCACATGAATGATATTGTGTTCCATTACTAAATGAACCTTTTCAATTAAAATCAGAAAATTTTCAGTTATTGTTAGGCTTGATATTCAATATTAGAAGTACAACAGGACAGAAGTAAAACAATTATTTAAATTGATTACCCCAGATGATGAACGACGAAGCCAGTTCGAAATATTGGGTTATTTAAAATTAAATAAATAAAATTAAATAAAATTTGATCGAGATACGTACAAAATTCTTTGAAAAAAACGTTGATGACTTTTTTTATGATTCTCAGAATTTTATAACAAAAAAACAAGTTATAAACAAAAGGACGAGTGGACAACTTTCTGTATTATTTTAAAAAAATCAATGCATCCATGACGTTAAAATTATTTTCATTTCATGCATTTCCACCTTGATATCTTTTTGGCACAATTACCTCAGGAAGATGACGAACAAGGAGAGAGGTTCCACCAGGTGACCATGCCAATGGAAGAGCGATTCAAAGGCAAAAAATTGGATGCATTGCTTACGGAGGTTTGTTGGTGGAGTTTTAAAATTAGGCAGTTTGAAGATGAAAGCACCGAAGATGAAGATGACACTGAAATTTGAGGACACACTGAACAAAACATGCCCTTGAATGTTATGTCTATCCCGGATGATGATGCAGACTCAGAACATGAATATGAACAACCTACGAAGGAAATAAGGTCATCAGAACCACAAGCGTTCTAAATTTTGTTTCCATGAATAGATATTATACGAGTAGAAAATCTCATATTTTCTGTGTCAGAATAGCTGTAATATGAATCGCAATGTTTATTTTCATGCAAAATAAAGAATAAATAAAAAAGTCATCAATGTTTTTTCCAAAGAATTTTGTGCATATCTCGAGCAAATTTTTGAAATTTATATCTTCACTTAAGTGTGCATAAAAGCGAAACGCGTAAATCGATTTTTATGATCAATGTCTCATTTTGTTCATAGGCTATGTGACTTTATGGGAGAGTAATAGGACTTGAAACTTTTTACCGTTTTGTATTTCTTATGAGTTAAAAAAAACTTTAATTTTTTTGGCAAAAAATATTTTTTTTCTTCGTACATTTATTTATAACTGCGAAACTGTTTCTTATATAGCAAAACGTTGTAATAATTAAAGGAATTGTAAGTTTTAATTTTTTTTAAATTTGTTTCAGCTTATTCGGACTAGTGTTTCTGCCAATTCGGTAAACCCCTAACAAGATTGCAAAAATTTTAAAGTTGGATCTTAACATGTCTCAATACAAAAGTCCAATTGTGCAACAACTGCTATCGCAAGACGTACCTAGCATTATTCATTGGTATCATAAATTGAGAATGATAACAAATAATTTCATTGAAGCACTCAAAAAATTGATAGTTTTTATAGGTGCATTTTAGTATTGCTGTCTTTAACTTTAGATCAAAAAATATAAAAAAAAGATTTCAAAATACCCCATTAAATCCTTTAATCAGAACATCCACAGGATCTATTAACTATTCAAATTTATTTTAAACTATTTAATTTCATGCTATTGTTGATGAACCTTTAAAACTTTCGAGATACGAGTAATTTATAAAATGTTAACAGCATTTCATCTGAGCCGAATGAAGGTAGATTCGTCTTGTTATCAGTTTCATTTGGTATATTGGAGCAGAGCTTTGTTGTTTCCTAGTACATTTTCGTTTTTAGCCCATTATGTCCCCTTGCATTGTGTTTAACGAACCATTAACACAAAAAAGGGTTGAAAGAAATCATTTCGGAAACGTTTGAGTCTTCTCTGTTTATGTGCGCCTGTTTATGTGCATGTACAGTTTTCAGCTATCAATCCTTTGTAGGAGATATGAGTAATTCCTACAGATCGTTTGTTTTGTAACAGACTCATATAATCGTATTTAATAATATTTAAACATCTCCGTTTATAAAATTTAGGGGACACGGTGATTTAATTGAAATGCAGATCTCAGACATAAATACGATAAGTTTTTGTGATAAGTTAATGATAATGTATTTGAATTTAGTCGTAGAGCGATACTTAGTTGAACTTTGAGTAAAATTGAAACGTTTTATAAAAATGGCAAGAAGTGCATAAGTATTTCGAGTGTTGAGTTATATAAGGTCACGAGTCATCCAAAATTGGACCCTCAGAATGGAAACCCAGAGGCGTAGTTGCGGCCAAGATTTGAAGGAAATTATATTCTAAAAATAAAAGCCATAAAATGTGCTTTCAAATTACCAATAATGGTTCCACACTTGATTTGAATTTTTATATTTTTAGTTTGTTTTGAAAAAAATACCTCTAGATGGATCACCCTATATTTTCGGTGAACATAACCGACAGTAATAGAAAGAAATTAGGTCAGACCATCACGAGCCGATCGCTCGGCTAATACTATTGTGGGCCATGATGCGTCAATCTCAGTTTGTCACCTTTTCTACAGCATGATAAGCAACTTTATATGACCTGAATTAGACATGTGATTAAAAGTGGATGGTGCCAAACTTGCCACTTAGTCAATGAAATAAAAAAAAACTCCCACGGTAGCCGCGAAATAGCGATTAAACATCATTTCACTTCTTTCTCCATAGGGCTATGTGACAAGAATGGTTTTTGCGACCGAGACGATTTTAGAGCTATACAGCCCGAACTATGCACGAAACTAATGGATAATTTTGATACGCGCATCGTGAATTTTCAGAGGAGTCATAGTCGACCTTTAACGAATATTGTGCTGCATACATGATTGCCACAGACTAAGACTCTGAATGAAATAAAAAAACCTTGTCGACAAACTTTAGTGTGTTTTATTTATAAGAGAAAATTTTCGGGTTTTTTGAATCATCCCCACTTTTGTTTTTTTTTTAATTTGATTCTTCGAAATCGGGATACCTGTACCATATATCGGTCCCATCTAGGTAAATTTAAAGCTTTCTGCTGCACAAAATTTTGACACAAGGACTGCTTAAATCTCCGTAGAAGGAAATGAATCGCTTTACGCTCGAACAGCACAAAACAAATAATGCAAAATTATTTTCAAAGTCAAAGCTGTTTTGGCCGGTATAAGGCACCTGCTGTACGCAAGTTCGTGCAAAAAGTTCGAGGGACTGGTTGCCAGGGCTACCAATTTTGAAAATTTATCGTCATTTTGATGATTTGATAGGCAAAATGTGACCCAATGATGATTGACGATATTTTTGATTAAAAATGTCGAAATTGACTTTTTCAAAAATCCAAAGAATCTGTCGATAAGTTTGTCAATAGATAGTGCAGTTATATCACAGAAATGAACTTCTTTTCTTAAATTCAACACCCAGTATCTCAAAAACAAATATTTTATTGAGCAAAAAAAATCATTTAAAAAATACATTTCGGGCAAAGAAAACGTAAAATTCGTTGTCCAAATAGGTGAAAGGCAGATCAATGCTTCCATCAAATACTATCTGTTCAGGGACTACTGTCAAATTTTGCAGGAGTTCCGTCATTTAGTTTGTGTTTGACAGATGTTTAAAACAAACAACCTCGTGGATTCTTTTAAAAATGTAAAAAAGTAAATTTCGAGTGCCCGTTAAGCATTATTTTTTGCGGAAAAACCCGTCTATTAAACCAAGAAAAAGCTTGATAAATACTATGAGGACTCTGCTCCGTCGATTTTAATGGTAAACAAGTTGGTTAGTGACTTTTGTTGTGGTCGCACAATTACAAATGACGCTGGACGTTCTGGACGGCCAGTTGAGGTCAATACACCCGTAAATGTCGAAAAAAGACACATTATGGTGTTGGCCGATCCAAGAGTAAAACTGCGTGAGATTTTTAACGCCACAGGCATTTCATATGGCAGTGTGGTCTCCATTTTACATAATTAGTTGGGTTTAAGAAAGCTCTGCAAGATGCGTGCTGCGATTACCATTTCATCAGAATAATTCAGTCTCAATGTCAAAATTGCATGAATTGGGTTACGAATTGGTACCTCATCCGCCATATTCTCTGGATTTAGCCCACAGTGACTGTTTCCTACTTTCAAACTTGAAGAAATGGCTCGTTGGAAAGAGATTCAGATTAAACGATGAAATTATTGATCAAACAAATGCCTACTTTAAGGACCTCAAAATCCTACTTTTTGGAAGGAATAGAAAAATTGGATAAACGTTAGACTAAAGCTATTGGCAGAGTGCGCGCTCAAAGAGGAGCCGAGCCGAACTTATTTCATGCTTATATGAAATTTGGGGATGGCAGAGTGAACGCTGAAATCGGCGCTGAATCTGCACTGTTTTTACTGTTTTTATTGTGCGTTTTGTGTTTTTTTTTATATTTTTTTATTTATGAATGTTATTTTGTAGTTGATAGTTGTTAATCAAAATTTTGGTTAATCAATAATGCCATTAATTAATTAATTTAATAATGTAAATTTCTGATTAATCTGAACTATAAATAATCAGTTAATTATAAATATAATTGATCAAATTTAAATAATTGTGTTCCATATTCGAAAAATTTGTCAAAAAAAACAGAGTGAATTATTTTACCAGTATCAAAACGTCAAGAACCGTTTACAAATTACAAACAACTCATATATTTACACATACAATCAAATATCAGCACCAATCAGCACGAAAAAACGCTTTAAAACAGTTTTGTTCCATTCAATCAGCTTTCAGCTCGGCTCGGCGCGCACTCTGCCACCCCGACGCTGATTTCTACTAATTTGTATGTACACAGTTTTAAGAATTCCAATCAGCTTTCAGCTCCGCTCGGCTCGGCTCCGCTTTGAGCGCGCACTCTGCCATCAGCCTAAGTGTATAAAGCTAAAAGTTGAAAAATATTTTTTTTGCAAAAAAAACTGTGTTTTATTCGAAAAGCCACGGAGTTATTGTTCTGCCCTTGTACCAACAATATTGTGTTTAAGTTTTACAATGTTCATGTTTCCGCGAGTTAACTGTATAACCAAAAAAATTATGAATACTTTGAACCCTTCAGTCTTATTTGGGCAAAAGTACATTTTTTCAAGTGTAGTGCCCATAATAAATGCCACCTCCTTTACTATCACCTTAACATTACGAAATTTCCTATAAGACTAACGCAGGATCGGTGCTATGGAAATTCTAATGAAAACTCTATCCTCAGCCTGTTCTGAGATAATCACTATCAACGGTTTGGTAATATGTGTAAATTGGAATTTAAAATTCTTAAAATAAAATCAATTTAAACACTAAAACGGCTATAGGAATTAGTAAAAGGGTTCCTTATGTATATGGACGTTTCCACACTTATGACCCATTTTGCGGCATCAAAATGTCCATGGATAATATTACATGTCCATGGACTAGCATGTATTATCTACCACAATGCTCAAGCTCGCCTACACTATTTATCTCACTTTGCCTTCAAATAAAATACATACAAGGTTTTGAAGTCTGCGGATCATTAAACAAAATTGTGTGTAGGGTCCCACCAATTCGACCAAGGTCGAAAAAGGATACCACAATTTGACATTTTGGTTTGATAACTACGACTTGTCTACCGCTGAAAGCTCCACATCTCTTTTTGTTGCTATGAATGGTTCTTCATACAGGAGGTATTGTTGCATGTGTGTGTGCTTGTATTAATTTACATTGAAAGGCATGTATGCGTGTGTGCGAGTGAGCAGGGTAACAACAAACAGAAAGTGGTTTAAATCCACCTTTTTTCTATAAAATAACTCTCAGAGAGAACCAGACACAGGCTTTCAAACAACATCAAATGAAATGTAAATTATAACTTTTTAAATACGCTCAAATAAGCACAGACAAAAGGTAAACACACACACACACGTACACATAAGCGCACATACTATCTCACCCTCAGACATACGAATTCCTTGCTATAGATTTCCGTACCCATTCTCCCACGGTGCCGCAAAATGTTTAAACGAGATTTTTGTGTTAAAAAGGTTTTTATCTGCTTTCATTGAAAGTGTGTTCGGTAGAAAATGTCTTTGCCATTAAAAGTGCCATGTGCCATATCTCGTAGAAGGAGATTTGCGGAAATGAATGATTTTTTTGTTGCTGTTGTTGTTTGTATAAATCCACATTAAGGTTGTGATGATTATGTTAGAGCCAACATGATAAGATTTTCTTTTTTTCCATCACTCTCTTTATCGGTCTCCCTCTCCCGAAAGTTTCTTTAAATTTGTTGGAACATTTTTAGAAAAGTGTATGCTACATAGACAGCTGTACACACGCATACACATACAGCCACAAATACCTTTCAAGTCATCATTACATTAAAATGTAAATGATGGGCATGGGAGGATTGGTGATGTGGTACATGCTGATGCTGTGTGGTTTGGTGGCAGATGAGTTCATAAAACCGGAGGGGTCTTATAGCATGTTCGAAGTAGAGTGTGAGAGGTAATTCTGAAAATACGTAAAAGTAGCTTAAATTGACTTTAAATAAATCCAAACTTAACAGTGCACTGCAGGGAGTTTGTGAAATTATAGCTCAAATTACTACGAGCCCAGGCAAACTTTTGTTTAGGGCGTAATGTGGCTTTCTTTTATTTCCAGTACGACGAGACATTAAAATGCAAAATATTTGAACCATCTTTGGTTCAAGAACCTTGAACTTTATAAATTCTTAGTTTTTGCGTTCAAAAAACTGGTTTTCTAACTTATACACTGAAAAAAAAACAAATGGCTGATTGGTGCACTCAACTTGTTACAGAAAACATGGCTATATTTCCATCGTTCTTAACAGAAGGATATTTCAAACAAATAAACACGTTGGTAAGTTCAGCCAGGCGGAATCCTAATAACAGCGACTTCGCTGTTAAAGAACAGAAAAAAAACTTGCCCCCATGGACCCTAGAGCCACTTTGGTACATGTGTATACATGTGAACATAATCTCAACCAAATCTTAAAAATAAATACATAAAGTAGGGTGGTTCAACAATAATACAAAATGTTAATTGTGAGTCACACCTTAACGTCAAGTTTTTTGCCCAACTTAATTTGAAATTTCTTTAAGTGTTTGACAATTTCAACCATGGAGAGGTACACAATTGAGCAGCACGTTAAAATTGTTGAAACCTTTTACGCAAAATGGACGTTCGGGTACTTCGTGATTTTTTTTGGTCAGCATACTCGACCAAATGCGTTCATAGTAGACTCGTTAACAAGCAGAATTGCCGCATTCGATTTCACGAGTGATTGCTGAAAAGCCGATGCCCACAAATAGTTACTGTTTGGTGCGAGAGTCTACGAGTGATTTTTGAAAAACTAATGCATCCACAAAGAGTGACTGTTTGGTGCTCTTTATGGGCTGGCGGCGTCTTTGGGCCGTCCTTCTTCGAATATGAGGTGGGCCAAGCAGTTAAAGTGAATGTTCGCTATCGTGAGATAATAAGGGACTTGTTGTGGCCAGAACTTGAGGATATGGACGTGGTTTGGATATGGACGTGTAGTTTCAACAGAATGGTACCACTTGCCACACAGCCAACGGTCATGTGATTAGACATTGTTAGGGATATTTAAAGGAAAAGTGTACGTTTATAAGCCATGAACAATTCCAGAGCTAAAGGATGAGATAATTCAGCATATTTACGATTGGAAATCCATTCTTTCTCAGTCATAGAAAATATAGACCACCGAAGCCGTGGTAAACATTTGGCCGATATTTTGTTTTACACAAAATTGTCATAGATCCTTCTAACACGTAGACAACAATAATATGTTCTCTGCAATAGAAGAATGTTTGTCCAACCATAGTCTTGTTTTTTGAATTTCGAATTTCATTGTGCCAAAAGTGTTGTTGACAAATTTAAAAATAAAAATATGATTGTGGTAGCAATATAAATATGGTTGGTGCGACAAAAGTATTGCTGTTTGGGTTTTATGTTAACAGTGATATGATTACGGCAATCACAATGTATTATTGTAAGTTTTCCTCATTAGAAAATGGTTTTTAGAATGATGTTATTGTTACCATAGCATGGTAGTGTGTAAATTATACTATGGTTTTGAGGATTTTACTATGGTTGTATTTTAACAAAATATGGTTGTGAGGATCATAATCATAATATGGTTGTGGCGATCAAGGTATGGTTCCGTGTAAATCATATTATTGCTGTGAGGATCATAATATTGTTGTGTCACAACCATATACCCAACAATAGTATGATGTTCTTCAAATATTGTTATCCCAACCATATTTTTTCTTCGTGATCATAGCAAGAAATATTAGGATAAACTTTTGGTTTTAAATTCTTCTTCTTTGACCAAATGGGTATTTCTTTTATATGTTTATGTCGTTTTTGACTGGGCTGATTGTTTCCTTCATGAATTAAATAAAACTTATTAATTCTATGTGTTCTCTTTATTTATTTACAATTAACATCGTGAGTTTTAGTTGTATAACTCTTCATATAAAAAATCAACTTGAATAAAAGAGTGCTTATGGATAGCTAAAGTCAAAATTACACAGTAAGGCTAAGAAATTAAAGTTCTATATTGGCCAATAAACTTATTCGACTATGCATTAATATCCATTGTGTTGGAGAAAAGGGGTTAAGTTAATTCCCACTCAATTTTATAATTATTATCAGTGGTAGGAAATACATTTGCCTGGAGTTTATTCCATATTCAGACAAAAAACTATTTAAATTACAAATGCGACAGAACTTCACAGTAGACATTTATTATTATTATTGATATTTTGGCTCATATTTTTTTCTGTGTAGAAAAAATGCCAATACATACACTTATTTGCTTCAACATTGCAAACTTGTATGCTACCCCTCCTGAAATGTGTGTGGCTTTATCAGTTATCAGTTGTCCCAGCCACCACCATACTTAAACCAAATGACTTGATCCCAGTCCCCAACAACCGTAATGTTGGGGTTTTCTAACGTTTCCTTTAGTTTAAATCGAATATTGCCTTCCCTTCATTTCATTTTTCTAAATCCGGCCAAATATGCATGTTAATCTGTATGGGAGGAATAGCGTAGTGAGTGTGTTTGTTTTTCCTGGTACTTTTTCCACTTTATAGCAAAAATTTGAAAATAGAAATCTAGATAAGATGTATCATTATTGGAATCGTTTTCATGTGGCTTTAGCCGTTTATTGGATTTTTAATGAAAATTTAAATTCGCAAACATAGGTTTTATATAAGTATACGTACACATATACTCGTATGTGTGTATTAACCAAATGGGTTTCGTTGGATGGTCGTGATTATCGCCACAACTTTTTTGCAAATTTGAGATGTCTTTTTGACGATGGACAGTAACCCTTAGGAGATTCAATAGTTAAAGCCGAAAAATATAAAGTGGAATTCAACAACTGAGAAAAAAGGAAACGATTTTGTCGTTGTCACCTTATACGGCTTATATATTTCGTGAGGCGGGGTTTGAAAAGGCAACGCAGCATACATCTAATGTTTGGCTTATTGCTAACGTTCAAAGAACGTTTGAACTCAGATAACTTTTCAGTCGAACATACAAATCCAGGTCTGTTTGTTCTAAATTAAATATACGTACCAAAAGCCACTTAAGACAAATATAATTTAAGTCTTATGTTAATAAAAACTGTTTCACTATCATGATAAAGTTTTACCTTTTTTACAACCCAAAGTCATGTGTAGGGATTACAGACACTGGCAGTAATGGAAATCCGTTCAGTATTACTAACTCTGCAGTCTTCAAATTCCAACTATTCTATGAACTCTGGTTTTTTTCTAATCATCATTTCTTCAGAAGATAAAAGCCCAAGTATCCGGTTAAAAATTGAGCGTGAAAACAATTATAAGTACATGCATACCCGCTCCATAAGCCACACAAAGAAATTTGACGTAAAATTAACATGTGTGCGTTCAATTTATATCACGACATAATTAAAATTCGCCAACAGCTCACATCAAGCATATTGTACAATTAATGTTTTCTAAAACATCCAACAATCCAAGCCATTGTTAGTTTAGTCATACTACAGTCAGAATACATTCAATTCCAGTGGCGGCAAAAAGGTGGTGTAACGAAAAGGGCCCTCGTTTCATTCCACCACTTCATACATCATACAACTAGTGAAACTATTAAAAAAAGTTTGGCGTGGTCGACTAAAAATATACCCTGCCCTTTTAGACGTTGAGAAAAGCTAACTGAAAATTGGATCTTGGACCTCCTTGGGCGGGCTCTAAATTTACCCAGATCTATAAACTAATATTATGTTTGAATTTGTAAGAAAACTTTAATTTTTTTTTGGTACACATATATCTATGTTTACGTGGGCTGAATTATTTGCCCTAGGGCCCGTCACCTAAATTTAGCCAAATTGCAAAAACAATGTTCTGCAACAAAGTCCTCCATTGGCCTGATTCTTATGAAAAATGATCTACTGAGTCCAAATGAAAAGTATGTTTTGGACCATTACGTAAAGTTTTCTAAATATCGTGAAAATTAAATTACTCTGACTTTTTTCATTTATTTGCCTCAAACTTGTCCATTTTTTTTTCGATTCACTTAGAAATGAGCAATATTGGATGGTAAGAAATGCATCTTTCATGTAAATTATAATTTATAAAAATCTAATGAAATTTGTGGATGTTACAGCTAATAGAAATCAAAATTTTGTTTTTTTTTTTGTTAAAATTTTTGTTGTCAACTGCCAATTGTTTACTAATTCTGAGCTTCCCCACTAGTTTTTGCATCTGATGAAAATTGCCTGAATTAAAGCAGTTTTTTGAAGAAAATCTTGGTTTGTTGTCTCACTCTAAGAACGAGATCGAAAATTATACATGTAATTTCTTTACAATGTCTGTATCAAAAAAATCCTATGCTTTTCTACAAAAACTGATATAACTCAGGCAATTTCAGTCAGATAATTAATAAAAAATATACCACATTGGAATAAGCGATTTATATAATTTTGTGGAAAAACTAGTAGGAGAGCTCCAAAGTTGTCAGTTGAAAACGAAAATTTTCAACATAAAAAACAAACCTTGGATTAGATTTGGCTGCAAATTCCACAATTTTTATTTGATTTTTATAAATTAAAATTTACATAAAAGATGAACTTCTTATCAATTAATATTACTCATTTTTTAATTAAATCGGTTAAGAATTGCTGAAGTTTTAGGCAGAGTTATAAAAAAGTCAGAAAAACTGCATGTTCACGATATCTTAAAAACTATAAGTATAAGTGGTGAGGGAAAAAACACGGACATTCAATTCGTATATCGAAGACCAATTTACATAATCAATTGGTTTTTTCTAAAGAATGGCTTAAAAATTATTTTTTGCAGAACAGTTTACTTGTATTTTTGGCTTCGAACATTTAATAGATTTTTGGTACCCGCATGCATGTATCGAAATCCGAATTTAAATGGGTTTTCTAGAGCGCTTGTATGTAAAATCGAAAGGGACATTTGTACTGGGGCTACAGAGTGGCTAAGGAAAGCCGGTACCAAAAATAACTAACTAATAACTTTTTTCTATTTAATGAATCTGTTTTTTTATTTATTTTGCAGATTGATTTTAACATTTAATAAAAGTGGATAACTGCGACACTGAAACAAGAAATTTTGATTGTCCGCCGCTATCACGCAACCGAGTCCGAAGTTTCGGTTCAAAGTATAGGCGCACGTTTGGCGGCAATCCTCCGAGCAGATTGACCCTAATTAGACTTGTTAACAATTTTGCCGAGCCTTCAGTTCGGGCCTTCGAAAGCCTTCAGTTCGGGCGCAGGAAACGATCGATGCTGTAGCTGCTGCCACAAAAAACAATACAGGAGTTTCGACAAATGGGTATAAACAGACAGTCAATTACGATGGCTGCTATATATATTTCTGGCCTAGTAATGAAAATGCGAATATTTATCATCAAAAATGGTTTTATTGTTTTTCAAAGTATTCTCCAGCATGATTTAATTTTCGAAGCATTTTTTCCACTCCGATTGAGACACCTCCAAAACATGCTATTTGAACGTTTCAACAGCATCTTCTGGCGACGAAAATCGTTGACCAAGCATTTTTTTCTTGATGTGCGGTAATAAGAAGAAGTCATTGGATGCCAAGTCAGGGCTGTACAGCGGATGCCCATCAATTCGACGTTTTCGCCGGTCAAAAAGGCGCGGGTTTGAGCCGATATGTGAGAGCTCGCATTGTCATGATGCACAATAATTCGTTTACTCTTATGGAAATGCGAATATTTATCATCAAAAATGGTTTTATTAGTTTTCAAAGTATTCTCTAGCGTGCTTTATACACTTTTGCATGCGCTCAAACCATTTGTCGAAGCATACTTTCCACTCCGATTAAGACACCTCCAAAACATTGTTTTTGAACGCTTTTAACAGCATCTTCTGGCGACGAAAATCGTTGACCACGCATTTTTTTCTTGATGTGCGGGAATAAAAAGAAGTCATTGGGTCAGGACCAAGTCAGGGCTGTACGACGGATGCCCATCAATTCGACGTTTTCGCCGGTCAAAAAGGCGCGGGTTTGAGCCGATATGTAAGAGCTCGCATATTCATGGTGCACAATGATTCGTCTTCTTTTGTTCGTTTTTCGAATTTCTCCGAAGACTTCAGGCAAACAAATTGTGGTGTACCACTCAGGATTGAAAGTCCTACGTTTCTCAAGCGGAACAGTCGCCACATGATCAGTTTTGCCGAAGAAACAGGCGACCATTTGCTTCAAAATGCTTCTTCCACGAACAACTTTCGTTGGATTTGGCTCGTCTTCGAAGACCCACACGGTCGATTGCTGTTTTGTTTCGGGCTCATATGCATAGATTCATGATTCGTCACCTGTGACAATATTATAAACGTCTTTTGAAGCACCGCGATCGTATGTTTTCAAAATTTCTTTGCACCAATCGACACTAGCTTTTTTTTGAGCGATTGTCAAATTGTGCGGGATCCATAGAGAACAAACCTTTTTTTACGCCAGGTGTTCATGCAATATCGAATGTATGCCGGTGGAAGAAATGCCTAGGGATGCCTCCATCTCACGGTATGTCACATGATGATCTTGCATTATCAGTTCACGCACGGCATCAATATTCTCTAGCACTACGGCCGTTTTTGGACGACCTTCGTCTTTGAGCGAGCGTCGGCCACGATTGAATTAATTAAACCAGTTTTTCACAGTGCTATAGGATGGTGCTTCATCGCCATACAAAGATTTAAGTTCATTGATGCACTCTTGTCGTGATAATCCACGTCGAAAATTGTGAAAAATTATAGCACCAAAAGCTTCACAAGTCAATTCCATTTTTTGCCAAATTGATTTTTTCAAGTCACTGTAAACAACTCAAATGATGGTCGTACGTCAAAACGTTCTGAGTACGTTTATGCTAAAAAATGTCAAACTTTCCAATGAAAATGTCAGATGGCGCCAGACAACACTTATAACCTACCAAAACCGATATCACCTATGCTTATGAATACTTAGCTCTACAATGAACTTTGCCAAGTTTCATCAAATATGGATGCCATATGTGGCTTCCAGAGATAATAACATAAAATCGGGCGAACATATGTGCGTGGGATCTACATCTAAATCTGAACCGAATTGTTTTCAATTTTAGTAAAGTTTAGTGGTTCCAAAAAGCCTTCTTATTAAAAACATAAAAATCGGCTTCGAATGCCTAGACAAGTGCGCCGCTGGATATGTTTAGCAGACAAACTTATGTGTACTCGTATATATAATTACTATTTTATGGTACGACTTAGAGTTGTTGCACCAAACAAACGTCCGCCCTTTTTCTGCATGTTTTGGTGTTTGTGTGCATATCTACGTATGTGTGTGTGAAGAACAAAGCACATTACTACGAATATTACAATGCCCCCGTGAAGTTAGTAACATTTCATTAATGTTCAGACTATGCTAATTTCAAGCGAATATTACACATAGAATCCCATATACTCGTAGTACATCGACATACTTACGTACATATTTGGGTTGCTGCTTCCTCTAGATTTTTCGTATTGTAAGAGAAAGGGCTTCATTAAAGTTGTGCGGAAAAGCGTTTACTACATACGAATACTATATGAGTGAATGCCAGTTTTCCCTCTTTAGTGTAAATTTTAAATATTTATAAAGAGAATACAGGAAAAAGAACGCGCGCAAAAAAGAATTTGTAATTACTTCAATAATGATGTTGTAACAATACGCAGTAAGTATGCAGCACCGAGTGTCTGCAGGAACTGGCAAAGAGGAAGATAGGCAGACAGACAGCCAGACTGATGGCTGACAGTCAAGCAGGCAAACATTTACAGCTTATATAAATACACCATGATTGAGAGCTCGTGCAGACAGTGTTCAGACGCCAGCAAAGTATGCCCGCATCGATGGGTGCTACGACCGTTAGACCTTTTCTGTACGGTTATGCGGTGCAAGTGATAGGGTAAGAGCAGCAGGGGACAATAATTGCGAAAATGATACGAAAGATCAGACAAAAGTTGTTGTACGCTGGATTCTTACGTTATCTAAGTTTACTGAGAATTTAAGCAAGTGTCTTAATTCTACTTATCGCTAGCTGCTTTAAGGCCAGAGCACAAATTAGCTGTGCGCAGAGTAGTGGAACATGTTATCATTAATTAGATTCAGTGCAAATGTTTGTTACTACCAAATATATTAGGTACACCGATTGACGTATACATCTAATGTTTCTAAACAAATTACAGGTCGCTATTGATTTTTAATTTTATTGAAATTTTGTAAAAGTAAGTTTTTGGCCCCAGGACGGACGCTATTGGAATTGAAGAAAATCGGTTCAAATTTAAATGTAGCTCCCACATGTATGTTCATCAGATGTTTAAGTTTTTTAATGTTTGTACAATCACCGCCTTATTCCATTTAACGATGTCTATCCGTCCGTCCATCTAAAGCTTCTAATCGAACAAAGGGTCGCTATTGATTTTTGATTTTCTTGAAATTTTGTAAAAGTAAGTTTTTGATCCCAGCACGGACGCTATTGGAATTGAAGATAATCGGTTAAAATTTAAATGTAGCTCCCACATTTATGTTCATCCGATTGTTATGTTTTTATAATGTTTGTATAATCACCGCCTGATTCCATTTAACGATGTTTGTCCGTCCGTCCATCTAAGGTCGCTATTGATTTTTGATTTTCTTGAAATTTTGTAAAAGTAAGTTTTTGATCCCAGCACGGACGCTATTGGAATTGAAGAAAATCGGTTCAGAGTTAAATGTAGTTCCCACATTAATTTTCACCCGACTTTTATGTTTTTAGCTCTAGAAGTCACGTCTTTCAGCCGAACTTAAAAAAACTTAGCAGGTGTATGATTTTTGGGCTAAAAAAATACGTTATTGAATTTAAAGAAAATCGGTTTAAATTTAGATAAAGCTCCCACACATCCTTTTTTTGTCTTAAGCTCTAAAAGACATTTATTACATACAATCTTGATGGAATTTGACACACGTTAATTTTGGATCAAGTAAGGCCTGAATAAAACTAAAGAAAATCGGTTCAGATTTAGTTATAGCTCCCACGAAAATAAACTCGGATTTTTCTCTATTTAGCTCTTACTGCTACATTATACTTCAAATCCTGATAAAATTAGGTTTTTTGGGCCGAGGAAGGACGTTATAGGTATTGAAGAAAATCGGTTCATATTAAGATATAGCTACCATACATATTTGTTCATACGATTTTGTTTCTAGCTCTAGAAGCCACATATTAATCTTGATGAAATTTGGCACATGCCAGGTTTGTGCACCAAGAATTAATATTATTGAAATTGAAGGAAATCGTTTCAGATTGAGATAAATCTTCTACAGATATGTCACCCGATTTTATGTTTTAGCCCTACACGCAGAAAAAAAAGTATGGTTGTAGTGACAATATTCGAAGAGGATCGTACTATTGTTGGGTACATGGTTGTGGCACACCAATATTATGATACCCACAACAATAGTATGATTCACATACAACCATACTATAATCCCCACAACCATAATATGAGTCACACTCAACCATACTATTATCCCCAAAACCATATTATGATCCTCACAACCATATTATCTTTCACATACAACCTTAGTAAGATCCTCACAACCATAGTATGATTCACACACAACCATGTTATGATTCCTACAACCATAATATGTTTCCACTCAACCATACTATGATCCCCAATTCATTTTTTATGATTGAACTATATTTTCATTCAACATAAGAGATTTGTATTAAGCATTTTTTTAAATTAGTTTATTGCCAGATTTTAGACATTTAAATTAAATTTTTTTAAAGAAACAAAAATATATTCAAAAGGCAGTCGAAAAGACTTTTAGTTGCAAGCAGTGATGACTGCAGGGGCGAATGCTTCTTTACCACCCGTAGACTCCAAGTGATGAATGTGATTAAACAATGATCAATGGCAGCATACTTAAGTGCAGGCGGATTTTAAATAAATGAGAACCAGTCGGCAGTAGAGTTTTACACCGAACAAAGTAAACACAATAAAAATCCCTCACATAGCCTTCCGATTGTTAAAAATCTTTGCAAATTTAGAGACTGTTCAAGAGAATTCAAAAACCTCTTTTCAGTTGGCTTTTCTTTCACACAGAGAAAAGATATGGTTACAATATGGTCAAGGCGACAATAAAATATTATCTGCAATAAAAGCATATTCTTCGCAAACATAGCATTGGTTTTGGCATTTCATTTTGGCAATAGTATAATTGCGGCAACAATAATGTTGTTGAAATGTTACCACAGTATTATTGCCAAATTTAAAAAATATGGTCCTAGCAACAATATAAATATGGTTAGTGAGACAAAAGTATTATTTTTTTGGGTTTCATGTAAGCAATAATATGACTCATAACGACTTTTTGCAATTCTTACAAATTTCCGTATGGTTTTTGAAAAAATGTTATTGCTACTAATCTTACGCAATAATAGTTCTTTTTATTGGTAAATTAAAACTTTTCAGACAAAACGGTTTTATTTAATTTTTTATATATATAAAGACCAGCACTCAGGTAGTGTCCCTTATATACGCAGTGCATTGTATCGGTCAAGGGAAGATAGACTTGGGTAGCGAAGGACATTTGATTGGAACCTGTTGATATCGTACGTGGCAGGAAACATCTCTGCGGAAAGTCTGTTCCACATACAGACAACACGGCTGAAGAACGTATCCTCCCTGTAATGAGTCGTGCAATCCGTAGGCCAATCAGTAACAAATCGATGCGAACACTAGATAAGCGGGTGTTACTAGCGAACATTCTGACCTCCGGGACGACATCACCTATCTTAGAGCACATTCCGTTAAAGTACCCGATCGAGGAGCACCCAAGGAACCCCTTAAAGCACCCGCCCAGATGTGGGAGTTATACTCTATTTTTGGCCGAATGTTTATGTTGTAGAAGTTGAGGAGGTCGGATGAAGTGAAGTATTTCTTGCACCGCTTTAAAAGCCTAGGCAATTGAATGCTTCTTTTGACACTTTAAAAATGTGTTTGTGTTCCAGCGAATATTACACCCAGAAAATTAAGAGCATACTGCTCCTCGACAGCAATCCCATTTAAATTTGACTGCATCATTACCCTAGTAAATGGATGCAAATACCTAAGTTTCAGAGCCTACTTGCATCATCGTTTTAATATGGTTACTCTAAAAATTTCGGATTCATAATTGTTACCCACCCTACGTACATTCACGCAGAAAAAAGTATGGTTGTGGTGACAATATTCGAAGAGGATAATACTATTGTTGAGTATATGGTTGTGGTACAACAATATTATGATCCTCACAACAATAGTATGATTCAAATACAACCATACTATGATCCTCACAACAATAGTATGATTCACACAAACCATAATATGATCCCCACAACCATATTATGATTCACACTCAACCATACTATGAGCTCCACAACCATTTTATGATCCTCACAACCATAGTATGTTTCCTATACAACCATAATATGATCCTTACAACCATAGTATTATTCACACGCAACCATGTTATGATCCCTACAACCAAAGTATGGTCACACACAATTATACTATGATCCCCAATATAATTTATTAGAGTTTGTTTAAGTTGTCGACAATAGATTTAAATTATGAAAATTATTCAAAAATACATTAAATTCAAAATAATAGGAGTGATTTATTTCACATTTTTAATAAAAACGTCAGCGTTTATATTCAAAATATTTCAATTGAACAAAACCAAAGCAGCTCGTTTAAAAAAATTAATTTCGATAAAAAAGTACTATTATTGCATTAGATCCGTACCAATAACATTTGTTCTTAAAAGCATATTTAAATGAAGAAACATTACATTCATACAGTATGATTGCGTAATCATATAATTGTTAACATAAAACGCACCAACCATATTTTTGTCGCACCAACCATACTAATACTGTTGCTTTAACCATATTTTCATTTTTATTTTTGGCAATAATACTATTGTAACATTTCAACAATATTAATATTGCAGCAATTATACTATTGTCAAAACTAAATTCAGTTAACAATGCTATGGTTGCGACGAACATACTTTTAATGCGGATAACATTTTATTATTGCCGTGACCATGTACTAACCATGTTTTTTCTCTGCGTGTTGCCTACAAAAGCGTGGAGATAGCCTCGGATTGCGGGCATATTTTGAAAATTGCATATACAGATTTGCGCTTCGCTGCACATTCAAAATGTGTCAGAAAACAAAAAAAAAACGAAATGATTACAGAAACCGAAATAAAAGAAAATAAAACAAACAAAGAACAAAGAATACCAACAACTAGTCCAGCATAGATGTTACGAGTATAAACAAAAGCCTGGTTAATATAACAGTATTTGCATTTAAATTTACTTACATTAAATCCCCATAGTCGGCGAATAAAATTTATCTGCAAATATAGAAACAAGAAAAACTCCATTTTAGCAACTCAATTAATTAAATACTTTTTTTTTTGCCAATAAAACAAGTAGTTACAGTAGTCGCTACTATAAATACAATTTTATATAATTGTAGCATATCTTTTTTCGAGACGATAGTTTCACTATATCTGTTTGTATAAATATTCTTTTATATTTTATTCGTTTTTTGTATTTTATTTTACTAGCGTGTACGAGTAGTTACGATTTCTCCCTGTTCACGTTGCTTTGCTTTTAGATTAAAATTTATATTACATTCAGTTTATTATTGTTTTGTTTACTAAAGCATGAAATTAAAATAGACTGGTTGGTCAGTCAGTCAGTTAGTCAGTCAAGCGCTAGACGTTACGAAAAGTAATACATACAAGAAAATTGCAAAAAAGGTTGTTATACATGGGAAATAAACTTAAATCTGCTTGCGAAAGCACACAAACATTAAAATAAGTAAAAGCAGAAAAAGTATTTAAAATAAAATTTAAGGTACAATTAAGGTTAAGAGTAACCAACATGTAGTACGAATTATGGATGTAATGTGTACTACTGTACCGTCCGGGGGCGGAGTAGTGCCTTCGTAACAGGTTATCCATGTTTTTGCTATCGTGGAAATAAATCATTGTCGTAAATTCTGTTTTATGATATTTTATTAAGCTTTGTTTTGTTTGTTGAAGCACGTTAAAATATGAACACTGATGTTTGAAATGGCAGATAAGACCGAACAAATTTGTATAATTATATCTGCAGCTCATTAACAGCCGTAAATGTCTAATTATTCAGCAATAAAGGAAGTTGAGGAATTTGAAATGTGTTTGCAAAAGGAAGTACTCGCAACCGCATCTTAATGCTTCAGTATGGAGGTGTTTGTTGGAGTTCCGCTGTTTTATTCTTTCTACTATGAGAGATGTTTCCCATTTAATCCTCAATGGGCTATATTCAGGGAAGTGAGTAAGGAACCATGAAATATGGCGCATACCTAGTAAAGCATTTGTTTAAATCACCATGTCTTTAGATTTAACTGTGAACAATTTTTTAAAAAAGCTTAACCTTCTCTGATTGGCCGTTAAAACACGAAAGAACTTAAACGAAGAAAAATATCTGATTAAAACTCAGTTATTAGTGAAATTATAATAAAGTGAATGGGAAAATTTTCCACTTAAACGAAGAAAGATATCTGATTAAAACTCAGTTAGAAGTAAATTTATAATGAAGTGAAGGGAACATTTTCTATTTTACAGAACTCACAGTATCCCTGATTAAATTACTTATATACTTAAAGTTCTAAAAAGCATTAAATGTTATTCAAATGAAAAAGGAGCATATCGATCCAAATAGGGTTTATTTAATGGTGAAAGGAAATTTCCCAACATAAATAGAAAGAGAAAGCATTTATATATATGGTTCGGGTACAAAAATTTAATAAGTGTGAAAGTAAAATAATATTTAAAAACCGGACGAATCGCGAAATTTGGCCTGAACGAAGCTTTTAAACTCTCCACCATGGATTAAGTTTAAAATAAGAACCTACACGCAGAAAAAAAGTATGGTTGGGGTGACAATATTCGAAGAGGATCATACTATTGTTGGTTATATGGTTGTGACACAACAATATTATGATCCTCACAACAATAGTATGATTCACACATAACCATACTATGATCACCACAACCATAGTATGATTCACACATAACCATACTATGATCCCCACAACCATAGTATGATCCTCACAACCATAGTATATTTCTCATACAACCATAGTATGATCCTCACAACCATAGTATGATTCACACGCAACCATACTATGATAACCACAACCATAGTATGATTCACACTCAACCATACTATTATCCCCAAAATTATTTATTAGGATTGGTTATTGTTGTTATTCAAAAATAGAGGTTTCTATGAATTGTTTTTATTAAATTAAATTGCATTACTATTAGTTCATAGCCAGAATTGAAGCCATGTTTTTATTAAACATTTCATTCAAGAAACAAAACATACTTTTATTGGAGAGAACATATTATTGTTGCGGTGACCATAGTGTAACCATATCTTTTCTCTGCGTGTACAGTATTGACAGATAGAATTGATATTGGGGTAGATTTATTTAAAATTAATTTATGTAAACCCCTCAACCGTTTTTTCTGGATAAGAAATTTAGTTATACACAACAGTACTGATTTCATATCAAGTTCGAGGTCTAGACCTCGAACAAATAGATAATAAGATCGATTACGAGGGTTGCTATATATATTTCTAGCCTAGGCAACTCGAAGTGTTGCCTGACGCCATCTGACATTTCCATTGGAAAGTTTGACATTTTTTAGCATAAACGTACTCAGAACGTTTTGCCGTACGACCATCATTTGTGTTGTTTACAGTGACTTGAAAAAATCAAATTGGCAAAAAAGAAAATGGAATTAACTCGTGAACATTTTCGTGCGATCATTTTTTACAATTTTCGACGTGGATTATCACGATAAACATAAATCTTTGTATGGCAATGAAGCACCATGCTATAGCACTGTGAAAAACTGGTCCAATGAATTCAGTCGTGGCCGACGCTCGCTCAAAGACGAAGGTCGTGAAGGTCGTCCAAAAACGGCCGTTGTGCCAGAGAACATTGATGCCGTGCGTGAACTGATAATGCAAGATCGTCATGTGACATACCGTGAGATAGAGGCATCCTTGGGTATTTCTTCCACCAGCATACATTCGATATTGCAAGAACACCTGGCCTTAAAAATGGTTTGTTCTCGTTCCGTACAACTTGACAATCGCTCAAAAAAGGCTCATGTCGATTGGTGCAAATAAATTTTGAAAAAATACGTCAAGTTCGTCACAGGTGACGAATCATGGATCTATGCGTATGAGCCCGAAACAAAACAGCAATCGACCGTGTGGGTCTTCGAAGACGAGCCAAATCCAACGAAAGTTGTTCGTAGAAGAAGCACTTTGAAGCAAATTGTCGCCTGTTTCTTCAGCAAAACTGGTCATGTGGCGACTGGTCCGCTTGAGCAACGTAGGAGGTCAATTTTTAGTGGTTCAGCACAATTTGTTTGACTGAAGTCTTCGGAGAAATTTGAAAAAAGAACATGCGAAGACGAATCATTGTGCACCATGACAAAGCTAGTTCTCACACATCGGCTCAAACCAGCGCCTTATTGACCGGCCAAAACGTCGAATTGATGGGTAATCCGCCGTATAACCTTGACTTGACACCCAATGACTCCTTTTTATTCCCACACATCAAGAACAAATGTGTGGTCAACGATTTTCGTCGCCAGAAGATGCTCTTGAAGCGTTCAAAAACCATGTTTTTCAGGTGTCTCAATCGGAGTGGAAAAAGTGTTTCGACAGTTGGTTTGAGCGCATGCAATAGTGTATAATTCATACTGGAGAATACTTTGAAAAACAATAAAACCATTTTTGATGATAAATATTCGCATTTTAATTATTAGGCCAGAAATATATAACAGCCCTCGTACTAAAAAAAACTATGTTACTGATTTTAAATATGGCTTAAATTCAGAACATTATTGGTACTCTTATTGTTCATTTGGCTAAGACCGTCAACTTTAAAAACTCATAAAGTTTGAGTACACATGAGTCCAATATTGCAGATGTTGGTCGTTTGGCTCTTCGAAACTTTGTCGGTGGAACAGTGTGTAAAGTCTAAGCAGCATTTCATTTCAAATGTTTTTAGTTGCCACACGCTGAGAAGGCATTGCGAGGGATTTTTATTGCGTTTAGTTTGTTCGGTGAAATACTCTACTGCTGACTGGTTCTCGTTTATTTAGAATCTGCCTGCACTCAAGTGTAAAGCCATTAATCCTGGTTTAATCACATTCGTTGCTTGGGGTCAGAGGCGTTCACCGAAACTGCAGTCACCCCTGCTTGCAACTAAAAGTATTTTCGACTGCCTTTTGAATAGATTTTTGTTTTCTTTACATGAAATGTTCAACAAAAACATTGTCTTCAATTTAACTAGGAACCAATAAACATAACCCAATCCGAATACGTAATTAAGGGGGTCATATTATGGTTGAGGGGAATCCAACCTTAATTGAAGGGATTACAACTTGTTTGCTTGTGAACCATTCCAGCCAGGTTCATATTAAGGTTGTATTTGAAACATACTGTGGTAATGAGGATCGTAATATTGTTTTGAGGTTTATAGTATGGCTGCGTGTGACTTACACTATGGTGGTGGGGATCATAGTGTGGTTGTGTGTGAATCATACTACGAGTATTAACATTATTATACCATAGATTACGGGTGAGTTGTGTTAAACTATATTTTTCTTTTCAGTATTGTTTGTCATTTCTTCATAGAAAGACTTATAGCACAGTTTTTCAGCATTTCGCCATACAGGTCGAAATGCTCGAACGAGTCATCCAAAATTGGACCTTCAGAATGGATACCCTGAGGCATAGTTGCAGCCAGCAATTGAAGGAAATTATATTCAAAAAATAAATGGCATACAATTTCCTTTCGAATGAACAATAAAGATTTCACACCTGATTTGAATTTTTGTTTTTATTTATTTTAAAAAAAATGCCTCTAGATTGTTCACCCTTACTTTTCCAACAAAAACGAGAATTATTATATATAAATATAATATATAAATTATATATAAATTATACTGACAAGCTATACCTTATCTACACCACTGTGGTATGACTCAACATGTCTGTACCAAATTAAACAAAGAATTGACTGTAAAAGGCAACTGATAGAGATCCAAGTCTAACAAACACTTTATATGGTGTGCTAATTGTAAACTTAGAAGGACGAGGTACTATTTCACAAGAGTCGATTACAGGTGCCACAGCTTGCACTATGCATAATTTGAGAGCGATCGGATGTAATATGTGGCACTTAGAGCGACAAGGACTCAATCGGGAAGAATTCTTGTGTGGTAGCGCAAATTCAATTGGCCTAATTCTAACAAGCTTGGTTATTCATCTCCGACAATGCATTTTGCTAAATATAAAAATATCGGAGGTAAAATGTGGCTTGCCACTCCACAAGGCAAGCCCTAAAATGGAAGGGACCTTTGGGTGGGGGCTATTCGAGAATATCCAGTTTTACAGAACTTGTTTAAAATCGCTCACATCATTTTTTTGAAATAAGATCATAATCAAATCTAAGATGTGACTTCTAGATTTACAGGTACTGAATCGTTAAGCTTAATGAACTTACGTTTTGCCTATAAAATTGATAGTGCCACATTCCCGTATTAATACTTGCTTAACATATCTAGAGTCTTGAGATAATTAAGAGGGCTTTTCAGAGACTCATTGATCTGAATTCGATTAAATATTTTCCCAAGATATCCTGAAAGAAATCATCATCGAAATTTGTTTACTGTACCATAGAATGTTTGGAATCTTAAATTAGACCATGGTGGAGTATTAAAAATTGACTGAAAACAGTGTGTAGACATGTAGGAATGAGTCCATACGCCAATTCCCATTCACATCGCTTCACGTAAACCCACAGTAAACTTTTATTGTACAAAGCACTTGAGAGACATAAAAACTTTAAAGCCATTTTTTCTCTCTCTGGCGACCAAAGGATATACGGACGATTCCTTACTTTTGAGATTTCCAGCACTTGTGCACAAGCCTACAATTGGCGTTGGTTGTCAAGTACGTAAACATGGTTGCTGGACAATTTATATCCTTTCGGGGGAGGGGGGTGAGTGTAAACACAAACACTATGCACTCAGTATTGTCTCCGCCAATATTGTCTTCGTTCTTCGCCCCCGTCTGGATGGTTGCTTCTTTTTTATTATTCAAATACAAACTTTTATTGCTGGCTGTGCAACTGTCTGTCTGTCTGGCTGTTGGTCCATCACTTGTGAAATGTCAACGTCACAATATTCAACTTTTATTTCCAAAGTAGGCTTTAGCCAGCCGCCCACCCATACACTGGCTCGATGCTGGGTAATATTTGTTATTATCCATATATTACATTTTGTGTGTTTTATGGTTCCGTTTACGGATGATGGCTCTGCTGGTTGGCGTTGGTGTGACCAAAGTTTGTTGTCATTTTCAGTTACTCTTCTTTCTGTCAGTCTGTTTGTTTGTTTGTTTGCAACACACAATGTCAGAGTGTTGCAAGTTATTTTTGTTCGGGGAGTAATAAAGTTTTACAACTTTTTTCTCCGTCTATCAGGACCATAAAGAACACAGCACAATGGTAGGCAAAATGTAGAAGAGATAAGCAAGTGAAAACAATTTAATTTGTTTTTATTTTTTTTGTAAATAAAATAAATAATTACTTTTCTTTCGCAAGGCCTGCTACAGACGAAGAAAACAGGCCACTTTCGCTGCCTACTTTCGGGAGCTGCAAACAAACACGAAATATGGCATATTTTTGGACTGTCATAAAGTTGGACTACATTAAATCTAAAAGTAAATCATGCCTTACAAGTTGTTAAAAGTTTCCACAAGTTCTCCCAAACGAATAAAATACATTGGTATACGATTCCAACTCATCCATCTTTCTTTCGAAGAGAAACAATGCCAAAAAACACAATGCTGAAAAATATAAACCTCTTGATAAACCTCAAAAGTTTATGGCCGGACTTAGATTTTATGTTAATAAATCTTTTTGGGATGGCATGCATCATTATATTTCCAAGCAAATTATATGTTTCGTTACGGAAAACTTTCAAGTGGGGTGGAACAGATTACAAAACCGAAAATTTATAGCGTTTCGCTGTTCTTGCAGGTGGTCCCATAGAACATAATGAATGTAGTGACGGTAGTTACCTTGAATTTTTACCGCCTTACGACGACTCAAGGTACGAGTACATAGTTCAGTAGTTCTAGTTTTCCGTTTTAAAAACGCCAAAGAAATTTATGACTTTCGCGTGCTATGTCGAAATTTTCCATTTCAGGGCAGTATTCGCCAGGGTTTTGTTTGCACAAGTTTTCACCATATGCGTGTGTGGCATGAATGTGTTGCCCCGTCCATAGAACATTCTGAGCAGGAGTCATAAAGAAGTTAATGTTCGGGTATTATCATAACAGAAAAGCAGTTGAAGCCAAAGTAGCAGCCGAACAATATGTGAAATGTTACGTATTCAAGTGCTGAAAGGTTGTTTGTAAAATATTAATGAAAGCGTTTACCGAAAAGTTTTGGTTTTTGTTTGCATTTGAGGCATAGACGTTGGTGGATATGAATGACAGGTTCGGCCGCAGTAAAAAGTTAGTATATAAAGGGTGTCACAAAACTCATGCAAGGTTTTGAGCGGGCAGTTGAGGTTTAATTCTTTTGCCGACAATTTTACAGAAGGCGGTTACCTTGGCCACATATCGTTATGCTATTGCAATAGCATTGCGGGTGGCCCAATAGAGACCGAGATTTTTAGTAATGTAGAACTATACGAAAAAACAAGGCGTTTTGATAGATGACACAACCACAGACGATTTTTTTCTATATTTTCCTAAGAGAAAAATATGTTTCTTTAATTGACAAAATTGCCGCATCTCGAGTTCAGAGAACCCATGTCATGTTTGCCATAACATGACACAGTTTGGTGGAGATTTTAGAATTGAAACGCCTTGTAAAACCAGGCTTGATGACACACTTACATTTTTAGTGTGTATTAAATGATATTGACGTTGCCAACATGTAGTCAAGAGCTTTTTTATTTGTTTAGTTATAAGTATAAGCTTAGATCAAAATTTTTTTTTCGGACTGACTGAGTGTTTCTTTATATCCTAGTTTAGACAACCTGGTGCTAAGACTGGTCGTTCCAGGAAGTATAGTTTCAAAGTTTCCTTCTGCGACAGATATTATCAGGGTTACCAAAATAGTTTTTTTTTCGCTAGATTAAGCGGGTTTTGAAAGAGTTTGGCAGGAAGATTTCGCATTTAGCTTTAAGCTTTTTTCTAGCTTTTTTTAAGAAAATATTTTTTTTCACCTAATCAAATATTATAAATAATTTTAGTAATTCGCCATGTTTTGTTTATTCATGTTCAAAGTGCATCTAATTCAGGGTGGGCGATTTAAAATTTTAAATTTGAATTGACTGTAAAAAAGTCCTGATAATTTTTTGAAATTTCTGGTTTTATTGGAAAGGTTGAACTTTGTCATTTAATAACACAGTGATACAAAATCGAACTTTCCGAATGCAAATGGGATGAGACAAATTGCAAATGAAAGTTGACATTATCCATAACAAAACCTTTAAGGATTTTTTTTACACGCATTTGAAGTTGGTGATTTTGGAACGCTGTCTAAAAAGAAAAGATCATTGAAAATTTCATAAAATAATGATTATTTATTTCTATTATCCTCGAAAGTGGTATTTCACTGTTTTTGGGGTCGAGGAATTCCTTTTTGATATTTGTTTTTACCTACTACTCACGCTAGATAACGCTGTCACACATACGCTGATATTTCTTGTAGATATTCAAAGAAAAAACAGTGTATTTCAGTATTTACAGCATATACAACACGAAGGAAGACAGTTAAAAATTTGTTTTTGTAATAAAAAAAAATTTTTCAAATAAAAAAACCCCATTTTTCACATAAAAAATGTACTTCGTAATATTATTACGAGGATGTTATGCGAATATTTACCATCAAAAATGGTTTTATTGTTTTTCAAAGTATTCTCCAGCATGATTTATACACTTTTGCATGCGCTCAAAGTAATTGTCGAAGCTTTTTTTCCACTCCGATTGAGACACCACCAAAACATGCTTTTTGAACGCTTCAACAGCGTTTACAACGCATTTTTTTTCTTGATGTGAGGGAATAAAAAGAATTCATTGGGCACCAAGTCAGGACTGAACGGCGGATGACCCATCAATTCGACGTTTTGGCCTGTCAAAAAGGAGCTGGTTCGAGCCGATGTGTGAGAGTTCGCATTGTCATGGTGCACAATGATTCGTCTTCTCTTGTTCGTTTTTCGAATATCTCCGAAGACTTCAGGCAAACAAATTGTGGTGTACCACTCAGAACAACTTTTGTTGGATTTGGCTCGTCTTCGAAGACCCACACGGTCGATTGCTGTTTTGTTTCGGGCTCATACGCATAGATCGATGATTCGTCACGTGGGACGATCTTATAAACGTCTTTTGAAGCACCTCGATCGTATTTTTTCAAAATTTCTTTGCATCAATCAACCACGAGCTTTTTTTTCAACCGATTGTCAAATTGTGCGGGATTCAACGAGAACAATTCTTTTTTACGGCCAGGTGTTCATGCAATGTCGAATGTATGCTGGTGAAAGAATTGAATGCTGGTGAAAGAATTGACGATCTTGCATTATCAGTTCACGCACGGCATCAATGTTCTCAACGACCGTTTTTGGACGACCTTCACGACCTTCGCCTTTGAGCGAGCGTCGGCTATAATTGAATTCATTAAACCAGTTTTTCACAGTGCTATGGGATGGTGCTTCATTGCCATACAAAGATTTAAGTTCATCGATGCAGTCCACGTCGAAAGTTGTGAAAAATGATCGCACGAAAATGTTTACAAGTTAATTCCATTTTTTTGCCAGATGTCAGATGGCGCCAGGCAACACTTATGATGACGTTTATAAATAAATTTACTAATTTACGTTTGAAAAAAATTTTGAAGTTTGACCTCTGAAAACACCATGAAGGGTAATATCTAGGTCAAAAATTGTGCAAGAGGAAAATCTTTGCCTGTATATTTGAAATACAAATGCTTGAGGTGTATTTTCCGAAAGTCGTCTGGTTTACGAGTTATAGCACATCAAAGCTTCCATCCAATGAAAAAAATTTTGCACGGATATTATTTTTGATAACCAATATACTAAAAAACGAGCGGCGAGCGGAAAAAATAACACTTTTTGTTTTATGGGCACTCTACTGATCATATCATTTATGGCTGCACTTACGTAAGTCTTAAATTTACCAAAACAATTTAAGCAAAATTAGTCAAAACATGTTAAATAACCTACATTGTCAGAAGTCCCCTTTTATTGCTCTCGCTTAATGCTGCACAGCATGGCTACGACGTTTAAAACTTCATATATTTGATTCATAACCCATCAAATCGGCAGATTTTTTCCCAGCTTGTGTCTAATTAAATGGAATTCCGCCCAAAACTATAGTTGAAGATACATACGTAACTATTAGCTCAGCTTGATTAAACGCCGTTCTGCTACGCAAGTACGAGTACGTCTAACCATCCAACCAACCGTCGAAGGAGTGCGTCAACATGTGTTTCTACTTTATGAAGTTTTCACATGTAATACAACAGTAACTAAAAACTCTTCCGGTGCCAAATGGCTTTTTTTGCTTGCTATCCCCTGTGATTGATTGCTAGCGCAACAAAATGAATGAACCATAAAACAAATCGCTAAAACAAAGCCCAATAAAGAAAAGGAATACAACTACGAGAACATATTTTAATAGAAGCCCTCTGCCGCCCGCCGCCACACAACCTTGCATACAATATTGTTTTTCAATTTGGAATATTTTTATTCCCGAGATCTTTGTTTTTCGCTTTTGAGTTGGTAAAAACTTAATAAAAATGCCTCAAGCTCAGCGGTTGGCTGGCAAATACACACTGATCCGACCCACCGGCGAATGCATCCTGCAGATGGATCAGTGAAGACCATAACAAAAAAAAAGTTTACAACTGTTTGCACTTATTTCCAAACAGAGAAACCCCATCATGAAAAGGTAAGGCGAACCGCAGCATGGAAAGCAAATGGAATGTCCTCGCTTGGCTACACAAAAGTATGACATAACTAGAGGTTTGTTCAGCCAGCTACGGTCCGTGCAGGTAATGTGAACAGGTAAGGAGCGTAGAGGCATTCCCAAAAAGGATATTAAACATTGCATAGTAGAACGTATAAAGTTATGCGTTGCAATGCTGCCATGGCCAACAATAACAACTACGGCCACGAAGCGATGGCAACAGAGCAACTACTTTCACATTATCAAGACAAATTTGCATAAAATACCCGGCTATAGTCAAAGGTTGCTTGGCGGTTATGTGAAAACTCTGGCACACACATACAAAGAGTCCAAAATGCCAGGACATTGAGCAACAGAAAGCACAACGCAGCGTTTAACTACACAAAGCTCTTGGCCCTGCCTCCCGCCCCTGAATTACGTTAAAGGGATAGAACGAAGTCCGTTGGCTGATATGAAAATCACCGAGGTGATGGCGGTGTTCCACCAAACATCCATAATAACTTCTAAGCGGATTTCTTCATCTATTCACTTCTTTTCACATTGGCCTCTGCTCCGGCTGGGCAGGAGAATTTCAACACTGTTCTGCAGTGATTTATAAATATTTTAAAGTACGATTACAATCGTATGTTTGCACGTTATGTTAACACAATGTTCGATATGATTTATTGGCGGCAAGTGTGCCGTAGAAATGCAACTATTTGGCGAATGCTTTAAAGAGAATAGAAAAATAAGCGTAGGTTTTATTTAACGAAAACTTAATGAAGTTTATTTAGTCTGGGTTGACGAAAATGCGGTGGGTTACCTTAAAGAGTTCCTTTGTCATTGCTTTAAAATATCGTCAAGGTTATTCTGCATATATTTTTGCTCGAAATAGCCTCGAGAAGAATCGATACTTAGAGTCTTTAGAAGAACGCTACAAAGCCGGCAGTTAAAATGATTATATTTTTGTAAAATGTTTTTTAAATATGTAATGATTTCCATTTCTACTTTGGTAAATATTTGTTAATTAGCAGAACTGTAGAATCTGGGGTTTTGAAAATCCAAGAGCCATTCATCAACGCCAATTGCACCCCAAAAGGTGTACAGTATGGTGTGGGATGACATCTGCAAATATCATTGGGTCTTACTTCTTCGAGAATGAAGGTGGAAGTGCTGTAACCGTAAATGAAGAGCGGTATCGGCTTATGATAGAAAATTTCTTACGAAAACATACTTGAGATGTGCTTTCAGCAGTGCCCACACTGTCCGAGAAAAAATGGCACTTTTAATTCAAATTTTTGGAAAGCGAATAATTTCCAGAAATTCGGAAATTATTTGGCTGCGCGATCGCCAGATTTGTCATCTCCCGACTATTTTCTTTGCGGTTATTTGAAGGAGCGCGTATATGTGAATAAGCCCGAAACAACCCTTCAACTCAAGGCCAACATTGTTGCCATCGATTCGAGCGTACAGCCACAAATTTTGAGAGATATTATGGAAAATGCTTTAAGACGAGGTAAAAACGGGGATCCTTTAAGTGACATTATTTTTCATACAGGGTGGAGCGCAAAATTTGCTTTTTTGCACTGCAGGCTGTGGCGGCACTGTTGGTCAAAGAGAGTGGAGAGTGTGCGTGGCTTATATTGGCTGACGGGAGATTTTTATTCGTCTGCCTTTTAGTTACTTCATGCATTGGACACTTGAGGAGAGGTCATTTTGTGTTGAAGCGTATATTTCAAATGCGCACTCGATCATTGTTGGGCAGCATGCTTTTCGTTTATCGTTGTTCCCCCACGCGGACTTGTTCCTGGACGGCAATCAATTGTAAATTGGGTAACTTCATTGAGAACAGCAGGGAATGTGTCATGTGTACAAAGGGGAACTGAGAAAAGAATTACAACACCATAAAACATCGAGAGAGTTAGAGCAGCAGTACTGCAATCTCCGAAACGCTCTGCTCGGAAGCAATCACTTGCTCTTGCATTTCCAGATGTTCTCTCAACTGGATGCTTCATGATGAACTGAATTTTCACCTGAACAAAACGTGCGTAGTCCAACAATTGTAAGCATGGGCCTATTTGACACGGCGGACCTCTTGTGAAGACATTCTTACAACTATACCCCGTGAGGGGTGATGTGAACTGGCCGGTACGCTCAGCAGACTTAGCCCCATGCGATTTTTTCCTTTGGGGTTATTTAAAGTCGAAGGTGTATATACCGGTTCAACACCTTGGAAGGAAGACCTTATTAACAGTATTGAGACTGAAATTGGCAGAATGCCAGTTGTTTTGCCTGTTAGAGTTCATGAAAACTTCAGAAAACGTATGCAGCAGTGTTAGCAAAGTTCGACATTTGCCAGATACACTATTTAAAACTATGTAATTTAAAAAATCCCCTTACTGTTCAATACAGAGGACGTCCAATAGTACGAATTATTTAATGTCAGGCCTTTTCGTAATGTTGGAAAATTCGTATTATAACAATAATTATTGGACTACAATAGTTTCCTCTTTTTATACAAAATAAAACTCATACAGACAGTTTCATTAAAATTTGCTTTTGACTTAAAACAAACAAAAGAAAAAAAACTTAAAAATTATTTAAGTTCAATTTAAATCAATAAGTGGTTAATCATACATTTGTACATAGTATGTGACGCGCAAAATAGAAAGGGGCCTAAGGGTAAAAACCAGTTTAGTTCAGGAGAGCCATTTTAAAGATTTAAATACGTATATCTTTGGTGTACCATCACTTTCATAAAACGTGCATATCTCTGGGAGGGAACACTTTTGGGGCATGGGATCGGTCTCAGTCGATGCTTAAATGTTGTCCACATAAAAAAAAGTGAAAATTGATTTTTTTACCCTTAGGTCCCATTCTCTATGCGCTGTCACACTGCAGGTACTTAAAGCATAAAATAAGTTTGATAAAAAATCAGTCATTAAACATTGGCATGTTTTTTAGTTGCTTTTCTACCACCTTTTCTTGAATAGACTTAAATAAAAGTATCTTGGAAGTTTCAATATTAATCTTAACAGAAAAATGTGCCTTTCGTATTGGGAATTCGTGGAATCAAAAGTATGTAATATTGGACACTGTATAATTAAAATATAAAAAAAAAATTCCTAAGGATTATAATTTTTTTATTTCATTCCAGGGATATTATAAGTATGTGTAGCGGGTTGATGTTTGAAACGGCCTTGGTCGATTAAAAGATCTCCGTCTGTCTGTCTATGCGTCTGTCTATCTATCCTAGTGGTAAAAGTCTAGGTCGCAAAAATGAACCGATCTCGGTGAAACTTTCCATATTATTTTGTTTTCGTTCAATGGCGGTTGGTGTTGTGGTAATTGGGAAAACCCGGTCCAAGTTCTGATCCAGTATTGTGGCTACCATCCTATTTGAGGCCTTACAGCAGTAGATTTCAAAGATTTCAACAAAATATATGGGTATTTTTAGCATACAGAAAAAACATTGCTGAGAATAGACTACTCGTAGATCGGTCCAAATCTAAATTATTCCCCATACAACAGTTCCTTCCAATTTTAGGCCAAACCGAACTAACAGCGGAAATTTGCATCCGATTTCACTGAAATTTGTTTTGTTGCGTTCTACTGTAGTGGAAAAAAATATGGGTCATTTTATGTACTCGTATAGTGACCCAATTTTTAGACCGATGATAATTTCCTATTGAAAAGTAGTTTAGACACAAACTTTGAACGAGATTGCTCAAGGACACTCTGACTAAAAGTCATGGGTTCTCAAATTTAGCAGTCCTGTACATATTTCTCTACAAAAGCATCCACATTTAAAATAATTGTTTTTAAAGTGCATCTCTCAGACTAAAGCGAGGAATACAATTTGATCTCCACAATACACTTTCGATTAAAAGTATTTTTATTACCGAGGTGGACATACTGTGATTATTATATTATCGAGGGTATACAATTTTAGTGTTACATACCGTTGGAAAGATTAATTTGTCTCGTTTCGCAGTATAGGATTTATTTTCAAGGTTTTTGAGACACTTACCTAAGAGTAGGCAAAAATTCAAAATAGTGTATATGGAAAATATTTCAAAAACATTGTTTTGAGTTTCAAAGAAAAATTTTCGATAGCAAAAAAGGTCGCATTCCACTAAGAGACCATAAAGCTCGTAAAGAAAAGACCTAAGCGTTTTTTTGAGCAATTGAAAAAAAGTAAAATCAATTTTCGATTTCACAAAAAATATAAAAAAAATTAGATTTTAATTTTTTTCTAAAACGATTAAATAAATATTCCTAGCTATCTAAAACACTCGGGACAAATTTTACTAGGAACAATAGCTAATAAGTTACATGGCTGCCACAGAAAACCTGTTGGTCCAAAATTCGACCCTACTAACTCAAAGAGTCCCTGACCGATCTCGTTCAAATGTTGTGTCTAAAAGGCTGAAGAAAGCCGGTACCAAAAAAAAAAAGTAATAACTTTTTTCCATTCAATGAGTCTGGTTTATTTTTTTTTTATTTTGCAGGTAGATTTTTAGATTTAACAAAACTGAATAACTGGGATACTGAAACAAGAATTTATATTGTTCTCCGCTATCACGCACTGGAGTTTGTAGTTTCGTTTCAAAGAGAGTATAGGTGCACGTTTGGCGGCAATCCTCCAGATGGTCCATAAAGGCCTTACCATCGAAACCCTTTAGTTCGGACGGAGGAAACAATCGCTGCTGTAGCTGCTGCCCTACAAAACAATCAAAGAGTTTCGACATGAAGCTTATCTGGACAAAGATTTGGACGTATTCCCATATACAATTCAAATGGCCAACAGACTAAACGCAGCAGACTTACCGATTCGTTTGGAATTTTGCCAGAAGATGCTTCAAATGGTGGAAGCGGACGGAAACATGTTGAACTGTCTTTTTAGGTCTGACGAGGCTCATTTCGATTAAAACGGCAGCATAAACAAACAAAATGGTCGAATATGGAGTGCTTTTAACCAACAGAAACTCCAAAAGACAGAATTGCATTTACCTCGTGTCACTGTGTGTTGTGCATTTTCATTGCGCTGCATTGTCGAGCGCTACTTCTTCGAAGAAACAGTCACAGCGTTACGGGGACCCGAGACCGTTGCTTGAGCATGTTGAGAGAGTTTTTCTATCCAGAATTACGTTGAATGAGAATTCCTTTTAACTCTGTGCACACATACTCGTAGACCGGCCTGTTTTGACAGAATTGTGACGAAAATCCCAATAAGCTGATATCCAGACAGTCCACATTCCGTTGGCTCCCCAGGTCGCGTGACCTTACTGCACTTGACTTTTTGCTTTTCTTTACAAAGCAAAACCAACAAATTTGAACGAACTAAAGCAATCCATTCGAGAAACAATTGCAGCTATTCCTGTCTCAACTCTCCAAGCAGTAATGAACAACTTTTTGATAAGATGCCGCACATGCATCAACGAGCAGGAGGGACATTTAAATTCCATTATTTTTAAAACTAATTAAGCTATATTTAATGAAATTGAATGAGCTTTAAAATACATAAAAGAAATATAAATTCCAAAAAAAGTTATTTGAGTTTCTTTATGTAGCAATATTTATCAGCCACCCTGTACTATCCAATAGGACTAACCTTGGTGCAAGTTTCATCCTGATCGGAAGACATCGGTTCTAAAAGTTGGGTCACTTGACATGAAATGACCCATAAATTGAGTCAATGAAGTCTAAAGCTTACTGGTTATATAGGGTGATCCATCCAGAGGTATTTTTTCAGAACAAAAAAAAAATAAAAATTCAAATCAAGTGTAAAATTTTTATTGGTAATTTGAAAGGATATTTTATGGCATTTACTTATATTTTTGGAAGATAATTTCCTTTAAAAGTTGGCTACTGTATTATGGAAATGACCGTTCGGCGAGAAACGGAGAGATCCGCTGTTTACGACCAAAATTTTGTTTAGTGATGAGGCAGATTTCTGGCTCAACGGCAAAGTCAATAAACAAAATTGCCGCATTTGGGCTGAAGAGCAACAAGAAGAGGTTCAAGAGGTGCCGTTATACACAGAGAAAACCACGGTTTGGTACGGTTTATAAGCTGGTGGAATCATCGGTGCATATTTTTTCAAAAATGATGATGGCCGGAACGTAACCGTGAATGGTGCTCGCTATCGCGCAATGATATCGATCTTTATGATACCTGAAATTAAAGCCCGTAATCATGACGACACCTAATTTTAAACAGAACGGTGCCACTTCCCATACAGCTGCTCAAACAATTGATCTATTGAGAGGTCATTTCGAAAAGCAGCTAACTTCACGTTTTTGGCAGGAGAGTTGGCCGCCTAGATCGGGTGATTTCACACCTTTAGACATTTTTCTTTGGGGTTACGTAAAGTCCAAAGTCTAAGCTGACAAACCAGTTACGATTCAGGTGGAAGCCAACATTACGCGTGTCATTAAAGCCATACCAGTCGAAATGCTCGAACGAGTCATCCAAAATTGGTCCCTAAGAATGGAAACCCTGAGGCGTAGTTGCGGCCAACATTTGAAGGAAATAATATTCAAAAAATATATGCCATAAAGTGTCCTTTCAAATTGCCAACAAAGATCCCACACTTGATTTGAATTTTTATATGTTTTTTTTTGTTCTGAAAAAATACCTCTAGGTGGATCGCCCTATAGTTTTAAATTTCAACTTATACGTAATATGTGCATTCTAAAACGAAAAACGTTGGAGCTGTACAATTTAGATATTTTCATCTCTAGTAACACAACTTGTTCTGAGTTTGCAGCCTAGTGTTGGTGCCAGCCGGTCGTCTATTTACATTTTAGAAGGTGGCAACCATTTTTGCTGCCCTTCTTTAAAAAAAAAAACAATATTGTCTAGCATAAACATTCCCAAATTTTCACGCTTACTGCGTCTTAAGAATGTTGCCAACATCTTCTCGTTTTGTTGTCTTCACTTTAGGTTTACATGTTTTCTTATGTTGCTGTAAAACAAAATTTCTTGACCCCCAAATTGAGTTATAAAAGGTTATAACAACAAAAGCAACTACAATAAAGTTTCAGATTGCGAATATATAAGTAGAACATGTTTGTCCGCTTTTTTATTACTATTTTGTTTATTTTACATTTATTCATTAAATAGAGTCGTTGCGTTAGAGTTTTTCAGCTGTGGTGTGATGGAAACTGTTCAACACCTAAAAATGTGCAAAATTTAAAATGCAAATTTATTCCAAAACTCTTTGCGGGGTATGCAACTGAGAAAATTGTGTTTTTTGTGTGCTGCACTTTAAAGTCTAATGTGTGCTGAAAACTAAAAACTATAAATGGAAAATGTAATTAAATCATGCATTAATTTCATGTTAACATTACAAATTTAAAGAGCTTATTTATTTCTGAATCTATTAAGAATGTTTGTTTGGCTTTGACTAATGCACAAATTGAGTAAACCGAGTTTATGGGAATGTAATCAAATTTGAATCATATAAATTTTAATAGCATGTCAGTCATTTCGTTCAAAAATCTTCATTTTTGATTTAAGTCTTTAGACTATTTTTTCTTTAAGTTCTCCTAAAAAGGGGGAAAATATGAAAACCAAAATTGGGCAATTATTTCAATTCATGTCTTCGACGTTTGATAGACTTTCTTAACAATTCTCCCCATAATTGTACCTTCATTGGTTTGCTTTACGAAAACAAAATAAGGGACGAATGCCGTTGAAAATTTAAAATGCTTTAATTTATTCAAGTCCTTTGTGGCTGGCCTTGCTGCCGATGTTGTGTTAGGCGCTTTTGTATTTCCCCTGTTAAAAATAAACGTCAATTTAAATCATATGGAAGGGATAAATATTTGCCATTACCATTTTCGTTGCTACAATTACATACGTACGAACTAGTCCTAGTCCATGTATGTATATATGAATATACTCTAAGTAAATGTGGAAAAACAGGCAATTGCAGAAACATTACATACATACTCGTACCACATACATGCATACACAGGCTATGTACGACATAAGTACACAGCTCTTAGCCATGAACGTCAATGGCAAAGTGGCCGGACTATTGTTCTAAATTCTGTACGTGTCTGTGTGTGTGTGTGTGTGTGTGTTGGCGACTCACACGGAAACGATCCTATTTTCATCATGCCCAGCCAGAGCCATGGAAGGGTCTGCTGCTGTCGTTTTTGCCAACGGATAAAATTGTTAAAATACTCGAGTCGGTGAGGAAGGAAGAAGAAACCTCGGGTTTGTTCTCCTCAGTGTGCATTTAATTGAACAATTTTGCAACGACATTCGTAGTCTTTGTTGGTGTGATTTAATCGCCTTCGCTTTTGTTGTATTTCTTGTATGTGTACAAGCATAAAGGGTGGTGCACATACTGGTATCTTTCTTGAAATGGTATAAATCAAACGTGCTATTTATGTGAATATCTTGGCGGCCTTTACAGTATTGCATTCAATAAACCTTAATTGTCGAGATGTCGTTTTCTGTTTTTGGCTTTATGTAAATAAAGATGATTCCAAAAATTGAAATTGAAATTGTATCCAATTTTTATGGTGGGTTAGAAAAAAAAACATTTCCGAAGAACTAACTTATCATCGCTTCACAACCCGCACATAGAGAACAGATTTGTTGTCATAACCGAATTTGTTGCTAAATAAATGATGGTGGTTGCACGTACTATCCAACGCTACGACCGAATGTTTATAGGATACATGGCAATTTTCGGTAGTAGGAACTGACAGTTTCGGTTGAAGAGACAAAGTATCGATGACCCTAACTAATAAGGATGATTATTTGAACTGAATTTATACATGACTTGGTTATAGATTATTGGCCATAGGAACTCTTTGCCTTTGGTTGTCATTACCACGAACATCTGTTAACTGGACCAACTGCTGGTTAAATGTTATGTATTCGTTAATGTGGCCAAAATAAAACCGTTTTTATTTTTTTTAAAAAGAGTGAATTGCGCCACAAGCTAATACGGTTAGGTTTGGTGTTGTTTGTCATAGAGGAAGCGAACAGTAAGGCAGCGAAGTTAAAGCAAACACATCACCGTCTGGTAGACGCACATTTCGCCGTTGGTGTGGGCGGCTTATCAATGTCGTTTTAGTTTTTGTTAAATTTTTATAGTTAAGGATTTTAAAATATTTACTCTTTTATTTTTTCAAAACATGGCGTTTATTTTTGAATCTAATTAAGTTTGTATGCACAAGTGAAACGATTTTCTGCATCAAATTGGTAGCTCAAAGAACTAATTTTTTGTTTTAAAGTGTCCAAAGCTTAAGTTGATTATAATATCTGAATAAAGTTGGAATTTTATTCCTATGAATTTCCGAATTGCATTGAGAACAGACACTGTCGGGTGAGTAGACAAAGTATCGGTTACCCTAATTAATTAAAATGATTATTAGAACTGCATTTGTACATGTATTAGTTGTTGCCATATATTATTGATAAGCCAAAGCTGGTCATAATATATGATTAAAGTGAAGAAAAGTGATATTTTAAAACTAATTATTTCCAGCTACTTAAGGGTCAATTTGTCACAAAATACCACAAATGATTGCTTGAAGTCTTGGCTACAAATGCAATAACAAATATATGTGACGTGCAAAATAGAAAGGGACCTAAGGGTAAAAACCAGTTTTGTTCAGGAGAGCCATTTTAAAGATTTAAATACGTGTATCTTTGGTGTACCATCACTTTCATAAAACGCGCATATTTCTGGCAGGGAACACTTTTGGGGCATGGGATCGGTCTCATTCGATGTTCAGATGTTGTCCACATCAAAAAAAAGTGAAAAATTAATTTTTTACCCTTAGGTCCCTTTCTCTATGCGCTGTCACATATACTTTCATATCGGTCATATTTTGAAGGTTATTTAAAAAAATGGGTAGAAAAAAATTTAATTCAATAAATAGATCCTCTTTGGCAATTCCGGTTTCCATTCTGAACATAAGTAATTTATTAAATATTGTTAAAAAAAATTATTTTTTTGTAAAAAGGACGAGAAAACAGAAAATACTCTTATTTTAGTTTAGACGATCTATACTTAAACGATAATATTAGTATTTTTGTAGAACGTTTTAACCCAAAAAATAGTTAATAAAGACCATTTTAAAAAGCAGTTACACAATTGGATTTAAAAAAGGAAACGCCGTAACTTAAAATGATCGCACTATATTTTTATGAATTTTTAAAAAAAAAACCAAAGGATACTCAAATCCTTAAGACTGGATGTTCAAGTGTGCTACAAAAATAAGCTCTATACGATTTCACTTCGTTAAACTGAATAAATATATGCTACTTATATATGCTAGAAAAAAAAATGTCCTTGTCCCATAAAAAATAATTCGCACCCACAAGGGCCCTCCAGTTGTTTACTATAATCAGTCTTTCATTTATAGAAGAAATCATTCACCCCTCGAGAAAGTCCGAACATTTGTTGCATTGTGTTATACTCGTATGTTACAACAACAAACTAAACGGTGTTTGGTTACTACAATGAATTTATATGTTGTCACAACCAATTATTGGTGCCAAATTAATATGTACTGCATACTTGGTTGGTTGTCATAACCTCTAGTTGTCGCAATCAATAGTCTTACAAAACTCGGTTGGTACAACCAACTTATAGTCTGTAAGAAGCGTAGTATTGTGTTAGGTAACATTTTATGGTAAGCCGAACCATGTAACAATGGAATCTTGGTGATTGCAACAGAAAGTATATTTATCCAACCGAATATTTGAAGTACGAACTGATTTCTAATAAAGTGTTTCTCTTGGTGCAGTAAGGATCATATTATTTTTATGCCCTCTGACCGCGACCTACTTCTCCAATCGGCCTATGTTTACTTATATACCCTGCACCATGGTACAGATACCAAAAGATCTGCTAAATAAGTACGAGAACTTATTGTAAAGTTCGTCTATGTCTGTTGCATATCTGGTATAAGAACCTGATTCGAGTTCATAGCTATACAGTTTCACGCGCATTCTGCGAACAGAAAGAACAAGTGATGCATTTACGCCCAAAATGTCTTTTTCACAATGCTACAGTTTACGCTTGCACTCACTACTCGATTTGAAACAAAATTTTCAATATTTACATAGGTTGTTGAAGTGTCGATTGATGAAGCCATTCATGCTGACTAAAACTCAAGTGGCTAAAAGTTATCTGCTAGTAACTTACAAAAAGATAATTGTTTGTGCACCACCCTGTAGGTGTACATGTTTGTGTGATTTGTGATGAATGATGGTTGCATGTTGCAAATACTTTGCTACCGTTGGCTATTTTGCTGTTTTGTTTTAAAACAAACACAAAAAAGTGCGCTCTTAATGTTCAGTTTTTGTTGCTGATAATGCAGTAAAGTAATTTACACTTTACAAAAATGTGTTGACTCTGTACGAATACGAGTATGTGAATGTGCTGCGGTTTAGAAAACATTTACTTTTTGCTTAACTCATGCTTTCTTTTTTGGTTTTGCTTTAAAAGAACATTTCTGCTTTGAATTAAGACATTAATCACGTTGAGGTACTAGTTTTTCCAGCCCTGGCTGTAAGTGTAATTTATGTTAAGAGATTAATTGTGATAAATACATTTGTTTGCTTTATTTGTTAATATCAAATAGACGGTGGTATGCGTGTAAGAATTCTTTAAAAAAACACACACACACACACGACATTCGAAGGCCTAGAAGTTACATGCCCGAATGTAGGCAATAGTCTATGTGTAACAAAAAAAAACATCTAAAAGTAGGCAATTTTTTTAAGTCGTATTAAATAAGAAATGTACACATTAAGTTGATTATATTTGCTGGAAGGTTAAATGACCTTTTATTTACAATAAAAATACCTCCGCGAATAATTTCAGGCATGTCCGAATCTTAAAGAAGGTAAGACAAGGCCGTATAAAGACTCAATATTATTTTGATCGGTTTATGTCCATTTCCCATTTTTAACATCGTGTAATATTTCTGTGGGATTCTAAAAAGTTGGTATGCGTATTTAGATCGGTCATGAAAGTATAGTTTATTAATATTAGTATAAAAGAACAACGATTAAAAATATTTTTTTAAATGTACGTATGTTTATCTTTATAATAAATGGACTTTTGGGAAATCGTAGTAACGAACGTACAATAAGGTTACGTGGCAATGCTCCCATGGATACATAAAAAACGAAACAAATAACCTCTTCTAAAAAACGTATAGAGCTGAAATCAAAATAAGTTTCTGCATTAAAAAACAAAGACTCGAGCACTTTGAAAATGAAATAACCTGTCAACTAGATACCATATGCATTTTACCAGACCAAACAACAAGATTTGCCACTTTTATTTCAAAAATGTTTATCACAAAGCCAAAAATCAAGAAACAGGATCACTTATAGTCGAATGAATGTTCAAACAAAATCACCCACTCAAAAAAGTATATTACAGACCCAAACATCAAGATGGGATACAACATCTGATCCACATCACCTCTAGTCGAAGGAATGTTTAAACGAAATCACCCACTAGATTTGCATATGCTTTAAGTGTTTTTCCAAGTACGAAGAAATAAGGCAACCCAAAAATTTTAACTAAACTAGGCTACTTTTGTTTTTTCACCACTCAATTAAAAATTTTGTAAATATGCTTAACTATTTATCAATGATTGCAATGATATTAATTGAATGGACACAACAAAAACAATCATAAATCTCACGCACTGTATCGTGTGTGTATGGGTATATGTTTTTTGTGTGTATGCAGTGGGAGGGATTTTAATTGTGTTGGTTGGAAAACTCTACTGCCGGTAGTTCTCGTTAAATGCGAAACTGTCTGCCCTTAAGTATATAGCCGCTCAAAATAGTTACAGCACATAGTAAAGTGGCGCTCGCCGGAATTGCATACACCATTGCCTGTAACTAAAAGTCTTTCCGGATGCTTTTTGAAAAAGTTTAACAATTTTTTTTAAATATGTGATTTTTTTTATCGCCTCAAACTAATTTTTTTTTATAACAGCTTAGAAAGTTTTTTATACCCGCACCACATAGTGGTATGGGGTATAATGGCTTAGTGCTTGCGTTTGTAACACATCGAAGGAATCGAGTTAGAATACCGGGACCAGAGAGAAAGTTGCTCAGAATTACATTTTGAGTCGATCTAGCCATGTCTGTCTGGGCGGCTGGCTGGCCGGCTGGCTGGCTGGCCGGCTGGCTGGATGTAAAGATGTCCATCTATTCTTGTAATCAAAGTACAGGTCGCATTTATGCACCGATCTTGATGAAACTTGGCAAGTGGTAATATATTAGGACAAGGACGGACGCTATTGAATTTGGTCCAAATCGGAGCACTTTCTGATAGACCTCCCATACAAAGGAACTCCCGGATTTGGTCCAAATCCAGTTGATGTCGCGTGTATTGGTCAACAAATTAAAAAAATATGACATTCGATGTAGAACTGACCACAAAATGTAAAAAAAATAGTTGGACCCGCCTCTCGGACCTACGGGGCCTTCAGAACCCAAAAAATGGACCCATGATTTTAAATATAAGTGTGACCCCTTAAATGAAAGGAAATTATCTTACAATTTTAAATACAGAAAAAAATTCGACCTGTTTGGGCCCCAGGGTCCATTAGGAGGGTCCAAAAGTTTCGGTTTACCCGGATTTTAGTGTGACCCCTCAAATGACAGGGAATTGCCTCAGGACTTTAAATATGTCAAGCCAAATGATTTATCTCGTCCGTGGGAGGGCACAGGGTCCGAAAACAAGGTATGAAAATGTGGACCAACTATAATTGTTATACCCTCACCACATAGTGGTATGGGGTATAAAGGCTTAGTGCTTGCGTGATAGATACAGATAGAAATAGCGACGAGTGCTTTCGATTAACAGGAGACTTAATCACATTTATAGTGGTGCGGGTATCATAGAGTCGGCCACGCCCGACTATAGCACTTACTTACTTGTTTTGATATAAATATGTGAAGTTTTACGTCGCTCGATGCGAAATTATTTTCAATAAATGGCTTACAATTTTTGTTGTAAATATGTGAATTTTTAGTCACCTCATAACGATATATTTTTTGTAAATTGTTTATATCTTGAAATCGGAAATATTTCTGATTTACAATATACAAATATTTTAGTTAATATGTGGAACTTTTTATCACAGGATTTCTGATTAATTTTAAGTCTGAATATTTGAATTTTTTACATTAATGAGGCATTTATTGTTTGAGTGGCAAATACTCTAGCATTAAGTTAGGGTCCAGTAAAAAATAATTTAAAGTACAATTTAATTGCAATCCAATGGAAAAATTATTAATAGTTTAAACCACTTATAATGACATTGAAGGAACCAATAAAATTCAGTCTTCTTCGGTCAAGCAATATTGATTAAAATTACATTTTAACTCTTAAACAGAATAAACGTGTTAGTTATTGCATTTTAAATAGATGCTAATATCGAAACAAAGAAAAAACGCTAGTCGGGAGTGTCCGACTATGTGATAACCATTCTGCTGTTAAGAAGTACCGCAACTCTGTCTGGAGAATTATTTAAAGCGGCAGGACCTCAAACATTTCTAGGAAGGCTTTAAAAAAACATAGACCAATACCTTGTGTGAGAGCTATTCGAAATACTTACCGATATTGTACAATTTTTACCAACGATGTAATGAACTGTGCCAAATTTGATGTAATGTGCAAAATTGTAGCAGAATCCAATTTAAACTAGTGCTCGCAGAACGGCAGCTTAGTCGTTAGCTGCCGTCCTGCGAGCACTATTAAACCGATAGTAAAATTTAATAACAACTTGAAAATATTACGTTATAATCGGAATGTCGATGAATGTGACGTTGTAAGCATATATATAGGGTGATCCATCTTGAGGTATTTTTTCAGAACAAAAAAAAATATATAAAAATTCAATTCAAGTGTAGAATCTTTATTGGAAATTTCAAAGGACATTTTACGGCATTTATTTTTTGAAAATATATCCTTTAAATGTTGGCAACTGTATTATGAAAATGAGCGTTCGGTGAGAAACGGGAAGATCTGCTGTTTTCGTCCAAAATTTTGTTCAGTGACGAGGCCCATTTCTGGCGCTACGGCAAAGTCAAAAAACAATATTGCAGCATTTGGGCTGAAGAGCTACAAGAAGACGTTCAAGAGGTGCCATTATACCCAGAGAAAGCTACGGGTTGGTTTGGTGCGGTTTATAAGCCGGTGGAATTATCGGTGCATATTTTTTCAAAAATGATGATGGCCGGAACGTAACCGTGAAGGGTGCTCACTATCGCGCCATATTATCGATCTTTATGCTACCTGAAATTGAAGCTCGTAAATTTGACGACTTGTCGTACAGTTACATAAACAATGGATCTTTTGAAAGGTCATTTCGAAGAGCAGCTAATTTCACGTTTTGGGCCGGTGAGTTGGCCGCCTAGCTCGTGTGGTTTTATACTTTTTTCTTTGGAGATTCGTAATGTCCAAAATCTATGCTGACTAAACAGCAACAATTCAGGTGTGGAAGCCAACTTTATGCGTGTCATTAAGGCTATACCGATCGAAGAAATCGAACTAGTCATCCAAAATTTAACCCCCAGCATGAACACTCTGAAGCTTAGTTGCGGCCAAAATTTAAGGGACAAAGATATCACACTTGATTTACACTTTGGGATTTGTTTTTTTTTTTTTGAAAACATACCTCTAGATTGATCCCCCGTGGCGAAATGTCGATACAAATTACCAGCCGATTGTAATACAAGCTAACTAATTGAGAGCTAGTTTGATTACGAAAACCCTTTTTACACACAGATAAAGAGATACATAACATCTTCATCGGAGTATGTTTGAAAAAAGCACATCGCGAATTTCAATTATAACAGTCTAGTACTTGGAAAATTAAAGAATGTACTTACAACTTGGCTTATCAAGTTCACTTCAAAAAATTAAATCATAATGCGGTTTTGTTTTAATATCCGTCATAAGTTGTTGAAAAGCGGCATAAAAAGAAACTCTTTAAATGTGGCCAAACTGGCACGCAAACCGTAGGAGTCCTTCCGACGGAGCAATCACATACACCGCCCATCCGAATGTTGCGAAAGCCAAAACTCTGAATATAAGCATTTAAAACTAAAATAATCATAACGACAGCCATAATGATGATGATGATGACGATGATGACGATGGTGGTGGTGGTGGTGATGGCGTTGGCAACGATTGCCTTCCTATCAACTTCTACGGGTGGCACATACAAGAAGGCACTTTGCCAACTTAATGTCTGCTACATGACACACATATGACTTTTGCCGATTGGCCCAAAACAAAAGGCACTGCTGGCTTTTGACTTTTGCACAAGATGACAGCATCGTGCATGCGACAGCACTACAATTGCGGCTGCGGCTAATTTTACAATCATAGCGAGACTAAAATAAAAGTATTACGCATACGTGGAATTGTTCGTCCTTTTCGTGATTGTTGAAAACTTTAAACGATTTAACTTCGGGCACTTTGATATTGGAGTAGGCAAAAAGTAACCAAGAAAGTCGCCTACACTTTTGATGGTGCTTAAGAATGCGTAACTAAGCTTATTATAAAGTTTATAATGCTTCCGCCTCTGTTTTGGAATTACTTCCATAGAAGAATATATGCTTGTCTAGCAGGAACTTTGATGTTATCTATATTCATCATTGGTCTAATTAACGTCCAATCCGCAGTAGTGTTGTTAACTGTTATACCCTGCACCAGTGAACAAACAGGGAGGATAAGTTAGTTTTATGGCAAATGTTTGTAACTACCAAAAAAATTTGAGCAAGACCCACCTTTAAGTGTAAGAACTCAAAACCAAGGGCTTAGTCGATTTAACGATGTCTTTCTGACCGTCCGTCTAAAGTTTGTTTCTAACTGCAGGTTGCAATTGTGGTACGATCTTTATGAGACTTGGTTTATTGGTCCAAGAGGGCCGCTATTGAAATTGTTATAGATATAGCTCCCACACATATGTACATATGCCACATCTTACCCCAATCTTGCTGAAAATATACACTAGTTAGTTTTTTTGGACCAATGACAGACGTTGAAGAAAATAAGAATATCGACAAAGATAAAGCTCCTACACATATGTTCAAAAGAGTTTACGAGTACGTCGTCATCTCGAGAACCAACATGTAATGTAACATCCAATTTTGATGAAATTTGGCACTGCTCATTACGATCTACCAGTAAATAGCTCAGATCAGAAAGGGTCACATTGGCACATGGTTTGATGTGGCCCCAGTACGAGGGTTGCTGTTTATATTTCGGGTCCTGACAATACTAGTGTTCCCAGATGCAAACTCGAACTTCCATTGGAAACTTTGACATTTTTAAGCTTAACTTCACTCAGAACGTTTTGTCATTTAAGGCGAATTGTTTTATCAAAAAATTGGAATTATCTCGTGAATATTATCGTGCGAAGATTTTTTACGATTTTCGGCGTGGGTTATCAAGACAAGAGTGTTTAAATCAACTTGTTACGACTTTTGCCGATGAAGAACCATCAAAAACCACTGTTAATCGCTGTTACCAAGAATTCAGTCTTGGACGCCGTTCGCTCCAGGATGAATTTCGTGAAGGACGTCCAACTTCGGTTTGCCAGAAACCATCGCTTTGCCAGAAACCATCGATTAAGCAAGACCGACATGTGAAAAACCGTGAGATTGAGGCATCCTTGGTCATAAGTATGTCAAGCATCAATAAGATGTGTTCTCTTTGGATCCCACATAATTTGACGAATGCTCCAAAAAGGCTAGTATAGATTGGTGCAAAGATATGTTCAAAAAGTATAACTGCGGTAGCTCAAAGGCAGTGTATAATATTATCACAGGCGACGAATCATGGATCTATACATATGAACCCGAAACAGCAATCGACCGTATGGCTCTTTCAAGACGAGCCAAATCCAAGAAAGTTGTTCGTGGCAGAAGTACATCGAAGCAAATGATTGCGTTTTTCTTCGGTATAGTCGGCCTTGTTGCCACAGTGCCTTTAGTGGAACGTAGGACGGTCAATTTTGAGTGGTATATAAGTAGTATTGCAAGTTCATTTGGCCGTGAAAAAAATGTGTTTTCTTTAGATCCCACATAATTTGACGAATGCTCCAAAAAGGCTAGTATAGATTGGTGCAAAGATATGTTGAAAAAGTATAACTGCGGTAGCTCAAAGGCAGTGTATAACATTGTCCCAGGTGACGAATTATGGATCTATGCATATGAATCCGAAACAGCAATCGACCGTATGACTCTTTCAAGACGAGCCAAATCCAAGAAAGTTGTTCGTGGCAGAAGTGCATCGATGCAAATGATTGCATTTTTCTTCGGTATACTCGGCCTTGTTGCCACAGTGCCTTTAGTGGAACGTAGGACGGTCAATTTTGAGTGGTATATAAGTAGTATTGCATGTTCAATTGGCCGTGAAAACAATTTTTTCTCGCTGGATCCCTCATAATTTGACGAATACTCAAAAAAGGCTCGTATGGATTGGTACAAAGAGATGTTGAAAAAGTATAGCTGCGGTAGCTCAAAGGCAGTGTATAACATTGTCACAGGTGACGAATAATAGATCTATGCATAAGAACCAGAAAAAGGCAGCAATCGACCGGGGTTTGGGTCTTTCAAGACGAGCCAAATCCAACAAAAGGTGTTCGTGACAGAAGTACATCGAAGCAAATGATTGCGTTTTTTCGGTATAGTCCGCCATGTTGCCACACTGCCTTTGGTGGAACGTAGGACGGTCAATTCTGAGTGGTATACAATCATTTCTTTGCCAAGAGTGTTCGAAGAATTGAGGAAAGATAATAAGAGAAGACGAACCATTTTGCATCACGACAATGCGAGCTCTCACTCAATATGTTGAATTGATGGGCCATCGACCGTACTGCCATGATTTGTCACCCAATGACTACTTCTTATTCCCTAGTATCAAGAAACAAATGCGTGGTCAACGTTTTTCATCGCCCGAAGCAGCTGTTGAAGCGTTCAAAAATCATTTTTTGAAGGTGTCTCGATCGGAGTGGAAAAAGTGCTTCGAAACTTGGTTTGTGCGCATGCAAAAGTGTATTGATTTTAAAGGAGAATATTTTAAAAAGTAATAAAACCGTTTCCATAGATGAATTTTTGTATTTTTATTGCCGGACCCGAAACATAAATAGCAACCCTCGTAAAAACGATCCTACCGATTTTATACGAGTATACAACCGCTTTAGAGCACTCGTATTGCGATCAAATTTGGTATACTGTATGACGAAGAACACACAATCCATGTTGGACCGTATAGGACAGATGGTCTGGGAGCAAAAAACGTGGACATGTGAGTATTAAAATAACCACGAATCTAAAAGTGAAATTATATCTGCAATTTGGCTAAATTTTGGAATACGCTTACAAGGCCGAAGATCTAACGACTTCCAAAAAACAATAACATTTTCACACAGATTCAAATTTGACGTTATTTTTAAAATCTTTTTTTAATATTTTCTTTTCTGTACGTCCAGAAGTATTATATATATTATAGTTGACCACACCCGATTTGATCTGTTTTAAAAGTTTTAATTCACGACACAAAGCAGTCGTCTTCTGCCGGTAGGAAAAAAAATATTTTGGAAATTAGTTTCTTATTTTTCTTGTGTTTACTCTAGATTCATTAAATTTTACGCAGTCCTAGCCAAGGTTTATTTCAGTTTACTTGAGTTTTATTTGAGACCTCTATCCAGAATGGAAGTAGTGCAGCTCGGCTCTGAAGAAAGCCACCTAGGATGTAGAAAAACTTTGAATTCTTAAGTCGAACACGATTCAATACGTATACTCGCTGACCGGGACCTACTATCTAACGCCGGCTCCGAACGGCTAATGCACTTTATAGCGAAGTTTTAACATGGCTTAGAGATAAATCTCGTAAAGTCGCCGGAATTAACGAGGTAGAAACCGGCTTCCGAAAAATCGTTGGATGTTCTTACCCTGGGTTGAACCTAAGTTAACTGGCATGATAGTCGTAAACACGCCCAACACAACATGGCGGCCTACAAAAAAAAACGTTGAATTCTTAAGTCGAACACGATTCAATTCGTATACTCGCTGACCGGGACCTACTATCTAACGCCGGCTCCGAACGGCTAATGCACTTTATAGCGAAGTTTTAACATGGCTTAGAGATAAATCTCGTAAAGTCGCCGGAATTAACGAGGTAGAAACCGGCTTCCGAAAAACTGTTAGATGTTCTTACCCTGGGTTGAATCTAAGTTAACTGGCATGATAGTCGTGCACACTTCCAACACACCATGTCGGCCCACAAAAAAAAAGTTGAATGCTCGTCAAAATCACAGTTTATTCATATAGAAAAGTTTTCAGTCGCCAGTGACATGGTGCTTTCCAATAAGTCTAATGGGTTTCAAAACTAACTTCTCTAATATAAATATATGTAAAAAGCCATTACTTTTGCCAACACCCAATACCTGTGCACAACAAACAGTTCTGTCTAAAAGGCAAAGAAGTGAGGAAAAATCATTTCTTTTGTTGCGTGCGTGTTAAGCATGCTCAAGTACGATATTCTCGTTTTTTGAGCCGATTAACAATGAGGCGAATGAAACTCGTCTCCTAATTTTGTATGTTGCACACATTTGCATGCTCTAAAGGATAATCTTCTGGCAAATGACAGAACGAAGGTATATATTAAATGTCAAATGGCTGTATTTAACAAAAAAAACTGTCGTTTTACCCAAAGGCGGACATTTCGCTTAAATTAAAGGTTTCTCCATCAACAGCTATTCCCCCATCAAAATAAAGCAATTTCGCATGAAATCTAGATTTTAGACTTTAATAATATTTTATCCTTGTACTTCACTTGAGCCTTTAAGCTGTGTGTATACGAGTACGATGTCTATGTGAAAAGTAATTTACAAACCTATTAATGTTTTTATGCTTATAATCTTTAAAAACAAGGTTAATAATGTACAAGTAGTAGCTGAAGTAGGTTTTAGGAACATTTTTAATAAGCCTGCAAACGACATAAACAACCGGAAATGAAATAGGATTACAGCCTAGATATATTTATACATTAGAGTGGAGACGCCAACAAACAGAGTTTGACAATGTTTTTAAAATACATCAGCAGCATGTACCAAATGGCTTCTCTATTTCTCTTCAAAAAAATGTTGTATTTCAGTCAAATAGTTTTTTTTAATTATTTATTAATCTTAAGAATACATGTCAATCTTACGTAGGATATGTTACAGTAGTTTGAGTTGTATCACAAGAATATTTCAGCAATTGGAGATACATTGTTGTTTTTTAAGAAATTTATTTCGTTATAATAGTTTAGAGGGTAAAAAGGATGAGAAAAACCTTATTCTGTATTTTTCAACTTTAAGGGTCAAACATAAGAAAAAAATATTGAAAATAGGGTCATTATTGTGACATAATTTTCTATATAAACAACAAACAAAAAAATCTGACCACTGGTTCAGATCTTAGCAATTTTACCCTAGTACAATCCGACCACCAATCCGAAAATTTTCAAACAGCTGCCATTTCGCACCCTTGCATTTTTAGGCATGGTCGTAGATGGACATATTTTTATGAAGTGAGCCAGTGAAGACGCTGGTGAAAGTTGTCCAGTCGTGAATGAATCACCCTGCATAACATGGAAAAGACATACATCACTGTTGATTTCAATACAACTTTGCAAAATTTAAAATGCCAACCAATTGTCGAAATTGAATGGAAATTCGACCTTCAAAACTACTAGTTTTCGTCAGTCTGCGAAAAGTCAATTAAAGGTATGAGAAGTTTTTCATAGATTTCTATTTTGGAGCGGTTAATTTAAATTTATCAAAAATTAATGATGTACGTACATCACTTTCTCCAAATTGAACGGCTTCGAAACTACGCCATAAGAAACTGATGAGATGTATTCTCAAAATATTTTCAAAGTTTGTGATTTTCTACACAATAGTGGGCCACACCAATATTCATACATGTACGTAGCATAAACAACAACAAATGCTTATGATGTTATAAGGGAAGAGGAAACGAAATACAATACGGATGTGTGCAAGTAGAGGCCCAAGCAAATTGAAATCGTAAGGGATATATTAAATATTTTAATTGAAAATTTATCCATGACACTGCATCTTAGATGAGTGAGTATATGGCAAAGATTATTTTCGATATGAGAATAGCGAAAATAAAAAAGCTTGTTAAAAGCTTAGACTTTTAACTTCCATCACCCTCCATCGAAGGGTGAGTATCATATTTGCCAATATGTTTGTAACATCACGAAATATTGTTCGGATAACCTATTAAGTTAATAAGAAGGCATATCAATAATTCCTTGACTATTCAAAAAAACCAAGATTTTTTTTTGTAAAAACAATTAATATATTTTTCAACATAATCTCCTTTTAGCGCAGTACAGTTAGTCCAACGTTTATTTAATATTTGTATCCCTCCCAAAAAAATAAGAATTTTTCGAGTTCCATAAAAAAGTAATTTGTTTGAGCAATAATTTTTTCGTTGGAGCTGAACCTATTTAAACCGAGCCATTTCTTTAGGTTTGGAAATAGGAGATATTCACTGGGGGATAAATCCGGATAATATGGCGGATGGAGTACCAATTCGTAAGCCAATTTATGAAATTTTGCCATTGAGACTGCACACGTCTGCACCAGTGCGTGATGAAAAATTACTTCTTTTTTTTGGCTATATGGAGTCGATTTTTTTAAGCCCTCGTTAAGTCGGTCCAATAAGTTGGCATATTATTTGCCCATAATGTTTTTCCGTTTTTAAGGTAATCGAATTGGATTATCCCACGTGTATCCAAAAAAACTGTTGCCATCACCTTATTGACCGACAAAGTCACCTTGGCCTTCTTCGGAGCCGTTTTGCCAGGAGAAACCCATTGTTTAGACCGCTGCTTGGACTCATGTTTCATCAACAGTTACAAAAAGCCAATTTATTCGAATTGCGGTTAAACAACTCCAAACAATCCTTTGAAGTTGTCACACGGATACGTTTATGGTCGATTGAGAGCAAACGCGCTTGATATCTTGCAGACATATACACCTACACCATATCATGGATTTTTTCGATATTTTCGGGTGTATTGGGTCCATTGGCCGTCCAGAACGTTCAGCGACTTTTGTACTTGTGCGACCACATCAAAAGTCAGTAAGCTACTTTGTAACCATTGAAATCGATGGTAGATACTGGATGGTGCAGAAACCTCATAGTATTTATCAAGCTTTGCCTTGGTTTGATTGTCGGCTTTTTTCCGCAAAAAATAATGTTTAATAAGCACTTCCATTTTTAACAAAATCCACGAGGTTATATGTTTTGAACAGCTGTTAAACACAAACTAATTGACGGAACTCTCGCAAAATTTGACTTGAAATGCCAACAGACTTACTGGGAGCTGTGTTGCATTTCATATAACTACGAGGGAAGCTGGAAAAGTCGCGGAACTATTGATTTGCCCCCGTACCAGCGATACATAAAACAACAGTGATTTTTATTTGGATTGTTATTGACGTTGTTCGGTGAAAATCTCTTCTGCGAGCAGTTCTCGTTAAATGCGAATTTGTTTGCTCTTAAGTGTATAACTGTTAATCATGTTTAAGTCACTCGCATTGCTTGGGGTCGGATGATGGTACACAAGCACAAGCTTTCATGCAGTCCGTGCTTACAACTCATAGTCATTTCGACTACTGTCTAAATAATTTAGGGTTCTATTGAATGAAGTCTTCAATAGTAGCAGGGCCTTAAATCTGACTATGACCTAAACAAGAAACTCAAATTTTATTGAATTGGTGTACCACGTACCTCTTAAAATTAATGTAAATTTTCATAAGATTGATGCATATTATGACTGTCGTTATTATTGTTGGTGGCAGCCATTGGCTAAAGAATTGTTTCAGGTCAATTAAGTCCATAAAACTGGCTATCGTGGTAACGTCTATTCGTTCGTCCCTCTGCTGAAACCACGATAACCGTCCAATGAATTGAATTAGAATCCTAAAATGTTTGCATAATAATGGCTTGTGGTTTCAGTTTGTATCTAAAAAAAGTTCTCTATTGATGGACTAAAGGGACCTAGGGAAAAAGTACACAATTTTGAGTATTTGTTGTACAAATCATAATATTTTGTGAACGAAGACTGGTTAAAATGGATACTGTTATTAAGGACGCAATTAATACCTTAAGAAGGGCTTAGTTGCTAGAAGTTTTGGCTCATTTGGTTCAAAAAACGCTAAAGCCCAATAGCCACTGCGGTCCAATAGTCGCTATTGGTGGCCGTAGTATTTCAACGTGCCTTAAACGAGTCTTACTAACCGCTGGTATAATTCGTTGCCAGCTCAAGCAAGCATACGATGCAACCCACAATTTAGAAAACACATTCAAAACACAAATATGTAAAAACGTCATATTAACCCTAATTCTAAAAGCGTTTTTTCCCTAAGCTTCTTTCAATTTAATAAAAGGATTTTAATATCGCCCGAATTTCCATCAACAACAGCTTAATACTATTAGCAATCGTCGTGCAAAATTTTAGGGTCCAAGCTTAATTTGGCTAGGTTCTAGACGAACAATTCAATATCGCCTTAGAATGTCAAGATGATAAACAACACTGTGCAAACCATTTTTAAGGGGTGGATGATTTCTTCGTGATATATGTAAGTGAAAAAGGTCTGTGTCTATTGTGGACATAACACGACTATGCAATTGACTTAAAAAAGCAAACATAAATTATGGGACAAAAAAATCTAAATTTATTTTAGATAACACTCAAACGAAAGAGATATCTCGATATTTTGTCTTTGGTGTTCCCTACTGCAATTGAAGGGGTAGTATTTTCTGTAAAACAAACAAACTTATTCACTTTTCTCAAAACAAAAGAGGCGAAAAAGACATGGTTAACTTGGAAATAGGATGTTAAAATGTTCTACGAAAATAATCTCCAAACGATTAACCGTCCAGAAGAAATTATTCACTCTTAGAGTCAAAACGAAAGTTTGTCGAGTGTAATAAATATATACAGTCGAACCTGGATAAGTGGGAATCCCATATAAGTGGGACAGCTTTAAAAGTCCCTGCACACTTCAAAAAAATTAAAAAAAAAATCTCTTTAAGCAGGAGTTTGAACCTCTTTAAGTGGGACTTTACTTTTTAGAATTTATCTCTTTAATTGTGAATTTTTACTATTTTACCTCTATGCGTGGGATTTTCCTTTTCAAAAAAAAAAATGTACCTCTAAGCGCCTTTTTTTCTCTTTTGTGTCTTGTTTTTGCTTTTTATTGAGGAATTTTTTGCAGAGTGGTTTGGCGATTTCTCGCCAACTATGGCGCAATTGAAAACTTTTGGCGTTGTTCTTGTTATTGTAGTGGCAACCTGTGTGCCAATATGACAGACCTTGCCCGGAGAATTGCTACTCGGGACAATCCGCTCAAAAGAACAAGCTGTCTTGAGATTGTCTTATATACTGGTGATTTTGGGATTTTATAAAAACGCCCTTATTTAACTTTTGAAGGTCTTAATAAAGAAAAGCTTACTCTAAAACGCCGAAAGTCTCAATTTGTAGTCGGCATTTTCGATAGTTTGGCTCACATCCCATTGAGCGACTCCGTTCTTACCTAAATATGAGGAAAACTGTACTAGTGGCAACCTCTTTAAGGGGGGGGGGGGGGGGGAAACAGGCGGTCCCTTGTAATCCCACTCATCCAGGTTTGACTGTATAAACTTTCTATGATCGAACGCCAACCGATTTGGTATACACTCCAAACTCACTGAGATAATCACCAAGACTAAGATTTCGAAAATTTCCTCACAAATATTTATTGCACCTAATAAAACAAGGGTTTCTGAAGTAACTCGGAACGCACAAGGTACGCCATGCGACAACAGATTGTACATCCCTTTATCCTAGTTACCATTAAGGTATACTTATTACGTAGACAACGTATTTGAGAAATAGGGATAAGAAAATACGTACGAAAAGTTCATTTGAATATTTACGACAAATATGACAGAAAAATCTTATTAGGTACGAACATAAGTATTATAATTCACATACTATGAAAATAAGGAATATGGTGGCATTAAACTGAACATACAGGTTCGCATATACTCGTACAACATGGATAATATCAAATCCTTAATATCATTCAAGCTGTGGCAGGCTGTGGCTCTACACTAAATGTACGAGTACTACATTATAATCAGGCAAAAAGACACAGGAACTTTTCCACTCGCTCGCTTTCATTTTGAGCAATGGCAGGTTCTTAAGAGAGAGGAAAGAATGTGACAAAGTGGTTGAAGGTTTCTGAAGGACATCCGTGTATGAATGAATGCTGGCGAATATTTTGGAAATGAGATGAGAGATGATGACAAAGTACAGGATGAATAAATAGTCTTTTTGTATGGCACATAAAGCCAACAGGGCGGGGTGTAGAGAAAGACAAGTCGTTTCCATGGGAAATAGGACAAAAGGCATCAAATTCAAAATTATAACCATTCGTTTTTTTTGGCTGTTCTTTCTTCGTTTCGTTTCTTGTGGCACTCGTACAGAGGGCAAAAAGTCACTTGGGAGAAAATCATGTAAATGATGACATTAAGTGTGTGCGTGCAATGATAAATGCGAAGTTATTAATATCAACTTATCTTTGAAATGGGGTCGTCTTATTCCGCCCCTCGTCGTCTGTCTAAGAAAGGTGTGAGTGGGTACAAATTATGTAAATTAACATTTTAATGGCATCGTAATGACTTGTGGCGCAGACTTGATGCGACCTCTGACAGGTGGGCGGTGGTATACCACATTATTTGGTCTATTGGGAATTGTAAGCTTATCGACAAGTTGTGGTAGTCGGGTCAGAAGATAAAACCAAGTTCAATTGCAGCTAAGAACTTTTGACCTTAGGTGGGTTTTATTTAACTGGCTTGAATTAAATTCAACGAAGCACTACCAGGTGTTTAAAGTAAGTTTTTTATTTATTAAAAATGTGTTAATACACAATGCTAAAATTCAATTCACCAAAAGGATGAAGTGTATATTTGAACGGAAAACGATAATGGTAATAATTTGCTTAGGATTGTAAATGGCTTAAATCTGCCACAGGAAAAATTCGTTTCCTTTAAATAAAATAAAGGTTTCTCAAAAATGAAAATACACTTTTGCGAGTATTTGCACAACTATGGCTTAAATGGGAACTGTTAGTTGAGGCGCACCTAATACCTCAAAATGGTCATACGAGTAGTTGCAGGACTTTTGGGCTCCTGTGGCTCAAAAAAGGCCAACGTGGGTACGTTAATAAAAACAGTTTTTACCTTGAATCTAAATATGGACATATTTTAAAGTTTCGCCCGTAATAACGATCGGACTCATGGACCGAATGGGCCCAAAAAATGCCCTATCTATATATATAACGGGTGATCAATTAGAGGTATTTTATAATACGGTTTTTTTTACAAATTTTGCGTGAGTTGTGTTATACTTTATTTTCTTTGCAATACTAATTGCCATTTCATCGTGGATAGACTTACGCCGCGAGAACCAAGTTTTGTGCGGTTTATAGGCTGGTTAAATCATCGGTCCATATTTTTTCAAATTTGTAACGGGTGTTCAATCTAGAGGTATTTTTTTCACTAGGGTTTCTTCACAGATTTCGTGTGAACTGTGTGATATCACACCTTTAGACTTTTTTCTTTGGGGCTACGTAAAGAACAAAGTCTATGCTGACATACCAGGTACGATTCAGGTTTTGGTAGATAACGTTACGCGTCTCATTAAAGCCATACCGGTCGATATAAATCATCCTAAATTGGACCCTCAGAATGGCCAACTTAAGATAAAGGAAAAATTAGAAGGGGACTTTATTCAAAAAACAAATGACATAAAATGTCCTTTCGAATGAACAATAAAGATTCCACACTCGATTTAAATTTTAGTGTTTTTTGATAAAATAACCTCTAGATTGATCACCCTATATAAATGTAAAGATACTAAAATTAGAGCAATTTTTTACTATGAATCCGAACATGAATAGGAAAAGACTAATGGACCCTTGGAGTCCAAAATGTGGCCCAAACGGAATTTATATAGAATACGGATAAAAGGGTAATCTACTTCATTGCCATTGTCTGTACCCAGAAAAACTAAATAAAATTTATTCGAAAGGAATAGATTCTAAGCGATATATATTTTAATAAATTAGAATATAATGATACAGAAGTTATTTTTAAACACTTCGTTAGAAGCCTTTTGGTGAAGGAGTTTAATTGGAAACTTTAGCGCTATAAACTATGGAAAACAATTGTTTTCTCAACAAAATAAAGCAGCAATTTATTTATTTTACTTTCCAAGCATTTAATATTCTGAGTGCTACTCGTAATAAGTTTAAATGCTGCACGCAGAGAAAAATATGGTTACTATATCGTTACGGCAACAAAAGTATGTTCTCTGCAATAAAAGTATGATCGTCGTAACCATAGTATTTTTTTTTTGAATTTTATTTTGACAATAGTATGATTGCCGCAATATTTACATTGTTGAAATGTAACAATAGTATTGTTGCCAAATTTAAAAATAAAAATATGGTTGTAGCAATAATATTAATATGGTTGGTGCGACAAAAGTATTGTTTTTTTTTTGGGTTTTATGTTAACAATAATATGATTGCGGTAATCATACCAGCAAAGTCGTAATTTTTTCTTAGTTTGACAATGTTATTTTGACGAGTCTTACGCAATACTACTTTGGATTAGTAAGAGTATAACTGATATATTTTTAATGAGTAAATTTTTCTACTGTTAAATAAGTCGCTCCTATTATTTAGTTTAATGTATTTTTATATAATTTACTTAATAAAAAATCTCTTTTGTTGAATAGTAACTTAACATAATCCTTACAAAGAATTTTGGGAATCATAGTATGATTGTGTGTGAGTCATACTATGGTTGTATGTAAAACAAACTATAATTATGAGAATCGTAATATGGTTGTGGGGATCATAGTATGGCTGAGTGTGAATAATAATATGGTTGCGGGGACCATAGAATGATTGTGTGAGAATAATATTATTTTTGAGAGGACCATAGTATTATTGTGGGGATCATAGTATGGTTGTGTGTGAACCATACTATTGTTGTAATGATCATTATATTGTTGTGCCACAACCATATACCCAACAATAGTATGATCCTCTTCGAATATTGTCACCCCAACCATACTTTTCTGCGTGTAAAAATGGTCAAAAATAAGTGATTACTGACCGTTTAAAGTTGTGATTTATGAAAGAATAATTTCTGACTGCATAGAAAATAGAAATCGGCTGCTCTGGAAACATACCTTTTTCTGATTAATTTAATTAAATTTTTAATTTAAAGAAAATACCAATAAATGAATGGCACTTAAATGTTTTGGGAAATTCCTTGAAACACCTATGCAATTTATTTGTATGTTAGAAAATCTGTAATGCATGTTCTCTTCTTATTTTATAGTTTACTCTATATTTTGTATGTTAGATGTACATACTAATGATCTGTCGGTCGGTACATGGCATACAAACCTCATACTCGTATCTCAACACGAGGCTTCATTAAAATCAAGTTCCTTTTAGCTATATCGAAACAGAGCCAGTGTTCATCCTACATTACAATAATGAAGTGTAAAATCGTTCCCATTGAATTCGATTATGCAATCACACTTACTGTAAGCACTTCAACTACAACATAAAGACTTCCTTTAGCGATTATTTAAATTTTACCACAATCAAAAAGGAGTAAAACTACTCCTCTGTCGGGCATATCGGTAAAAATGCTAATTTTTGTCCAGTTTAAATAGACCATGAACTTGTCTATTCTGTTCATTTAGATGCTGCGAACGCAGCACATCTCCCCATGGCGGACAAAAACATTTTATGGAGTCGAGCACTTGAGGAAGACACGAGCTTGCACCCCAGCCAAGAGCTTGTGGTGGACGACATCAGGATGGTTTATTTTTCGCGTTAATGCAATAACCGCTTGAGTACATACGAGTAAGAGACGAAAGGCGGAGGGTACGGTACTATCGGTCTGATGTAGCTGGATAGATGTTGTTATTCTGCGTGAGCTTAGAACGTAATAAAGGGTTATTTGCATAAAATGGTGATATAAAATGTTTACGGGCGGGTGTGTGCACAGCAGTGTCTGTCAGTGTCGAAGGCAATGATTAAATTTACACAAGCGAACAAGGATACTCTTCAGGTTGAAGTGTGCTACATTAAAAGTGGCGTTACATTATTCTAACCAATTAATGTGTTTGATATATACAGAGAACAGATTCGTTGCCACAAACGATTTTTTTTTGCCAAACGAAAGAGGTTACATACACTATCAAGTTTCCATTAGTCAATGAAATGTTTAGTAAACAGAACTGAATATAAGTATACGAGTACAGGTGACCTATGAAGTGACTTATGAATAATGAAATGATATTTGCATTTCAATTTTAAAACAAATTATATTACTCGTATCTGATTAAAACTAGATATATTCAAAACTAGATACAAATTATATTGATCGATTTCGGGACACATATACTGCTTTGGGCCCGCTTGGCTATCGAAGGAAGATTAAATTAATTTTCTTTTCGACGATATGACTTTTAGAAAAAACTTAAAAATTTAGACATAATAACTTTGTTATTTATATTTTTTATATTTTCTTTTAACAATCAGATTGTTTCTTAGATGCCCCTGATTTTAGTTATTAGAGTTGGTATTACCAATTGTTGGCTATTTCGAACCATGCTATGAAAAACTATATGTTGTCACATAAGCGGTTCTGGCAAGCAATAATTTATACTTCATTCGTTTAGTGTTCCCGAATTTTAAATTGTCTGTACCATTATATTGGCATAGCCATCCATACCATCTTATGAAACGTCCAGTCGAATTTCCATCATGATTATTAGCATTTGGTGATTGGAACTGAATTCTTTTCGTCTAACAGAAATTTTGTTGTTCAAAACTATTTCCATCTGACTTTTTCTCTGTGTGTTTCATTTTATAGGATCATAAAGTAGTTTACAAAAAAAATGCGAACCTCCAATCTAGCTAATATTCCCATTTGTAGTTTTATGCAAATAATTGACGATGGAATGTCCAAAACTCTATATGTGAGAAAGAGAAAGGGAACTAAGGGTAAAAAAATCAATTTTCATTTTTTTTCTTTTTTTTGATGTGGACAACATCTGAGCATCGAATGAGACCGATCCCATGCCCCAAAAGTTTTCCCTCCCAGAGATATGCGCCTTTTATGAAAGTGAAGTCGACGATTCTAATCGCAAATAGAAAGAGGCCTAATCTTTAAAATGGCTCTCCTGAACAAAACTGGGTTTTAACCTTAGGTCCCTTTCTATTTTGCGCGTCACATATTCTGTACAGTTTACTTTCGATGTACCATGGAAAGTTGGTGATTGTATTAGCAAATGTGTTTTTTCCAACCGAACTTTTGTAGTTCGGACTACAAAAGTTCGGAACTGATTTTTTCTCTGTGTGTACTTATCGATTTAAGGTATAACCATTAGATTTTATTGCAATATGCGTTGGGTCGTTGTTTTGCACACAGGAAAAACAATATTGAAAATCAGCAAGATCGATTTAGGGTGAGAACCCGTGTTTAGATGTTTACATACCTACACACAGAGAACAGATTTGTTGCTACAACCGCATTTTTTGCCAACCGAATGTTGGTGGCTGCACGAGCTATCTATGTATTCCATCGTTATAACCAAATGTTGATTGGGAACACAGCAATTTTCAGTAGAAGGAACTGACACTTTCGGTTGAAGTAAACAAATATCGGTTATCTTAACAGACTAATATGATTATTGCAAATGAATTTGTACATGTATTGGTTGTTGTTACAGATTGTTGGTAATAAGTAGATTTAAAAAAAATTATATTTTACCGCCCTGCAATGGATCAAATGATCAGTAAAATAAATACGTCTTTGAATAAATGTTTTGATAAGCATTGCAGGGATGCCCCAGTCGGAAAAGAAGTAATTACGATATATTACATGATCTATTGTCAAGCTTTGGGGCGCCCAAAATAGGAAAAAAAAAACCAAAAAAAAATTGTTGTTGTTTTAAATGATAACGTGGGATATCTATTAAAAAAAACTCTGATCAAGTCTAAGTAATGTAGCTAAATAACAGTTAAGCCTCTTTCTATATTCTGAAAAATAATTTTTTATTTATATTTTATTATTTTTATTTGTAGTTCGTGTTTTTATATGGCAATATGATTTGGAAGCATTGACCTTCTAACCTCAGAAACTTAAACTGTCTGACATTTTTTTGTTTTTATACAGTTTTTGGGGATTTGGAAATATGTTTTCGTCGTAAACTAAGTTTTTGTTGTGACTAAAGTCGATAAAATATTATAGGTTTTAAGTGTTGATGTTGGAATAACTAATATTATGTTACAACAGCCATCTAAACAGAGTTTTCTCTTTACAAAGATCTAATCTGTTGTCACCATCAATAATTCATACCACATTAAACTATACATCACAATTGGTTGTTTGCCGCAACGAATAGTTAAACTGAATTCGGTTTGTATAACTGTGATATTGACTGTTAATACCGTAATACGGTTGTAGCAACCATCTTATGAAATCTCGAACCGAACTGATACCATTAATACTATGGAATGTTGGTTATTGCAAAAGAAATTCGATTTAAGCAGCCGAAATTTTGTAGACCGGACCGATTTCCAACAGATTTTTTCTCTGTGTGTACAAATTAAACCGATAACCATTATGGGACATGGTTTAACTTTGCTCCCTTTATTCCACTTTGTGTCGTATGTTGCAAGTATTACAATTCGTTGCATAATTCAATTTATGCAGCCGAACTTTTGTAGACCGGACCGATATCCAACAGATTTTTTTTTTCTGTGTGTACAAATTAAACCGAGAACCATTATAGGACATGGCTTAACTTTGCTGCCTTTGTTTAACTTTGTGTCGTAGTTTGCAAATATTACAATTCGTTGCATTAAAATATAGAACATGTTGCACGACAGCTTACTACCTTGCCAAATGCCTCCTCTTGTAGTAAATGGTTGCGAATGGCACTTTTAAAATTTTAACTGCTGATTTTCTGTCAGTCAACGTTAATTCGATCTTTCGATCTTCCGATCTGCCGCTTTATAATCGCCAAAGAGATAGCAAGAGTCAACATACTTTTCTCGGGACTTTTCCAGGATTTGTCCAATATAAAGAATCTGTTCAGATGTAGATTTCCCATGAAAATGCCAATGGGAGCGATTATTAAGCTGAGGTTAGCCTTCATTTTTTTATTTAAAACGCTCGAAAGAAATTTTGTAGACCACAATTTGTAGTATCAGTATCCCTTTTATCAACTGAGCACAGTACTCTGAGTTTCAGGCGAAAGCTAATCAAATTGTGCAAATAGATAAGTTGGTGCATACTCAAAAAAAATCATCCCCTTTGCAGTCTTGTCTTCTACAAGGTTAGGTAATTGAGATACTACGCCGTCATTAATGATTGTACTGGGTCGACTTAGGCGGCAATAGGTAGCAATAGTATTCCAGCTGTTTTTTTTCAGTAAACTTGCCGTATCTGTCACAAGTTCTACAGTCTGATGGTTGAGTTATTTTCGGCCATCATTTCCCCTTCTGTACATTATAATCTCCTCACATTCTCGAAATTCAACTTCTCGATTATTTAGTTCGAAATGCATCGTAGGGTAAATCTTCATAACCTGACCCACTGTGCGATGGAACAATGCCTGCTGACCACTTTCACAAACTTTTTGCACATCACTCGGCAGGTGTATTAAATCGCGCCCATAACTTTTTTTTAATACTTTACAAAATTTCCTAAATTTTCCCAAAAGAATCCGAAAATTTAAAATTGAATTGGAACTCAACAACTTCATACTTATTGAAATTTACTTTTAAGGGTTAGATACCTTATTAAGACCATCTTTTTAAATTCTGTAAAATAGGTTTTCCAAAAAACAAAAGAATTCGAAAATTTAAAATTGAATTGGAATTCAAAAACATCATACTTATTAAAATTTACTTTTTAGGGACCTAATGTCAATTTAAGACCATATTTTAAAATTCTATATAATAGCTTTTCAAAAAAAAGCAACTACATGGATCAGCATCATATGTCACAAAATCAAATTTATTTAATCGTTATTAAACTTTTTCTTTTTCAATAAATACAATTAAATGTTCTGGTCTAGATCCAGTTGCACTAAAGTCACAATTTAATGAAACTTTATACTAGTCAATAACCTTTTCGAAAGCTCCCCCTACCTCAGATTTAATAATTTTGAAAAAAATACACCAAAACTTTTTCAGAACCTGCAACAACTTTTTAATAACCTTTCCACACATTTATATGTATTAGAGTGCCTCGACTTGTGAGGTGTCAAAACAAAAATTGCATATATATCCCTCTAAAGTAAAGATATGTTTTGAAGAGAGTCCTTACTATTTCGGCTCTTGTTGGCTGCATTCTTGAACTAGACTAGTTAAAAAGCACTGGTAAAAATTGCTTATTTCCTTCAATAACATTGTTCGTCTACCGATGCATAAAACTGTTTGAGGAGACTGTAGATGTAAAAGACCGCCACCGGTCGGGCCGCCCACGCTCTGTTCGAACACCGCATGTCATCAAAGCCGTTAAATCAAGAATTCACAGAAATCCGCTCCGAAAAACAGAAAATCATGGCCCGTGAGATGAATATCACGCAAAAGTCCATGAGTCGAATCATTAAAAAAGACTGCACTGACTGCAGCTTAAGAAAGGATTGAAAAATGCAAACGTCTTTTGGTAAAGCACGCTGATAACTTGCACAGAATAAATTTGTTCACCGATGAAAAAATTTTTACTGTTCAGGAAAAATTTAACAAGCAAAATGATAGGGTATATGCGCAGCGTTCATTTTCTCTGAAGAATGGCTCTCAGGTAGTCCAGATTTGAACCCATTGGATTACAAATTGTGGACGGTTTTGGAGGACAAGGTTTGTCACAAATGATACCCCGACATTGAATCTCTTAAGACTGCTTTGGTTCGAGCTGTGGCCAATTTTCCAATGGACGAGGTTCGTGCAGCTATTGACGATTGGCCAGTGCGACTTAAGGCGTGTGTAACGGCAAAAGGCGGACGTTTCGAACAAGTAGATTCTTTTTGGATACAATATACATCATTAAATATATTAAAAAATATTTGGTCCAAAAATATTCAGTACTTTTTATTTTATAGCATAAAACATGTGTTACAGTATTTAAGTCCCCCTACTAAGTAGATGGAAGATCTAGTCATAGGTTTTCTGTTTAGCCTTTATTTTTGTATGGGCCTGTATTCAATTTGGAAGTTTAAAAAATATGTTTTGAAGTGGGTAAAATATTTGTTTTTTCAATAAAAACGAAAACATTGTCTAACGTTCGGATTATTATAGAAAAATTTCTTAAAACACTTGGAGGTCATAAATAATCCGTACAGGGCCATACGCAACTACTCCAAATGTTCAATAATTTGAAAATTGAATGACCATGTTACTCACAGCGCCACAAAAAGACTTAAATCAAATTCTACAATATTAGCGTCGATCCTCTGTTCGAGACTTCAATACAAAGCTTCAGGAAGCAGCCATGTACAGGGTGGCGCACCAATTGTGCTACAATAAGAAATTTAAAAAAAAAATTATTAATCATTGTATATCTTTTTTATTTTTTTATGGTATCCATTTTTTTATTGTATCCAGAATAACCAATTTTATTTTATATGATAATTTCGGTCTGAAGATGATATACAGTAAATAACCTCACTCATCTACTCATCCACCTGATCAAAAAATTTGTCATTGTAGCCTGAAGGGCTGAAGTTGGGATCGCTTCAATTATAGTTTTAATGAACTGCTTCAATTCGATCAAACTCCTTGGTTTCGTTTTGTACACCTTTTGCTTGACATAATCCCAAAAAAAAGTCTGGTGCAGTCAGTCCGGTCCCTTGGGGGCAAGCGGAAATTGGAATTTCTGGATATTAATTTGTTTGGGAATTTTCGTTGGAGCTCTGCCATAACCGGTCTGACTTTATGTGCAGTTGATCACTCTTGCTGAAACTAAATGCTGTTAAATCGGATACGTCTTAGGCGCAGTTATACGCCTTTAACTTCTTAAAATAAAGATTCCAATTGACAGTCTGACACCGTTGTCTTCAAAAAAGTATGGTATCTTGATGAAACTGCACACAGTAACTCGTTCTGGGCGAAGTTTCGCCTCAAGCAGTGTTTGTGGATTAGATGCACAATTTTGTTTGTTTACATTGTCGTTTAGATCAAAGTGAGCCTTTTCAGACATAAACAAGCTACTTATCACGCTGTTATCTTCTTCGGACATTTCACAAATTTTTTGGCAAAGTTCCTTTCGAATATAAAAGTCCAGAGGGTTTAACTTGCTTGTAACTTGGACTTTGTGCGGAAACAAGTTAAAGTCGTCATGAATTATCCGTTGTAATGACCGTTTCGATAAACATGTTTACCAGCCTACTAATGGTCCATCTACTCGGGGGAGTTCCGCCAAACTCCCGCCTAAATTACCTTTGTACAGAAATGCAGGACTGCAAAGAATGGCACAGCTGCACTATCCAAATCTTCTTATCGGTACCTACATGTACACATATGTCGGTAGAGATTCGATTTAACTACTATTGAACTCTCTACATTTAAATTTGTATAAGTATAAGCATAATTTGATTGTTAAATACTTTTAAGCGAATATTTAACAATTTCGTAAAGACAGCGACCCACATTAATGTGTGCATTACACAATCCCCCCAAAAACTTCACCAGCAACCAGAACAACAAGAGTTGTGCTTTTTTTAAATATCTTTTAATATAATAAGAACAATTGCAAAAAACAAACTTTTAGCGATGGTGCAAAACTATTTGTAATAAGGACAACAACAAGTGCAATTATACGACAACAACGAGCACATTACAGAGTACAGCAAATAACAATAGCAGCAGGAACAGCAGCAACGGCAGCAGCAATAACAGAAGTATCAACAACAGCAGTAACAAACAACAATAACAACAGTGATGGCAATACTAATAATATTGGCTGCTATTACGGTCATAACAACAATGACACACAGCACAAACGAGGGCTGTAGGGGAAGTTCCAGTGGACGTTCTGGCTTACCGTAGCAGATATCAGCAGCAAGTGCAAGTACAACTTACGACATGTTACGAGCATTTAATTGGAAAAAGTTTTGAATAGAAACACCCCTTTGATTGTCTGATTTTTAATTTGCCGAGTCAAGAAACACATTCCATATGTTCAAATGTGTATGTTTGGCAATTTTCAAAAACTCTTGCGAGACCTGCCGCCTCACCGATACAACAATAAGAGTGGAGAACAACCTCCACCCACCCGTACAGAAGTACTCCTATGTATAAATGTTGTAGTACTGGCTGCCCAATAGTGATGTATGTGTGAGTGTGTCTGATGTCCTGAAATTATCGGGGGAAACTTTGCAATTTATGAAAATTAATGACATGACAACTCGACAAATAGTATGCAAATACATTTATTTGGACAGAGTGTTCCAAAAGATTATTTTCAATTGTAAATATATTGAGTTAGACAAATTTACGACTCTCACTGAGTGAGGTTTGAAAAAAAGTTTCCAAAAAAGAAGGTCCTGAGATATTCAGACTGCGGTCAATGATCCCGGTGAACATATACTTAGTAGGGACATAAATACTGTTACACACATTTTATGCTGTAAAATAAAAGTACTGAATGTTTTGGACCAAATATTTTTTAATATATTTATTGATGTATATTGTATCCAAAAAGAATCTACTTATTCGAAATGTCCGCCTTTTGCCTTTACACACGAATTAAGTCGCACTGGTCACGAACCTCGTCCATTGGAAAATTGGCCACAGCTCGAACCAAAGCCGTCTTAAGAGTTCCAATGTTGGGGTATCTTTTGAGACAAACCTTGTCCTCTAAAACCGTCCACAATTTGTAATCCAATGGGTTCAAATCTGGACTGCCTGAGGGCCATTCTTCAGAAGAAATGAACGCTGGCAAATTGTTTCGAAGCCAGGTCTGGGAGGTTTTAGCCTTATGGGCCGTCACAGAATCCTGCTGGCTGGTTTTGGAACAGGGAATTGTTAAGAGGCTTCACAACAGCTTACAAAACGGTTTCTTGGTAAACTTTGGCCGATGTTTTGACTCCTTGTTCGCAGAAATGCAGGTCAGTGACCCCATCGTAAGAGACACACCACCAAAACATGACTGAAACCGGGAGATGACCCTTATCCACCCTTGGGATCAGTTCAGATGCTTCCTTAGATGGCCCCGCATACACTCTATCATTTTGCTTGTTAAATTTTTTCTGAACGGTTAAAATGTTTTCATCGGTGAACAACATTTTTCTGTGCAAGTTATCAGCGTGCATCACCAAACGACGTTTGCATTTTTCAATCCTATTTTTTCAATCCCAGTCAATAAATGCCGGGAACGTCGTTTGAATGCCCCAAGTCCCAAGTTTTTGTTAATGATCCGACTCATGGACTTTTGCGTGTTATTCATCTCATGGGCCATGATTTTCTGTTTTCGGAGCGGATTTCTGTGAATTCTTGATTTAATGGCTTTGGTGACATGCGGTGTTCGAACAGAGCGTGGGCGGCTCGGCCGGTGGCGGTCTTTTACATCTGCTGTCACCTCAAACAGTTTTATGCATCGGTAGACGAACATGCGGCTAATCCCTACTGGTCGGAGCGTTTTGAAAATATCGCTTCATTTCAAACTTGAAAAGCGCTATTACAGCGATACGGTTCTCATTACCTGACCACTTCCTGATTAAAGTTGAAACAATTTTAAAATCCCGTTACAGACTAACGCTATTGAGATTAGCTTTCAAAACCCATATGATATTAACGCTGTATGTTCAGTTTTACTATTGAAGTGGGTGTGTTCAATGTTGTAACAGTATTTATGTCCCTACTAAGTACATATTAATTACTTTGCTGCTCCTGAAATCCCAAATTTATAAGAGCGACTAACAGCCTTTAATCATAAATTATGTGCAATTCCAAAGTAAGTATTAACTTTTGCCACACCCTGTTCGTACATACAAATAATGAAAATTGTAGCAACGGCTGCAGCAACATCCACAAAACGTTCATAAAATATGCAAAGAAAATTAAATGTTTTAAAAAGTTGATAATTTATAAAATGGCGTTTTCGATGTTGGCACACAAAAACTATGCAATGGTATTTGAAACGTTTAAACTGCCTGAAAGTAGGCAAATATTTTTGGACAATTATGCACAAATTGGCCAAACAAACATATTTCATCCGATAGTTGGAAAATATGAAAATGAAATATATCACAGGTTTTTATTGAATGGTCAAATATATCATAGAGATGACCGAAAATGGTAAACACGGCAAGTTTTGAGGTACTTAGTTTAAGTAGAACCATATGTTTTTCCATTATCCGTATAATTGAAATGATGCAAACTTTCAAATTGGCAAATGTGTGGGCGATATAATTCCAGTGACAAAACGAAATCCACCGATTGGCCTTTTGGCTAATTGTGTCGATTATCTAATAGATATATGTAGGTATGATTTTCTTTTTATTTTATAATGTCCACTATGGAATGAGTAGCAACGAAACTCAGGGCATTAATAATAAAATTTATCTGATAGGGTCTGATGGAAATGGAAATACTATATTCCATATATTAAACAAATAAAACTATAACTATAAATTAACATTATTTTGAAATTATATAAAATCGATTGACATTTCATTGTTAAGAACAGATTCTTTGTCGCAAACGAATGTCATTGCCAACCGATTTCGCTGTACCTAAAGTATTCCATAAGACTCTTATATAACCTATGGATGGTACAGTAAAATTTCCAGTACGAGGACCTTAGATATAAGCACTTATACCTACTTTTAAGGGTCTGTAATTTAGAAAAAAATTATTTCAATTGCCTTGCCGACATAAATTTATAAAATAAGTAGTAAAAATTTGTTTTTCTTTTGTTTACATTTATTCGGTCTTTTATCATTATTATGATTTCAACAGTTTTTATTCTGGTTCGAGACCTTTTTTGTTGTTTCTTTTTCAGAATCAACTAAAAATATAAGTGAAATGTATTGTCTACGTTTTCTAGGCAGACTGTACAGCTGTTTCTAAATTTAATAAATTAAAAAACAACATTTACATTCATTGTGTTTTTTGATTTGTTGTAACCATTTGTTGTTATGACTTTTGAAAGAGGAATTACTTCATAAGCTTAAAAGATCAGGTTTGCATTGTTTGTCATAGGGGGAAGGAAAATAAAGTATACGAAGTTACTCGTAAAGCAGACACATCAACGTCTTGTTGTTGCAATATATATTTCTGGCCTATCTGACATTTCCATTAGAAAGTTTGATATTCTTTAGCATAAACGTAAACGTTTTGACGTAAGACCATCATTTGTGTTGGTTACAGTGACTTGAAAAAATCAATTTGGAAACAAAATAGAATTAACTCGTGAACATTTTCGTGCGATCGTTTTTCACAACTTTTAACCTGGATTATCACGACTAGAGTGCATCGATGATCGTGTAGGTCGTCCAAAAACGGCCTTTGGGCCAGAGAACATTGATGCCGTGCGTGACCTGATAATTCAAGATCGTCATGTGACATACCGTGAGATAGAGGCATTCCTAGGCATTTCTTCAACCAGCACACATTCGATATTGCATGAACACCTGGCCGTACAAAAGGTTTGTTTCTCGTTGGATCCCGCACAATTTGACAATCGCTCAAAAAAAGGCTCGTGTCGATTAGTGTAAAAAAATTTTGAAACAATACGAACGCGGTGCTTCAAAAGACGTTTATAAGATCGTCACAGGTGGCGAATTATGGATCTATGCGTATGAGCTCGAAACAAAACAGCAATCGACCGTGTGGGTCTTCGAAGACGAGCCAAATTCAACGAAAGTTGTTCGTGGAAGAAGCACTTCGTCGCCTGTTTCTTCGGCAAAACTCGTCATGTGGCGACTGTTCCGCTTGAGCAACGTAGGACGGTCAATTCTGAGTGGTACGCCACAATTTGGTTGCCTGAAGTCTTCGGATAAACTCGAAAAACGAACAAGAGAAGACGAATCATTGTGCACCATGACAATGCGAGCTCTCACACATCGGCTCAAACCAGCGCCTTAATGACCGGCCAAAACGTCGAATTGATGGGTCATCCGCCGTACAGCCCTGACTTGGCACCCAATGACTTCTTTTTTTCTCGCACATCAAGAAAAAAATGCGTGGTCAACGATTTTCGAAGCCAGTATATGCTGTTGAAGCATTCAAAACTATGTTTTGGAGGTGTCGCAATCGGAGTGGAAAAGTGCTTCGACAATTGGTTTGAGCGCATGCAAAAGTGTATAAATCATGCTGGAATACTTTGAAAAACAATAAATCCATTTTTGATGATAAATATTCGCATTTTCATTATTAGGCCAGAAATATATATAGCAACCGTAGACATAAGTTTCGCCGATGGTGTGTGACGACTTTCCAATACCATTATGTGTGCTGCCGACAAGGTCTCATTTAACGATCTATATATGTGACGCGCAAAATATAAAGGGACGGACCTAAGGTTAAAAACCAGTTTTGTTCAGGAGAGCCCGCAAAATAGAAAGGGACCTAAGGTTAAAAACCAGTTTTGTTCAGGAGAGCCATTTTAAAGATAAGGTCCCTTTCTATTTGCGCTTAGAATCGTCGACTTCACTTTCATAAAATGCGCATATCTCAGGGAGGGGACACTTTTGGGGCATGGGATCGGTCTCATTCGATGCTCAGATGTTGTCCACATCAAAAAAGAAAAAAAATGAAAATTGATTTTTTTTTACCCTTAGTTCCCTTTGCGCTTTGCTCTATGCGCTGTCACATATATAAAACATTGCTTGATTTTGCATATGCGAAGAATTATTATCGAAGAGTGAGGACACAGGCGACTCACTGAAACAGTTTCTACCGTATTGACAAACCGTCCGACTGACTTTTTTTTTTCTACACGAGAACATTGGCTCTCTTGCATACACACACGTATGTCGATGATTTGAAAGTTTCTATTTTTTAATTTACATTTGTTAATTTTTACGAAATACGAAAATGGTTTTTAGATCAAAATTACCAAACTGACTCTACCAAATGTTGGTACCAACAACAGTTCTAAGCAAAACTATTAGTTGCCACAACAGGCGGTTCTGGCAACCATTTTTTTACTTTATTTTATTAGAACAAAAGTTATAGTTGGTTTTCTGTAACACACACAAGCAATCATGGTATTCTAAACCAAATTCCCATGATAATTATTAACATTTGAAAATTTAAAAAATACAGTCTTCTCGTCCAATAACATTTCTGTAGTTGGAACTAATTGAAAACCGCATTTTTTCTATGTGTAGCAGTGTGTGTTTAAACCTGAGGATTAAGGCGAATCACGTTAAGTTCTTCCTAGCAGAGATTTGCTCTGAAAATTTATGTATTTTGCATGTAAATAACAAAAATTTATAAATTAAACTGTACCAACACCTAAACGATGGCAGATTAAAATGCAAACAGAAATTGTTTAAGCATTAAACAAAAATCTTCTCCTTTGGCCAAATGGGTTTCTTTTATTTGTTTATGTCGTTTTTGACTGGACTGATTGGTCAGTCTTCATTCATGAATTAAATAAAACTAATTTATTCCCTGTTTTCCCTTTACATTGAAGCAATTATAAAAATTGTGAAAACCCACTTGCTTAACGCCAAAAGAATCACATTTTTAAATATTTGAAAGTTCAGTGCAAATTTTGATACAGGTTTGGTTGAATTTGAAGTTTTGACATTGCCTTACTTTTGCATATTTCACCAGCATTGTTATTAAAAGGTGTTAGAACAAAATTTTAAACGTATTTTATTGACGTTCCCAACAATTTCACTTATGTACAAGTGATACGCACTACGGGAAATTTCTAATTATATTGTTCATAAGTACGGTTGTAATCATATGTTTAATCTTGCATATCGACATTTGCGTGACTAGTTTTGAGATTAAATTTTTTGAGCATTTGTGATGTTGGTTTAGTTTATATATTGAAACTTAGGATGCTGCTTGTGGGATGAGCTAAATTTATCTATACAGGAAAGAGTAGCCATATGTCATATGGATCAGAATGAACATTTATTTTGCTCGAAATCTTTATAAAAATAATCTTTATACGAATATTCGTATAAATGGCTGCCATAATTGCAGAAGTTATGGGCAAAACACTGGCATTGATCGGTAGCCACACAATCATTTTTTTTTAAATTTTATTTAAAAATTTAATAATTTAATTTATATATATTTTTTTTCAGATTATACTCGTATAAATAACACTTAATGAATAACTAATGTAGAGATTCGCAACTAAACAAAGAACCAGAATAATAGAATTTTATTAATTTAATCAGCGATCAAATCTTTTAGCGTCAGAATTTCGCCCTCTGAAGCAATGATTCGTTGATCGTCATCACCAACATGGTAGGTGGTTTGCCTTGAACCGATGAACCACGATTAATTCGCACTGCGGAAAATATTGAACGAGTACAGCAACGTGTTAACGAAACACCAGAAATTTCTGCCAGAAGGCTTTCTGATCAGCTAGGAATGTCTCGTACGCCACTACGGCGCATTTTAAAAGAAGATTTAAAGTTATACCTACTTATATATTAGGTGCAATTGGTGAAGAATTAAAACCAGTAGATCATCGACAATGTCTAAATTTTGCAGTTAAATTTCAGCAGTTGGCTAGAAATTAAATTAACTTTATTGAAATTTTGATTATGAGTGATGAAGCTCATTTTCATTTGAATTGCTTTGTAAATAAGCAGAACTGTAGGTTCTGGGGTTCTGAAAATCCAAGAGCCATTCATCAACGCCAATTGCTCCCCATTAGGTGTACAGTATGGTGTGGGATCACATCTGCAAATATCATTGGGCCTTACTTCTTCGAGAATGAAGATGGAAGTGCTGTTACCGTAAATGGAGAGCGGTATCGGTTTATGATAGAACATTTTTTACGTTCTGCTCTGGTTTCTGATGTGGTTTCAGCAGGACGGAGCCACTGCCCGAGACACTATGACACTTTAAAGTCACATTTTTGGAGAGCGAATAGTTTCCAGAAATTATTTGGTCAGGGCGATCGCCAGATTTGTCAGCAGCCGACTATTTTCTTTGGGGTTGTTTGAAGGAGCGAGTATATGAGAACTAGCCCGAGGAAATCCTTAAACTCAAGACCAACATTGCTGCAGAAATTCGAACGCTACAGCTACAAATTTTGAAAGATGTTATGGAAAATTCTCTAAAGCGAGCCCATATTGCGAAAATGGGGGCCATTTAAATGACTTTATTTTTCATACTTAGTGTAATTTGAGAAAAAAATAAAAAAAAATTAATAAACGAAAAAGTTATTAAAGTTTTTAGCCCCATGGTAATTTTTGGCCCACCCTGTATTTTTGTTATCAACGTATAGGTCGCAAATATGACTTAATCTCAACCAAAATTAGAACATTAACAATGTTCCGACTAAGGACGAACTCTATTGAATTTGAACCGGTCTAGAAGGCAGCAGAGGTGCGGCTATTCCTTTATCCGAAATATTACTAGGTCAACATTCTTATTTTTATTGGACAGCATTTTTCGAGCGTCTGTACATGCTACAGCTATTTGCAATAAGTTGAAAGGTAGGAACAAGTTATTTAAGTCAGTCGCCGGCAGTACTTGGGGAGATGATAAAGAAATTTTGCTGACCCCTTACAAAGCGATAGGTCTGTCTGTACAGAAACTTTGGCGAACGTTTGTATGACAAGGTGGAAGAAAAATCGGAACTACTAGAATGTCGCCCCGAAAACACCAACAGGGTGTCAGTTAAACAAACCACCATCTGAACAGGGATTAAACACAACCACCATCTCATTGAGCGGATACATCCGCCCTGGCAGATCTGGTATGAACTTCATTATCTAGATAGTCCAGCGTTGCAACTGTAACGTTTATACATTTTGTGATGTCTTTTACATAATGTTTTGAATGAAGAACTTATATTTGTATGTGTTTTGATCTTTTTTTTAATTTTTTGGATGGAGGTCCATTCAAAAATTTTGTGTAAAAATTTGAGATGATTCGCCGAAGAGTTTTTTTACATTTGCTAATATTTTTTATGTTTTTTTTTACAAAATCGCATTTTTGAATTTAGAACAGAAAAAAAGCTCTTCCAGTGTTACCTGGGGATTTTTTATTTTCTGATGTTCCAGCACCGAGTTATGAGGGCCACTGCAATTATAGTTTTTTCCGTTTTAAAAGTATTTTTTTTAATATTTCTTCATGAACATTTTTCCAATTGATAGCGCGATTTGACAAACCGGTCCGGTTTTGTGTCCTCAAGTCCAAGACAAAAATTAAGAATTGTAATGACATTGAAATAACTTATGTTCATATTTATTAACAAAAGTTTTCTGTTACGTGGCCCCACAATGGCACTATGGCGGCTTCCGCTAGCTCTCGGCATCTCAGAAGGTCCCAACCCTTCCAACCTTGTTCCAGAGGGAATAAGAGATTTTTTGAGTCAACTAGAGCGGCAAGCTACTTAGTACATCTCTACTCGCAGTCCACATGTATGCCTTAGTTCGTCAAAAATTGTAAATTTTTTTATGGAGCCTTTAGTCCTTTAAAGGAAAACTATTTTCAGAAGTTTCCAAATTTTGGCTAATAGCCATCAATGGGCAAAATTAAAAAAAAAAAAAACTAGAGCTTACTAAATATGAATGCGATTTTTAACTCAAGGCGTACATGGCTCAAATGACTTGCAATTGTGCAAAATTTAAAAAAAAATACTTTGGTTTGTCAAATATAAAAGAGATTGGTAACTTAGAGGGACATAGCTCAAATAACGAATTTAGCCAAAAATACACTATGTAGGGCCTTAAAGGTCTTTTTCGCTGCATTAAACTTTTGGCCTTACCAAATGCGATATATCCTTCTACCCAGTAGAATGAGGGTTTAAAAATCGGTCCTCGTATATGCGACTACACGGATGTGCATCGTGAATTCTGAATACCTTTTTGACTTCTTTTGTTGTTGGTTTTGTTTTTTTTTTGTATATAAAACAATTTTTAATTATACTCTGGTGTACACATGGCATGGAGGGATTTATGAATGCATTGGTATGGAAAAATTGCCTACAACCACATGAACACTTGCGTGAAATTTACTTCCTATTTATGTACGCTCTCACGTTTGAACATGTATGGGCATATTCACACATACAAACGTGCGGATGTATGATGATTTAACTATGAATATATGATGGTTATTGTTTTTATGTACAATATAAAACATATACAATACCAACAAAAAATAAAATGGGCAACAAAAAAACGAAACAACAGTTAATATATTATTAAAAGCTGTTCATATGCAGATACAGTACGAAAGTGTGAATGTTGTTATATGGCCACACACACACACATACACACGTGTATGTAAGGTGTGCAGAGACTGAAATATATGTATGTATTTACATATAATACGAATATAAATTTATATGTCTGGCCTGCTACTCGTACGAGGAGCACTGAGTGCTATTATTACAGTGGCTGTTGTTTTATACAAATTGTTGGTTGTCCATGCTTCTCTACATATATGCATGTTATATACATGCGTATGTATGTATGTAGTATATATATTATGTATTGGTGTTGTTAAAACAATACACCAGAGTACAAGAACTACATACCGACAAACGCATAAAGCTCGTACATACATACATACGTGTATGTGTGGATAACTGCAATATAACTAGCAATTTATTGTAATGTGTTAAATAATTTTAAAATATTTAAACAATTGCATTTAAACTCAAAATGATTGTAACAATCGTAAAATGAATGTTAACACATTCATCAAATATTGATGGCGCATTTAACACTTACCCATTTAAGTTGATCAAATATTGCTCGTGCTGCAAATAATCCTGCAAAGAAATAAATAGGAAAATTGTAAGTACATTTATTTGGTGTTTTACAAGAACTACTGCAATATCAGAGAAAGTTGAATTTGCAGGAAAGAAGAAAGGTCAACATTTGCTTAGCGGTTGATTGAAGGTGAATTAAATATTTATTAATGGTTTAAGTGGCACAATTTAATGATTTGTAAAACTGACAACAAACAGACAGTAACAGTCTGTTTTCACAAACCGAATTCGTCTGAGACGAAACAAATTGTCAGTAGACAAAAGGAAAATAAATTGGGAAAATAAAAGGAAAATAAATCGAACGAATTTGTAGTCAATATTTTTAGAATTATTTTACAAACATATTTCAATTTACATTTTAAGAGATCTATTCGATTTACAAAAATCTTAATAAATGATACGAGGGCAGTTCGGAAACTTCTTAGCCTAGCACAAAAAGCGCGGTATATGTTTTGGAAACTTCCATCTCTGCTATGAACACATGTTAAATTTTGTTTCGATCTGGCAACTCCTTCTTATAGAAACAGGTGTTCACAAAAGACGAAATGCAAAAGGTTTATCGGGACAAGAAATTCATAATGATATGGTGAATGTGTTAGGTGAAAGTGCTCCTTCATATGCAACAGTAAAAAATTGGGTTGCTGAATTTAAACGTGGTCGTACAAGCATTGAAGATGAACCACGTAGTGGACGTCCAAAAACAGCAACAACAACAGAAGTTGTAGCCAAAGTGCATGATATGGTATTAAATGATCGACGAATAAAGTGCGTGAAATAGCTAATATCATGGGCATCTCAAATGATCGAGTCCATTTAATTTTGCATGAAGAACTACAGATGAAAAAGCTTTCTGCAAGATGGGTGCCGGACTTGTTAACAGTCGACCAAAAACGCATAAGAATGAACATTTCTCAAGCTTGTTTGGATCGTTTTCAGCGAAATAAAATGGATTTTAAGCGTCGTTTCATAACGGTTGATGAGACATGGATCCACCACTATACTCCAGAGACAAAAGAACAATCCAAACAATGGACTGAAGCTGGAGGAAGTGCCCCAAAGAAGGCAAAAACAATTCAATCGGCTGGTAAGATTATGGCAACGGTTTTTTGGGACTTCAAAGGTATTTTATTGGTTGACTATCTGCAAAAGGGTAAAACAATAAATTCAGAGTAATATTGCAACCTTTTAGATCAATTTAAATGTACAAATTCGAGAAAAACGTCCTGACTTACAACACAAAAAAATAATTTTTCATCAAGACAACGCACCAGCGCACAAGAGTGTTTTAACAATAGCTAAAATCAACGAAGTTGCTTGACCACCAACCTTATTCTCCTGATTTAGCTCCCAGTGACTTTTACCTGTTCCCAAATCTAAAAAATTCCTTGCTGGCAAGCGATTTATCTCAAATGAAGATGCAATTACAGTTGTAAACCACTATTTTGAAGACCTTGAAGAAAACTATTTTAATCAAGGGATAGAATTGCTAGATAAGCGTTGGACTAATTGTATTGAAGTTTCAGGAGATTATATTGAAAAATAAAAATATTTTTGAAAAACTAACTATTCTCTTTCATTGATAGGCTAAGAACTTTCCGAACCGACCTCGTAATGTTTAATAATGAATTTTATTTCGACGCCAATAAGACGTTCGATTTATCAATACAGGAAATCAATTCATTTACTGTTTGCGAATAAACTTTAGATGCAAATGTAAAAAATTAGTAAACTAAATTTCAATATTATTCATAAAACGATTTTCATGCAAAGGGTGTTTTTTTCTAGACGTGTGGTTTTCGAAAGAAATAAAACGCATATAATTAATGTTAAGGAAAGAATTTAGCTATATTTTAATGACAAGGCTTTGTCATTATGTTTTAAAAATGATTTTGGGCAAGTGGCCGCCGCGGCTGGCTCGAATAACACTTTTTATAGCATTTGGGACCGTAAGTCAGCAATAACGCGCGGAATATTCTCTTCCAAGGCGTTAATCGTGTTGGGCTTATCAGCGTAGACAAACGAGATAATGTGCTCACCAAAGTTTCCTTCAATGCATTGATCGTTTGTATGGCATGTAGCGCCATCTTGTTGGAATCAAAGGTCGGCCACATCAACATCCTCCAATTCAAGCACGAAAAAGTCATTAATCATGGCTCTATAGCGTTCCCCTTTGACTGTAATATTATGGCCGACTTCATTTTTGAAAACATATGAACCAATGAATTCCTCTGCCAATAGAGCACAAAAAACGGTGACTTTTTGAGCATTTAACGGCGTCTCAGCAACGGCTTGTAGATTTTCATTACTCCAAATGCGAAAATATTGGTCATTAACGCTAAACAAAATTTCCTTGTAAAAATGAGGATCGTTGGTCCATCACGTTGTTGCGGAGTAAGTCTATTCATAATAAAATGGCAACCAAACTGAGCATAAATCCAGTGACAGCTGGCAAAAAGACCAACTCCAAAAAAGTATGGACAGATTGAAAACCACACGTCTAAAAAACACCCTATAATATACAAGTGGTCGCACGCTTTAACTATAACGGCTGCTTTTGGGGATCCTAGGGTCCATGAGTTCGTGCAGAACTTGAAAATAGGTTTGATTATTCTGGCGTCACCATACATAAGCCGCTTTAAAGATGAGCACAGTCATCGCTTTGTTAAACGGAATCAATTTGAAGAAACTAAAATCTTACACCAAAACTTACAAAAAAACATACTTCACACAGTTTAAGCAATTTGACTGAAGAGGTACTGTTCATTAACGTAATGTGACATAACGTTTCTTGAACTTATGACAGACATAATGTCCATGGATATTATAATGCACATAATGCTCTAAGGCACTATGACACGCCTTTAAAAAAAGGACACTAGATTTTTTTTTCAACATATCTGCATTATAAGTGAGGGGCTGCAGTAAGTCCGCGCCTTAACTTGGAACTATAAGTAGAGACGCATTTAACACATCGAAAATGGCGATGGTGTTTCGAACTATGGCCATAGTGGAACCAAAAAACCGCGCCAACGTTTCAAAGAAACGATCGCTTATACTCTGAGATGTTTTCTTTAATAGAATTTCGTTACAATTCAATATACAGGGTGGAGCGCGGAAATTTGCTTTTTTACACTGCAGGCTGTGGCGGCACTGTTGGTCGAAGAGAGTAGAGAGTGTGCGTGGCTTATGTATTGGACACGTGAGGAGAGGTCATTTTGTATTGAAGCGTATGTTTCAATGCGCACTCAATTATTGCAGTGCAGCGTGCTTTTCGTTTTCGATTCGATGGTCCCCCACGCGGATGTGTTTTAGGACGGCAATCAATTGTAAATTGGGTAGCTTCATTGCGAACAGCAGGGAATGTGTAATGTGCACGAAGGGGACCTGAGAGAAGGATTACAACTCCACAAAACATGGAGAGAGTTAGAGCAGCAGTACTGCAATTCTCTTGGCATTTCCAGACTTTTTTTCAGCGGGCTCTTAAGGCAATGCAATTAGAGGACATATGGTTCCAACAGGATGGTGCCACGCACATACAGCGAGGCTTACCATGAATTGTTTGAGGCAAATATTTCCTGGGCGGTTTATATCTTTGAGGGGTGATGTGAACTGGCCGGCACGCTCACCAGACTTAGCCCCATGCAATTTTACCTTTGGGGCTACCTGAAGTCGAAGGTGTACATCAACCGCCCCAACACCTTGGAAAACCTAATTAACAGTATTGAGGCTGAAATTGGCAGAATACCAGTCGACATGCTTGTTAAAATTCATGAAAACTTCAGAAAACGTATGCAGCAGTGTGTGGTTAGCGAAGGTCCACATTTTCCAGATACACTATTTAAAACCATATAATTTAAAAATGCTTCTACTGTTCAATATAAACCAAATATAGAATAAATGTTTCTAATGTTAATAATTTTTTTTATTTCATTCCCAAATAAGCATATTTACGCGCTCCTGCAATCCCTGCAATTTAGAGGTATTTTTTCAAGAGGTTTTTGTTGTACTGATTACGTGTGAGATGTGTTAAACATTATTGTTTTTCTTTTCAGTATTTTTTGTCATTCCATCGTGGAAACACTTACACCAGGAAACCACGGCTTAGGGCCGTTTATGGGCTGGTGACTCGTCGCTCCATATTTTTTCAAAAATGATAATGGACGGAACGTAACCGCGAATGGTGCTCGCTATCGCGCCATGATATCAGACTTTTTGCTACCAGAAATTGAAGCCCATAATCTTGACGACATTTGATTTCAACGATTCCACTTGCCATACAGCTGCTCAAACAATGGATCTATTGAGAGCTCATTTCGAAGATCAGTTAATTTCTCGTTTTGGACCGGTCTCAGTTGACCGCCTACATCGTGTGATATCATACCTTTAGACTCTTTTCTTGCAGGCCACGGAAAGTCCAAAGTCTATGATGAAAAACCAGCTACGATTCGGGGTTTGAAACATTACGCGTGTCTTTAAAGTCATACCGATCAAAATGCTCGAACGAGTCATCCAAAATTATACCCTTAAGGAGTACACACAGAAAAAAGTATGGTTGTGGTGACAATATTCGAAGAGGATCATACTATTGTTGGGTATATGGTTGTGGTTATGATATGGTATTATGATCCTCACAACATTAGTATGATTTAAATACAACCATACAATGATCCTCACAACAATTGTATGATTCACACATTACCATACTATGATCCCCACAACCATAGTATGATTCACACTCAACCATACTTTACTCTCCACAACCATAGTATGATCCTCACAACCATAGTATGTTTCACATACAACCATAGTATGATCCTCACAGCCATAGTATGATTCACACGCAACCATGTTATATTCCCTACAACCATAGTATGATCACACACAATTATACTATGATTCCCGATATAATTTATTATTATTTTTACAACACACATACACGTTGTAAAAGAAATCTATTGATGGCTCTCGATATGGATTCTCTTTAGAGGTGGCAAGAGTGAGTTGTATTTTCGTCGGCAATTGTGTGAAGAAAACTTGAAAAGTAGGGTTAACAACAGTAGTTCTCATTCGTTTGGGGAAAGCCTGGCCTTATAGAGTTCGGTTTTACTTTCAACAATTGCAGCAAGGCTTTCTGAAGATGGTTGTCACGGACCCGAAATCATGATAAAAGTAGTGTGCAGCCACGAAAATCAATGTCACTTTGCCATTTTGTTAAAAATCTTGTCTTCTATTTAAATATAGAAGCAAGAGGTCTTGAGCCGGTTTAATTCCTATTCAATGTGTAAAAGCAACAAACCGAAATAAAACAAACGAGCTAAACATTTATTAGAATTTGTTTAAGTTGTCAACAATAGATTTGATCCACAATATTATTTATTAGAATTGGTTTAAGTTGTCAACAGTAGATTTGAATTATGAAAATTATTCAAAAATACATTAAATTCAAAATAAAAGGAGTGATTTATTTCACAGTAGAAAACAAAATTTTATATAAACGTAAGAGTTTTTGTTAAAAATATTTCGGTTAAACAAAGCCAAAGCAGCTTGTTTAAAAAATTTAATTTCTTTAAAAAAGTACTATTATTGCATTAGATCCTTACCAATAACATTTGTTCTAAAAAGCATATTTAAATGAAGAAAAATTACAATCATACAGTATGATTGCCGTCATCATATCATTGTTAACATAAAACGCAAAACACAATACTACCATATTTATATTGTTGCTATAACCATATATTCATTTTTAAATTTGGCAATACTACTATTGTTACATTTCAACAAGCAGCAATTATACTTTGTCAAAACTAAATTCAGTTAACAATGGTTGCGACGAACATACTTTTATCGCGGAGAACATATTATTATTGCCGTGACCCTGTAGTAACCATGTTTTTTCTCTGCGTGTAGTTGCGGGCAATATTTGAAAGAAATTATATTAAAAAAATATCATGCCCTGTCGAATAAACAATAAAGATTCCACTTTTGATTTGAATTTTTGTATCTAGATTGATCACCCGTCAGTAGATAAAGAAAAAAATTGTTTTGATTCCATAACTACAAAAAAGCTTTAGGTAAGCATGGGTTTCTTTTACAGAGTATTGAATAGTGAATTTCACAAGAAAGTGGTATTGAGATCTTTTATAAGCACACCGACGTATGTGAGCATGTAATTTCAAAACCTGCTTAAACTTTGGTTTCAGAAGAAAAAACGAAAGGGGCCCAAAAACGACAGCTATCTTTCAAATGAGCAATCAGTAGAAAACTAAAAATTTCGCCACGTTTCCAATAATAAATTTATTTGAAAGATATGGCTAAAATTTTGATGAGGACTCCGAACAGATATTAAGAATTTTGCTGTCACAAATAGAAAATACACCTTAAGGAGAAAACTCTCTTTATCATCAATCTTCGGCGTCACATAAGAACACAGATGGAATCAGTGTAATTTAAAGTGTAATCTTCGTCTTTACATTAATAGGCTTGTTCTTAAGCAGTTAACTGAGCTTAAAATAGCACCTGGCAAGAACTTTCTCCGTTTTATCTCAGTATCATTTGTTTGGTTTATGGCGGATCTGAGATAAACAAACTCTTCAACTGCAAACCTAAAATCAAATTTACATATTTTTTCTGATATAAAATGTAGTGGTACTTGTATTATTTCTTGTCTACGTGTGCCCAAGTGCGTTGTCAACATGGCATCACGATTGTCTACTTGACCACAAACGTGGTTAATATGTTCCCAACAACAGATGTGGTCCTTTTGACAACAATTTTGCTACTTTCATACCACTTTTTTGTTTGCAGTGCTCATTCGCAAAAGAAGGAAATTGACTTGGCTGCATAATATTTATCGTATCAGATATTCAGCCACCCCTTCATACGTACACTTTAAAGTCATCATATCCTTAAAGAGAGTTTATACTTGTCAAACAAGCTTATTTGTCAAATGGAAAGTATCCACCAGATACTGTCAATTTCACATATTTTCACACTCACACCTAATTCTCTTGCTCACAGATATAAAAATTCTAACATAAAGCAAAAAAGAGGTGTAAAATTTCCAAGTTAATGAACCATCAAAAAGGATATTACGCACACATACACAAACATATGTACGCCGTAATGTGCGTATGTGTATACGCATACTTGAGAGGTGTAATCAAAATGTAACCGAATGCACGCACAATGTACGAGTACTCAAATAATATTTCGAATATCAAATTGTTATGACAACAGTAAACGAAGCACACACTCACTCACACAGATGCCACAGCTCAACTTACAACAGTCACAGGACTTTTATTAGAGACAAGAGCATTCCAAGTGATCATAAAAAGGATATAACTGCGGTTAATAAAACTCAACACGGAACAAAGTCAACAAATTCGGAAAAGTAAAAACATTTTTGGTTTTCAAGAAATGAAAAGTGAGATTAAATTAAAGCAGAAAAAACTCGACAATAGCAGAAATACGCTAGATTTTCATAGCCATTGTTGTTTCTCCGGTTGGTATTTTCGTCGCAAAGAAAACAAACAGCAAAGGGAAACGGAAGAAAACAAAGAAATCCATTTACTAATATAGTTCCAAACGGAAACTGCAGTAGACATGGAAAGACAATTTATGCTTCGAATGTGTGCTTTAACAATTTCAAGTTTTATGTTTTGTGAAAATGTAAATAGAAAATTAAAAAAACGATGGACGGAATGCTACACTGGCACAGTGGAAGGAAAACGTTTAATTTAGAGAATGTGCTACTAATTTTGTGTGGCTCTAGTCCAAATCCTTAAATATTAACGCAATTTGTTCATGGGTAAGCCATATGTGTAAGTAAGGAGCTTTGAAGAATTTTTCAATATTCGTCATTTTAAAATGTATCATAGAAGAAATATATGATGGCAGTCTTTTGGATTTTACATGATGAGTTTGGAATAACAACCATATCCAAAAGAAATCTTTTGCATTTGCTGTGACCCGGACACTTTTGAAGTTAAGGTAAATGGCGGTTAAATTTCAAAGCCCGATGTCGAGCGAGCAACGTCTTAAAGTTATTCAGGCTTTTTGTGAAAATGAAAATCAATTTTCGAAGAAAACCATCTTCAGTGATGGGGCACATTTTCACCTCAGTGGATTCGTCAATAAGCAGAATTGCCGCATTTGAACGAATGTTAACTCAAGAGTGATTGTCGAAAAAACAATGCACCCACAAAGACTGACTGTTTGGTGCGATTTATGGGCGGGCGGCATCATCGGGCCGTATTTTTTTTTCCAAAATAAGGCCGGTCAGGCAGTTACTGTCAATGGTGTTCGCCATCGTGAGATAATAACAAAATTTGTATGGCCCGAGTTGGAAGTAGGGATGTAGACGATATGTGGTTTCAACAGGACGATGCCACTTGCCACACAGCTAACGAAACAATGGCTCTTTTGCGCGACAAATCAACATCGGCTCTTAAAATTTAACCACCCTTTATAATGAAAAAAATATTTACAAAATTACATAAATCAGGCTAAAAAGTGCAAGCTCATGTGTCATACTATCCGGTCGTCAAGGTTACACAAGCTAAAGGGACAAAAAAACATGCAGATTTTTTTGGGGAGAAGCAGGAAACCGAACAAAAGTTTTTAAAATTGTGTACCACAGTTGCTATAACACACTATGGTACAAAGTATTCCGACTTAGGGCTGATGCTTGCAACACCTTAAATGAATGGAGATAGCACCTATGTAAATTACACCGATCAACTCCTTAGGTATGTCCATTCCGTCTCTCCATCTATTGTTGTAATCAAAGAACAGGTCGCAGTTATGAAGCAATTTCGATAAAACTTGGTGTATACTTCAAGCCATGGACGAACCCTACTGAAATTGTCTCATATCGGTTCATATTATGAAATCATATTAACGTTTTTCCCGATTACCGGACCTACAGCTTTTAAAGCTGCATTTTACTTCCGATTCCAAACAAATTCGCACAGAGATGTCCGAGCAACCAACACACATATCTAAAGTAATTAAAATATAACGGCCTATAACTTCGCATAGCCCCCACACAAAGGTCCCTTCCGATTTGTGGTCTGAGCTCTAGAAGCCACAAATTAAACCTAACCACTCCCAAATTGACCGAATTGATTGGTGTGAAAATGGATCCTATGAGTTTATATTTTCGTATAGCCTCCATGCACCGACAGATTTTAAAGCCTCAGATTATATTCGATTCCAACGAAATTCACATGGTGTGTTACGAGCAATGAGAACGTATCTCCGCTGAAATTGAAAAGAATTTCTGCCGATGTTTTCGAATAGTTCTAGCACAAAGATCCTCGAAGCAGCGTCGCGAATTTGTTTGAAAAACGGAGTGCTGGTAGCTATGCCATAGTTGGCTGAGTCCGACTTTAACTTTTCTTACTTGTTTTTATTTGAAATTTTTTTAAATATTTTATTTTTACGAATTGAAGATAAGTTTTAAGATCACCAAAAAAAAAACGTCGTTAGGTTAAGTCAGGCCGAACGTTATATACCCTCCACAGCCCCTTTGCCATAATGTTATGTCAGCCATAACTTCAAAATTACCAAGTAAATGGATTGGTAGCAAAATTTTCGTTAATTTAAGTATTTAACTGGTAATCGCCCGTTTCGACCATGCGAGACGATTTTAGGCCAAGTCAAGCAACTATTGCTTTTTGAATTATTCAGTGTATCCCGATTATTAATACCCATTTTAACTGTCAACAAAAAATTATATTTGTTAAGCAAATACTTAAAAAAGTGTATTTTTTACCGAGGTAGCTTTAGTCCCTTTTAGGGAAACTTTTTACTCCCTGGGCCGATTTTGCCTGTTGACAATCACAACCACCTTATGACCATAAGCCATCCTCAAGCAAAATTTCCTAGGTTGAATCATTTGGCCGCTATGATCACTTAACAGACACACGGACTGACGGACAAGTAAATTTTCCAAGGCCAAGCCTCGTATACTCAACATCATGAATTGGCTAGTTTTTGTACTTGAGTACTTGGGTGCAGAAGTGCGACCCCAATCAGAGCTTAATCTTCTATACTTATTCGTCGGTAGTGAAAACGGCTTTAATTTGGACTTTTGATCTGCGGTTTTAACCATACGAATGGTTTTTAGGCCACGCCCTTATTAGTCATTCCGATGGCAACACCTTGACATAAGGCCCAGCAGCACTACAGGCCACATTTTATATCCGGTCGTTCTCAAATGTAACAAGTGCTATAAACAACCATTACATAAACAACCCTGATGCAATTGGACAATATCAGACCATGTTTCCATACATCACCCGTGAAAAATTTATCTCTTGATCCGATCAAAAGCTTCGTACGAGATGTTTCCAAGTTAATTCTCAATGGCATGTTGAGAGAAATGTCTTTTGCATGTATCTGCACACTAATCGTAAAAAATATTGGGAATGTCAGACCATGAAATTTTTGAGGACTACTTCGGGTTCCAAAGCTCCGCTTCCATTTACCCTAAAAGGGATATGTTCCACACATCACCTGGACCATTGTGAAATTTTACACGAAATACAAGCCGTTTGGCAATATCTAAACTCTCCGTATGTAATTTGATCCCTCCATCTATTTGTCATTCCGTTTGCAATACCTCAAAGTACTGATCGATGTACCCAAAAGGTATATAAATTAAATTGTAATAAAAAATAAAATACGATCTGCAATTTTGCAGTTATATTTGTTGATGCTCAAAAGCGTTGAGCCAGATCAGCCAGAAGGTAAAAAAAATCCGATTACAAAGATTAAGTCAACCTATGAAAAATTGACTACATTTGTAGTTTCTTTGGGTGTCAAGAGGAGTCTTTTTAGATTTATCTAACGCACATCTATAAGTATAACATAATGCATTTTTTATGTAACATTTTAAATTTTCCGACTTTGTTTTGTTACTTTTTTCGAAGAAGCCAAATACTCCTTTGACTACACTTAATTAAATCCGATAGTTACAAATTGTCCTGCTATGTTACGTTTGACCAGGTATTAGAACACATTACGGCATGATTATATTAGGAGGCGTGGCACAGCCCATTTAACTGTAAAGGCCATATCTTGTGAACAAATACCGGTATGACGATAATTGTTGGCATGGCATATAGTGGCTTTATTCTGCTTTTTTCTTTCGGTTGAAGATTGAGGGGTATATTGGAGTATTTGCGGTTTTCAAACACGGTGCTTTGTTGTCTTCGACATGAAAATAAAAATATGCCAGAAGCCCAGAGAAAAAAACAACAAAAATAGTACAACAATAGACAATACACTCAATTACAATTGTAAACAGAGAATAGTGGTAGTCTGTCATGGTAGGGGCGAAAAAAGCTTTTCGGTTAATGAACAAACAAATAAACAAACGGAAATATATTATTCTGTACTCTCACACATACACACTACCATTCGTTGCGAAGACAATGGAGAAAAGCATACATAGGAGCGAACACTAGCGTGGGTCGGCGCCTGAGCAAATGAGAGGGGAAAGACAGATTAATGTCAGTTTTACGTGATAATCATCATTGGTAAGCTATAATGCGACTACCACAGCTATTGGAGATCAACGTGGGGGGGAACAATTAAAGGATCATCTGGGCGGGCTTCACCAATCTCTTGGTAAGGGGTGAGGCCTTTTTCAAACTCTGTTACTTTTTGGCTTGTACCACCAGCTTAGCACGCAATTCCAATTCAAGTGTACACTAGGTGGTAAAACACAGCCACCGCGACACTCTCCGAAGGATTTTCCCATCATGGTTCATGGCCAGACAATTCATGATAAGGTTTTTCTTGTTTTTGTTAAACTGATCTTTTCCTTCAATTTTTACCCAGCAGTTAGGATCTTGCAGCACCCAAGTTTATTGTTGAGTCTAAGTGTCAGCGACATTTAAAGTCTAAAACCTATTAAAGTCATTTTGTGGCTGAACAGCTCAATAATTTGATAAAAGTTTCGCTTCAAATCATGTTCCTCAAATGGATATTGAGAGAAGCACGTGAATATTTGTTAGCCCGGTAGGAGAGTGACCCTAGATCAATCTACTTAAAATCCACAACATTGTAAGAGGGAACAAGGGTCCGTTCCCAAACATGTCTGGCTCAGGCTAGTACTAGGGTCACCTGACCTCCCGCAGCAACAGGCTTGAGTCCCTGGTCCGACCTCTTAGCCCATTTCTACTTCCAGCTTGAGTCACCTAGAATTCTTTCCATGTTGTCCATGAACATAGTGGATGAATAGAGAAATTATTAGAGTTTTTAATCTTACAGGGTAGCTTTTGGAAATCACGTAAAGAAAATCAGGTGAACGGACAATAAGTTTAGTCAGCCAACCCATAGTTTTACGGGTAAATAATTCTGTTCTGCAACAAAATCATCCATTAGATAAAACCAATAATCTTCAAATCCGGATTGAGTGTCCGTATAGCCCCATCACTCATAGTTTTCGAGATATCGTGAAAATTAAATTTTTCTAACTTTTTTTCATTAATTTGCCTAAAAACTTGGGCAATTCTTACCAAAGTCTGCATGTTCTGCAATTCTTCCTTACACTTTCCTTACTGATTTGAATATAAAATCGTCTGTTAAATCCAAATATTTCCTCCGTTTTGCATTCATCCACGATATCTCTAAAACTGTACGTGATACGAGCACTCAATTCGGATTCAGAAGATCATTAAACATACACAGGAGATCAGCTGGTTTGTCTAACGGATGTCTCAAAAATTAATTTTTGCAGAACAGTGTAAGAGATAACTCCAAATCTTATTGTTACCGGTGCATGCAATACAGGCCCCTTGAGCGAGTAGGTTTTTCCACATTTAAAAATTCAAACATGGCAAGCTGGCGTTTTATGATTATCGTTAGAAAATAAAATTCACCAAATTTTTAATCCAGAAACTAACTTAGCTTCTAAAGCAAAAACCACATTTCTAGTAAGGAACAAATAGGAAAAAATAAAATAATTTTTTCACTGTTCAATAAATCACTCCTATTACCACATAACTTACTTAATAAAATTCTCTATTGTTAAATAACAACCTTACCCAATCTTTGCAAAAAATGTTCGGGATCATAGTATGATTGTTTGTAAGGCATACTATGGTTGTGAGGATCATACTATGGTTGTACGTTAAACATACTATGGTAATGTAAAAGAAATCTATTGATGGCTCTCGATGTGGAGTCTTTTTAGAGCTGGCAAGAGTGAGTTGTATTTTCGTGGGCAATTGTGTGAAGAAAACTTGTAAAGTAAGGTTTACAACAGTAGTTCTCATTCGTTTGGGGAGAGCCTGGCCTTATAGAGTTCGGTTTTACTTTCAACAATTGCAGCAAGGCTTTCTGAAGAGGGTTGTCACGGACCCGAAATCATGATAAAAGTAGTGTGCAGCCACGAAAATCAATGTCACTTTGTCATTTTGTTAAAAACTTGTCTTCTATTTAAATATAGAAGCAAGAGGCCTTGAGCCGGTTTAATCCCTGTTCAATGTGTAATGAGGACCATAATATGGTTGTGGGAATCATAGTATGGTTGAATGTGAATAATAATATGGTTGTAGGGATCATAGTATGGTTGTGTGTGAATAATTCTATTGTTGTGAGGACCATAATATTGTTATGGGGATTATAGTATGGTTGTGTGTGAACCATACTATTGTTGTGATGATCATAATATTGTTGTGCCACAACCATATAACCAACAATAGTATGATGCTCTTCGAATATTGTTACCACAACCATACTTTTTTTCTGCGTGCAGCAATTCTAAAATTGTCTTTAACAAAGATTGGCCAGCTCTACTATTTTTGACCCCCTCTAATACCCATACACAGACACACACAAACACACTCGTGCCCAAGTTTGAAAAATAAACCGGATAATGTGTATAAAAGGACAAAAAATCCCAAAACCAACAAACTACAAGTCTAGATATCATTAATGGTATGCAGCCAAGTAAGCTCTGCCAGCGGTTCCAAAAACCCACCTCCACCCACCCACTGTCGCCCCACAGAGTACAAACAACTGTTAGTGGACTCCGACAGGAAGTGATGTTACGAGACAGACAGATTTTTTTTTTTTGAGTCTTGTTGTAATTGTATGTAGGAAATTAGCATATCATAAACATTGTGAAATGAATCCATTAATAAAGTAATGGATATTTTATGCTGCCATGTTGTATGCTACCAGCCGAAATTTAACCCATTTGTGCTGGATTCGGATTGGGGGAGGCGCTTTATGCTAAACGAGTGAATGTTATGATGATGTTGATGTTTTTGTTTGTTTTTCAAGCAAAACTGTTTAGTGACTGGGAGAGGGGAGGGGCAGGTATTGCTACCTTGAGTGAAAAAATAAACTCTAATTTTTTGTTGCGAAATCCTACATTCAATATGTTATTGTATTTGACGTTATGTTGACGTTCATTGCTAATTTTTGTTTGTTTTTGCGGTCTGTTCTCTTATGTTTTTCATATGCTAAGCTTTTACTTTACCGCAGTGTATTTTTGCCTCGCAAGGCCAGCAACAAATCGAGTATAGAAACAGGTAACTACTGTTTAAGATGGAGTATATACTCAAATATCTTTTAAATTACATATCAGGACGATATTCGGACGATTTTGTTAAAAGTCCGAGCTACACCATAGGATTGAGTGTACCCTAAATTTGCCATTCCGTTTGCAACGCCTTGGTATAATGATCGGAGAAGCTTTTAAGTATATATGTAAGACCGCTATAAGGACGATTTTGCTACGACCGTCTGCTATTCTGTGAAACTGAATAAGCTATCCTCAAAACTTTGCAGGATAATGGCTTATAGCTATAAGATGTATAAAATTTCTGACCGGACATGTGCCCCAAAAAGGTACCTTATACTCAATACGAACGATCAATAGTAATAATGGACACCTAAATAAAAGTAACTTTAATTACGCATCCAATTATGTGACGCGCAAAATATAAAGGGACGGACCTAAGGTTAAAAACCAGTTTTGTTCAGGAGAGCCATTTCAAAGATTAGGTCCCTTTGGGCTTAGGATCGTCGACTTTACTTTCATAAAACGCGCATATCTCTGGGAGGGAACACTTTTGGGCATGGGATCGGTCTCATTCGATGCTCAGATGTTGTCGACATCAAAAAAAAGTGAAAAGTTGATGAAAAGTTTTGTTCAGTAGAGCCATTTTAAAGATTAGGTCCCTTTCTATTTGCGCTTAGAATCGTCGACTTCACTTTATAAAACGCGCATATCTCTGGTAGGGAACACTTTTGGGGCATGGGATCGGTCTCATTCGATGCTCAGATGTTGTCCACATTAAAAAAAGGAAAAAAATGAAAATTGATTTTTTTTACCCTTAGCTCACTTTCTCTATGCGCTGTCACATATGGAGTTATTTTTAAAGATGTCACTGAGATTAGGGTCGGATTAATGGGTACAAGGTACCCAAAAAACCAGACCTAATAGCTAAAAAAGCGACCACCAGTAAATATGGGCATATGGCTATTAAATTATTTAGTAAAAAGATTTGGTTTATAATGAGGTCAGAGACACGGACCCAAGAAACGAACGCAATCAATTCATATGTCCTAGTCCCAAATTCATCTAAATCTTAAATATAGGGTGATCCATCTAGAGGTATTTTTTCAGAACAAAAAAATATAAAAATTCAAATCAAGTGTGGAATCTTAATTGGTAATTTGAAAGGACATTTTATGGCATTTATTTTTTGAATAGGGTTTCCATTCTGAGGGTTCAAATTTGGGTGACTCGTTCAAGCATTTCGACGGTTTGGCTTCAGTGTTGGCTTCCAAAACCTGATTCGTTTGTCAGCATAGACTTTGGACTTTGCGTATCCTCCAAGAAAAAAGGTTTAAAGGTGTGATATCACTCGATTTAGGAGGCCAACTCACCTGTCCAAAACGTGAAATTAGCTGCTTCGAAATGACCACTCAATAGATCCATTGTTTGAACAGCTGTATGACAAGTAGCAGCGTCCTGTTTAAACCAAGTGTCGTCAAGATAACGGGCTTCAATTTCAGGTAGCATAAAGATCGATATCAAGGCGCGCCGGTCATTATCATTTTTGAAAAAATATGCACCGATGATTCCACCAGCTTATAAACCGCGCCAAACCGTGTTTTTCTTTAGGTTTAATGGCACTCTTGAACCTCTTCTTATTGGTCTTCAGCCCAAATGCGGCAATTTTGTTTATTGACTTGCCGTTGAGCCAGAAATGGGCCTCATCATTGAACAAAATTTTGGTTGAAAACAGCGTTTCTCACCGAATGCTTGTTTCCATAATACAGTTGCCAACATTTGAAGGTAGTTATTTTTAAAAAACAAATGCCACAAAATGTTCTTTCAAATTACCAATTAAGATTCCACACTTGATTTGAATTTATATATTTTTTTTCTGTTTTCAAAAAATACCTTATGATGGATCACCTCATATTTGCACATATTAAGATTTATGAGAAAATTTCCTGCTTCTGGATAACCCATGTGCCGCCGAGCATTGTAAGAGTTGTTGTGGGCCCCAAGTGCACCTAGACCATTGACCATGCCTATTTTATATACGCGTTTGCAGCTATAACTTCTATGCATAGCTATTTTTAAATTAATTTACAAAAGTTATACAGTGGAAAAATCCAAAAAAAATACAGGTCTTTTTTGGTCTCTCAAAGGGAATTTTAATTTCCATTATTTCATCATTTTCCCATCATGGTTCATGGTCAAGTCAAGTCGTGATAAAGTTTTTCTTGTTTTATGTGAAGGTGATCTCTTCCTTAAATTTTTTCCAGAAGTTAGGATCTGGATCATACAGATTTATTTGAGTCGAAATGACAGCGACATTCGAAGTCTCAAACCTTTTAAAGTCATTTTGAGTCTGCGCACAGCTCACTGATTTGATACAAGTTTCCCTTCATATCATGTTCCTAAAACCGATATTAAGAGAAGTACGTGAATCCCTTGAATCCCTTCCCTTGGAAACTTTGACAACTTCGCCCTCAAATGAGAAAACGTCATTTGTTTTGTTTACAGTGTGTTGAAAAATTCATCTTAGTCAATAAATGGAATTATCCCGACATGTGACATACCGTGAGATTGAGGCATACTTGGGCATTGGTATAACAGACATCAATAAGATAATCCATGTTCAATTGGCCGTGAAAAAAATTTTTTCTCGTTGGATCCCACATAATTTGACGAATGCTCAAAAAAAGGCTCGTATGGATTGGCGCAAAGAGATGTTGAAAAAGTATAACTGCGGTAGCTCAAAGGCAGTGTATAACATTGCCACAGATGACGAATCATGATCTATGCATATGAACCCGAACCAAAACAGCAATCGAGCTTATGTGTCTTTCAAGATGAGCCAAATCCGTAGCAAATGATTGCGTTTTTTCGGTATAGTCGGTCATGTTGCCACAGTGCCTTTAGTGGAACGTAGGACGGTCAATTCTGAGTGGTATACAAATATCTGTTCGCCAACAGTGTTCGAAGAAATGAGGAATGATAATAAGAGAAGACGGTTCATTTAGCTTCACGACAATGCGAGCTCTCACACATCTGCTGAAACTATGAGCTCTTTGACCACTCAAGATGTCGAATTGATGGGCCATCCACCGTACAGCCCTGATTTGGCACCCAATGACTTCCTCTTATTCCCTAGCATTAAGAAAAAAGTGCGTGGTCAACGTTTTTGATTGCCCGAAGCAGTTGTTGAAGGGTTCAAAAATCATGTTTCGGGGGTGTCTCAATCGGAGTGGAAAAAGTGCTTCGAAAATTGGTTTGTGCGCATGCAAAAGTGTATTGATCTTAAAGGAGAATATTTTGAAATACAATAAAACCAAACCATTTTAAGCCAATCGATTTACCAAATTTGTTTCCATTAAAGATCATCCATCATCTTACTTAGCTATGAGTACTTCAATTACTTAAGCAAATTCTTTGCCTCTGGCTATTTTTTTCGTTGAACAAGTATGTTGCACCGATACTACAATTCCAATAACCTTCGGTTGTACTGTCGCAATACTGGAGGTGCATATAACCTCAATCATTCGGTTTGCAAAAAAATTCGGTTGTGGCAACGAAACTCTGAACATACACAGTTATTGTACTCATACTGTATGTAGTGAAATGTCGTTACCTGGTAATGTACATTATAATGAGTAGTACCTTAAAATACCACTCATTACCATTTGCATTATCTGATGCGGACAATTCATTACGTATAAGTACAGTAAATACAGTAAGTAGTTATTTGGTGCGTGCGTACTTGTTCGAGATATGTTTATTTTCTGTCTCACTCTAATTTTTAAATATATTAGAATTTTTATTTATGGTGTTCATACTCGGAGTTCTGTAGTAGGAAAAGCTATAAATATCAAGCTATACATTCTCATTCTCATAAACTTGAAGATTGAAAACCAGACTCTTACGAATTGTAATTGTAGAAATGAATTGAAGTACTCATGTTAGGAGTAAAATAACCTATATTTAAACTTACCAAAACTTGAACTGTTTTTCCACATTTCGAACCAAGTCCTGTAGTGAATCGTGTAGTTTTCTCACCACCCACTTCATTTTATTAAGTCGTTTTACGTACGTAAGCAATCTTAAGATAATATCGACAGAATATTGGTAAACAAACGGGAACGACTTGTTTACTGACTTTCTAATCTATATAGGTCTGACTTCATGTGGGCCGTTTTGTTTGTTGCTCTAAGCCAACGTTCTGCAAATAAGAGTTACAATCGCTTCGAATTTCTACCGCCTTTCCAACTAAGGGTTGAGGGTGTTAATATAATACAAATCTACAAATAATATCTGTGATTTGCCAACAATAATACTCGTACATATTTAATGTCCTTTTTGTCGTCTCTCTCTTTGACGTTTTGTGATATTGACAGTCAGTCAGTTTGGTGGTAAGTCAGTCATTCGTGTTATATTTCGATTCGATTTTTGGTGCGGAAATTAACATTTTATATATTTATGGAAATTATGCTGAAGAGTCATCAGGCTTTGTCTGAGTAAGAGTTGTCTGTACGTTTGTACGAGTCTGGCCCACCTGCTTACATATCAAAACGCTTTAACATCAGATCAAACGAAATATTTATAAACGGGTGATTGCTTTTGTAATTTATGTGCATTGCAATTGAACTTTGTGGCGTATACGTCGTCGTATCCTTCATCACAAGTGAAGCCACCACCACAGCGTGTGGTATTTATTCAGTGAGGATTGGATTTCGGCCAATCTGTAAAGGCTGACTGATGATATGCGGTAGAATGGAATTGTGGGCGTTTTACAATCCTACACTTACGCTTTAGCACACAGGACTTGCATAATTCGAGGCTCATTTGAAAGTATATACATCGAGACACTAGTATTGCGATAAATATTTACCTATTGTCGCTCATACAATGACATTTTTTGCTTACAGCGATAATTTGAAACTTTTGACTTTGATTTTTATTTATGTATTTTTGATAAATAAATCAAAATGCCGAAAACGTGTCTAGCTAATATCAGAATGTGCGGTTTGGATCAAAATTCTATGTAAGTGAAGTAATGAAGACTGCGTTTTGCGATTTAGTGAAACTTCTTAAAACTATTCCGGCTGGATTTTTTAAACATTCAGAGAAAATATTAGTTGCAAATCGGTTCAAACTACCAAAATTTTGTTGGACGAACAGCACAAAATATAGATCGGATACTCTATATAGTAACGCGTGATCTATTTCGAGGTTCCCTACTTTTTTTAAAGAAAAAAACACCGAAAGTTCAAATTGAATGGGGAATGTTTGTTATCATTTGAAAGAACATTCTTTGGCATTTTTTTTTGAAGATTATGTCTATCAAATGTTGTCCGCGGCTAAGTCTCAGATGGTCTATCCATTGAGTCTTATTTTCGATGACTCGTTCGAGCATTTCGACTGGTAACTGGCGAATGAGACGCGTGATGTTTTGCTCCAAGGCCTGAATCAAAGCGGGTTTGTCTGCATACACTTAAGACTTTACACATCCCCACAGGAAAAGTCTAACGGTGTGATATCGCACGATCTTGGTGGCCAATCGACCGGCCCAAAACGTGAAATTATCTGCTCACCGAAGTGTTCTCTCAATAAATCCATTGATTGATGCGTTGTGTGGGAAGTGGCGCCGTCTTGTTGAAACCAAATGTCGCCGAGATCACGAGCTTAAATGGCACGATAACGGTCGCCATTGAGGGTTACGTTCTCACCGGCATCATTTTTGAAGAAATATGGACCGATGATTCCACTGGCCCACAAACCACACCAAACCGTTTTTTTCTGGATGAAGTGACAGCTGTTGAACCTCTTCTGATTGCGGCAATTTTGCTTGTTGACCCAGAACTGGGCCTCATCACTTATCAAAATTTGGCTCGAAAACGTCGGATTTTCTTGGAACTATTCAAGGCCCATAGAGCGAAGCGATGTCGCTTGGGAACGTCGGGCGGCTTCAGTTCTTGCACAAGCTGTATTTTGTACGCTTTCAATTTAAGATCTCGACGTAAAATGCGCCAAGTCGTTCCATACGTCAGTCCAAGTTGCTGCGAACGGCGCCGAATCGACTCTCCACGGTCTTGGTGTACACTCTCAGCTACGGCCGCTACAGTTTCTTCACTGAGTGCTGGACGTGGTCTATTCTGTCGAATATTATCCAATAATGATTCTTAGGTCTCAGGATGGGTTATGGTGTTGCGAATAGTACGCTCAGTAGGCCGATTATGCTGACCATAAGTTGAACGAAGTGCTCGAAACACATTCCTCAGAATTTTCGTAATAAAGTTGAACGATTTGTAAACGTTGTTCAGGCGAAAGTCTTTCCATGATGAAATGCCAAACAATACTAAACAAAAATAACATGACAGCATGACACGACTCACACGTGTTCTGTCAAAAAAAGGCTATTGAAAAATCTCTACTTGGATCACCCATTAAATATAAGAGACGATAAGACAATCTATCCAAGTACGTCACACAAATTAACCTACGTTCCTTAAATTTAGCAAGATGATTATTTCTGATCATGAGCTGTTTGGGATTTAAAGTAGGCAAAATCGGCATAGGGGGGGGGGGTAGTTTTCCGTTAAGGGACTAAAGCTACTTCGAAAAAGGTACACTTTTTAATTATTTGCTTTACATGCTCATGATTTTTTAACGGACGGCCAATGGTTAAATGCAAGCTGCCAGTTGGCACTTACTTATTACCTCAATATGTAGCAGGACGTTTTGGCTAATGTGGGCCAAAAAACGTTCCAAATTGCCATAACGGACTATAAATAGTCAATATGGACTTATGGGTTGTCAAATAAAAGTAAATTTTGCTACGAATTCAAATGTAGATTAATTTAAAAATTTTGACTGAGATAAGGGTTGGACGCATGGGCCCAAACAAATGACACTTTTTTGCGCTTTAGTAGCTAAGGGACTGTGGAGGGTATATAAGACTCGACATGATCAAAATTTACGAAGTTTCTTCTTTTTTTATTTGAAATGGACCAAAGCCTCAAAATAAAGCACATCGTAAAATAAATTAAGTTTTGAGATTCCAAAAGATATTTCCTTAAATGCAGCACATCGTAAAATAAATAAATAACATTATTAGAATCCTATAGAAATGTTCTTTTCCCTAAGTAGCCGTATGCGACTTAATGAAGTGGCTGATTTCTGAAAACCTAGGGCCAAAGATTTGAACCAGAAATTTAGACAAAGCTTAAAAAAATGCATATTTAAATAAGACAAAGAAAAGATTATTTCTGAGAACCGATAGAATTGAGGTTCGGTAGGACCTATTTATTTTTCGATAGATTGGGAACCATCGACCCATGGGTAAACCCAAAATCTTCAAAAAAAAGGAAAATATTTCGAATTGTATGAAACTTTCTCTGGTTTTGAGTAAGCAAATAACCACCAACAATGGGGGCGGGGGGGGGGGGGGGGGGGTGTGGGTGGTTATTTGCAAACCCGGCCGAAATACCAACGCCATGTATGGGATGTTTAATACTTCCACGCCTATACCTTTAAAAGTTGATTTCTAAAGTGATATACTAGAAATGTATAGATAAAACTTTGCTCATAAAAGTTTTACGAGTGGTCCATCAAAAGCGATCTTTTTTGCCTATTGTCCGATTCAAAGTATTTTCCAGACCGAAATTTTCAATATTAACTAGGAGCGTTCTCTATTGTCAGCAAACGGTGCAACGCCTACCATATGTATTTGCGTTAGCAGTCAGGCGGCTTTACTGCCTTTTAAATCCTGTACGACCACATCATAACTATTAGTTAGAAGCAAAGAACAACTCAACAAGTTGTGCATTTCGTCCGATGTGACTTTCATGTGAATTCCAGGACAATGAAACCTATAAGGGAATGAAGTGATGGATAATATGGCAAGAGCTGGATCAGCCTTGGATCATTATCCAGTATCCACGATAGGGGCAATAAAAGAAAAACCCCATAGGCATTACATCGCAATTGCGTTCTCAAGATGGAAAGCTTTGGCTCCGTGCAGGATACCTAAGAAAACATGGCCGGAATACGATAGGAGGAGAACAAAACCTCTTAAGATCAAGAATGATAGCCGTTTTTCGATTGAACTCGACGATTAAAGTTACCCTTTAATGATCACTCTTGCAGTTGTGACAACACTGAGGAGACTAAAGACGGTCAAACATTTTCGCTGTAAATGCCCAGCTTTGACATACCGATGTCACAATAGCCTAGAATCTAGATTTCTGGTGTACAAAACTGTATCTCAACTACGGGATGGTCATGGGAAATAAACATACACACAGAGAACAAATTCGTTGCCACAACCGATTTTTTTGCCAACAGAATGATTGGGGTAACATGCACCTCAAGTATTCCATCAGTACAACCGAATGTTAGTTACTGCAGTGCAATTTTCAGTTGTTGTTTACTGCTCTGCAATTTCAATCAGTAGAACCGAATGTTAGTTACTGCTCTGCAATTTTCAGTTGTTGGAATTGCAGTATCTGTACAAAAACTCGACTACCACACTTGTTCAAAGAAAAATTCAAATTTTAGTAGGAGACAAGAACCTGTTTGCTTACACAATTAAAATACTTAAGGTCCTCAAAGGAGAATCATAACGAGGAAAACGTGGAAAAGATGATGTATGATTTGTATAGGAAAAAAATTTGGTAATTGAGTCGCTTAAATTCAGTGATAATCGATTTTTTTTATTTTCATGAAGTTCTGATAAAGTTATAGTTATTATCACTAATAATTGGTTACAAAAACAAAATGTTTGCAAAAATATTGGTGGTTGTGGTAACTAAATACCTTATTCGTGTTTCATTGGTATGACCGATCAACAAGTTAAGGTTTCAGTATGAGGATCATATTTCTCATCTGGCGATATTTCGAACCGATTATATACATTTGGTGATTGCAACCGATTTTTTTTTGCAACGAAATCATTGTAGCTCCAACCGATTTGCAACTTATTTGTTCTCTGTGTGTAGACGAAAAACTATTGTAATGCTAAGTGACGTGGCACTAACACCAATTGACAATCCTTGCAGCGGCCTTGTAAACCAACGAAACTAGCTACTTTTGTCTGATTTGGATTATTTACATGACCAACTGATCTACAATAAGAAGACACACATATACACCGAGAATAGATATGTTGCCACAACCAAATGAGGTTGTTTGCGAGTCTTATGCATGTATTTCATCGCTACAACCAAATGTTGATTGAGAACACGGCAATTTTCAGTAGAGGAAACAGACACTGACGGGTGAATAGATAAAGTATTGGTAACCCTGACTAATTAAGTTGATTATTGGAACTAAATTTGTAGATGTTGTTATTGATAATTGGTAAGATAAAGGCGAAACTAATTATAATATATTATTTTAATAAAGTTAAGTGGAATTTTAAATATTTCCGGCTACTTAGGGGTTAATGTGACACAAAAGAGCTGAAATTAATGCATGAGGTCGTGGCTACAGATGCGATAAAACATATATATATATATATATATATATATATATATATATATATATATATATATATATATATATATATATATATATATATATATATATATATATATATATATATATATATATATATATATATATATATATATATATATATATATATATATATATATATATATATATATATATATATATATATATATATATATATATATAAGTACTTTCTTATCATGCTTATTTTGTAGCTTATTTAAAAATAAGTGCAAAAATTATTTCAATTAGCTGCTGGTACCTAGCAGGGCTGTAGTTTTGAGAATTTACTATAATCGTCTAATTTTTCATTTCTAAAAAAAATCATTTCACCCCCGAGAAAGTCCGAAATGTTGTTGCATAGTGTAATAAGTTACAACAGAGAACTAAACGGGGTGTAGTTTATACAAAGAATGTACCAAAGTAACAAAGAATGTACCAAAGAAACACGTACTTCATAATTGCTTAGTTGTCTTAACCACCAATTGATGCAACCAATAGTTTTCTAAATTCGGTGGGTATAGCCGACTTGTTGGCTGAAAGTACCGTATTATTGTTGTAGCTACCATCTCCTGAAGCTACCATCTCATGGGTTATCAGTCTAGATATATTTTTTTCAATATGGCTTTTTTCACAGATTCCGCCTGAGTTGTGTTAATTTTTTTATTTTCCGTATTATTTGCTATTTCAGGAACTGAAGCCTAACGATTTTCCTGCGCGTCGCCCTATCAGTGTTTATTGGGCTCTTCAAAAGCTCGAAAAAGACCCGCTATTTTCGACGAAAGTTTGTTTACTGATTACGCCCATTTCTGGCTCATCGGCAACGTCATTAAACAAAATTGTCGCATTCGGTCTAAAAAGCAACCGGAAGAGGTTCAAGAGGTCCCATTTTACCTAGAAAAATCCACGTTTTTGTGCGGTTTATGGGCTGGTGGAATCATCGGTCCCCATTGTTTTCAAAAAAGATGATGGCCGAAACGTAACCGTGAATAGTGATCGCGCCATGATATCGGATTTGCTACCTGGAATTGAAGCCCGCAATCTTGACTGCAATCGTTTTCAACAGGACGGTTTCGCTTTCCACATAGCTGCTCAAACAATGGATCTATTAAGAGGTCATTTCGAAGAGCAGCTAGTTGAACGGTAAGTTGGCCGCCTAGAACTTTTTTTCTTTAGGGCTACGTAAAGTCCAAAATCTATGCTGACAAACCGGCTACGATTCAGGTTAAGTATTTTTTTATTTTGGTAAAAATGCCTCTAGATTGATCATTTGATAGAACCATGTAACCATGAACGTTAGTGTTTATCCATGCGAATATTTTTAGTTCGGACTAATTTCCAATTGATTTTTCTCGGTGTGTACGAGTATAAGTATATGTGGAAAGTTTAAAGGGTCTAGCTAGTTTTATCGTGCTTTCAAAAGCTGCATGGACATGGCTGGATGATCTAAGAACTTTTTACTTTATAGGGTCTCCGATCAATATTTTAAATGTTTCAAATGAAATGAATTCTGTTTATTTTCAATCCATAAATTTAGCGTATTCAGTCATAAGCCTACTGGATATTTTACAATAGCTCTTGAACATTTTGAACTGTAGTACATCGACCCTCGTTAACAAGAACGCATATTTCGAAGTGGCCACCCACATATGACGAAACCAAATAGTCAGTCGTACAAATAAGAATAACATGAAAATGAAATCAATATTATAGACACAATCTTGGGTACACTTCTACATAACATTAGTTATGTACAGCAATATGTGTATATAAATATGTAATCACATTCACATATGTCTGTCTAGGGGGGTGTGTGTGTCTCATACGCATAGGGTGCTTATTTATAGACGGTCAATATTGTGGGCTGGATGCATATAAAATGTTAACTTTGATTATAAAACTGCTAACAAGCCATAACAGGGCAAACCACCACATCACGTACACACACACTCACATCCGTCTCCATGGAGTGCCAGTACCAGTGTGAAGTGTAAGTTGTAAGTAAGCACAAGAAGAAGAAGAAATACACTTCCTGGGTTTGACCAAAAAGGATTACCCTTTTTAACAAAGGCAATACGCACACACACATACACATAAGTGTAGATAAAAACAAATAACTATTCCAGCTTTATGGCCCGACAACCAAACCGACATTGGCTACAGTGCTGATGGCAGTGATGCTTATGTTGAATCGATGATAAAATGCGAAAGAGTTTCCTTTTCTTACCCCTCACACGGCCAACCAAGATGACCGCTGGTGTAGGAAATCGTACTATACAAAATAGTTACCGGATATGTAACAGCAAATAAGCGGAAGTGACACTACACCGAAGAAAAACTAAAGCCAAGGAAACCTATGCTCTGTGTCACTGTGTACGTGTACACGCCACACGCACACACTCGCCCATGTGAAATGTTAAGTGGGAGGTGTGTTTCAAAGTGACCGACATGTAATGCCTTGGACATTTTATTGATAGACACTTGTTTCAGTTCACAGAGTGCTAGACAATGGACAAATACTTCTTAATCAATGAACTATGAAAGACAAAGCATTCCATTCCTCCGGCTATCAGCAGGAAAACTATAAATGGGATATTGAGCATGTTGTGACATGTACAAGTGGGATCAGAATTGTTTAGCAAAAATTCTATGTTTTCAACTCAAAGGCAATGGAATTCTTTAACATGTGTTCGATTGTTATCACGCAGGCGATATTCAATGGAAGCATTTCTATTAGAAAATGCTGAAGTAGCTGACACGGTGCCTTTGACTTTTCAAAAAAAAATAACGAAAAAAAAACAAATGTTATAGGTCACCTTAAGGCAGTTTCGTCTTACAAGGAATAAACGATAACTTCTGAATGTAAAGAATGCAGGAATATTTATAAAAATGATATGAGAGTAGCAAAACAAAATCCTGCAACAGTTCATGTGAAGGAAAACATGACATCCTGACATTCGTAGCCTTTTAAGCACGTGTCCAAATAAATGTCCGTAGTGTGTTTCGATAGGAAACAGGTAATTTTAGTCAAAAGCAAGTAAAAATGTCGTTAAGTACTTAAAAGTTAAGTTGGCCGAAAATTTGGTGACGGATATGGCAATTTTACTAAGTATATGGAAAGGATTTATAAGGTGATCGATCTAGAGGTCTTTTTCAGAACAAAAAAAAATTTAAAATTGAAATCAAGTGTGGAATTGAAAGGACATTTTATGGCATTTATTTTTTTGAAAATAATTACCTTCAAATGTTGGCAACTGTATTATGGAAATGAGCGTTCGGTGAGAAACGGGAAGATCCGCTGTTTTCGACCAAAATTTTGTTCAGTGATGAGGCCCATTTCAACGGCAAAGTCAACAAACAAAACTGCCGCATTTAAGCTGAAGAGCAACAAGAAGAGGTTCAAAGGGTGCCATTATACACAGAGAAAACCACGAAAATCATCAGTGCATATTTTTTCAAAAATGTTGATGGCCGAAACGTAACAGTGAATGGTGCTCGATATCGCGCCATGTTATCGAACTTTATGCTACCTGTAATTGAAGCCCGTTATCTTGACTACATTTGTATTTAACAGGACAGCTCCACTTGCCATACAGCTGCTCAAGCAATGGATCTATTAAGAGGTTATTACGAAGAGCAGCTAATTTCGCGTTTTGGGCCGGTGAGTTGGCCGCCTAGATCGAGTGATATCACACCTTAAGACATTTTTCTTTGGGGTTACGTAAAGTCCAAAGTCTACGATTCAGGTTTTGGAAGCCAAAATTATGCGTGTCATTAAAGCCATACCGGTAGAAATGCTCGAACGAGTCATCCAAAATTTGGACCCTCAGAATGGAAACCCTGAGGCGTAGTTGCGGCCAACATTTAAAGGAAATTATATTCAAAAAATAAATGCCATAAAACGTCCGTCCTTTCAAATTACCAATAAAGATTCCACACTTGATTTGAATTTTTATATATTTTTTTCTGAAAATATACCTCTAGGTGGATCACCCTATATAAGATTTTGTTGAAAAAGACGTCCCTGTAACAATTATTAATGACGGCCTTTAATGCCAATTACCCAACCTGGAAGAAGTCTATGCAACAATCGAGCACCTTAAAATTTAAAAAAAAGCTGCAGGTTTGCCATTTCATTATAAATAGGCTTACTCCGAAACAACGTTTGCAAATCGTGGTGAATGCGTCCAAAACGAGATGGCCACCGATTCTGAAGCCATTATTGAGACGCCGTTACTCGTACATCCTCAAAAAGTCACTGTTTGGTGTGCTCCATGGGCAGACGGAATCATTACTACATATATCTTCAAGAATGAAGCCATAATGTTACAGTCAATGGGGCACGCTATAGAGCCATGATTAATGACTTTTTCGTGCCTGAATGGAAGGATGTTGATGTTGACGACCTTTGGTTCTAACAAAACGGCGCTACATGCCATACAGCCAACGAAACAATCAGTTTATTAAAGGAAACTTTTTGTGAGTACATTATCCCGGGTCATGGCCGCGTGGGCCTTGGTGGCCAAAATCGTGAGATTTAACACCGCTGGACTATTTTTTATGGGGTTATGTGAAGTCGCTTCTCTACGCAGATAAGCCCGACACGATTAACGCCTTGAAAGAGAATATTCGGTGCGTTATTGCTGACATACGGCCCCAAATGCTGCAAAAAGTGATCGAAAATTGGCCTCTGAGCTGGAATTTATTCTAGCTAGCTGCGGCGGCTATTTGCCCGAAATTATTATTAGCACATACGAGTAATGTCAGCCACTTATCTTTATAACTAATCTAAATTATTGGCCATAGCATTAAATTATATGCGTTTTATTTCTTCTTGAAAACCACACTTCTGAAAAAACACCCTATAATTCCAGAGACATTAACATTTTCTTACAAATCCAAATATGTACCTATATTTAAGATAAGAGTCAATTTCGCACTCGAAAACTTCAGTTGGGGCTCAAAAATCAGTTTTCTTGAACTATAAACATTGAGGTATTAAAAACTGACTGACATTAATTCCACATTTCGAATTTATTTGAGGCTTTGGCTGAAAGGTCCCTAGAGGTCCGAATATAAGGTGCTTTCAAACATACGGTTACTCAGAAACAGTGAAATTATCTCTTTATGAATACGAGGGCGACCGCAAAACTAACTGGCCTGGCACATTTTCTGTTTTACTAGCAACTTTTTTTTAAGCAATCTTTTATAAGCCATCTGTCAAAATTTCCGAAATATTTAATGATTATTTTCTTTGTTACAGCTGATTGAAGTAAACAATTTTTATAATTTTTGAAAAATGGAAAATAAAAAGTTTCGTGCGGTAATTAAACACTTTTATATGAAAGGATACGCCACAATTAATTAAAGATGAATTGGATTCTGTTCACCGTGAAATCCTGGGTTCAATAATTTAAAATGGGTCGTTCAAGTACGCTCAGAGAACCTGCTGATATTGTTAAAATACACGAAAAACAAGTTTGGAGTATTTAACATGATGAACTCCACATGAAAAAGCTATCCGCAAGATATATGCCGCGTTTGTTGACTTTGCCCCAAAAAATCGTCCGTTGGACCAATTCCGAGGAGCTTTTAGCGATTTATCAGCCTAATCCAATAGAGTTCTTGCGCCGATTCATAACTGTTGATGAAACATGGATCCGTCACTACATGCCAGAATGCTAGGAACAGTCAATACAATGGATAGAAGCTGGTAAAAGGGTCCCAAGAAGGCGAAAACTGTTAAGTCAGCAGGAAAAGTAATGGCCACAGCATTTTGGGATGCAAGGGGTATAATATTTATTGATTATCTTGAGAAAGGAAAAACTATAAAAAGTGAGTATTATTGTGCATTATTGGATCGGTTGAGTGAAGAAATCAAGATAAAACTTCCGCATTTAGAAAAAAAGTTTTTAACTCAACAAAAACTGGCCGAATTACGATTTGAAATTGCTCCGCATCCACCAGATTTAGCTCCTTCTGATTATTTCTTGATTCAAAATTTAAAAAAAATTCTCGGTGGCAAAAAAATTTCGTCCAATAGCGAGGTTATTGCTGAAACTGAGGCATATGTTGAAGGTCTTGAAAAATCTTATTTTCGGATGGAATTAAAAAACTTGAAAAACGTTTGATGAAGTGTATTGAGTTGGAAGGAGATTATGTTGAAAAATAAAAAATAATAATTCCAAAAAAAACGGTTCTTTTTATGTTAGGCCAGTTACTTTTGCGGTCGCCCTCGTATTGTTAACATTTAAGATTTTTTGTTATTAAAGGCCCTAATCTAAGGGCTCCCTATGAAATTTTCAGCCCTCTTCAACAATAGACATATAGGTTCTCAAAAACAATATTTTTTTTTCATTTTTTTCATATTCTGGCTGACCGAATTTAACAAAGTTTTTACTAGTTTATACTACATCAGATTACAAATTTCATTAAGTTATTCTTCGACTTTGCTTTACACGCCAATCAAATCAATTTTGTTTAAGAGTAATAAATAAAATTGTAATAAAAATTCTTCAGCAATTTCGGAGAAATTCAGCCAAACCTTTAACAGAAGGAAACATTTTTTTTAATAAAAATTCCAAACACAAACTGTAGCTTTGTATTTCATCCAGTAATCAAATATTTTATACATTTTCATAATTGCATGGGAATATGAATCTCATCATCTGTGTTACAGACGATATGCAAAATTTCTTTTGCTCTTCATAACAAACAAACCATATGAAGAATTTAATTTAAAAATTGTTTATTTTCCTCACAAAATACATTGTGCAATGTTTTGTATGTTAAACGTTGCTTGTGTATTTGTCATTCCAGACATTTCATCATACCAGGCGCATACGTACGTACGTGCGTGGATTTATACGAGTATTTTGAGTTTCAGTAAACAATATAATTCGCAACATGAAAACATATCATCCTTCATATGAGAAGCCCTTCAAACAAATCCAGTATGTAATATGTAGAGTGTAAATATATGTTCAGTTCATTGGAATGGGTTACTGCGATAGGGACAAAAGTAATCTTTTTACTCCTGGCTACAAATATTAAACCTGATATGTTTTATTTATCCCAAACTTTGCTGCGCCAAACCACAATGAAAATGTGCCTCTGAAACAGGCAGTGTCACGAACCTTTTAAAACACTTTTAAAAAATCGGATTCGAATGATTTTTGCTTTGACCATTTCGACAGGAATAATTTTTACTAACTGAGTTTTGAAATCATAAGATAAATAACGTCATTAATAAAACTGTAAATCTAGAAACAAAGTGATACAGAGTATTATTAATGAGCATATTGTAGTGACCCATACTAGTGTACATATGAATGATTATATGAAGAGCAGCAACTCCCCATCCTCCTCCAATATGAAAAAGTAAATAGAAACTGTTGTAAGAAAAACCAACTAGAAGTTACGAAAAAGACATGAATTCAATATAAGTTTTTTTTTTTTTGCAAATTCCAACATGATGACATTGGGGAAATCTAAAAGGCGAGACTTAAATGAAGTCAAACATTCTGCCACATTCTCGTGCATGATGGTCGGTATTAAGTGTCGCATGCATAAAAGGCATACCGCACCATCAAACAAAAAAAATGCAGTTTGTGTGTATGGACATTAGGGTTGTGGGTTGACTATTGAGAGATATGTAAAAATATTTAAACAAGTCGGTCATAAATGATTACGATTACAAAAAAGAGAAAAGTTTGGGCTAAATTAAAGCATTTTTTTTTTAATTATTTATCATTTGTTTTTTGCAGGCAAAAATCTAAGATTATTTTTCGGAAAATGCTCCGGAAAAGTACTGTCAAACATAGGAAAATGATACAAATTAATGAAAAAAATCAGGCAGCGATAAGTCAACACACTTCGCCTCCAGATCCGGTCAAATGCAAATGGGTTATTTTACGAGTATTAAGAAAACATGGTACTTAAAAGAAATAACTCACTTAGCCTTGGCAATTTTCTACTGATCTGGTGCAACACCGTAGTAATAATCCAGGAAACAAGTAGCGGGATGCAAAGTCACCTTGCACTTCAAACAAATACCTTGCACGGGAATTTAAATACCCATGTCATATCTCAGGTGAAAATTGAGTTTTTCCTTTCAACTTCTATGGTCTTTTGGACATAAATTTCCAAATTTCATAAAAAATCGTACTAGCCGATCTATGGGCAGGCAGTAACGGGTTAAGTAGGGATATAACGAATGTGACTTTAGCGCAAGCGAATATTGACATATATTTGCTGTGAATGCGAATATTGAAATATAAGTTTTGGGAATGCGAATATCCAAATTTGGTTTTTGAGAATGCGACTGCAAAAGCGAATAATTATATTTTGATTTTAAAGATTATTTTATGTGAAATACTCGTAATAGAAATAAACATAATTTTCCAGGGAAGTTAAACATAAATTACAATTGTTTGCAAGGTGGATTGGTATAAACCTTAAGGAAAAACCAAAATTGTGAAAAATACAAGGGCATATCCAGAATTTAGCGACTTTTCAGAAAAAAACACAGTTTTTCTTGAAAAAAAAATTATTATTCATTATACTCTCGTTTTTAGATCAATGCACTTTTTCCAATTTTTGTATCTCTTCCAAAAAATAGCATTTTATGAACCTCGAATAGGCATTTGTTTGATCAATAATTTAATTTGGAGCTGAACATCTTTCCACCGAGCCATTTCTTTAGATTTGGAAAAAGGAAATAATCACTGGGGGCTAAGTGCGGAAAATATGGCGGATGACGTACCAATTCGTAACCCAATTCAAGCAATTTTGCCACTGAGACTGCACACGTGTGTAACCTTGCATTATCTTGCGAGTCGTTTTTTTAAGTCCTCGTTAAATCGGTCCCAAATGTTAGCTAATATTCACCCTTTTGATGGTAATCGATGTGAATCCCGCGTGTATCCCAAAAAACTGTTGCCATCACCTAATTGGCCGACAAAGTCATCTTGGCCTTCTTCGAAGCCGGTTCACCCGCAGAAACCCATTGTTTAGACCGCTGCTTGGTCCTCGGAGTGTTCTTATGGATCCATGTTTCATCCACAGTTGCAAACCTCCGCAAAAACTCATTCGAATTACGGTTATACAACTACAAATAATCCTTTGAAGTTGTCACACGATAACGTTTATGATCAACTGGGAGCAAACGCGGCACGCATAATGCAGACAGCTTTCTTAAACCCAACTGATCATGTAAAATCGAAACCACACTGCCATATGAAATGCGTATGGAATCAACAATCTCTCGCACTTTTACTCTTGGATCGGCCAAAACCATTTTGTGGATTTTTCGACATTTTCGGGTGTATTAACCTCAATTGGCGCCTAGAACGTTCAGCGTCATTTGTACTTGTGTGGCCACAACGAAAGTCAGTAAACAACTTTTTTACCATTAAAATCGATGGTCCTTATAGTATTTATCAAGCTTTTCCTTGGTTGGAGTGAAAGTTTTTTCCCGCAAAAAATAATGTTTAATGATTAATTTCACTCCATGTTGAATAAAATCCACGAGGTTGTATTTTTTGAACAGCTGTTAAACACAAACTACGAACTATAAACTGCGTAAGTGACGGAACTCTCTCAAAATTTGACAGTAGTCTATTACCATATTAAATTTGACAGTAGTCTACTTGCTGGAAGCAGCGTTGCATTTTATATAACTACGAGGGAAGTTGGAAAAGTCACGGAATTATTAATATAGCCTCGTTATTCAGAGAAAGTTTAGTTCTAGTGTAAAAATGAACACATCTGAAATATTTTTTTGCGAATACTCCAAAACTGGTTTTTAAGAATGCGAATGGGAATATTTCAAAATTATCGTTTGCGAAAATGAATGTTTAATATGATGCGAAACATTCATTTTCGCATTCGCTACAACCCTTGTAGAGCATTTGTTTCACAGGGCGTTTTGAATATCTAAAAATATTTCTTAAAAAACTTGCAGCCTAGCTTTCTGATGAAGTAAAGAATTTGCTTTCTATTTAATTATAGATGTAAGATGCCTCCTAGCTAAATTTGTTTTCTCAAAAGACCGAAATATTTAAACGAGCTAAAAAAAATAGTTTTTTGTTGCAATTGCAATAGACATAATTCATAAATCACAAGTGCTCGCATTGAAAATTGTAGTTAAACCAACCACATTAAATGACTTAATAATCTCAGGATCTTCCCATAACAAGATAATTTACAACTCAACGTTACTTTTAAATCATTCACCCCTAATGTGTGTCTATGTATGTAGATGGCGGCGTATATGTGTGGCTATGCAACATCGAGTGTAGCAGTTGACATTATTTGAGCATTGAACACTGAACTGAACATTACTGCCAACTAACAACTGAGCTTTAGATTTATCCATGCTATGGGGCAAAGCAGCAGTTTCACTTAGATGTTGTTGTCTTTATAACAGACACAGTATGTTTTAACTATTCAGGACATACGAGGGTCGATTTCCTACCACATCATTGAATAATTGGTAATTTCCTTTTTCGATGTGAGAATTAAAACGACTTGAAGCAGATGAATAAAATTTGGAATTTTTAGACTTTTTGTTAAGATAAAAAACGGAAATAGTTTGATATGTAATAACCCTGGACAATAAAATTTGAAAAAGATATGAGGCAGAAGATTTGATAATCAACTTCATGAAAATTTGAGCTGTTGATCACGAATCTGGCCTCCGATTTGCCAGATTCGCTTTAGTTAAGTATACACATAAACCGTTATTGTCGGTTTCCACACTCCTTTATTTGTAAACCGGTTTTCAAAAACTTTAGTATAGAGGAAAAATTAACCTTTTGAACGATATGCATAAGAATGGTTAGAGATATAGGCAAAATTGAACAGAAATTTTAAATTTTCGTTACAAAACATTACATTGAGCTGCCTTAATATTTTGGATTCTTTACCAAACTTACCAAATTTACTAAAGTTGACTTTTGCCGCAAATTTAGAGTTGATCAGTGTAATTATTTTCATCAAGAATTTGTTTCAGCGCGCGAGAAAAGTGGAAAATTTTACTTTGTTTAATAAAAATGAAATAATTATTTCTTAGATAATATGGAGAATTAAAAAAACAAATATAAACTTCAGGCCGAATCTTATATACAATCAATCCACCGATAAGCACATAAAACTTAAAAAGAATTACTTTTTTCAGATGTAGCATTTGTCCATTTTCAGTTCCAAATAGCTTAAACAGACCCATAGGGTTTCCGGTCGTATAACATCGGTCCTTCAAGGTACTTCACAAAAAAGTCTAACGACGTCAAATTATAGCTCCGGAATAGCCAATAGACATCGTCGAGGCGGTCAGTGGTGAACAAAGCAGCGACAGTGTGAATACCGCATGTGAACGCGACACAAACATTCAGACTTGCCAGAAAGCCGCTCAGAAAACTGCGACAGGGCTAGGTCCTCGGAGGACCACGAACATGAGGGGACAAGTGTGTCAACACAATTACATGATGCTTAAACGCTACCTACACTGAGAACAAAAGGCTCCTTAAGTTGATGAATGCTCATGTTTTCGAACCTACAGCATTTTTTAATTTGATTTAGTACTTTTCATCAATAATTTTTAGCTCTTTACATCAGTTTGACAAACATTGTGCATATATCAATTCAAAGAAAAATGTAAAACAACTTAATAACCGTTTTAATTATTTGTACGTTAAAGGCAATTCTTCTCTTATAAGTGGTGTTTTTTGCTCAACTTCGATAACTCAGACTGGATAACAAAAGTCAATTTGGTTAATGGCTATAGGAAATTCCCACCTGTACCCCAGTCTTTAAAAAAAGGCTGCAATGTTATTTTGCTGTAGATATTTTACTGCTTAGCCTGGATAACTAGCAAGTGTTGACCCCTATTCAGGTTAAACCCTAAAACGGATTCTTTTTATAAAAAATATTTTTAGCAAGTCTTCTTACAGACATAACCAATATTGGCACTTTTGATTTGCAAATGACTTAACTACTGCGGCTTTGCTATCTAGTATTAGCTATCTAGGCCTAGCAAAAAAAAAAAAACACCACTACTATACTTTCCGATTGCGACTCGCATGTATTTATAGAACGTGGTATGTTCGATCGAACCAACGGCTGGAACGTCTGCGACAGTCGAGTTAAAAGCAAAGTCAGCCAAAAGGCGTTTGCATTGACACAGTGGCATATGCAGCAGCCGTTTTTATATGCTGGCTTTTATTTGTTTCATTTATGTTGCTAGCTTTTCTTTCGCTTCTGCACTCTTTCTTTTCTCCCCCCTTCTATCCCTCTCTCTCGATTGCAACTTCTAAATGTTTAAAGATGTGCCGTAACAAATGCTCCTCGAGAGATTCGACTGCATGCTATGGGAATTTTAACATGTAACTCGTCTTTTTCTTTAATAGATTCGTTCGTTGGCATGTTCTCGTATTCTGGGCAGTGCTCCTCCTTCTTCCTTGTTAGTGGCGCACTACTAAGTAGCATGGCTGGCATGCATGGTGGTGGTGGTATGCACCAGCTGTGTTGAGACTTCTAACCATAATTCAATGTACAAATTTGCAATAATTGTATTGGGAGTATGAATGTATGTGTGTATCTAGGAAATGGGAGCAGTTTTGTTGGTAATCCTTTAAAGTTGAAATTGAATTAACTACCAAAGAGATTTGAAAGATTAGTCTGCCTTAAATTTAATAAATAAATGCATTTTTGAGGGTCATTGTTGTGTGATGGGTAATTTAAACACTGGTTCAAATCCTGGTAAGAATATCTTACATTTTTCAGCAGCAGATTTTTCCCACTCCGTAGAAGCCCGCATACGGCTTCTATATTAAATGAATAAGTCAGTGAGTATAGGAATTACATCAACCACATATCACTGACTCTGGAGTTGTTTCCTTTTTTTGTTCCTTAAAAGGATGTTGATGGAAGTTTATAAGTAAATGCATCCTTTTGATGCTTTCGGTGTAACTTTAATCCAGTTTTTAACAAAATTCTTTTTGAAAAGGATTCCGGTTAAATGTAATCCCTTTAAGGACATCAGAAATGTATATACAGGGTGACCAGATAAGAATAGAACTATAAATTAAACAACAACGTCGGTGCAAGATATTAAATAGTACGAGTAAAAGGGTGTAAAGTAGCAAGATTGCATCGACCAATTGATCCCAATATATCTGTAAGATAATCAATTCTCAAAATATTTACATTTCATGTTCGGGTGCTGCGTTGCCACAGGTTTATCATACGTCCTTCTTTTGGACCACTGGCCTCTCTCCGTTTTCAATAAAATTGAATTTGAGCTCCTTTCGCTACTTATATTCCTCATAGTATAATTCATAACTATTTAAAAAATTATAATTATACAAAATGCATTTTTGACATTTTACAGCAGAATTTTAAATCGAAAGTTCGAGATTGAAGTTTTTAACGATGTGTAATTTTTTCGCATAAATGGCGTTGTTGCAAGTCCATAAAAGCCCTATAAACCATTTCATATGGGGATATGTTAATTTGCCAGTATTAAAATGTACTCACGAATTATGAATTATATAATAAAGAATAATTTTTTTCAAGATTACTTCACTGAATTTCAGACAGTTTGGGAGGTATGGGCAAAGAATGTTGAAAACAGATTGAAAAATTTAAATATTAGCGATTTTGAAGCACTGGATGCAGTTTTTTGTGTTAGTTTGTTTTACAGCCGGCATTATGGTCGAACTACAGTGCGCCATCACACTGGGGCCGTTACTATGCCACGGCCAACGCCCCATGTGGTTAATCCCGCCAATTTAAAGCATGACAGATATGGGCCATAACTTCCCTCTTGGTTAGGGGTCGAGGACTATCTAAACCTCTGCTGTTCTATGGGTCACAGCACCCGGTCGCAATGCAACTCCAGACCGAGCCGAAGCACTCCCCGCGATTTGGGTTTAAACCACAGCCACCACGATACTCCCCAAGGGGCCGGACCTTCTAGTCAGGTCAGAACAACAGTTTTGGGAGCTACCCGTGGTACCAGATTTAAGTCTCTGGTCAGACCTCGTAACCAAAAGGCTACTCCAAATTTTTGTTTCATACCACATGGGACTGGTCACCCACAGCCACCGACATCCTAAAACCAATAATCAACCTCTACTCCAAAACTGCCAAACTCACCCTAGCACGTCGCATCGAGAACATCCTATTTGCGAACTCATTCGCAAACTCACTCGAGAAGCAACCATCACTCTAAAATCCCAGTACTGTTTACTACAGAGTCGCCGGGTTTTACGTGATTATCGCCACGACGGCCTGAACCACGGTGTGCCATCACACTGGGGCCATAACGATGCGACGGCCAGCGCCCCATTGGATTAACTCCGCCGGTACCAATTCGAAGCATGACAGTTATGGGTCATGGCTTCCCTCTTGGTTAGGGGTCGAGGACTATCTAAACCTCTGCTGTTCTATGGGTCACAGCACCCGGTCGCAATGCAACTCCACATCGAACCGAAGTTCTCCCCGCGATTTGGGTTTAAACCACAGCCACCACGATACTCCCCGAAGGGCCGCACCATATAGTCAGGCCAGAACAAGTTCTGGGGGCTCCTGACTACCCGTGGTACCAGATTAAAGTCTCCGGTCAGACCTCGTAACCAAAAGGCTACTTCCAGTTTCTGTTCCATATAACATGGGACTGGTCACCCACAGCAACTTATCAACCAAAACACAAACAATACACAAACAATTAACAGTCGCCCTCACGGGCAATTCGATGGCCAGGGACTGGCACCAGCATAGACGTCACGAACAACAACAAAGGACTTTGCCTCCCTCACGGGATACAACACAGCAGAGGAGAAACGACGACAGACGATCCAACGGCGACGACAGACGATCCAACGGCGACGACAGACGATCCAACGGCGACGACAGACGATCCAACGGCGACAAGGATGCAACGGCGACAAGGATGCAACGGAGACAACGATTCAACGACGATAGTGTGAGGCAACGACAATGCCACGCCTTATCCGCGAATTGGTCACACCAGAGAAACCCCGTTAGGCTCCTGCGAGTCTTCTCCTATTGAAGGCTACACGAGCAAACTCCCCCAACCTCCTAAAAGCCCGATCATCCCCCAAGCAACGACTGAAGTCGAACCTGTCGACGGTCTGGACAATGCCCATCCCGTCCAAGTCCCTTATGTCGCTGTACAACGGACATACCAACAGGACGTGCCTCCAGTGCTCCGGACCACCACCACATCGACAATCAGAAGTCTCAGAGAGACCCCTCCGATGAAGGAACTCATTGAGAGAGCCATGGCCAGTCAGTAAGAACCCCAGACTTAGGCCGAAGCCGAAGTCAGGGCGTCCCTTGACAAAGTCCGCGTCACGTATGAACTCATACGTCACCCGGCCCTTGTCACTTTCTGTCCATCGCTGCATCCACCTCGAGATCACGCACTCCTCTAAGCGTGCCTTCACCTCCCGCATATCGGACACAGGCGCCGAAAGCCAATCTTCATCCAGAAGTGGTAGCCCCTTCTTGGCCTTGAAAGCAATCGCTCGGCGGATTACTTCAAGGTCAAGAGGCGCTACACCCAGCAGTACCTGCAACGCGTCCGTCGAAACCGTCCTGCACACTGGCATACAAGCCAGCATGGCTACTCGCTGGCACGACAAAACCTTGTTTCTGCCTGCAACAGACATAACCGTCTCGTACCATATAGGCGCGCCATATGTTGCGCAAGCAACAAATAGGCCAGCATATATAGTACGAGTGGCACGCCTGCTGAGGCCCCAGTCACTCCTAAGGATCCGCCTAACTTTGCCCACAATGACAGAGAGCTTATCTTTCACGTGAGTGAGATGAACCAGAAAGTTCATCCTCTCACTCATCATTATTCCTAGGTATTTGACCTCAGTCGCATACCTAAGACTAACGTCTCCAATGCTTACAAGAGGCGGGCGAGCCCGTGACAACCTGCCTTTCAGCAGCATCATCACGGTCTTGTCCATCGCAACAGCGACTCCAACACTCGCACCCCATTCAGCCACAACACGCATGACCCCCTCACCCTGAGTCTCCAGAACAGCACGAGACTGTCCTTCGATCAGGATGAGCAAGTCATCCGCGTATGCGCACACCTTGTACGACTGACCAAGCTGCCTCAACAAGGGATCCATCATAAGGTTCCAAATAAATGGACCACAGATGGATCCTTGCGGACAACCACGCTCAACGGTCTTCCATACCGTGTCATTGGCACCCTCCACACAAACATTTCTGCCACTGAAGTAGCTCTCCCAAAGTTTCATCTCGCGGCAGCCAACTGCACTTAATCTCCGCATGACGCTACCCCAGGAGAGGTGGTCAAACGCACCCTAAAACGCAACTTAAAACATTGCTATTATTTCTTTAGCTTTTACATCTTTATTTCACCCATCGCCACCGAAAAATAATTTTTTTTTTTAAAAAAAATTTACTCTTTCAATTTCAGTTTCTTTCTAAGACTTGGCCCTTTTTTGTACGAAATTATATTCAACTATTGATCATAATAAAAATGTTGTTTTCCAATTAACGCCATTTTTTTATATGTGTCCTCAGAAAGTTCTTAAGGATCTTTGTAAATGTCCCAAATCTCCTTCATCTTGTTCTCTTTTTCAAAAATGTTTATGGTAACCCTGCTTCTGGCGCCGTCGGTTGGAAGCACTGCGTGTATCGCTCCATATACAAAGAACATACATATATGTGACAGCGCATAGAGAAAGGGACCTAAGGGTTAAAAAAAACAATTTTCACTTTTTTTTCTTTTTTTGATGTGGACAACATCTGAGCATCGAATGAGACCGATCCCATGCCCCTAAAATGTTCCCTCCCAGAGATATGGGCGTTTTATGAAAGTGAAGTAGACGATTCTACACCAAAGATACACGTATTTAAATCTTTAAAATGGCTCTCCTGAACAAAGCTGGTTTTTACCCTTAGGTCCCTTTCTATTTTGCGCGTCACATATAAATAAAATAAAACCGTTGGATCCCTGGCCATTTCGCCCCCTTGCATTTTCGGGCATGGTCGTAGATGGACATATTTTGTATGAAAGGAATACGCTGGTGAAATTTTGAATACGCTGGTGAAATTTGTCCAGTCGTGAATGAATCACCCTGTATACAACAGAGTCGGAATTTCGATACAACTTCTTAAGAATTTTTACACGTTAGGCAGACTAACCTAACTGAATACTCTGATAGCTCTATGCTATTAATAACCCTGATAGATTTTGAAATATCGCAACTGGAACAACTTTCTTTATAACCTGGCCACCCTTTAAATGTGGGCATGTGTGTGCGTGTGCCGGTGTTACCCGGTGTTAAGTTGTTGCGTTGAGATCATGTTTTTATCATTCATCACTTTTATGGATTTTACACATCACAATGGACCACACGTGCACACACATGCGCCGGCATAAGCCAAAAGTTGTCGGCTTACTCGTACACCCCCCACTTTGAAAGGTGTCAACTTAAAATGGAATAATGAATATCACTATCGTTGAACTGCATGTCAAGGCGGGTCAAATTATTTACATATCCAAGCACACCTTTACCAATATAGGCATGCACATGAAAATTCTGTCGAGCAGAAAGATATGAGTAAAAAATATAAAAACAATAAATATTGAGAGACAAGGAAAAAAAAACCAACCCGTGACACAGTGGGTGCAATAACCCTGCGTAACTGGAAGAAGTACCACAGGATGAGTGTGGTCGTTTTACAAAGAAAATAACCGATATTAAAAGAAATGTTTGAGGGCTACTAGTGAGTACTTATAGATACTTATTTTCAGGACTTTGGTTAAATATTAATTTAATTTTGAAAAGCATTCATGCCATAGTATTGTTTTGAAAATGCTGACGAACTGCAAATGCACAATAAAAATCTCTGCCAACATAAAAAAACACTTTCGTCAGCTTAAGAGGAAGTTGTTGTTGAACCTCACTATTCCCATCGAATAGAACACTCTATAGTCCAGAATAAATTCAAAATTGCTTGTTTTTTAAAAAAAAATACTAACATTTTTTATTTTATAAAGAGAGGTGTCAAATATACAGGGTAATTCATTCACGACTGGAAAAATTTCAGCAGCATATTCCTTGGCTCATCTCATGAAAATATCCATGTCCATCTAAGACTGTGCCCGAATATGCAAGGGGCGTAATGGCAGCGGTTTAAACACGACAGTTCTACTTCGTACCTTTCCAAAATTAGCTAAACGAAGCCCAGAAGTAATACCGTTCCCAAGATATGACTATTTGACTGAAACGCAATTTTTTTTTGGAAGCGAAATAGGAGCCCCTATTTATTTGTTTTTGTAAATTACCAAAAAAAATTGCATTATAGTCAAAGTGTTATAACTTTGGAACGGCACCGACCTCTGGGCTTCGTTAAGATAATTTTGGAAAGGTAAGAGAAAAAAAAACAAAAAACTGGCCACTGGCTCAGAACAATTTTAGCCTAATACTCACCGACCACCGATCCGAGCATTTTTAAACCCTCAAATATTTTAAATGCTCTTTTAGTGTCAAAACGTTAGTCGAAGTCAACATTTTTATCATGGCAAAGTTCAGCGAGCAACGTTTGGAAATCATTTAAAATTACAAACAAAATTCTGAGTCGGTAGTCGCAACTTTAAGAGCGCTTACTTCCATTTTCGGCCGAAATAATCGTTCCACCCGACAGGCTGTGCGTGTTTTAGTGGATAAATTTGGATCCAAATTTTCACTTGATGTTGGATGTTGCGGCGGCAAAGAGACGACCGCCCAAAGCGACTTAAATATTGCAGCCATAAGTGAATCTGTTCAAAATGAACCAAATCAGCTGAATCCACTTCGTTCTCAGTAATTGGGCATCTCTCAAACCACACTGTGGCGTATTTTGCGAAAAGATCTTGGCCTTCATCCTTATAAGATCATACTGAATCAAGAACTAAAGCCACTTGATCATTTGAAACGCCGCAACTTCTCTGATTGGGCTCTGGTAAAGTTTCACGACAATCCAGAATTTACATCAAAAAATCATCTTCAGCGATAAAGCTCATTTCTGCAGAGTGGTTTTGTCAATTAACAAAATATGCAATGTTGGACAGCCAGAAACCCACCTGTGCTTCAAGAGACACAATTGCATCCGCAAAAAATTACTTTGTGGTGTGGTTTTCATGCCGGCGATGTGATGGGGCCGCATTTTTCGTCGATGAAAACAATCGTCATGTTACCGTCAATGGAAAACGCTATCGTGCCATGTTAGAAAATTATTTTTGGCCAAAATTAGATGAACTTGACATAGCCGATACTCGTATGTGGTTTCAACAAGCCGATGCCACTAGTCACACAGCACGCGTTACAATCGATTTACTAAAAGGCAAACTCGGTGAACGTGTTACGAGTAACTCGAAAAATGGTCCGGTCGAATGGCTACCTCGCTCATGCGAGTAAACGCCATTAGATTTGTTTTTATGGGGCTACATCAAATCAGTGGTCTATGCCAAAAAGCCAACAACTTTAGACGAGCTCAGAGACAATTAGAAATTGCCAACGTTCCCGTGGAAATGTGTGCAAGAGTGGTGGAAAATTGGATCCACAGAATAATTCGCTGTATACAGGCTCGTGGTGGTCATATGACTGAAATCAAATTTCATTCTTAAAATGTAACATTTGCACTACACCTGGAATAAATTTGAACTCTATATCTTTAATATTCGGTGTTTTATTGAAATATGAAATTGTTATGTCCTTAATGGAAAATCCTGTGGAAGGTTAATTATGTTTTTACCAGTTTTTATATTCCAAAGACTAATTGACTGTTTGGTGAGAAATAAGTGATTTAATTTTTTTTAACATATTTGTATTCGTCTGCCTTTCATTTGCTTTGGTCACGTGAGAAGTCATTTTGCGTTAAAGCGCATTTTTCAAATGCGCACTAGATCATTGCAGTGCAGCATGCTTTTCGTTTACGATTTGCTGTTCCCCCTTGCGGACGTGTTCCTGGACGGCAATCAATTGTAAAGTGGGTAACTTCATTGAGACCAGCAGGGAGTGTGTCATGTGTACGAAGGGGACCTGCGAGAGGGATTACAACACCACAAAACATCGAGATGAAGATCAGCAGTACTGCTATCTCCGAAACGCTCTGCTCGAAAGTAATCACTTGCTCTTGGCTTTTTCAGACGTTCTCTCCACCGGATTCTTCATGATGAACTGAATTTTCACCCGTATAAAATGTGCGTGGTCCAACAATTGTCAGCACGGGACTATTTGGCACGGCGGGCCTCTCGTGAGACATTTCTTGCAACTACTTTATACCCCTGTTCTTTTTTGATGAGGCACATATTCACCTCAGTAGGTGTGTAAACAAACAAACTATGCGGTACTGAAGTAAACAAACCCCAGAGAGCTTCACTAGAGACCTCTGCATTCGGACCGCGTCACTGTGTGGTGCGCCATATCTCAAGTAGGCATTATTGGCTCTTACTTCTTCCAGGATAACCGCCTTGCCGTAATTGTGAACTCCGAACGGTACTTAACCATAATATAGGATTTTTTTCAGCCGACTCTAGGGCAATACAATTAGAGGATACATGGTTCCAACAGGACGGTGCCACTGCACACACAGCGAGGGTTGCCATGAATTGTTTGAGGCAAATGTTTTCTGGACGGCTTATCTATTTGAGGGGTGATGTGAACTGGCCGGCACGCTCACCAGACTTAGCTCTATGCGATTTTTTCCTTTTGGGGTTACCTAAAGTCGAAGGTGTATTTCAACCTTTCCAACATCTTGGAAGTCCTAATTAACAATATTGAGGCTGAAATTGGCAGAATACCAGTCGACATGCTGTTTAGAGCTTATGAAAACTGTAGAAAAAGTATGCAGCAGTGTGTGAATAGCGATGATTTAAAACCATGTAATTTAAAATTACCCTTAAGGTTTAATATACATAATTAAAATATAAACTAAATTTTCCTAAGGTTCATGATTTTTTTAATTCATTTCCAAATAAGCAAAATAATCGCGCTCCACCCTGTATATCTAGACTCTATTACGAATACACTTTCAGTATAAACTGGTGAAAACAAACGAATAAACCTCATCGATGAAACTTCTTTTGAAGCAATGCTTATTTAGGAATTCATTAACTTAGACGTAGATCCCCTTCCTTGTTTCCTTTGCCTATTTTTAGAGATACTGCTATGAGTACTTTTTCAAATTATGTCTAAAGTCATTATTCGTATATCCTTGGAATATACTTTGGGCGCATTACTTCCTTGTCATTACACTAACTCGAAAACATCAATATGATTTTAAATTTCATTCAACTTTAGAAAATGAATATTAAATTTCTTTGTGTCAATTAGAACGATATTCACCCTGAAAGCAATTGTTTTTTTCCTCTTGTCAGCCGGACAATATAGCAAGAGAAAATGTTGAAATTTTTATTATGCGCACAAAAACCGACATTACTGAAAAACATCCTCCTCCGGGACATCCATTCGAGCACAATATTTCAATATCGATTACAAACGCCATTGTGTTGTTGTTGCCAATAGAAAGTTTTAACGACCAGAATGAAAAAAGCATTACAACAGACAGACACCGACGAGTGTTAAAAATGAATTTTGTGAAAACCAACACAACCAGAAGTGGAGGGAAAATTAACTTTTCCCCAAACAGTCGCTGGAAATTTTATCTTAAGAAATCATTGGCAGCTAATAGAATAACCCTTTTGGCTTGCGATTGTCAACGGGGAAAACGAAAAACTTTAATCGCTGCGCTACGCGCGTGCGACCGATACGAATCCATGGGCAACAAAAAGCTGTTAAAACACTCAATGAATCTTTCAGTAGCCGAAAAGGAGCAGCAAGGATGAGTTTTTGTTTGTTAATGAATGAAATCTCGAGATTTCCAAATGAAAATTGTCTTCTGCTTCTTCCTATGCTTGAGATGGCGGCACAGAGCAAATGTTCAAAGTTTGCTGCTGCTGTAAATTGTCTTTGGCCATAAAATATAAAAATTTCCTTTCTGGGAAAATTGTATTGGTTTTGTTTGTGGGTCATGCTCGTGTTTCTGTGGGTTCTCAGATTGTTAGGCAGAAATAAGTAGAGAAATTTGTTAGCCAAAGTCTAACAATGTCATCTGAAAAATTAAGAGCAACAACAATCGTGGTTGCATGCAGGACAGACATGCACCTACTTCTTCATTGTTCTCCATGTGCATCATGTGAATGTAAATTTTTGTAGAGTTCACAAATTGTTGCACTAAATCTCATACACATGCATGGCTTTGGAGCTTGCAACTTTTGCTCTTTGCAAAGGTTTGTGGTAATCAACGTGGGCTCATCTTCTTTTGTGGCCGCAAGACACAGACTCAGAGGTCTGGTTAGGAGTAGGTGCGATTTTGAAATTGCAGCAGCATGAAACTTGCTTTCGTTATCTGTTACCAAAAAGGGTACCTTATAATTTTCTCAGAATGTGTTTCAAAGGAAATAACTGCTTCACAACAAGCGTGGGAAGAAATAAAATTAGATGCGCCAGCAGCCATGAGCATGAATTAACTTTTGTCTATTTTGGTGGAAAGCCACGTCTGTTGGAGGTTTGTACTTGAAATTAAGCGGCTTGGCTTTGTGTGTCTAGGAAAAGGTTGCCATGGAAAATGTGTAGTATGCCAAAGGTTTTTGAAAAACAAAAAAAAAAACACCAAAAGTTTCAAAACATACTTAATTTGAGACCACTAATTTAAACAATCCGAGTTGCTGTTCACTTATGATAAGGCAAAAAATTTTAATTTTTACTCAGTTTTTAGTACACTTAATAATCTTTCGTTTTTAAATATGAACGTAATTCTTTGAACTAGTTTTTAACCAAGAGTAAAGTTTTAGATAGTTTGGAAAGACCAAAAATACTTTGTTGCATGCAAAGTACGAAAAAAATAATTAAGTGGTAGACAAAAATAATGTAAGCATCCTGCAGTGCATACTAAATTGGAGTGCATACTAAATTTATAATTCCGTTTGCAACATCTCGAAATATTGAACAGACACCCTATATTCAATTCAATTTTATTTTATTAAGTATGATATTACAGATAATTTCTTTGTATACTCAATACAAAGAGTAAAACACCCTATATTGTATATGTGAGGCGCAAAATAGAAAGGGACCTAAGGGTAAAAACCAGTTTTGTTCAGGAGAGCCAATTTAAAGATTTAAATACGTGTATCTTTGGAGTACCATCACTTTCATTAAAAAGCATATCTCTGGGAGGGAACACTTTTGGGGCATGGGATCGGTCTCATTCGATGCTCAGATGTTGTCCACATCAAAAAAAAAAGTGAAAATTGATTTTTTACCCTTAGGTCCCTTTCTCTATGCGCTGGCACATATATATAATTCTAAAATGATCTCTTCATGTCTGTTCGTACATGTGTCTGTTAGGAGCATCATAAACAAGGATCTTGAAATTTTGCATATTGCTTTATAATCCCTATGCTCATTCGAGGGTTGCTATTTTCATTTCGGGTCCGACAATAAAAACACATTAATTTATCATTGAAAATGGTTTTATTGTTTTTTAAAATATTCTCTTTTAAGATCAATGCACTTTTGCATGCGCCCAAACCAATTTTCGAAGCACTTTTTCCACTCCGATTGAGACACCTCCAAACCATGATTTTTGAACGCTTCAACAGCTGCTTCGGGCGATGAAAAACGTTGACCACGCATTTTATTCTTGATGCTAGGGAATAAGAAGAAGTCATTGGGTGTCAAATCAGTACGGTGGGTGACCTATAAATTCGACATCTTGAGTGGTCAAAGAGCTCATGGTTTCAGCTGATGTGTGAGAGCTCGCATTGTCGTGATGCAAAATGATCCGTCTTCTCTTTTTATCTTTTCTCATTTCATCGAACACTATTGGCAAACAGATTGTTGTATACCACTCAGAATTGACCTCCTACGTTCCTCTAAAGACACAGTGGCAACATGACCGCTTATACCGAAAAAATGCAATCATTTGCTTCAATGTACTTCTTCTACGAACAACTTTTGTTGGATTTGGCTCGTCTTGAAAGACCCATACGGTCGACTGCTGTTTTGTTTGGGATTTATATGTATAGATGCATGATTCGTCACCTGTGACAATGTTATCCACAGTCTTTGCGCTACCGCAGTTATACTTTTTCAACATTACTTTTCAGCAAACTATAATACCCTTTTTTTGAGCATTCGTCAAATTACGTGGGATCCAACGAGAACAAATTTCTTTCACGGCCAAATGAACATGCAATATCTTATTGACGCTTGTCATGCTAATGATCAAGGATGCCTTAATCTCACGGTATGTCACATGTCGGTCTTGCTTTATCAGTTCACACACAGCATCGATGGTTTCTGGCAAAGTGACCGAAGTTGGACGTCCTTTACGAAATTCATCCTGGAGCGAACGGTGTCCGAGACTGAACTTTTGGTTCCAGCAATTAACAGTGATTAGCGATTTCAGCGGAAATTCTTCTTTTGCAACAGAATTTTTGTAGTTACAACCGATTTCCAACAAATTTTTTTCTGCGTGTAGCAAAAATACCTACCCCTATATTCCAAATGTCAATAATATTGACAATTGATATTGAATATAATATATCCATATGTCTTTATTATAGACTTATGGATACTCAAATAAATGCATATTTTGCTACGAAGGGAAATATGGATTAAATCTTCAGTACTGCTTGAAATTGTTGTAGGACTCATGGACTGAAGGGACACAAAAAAGACGTTATGGTCAAAAGAAGGGAATATGGGTACTCAAATTGAATCGAAACGATTCCACATATGGCTCCATTTTTTAAATTTTGACCAAATTATGGTCGGAATCATGGACCAAAACGTGATTTCGATGTCACTGAAAGTGGTGACATCGAAATCACAGTGGAGTGTATATAAGGTAAGGCCTGGTAAAGTTTTTTTTTATTTACTTCACAAAAGAGTGGAAAGTATACTAAATTCGTCTTTTCGTTTGCAACACCACGAAATGTTAATCGGAGACCCTATAAAATACTATATTTTTGATCGTCGTAAAATTCTAAGGCGATCTAGCCTTGCTGTGTCCGCCCATCCCTGTGTCAGTTGAAAGCTCAATAGAGGTCAAACAAATCAACGTAGGATCCTGGCATTTTGCACGATGATGGTTTATGGTCATAAGCTGTTGAGAATAGTAAATAGGCAAAATCGGTATTGGAAGAAAAAAGTTTCCCTTGAAGGGACTAAAGGTGCCACGGTAAAAAGTACACTTTTTTAGGTATTTTTGTGGAAGGACAATGGTTAAAATGGGTTAGGTAAATTTACAGAACTTTTGGCTCACGTGGCCCAAATAACGTCCCGCATGGTAAAAGCGGGCAATTAATAGTCAATATGTAGTCAATATGGACTACTTATATGTCCAAATAAAATTTGCTTCCACTCCAAATATTGAGAAAAATAGAGTTGTTTTGGCTAAGATTGGAGGAGGACGCATGTACCAAAAAGGCGCAAAAAATGGACAATTTTTTTTTGAAGAGTGGGGACTGTAGAGAGTACATAAGGTTACTCTTGACCGAAACGACGTTTATATTTGTTTTAATCAATATATTCTTGGGGAAAAAAGCCTACAGCATTTGTAGTTAATACTACATCTGGTTTATCAAGTGAGAACTCAATAAGTAATAACGTCTTAAAGTTCTTCCAGGCACTGTCATTTCTCTACTAAAGCACAATAAGAAAATAGTGGTCGGTCCATTTTTTGGGCGCCTTCGGGCCCTATATGTTCGACCCAATTCGCAACCAAAACTTTTAAATAAATTTATATTTGAACAATTTTTTCAATGAACATGTATTTTTTTATCAAAATTAAAAACTTTGATTGTTTGCGTTGATAATTATTTTCACCTTTCTCATTTTGACGCGCTGGTAACGTGTTAACTTCTTGCTCTCTTGGCGTTTTCTTTGCGAGCTTCCAGAGGTTGCGATATAATCATGTGTCTTTAAATGAACCCACTAAGAAAAAAGCGCTCAGATGGCACATTAAATACCTTAAATGGCGTAGTTATTAGAACAACATATTCTCCAATCAATGGTCTACCCATCATAATCTATGCCCAAAAATCATTCATTATGTTGCTAAGATTTATAAAAGCATGAAATGATTTGGATTTTATGGATGGCGTATTCGTTTGAACTTTGAATCTGATATCAAAAAACAAAGTCTGTCAGCTGCTGTCATTTACTTTATGTCTATTTTAAAAGTGGCATTTCAAAATACGGCTCTGTTCCCAAAAGCGACCCATTCTATTACGACTATACCAGGGGGAGGAATATCTCGGCAAAGCCTGCACAACCTACTGTGCTATTAATTAAAGATTGGTATCACTCACCAATGTATGCGCACATCCACAGCCGCTTTTAAAGAACTTATCACACCGACCACCACAATTGTTAGCACATATTAAAAGTATACAAAAAAAACTAATTTAAATTTTGTACGAAATATCTCCTTCACACAATCTTTATAGAATGCAACTCCTTTCGGCGCTTGTGTGTACGTTGTGCAAATAATTGCAACGACGCTGGGTGTCCTTTTCATAATCCTCATAAATAAAAATAAAAAAAAGCATTTCTCTCGTCTCAGCGAAATGGAAAAAAGGCGAAGAATACCAACGACTACGAAAGGCAAAATCTGTGTTTTAATGCTCCATTTGCAAATCACCTTTTAATCAAGATATCATTTTGTATTTATGGGGTGTTGTGCTCAAATAATGTTTATCTTTGCACTGCCAGTTTCTTTTTGCGAAAATGCTTTGCAGCGACTTGAGCGGTGCGATTACATCCGCAGTTGTACTCGTACTCGTATGCTGCATATCCGTGGGGTTGTCCCTACTCTGCGCTTCTTTCTACCTTTAATATTTTTGTTTTATACTCGTATATGAGTATTTTTATCTCTTTTTTGTGCAAATCTTTGTGACAGATTTTCTTCGTGGAATGCTCTGTTCTCTCTTTTTGCTGTCAGCTCTGTTGCCGTCCTGCTAGCAGTCGTTCTCATATTTATTTACATGCACAATATGAATTTTTATCTGCTGGTTGTCATCTTATTTGCAAAAGAAAATTTATTTGCTTAACATCATACAAAGTAAATATTTATCCATTGAGAGTGTCATACGCTGAAAGAAATATCCTTGCTTACTTCGCCCCGGCACTCTCGTTCAGCATGCTTATCAGTGTGACTGACAAATATTATAAAACATTTCAATCCTTTGGCAGGGCAGGGAGAGAGAGAGAGATAGGTTGCCGAAGGTGCACAATATGTAGTGTCGAAATACTCGTACATGCTACAAATTGCAAGAGTGGCGGCTGCATATGATATTTTTCTGTGCCAGCCAGCATCTTTATGAAGGACATGACAACAAGAATGAAATGAATACTTGGACAGCTAGAAAACGTTAGGAATTCGAATAATACAGTGTGACCTCATAAGATCCAGCATTAGTATTAATACAGGTTTCTGTAGCGGCCTCGTAGTGCCAGGTTGACAGCCCTTGGCCAAAGGTTGCTCCTTCGGATAAATCCGGTACATCAAAAATGGTTTTATTGTTTTTCAAAGTATTCTCCAGCAACTTTTCCACTCCGATTGAGATACCTCCAGAACATGGTTTTTAAACGCTTCAACAGCATCTTCTGGCGACAAAAATCGTTGACCACGCATTATTTCTTGATGTGCGGAAATAAAAGGAAGTCATTGGGGGCCAAGTCAGGGCTGTACGGCGGATGACCAATCAATTCGACTTTTTGGACGGTCAAAAAGACGCTTGTTTGAGCCCATGTGTAAGAGCTCGCATTGTCATTGTGTACAATGATTCGACTTCTCTTGTTTGTTTTTTCGAATTTCTCTGAAGACTTCAGGCAAACAAATTATGGTGTACCACTGAGAATAGACCGTCTTACGTTGCTCAAGGGGAACAGTCGCCACATGACCAGTTCTGCCGAAGAAACAGGCGACCATTTGCTTCTTCCACAAACAAATGTTATTGGATTTGGCTCGTCTTTGAAGACCCACACGGTCGATTGCTGTTTTGCTTCGGGCTCATACGCATAGATCCATGATTCGTTACCTGGGACGATCTTAGGAAAGCGATCGTATTTTTTTCAAAATTTCTTTGCACCAATCGACACGAGCCTTTTTTGAGCGATTATCAAATTGTGCGAGATCTAATGAGAACAAACCTCTTTTACGGCCAGGTGTTCATGCAATATCGAATGTATACTGGTGGAAGAAATGCCCAAGGATGCCTTTATCTTACGGTATGTCACATGACGATATTGCATTATCAGTTCACGCACGGCATCAATGTTCTGTGGCACAACGGCCGTTTTTGGACGACCTTCGTCTTTGAGCGAGCGTCGGCCACGGTTGAATTCATTAAACCAGTTTTTCACAGTGCTTTAGGATGATGCTTCATCGCCATACAAAGATTTAAGTTCATCGATGCAGTCTTGTCGTGATAATCCACGTCGAAAGTTGTGAAACGTGATTGCACGAAAATGTTCACGAGTTAATTCCAATTTGTTGCCAAATTGATTTTTTCAAGTCACTGCAAACAACACAAATGATGGTCGTACGTCAAAACGTTCTGAGTACGTTTATGCTCAAAAATATCAAACTTTCCAATGGAAATGTCAGATGGCGCCAGGCAACACTTAGTGTTGGCTATGCCAGAAATATATATAGCAACCCTCGTATCCTGTAAGCACTTAAATAATAATAATAATAATTTCTATTGAGATGGGCTGATTTACATAAATATATATTTATATCTAGCTATATGCATATCGTCTTACTCAAACAAGGTAGTATTCTAAAGGAAAAGTGGTCCAGGAAATCAACTTCACAACACCTTAAAGTGGTATCACTAAAAGTCTCAATAGGCTATTTTCCACCTCATACCAACGGCCATGTGGAAACTCATTAGAAAATCCATTAGCCATATGGAACCGCCTAAAAACTGTCGGTACTACAAAACAGATGCGTCGAGTCGTCAGTGGGTGCCACGCCACCTCTATTATATTCGCAAAACTCAACATTAACATTCAATTCCATCAATTGCGACGCTTAACTTTAATTGCAAATATTTACATTTAAATGCGATATTACTTTTATTGTTACCCCGACCAGACCATCATACACATCCTTATCCTTCGAATGCTGTTGGTGCTTTTTCTTTCATAAGCAATAATTCCGGCTTTTCGAATTCTTTAAACTTTCTTGCCGCAGACACAATCAGACTCATCGCTTTAATGTGTTATGAAACTTCCCTAAAAGTATGGGTTAATTCCTTTTAATGTGTTTATCGCAAAAGTATGCTACAAAAAATATTGTGTTTGCGATTTCGTTTTATGCTTTATTTTTCCCTTGTACTTTAAAGCGATTTTCAAAATAAAATTTTATTTATGAGAAAATACCACAAAGAGAAAACTTTTCCAGGTTGCCGTGTCGACGGGCGGTAGAATTTTATGTTATTTTCAGCTCTAAGACCCCTTTGTGTTGTTGGCAGTAGAGCTGTTGCAAAGTTTACTGATGTTGTTGTTACATTGAACTTTGTATACATCGTATTTACACACTCTCACAAGCGAAGGATCGAAAGCACACAGAAATTATTGTACAGCAATAAATTTTAATAACGAAAATTGTATATTCGATAATTTTGTTTGTTAATGGCACTACACATTGATTGAACTGAACCCAACTAAAATAATTGTTTATTGATTGTTCTTTTAAAATACTCAATATAAAAAAATCGTGTCACCAAGATATTGTAGTGACCTTTGACTGTCATATCACTAGATGGCTCACCCTGTTGAGAGATACCTTGTCTGTCAGTTGCTAATAACTTGAAACTAATTCCCTTTAAAATGCGGAGAAAAAATATGATTACTATATGGCCACGACAACAATAATATGTTCTCTGCAATAAAAGCATGTTTGTTGCAACCATAGAATTGGTTTTAAAATTTCATTTTAACAATAGTATGATTGCGGCAGTAATAATATTGTTTAAATGTAACAAATGTATTATTGTCAAAATCCATTTAAATATTATTCTTTTATTATTTTTATGATCTTTTGTTAACAGTGATATAATTACGGCAATCATACTGTATGATTGTGACTATGAACTAAGCATAACAGATTTTTGTAGACCATCGATACATTCAAAAAAGCATACACACACAAAAGAGTATTTGGTAGATGTCCATTATAAAAAAAAAAACAACAACCAGAATGCAGTGCGAGGGATTTTTATTGTGTTTACTTTGTTTGGTTGAAAGCTCTACTGCTGGGTGGTTCTCGTTTATATAGAATCTGCCTACAATTAAGTGTAAAGCCATCAATCTTCAGGCACCCCTCCTTGTAACTAAAAGTCTTTTTCACTGACTTTTGAATAGCTTTTTGGTTTCTTTGACTGAAATGCTAAATAGAAGCATACTCTTAAATATGACTATGAACTAATTGTAATGCAATTTTAAATAATTTACTTAAGTAAATTTTTTGTTGTTGTAAAGCGGCATAATCCAATACTACAAAATATTTTTTGGGATCATAGTATGGTTGAATGGGATTATACCATGGTGGAAGGGATCATATCCTGCTAGCGTGCGAATCATACAATGGTTGTAAGGATCACACAATGGTTGTGATAGTCATGATATCGATATGGGTTTCATAGTATGGTTGAGTGAGAATCAGAATATGGTTGTGAGGATCATAGTATGGTTATGTGGAATCATACTGTTGTTGTAAGGATACTAATGCTGTTATTAAATTGTGTGCAGGTTGTCAAATGGTCAAAGTCAATAGTAAAACATTTTTAATGATTTTCTAGTGTCAAAACGTTAGTCGAAGTCAACAGTTTCAACACTTTTTCCACTCCGATTAGCACACCTCCAAAACATCTTCTGGCGACAAAAATCGTTGACCACGCATTTTTTTATCGCTGTGCGGGAATAAAAAGAAGTCTTAAAAAGTGCCAACTCAGGGCTGTACGGCGGAGGACCATCAATTCGACGTTTTGGCTGGTCAAAAAGGCGCTGTTTTGAGCCGATGTGTGAGAGCTCGAACTTCTTCGTTTTTCGAACTTCTCCGAAGACTTCAGACGAACAGATTGACCTTCTACGTTGCTTAAGCGGAACACTCGCCACATGACCAGTTTTGTCGAAGAAACAGGAGACCATTTGCTTCGAAGTGTTTCTTCCACGAACAATTTTCATTGGATTTGGCTCGTCTTTGAAGTCCAACTCGGTCTATTGCTGTGTTTTTCGGGTTCATACACGTAGATTCATTATTCGTCACCTGTGACGATCTTATAAAACGTCTTTGGAAGCACCGAAATCGTATTTTTTCAAAACTTCTCTGCACCAATCGACACGAGCCTTTTTATGAGCTATTGTGCGGGATCCAACGAGAACAAAGCTTTTTAAGGCCAGGTGTTCATGCAATATCGAATTATGCTGGTAGAAGAAGTGCCCAAGGATGCCTCTATCTCACATGACGATCTTGCATTATCAGTTCACGCACGGCATCAATGTTTAATGGCACAACGGCCGTTTTTGGACGACCTTCACGTTCTTCGTCCTTGAACGAGCGTCGGCCACGATTGATTCATTAAACCAGTTTTCACAGTGCTATAGGATGGTGTTTCATCGCCATACAGAGATTTAAGTTCATCGATTTAATCTTATCGTGATAATCCACGTCGAAAGTTGTGAAAAATTATCGCACCAAAATGTTCACGACTTAATTCCATTTTTTGCCAAATTGATTTTTTCAAGTCACTGTAAACAACACAAATGATGGTCGTACGTCAAAACGTTCTGAGAACTTTTATGTTTAAAAATGTCAAACTTTCCAATGGAAATGTCAGATGACGCCAGGCAACTCTTAGTGGAGGCTAGGCCAGGAATATTTAAATATACTGTGTTTTATTAATTTATACTTAGTGGGGACATAAATATTGTTACACACGTTTTATGCTGTAAAATAAAAAGTACTGAATGTTTATGGACCAAATATGTTTTAATAGATTTATTGATGTATATTGTATCCAAAAAGAATCTACTTATTCGAAATGTCCGCCTTTTGCATTTACACACGCCTTAAGCCAGTGCGGCCAATCGTCAATAGCTGCACGAACCTCGTCCATTGGGAAATTGGCCACAGCTCGAACCAAAGCAGTCTTAAGAGATCCAATATTTGGGTAGCTTTTGTGACAAACCTTGTCCTCTAAAACGCAATTGTAATCCAGTGGGTTGAAATCTCGACTGCCTGAGGGCCATTCTTCAGAGGAAATGAACGCGGGCAAAATGTTTCGAAGACAGGCCTGGGACGTTTTAGCCTTATGGGCCGGCGAAGAATCCTGTTAGAAAGCCCATGGCTGGTTTATGAATGAGGAATTGTTAAGAGGCTTCACAACAGCTTCCAAAACGGTTTCTTGGTAAACTTTGGCCGATGTTTTGACTCCTTGTTCGCAGAAATGCAGGGCAGTGACCCCATCGTAAGAGACACCCCACCAAACCATGACTGAAGCTAGGTGATGACCCTTTTCCATCCTTGGGATCAGTTCAGATGCTTCCTTAGATGACCGCGCATACACTCTATCATTTTGCTTGTAAATTTTTTCTTCGGTGAACAAAATTTTTCTGTGCAAGTTATCAGCGGTCTTCACCAAAAGACGGTTGCATTTTTCAATCCTATTTTTTTTTAAAGCTGCAGTCAATAAATGTCCGGTACGTCGTTTGAAAGCCCAAAGTCCTAAGTCTTTTTTAATAATTCGACTCATGGACTTTTTCGTGATATTCATCTCACGGGCCATGATTTTCTGTTTTTGGAGCGGATTTCTGTGAATTCTAGATTTAACGGCTTTGATGACATGTAGTGTTCGAACAGAGCGTGGACGGTCCGACCGGTGGCGGTCTTTTACGTTTCCAGTCTCCTCAAACAGTTTTATGCATCGGTAGACGAACATGCGGCTAATCCCTAGTGGCCACAGCGTTTTGAAAATATCGCTTTTTTCATTTCACACTTGAAAAGCGCTATTACAGCAAAGCGGTTCTCATTATCTGACCACTCCATGATGAAAGTTGAAACAACTTTAAAATCGCGTTACAGACTTTCGCTATTGAGGTTAGCTTTCAAATATGACATTAACGGGGTATGTTCAGTTCTACTATTGAAATGGTTGTGTTCAATGTTGTAACAGTATTTATGTCCCTACTAAGTAAAATTGTTATATCCCTTTTGGAAATCCCGTTGTAAAGTCTTAATTTTTTTTTTGTCGATGCGTTAAACTTGTTGTCCTTATTAACTGATATATTTCCTCCTACCCAAAAGGGTGAGGTTTTAAAAATAGTTGGCATTGTAGTTATTCTCTTCACTGAGTTTTGTACTTTGAAAATTACTTCTAGTTTTAAAATTACTCCTTGTATTGGGGAAACTTTTCGTTTCACCCTCGCACTTAACACGTATTTATGCATGTTCGCTCGAATTTGTTAAACAACAACGTAACAAATTCACAAAACATTTTCCTGTCAACAAAGTTGAACTTTTTTTCGGTTTAGATGTCAAGGGGGAATGGTTACATACAACATTCACAAAGTTGTTGGATCACAACGCGTTTGGCTGTTTAAACAGGGGGAGGAGAGGCCGTTGGGCTCCTGTTACCATGCAGCGTATATATTTTCTGATATAACAAACTTTATTTTACTGTTGCTACATTTTGACAAGCATGGTGTCAAACCACAAATGTATGTTTGTCTGTATGTAGGTTTAAACCACGTATTCATTTTATTTCGAATGATATTCTCTCATAACGCCCGGGATGGATGAATGCGTCCGTAGTTGCCCTCCATGTATTTTGTTTTTGGAGAAGGAAAGTCTTCGTTTTATTTTTTTTACGTTTTGTCCTCTGGAAGCTTGACAAAATAATGCATAACCCTTAGGGGAGTGTTTCTTCATCTTGTTACCGTTGATGTTGTCGAGCAGCAAACAGAATCTTTTCGGTTTAAATTTTATTGTGTTTTTTCCTTCGTTTTTATAGAATTCCATATCTTGGCGATAGCCCCAAGCCATTTGATTTTAGCAGCCATCACAGGATCAGTCAGGCAGTCAGTCGCGTTGTTTCGGTGTGCATTTATAAGGTGTAGAAACACTATTAACCGGTGACAACAGCAACAACGACCCAGCAGCAGTAAAATTCGTACCAGTTCTGTTTAGAGGGGGGTTGGGGGTCTTCAAGAGATTTGAAAATCGTATAAGCTTGCCTTTCCTTTTTGCAACTCAAATCTCTTTTAAGGAGTCTAATTAAATTTCTTTCGTAATCTAGAATTCATGAAGGGATTTTTGTGGGGACTCCAAGGATAACAAAACGAAATGCGGTTAATACATTTGTTCGGTGCTCTTTGGGACCTCTTCAATTGAGCCTTCGAACGAAATTATCCTCAAAACGGGAATACCCACAAACACGTACATACACGTACATACTCATCCATATGTACATATGTATTTATGCCTTTTTTGACCATCCCCGTTTTTTATGATTTTGCGTTCGTTTTGACTTTTGCTTATGCCAAACACGTTTTCCGACTTTTTCCTTTCCCCCCACTGTGTTTGTTTGGGCCATATTTGTTTTTCATTCGGGATGGCTATTTGTGCTATAAACAAAATGTTACCAATAAATGAAGGCATAAATCAATGATTGGGTTTTTTTGGCTTTATTGATATGAAATCTGGTTGCTGCGGCCGTGAGTCGTCGGCCGCTGCCTGCATGTGTGTATGTGTGGTGGTCGGTCATAAAAATGTACCAAAATTCGAGATATAATTTGATTACCGTAATAAAATTTTGGGGCAAGACTGTTTTTTATAGATTGTTTTATTGAAAATATACTAATGTAGGAGAAATTTGTTAGAAGCACACAGCAAGAACCCCAAACCCAATGTGTATGGTCCAATGGCTTTTGAGTTGTGTTTCTCTAAATGGCATGACTTGACTCCGGTGTTGTGGGATGTAAGGGAAAGGTTATGTGTTTGGGTATGGCCAATAACCATTGACACTCTGGAGGTATAAAAAGAAACCCACTTGCAAAACATGTAAATTAGCCAATTTCGAAATTTGCAACAATTACCAACACTGCTGTCGAAAATCATGCCAATGTTGGTGCAAGCCCATTTGATGTGTTAATAAAATTTAAACTCGAGATTTACAAATCGTCAGTGAATCAAGCGAGATGAAACACAATTTAACAAGTCGATTAAGATGGGGAATATCTGGTCAAGCTGTAAATAAAGCCTGAGTACTATAGTCTGGTAACGTTGAATGAAAACATTGCGGTGGAAGACTTACTTATAATCTTTGAAGAAGTGAGCCTTAGAGGAGTGATTGTTTGTGTGCCCGAATTTCACATGTGTAACGCTGGTTCAAATATGGGAAAGAATATCAAATATTTTAGAGCTGAGCACGAAGAAAAAAGTATTGTTGGTCTGACAAGATTCCAAAAGGCGGTATGACATCAGACCCCCGAAAATACACCCCAGACTTAAAAGGAATTTAGGCCTCAAATTTGGGGTCTAATTGTATTATGAAAATAGACCCTACGAAATTATACCCCAAACATAAAATGAAATTAGACCCCACATATTTTATTGGGGCCTAATTTCGTAGTGGTCATTTGAAGGTATGCAAATAGACCCCAAAAAAGGCACATATGCCCAAAAGTATCGAGTTGCTGTTTTCTGTATAAAATTGTGGTCTATTTTCATTTTTAGCATTGGGGTGCAATTTGCATTTATGTGTTACAAAAATACAAAATACGAAAATAGGCCCCAAAACGTGTAGAAAATATTTTGCGTACAGTTTCGGTTGTGTGCTAATATTAATATTTGACATGTTCTCTTTTTGCACTTACTCATTTGTTATTATTAATAGTTTCTACGTGAATTTTAAATGCAAAGCCATAAACCAGATTTACTGCTTTGCGGTACTGTTCTTGCTGCCGTGCAAGATAATACAAAAGTTTAATTAAGTTCAGAGGTAATAAACTATACAATTTTCAATAAAAAGCCAATGCTTTCTTTTCTTCGCCGAAGGAAATTAGAACCCAAAAATATTTAGAGTGGTCCTAAAGTATATCGAAATGAAATTGGACCAAAAAATGCGAACATACCCCATCATTTTTAAAAAATTATGCCCCAAAAAATTGTTATACAAACATCTATTATCATACAAACATTTGGGATCTAATTGCATTATAAAAATATATCCCAATAAAAATATGAAATTAGGTCCCAATAAACCATAAACTTTCGTGTTGCTGTTTTTCATACATTTTTTTTGGGGCCTAATTTCATTTTCACTTTGGCATGTATTTTCGTGGGGCCTAATGGCATACCGCCATTCGAAGAGCATAATATTATTGGTGGGTATATGGTTGTGGCACAACCATTGGATGATCCCCACAACCATATTATGAATCAAATTCAACCATACTTAGATTCCTAAACCCTGGATTATGTAAGTTATTTAAAAACCATTACAATAAGTTCATAGTCAGATTTAAGACCATGTTTCTGTTGAACATTTCACACAAAGAAATCAAAAAGCTATGCAAAAGGCAGTCCAAGAGACTTTTACTTGCAGCCAGGGTTGACTACAGTCTCAAGAAACGCCTCAGACATATAGCAACGTAGAACGTTATTAAACCATATTCAAAGGCTATATGTGACAGCGCATAGAGAAAGGGAACTAAGGGTAAAAAAATCAATTTTCATATTTTTTCTTTTTTTCTTTTTTTGATGTGAACAACATCTGAGCATCAAATGAGACCGATCCCATGCCCCAAAATTGTTTCCTCCCAGAGATATGCGCGTTTTATGAAAGAGAAGTCGACGATTCTAAGCACAAATAGAATGCGACCTTATCTTTAAAATGGCCCTCCTGAAGAAAACTTTTCATCAACTTTTCACTTTTTTTTGATGTGGACAACATCTGAACATCGAATGAGACCGATCCCATGACCCCAAAGTGTTTCCTCCCAGAGATATGCGCGTTTTATGAAAGTGAAGTCGACGATTCTAAGCGCAAATAGAATGCGACCTTATCTTTAAAATGACCCTCCTGAACAAAACTTTTCATTAACTTTTCACTTTTTTTTTGATGTGGACAACATCTGAGCATCGAATGAGACCGATCCCATGCCCCAAAATTGTTCCCTCCCAGAGATATACGCGTTTTATGAAAGTGAAGTCGACGATTCTAAGCGCAAATAGAAAGTGACCTAATCTTTAAAATGGCTCTCCTGAACAAAACTGGTTTTTAACCTTAGGTCCCTTTCTATTTTGCGCGTCACATAAAATGGGTGATTTAAGAAGAGACCTTTTTTCAGTAGCCTTTTCTTGGCAGCTCACGTGTGAGTCGTGTCATGCTGTTATGTTATTTCTGTTTAGTATTGTTTGGCATTTCATCATGGAAAGACTTACGCCTGAACAAGGTTTACAAATCGTTCAACTTTATTACGAAAATAAAAGTTCTATGAGAAATGTGTTTCGTACACTTCATTCAACTTATGATCAACATAATCGGCCTACTGAGCGTACTATTCGCAACACCATCACCCATCTTGAGACCCAGCATTCATTATGGGATAATATTCGGCCGAATAGACTACGCAGTGAAGAAAATGTAGCGGCCGTAGCTGAGACTGTACACCAAGACCGTGGAGAGTCGATTCGGCGCCATTCGCAGCAACATCGGACTGACGTATGGAACGACTTGGCGCATTTTATGTCGAGATCTTAAATTAAAAGCGTACAAAATAGAGCTTGTGCAAGAATTGAAGCCGCACAACGACCCCAAGCGACATCGCTTCGCTCTATGAGCTCTTTAAAAGTACCAAGAAGATCCGACGTTTTCGAGCCAAATTTTGTTCAGCAATGAGGCCCATTTCTGGCTCAATGGGTATGTAAACAAGCAAAATTGCCGCATCTGGGACAAAGAGCAATCCGAAGAGGTTCAAGAGCTGCCACTTCATCTAGAAAAACAACGGTTTGGTGTGGTTTATGAGCCAGTGGAATCATCATCCATATTTCTTCAAAAATGATGCCGGTGAGAACGTAACCGTCAATGGCGACCGTTATCGTGCCATGATAGCCGACTATTTGATGCCTGAAATTGAAGCTCGTGATCTCGGCGACATTTGGTTGCAACAAGACGGCACACTTCCCACATATCGCATCAATCAATGGATTTATTGAGAGAACACTTCGGTGAGCAGATAATTTCACGTGTGATATCACACCGTTAGACTTTTTCCTGTGGGGATATGTTTATGCGGAGAAATCCGCTTCAATTGAGGCCGTTAAGCATAACATTATGCGTGTCATTTGCCAGTTACCAGTCGAAATGCTCGAACGAGCCATCGAATGTTGGACTCAACGGATGGACCATCTGAGACGTAGCCGCAGCAACATTTGATAGACATAATCATCAAAAATAAATGCCATAGAATGTTCTTTCAAAAAATAATAAACATACCCTATTCAATTTGAATTTTCTGAGTTTTTTTTCTTAAAAAAAGTAGTGAACCTTAAAATTAATCACCCTAAAGATCCCACAACAATATACTATTTTCTAAATTTGGCTATAATAATATTGTTATATTTCAACTATATTTATGTTGCAGCATTCACATTGTTGTCAAAATGACACTCAAAAAACTATTCTGTGGTTGCGACGAACATGCAGAGAACATATTCTTGTTGCTGTCACTATATAATTATATTAACCATATCTATTCTCTGCGTGTATATATTAAATTTGCCATTCCGTTTGCAACACCTTGAAATATTGATCGACGATCCCTTAAAGAACATATATTATTGATAGTCGTAAAATGCACAGACCATCTAACCTAGCGGTCAAATTAGCTAGCATGATAAGTTTTTATGGTACTAAGCTCTTTTGGGATTATAAATGGACATAATCGGCATACAAGGAAAAAAATATTTCCTTTAAGGGACTAAATGTACCGAGAAAAATATCAAATTTTTGTTTTCGTATTTGCTCAAGAAATCATAATACGTCGTGCTAGGTATGACATAGGTATGAAAAGGACATAGTGGCTGGGCATTTCGACTCTTATGGTTCCGTTCCGTTTAGTGAAAGGGTAATTGCTGTCTGGACATTGCGATTTGACACCATTGAGCGTTTTATTCTGGTGGTATGTAAAAAGAATAGCGTATGCCAATAAGTCAAAGATGTTTCCTGAGGCGAGAAATTCTTTGTAATTTGAGGGCTTAGTACATTGAGATCATGTTTCCAATTATACCACTATATATGCATGTTCGCATCGTACGGTTTTAGACAAAAGACAAAAAGGCTCTTTATAAAAATTTAATATTTAATTGCACAATATGATGAAGGGGTTAAATCCAACAGATGAAAAAAATTGCATTGTGCTAACAACCAACTTTGCAAACATGACAAAAACTATACACAGACAGAGCAATAGAAAATAATACGCATAACAAAGTTGAAATAACAATTCCGTGGGGTCTCATATTTGTTTAATTGATGTCAGTTTTTGTCAACTTTAAGAGAAAATTCGGTATTATTAAACTTGAATTGTAGTAGGTGAAACAAATCTGTTATATTCTCTGCAAGGGGTGAATTGTAATTTAAATTGCAATGTGTTTGCTAGTGACGTGAGTATAAGTAGTTTAAGTTAGCGTTGACCAAACTCTTGTAAAAATATAAAAGCTAGAGGCACTTGCATTTTGAGTTATGTGAAATCGATCCAGAATAAATATAGATTCTGCAACAATCACACTTTTTGAACATTTTTTCAATATATCTTCATTATTTAAGGAAGAACCATGGCTTTACTTGGTAACAATAGTGGAGACGCAAATTTACAGGGCTAGGTGTTTGAAGTGTTACCTATTCACACAACCATATTTGTATACTATCCACTGAAGAGTGATAGGCGTTCTAAGTTTGTCATTCCTGTAATGTATGCAAACCATAACGTACGATGTTAATTGTGAGTCACATCTTACCGTCAAGTTTTTTGCCCAACTTAATTGGACATTTTTTTGTTTCAGTGTTCGACAAATACAAGAATTACACAATTAAGCAGGGCTTACGATTGTAGAAGCATTTTACGAAAATTGGAATTGATATTAGAATGCATTTTGTGCACTGTGTGATTTTTTTGGTCACAGGGGATTCGTTAACAAGCAGAATTTCCGCATCACAGCAAATGAGAATCCACGAGTGATTGTTGAAAAGCCGATGCATCCACAAAGAGTCACTGTTTGGTGCGGGTTTGGGGGAAAATGAGGTCGTCCAAGCAGTTACCGCGAATGGTGTTTGCTAGCGCGAGATGATAACATAGCAATTGTGGCCAGAAATTAAGGATACGGACCAGGACGATATGTGGTTCCAACAGGATGGTGTCACTTGCCATACAGCTAAAGAAACAATGGCTTTCTTGCGCGAAAAGTTCAATGATCGTGTTATCTCACGTCTTGGCGATGGTAACTGACCACCACGATCATGTGATTAGACACCGTTGAACTTTTTTCTTTGAGGATATTTTAAAGAAAAAGTGTACTTCAATAAGCCTTGAATAATTCAAGAGCTAAAGGATGAGATAATTAGGCATTGAACGACATTAACCCTCCGTTATGTCTTAATGACTTTAAAATATGTATCATCGGATATAGGTATGGCACCGAAGCCGTGGTGAGTACTTGGCCAATATCTTATTCCACATATAATTGTTATAGATCATTCTATCATAATAAAAAATATTTAGATAGTTCTGTGAAAACTTTTTGTTATATTCACAATTAACACTGTGCGTTTCAGTTGGACCAACCTTTATAATAGAGATTGTATTAAAATTCCAAGACGATCTAGCCATGTTGGTCCTCGTATCCGTCTGTGTGTCTGTTGAAAGCACGATAGCGGTCGAATGAAGCAACCTAGGGTCCTAAAATTGCATAATGATGACTTATGGTCATAAGCTGTTTGGATAAGTAAATGGGCAAACACGGCCTAAGGGGAAAACTTCATATTATTGGACTAAAAAATATACACTCTTTTATAAGTATGTATATTTACTCTTTTAAGTATATTTAAGTTTTTGCTTAGAAAATCATAATTATTGGTGGACGGACAATGGTTTAAATGGATACTGTTAGTTGAGACACACTAAATATCGCAAAAAATAGTTTAGTTGCTGAGCGTTTTAGTTGACGAATGGTCAAAACGGGCAGTCAATATGGACATATGGGTACTTAATGAAAGCAAATTTGAGTACAAATCTAAATATAGAGTAATTTTGAAGCCTCGGCTAACATCAGGAAGGAACTCATGGGCCGAAAAGGCCAAAAAAAACGAACCTATTTTGCGTTTTAGTACCGTAGGTGGAGGGAATATTCGTTTTTAATTCTAAAGTTAAAAAAGCAGGTAAATAACAAAAAATACCTTGTTGTAACGGGTGAACAATCTATAGTGATTTTTTCAATAGTGGTTTTTCACAGATTACGCGGGGGTTGTGTTAAACTTTATTTTTTTCCTTTTCAGTATTGGTTGCCATTTGCAGGAATTGAAGCCTAATGATGTTGCTGCGCGTCGCCGTTTCAGAGTTTGGGCTCTCGAAATGTTGTTCACAGATGAGGCCCATTTCTGGCTCAACGGCAACGTCAATAAACAAGCTTGCTGCATTTCGGCTGAAGAGCAACCAGAAGAGGTTTAAGAGGTGCCATTCATTACACCAAGAGAAAACTACGATTTGGCTCGATTTATGGGCTGGTGGAATCATCGGTCCATATTTATTCAAAAATAATAATGGCCGTAACGTAACTGTGAATGGCGCTGGCTATCACGCCATGATATCGATCTTTATGCTATCTGAAACTGAAGCCCGTAATCTTGACGACATTAGGTTTCAACAGGACGGTGCCACTTGACATACAGCTGCTCGAACAATAGATCTATTGAGAGGTTATTTCAAAGAGCAGCTTACTTCACGTTTTGGTCCATGAGTTGGCCGCCTAGATCGTGTGATATCAAGCCTTTGGACTTTTTCGTTTGGGTCTACGTAATGTCTAAAGTCAATGCTGACAAACCAGCTTTGATTCAGGTTTTGAATGCCAACATAACGCGTGTCTTTAACGCCATACCAGTCAAATGCACGAATGACTCATTCAAAATTGGACACCCTGAGCGGCCAACATTTAAAAGAAATTATATTCAAAAAACAAATGGCATAAAATGTCCTTTCGAATGAAAAATAAAGATTACACACATGATTTGAATTTTTGTATTTTTTATAATTTTAGAAAAATTACCTATAGATTGATAACCTTATACGAGGGTTGCTATATATATTTCTGGTCTAAGTGTTGCCTGGCGCCATCTGACATTTCCATTGGAAAGATTGACATTTTTTAGCATAAACGTACTCAGAACGTTTTGACGCACGCCCAATCAATTTGGCAACAAAATGGAATTTACTCGTGAACATTTTCGTGCGATCATTTTTCACAACTTTCGACGTGGATTATCACGACAGGAGTGCATCGATGAACTTAAATCTTTGTATGGCGACGAAGCACCATCCTATAGCACTGTGAACAACTGGATTAATGAATTCAATCGTGGCCGACGCTCGCTCGATGACGAAGGTCGAGAAGGTCGTCCTAAAACGGTCGTCGTGCCAGAGAATATTGAAGCCGTGCGTTAACTGATAATGCAATATCGTCGTGTGATATACCGTGAGATAGAGGCATCCTTGGGCATTTCTTCCACCAGCATACATTCGATATTGCATGAACACCTGGCCGTTAAAAAAGGTATTTACTCGTTGGATCCCGCACAATTTGACAATCGCTCAAAAAAAGGCTCGTGTCGATTGCTGCAAAGAAATTTCAGAAAAATACGATCGCGGTGCTTTAAAAGACGTTTATAAGATCGTCACAGGTGACGAATCATGGATCTATGCGTATGAGCTCGAAACAAAACAGCAATCGACCCTGTGGTTCTTCGAAGGCGAGCCAAATCCAACGAAAGTTGTTCGTGGAAGAAGCACGTCGCAGCAAATGGTCGCCTTTTTCTTCGGAAAAACTGGTCATGTGGCGACAGTTCCGCTTGAGCAACGAAGGGCGGTCAATTCTGAGTGGTACACCACAAGTTGTTTGCCTGAAGTCTTCGAAGAAATTCGAAAAACAAACAAGAAAAAACGAATCATTGTACACCATGACAATGCGAGCTCTCACGCCGATGTGTGAGAGCTCGCATTGTCAAACCAGCGCCTTTTTGACCGGCCAAAACGTCGAATTGATGGGTCATCCGCCGTACAGCTCTGACTTGGCTCCCAATGACTTCTTTTTATTCATCAAGAAAAAAAATGCGTGGTCAACGATTTTCGTCGCTAGAAGTTGCTGTTAAAGCGTTCAAAACCCATGTTTTGGAGGTGTCTCAATCGGAGTGGAAAAAGTGTTTCGAAGTGGCTTGAGCTTATGCAAGAATACTTTGAAAAACAATAAAACCATTTTTGATGATAAAAGTTCTCATTTTCATTATTAGGCCAGAACTACATATAGCTGCCCTCGTATAACAGTCAAATGTAGCTATGATTAAGTTCCGCCCACATTATTTTTTCTAATTTTCTGGTTTTGATGTTCGGGTAAGCAGTGCCAAAATGGATATCCTCATTTAATTGGTAAGACCGATCTATTGATTGTTTGCCCACAAGATTGATCGTATTTATCAGCTGGTAGTATGTTGAACCGAATATTTATAACGATTGAAAACATTTGCTTATGGCAACGCAAATTTTTTTTTGTTGCAACGGAATTTTTGTAGTTCCTACCGATGTCTCTGTGTGAAGGTAATAACCTTTTAACAAAAATATGTAAGTATTAAACGATTTTCATACTTATTAACTCGTTTTTTTATTAAAATTATAATAAAAAACTAAATTGAAAAAAACATAAGCAACTAAGACTTATGGCCTAACTTTTAAATTAAATAAACTTTTATTTGGAATGAAAAAAACCCGAAGATTTATTTTCATTTGCATTAACGAATAAAAAATTGCCTAGTAATGCAAAATTTTGAAAAGAAATGCCAGCGTGTTAAATTTATACAAAGTAAGGACGATAATAAAATTCTAGAGTAATAATCTTGAAAAGTAATATTTTTTGTATACACAAAACTAACATGTTGCCTGTCAAACTGGCAGCACGAAGCTTTATTGATTGTAGATATTCTTGAGAGAAAAAATTTATCTTTTTAATCATTTTAACATTAGTACTTGTTCATATATATAAAAAAAAAACTGGAATATTTTCATATATGTACATTTATTTAATTATGTACGGATGTAAAACACAACACAACTTTGTCAGGACCTCTCGGGGATATGTACATAAAAAACCAAACAAACAAAAAAAAGACACTTCATACAAACGAAAATCAACTCAATTACTTTCTTTGAATTCAAAAGGGATCCTTTATATCCTCGAATGACAACAAGAGGGAAAAAACCGGCAAAGCTCTTCACATTCATATTATGATTGACATGAAAGGCAGCCAAAAAAAAAACAAGAGAAGGATAAGGACATCTATAAAAAGAATATCAAAAGTACATATATACATATGTATGTATGTATGAGTATGTACAATTGTTTGAAGGTTGTTTTTTTTTTAAGAAAAACGATTATCAATGTGGGAAACTTTAACTAAAAACCAAAAGAAGCTTTAAACTTGTATATGTAGACAATTGTACTTACGGAAGACAATGGATATTGTTTACATACCTAAAACGAGAAGAAGAAGAACAATACAAAAATGATGAATATGCCATGGTTTATTTTCTTTTTTCTTAGATCTCTTTTTTGTTAGAACAGAAATATGTATAAAGAGTATAACGATGATAATCTTAATGAACTTTGATGTAGTTGCTGCGATTCCGTTTTCTTTTCGGTTTTTTGTCGGGCTACATCTAAACTTTTTCCGTAGAAATTCTATGGCAAAGAAACGATTTTATTGTGCGCAGATTTGAATAAAGTTTTTAATGAAAAACTAAACGCCGTAATGCCACTGCAAGTACAATGAATTTTGAAACATTACATTTCGCAAAATGACGGGCCTCCCTGCCTGCCGCCCACGACCTCTTCTTTCGCATGTCATTTTCTTAAATTAGATTTGAGAAATGAATGGGTGATAGGTACAGAAAAAGTTTTAATAGATTTTTGTTTTAATTAATTCAACTTCAAATGTTTCTTATGAAGAAAGGCAAAAGTATTCAGAATGGTCTGAGCTCAACATGTTGAATCGTTTCGTGCAAGACTGTCACAATTCAGAATTCTTCATTTTCTCTGAATCTGAATACTACAAAATATTACAATGGCATGTACCTAACCTAAATCCCATTACTTTATGAGTGATAGTATATGTGACAGAGCATAGAGAAAGGGACCTAAGGGTAAAAAAATCAATTTTCACTTTTTTTTTGATGTGGACTACATCTGAGCATCAAATGAGACCGATCCCATGCCCCAAAAGTGTTCCCTCCCAGAGATATGCGTTTTTTATGAAAGTGATACAAAGATACACATATTTAAATCTTTAAAATGGCTCTCCTGAACAAAACTGGTTTTTACCCTTAGGTCCCTTTCTATTTTGCGCGTCACATATATTAATTATATTGAGTTTTGCATTGCACCTTTTGCACACAGAAAATTTAATTTATGTTACTCGAAAGGGCATTATTTGAATTGTGAGGATCCGGCATGAAATGACCACAAAAGCAAAAAAATACTGGTGAGGTATAGAACTCTTAAATAAATTTATTAAACACAGACACGGCATAGATGAATTCACGCAATGGCGTTCATGGATAAGGAGCAGTGATAACAACCTACGAAGCACACAAAAAGTCACTTATTTTGGATATCCCAGCAATAGTTTAATCATTGGGTCAGAATATTTTAAACGTACTAGGGTTGCTATTTATTTTTCGAGTCCGGCAAGAAAACCACAATAATTTATCATTGGAAATGTTTTTTGTTTTGTTTTTCAAAATATTCTCCTTTAAGATCAATACACTTTTGTATGCGCACAAACCAATTTTCGCAGCACTTTTTCCACTCCGATTGAGACACCTCCAAAACATGATTTTTGAACGTTTCAACAGCTGCTTCGGGCGATGAAAAACGTTGACCAACGCATTTTATTCTTGATGCTAGGGAATAAGAAGCAGTCATTGGGTGCCAAATCAGTACGGTGGGTGGCCTATCAATTCGACATCTTGAGTGGTCAAAGAGCTCATGGTTTCAGCTGCTGTGTGAGAGCTCGCATTGTCGTGATGCAAAATGATCCGTCTTCTCTTTTTATCTTTCCTCATTTCTTCGAACACTATTGGCAAACAGATGGTTGTATACCACTCAGAATTGACCTCCTACGTTCCTCTAAAGGCACAGTGGCAACATGACCGCTTATACCGAAAAAAACGCAATCATTTACTTCAATGTACTTCTTCTACGAACAACTTTTGTTGGATTTGGCTCGTCTTTAAAGACCCACACGATACTTCTTCCACGAACAACTATTGTTGGATTTTGCTCATCTTGAAAGACCTATACGATCGATTGCTCTCTTGTTTCGGGTTCATTATGCATAGATGCATGATTCGTCACCTGTGACAATGTTATACACTGCCTTTGAGCTACCGCAGTTATACTTTTTCAACATCTCTTTGCACCAATCCATACTAGCCTTTTTTTAAGCATTCGTTAAATTAAGTGGGATCCAACGAGAACCAATTTCTTTCAAGGCCAAATGAACATGCAATATCTTATTGATGCTTGTCATAATAATGCCCAAGGATGCCTCAATCTCACGGTATGTTACATGCTGGTCTTGCTTAATCAGTTCACGCACAGCATCGAAGGTTGCTGGCAAAGTGACCGAAGTTGGACGTCCTTCACGAAATTAATCCTGGAGCGAACGGCGCCCGAGACTGAATTCTTGGTACCAGCGATTAGCAGTGGTTTTTGAAGGTGCTTCATCGCCATAAGTCGAAGCAAGTCGATTTAAACACTCTTGTCTCGATAACCGAAGCCGAAAATCGTAAAAGAGCATCGCTCGAAAATGTTCACGGGATAATTCCATTTTTTGACTGAGATTAATTTTGTAACACACTGTAAACAGAACAATTCGCCCTCAAATGACAAAACGTTCTGAGTGAAGTTATGCTAAAAACTGTCAAAGTTTCCAATGGAAGTTCCAGTTTGCATCTGGGAATACTAGTATTGTCAGGACGCGAAATATAAATAGCAACCCTTGCACTTTAATCTTTTTTTTGCTCGAAAAATTTATGAGTTACTTCTTTCTAATCAAAAAATGGCTACTATAATTTTTTTTGAACGGGGTTGATAAATCTAAAATGGCGGAAAAAAATCCTTTTTGGGGCCTTATTTAAAATTTTGGCGTTGAGATAAGGATTGACTGATTTATACTAAATTTGGGTCGAATGAAACACTTCGATCAAGATTATGAAGACAAAAGTTAATTGACAAACTATTAGTTTTTTTTTAATTTTATTAAACATGGATTAACCGTCACTGAACCTCTTGAATCCACATTTTATTAAAATACAAGTTTTTTTACAATATAGCAAAGTGGCATGTATTTCGTAGCTGCCCACTGTTTTTATTGCGATTTCAGGTCCGTGACGACCATCATGTGAAAGCATGGCATCAATTGTTGAAAGGAAACTTAGTTCTCACCAAAAGATGAAAACTACTGTTGTAAATCTCACATTTCGAGTTTTCTTCAAACAATTACCCACGAAAATAAAATTTACCTTTACCACCTCTACGGAAACTTCACATTCAGAGCCATTTATATAGTTTCTTTGACAACGTGCGTTGTAAAAATATTTTAATTAACGTTGCCTACTGTTTTGTTGTCAGGTTCTCGCCAAAAGAATGAGAACTACTTTTGTAAATCTCACATTTCGAGTTTTCCTCAAACAATTACCCACGAAAATACAATTCACCTTAACACCTCTATGGTTACACATTCAGAGCCATTTATTAATTTTTCTGGGGTCTATATCAAGTCATAATATTTCGCGGTGTGGTGTAGGATATTCAATGATAAAAAATCTAGAGCTGGATCCTTTGTACGTGTAAGTAGGGTGATCGATTTAGCAATTGATATTGTGCCATCGATTTTCCAAAAGCTTTTGGCATGAAGAAAAAAAAGTTCCACTACGATATATTTAAATTTTGAAGCGATGTTAGCGAAATACCCACGCACAACAATGTGTGGTGGTGTAGAGTACAAAGAGCACACGATAAAAACTCCTTTTATTTTCCATAAAAATATATTTCAAAACAATGAAACGGAACAGCTCGTTACGAAAAACTTAATGGTCTTATTTCTTTCAGTAAATCTCGTATACAACAAATTAATTTTGGATTATTGCACATATTGTCAGTGGCGGCGGGATACATGGAATTAATCAAATGATGCAAGTCAGTATAATTCTAAAAACACACAAAGGCACTAACTTAATTTCCGTCAGCAGATATTGGCTAAAAAAAATTCTTACGCCAATATTACGCCAAGTCGGGGTATACTGCAATTTAATGACATCCAAATCATCTGAACACAATTCCGTAATTTCAACGAAAAATGACTCTTCCGGTGTGATGCGAACCTCAACCGTATTCTCTGGTAAATCTTCGAATTGTACAAACTTTAAGATAGTGTCACGTCGCTTGGCCAAACGATTCCACTGAGAGAAATTGAATTTCATTTGAGTGCTATGGACAGCCATGCAAGAGTAGGTGTGCATTTCAGTGGCCAAATGTTTTTCCGAAAAATAACCTACGAAATACTTCTTGTTAGTTAAAATTAATATGCCCTCAGAAGTCCAACCATTTTCTATGTAATAACAGGCATCCGGTTCGGCAAAGATGTTGAGATAACTATCCTTCAGCATTTTCTTGAATTCCCTGTAGTCCTTGATGGGCTTGTCAATGACAAGATACATCTTCGGGTTACGAACAAACTTTTTGGTTGGTTCGGTGACATGGCCTCTTATACCATTCGGTGTGCAATAGAGCACACAGCGGACGTATTGGGTTTCCAGTGTAAAGACCACTTCATTTTTAGGACTACGAGTATTAAAAGTGGGAGAAACGAAATAAGTTACTCGAAGTGCCGTTGGTCGAAAACATTAACTCAAAATTGCCTTACTCTGATACACTGGGTTCCAAACTCCAATATTTAAATGGAAAGTGCTCATAGCGCTTAAAGGCAAATCCAATGTAACCTGCAATAAAGTCATAAGAACTTTTAATTCGACAGGAAACTCTCCACTTGAACCTGTCTATGATTAGACTACATATTTACTTATTAAATACTGACTGGCCACGGCCAATCTAGGCATATTTTTGCAACGCCTTTTGCGAGGTCTTCCACCGATGGGTGGAATGTATAAGTATACTAAATTTGTCATTCCGTATGCAACAAAACGAAATATTAACTGGAGACTCAAAAAACTATACATATTACTGAGCGTCTTAAAATTCTAAGACGATATAGCGAGTGGACCCGCCCATCAGTGTGTCTGTTAATAGCACGATAGCTGCCAAATGAATTAAAAAAATATACTAAAATTGTAAATGTTGATGTCGTTTTGTCATAAGCTGCTTGAGATTTAAAATGGGCGCAATCAGCAAAGGGGAAAACAATTTTTTTATATGGTTAAAGGAACCTCGAAAAAAAAGAGTACACTTTTTTAGTATTTAATTACAAATCATAATTTTCTGTAGACGAACAGTGGTTTAAATTAGTATTGTTGGTTGCGACGTCAAACATAGACATAGTTGTTGGAAATTTTGGATTATGTGGCCCAAAAAACGGCCCGCATTGGCAAAACAGCAGAGCAGTAGTCGTAATGAACATATGGGTACTCAAATTAAAGCAAATATAGAGCAGTTTTGGATGATTAGGCATGGACGCATGGACCGAAAGGCTTTAGAAAAGGGCAATTTATTTGCGCTTTAGTAGTTTTGGCACGGAAGGTTCGGCGTGCGCGAAATTGATGACGTTTTTACTTGATGTTTTACTTCATTTTAAACAAAGTTTTTTTAATTATTTTCTTTCGTTGGAATTTGAAATTAAAACATTGCAATATCAAACGAACATCAAATCGAATTGCATACAGAACTAGATAGAATTTTAATTTTAAAACCCAAAACAAGTGGACAAATCAAATTCGTCTGGGCCGAAGTTTATATACCCTTCATTATGAATTACGGTCTAATATGAAATGCATGTCAAGGGGGCGTAGCAGCGGCGAATTTTCTATCAGGGTGTGTTTCTTTTCGAATTAAAAAAAAGGCTCGTGAAACCGCCCACTTTTCCTCCAGGATGTGTTATGATCCACACCAGCATCATATGTTCCACATATCACTGTCGTGTCTCAAATAGGTCATGAGATATTGTCTGTTAATTTCAGAGTTTAGAGTGTCCAACATTACCATTCACATAACTTGCATACTAAAGCCCCACAACAATCCACTAAGGAAATTTATCTCAAATTAGTGAGCTATGCACGTTCAATACTAATACTCACTGACCGGGACCTATTGCTTACCGCCGGCCTCGAATGATCCATTTTATAGAAAATTTTTAAATGACTTACGAGATAAATATCTGAAGGTCCAATTAGTCTTGACGGTTGACGGTGGACGGTTGATTCTACAACCTGCAGAAGTCTACCGTCGTCAACCGTCAAACTGTAGTTATCTCCCTCTAAAAATGCAAAATGCAATCCACATCTGAAATAGCTGATTGTCTACCGTCAACCGTCCACGATCAACCGTCAAGACTAAATGGACCTTTACTCATAAAGTCGCCGGCAATTAAGAGGTGAAAAACTCGACGCTGATAAATGATTAGATGTTCCTACCCGAGGCTGAAACTGGGTTTACTGGCAAGATGGTCTCAACACTGCAGTCCACATTACATAGTTTATGAGTTAAAATATGAGAACAATCGGTCCATTAATCTGGCCAGAAATTCAGGATTTTAAAAAGACACCACCTACTTTTTACCGGGATGAGTTTCGATCTTTGCCCACATCACATGGTACTAATATCATCGTCATTTCTCCTAGAGTTCATGAGATATTGTCTAAGTTCAGCGCTGTTGATTTTTGGAAGATGTTGACTCAGTCCTTGTGTGGGGGAATTTTTTACCTTTTGAGCGATCTGGCCCATTTTCAATACTAACCGTTTCAGTCCATCAGCAGATGGTTCTGCAAAATTTCGGTCAAAAGTGCGATCTGAAGTTTGTTTCCCATAGACAGACAGACAGACAGACACACAGAGGGTCATGGCGTGATCATCTTAGAGTTTTACGATATTCAGCATATAGTATCTGATCAGAATTTGGACTTGTTATATACAGAATGATATATTGAATATACCCTCGATCCATATTCAATGATGGGGGGTATACAAACTAAAGTCAGGCTGCCCGACTTGAAGTTTGAACAACTTCTGACTTAATATGCGTTGACTAAAAAGGGAGCTAAATTTTTTGGGGCTATATAAAAACCTAGGTTAATATGGTATATTTTAACCAAAAATAGCTATAGGTAGCACTTAACGCTCTATGCTACATTTGAGTTTATACTACCATGGCTTTTCCTATCCAAATGCTAACTCCTTACCTAAACGATCAGTTTTTATAACAATCGTATGGTTTCTCTGGTCATACTCCGAGCTTATGATGTGTTTTGTAGTCCAGTGGCAAAATGTAATGGTTTTTGACTCATTTATACCACAATCTTCATGATTTTGTGCTGCAACACTCGTCTCATGAGTTAATAAATCTGGCTTGTCAACTTCCGATGGCTCAGCAATACCAACTTCCCGTTTTACATCTCGTTTTTCTTCCGCTTTTTTCGGCTCATCCAATTTTTTCCTTTTTGCTAACTTTGGACCTTCCGTACCGGAAGGAATACTTTTACTCTGGCCAACGTTCTTTTCCACACTAGTCGTGGTTTCCATGGGTTTACGTTCGTACTTTTTAAGTTGGTGTTTCCAACGCTTATTTTCCAATTTTAGTTTGGATTTAAATACATTCAAATCTAAGGTGCGACGTATACGCATTTTGTATTTTGTCTTAATTGAGCTGAGTAGTTTTATCAATTCCAGAAACGTCTGCGGTTCTTGGAGCTCCTCGGCCGTTTGCTCTTCTTGTGAACGGCGTCCTATAATCCTAATGCGTTCCTCCTTTGGAAATATTGCAAAAATCCTTTCGGGATTGTTTTGCTTCTCGTTAAATGAGAAAACATGTTTGACTGATTTATCATGGGCATCATCGACGGCGTTGACTTGTTTGCGCAGTAGGGTACCACCCATTGCTTTAGACTTATTGCTAGAGGCTTCCAACTCTTGTTCTCGAATTTCTTTGGGAAACTTAAAGGAGGATATGATGCGTGGCACACAATGTCTTTCCAAATGTCTAATTTGAGATTGATTCAATAATAACGACAATGGAAAGTCGTTGATATTTAAAGTACCATCTGAGCTGCGGGCTTGTTTTATTAAGTCAATTGAGTCAGCTTGACTGGCACTTAAAGACGGAGATGATTGAACAAGGATAATCTGTGAAAGCCGCTGTGAAGCACTAGGACGTCGTAACTTTAAAATCGAGCTATACATTCGATCTGCATATGGTGTTAGAAAGGGAAAATATTCCGGGTCCGCATTGGAGCGCTGTTCCTTATCAAGCCCGGTTGAAGTTTGCAGAGCACCGCTAGAAGGAACTTTTATATCTACTTTCTGTATTTTTTGGACATCTAGAACGGACTGAGGTTCCTCTAGCTGTATTTCGTCTTCAGCTTTGTTTGTGGTTTCAAAGTGACAGACAGTGGGTTGACCCCAAAAGCACAAATACTCTGGTAATGTTATGGTCAATACAAACCAGGGACATTCAGGATCTGTCGAATCTTTTTGTTGATCTGCATTGAACTTTGACAAACGTCCCAAACTCACACGACTCATGGGCCGAGTACTTTGTCGTGATAGATATCTCGGTGTTGCAGGTATAAACATATCTTTAAGAACCTTCAGTTTGCCATCATTTTGATGCCAGGTTATATTAAATCGCTGAAAGTCAAAGTCAAAGTGAGCCGGTTTTTCCACGTAATCTAATTGATAAATGCCACCCAAAATCATAAATCGTTTAAGATTAATCTAGGATCAAGGAAATGATTAATAATTGGAAAAATAATACTTCTGATTTTAGTACCTCATCACTGTCTAATCGAAGAGAATCGGGATTATAGTTAAGGTTTAAAAAACTTTCATATTGCTTTTGTTCTTCTTCCAAAAAATCTAAATAAACATCGGGAAAGACATCAGGGCCCAACAGAGGGGGCTCCTTATTTGGCTTAGCGAGTTTCGATTTCTTAGTTTTCTTTCCTCCATCTTCTTTGGATGATTTCTTTTTCTTAGACTTCTTGGCTTCCTCCTCTTCAAATTGTCTCAATCTCTCCTCATATTCGTTACGTTTTTGAAGCATATCTTGGCGTAACCTATTTTGCATATCCAATTGCATGAGCCACTCTTTGATCAGACATTCGTTCAGGTCTTCTATGCCGGCATTGATGTTATCGACAGGAACGGTGTTTGGATTTGAAAAACTCTTGGCCTTTTCACTGAAATGATCGAAATTCATACGAATCGCTCGTATAGTGAGATTTTGATGCAACATTGTTGAGGGTATATGTAAGCCGATCTTGATTTCATGAAAGTCGGCCACTAAGCGAGGTTCACTGGAAATGTAAGAGCATTTTAAGTGGGCAATGTTCGGATGGGATTGTTGGCAGCAATGAGAGCATAGAATTTTATGCTTAGAAAAAGAAGAAGGTTTTACGTAGTTTTAAGGTCATGAAGAAAATGCGAAAATTCTACATCTTCCCAGTGGAAAAATATTCAAGGCTTTCTTATTAAATGCCACCAAGACCTTTTCAGATCCAAAGCAATCTTTAAAAATTATAGAAGGTGAATAAAAAAAAGTAAACAGGATTCACTTAAGCGGGTCCGACTATAAGTTTCCCTACAACACTGTGTTATTCAAAAGAATTCGCTCCTCTAACCACAGGATCGGACACTAATGTTAGTTTTCAAAGCTTTCTTATAAAATACCTGGAAGAACTTTTTCGGATTCATGCACGTTTCAAAAATTATAAAAGGTACATGAAAACAAAGTTAGAAGGCTTCAATGGAGCAAGTCCGACTATAAAATATCCCACACCACTGAGTTATTCAAAATACTTCGCTCCTTTTTTTTGGAGCTTTAGCCAGATCGGGCTTAAATATTACTTTCAGAGCAGAAGGAAATATTTCGTGGGCCTCTATGAAACACAGACCGGCTCAATTTAACTTTATTTAAGCTAGGTGTGATCTTTAGAGCGGCTGTACATTAAAACGGGAAAGACCTTTGTGTGGGTCCTTTTAATCTCATGGATCTATATGATCTTATTTCACCAGTGATAGTTTTTGGGTGTAAATAAGACGATATACGTGATTTCTGACCTATAGGTTCCGAAATTTGAAAGAGTGTTTATTTGGTGGCTAAACGAAAACATTGACATACTTTCAAAAGAGTGAATTACTCCACAAGCTTGTAAGATCCGTTTTGTTGTTGTTTGTCGTAGAGGGAAGGAGAAATAAGTCAGTGTGGTTAAAGCAAACACATCACCCTCTAAAAGACGCACGTTTTGTCGTTGATGAGAGCGGCTTTCCAATACCATTATGTGTGCGGCCGACAAGGGTCTACTCGTTAACCGATCTATATATAACAAGTGATCAATCTAGAGTTACTCTTTCCAATAGGGGTTTTTTACAGATTACGAGCGAGTTGTCTTACACTTTATTTTATTCCCTTTCAGTGTTGTTTGCCATTTCATCATGGAAAGCCTTACACCGCAACAACGTCTCCAAATTGTGCAGCTGTATCATGCAAATGAGCGTTTGTTCAGAAACGTTTTTTCGACCAAAATTTTGTTTAGTAATGAGGCACATTTCTGGCTAAACGGAAACCACTATAAACAAAATTTCCGCATATGAGCTTAAGAGCAACCAAAAGAGGTTCAAACGGTGCCATTTTACCCAAAGAAAACAACGGTTTGGTGCGGTTTATGGGCAGGTGGAATCATCGGTCCACATTTTTTCAAAAGTGATAATCGTGAATGGAGCTCGCTTTCGTGCCATGATATCGGACTTTTTGCTACCCTAAATTGCAGCCCGAAGTCTTGACGACATTTAGTTTCAACAGGACGGTGCCACTTGCCATACAGCTGCTCAAACAATATATCTATTGAGAGGTCATTTCGAAAAGCAGCTAGTTCCACGTTTTGGACAGGTAAGTTGGCCGCCTAGATCGTGTAATATCGTAGCTATAGACTTTTTTCTTTGGGCTATGCAAAGTCCAAATTCTATGCTGACAAACCAGCTACGATTCAGGTTTTGGAAGCCAACATTACGCGTGTCATTAACGCCATACCGGACGAAATGCTCGAAAGAGTCATCTAAAATTGGAACCTCAGAATGGACAACCTAAGGCGTGGTTGCAACCAGCATTTGAAGAAAATTAAATTCAAAAAATAAATGGCATAAAATGTCCTTTCGAAGGAGATATAAAGATTCCACACTTGATTTTAATTTCTGTATTTTTTTATTTATTTTAAAAAAATACCTCCAGATTGATCACCTGATGCGAAACACTGGTTGATTCGGCATATGCAAAGTATTATTGTCGAACAGCGAGGACACAAGCGACTCGCTGAAACAATTCCCACCATATTGACATTAATGGTCCAGACTCACCAGAGTTAGTCGGTCTTTACGAACCAAGCTAAGTTTTATCACAATCGAGTTTAATTTGTGGTTTCTAGAGCTTGAGAACCTCAAATTGGTAGGGACCTTTATGTGGTGGCCATAAACCTATATTTTCAAATTTTCCCAGAGCTGTCAGTTATTTGCCCTTAAAGCTCCATGCGAAATTTGGTAAAAATCGGATGTTATATGTGGCTTCTAGAAACATGAACCTAAACGGTTCTGTTCTCCATGGATAATTATTGGTCGTTTGTTATGTACCATGCAGAAGTTCAGCATGACCGAGTTAAAAATGTGGATTCTAAAGCAGGACCTATAAATGGCGGATGTAAAGGTTGTTTTTTTAGACTTGTGGTTATCAATTTGGTAACACCTTTTTCGGAGTTGGTCTTTTTTACAGCTTTCATTAGATTTATGCTCAGTTTTGTATGCCATTTCATAATGAATATACTCACTCCGGAATAACGTCTGTAAATAGTGGTATATGGTCCCAAAACAAGATGGTCACCGATTCTAATTTTTACAAAAAAATTTTGTTCAGTGATAAACCTCACTTTTGGTTGAATGGGTGGGTACGTAAATAACCAAAATTGTCGCATTTGGAGTAATGTAAATCCAAAAGCCATTGTTGAGAAGCCCTTACTTACATCCTCAAAAATCACTGAATCATTGGTCCATATTTCTTCAAAAATGAAGCCGTCCCTAAAGTTATAGTCAATGATGGACGCCATAGAGCCATGATTATTATCTTTTCCGTGCCTGAATTGGGGATGTTGATGTGGACGACCGTTGGTTCCAACAAGACGGCGCTACATGCCATACAGCTAACGAAAAAAATCAATTTTTTGAATCAAACTTTTGGTGAGCGCATTATCTGGCGTCGTGCGCCTGTGGCGTGGCCTCCAAAATCGTGCGATTAAACACCGCTGGACTATTTTTTGCGGGGTTATGTGAAGTCGTTTGTCTACGCAGTTAAGCCCGACACGATAAACGCCTTGGAAGAGAATATTCGGCGCGTTATTGCTGACATACGGCCTTAAATTCTGGAAAAGCGTGGTCATATATTGGGTCTCATCTGGAATTTATTCGAGCCAGCCGCGGCCACTTGCTCGAAATCATATTCAAAACAAAATGAGAAACCCTTTTCTTTATAATAAAGCTAAATTCTTGGCCATAACATTGAAGTATATGCGTTCTATGTCTTCTTGAAAATCACACTTCTAAAAAAAACACCCTTTATTATGTGGCTTCTGTGGCTGTAGGTTCTGAAACCGGGTAAAACTCAAGTATGACATCAAATTTTGGATCAAGTTCAATACGGCTCGTCCTTGGACCAAACCTCAACAACCTACTACTTTTTATCAAAATCGTTTACTTGTACTTTGAGTACAACGACAAAAGGACAGACGGAAGGACGGAGATACGGACGGACAGACATTGCTCAATAGCGTAAGATTGTGATTCTATATCGATTGACATTGGGTCTTATCTCCATTCCTTTCAGGTGTTTCAAACATCAGGTCTTAGTCATAATACCCCGTCCCACAGTGTGGTGTAGCGCACACAATAAACCAAAATGCCGCAAGCATGTATTGAAACAGCCTAAGAAGGCCTTGCAGATACTTTCCTTTTCCTGCTACGAAATCTCTCTTCCCTTTCTTCCAAATATACTCTAATTGCACTCATTATCTCTCCCAACTTTTTTCTCTCCCTTCATGCAGCACTTACTCTAAGTGAGAAAAACTAATGGGCACATTTTTCAGCGACCATATATGCACTTGAAATTGATCAGCTGAGTAGGTGTATTCCGCAGATATGGCATCGACTGATCTATAAAGAAAAAATCATCACGTGTTGGATCACTCCATTCCCCCACCATTATCGCGAACTTACTTCATATACGCATCTTCGGAACACAATATACGGTAGGTATAACGATCCAAAAAACTAGAGATTTCCTCTTGTATGGCAGACTTTTGACCTCTAATATCGGCTAATATTGAACTGGGACATTTTGCAACTTCAACAACATTATCCAAGAAATATTCAATGCGGCGTATCATATTTAAACAATTGTTTACGTTCCAATTATATTCCAAACCAAATTCGGGTTTCAGTTTATGCCGAAGATGAGTGCGTGTTAAATCCGGACGAAATATATTTTGGCCCAAAATGCTACGCTCGTTAACTGCCAAAGGCCAATCAATATTGGACTCAATACTTTTGCCTTCGAAATATTTTGTTTTGTCGAAAAACAAACGAACCTCGGGAGGTAGATATGGCTTGGGTAAGGGATTGCAGGTGATAAAATCATGCCATTTATCGGCTGTCCGTTGGACCTTGTTTACTTGTTCAATCTGAGCTATGACATCTGGAAAAGAATGTTCAAGTGAGGAAAACAGATAACAAAGGTACATACAATAAATATATTTTACCGTCGATAATGTTACGACATATTCTCAAATCGCTTAAACGATTTGTGTATTTTTGTTCACGCGCTTCCATTTCATCCCGAGTGACTAGATCGTAAACCTTTTCGGCTGGTTCTTTGGGTTTTTTATCCTTTTTAGACTTTTTTAATCCTGGGGCCATTTTTAAACAATTTTGATTAAAAGACTAACTAATTTATTTTTTGATTGTTGATGTTTAAAACTATTTTTTTTTCAATACGAAAAGAGACACTTCAACAACAGTGGGTGATTCATGTAGAACTTTTTTTAAAAACTCGATTATTCTAAACCAAAATCCGACAAGGCATTGATTCGTTTGTTTGGACCCCTTGGGCACATAATTCTGGTATACCTAATTTGTCACCATTTGCAACACGATGAAATATTGATCGGAGACCCAATAAAGTATATATATTATTGATCGTCGTAAAATTTTATGACGATTAGTGTCAAAAAACGGGGTTTTGAGAAAAACGTTATTTCATTCTTTTAAACACGATGAAATATTGATCGGAGACCCAATAAAGTATATATATTATTGATCGTCGTAAAATTTTATGACGATTAGTGTCAAAAAACGGGGTTTTGAGAAAAAACGTTATTTCATTCTTTTAGCTGTGTTTTAAATAAAACGACTTTCGGTTTTTTTTCAAAGTACAAAACCGAAATGCCTGTTTTAGCCTTTGACCTAAAAATGACACATTTTTATTAGAGATTAGATTGATCCCACTTCTAGACTATAAGAATGCGAAAAGAGGTACGTTTTTGTTTAAAAATAAGCTACTAAAAAATATAATGTCGGGCGTGGCCGACTATATTATACCTAGTACTTCTGGATGTGCAGAAAAGCCAAAAAACCTGTGCTTAGGTTTTCAACCCTCTCGATCCGCTCCAAATTTACCCAGATTTGGTTGTAAATTCACCCAATTTGTGGAAAAATTCATGGTATTTGGTACCCAAATTTCCAAACTCTAATGTGTCAATTTTTCGAATTTAGGGTGCCTCATTCAAATTTAGCATAAATAAAATAATGAGAATATATGTGATGCGCAAAATAGAAAGGGACCTAAGGTTAAAAACCAGTTTTGTTCAGGAGAGCCATTTTAAAGATTAGGTCCCTTTCTATTTGCACTTAGAGTCGTCGACTTCACTTTCATAAAACGCGCATATCTCTGGGAGGGAACACTTTTGGGCATGGGATCGGTATCATTCGATGCTCAGATGTTGTCCATATCTAAAAAAAAAACAAAATGAAAATTGATTTTTTTACCCTTAGGTCCCTTTCTCATTGCGCTGTCACATATGGTTTAAATTGGCCCATCGTTGTATACTAGAACATTTTATTGGAATCGCAACTAATATGGGTTTTCTAGAGCGGTTGTATGTAAAACCGGGAGGAAATTTTTGACTGAGGCTATATCAGAGAATTAAGGTACCTTGAAAACATGTATACTTTTTCCCAATATTTTCTTTACAAATTTTAATTTCTTTGTGGGCGAACAATGGTTTAAAAAGGACGCACTAAAACCTCAAAAAAGGCGAAGTCCCTGGACGGTTTGGCTCATGTAGCCCAAAGAGCGGGTCGCATGTTCAGAAAGGAAAATCTGTGGACAATATTGACGTACGGATACGTTGATGTATAAAAATAAATTTAGCTGCGAATCCTACTAGAGTTTATTTTTGATGTTTTGACTGAGATTAAGTCGAAGGTATAACCTGAAAGCGCCCAAAAATAAGGGTATATAAGGATCTGCCTGGCCGAGCTTAACTTCGTTTTTAATTGTTTGATTAAGTGCGTCCCAACTAAGAGGCCCCATTTCAACCTCTGTTGGTTTCAAGAAAAAAATAATGATTTATTCAGCAAATATTAAAAAAAGTCCAAGTCACCTTTAGTCCCTTAAAGGAAAATGTTTTTCCTTCTAGGCTAATATCGTCCATTTACAATCGCAAACTGCTTATGACCATAATACGTAATAAGACAACATTTCAGTATCCGAGGAGTGCGGTAACCTCCACTTTAAAACGCCAAGATTCCAGGCATCATTTCGTAACTCGTGTCTTGAGCGTTCAAGAATACCCAAAATATATTTTAATACAACGAGATTACCTAAAATCCAGTATGTTTCAAGCACGTACGTGATTAGTCACTGTTCTATGGGAAGTTAATTTTAAAATTTTTCCCCCTAAAAATGAGTTCTTCTGTTGCCTTGGCTTTAGGCAACATTTAACTACAATGACACCAAAATACAAATAAAAAATAAAAACACTGTCTGCATTGTTTTCAACAATTATTGGGAAAAACAAACAAACTCGAATCACATGTGTATGGATTTTGATGTATTTTTAGTTAAATTCAAATATTGAAACACGAAGGGCACTTTAAACAGTAAAACAAAACCACCCGAACCGACGACCAAGCGAGCACGTTGAAGGAGGAAATTGGTGGTTGAAACTGGGTGCCTTATCTCGAGCTCTTAATCGCTGTTTCTAAAAACAATGCCCTTTAGCAATTAAACATATGCACATCCAGCCACATCCAACCGTCCACAAAAACATAAAGATTGTTATCTACAAAGTACTTAGTGCACCATCAGCAAACACTAAAAACATCTTGCGCCGTAGCGAACCGCAGCGTCATACGTTGCGCGTCATATCAAAATGGTTATATTCGACGCAGTTTTCAAATTTCGGTTGCAACGGCTAACATAAACCACACGATGGCAATTCAGATGAAATGCTCGTAAGCGTGTATTTGAAGTACTTCCAATTTTAGTGTAGTCTTTGGGTTTGGACTCATTGAAAAAGTACACAATATTTATGGATTTTTAAACAAAGCTCAAGACATGCTGCAAGTGTTTGATTATGATGGGGATGATTATCATAGAGACGCAGACAGTGACGATTTTTATGCGGAGTAAGGAACGGATGACTGCTGACGGGTGTTGTGTTGATGTGATGGTGCATCACTCATGATAACCTTTTATTTTATCATCAAGGGACTATAATTAAATCTACAGTATGACAATGGGGACAAGAACAGTTTTACTAACTTGACCGTATAAACATAGAATGTTTACCATAAACTATGAGTATCGCGGACAAATGTCGTACTGTTTCCAACAATTGTGTAGCCTTACCCATAGGGTGATCCGTGTCGTGAGATTGCAGTGGACAAATTTATCACCAAAACCACAACCAGCCCAGATTGAAGTAAAAATATGCTTATGAAAGTAAGACCGGCTTAGTGGCAGAAAAATTGGAAACTTTTACAACAAAAAACAGCATATCCTAACGACAATAGTGCACGACGTTAATTGTAAGTCATACCTCAACGTCAAGTTTTTTGCCCAACTTAATTTGCCATTTCTTTGTTTTAATGTTTGACAAAGGGGAGGTCTACAATTGAGCAGAGCTTTAAGCATGTTAAAAAATGGGCGTTTAAATCAATATGCATATGTGACGCGCAAAAAAGAAAGGGACCTAAGGTTAAAAACCAGTTTTGTTCAGGAGAGCCATTTTAAAGATTAGGTCCCTTTCTATTTGCGCTTAGAATATTCGACTTCACTTTTATAAAACGCGCATATCTCTCGGAGGGAACACTTTTGGGGCATGGAATCGGGTCTCATTCGATGCTCAGATGTTGTCCACACGCAGAAAAAAGATATGGTTACTACATGGTCACGGCAACACTAATATGTTCTCTACAATAAAAGCATGTTCGTCGCAACCATAGTATTGTTGTTTGAGTATCATTTTGACAACAGTATGATTGCGGCAATATTAATATTGTTGAAATGTAACAATAGTATTATTGCCAAATTTAGAAATGAAAATATGGTTGCAGCAACCATATAAACATGGTTGATGCAACAGAAGTATTGTTGTTTTAAATTTAAATTTAAACAATAACATGATTACGGCAATCATACAGTATGGTTGCGACTATGAATTTTTTCATATATTTAAAATCTGCCTGCTCTTAAGTATATAGCGATTGATCGTGGTTTAATCACATTCGTTACTTGGTGTCTACGGATGGTGAAGTAGCACTCACGCCTGTTGGCAACTAAAAGTATTTTGTTTTTCAATATAAAAATGACCTTTGAGCTAATTGTAATGCAATTAAAAATAACTTGCTTGATAAAAATCTCTATTTTTGAATAACAACACCCAATCCTTATAAATAATTTTGGGGATCATAGTATGGTTGATCGAATCATACTATGGTTGTACGGATAATAGCATGGTTGCGTGCGCATCATACTATGGTTGTATAAGAAAAATACTATGGTTGGGAGGATCATACTATTGTTGTGGAGATCATTGTATGGTTGAGTGTGATTCATACTATGGTTGTGGGGATCATAGTATGGTTGTGAGTGAATCATACTATGGTTGTGAGGATCATACTATGGTTGTTTACGAAAAATACTATGGTTGTGAGGATCATACTATTGTTGTGGAGATCATGGTATGGTTGAGTGTGAATCATACTATGGTTGTGGGGATCATAGTATGGTTGCGAATGAATCATACTATGGTTGAGAGGATTATACTATGGTTGTATACGAAAAATACTATGGTTGTGAGGATCATAATATGATTGTGGAGATTATAGTATGGTTGAGTGTGAATCATACTATTGTTGTGAAGATCATAATATTGTTGTGCCATAACCATATACCCAATAATAGTATGATCCTCTTCGAATATTGTCACTCCAACCATACTTTTTTTCTGCGTGCACATCAAAAAAAGAAAAAAATGAAAATTGATTTGTTTACCCTTAGGTCCCTTTCTCTATGCGCTGTCACATATCGTGATTTTTTTGGTCAGCATAATCGACCAAATGTGTCCACAATCGGTAGAATTGTGAGCAAATTTCAGCAAGCCGGATCTTTAGGATATGTGAAAACACCTGTGCATTCTCTCACAGTTCGTTCTACGGAAAACATTGATGTTGTTCATGATACTGTGGCAGGAAAGCAGCTAACCTTGACTCATAACTGGTGTTCGCGATCGCAAAATGACAAGAGAGTTCTTGTGAGCAGCAATTAAGGATATGATCCTGGACGATATGTTGTTCTAACAGGATGTTGCCTCACAGACAACAATGCTACGGCTCTTTTGCGCGAGAAATTCAACGTCCGTGTTATTTTACGATTTGATACCGTTGATTTTTTTGAGGTGAAAAAAGTGTACGTCAATAAGCCAAGAACAATTCATGAGTTAGAGAATGAGATGACATTGCATCTACATTATGTCTCACAGTCATTGAAAATATGAACTGTCGGCTAGAAGTATGCCACAGATGCCGTGGCAAGCACTTGGCCGATATTTTGTTTCACACATAATTGTCATAGATCTTTCTAACATAATAAAAAATACTAAAATAATTGTCTGAAACCTTTATCTTCAATTTACTAAGAGGGCTGCTATATATATTTCTGGCCTTACAATAAAAATGCGAATATTTATAATCAAAAATGGTTTTATTGTTTTTCAAAGTACTCTCCAGCATGATTTACACACTTTTGCATGCGCTCAAACCAATTGTCGAAGCCCTTTTACCACTTCCAAAACATGAAACACATCTTCTGGCGACGAAAATCGTTGACCACGCATGCTTTTCTTGATGTGCGGGAATAAAAAGAAGTCATTGGGTGCCAAGTCGGGGCTGTACGGCGGATGACCCATCAATTCGACGTTTTGGCCGGTTAAAAAGGCGCTGGTTTGAGCCGATGTGTAAGAGCTCGCATTGTCATGGTGCACAATGATTCGTCTTCTCTTGTTCGTTTTTCGTTTTCGTCAAAAAGGCGCTGGTTTGAGCCGATGTGTAAAAGCTCGCATTGTCATGGTGCACAATGATTCGTCTTCTCTTGTTCGTTTTTAGAATTTCCCCGAAGACTTAAGACAAACTAATTGTGGTGTACCACTCCGAATTGCCCGTCCTACGTTGCTCAAGCGGAACAGTCACCACATGACCAGTTTTGCCGAAGAAACAGGAGACTATTTGCTTCGAAGTGATTCTTCCACGAACAACTTTCGTTGGATTTGGCTCGTCTTCAAAGACCCACACGGTCGATAGCTGTTTTGTTTCGGGTTCATACGCATAGATCCATGACTCGTCACCTGTGACGATCTTTTAAATGTCTTTTGAAGCACCGCGATCGTATTTTTTCAAAATATCTTTGCAACAATCGACATGAGCCTTTTTTGAGCGATTTTTAAATTGTGCGGGATCCAACGAGAAAAAACCTTTTTTACGTCCAGTTGTTCATGCTATATCGAATGTATGCTGGTAGAAGAAAAGCCCAAGAATGCCTCTATCTCACGGTATGTCACATGACGATCTTGCGTTATCAGTTCACGCACGGCATCAATGTTCTCTGGCATAACGGCCGTTTTTGGACGACCTTCGTCTTTGAGCGAGCGTCGGCCACGATTGAATTCATTAAACCAGTTTTTTACAGTGCTATAGAATGGTGCTTCATCGCCATAAAAAGATTAATGTTCATCGATGCACTCTTGTCGTGATAATCCACGTCGAAAGTTGTGAAAAATTGATTTTTCAAGTAACTGTAATCAACACAAATGATTGTCGTACGTCAAAACGTTCCGACTTCGTTTATGCTAAAAAATGTCAAACTATCCAATGGAAATGTCAGATGGCGCCAGAAATATATATGGCAACCCTCGTATTAGCATAGCGTGTTTTAGTTGGACCACCCTTTAACATAATTGTTTCTTTTTCGGCCGAAACAAGTCTACCATTTATGGTTTTGTGTTTGCCACAAGTATTGCCGACTTAACTCCCCGATTTGACAAACCTAAAAAAAAATTCATTCAATGCTCAGAGGCTGACGCTTAAAATTAATTGTTTTTATTTATTTGTTCATATATTTTTAAAGTAATGCCAAAATTAGAATCTGCACAGAGACCTAGACTCATTAACTTTATGTCGCTAAAAAATTTGCGAGAATATTTAATTTCTACACATTTTACGCTCAAACAAAACAAGATGTATTATTTTTTCTAAACGCCAGCAATTAACATTTTTCAAAGAAAACATGAAAAGTGAGATTAAAAACAGTAGTTCTCATCCGCTTGGTGAGAGCCTGGCCTTAAAGAGTTCGGTTTTTCATTCAACAATTGATGCAAAGCTTTCTGATACAGGTCGTCAAGGACCTGAAATCGCGATAAAAACAGTGTGCAGCCACGAAAATCAATGTCACTTTGCCATTTTGTTAAAAACTTGACTTCTATTTAAATATAGATACAAGAGGTCTTGAGTCGGCTAATCCCTGTTCAATTTGTTTTAATCAAAAACTTAAATTAAAACTGTTTTACTGCAAATGTATATTACTCGACGGACCGGTAGAAATGGTTAAATAATCTACGAATCGAAATGAATATACAAGGTTAAGTAAATAATTCGATAGAATACTCTTTGTACAAATTCATTTTAGCTAGTGTTCACTGTATTTTTCTTAGAAAATGTTTTTGATTATAAAGTAAAATGCATTGATGTTTTAAAGTTCATGGACATTATGTTGGGTTTCCATAATCTCTTATGCGCTCACCACAAATAAAGGTGGTTTTGTCCGGTAAAAGGTTCTGTTTTGGGGCACTTGAAAATGGTGGGCGTCTTTTGTATAATTAAAAGCATTGTTGAAGTTCGTTTGCTTGTCTAGAAAAAAGTAAATATCACCTTTTTATTCTTAAAGGAACTTGGTAATTGTTGTAAGGCAAAGAAGCGGGTAAACTCAGAAAAAAATGTGTGTAAGCAAAAGTTTTCTCTTTTAAGTTCCTCGTACAATATGACAATTGTCTAGCCATATGGTGAATGTCATAGTGTAGCCGCAGTGGGAACGTACATAGAATCTTCTTTCGACGAAGGACCCCGATTTAATGAGTTGAAGACTTGAAATTGTAGATCTTATCTAAAAATTGCATCAGCTATTGCTTTTAATTTGTAGTTTCTACGAAGAGGGTATAAAATAATAAATGCGAAAAGCACTTCCAAATTTACAATAGGCGTGTTCGATTGACACTAGTTTGTTAAACAAGTAAGTGTTCGCTATGGCGATAACTTCAGAATTCTACGAGAAATTATCTATATTTCTATTAGCATCACAAACCATTTGAGTTTATAATTTCTAATTTGTAGAAAAGAGTCCTTCAAGAAATACCTTAAGCGAGCTTAAACTGGCTTAATGTTATTCTTAAATAATTTTTTTCTTAACGGGTTTAAGCGCAAATTGTCTTTGGTGACAATTTGAAACGAACAGTCAGTAGAAAACAAAAATAATTTGGGGTTTTTGTAACTCACACGAATTCGTTCACTAAGTATAAAATTAGAATTAAAAAATTTTCAATTTGTATTTTGCAAGTTTAATAAGTTTTAAAGACCACCCTGAATTTAATGCAAACTCAAAACTACTAAATTAATATGAAGACTTTCAAAATGTAACGTAAATAAATTTCAAACTTGAAAGAGCCTAGTTTAGCAGGTCATAAAATAACGTAAACAGGAGCAGCCACGATTATATAGGGTAGTATAATCATAATGCACGATGTTAATTGTGAGTCACACCTTAACGTCAAGTTTTTTTCCAAACTTAATTTGCCATTTCATTGTGTCAGATTTTGACAAATTAAACCATAACCTTCGTGATTTGTTTGTCAGCATAATCGACCAAATGTGTTCACAATCGGAAGAATTGTGCGCAAATTTCAGCAAACCGGATCTGTAGGAAATGTGAAAACATCTGTGCTTGTTTGCCCAGTTCGTTCTGTCATCGTGCCGTATTTCCTCGAAAATGAGGTCGGCCAAGCAGTTACCGTGAATGATGTTCACTAGCGATATCGAAAGATGATATCGGACTTTTTGTGGCCAGAAAATGAGGCTATGGACCTGGACGATAAGTGCTTCTAACAGGATGGTGCCACTTGCCACTCAGCCAGCGAAACAAGGGCTCTTTTGCGTAAGAAATTCAATGGCAGTGTCATCTTACGCCTTGGCATGTTCATTGGCCGCCACGATCATGTGGCGATACGACATTAGGCCATACGACATTAGGCCATACGACATTAGGCCATACGACATTAGGCCATACGACATTAGGCCATACGACATTAGGCCATACGACATTAGGCCATGCACAAGAGCTTATGGATGGGATAATTCTGCACATTAACGGTATTGAACCTTTATTATGTCTCTCAGTCATTGAAAATATAAACCCTCAGTGGCGATATTTTATTTCACAAATAATTGTAATAGATTCTTCTCTCATAATAAAATATATTTAAATAATTCTCTAAAAACGCTTTTTTTTATTTACAATTAACATCATGCGTTTTAGTTGGACCACCCTTTACATGCCTTTTTGCCATTTTATAAAAAAAAACTTGTCTTTCATTAAGATGTGATGCAGGAAAAGGCCTCGAGCAGTTTTTGAAGACATACTTCTGGACTGTTTCTTTAGACAAATGACTTTACTGTTGCGGTTTTGTAATCCAGTCTCATTTGTCGAGGCTTAACCTAAAGCACCACTATTATCAATGTATCAAAGACTTTTTAACGATTTGGTCGGAAACAGTCGATTTCGGGCCGTTTTTGCCGGTTTTTGGTGATATTTTGGCAGGTAAAAAAATTTCCAGCGGCAACACTGGTCTCGAACCGTTATATTCGTGGTCAAAGTGCCACAACAATAACTATTGATGTTAAATTTCAAATTTGTGTTATGTTGTTTGGTTTGATTTAAAGAAAAAATTAAAGTTATCTGAAATCATTTTACATATTTTAACCTTTTCTGAGTTCTGTCTATTTAGGTCGGCGTTTATATATAACGTTTATTTATCGTCAATCGTATTCTTTAAGTTTGAGGTTGAATTACATTTTTGGAAGCATCATGTCTAACTCAAAAATTACCCCTTTATTTTGTCTCTTGCCTAATAAAGGCTACAGAATTTTTCCTCGAGTGTATCTGTGAGAAAAACATGAAGTTATTTTCCGTACTTTTTCCCTGCATATACATTTTGGGTGTCTGTGGGTATTTATTTGGTAGGCAGTTTAATGACAGACCTTATGTTACATTATGTTAACTTTCCTCAACATGTTTTAACATGATTTTCATGTTTAAAGGTATTTTTTGTAAGTCTTGCTTGTCGTCTTCGCCGTTGTTTTCCTCCCCCCAGTATTTTACAAAGCCTTGAAATTAAATAGGTGTCTACGCTTCTTTCCACTCCCCTTATCTCCTGCTTTCATTGGTCGTATATTTGTATGAGTTTGGGTTGTTTTCCTCTTTAATATGACTTTATTGTTGGTTTAGTTGGTGGGTTGATTCGGTTCGGTTTGGTCTGTTTTGGCCGTCCACCGTCGACCGTTGAAATGCTCACCGCTTTTCGTACCATTGTTCTCGCTGCTGTATTTGCTGTTGCCCCCGTTCAAGTACAAGAATCTCCGGGTCTTTTTCTGGGCCGTAATGAACGTTCATTTAATGAGGTCGACCATTAATGTGGTGTTAGTTTTGTATTTTGTGTAATTGGTCTCTGGTGAATTTCGAATGTTTAATATTCGGCCTCTAAGTGTTAGAGAAAAACTGCGGTAAAAATTTCCCAAAATGAATTTGAGGTTTTATTTATTGCATTCGGCCACGACAAATGGAGGGGGAGCGGAAAGTGGATTTATGTGCAATTCAACAGCTCTTCGTAAGCATCACTAAAGGAAACGTATATGAAATGTCCTTGAAATCATCAATGATTTTTAAGTATGTTTGCACTTTAAGTTGAATTAATTTTTATGCATTTATGGTGAGACATTGACGTTGTATACTAGAGATATCTACTGGATGATTTAATTGAAATGAAGTTTTTTGACGATAATAAAACAGTGTGACAGAGAAAAAAATACCTGGGAAATGATATTATTTTTCTTGTAGGTCTTGCTGAGCACAACAAGAAACCGGTTTTGAAATTTCTCAAACACCTCTAAAATATGGAGTTACGGGTAAAAAACCGGTTTTTCAGATCTTACGCACTTATAAATATATGCTAGTTACTTGGTTGAATATCAACCGATTATAAGTTTTTCAACTGATTTGGAAAGAAGAAACTGCAAGCTTTCGAATGTATACACTTTTAAAATCACACTGAAAAAAATCTGTGTGATTTTCCTGTAAACTCATTTTTTGTAATTTTTTAACTTTGGATGCGATTTTACACAGAATTTTTTAAAAGGAAGCGAACAATTTTTGAACTGAATCATAAAAAGAGTTCTTACAAATACAAATCGGTGTCATTTTTAAAAAGCCGTTAGAAACTGATTGAGTTATTTAACTATTATTAAAAAGAATTTTTTTGAAAATACTCGTATATAATTTTTGGCCAAACTAATCAGAAATATTTGTTTGACCGTTTTTTTTTTTATTGAATATCTCAGTATCTTGAATATCTAGTATACTAAATTTGTCATTTTGTTTGCAGCTCCTCGAAATATTGGTCGAAGACTCCATAAGGTAAACAATATTATTAATCCTTGTAAAATTCTAGGACGATCTGGCCCATGCGTGAGCCTGTTTGAAGACTGGGGGAAAAGTTTTTCTTTGAGGCACTAAAGATACCTTGAAAAAATATGCAAATTTGTTTTGAGTATTTGCATTAAAAAACTATAATTTTTTCTGAAAGAAAAATTTTTAAAATGGATATTATAAATTGAGACGCACAAAACTGCAAAAAATTGCTTTTCATCAACTTTTCACTTTTTTTTGATGTGGACAACATCTGAGCATCGAATGAGACCGATCCCATGCCCCAAAAGTGCTCTCCCTGAGATATGCGCGTTTTATGAAAGTGAAATCGAGGATTCAAAGCGCAAATAGAAAGTGACCTCATCTTTAAAACGGCTCTCCTGAACATAACTGGTTTTTCACCTTAGGTCCCTTTCTATTTTGCGCGTCACATATACTGAATTTGAAGCAAATTTATCTACGCATTTAAAAAATGGTTTATTTTGAAGTTTTGACCGAGATTAGGATCGGATTAAAGGGGCCAAAAAGAGGTCCCTTATGAATGAACCTCCGATAAATAGTTGGTTAATGCCGGTTTTACAAAGAATCTTAAAACGGATTTATTTTGAAGATTTGGCTGAGATTTGAGTTGGACCCATTGATCCACGCGCCCCTAAGAACGGACAATTCAGGGTGCGTTCTGGCCGAACTCAAAAATGTTTTTAATTTTTGAAAACAATTGGTACTACAAAGTTTGACAATCTTAGTAAGGGAGCGTTAGTCTGTTGCAGAACGCCTTAAAGTTTTATAAAACATTTAGCTGTAGTGCGATGATTAGCCAGCATGTTTACCTTACAACTAAACTGAGGTTTAAATCCCGGTAAGAACATCTTAAATTTGTCAGTGGCAGTTTCCACCACATACATTTCGACGACTTTACGAGTAAAAGCAATTTATCTTTAAGCGATGTAAAACTTTTCTATAAAGTTAACTAGTCTTTCGGACCCGGTGTTAAACTTAAGGTCCCTATAAGTAAGTATTATATCGTCAAGGTTCTCTGATTTAATAAAAGTTCCCCGTTGAGGGAATCATGTAGAAATGTGTTAGGCAAAGAGTACATTTTGCACATTGTGGTATTTTTTCGGTCAACATTCAGTCTAATCTATACTTTTCTTAAGTGCAGCAGGGCCTAAAGATTCTATGAAGAATAGAGAGACTTATCTGATAGAATTACAGTTTTGAGGCTATACTCGTATGAACCATTGCTTGATTTTTTCGGTCAACATTCAGTATAGTCTATATTTTTCTTAAGTGCAGCAGGGCCTATAGATTCTGTGAAGAATAGAGAGACTTATTCGATGAATTAACATTTTTCTTTTCGGATTCGTGAAGAAACCCATTGGCATATTATTAAATGGGCACTAGAAAGCCCGTACATTCGGGCCTCAAATTAAGGCAAATCTTAGGAGATAATGTATATTGAGATTAGAGTGGAAATTCCGCTCTTTCTGGGTAACCATATGTCGTTGTTCGAAATGACCTTATTTTTGGAACTCTAGGAGCCTTTGGCTTATATTAATGTTATTTTAAAATTAATGTTTTTTTACGATATATGACGAAATTTAAGGTTGTTTTTAATATCCATAACTGTGGACATCACAGTTAAAGAAGGCCGATTTATTGGTCCCTATGGGTGGGTCCGTGTGCAAAAATAGCCCAAATCAGATACGTAGATACGAATTTGGATTTGTGAGAAAAACTCAGTGTTTCTGGCGACCAATATTTTCCCGAGCAGTACTAGATATTTTTTGGGCTCCTAGGGCCCATGGCCAAGCTAATTTTTGGGGCAGTTAGTTCGTATACGGCTACTATTGCCAACCAAGACTAAAAGGTGTTTTTTTAGACGTGTGGTTTTCAATCAGGACACACTTTTTTTGGTCACACTTTCGTAGTTGGTTTTTTGAAAGCTATAACATTATTTATGCTCAGTTTTTTTTGCAATTTCATAGTAAAAAGACTTACTCCGAAAAAACCTTTCCAAATCGTGGTGAATGGGCCCAAAATGAGATGGCCACCGATCCTAATTTTTACAAGAATAGGTACGTTAATAACCCAAAATTGTCGCATTTTGAGTAATGAAAATCCATAAGCTATTGTTGAGACGCCGTTACATCCTCAAAAAGTCACTGTTTGGTGTGATCTATAGGCAAAGGGAATCATTCGTCCATATTTCTTTAAAAATAAGGCTGGCCATAATTTTACTGTCAATGGGGAACGCTATACAGCAATGATTAAAGACTTTTTCGTGCCTGAATTGGAGGTTGTTGGTGTGGACGACCGTTGGTTCAAACAAGACTGCGCTACATGCCATACAGACAACGAAAAATCAATTTATTGAAGGAAATTTTTGGTGAGTGTATTATATCGCGTCGTGGACCTGTGGCGTGGATTCTAAGAACGTGCTATTTAACGCCGTTGGACTATTTTTTGTGGGGTTATGTGAAGTCGCTTGTCAACGCAGATAAGCCTGACACGATTGACGCATTGGAAGAGAATTTTCGGCGCGTTATTGCTGACATAAGGCCCTAAATGTTGCCAAAATTGATCGAAAATTGGCCCTCTCGGCTGGAATTTATTCGAGCCAGCTGCAGCGGTCAATTGCCCGAAATCATTTTTAAAACATAATGGCAAACCCTTAGGTTTATAAAAAAGCTAAATTCTTGGCCATAACATAAAATTATATGCGTTTTAATTCTTCTTGAAAACCACACGTCTGAAAGAAATTCCCTTTATGATTTTTAATTAATTTATTAAAGTTATATAAGTATAGTGAATTGGTCAGGACTTTTTTTTAGTCCCTCAGAGGGAAAAATTTGCCCCTCTGTCCGGATTTGGACCATTTTCAATACCAACTATTTCTGCAACTAGTCGTCATATATATGTCAACTTTAAAGTCTCTACTATGGAGTTCTTAAGAGAATGGAAAACTTATAGGGTGGAAAGTATAAACAATTCGGTCACCACCTCGATGTTGCAACTGTCCTCCTCTATACGATCGCCTTTAATTGCGTCGGTACGAGGTTTTTACAGCTTTAAGCATACGTTTTGTCTTTCCTCATTTTATTTCGAATTTTTTCAATTATTTAAAAATCAGTAGTACCGATGGGATTGTGTACACAATTAAACTACTAATAACGATGTTCATCCAAACTTTAGTTTATAACTTTAAGTTTATTTGAACTTGCGTCAATTGGTATTACAATTTGTGTCCTTCACAAAATTTTCTAAAATTTTATGATAAACCTTGGTTATGAAAACTAATTACTAAAGAAAAATTTGTCATCTATTGCATTCCACACAAAATTTAGTCAATTCGACAAAAAAATCTCTTTAAATATTAAATTTGGAGAAAAGGCTGTTATGATTGGAATGTATTTTAGATATAACTCACGCTCTCACTCTACTGTAAAAAAAATTTGTAACCGCAATGCCGATTAAATTCCTATGGTTTCTTTTTTAAAAAAAATAACCAAAATCCGCTGATCTGAACATGGATATTCAGAGCAAAGGTTTGGCATTTTTCTACAATCTAAAATATTATTCATCTTATAAAGTGATTGATGTATGTATTCAAATTTTGGTTTCAGATCTTCTGTACTATATTTTAGCAGCAAATAATTTGAAATTTCCATTAAAAATCACAATTATAGAAGGGTGAAAGTCACGGTATTTCCTCCTGAAAAACTAGAAAGAGGGCTATAATAGCGTGTGGGAGAAGATTATCGTCAGTGTTAACAGGATTTGAACTGTATGCATTAGAATTATTCAAAAAATGCTAACGCTTTTTTATTGCTTTGCCTTGAGACTAGGATGTAATATAAAGCCATCTTTCGAAATTGTGAAATTTCCTCCAAAATAACATCGTCGACACCAGAGCCCTACAATCCCAACTTAAGCCCGCTGAGTTTAGACAAATGTTAAGGTTTTACGCACTGAGGATTATGACTTTGCAGGGGACAAAACTGAAACTAGTCTACATACAAATAAAAATACATATTCGGAAAATAAATGTCATACTCGTATTTGAATAAAAATGGTCATGTCGTAGACTAGACTCTATCTAGCTGACATTAGCATAGCTAATTGTGTCAATAGCTTTCTCATATTCTTATCTTCATAACACTCTTTAAGTAGTTAATAAATTAACTTGTTTGGGTCTAGTGTCAACAGACTTAAAAAACACACTTGTATATTTTGCAAGTTCAATTGAAATTGGTGAAAACAGAAAAAAAACACTCCTCTAATGCTGGTCTATTGAAATAAACCGCAGTTTAAATAGTGCGTCACAAAAGCAACAGATGACGCAAAAGGCTCCGAAATGGAACAATAGCACGATCAAACCAAAAAACGATGACAAATACGGCAAATTGACACAACTTCAGTTTACTGTCAGAAGAGATAATACAGCACTACAATGATGCGAAATTGAAATAATGATGAATCGAGGACTTTTCTTAATGCGAGTGAAAAGTAAACAGTTCCTCGTATCAACTTCAATAGTCACTTTTATTGTGGAAGGGAGTTTTGTTTAAGGCGGGGTATTATGATGTGGCTAACAATCAGTGAGGGGTCCATTAAAACTTAACCGATCAACTCAGAATTATTTTCCGAGTCGATTTAGACATGTTCGCCTGTCCGTCCATTTACTCTTGTAATCAAAGTGTATGTCTTAAAAATGATCCGTTCTTGATGAAACGTTGCATAATATTCTGATTTTCGGCAAATGATGGTTACGATCCAAATTCTGGTATAGCCCCCAAATGTACCGACCTTACAGCGGCAAATTTTATCAGACTTCAATCCAATTTGGACTGCTATATATATTTCTGACCTAATAATGAAAATGCGAATATTTATCATCAAAAATGGTTTTATTGTTTTTAAACTATTCTTCAGCATGATTTTTACACTTTTGCATGAGCTCAAACCAATTGTCGAAGCCCTTTTTCCACTCCGATTGAGACACCTCCAAACCATGGTTTTTTAACGCTTCAACATCATCTTCTGGCGACGAAAATTGCCGACCACGCATTTTTCTTGATGTGTGGGAATAAAAAAAGCCAAGGGTGCCAAGTCATTGCTGTACGGCGGATGACCCATCAATTCGACGTTTTGGCCGGTCAAAAAGGCGCTGGTTTGACCCGATGTATGAGAGCTCGTATTGTCAGGGTGCACAATGATTCGTCTTCTCTTGTTCGTTTTTCGAATTTCTCCGAAGAGTTCAGGCAAACAAAGTGTTGTACCACTCAGAATTGACCGTCCTACGTTGCTCAAGCGGAACAGCCGCCACATGACCAGTTTTGCCGAAGAAACAGACGACCATTTGCTTCGAAGTCCTTCTTCCACGAACACTTTCGTTGGATTTGACTCGTCTTCGAAGACCCACACGGTCGATTGCTGTTTTGTTTCGGGCTCATACGCATAGATACATGATGCGGATTTTTCAAGAAAAACTACTTTTTCTGGACAAAACTGTTTTGTTGCAACAAAGTCTCTAATTCATTCTCATATTTTGTTCCGAAGAATAAAAGATGTCTGAAATGCATTTTCTGAAAGTTTTATTGACTATTTAATAGCTTATGTGCCTAGTGGATGTTAGGGCGTCATTGCTTATACATTCGTCATTCGCCGAAAAGGTATACTACTTTGTTTTGCCGCGAATTTGGTTAACATTAGTCTTGACAATTCACATTTGGCAGTCGTGAAGTAGAGTCGTGGCAAATTTTATTATGGAGAAATATTCGATAAAAGGATTTGTTTTTGTTTCAATTTAAGATTCAGTTGGCAGGAGAGCTTTTCCACAAGACCATTAACGCCTTCGTACATTTGCCAATAGGATGTTACAGCTCGCCCATGACACCCCGATTTTCATGAAAAAAAACATAATGAGTGTCGAGATACATTTACATTTTCATATGAATGGATATGTGAATAAACAGAATAGTCGGTTCTGGTCAATGAAAAACCCAGAATCAGTCACCTTTGCATCCATTAAAAGTGACAATCTGGTGTGTATTTGGTCAGGAGAAATCATTGGGCCTTACTTCTATGAAAATGAAAACGGCGTAACGGTAACTGTCAATGGGAAGCGATATCGTGATATGATTGAAAACTAACTTTTAAACGCCAGAACTGCATGCTTTGAGCTTGATTAACATGTGGTATCAACAAGACGGTGCCACATCGTATACAGCCAGGATTATTTTGAAATTACTGCGAGACCTCTTTCCGCAACAAGTTATTTCAAGAAATGGTGATGTTGCTTAGCCTCCACGGTTGCCTGATTTGACTTCTCTGGACTTCTTTTTGTGAGGTTTATGCAAACAAACCAGAAACGCTTGAGCAACTCAAACAAAATATTCGTGATGAAATAATTGAAATACCGCGTGAAATGTGTGAGAATGTAATGAAAAATGTGCTCACAATGTCTCGCATTTGTGAGGCTAACAGAGGCGGACATTTATCTGATATTGTATTCCATACATAATTGCCGACATTAAATAAAACATTAATCAATATAAGATTCATTCTTTTTCATTTAATCAAAAAATATAAACAAACAAAGTAGTATACCTTGCCGGCGGACACCCTGTATAGGATTTGTCACGAAATACTCATTTTTTTTTAGGACAAAACTGTTGCATATATTTTGGCCAACAAATAATCCAGTCCTTTGAAGTTGTGAGTTTTCTTTTCGCTTGTAATGCAAGTATTTTTCAATTTAATCTTATTTTTACATTTTAAAAACAAAAACAAAAAATAAAAAAATAACTTTTAAAATTGCTTTTGACAAATTATTTAAAATACTCTTCTTAGTTGCATGTGTAATGGCCACTACTGTCATCGTATATGTTTAAGTTTTGAGCCTATGCATGTTTTATTAAATATGTTGCTTATTCTTGTGAACATTCAATCGAACTACTACGGTGTGATCTGAAAATGTGAGCATAACCATCGAAACTTGAGGATAAAATGACATTCCATAAAAAAAATGTCAGACAACAACTGCTACACGCAGGAAAAAAAGTATGGTTGGGGTAACAATATTCGAAGAGCATCATACTATTGTTGGTTATATGGTTGTGGCACAACAATATTATAATCATCACAACAATAGTATGGTTCACACACAACCATACTATGATCCTCATAACAATATTATGGTCCTCACAACAATAGAATTATTCACACACAACCATACTATGATCCCCACAACCATAGTATGATTCACACTCAAACATACTATGATCTCCATAACCATATTATGATCCTCACAACCATAGTATGTTGCACATACAACCATAGTATGATCCTTAGAACCATAGTATGACTTACACACAACCATGCTATGATCCCCAAATTTGTTTGCAAAGATTGGGTTATGTTGTTATTCAAGAATAGAGATTTTTATTAAATAAGTTATGTAAAAATACATAAAACTCTTTATAAAGGGAGTGATTTATTTAACAGTAGAAACAATTCATTTATTTAAAAATATTTCAGTTATACTAATCCGTAGTTTGTTTTGAAAAAATTTAATTTTTATATAGAAACTACTATTATTGCGTAAGACTCGTAAAAATAACATTGTCAAATTTAAAATAAATTGCGATTTTGCCTGTTTGATTGCCGTAATCATGTTATTGTTAACAAAAAACCTATGAAACAATACTTTTTCCCACCAACCATATTTATATTGTTGCTACAACTATATTATCATTTTTTAATTTGGCAACAATGCTTTTGTTACATTTCAACAATAATAATATTGCCGCAATCATACTATTGTCAAAATTAAATTCAAAAAATAATACTAAGGTTGCGATAACCATACTTTTATTGCAGAGAACATACTATTGTTGCCGTGACCATATAGTAACCATATTTTTTCTCTGCGTGTAGTTTAACCGAACTCCAACCACCACGAAAAGTCGCCTGTCCACGAGGAAAAGTCTTATGCAAACAAATTTCACATCTGACACAAAATTGAAAACCTGACATTGCGGGTCATATTTGCGTCGTTGCACCAACATCAACAGCGGCACAAGACCGACCACACATACGCTATCTCTGTGCGCGACCGTAAATTAACCTATAAATAATGTTAATAAAAATCCTCAACTTTACTGTGGTTGCATATTTAATAAATCAATCACTTTTGCCACTGAGGGCAGGTGCACCCATACATATTTACTCGTATACATACATACTTAATATAGAAATAGTATATACTCGTATGTAAACAGTTTAAGCATAAACGGCATACATGCGCATATACTAGATACGTTGTGGTAAGCATAATGTTGTGCATAAATAATTATCGACGAAAAAAAAAATCTATTATAAACTCAATTTTAAAGTTATTTTTTCTTTGTTGTACTCGTAATACTCGTACACGAACAGCGCTATTGTTAATGAAACTCCAACACCACAAGATTGCCGGCACAGATTGCATGGTTAACGCTGTACACTGGCGAGCTTCTTTTACAGTAACTTGCAGTACTTTCCAAGCCGTTACTGCTGTGGTGAGTGGCTGGCAAGTTGGTTGGGTTGTATCGTGGTATGTTCTGTGCTGCGATGGCTGCATGGAGAGATTCATCATGGCGTTGCAAATTACGCTGCATCGTCATATTATCGGCCGTGTAAAAAAAAAGTTGAAACCTCCAAAAAAAAACACCGCAGTCTGTAACATTTCCTAGTTAACATGTTCCGATGAAAACTTCGTGCACATGTTACCCAGAAAAGGCCAGAATACGAGTACACGTGCAGTGAAAAACATGCATTCCCAGCAAAATAATCTGTGTACTACGAGTATTATGCTGGTTTGTATAGAAAGAACATACGATCTTTATGAAAGTGCAATAGACATCGAAATAATATTTCCATAGAGCGACTAGGCGAAAAGAACAGTATTGCGTCGTATCCAAGCTCTCCAAGTCGAAGAGGCACCACCACAATTAACCGCTGTCGAAGTTGTCAATTGCGTCTACAGCGCAAAGATATGTTTTAGGTCAGGTCCACTCAGAAAAACTAAACGAAAAGCAGAGTATTGCGTCGCTCTCCAAGTCGAAGAGGCACCACCACAATTAACCGCTGTCGAAGTTGCCAATTGCGTCTACAGCGCAAAGATATGTTTTAGGTCGGGTCCACTCAGAAAAATTAATATTCGTACTACTCGTATTAACGAAACAAACTTCTTATTATGTTCTTCGTACATTCTTCACATTATTTGACGAAGTTTTTCACACATTTCGTGTGTTTTGCGAAGAAGTTTTAACGAATTTAGGAAAAGGATTCTGAAAAAAAACTTCTTAAAAATTTTGTAATTTTTTTTATACGAATATGTTTTATGAAAAGTTTCATATTTTGTACGAACTTTCATCGTAAAATATTTCGTAGAAATTTCGTAATTTTAGCTTCATCTATTTTACGAAAATGTTCTTATTTTGTATGAAATATCTTCATAAGAAAATTGTTCGTTATTTTGAGGAACATCGTTTTGTACTTGTGCATACGTAAATGTGTAATTCTCATTAATTTGAATGAGACTAATGTACGAGGGCTGCTATATATATGTATTTCTGGCCTAATAATGAAAATGCGAATATTTGTCATCAAAAATGGTTTTATTGTTTTTCAAAGTGTTCTCCAGCATGATTTATACACTTTTGCATGCGCTCAAACCTATTGTCGAAACACTTTTTCCACTCCAATCGAGACACCTCCAAAACATGTTTTTGAACGCTTCAACAGCTTTTTCTGGCGAAGAAATTCGTTGACCACGCATTTTTTTCTTGATGTGCGGGAATAAAGTCATTGGGTGCCAAGTCAGGGCTGTACGGCAAATGACCTATCAATTCGACGTTTTGGCCGGTCAAAAAGGCGCTGGTTTAGAGCCGATGTTCGTTTTTCGAATTTCTCCGAAGACTTCAGTCAAACAAATTGTGGTGTACCACTCAGAACAGTCGCCACATGACCAGTTTTTCCGAAGAAACAGGCGACCATTTGCTTCAAAGTGTTTCTTCCGCGAACAGCTTCCGTTGGATTTGGCTCGTCTTCGAAGAACCACACTGTCGATTGCTGTTTTGTTTCGGGCTCATACGCATAGATCCATGATTCGTCACCTGTGACGATCTTATAAACGTCTTTTGCCGCACCGCGATCGTATTTTTTTAAATTTCTTTGCACCAATCGTTACGAGCCTTTTTTTGAGCGTTTGTCAAATTGTGCGGGATTCAACGAGAATAAACCTTTTTTACGGCCAGGTGTTCATGCAATATCGAATGTAGGGCCTTTTCGGAAATGCAACGTTGCGCTGCAACTGTTGCGCAACTTTGAACCTGTTGCACAGCAGTTGCCGATCAGCTGTTGCAGATGATCATTCACTGCATCAGCCATTTTAATACTGCGTGTTTTTAGTATTTTTGCCCATCATATGTTTGATAGTTGCTTTTTAGAACATCTGACGCTTGCAGTGTTGCCGGACTTTGTAATTAAGTATGCGTTGCGCAGTACATGCAGTGTTGCAATTCCGAAAAGGCCCGTATGCTGGTGGAAGTAATGCCCAACGATGCCTCTATCTCACGGTATGTCACATGACGATCTTGCATTATCATTTCACGCCCGACATGAATGTTCTCTGGCACAACGGCCGTTTTTGGACGACCCTCGTCTTTGAGCGATCGTCGGACACGATTTAATTCATTAAACTAGCTTTTCACAGTGCTATAGGATGGCGCTTCATCGCCATACAAAGATTTAAGTTCATCGATGCACTCTTAACGTGATAATCCACGTCGAAGGTTGTGAAAAATGAGCGCACGAAAATGTTCACGAGTTAATTTCAGTTTTTTGCCACATTGAATTTTTCAAGTCACTGTAAACAACTCAAATGATGGTCGTACGTCAAAACGTTCTGAGAACGTTTATGCTAACAGATGTCAAACTTTCCAATGGAAATGTCAGATGGCGCCAGACAAAACTTAGCGTTGCCTAGGCCAGAAATATATATAGCAACCCTCGTACCTTTAAAAGAGTTATTCTTGACTACAGATCAAGTAGAATAAACTTTCTGAAACTAAGTGCTGTCAATGATAGTTTAATGTCTTTTAACAACGCCTCAACAGTGTTATACCGGAAAATCTGTTTAATGTTGATTCAAATATATTCTCACGGATGAATGATAGGAGGCTTTCCCTTTCAAATAATGCATAATCATTTCGACTGATTTGCGGCGAGGTATATCATAAATTACCACAATCAACCCAACAAACATAGGCTCCCTCCCCGCTAATTCAATTGCCAACGCCCCAATTTTAATTTACCTCTAAATTTTAATTAAAAACAAAATTTATTTTTAAACTTTTAGGTACAAACAAACACCCAAAAATTCTTGTTTTATCTGTTTCAACCTTTTAAATCGCCCCTAGGCCATTTGATGTGAGTTTCTTTGCCCAGCCATAGCTCTTTGGCTATTCTTTGTCGTTGGTATTCGAACGATTTGAACATTCACACACGCGCATAGTACAACTTTAAACGACGGCCGAAACGCGTTTAACGAAATCCATACACCTTCATGCTTAATAGAGCATTAACCTGTAAGACGAAGATAATTTATTATTATCTAGATGTTGGTGGTGGGAAATTATTTAATATTTCTCTGAACCCGTTGCGTTGGTAAATCATTTACAGAAACTAAATAATCATCGTTTTTTGCTTTCAACTGCTACTCTACAATTTACAGTGGGCCCGCCTCCCGTTATGGTATAATTTATCATCGACTATATATGTACATTAGCATAGCACTTTTTTCCGGTGGGTTTTATTGTTCTGATTGCTGGCTCGGCCTGAGCCAATAAAAAATCATTAATCATGCTGTTTACTGCTGCTTCTGCTATAGTTCATTCTGCCACTAAATCAAATTTCATTTTTCTGACAGGTTTTCCATACACTCTCTACTTTTGCCATTTATTTTGAATTTCCCGAACATGATTGATTTTATAGCTGATTTTATGTTTTCTTTTTTAAGGTTTGTTTTTAACTCTGTCCGAAATGCAGTTTTTCTGAGTCGTTAGCACTAGCACCATCATCGTCTTCATCGAAGAAATTGATTGTGAGGATAGGAATTAAAAGCAAATTGGAATGAGTAGCCAATTATAAATGGGGCAGAATGCTAAAAATCGGTTAAAAAGAAACTGGACCACCCAAACACTTGAAAGATATAATGGCAAATATATTCAGGTTAATCTCTTCAAACCAAGCCCAAAACGAAAAGAACTGTGAAGCTGAATAGAAATGTAATTGCCCTAATCAATATCTCAATTTTTGTTATTTTTTTCTACAAAATGCACTCTAAATGGTGCATTTCACCAACATGCAAAGAGACAAAACCAACTTTATGCTAAAATGGGCTAAATCTTAGGTAACATCTACATTATCGCTTAAGTTAGGCTGATGTGATTTGTTTTCTTATGTATTCGCTTGAAATATGTAACAGTGCGAGCGAAGCGAAAAGCGAGTTCAAGCGACAAGGCAGTTCGTGAAAGGGTTTGTAGTATAGAATCGGTTCGTTTGGTTTACGTTTGTTTTCGTTAGGTTTTTAATATCCAATGCATTGTGCATTTTAAGTTTTTATGTTAAACACGAGCTAATTTGAAAAACGGAATTAGAAAAAAATGGAAATACAGTAGAATATGGATAAATGGAACCAGCATAAGTGGGAATCCTCTAAAAGCAGGACAGTTTTGGGGATCCCTGCACACATTGAACAGAATCTTAAGGCAGGAGTTTTGAAACTCTTTAAGTGGGACTTGGTTTTTAAGAATTTATCTCTTTAAGTGGGAATTTTTACCCGTTTAATCCTATAAGTAGGATTTCCCTTTTCATTAAAAAAAGTACGGTTTTTGTATTTTTTTTCTCCCTTGCGGAGTGCGACGCAGGTTTGGTGACTTCTCGCCAAATATGGCGAGAAAAAAACTTTTGGCGACCTACATTTTGCTGATTTGGCGATTACTCTGGCGGATTTCATGAAAACACCATAATTAAATTTTTAAAGGCGTTAATCAAAAAGTAGCAAACTCTAAAACGCCGAAAAATCAATAGTAAACATTTTCGATATTTTGTCTCGCATTCGTAACCTTCCTTCATAGGATAGAGGGTCATAGCTATTGGCCATAGTATTACTGCGGTTATAGTTCCGCAATTTTTTTAATGCCTTGCCAGTTTTTATTCTGGCTCGAGACATTTGTTGTTTCTTTTTCAGAACAAACGTTAAATTTGTGAAATTTATTGACTAGGTTGCCAGACAGACTGTTCAGCTGTTTCTAAGCCCGCGAAGGTTTTTCTTCGGCAGTCTTTGGCTACTGCGGCTAAAAATCAAATGACTTATACGGGAGTCTCATTTGAATTACTGAGAACTACCCTTTGCGTATTATCTTCGGACTGTGGGAGTCTCATTTGAATTACTGAGAATTACCCTTTGCGTATTATCTTCGGACTGTGGGAGCCTCATTTGAATAACTGAGAATAAACCTATGCGTATTATATTTGAACTGTGCGTAGAGCAGTCTTTATAGTCTATATAGTAATTTTGGTCAACAATTTGGCAACAGAGGTTAAAACAATTGACAACCGTGGTATGGTTTTGCGAGCACGGTCCCTTACAAATACAAATTAACATAATATTTCAAGATGTTTTTTCTCAGTTCTTTGAACAAATTGTGCTATTCCCCCTTCTTTGATATGTAGTTCATGATTTCTTCCTTTTAAACAAAACATACATTTAAAGTATTGTTTGACGTAAAAAACTCTTCGGCTAAGTCCAACTTGTACCGGTAAAAAAAATTGAAATTATTACAAACACAACAATTCAACGCAAAATCACAAATAAAAACAATTACGAAGCGCGATACCATCCAATAAAGTATTTTACTTCCTGTTTGGTTGTACTCGTATACACTCGCTTTTTGATTAGCTCTTACTCTGACAACATGTATCATTGCTATAGTAAAACTATTATCGCTTCTCGCATCGCATCGCTTATAGCACTCACTTTGACATCAGCCTAAGATTGGAGTGTTAGAGGACAACACGTCCGGTCCCCGTAGTTGTATCGTGCTCACTGAGGAAAAAGTGCAATTCGTTATCGCTTCTCAGTGAAGCTTTGAAGCATTAGCTCGAAATGGACAACGATTTTGCATGAAAAATCATATTTCTGACAAAGCGCGGTTTTATCTCTGCGGCAATGGTAATAATCAAAATTGCCGTACCTGGAACACCCGTATTTGAGAAACCTTTGTATCCTTACATAGTGACAATTTGGTGCGGATTTTCAGGCAGTGACAGCATTATTCTTTGAAAATTCGTTTACAGAGGCATGCCTTTAATGTCATGATTTAAGCCATGCGTCACAGCCCATGTCTGATCGATCTTTTGCGCCACAAGTTGGCACTCGTGCTGCGATTCTCGCAGTTACACTTTGTGTGTGGGGTTTCGTGAAAGACCAATGATATGCAAATATTAAGGATTCAGGTCCTTGAGGCGAAAATCGGCTTCCGGAAACAGAGCCGGAAAATGCCACTAAGGTCTTGGAAACTTTCGTTTGCATGATTAGCTACAGCACAGCAGATCTAAAGGTGGTCCAACCTTAATGCACGATGGTTATTGTGAGTAACACCTTAACGTAAATCTAAAATTTCTTTGTTTCAGTGTTTGGCAAAATCAACCATAAAGAGCTACAAAAATGAGCAGCGCGTAAAGATTGTTGCCGCCTTTTACGAAAATGGGCGTTTAAATGCATTTTAGTGATTTCTTTGTTCAGCATAATCGACCAAATGTGTTCACAGTGGACTACAACAAGCAGAATTTCCGGGCGAATGAGTATCCACGAGTGATTGTTGAAAAGTTGATAAATCCACAAAGAGCGACTGCTGGGTGCGGTTAATGGGCTTGAGGCGTCATCGGGCCTTACTTCTTCAAATATTGAGGTCGGACAAGCGGTTACCGTGAATTGTGTTCGCTATCGCGAAATGCTAAGGGTCTTTTTGTAGTCTAAAAATTGAGGATATGGATCTAGACGGTATGTGGTTCCAACAGGATGGTGCCACTTGCCACATAGCCAACGAAACAATGGCTTCGTTGCGGAAGAAATTCAATGGCCGTAATATCTCAAGTCGTGGCGATGATAATTGACCATCACGATCAAGTGATTTTCCACCGTTGGACTTATTTCTTTGGGAATATGTAAAAAAATAAATTAAGGATGAGATAATTCGGTACATTAACGACATTGAACTTTTCATTATGGCTCAGAGTCATTGAAAAAATGACCATCGGTTAGAGGTATGCCACCGAAGTCGTGGCGAGAATTTGGGCGATGTTTTATTTCACACATAATTGTCATAGATCCTTCTATCATATAAAAAATTATGAAGATAATTCTCTGAAAAATATTTGTTTAATTTGCATTTAGCATTGTGCGTTTTAGTTGGACCAACATTTACTCTAGAACAATTAACAAGGTAGATTAATACTAAACATCAGTAAAGTAGGTAATTGCTAAGGAACACGTGGATATCATGTATATCATCATATAACAGACAATATTTTTCGGGGAACCCCACTGGCTGGTCTCCTTCCACCACTCCTATCGGTCACCACCACAATAAGTCTAGCATAGTTCTTAAGCGAACAAAGATTCAAACCAGTCTGCAGACAAGTTAGCACGTAGTAACACATACACCAAGAAACTCTCTGCAGAAAAGACTCTGATACATAGAAAATGTCAATCAACTGGGCTAAACCAAGGGTGTTTAAACGTTAACTCAGAGAAAACCGAAATATGTCCCTTCACGAGAAATTATTCCATTATAATGGAAGACAATATCATTCATATGACCACCAAAACTAGATTGGCAGTACCTAATCCGATCAACAAATATTGTCTGTACATTTTCGATTGTTTCAAGTTAAATCTCTTCAATGGCAACTTCTCTGGTTGCTTTGCATAACATTTATCCTTAATGGCTCCTTAAAGAAAGTAATCCAAAGGGCTCAAATTAGCTCTGATTTTTCGATTTTCAAAAACAGTTTGTAAAATATCAATACTTGTGTTGGCTGAGGCACATGCGACCCGTCTTGTTGAAGCCAAATGTCGTCCATGTCATTCTCTTGAATTTTCGGAAGCAAAACTTTGTTGGCGTTAAGCAAAACTTTGTTGACTTCGATGACGTTAACGGCAGCTCCTTGCATATTTTCGAAGAAAAACGGGCGAATGATGCCGCCAGCCCAAAATCCACACCAAACAGTGACTCGAGGTGAATGCATTGGCTTCTTAATAGTCTCGTGTGGGTTCTCCATATGCGGCAATTTTGCTTATTGACAAAGCCACCGAGATAAAAATGAGCTTCATTTTACAACACGATTTTTCGATAAAATTTTTCATTTCCTGCAAAACAATCTTCAGTCCATTGGGAAAAGGGAAAACGCATCGGATGGTGTTTCATTATTAAGAAACAAAGTTAAACCTTTCCAATAAAACTAGAAATTTGAAAGAATAATCATTACTTTTTTTACAGCCGATTCAAATTTAAAATGTCAAATTTGTTTACCCTGTAGAATACAAATATTACCTAGGATTTTCCACAAAATTTCACATGGATTTAACTATCAGCCTATCCTACCTGTTGGCCTTAAAATTAAGATCCCATTTCGTAAAAATAATTTCGTACCGTATCACTTAATTCCCACCACCCTTAAGATTGCACAGAATTCGAAGGAGACAGGTCCTTAAATAATAAATATCAACGAAAAGGTAGAAACCTAAGTATTGAATTTCTGCAAATCTTCAAAGATGGTATAAAGAGGATTTTTTTGGGACACCAACAAAAAAACGAACCATCATAAAAAAGCTTAGACGAGAAAAAAGGATCTCAAGGATTTATCCATGAACATATCGTAATTCAAATATCCTTTCTCTACTCATACTCCTTAAGAGGCAAAGGTAAATCTTTGTTTAGCCAAAGTAGAAGAAAAAAAACACAAAGCAAGCAAAACTAACCTTGGTGCTGCCTATGGTGGAACTCGATAAATAATACGTAGTGTATGGAGAACAATGAGAAGAAGAGCATTATAGAAATAACTAACAATAAACTAAAAAACAAACAATTCACATGACAACCCAAGAAAAGGAAACCAAATATAGTCCGGCTTTGAGAAAAGAGCAATTTCATTTCAATCCCGGTAATGTGGAGCATGGCGGAAAGGTCGACAAAAGCTTTGCATTGTTTCCAAACACACACATGCAAAGGAGTATCTACAGGATTGAAATGTTATATGGGCATTGTATGGAGTAGGGATGGCCGATGGACGGCTACGATTCCGTATTGTGTGTATATAAACAACAACAACAGCACACAACACCTGTAATATACAGGTACATATCTCTCATATCAATTATAAAGCGAAGAACAAAAGGCCATTAAAACAATAGGAAAACTGGTCATTTAATATCACTCGCACGTACACATTCATGTACACACTCGTATACTAATACACACACAGGCACACACACACAGAATATTTCAAACAATAGGCCTTTTTTGATTTGACCATTTCCACAATAGAAGAACAACAGATTAAGGCCATCGTTAAAAGGGGAAACAGGCCCTCATAAAATTAGTTAAATTATTGCGCTAACTTAAATTACCGGGATGAAAAGAATAGGGTGCCCAGAGATGGTGATGCCCTTATACTCGTACTGGTGGGCTCGCATTCTATACTTCCTTTCAAGATTTCAGTTTATGTTTTAATCGTGTAGAATACGAGGGCTGCTATATATATTTCTGGCCTAATAACGAACATGCGCATATTTATCATCAAAAATGGTTTTATTGTTTCTCAAAGTACACTTTTGCATGAGCCCAAACCAATTGTCGAAGCACTTTTTTCACTCCGATTGAGACATCTACAAAACATGGATTTTGAACGCTCCAACAGCATCTTCTGGGACGAAAATCGTTGACCACGCATTTTTTTCTTCATATGCGGGAATAAAAAGAAGTCATTGGGTGCCAAGTCAGGGCTGTACGTACGGCAGATGACACATCAATTTGACGTTTTGGCCGGTCAAAAAGGAGCTGGTTTGAGCCGATGTGTGAGAGCTCGCATTGTCATGGTGCACAGTCATTCGTCTCTCTTGTTCGTTTTTCGAATATCTCCGAAGACTTCAGGCAAACAAATTGTGGTGTACCACTCAGAATTGACCGTCCTACGTTGCTCAAGCGGGACAGTCGCCACAGTTGAGCCAAATCCAACTTTCGTTGGATTCTTCGAATACCAACACCGTCGATTGCTGTTTTATTTCGGGCTTATACGCGTAGATCCATGATTCGTCACCTGTGACGAACTTTCAAACGTCTTTTGAAACACCGTGATTGTATTTTTTTTTAAATTTCTTTGCACCAATCGACACGAGCCTTTTTTTGAGCGATTGTTAAATTGTGCGGGATCCAACGAGAACAAACCTTTTTTTATGGCCTGGTGTTCATGCAATATCGAATGTATGCTGGTGGAAGAAATGCCCAAGGATGCCTCTATCTCACGGTATGTCACATGACGATCATGCATTATCAGTTCACGCACGGCATCAATGTTCTCTGACACAACAACGGTCGTTTTTGGACGACCTTCACGACCTTCGTCTTTGAGCTAGCGTCGGCCACCATTGAATTCATTAAACCAGTTTTTCACATTGCTATAGGATGATGCTTCATCGCCATAAAAAGATTTAAGTTAATCGATGCACTCTTGTCGTGATAATCCACGTCGAAAGTTGTGAAAAAAGATCGCACGAAAATGTTCACGAGTTAATTCGAATTTTTTGCCAAATTGATTTTTTCAAGTCACTGTAAACAACACAAATTATGGTCGCACGTTAAAACGTCTTGAGTACGTTTATGCTAAAAAATTTCAAACTTTCCAATGGAAATGTCAGATGGCGCCAGGCAACACTGAGTGTTATCTAGGCTTAAAATATATTCGTCGCAATTGATTTTAATGCATTGTAAAAAATTTCAAACTTTCCAATGGAAATGTCAGTCAGATGGCGCCAGGCAACACTAAGTGTTGCCTAGGCCAGAAATATTTATAGCAACCCTCGTATCGTCTTTTCCCCTAAATGCCAAAAAAAACTTTTTTAAAACCCACACGCAGGCATACACATAAATATTAAATCGGTTATCACCAAATGTCAAAAAAAAACCCAAAGCGTGTGCCCTGAGTTTTGTCTGTCGCTGGAAATGTCACCCCTGCCGCCACAGTAAATCACGAACAAACGTTAATTGATATGTTTAGAATAAGGATTTCAGTTTTCCATTCATGAACATTGAAATACTTTTAGGTCAGCATCGACGACACATACTAGATAATGTCGTATTTAATGGCGCTGGCTGGCTGGCTGACTGACTGACTAAACTGGTCAATTCAGTTTATTTTGGAAAAGGCATTCGGCAGACACTCGTAATTTGGTGGTTTGAGTCATGGTTTTTCGTTTTTTGTTGACATGAAATGTTTTCTCCTCTTTGTAATCACGTTTTATCAAATTAACTTGCTGGCTATTGACGACTATTGGTGCTATTCCGTCTACCTGCATGTGTGTGGTCGCTCATTTGGCTGTCGCTTTGATTTCGTAATTACAAACTGTGCCTTTGCCTTGTTAATTGTCATGGATTTTTAAGCATGGACTGGGGATAACGTTAAAATTAGGATAGTTAACGAAAATTTAAAGTGTGTACAGTAAAATAATTAAAAATAGATTTATGAATAGAATATGAAAAAGGGCAACCAAAAATGTCATTGAACCAAATTGGGAACAAATTTCGGCTTGTTTAGACCTCTTTATAACCAACTTAACGCACGATGTTAATTGTAAATACAGGGTGTCCGCCGGGAAGGTATTCTACTTTGTTGAGCCTTCAGATTGGTAAACATTAGTCTTGACAGTTCATATTTGACAGTCATGAAGTAGAGACGTGGCAAACTTATTATGGAAATATATTCGATAAAACAACGTGTTTTAATCGTTAAACATTTTATCAAAATCAATCATCGATTACTCTGACGATGAGAAAGTTATGTAATTTTTTTGAGAGAAACAGCGAGTCGTTAAAATGCACTAATTATCGTGTATTGAATGATTTCGAAGAAATAAGGTCTATAGCTGATAGGTCCAAGCATGGACCACAACGTACTGCAAGATCGGCTGAAAAGATTACTGCTGCTCAAGAAAGTTTTTAAAACAATCCACCAACCTCAATTCGACGCCATGCTGAATGTAATGAAAAGTGTGATCAAAAGAGCTCGCATTTGTGAGACTAATTGCCGACATAAAATGAAACATTTATCAATATATAATCCACTCTCTTTCATTAAATCAAAAATTATAAACAAACAAAGTAGTAAACCTTCATGACGGACACCCTGTAGAACAATTATATGTGAAACAAAAAAGCGGCCAAATGCTCGCCACAGATTCGGTGGCATACCTCTATCCATTTTTTCAAAGCCTCTTGGCATGATGGAGTTTCAATGTCGTTAATATGCTGAATTATCTCATCCTTAAGCATTTTAATTGTTCATGGCTTATTAACGTACACTTTTTCTTATAAGTAACCTAAAAAAAAAAGAAGTCCAACGCTGTGAAATCACATGATCGTGACGGCCAATTACCATCGCTACTACGTGAGCTAACCCGGCCATTAAATTTCACGCGCAAAAGATCCATTGTTTCGTAGGCTGTGTGGCAAGTGGCACCATGCAGTTTTTTTTTTATATAAGCTTTATTTGAATTATTGAATCTGCTCCATGCAGTTGAAACCTTAAAACGTCCAGCTCCATATCTTCAATTTTTGGCTACAAGAAGCCCGTTATCGTTTTGCGTTAGTGAACACCATTCACGGTAACTGCTTGGCCTACCTCATTTTCGAAGAAGTACGATTCGATATCCCGCCAGCCCATAAACCGCACCAAACAGAAAGTAAGTGGATAAATCGGATTTTCAACAATCACTCGTTGATTCTCATTTGCGCAAATGCGGCAATTCTGCTTGTTAACAAATCCACTGTGGACACATTAGGTCGATTATGCTAAACAAAAAAAATTACAAAGTGCACGAAATGCATTTCGATTTGAAGGCCCATTTACATAAAAGGTTTCAACGGTCACAACGCTCTGCTAGATTGTCTACATCTCTATGGTTAAATTTGTCAAACACTGAAACAATGAAATGTTAAATAAAGTTTGACAAAAACTTGACGTTAAGGTGACACTTACAATTAACATCGTGCATTATGGTTGGACCAACCTTTATAAAATAAATGCTTTTGCGAACCCATACATTTACTTATATTTTTAAGGATAAACGGTTAGCGTCTCTTAAATCGTATATCTAAATGGTTGTTCAAGTATATTTATAGATGACAGTTTTGCAGTCCCTAAAGTCAGTGATTACATAAAGTCGTCATAGATGTAAAGGTCTATAGGGCCCTTTGTCCGAGCGTTACAATTTGAAGAATCTAAAAATGAACAAGTAAAAACGTTGGTAAGTTCAGCCAGGCCTAACTTTTGCACCATTCCACCCACAAGCAGTAACAAGGTTTTATTATTTATCATTAGTTATCTGCAATAAAAGCATGTTCGTTGCAACCATAGTATTGTTTTTAAAATTTCCTTTTTAACAACAGTATGATTGCGGTAATATTAATATTGTTGAGACGTAACCATAGTATTATTGCACAAATAAGAAATGAATATATGGTTGTAGTTACCATATGAATATGCTTGGTCACAAAAAAAGTTCTTGTTAAAGTTTAATGTTAACAATAATATGATTACGGCAATCATACCGTATGGTTGTGACTAAATTTGACTGTATGTACAGTAGTGCTGCTCGATTTGTAATGAGGCAAAAAAATCGCTCAAGTAACAATTAAAATCGTATTCTAGGGATTAAAATAAGAAACTTTGCTCGAGGAACCATACCTCTAAAACGAATTTTGATGTCTCGACTTTGGAGGACAACATAATTGCGTATGAATCATGCTTTTGAGGATCATACTATGGTAGTGAGGATCATAATATGGTTTTGGGAATCATAGTATGGTTAGTGTGAATTATAATACGGCTGTAAGAGTCATAGTATGGTTATGTGTGAATCTTACTATCGTTTAGAGCATCATAATATTTGTGTGCCAGAACCATATAAAGGGTGTTTTTTATTGAGGTATAGAACTTCGAATTGAAATAAAACACAAGAAAATCGTTTTAATGTCCATCAATTTGGCTTTTATTGGAAGGATAATTTTATGCGACTTCACATATCCCCAAAGAAAATAATCCAATGGTGTCAAATCACACGATCTTGGTGGCCAATTGACAGGTCCATTCCGCGAAATTATGCGCTCATCGAATGTTTCCTTCAATAATTCGATTGTGACGTGCGCTGTGTGGCATGTAGCGCCGTCTTGTTGGAACCACAACTCATCCACATTCATGCCATCCAATTCGGGAACAAAATAGTCGGTTATCATGGCTCTATACCGGTCTCCATTAACGGTAACTGACTCTCCAGCATTATTTCGGAAGAAGTATGGCCCAATGACTCCACCAGCCCATAGAGCACACCAAACAGTCAGTTTTTGTGGATGTAATGGCGTCTCAAGGGTCTCATGTGGATTCTCTTCACTCCAAATGCGGCAATTTTGCTTGTTGACGTAGCCATTCAACCAAAAATGAGCCTCATCACTGAACAAAATTTTGTGATGAAAATCAGCATCGAGATGAATCTCATTTTCGGCCCATTTTGCAAGCGTTGTTCTTTTGTCAACCTGTTCATGATGAAATGGCAAACCAAACTAAATATTAATCACTTGACAGCTGACAAAATGGCCGCCAGTTAAAAAAGTGATGCCAACTTAAAGTTCTATACCCCAATAAAAAAAACACCCTTTACCTAACAATATTATGATGCTATTATAAGTAATTAAAAATTCGATTGTATGAAAAATGGGAAACCTTAGCTTATCCTACACAAACTACTTTACCCAAGCTTAGATTTAAACCCACATAAATGTAACCCTAATGCTTGAATTTCCCTTGATTTTATCTGCCATATATTTATTTCATCTTTGTATGCGCATAAAAATAAAGTGGATGCCACGCCCACTCTAGTACCTTCCACACTATTATAGATAATACGCGAAGAGCAATTCTCAGTAATTCAAATGAGACTCCCGTATAAGTCATTTGATTTGCAGCCTAAGAAATCGTTGCCAAAGACTTCTGAAGAATAGCCTTGGCAGGGTTGGAAACAGCTGTACAGTCTGCCTGGCAACCATAGCCAATACATTTCACCAATGTTTTTAGCAGCTTGTGAAAAAAGAAACAACAAACGGGCTCGAACCAGAATAAAACCTGTTCAAGTCACTTTTACGATGTTTTAATAAAACCTGTAAGCTCCAGACAATGGAGGAGGTGTACGTAAGTCGTATCAATCGACTGAAACTTGCTTACTGGTTTAAATAGTGCCCTTAAACCAACAATTACTTGCGCCACATTTTATTTTATTAATATCGGATTACAATTGGTACCCGATAAACAGAGAGACATCGTTAATCTGAATCAGCCCTTGATGCTAAGTAAATCGCCAACATAGAAAGGGGTCTAACTCAAATACTTTTTTAAGTTATAAACATTGGCCATTCGACTTATTATTAAACCTTGTTCCACAGCGTAGCTCAGGGTTAAAAATCATGTCCACTATGCATTCAAGCAGGGATTCAAGACATTGAAAGAGTTAAGAGGAAAGGCTAATGCGAGCGGTATAAACATTAGTTTGAGAGGCTCCAGCAGGGCTGTCATAAGCTGTCACAACATAAACCAACATTTTGTTTTTAGTAGCTGCAATAAGATTTTTTCATTCGCCTGCTTCTGACGCAGCCTAATTTACATATACGAGTACGAGCAGAAAGTTGCAAACTTTTTAAGTCGTGACTTTGTTCTCTTTGAATTTGAAGAAATTCCAAACACAAATAAAAATCCCCTTATTAATTAATATTAAATTTCAATTAATTTGCACTTACCTTAAACAAGCAAATAGCGAAGAGCAACTTCTCAGGGCAGCGCCACAGCTTTGCAGATGACGTAAATCCTTTTTCGTTATTGCCCTCAAGAAGCAGATCAAGGAAAAACAATCAAGTAAGTGACCTCCTCCCGCTTCGGTGAATGCACAACTTAAACCTCAGTGGAAAATAATCGCTTCGAAGGTCAAACGCATAAATAAAATTCACTGCAAATAAAGTAAGGAGAAAAAAGAATGTTAAATATATTTTTCCACAAAAAAACCCACCAGAATATTTTAACTAGACAGTGAAGGGAATATTTGGTGGGAAACCCCAAAAATAACAAGTTATAAAATAATAAATTTAATTAGCATAAAAATTTGGAGAAAGAAGAAAACAATGATGCGTTTATTGTAGTTTGACAGGTGCCGAAAGATGGCTGGGCTTGAGGCAGAGAGCAGGCTAAAACAGATTTAAAATACAAAGATGCTGTTTCATAGATGCCAGATTACTCGTATAAAAAGTTTTAGTCTAATAGAATGGTGTGGTATTTTTTTTAGAAAACCTCAACGAGAAGACTGGAGAAAACTCAATAAGTAAGCCGGAAAAGACTAATCAGTTGAGAAGCCACAGTGCAAATTTTGTGCATGCCCAGCGAAAATTAATAAGAACAACTCTTTACCATTTATATTACCTGCGAATAAAATCCCCTTGTCAGAAGTTAATGACTAACTCATAATGTAAATATACTTCTCTTTACTGAACTACATGCAAGATTCAATTCTTCTGACAGGGACCTACTGTTTGACGCCGGCCTCGAATGTCTAATGAATTTTTTAGAGAAGTTTTTAACATGGCTTAGATATAAATATGTTACTCGTAAAGTCGCCGCCATTAACGAGGTGAAACCCCGCCGCTGAAAATTTTTAGATGTTATTACCCGGGGTTGATCCTGGGATTACTGTCATGGAACTCGTGCACACATCCATTACACTACAGCGACCGCACACATTTAATTATATATATTCTTAATCACTCTTAAAATCTAAGACGAACTAGCCATATCCGTCTGTCTGTCAATTAGTGGAAACAAACTTCAAACAATATTGAACCCAAAATCTAAAAAAATCATTTATGATAATATTTGGGAGAATCTAATTACTTAAGGGGACCAAGCTCAAATGATTTTTTGGCTTTTCAAAAATGTTTATCATCACTTTCAAAGAAGCTCAGGGAGAAGCGTATTGGCATCTCAAGAGGGGACTAGTATAGTAGCTCTTTGAAGTAAAATCGATTTAACGCTTGCTTTGGTTTTAACAATCTACACGTAGAAAAAAAAAGTATGGTTGGGATAACAATATTCGAAGAGCATCATACTATTGTTGGTCTAACAACATTATGATCCTCACAATAATAGTATGATTCAAATACAACCACACTATGATACTCATAACAACAGTATGATTCACACATAACCGTAGTATGATCCCCACAACCATAGTATTTTTCTCACTACCACAGCATGTAGCACATTCAACCATAGTATGCTCCTTACAACCATAGTATGATTCACACTCAATCTTGTTATGATCCCTTCAACCTTAGTATTATCACATGCAATTATACTCTGATCCCCAAAATTATTTATTAGAATTAGGTTAAATTGAAATGCCAAAAATTATTTAGAAAAAATTCAAATTCAAAATAAAAGGTGTGATTGTTTTAACAGTAGAAAAAATCAGTTTAAAAAAACGTAAGCAATTTTACTAAAGATATTTCAGTTAAACCAAGCGTTGTTTAACTGGAATATTTTGTTTCTTTGAAAAATTTTAATTTCCATATAAAAAGTACTTTATGGCATTCGATCCGCTACAATAGTATTGTTCTAAAACCCATATTCACATTAAGAAAAATTACAATCATACATTTTAATTGCCGTAATAAAATTCTGGTTAACATAATACCTAAAACACAAGACTTTTGTCGGACCCACAATATTTATACAAGGGTTGCTATATATATTTCTGGCCTAGGCAACACTAAGTGTTGCCTGGCGCCATCTGGCATTTCCATTGGAAAGTTTGCCATTTGCTAGCATAAACGTTCTCAGAACGTTTTGACGTACGACCATCATTTGAGTTGTTTACAGTGACTTGAAAAATTCAATGTGGCAAAAAAATGGAATTAACTCGTGAACATTTTCATGCGATCATTTTTCACAATTTTCGACATGGATTATCACGACAAGAGTGCATCGATGAACTTTAATCTTTGTATGGCGATGAAGCACCCTCCTATAGCACTGTGAAAAACTGGTTTAATGAATTCAATCGTGGCGGACGCTCGCTCAAAGAAGAAGGTCGTCCAAAAACGGCCGTTGTGCCAGAGAACATTGATGCCGTGCATTAACAGATAATGCAAGATCGCCATGTGACATACCGCGAGATAGAAGCATCCTTGGACATTTTTTCCACTAGCATACATTCGATATTGCATGAACATCTGGCCTTAAAAAAGGTTTGTTCTCGTTGGATCTCGCACAATTTGACAATCGCTCAAAAAAGACTCGTATCGATTGGTGCAAAGAAATTTTGAAAAAATACGAGCGCGATGCTTCAAAGGACTTTTATAAGATCGTCACAGGTGACGAATCATGAATCTATGCGTGAGCCCGAAACAAAACAGCAATCGACGGTGTGGGTCTTCGAAGACGAGCCAAATCCAACGAAAGTTGTTCGTGGAAGAAGCAATTCGAAGCAAATGGTCGCCTGTTTCATCGGCAAAACTGGTCATGTGGCGACTGTTCCCCTTGAGCAATGTAGGAGGTCAATTCTGAGTGCTCCACCACAATTTGTTTGCCTGAAGTCTTCAGAGAAAATCAAAAAACGAACAAACGAAGACGAATCATTGTGCACCATGACAATGCGAGCTCTCACACATCGGCTCAAACCAGCGCCTTTTTGACCGGCCAAAACGTAGAATTTATGGGTCATCCGCCGTACAGCCCTGACTTGGCACCCAATGACTTCTTTTTATTCCCGCACCCCAAGAAAAAAATGCGTGGTCAACGATTTTCGTCGCCAGAAGATGCTGTTGAAGCGTTTAAAAACCATGTTTTGGAGGTGTCTCTATCGGAGTGGAAAAAGAGCTTCGACAATTGGTGTGAGCGCATACAAAAGTATATAAATCATGCTGGAGAATACTTTGAAAAACAATAAAACCATTTTCGATTTTTGACCAGAAATATATATAGCAGTCTCCTATCACACCAATTTTGAAAAAAATGTATTTGATTAGACAATTTTTTGTTTTCTGTGTACAATCCAACATCGATTGAACAGCTACTATAGCCTTTTTTCTAATAATACAGAAACAAAAATGTAATACTGCATCTGGTAACACTGTTGGCTATCGGACCCATAGATAATTATTATGAGTGATCAAACGAAAGAGAAGCTTAAAACGAACTCGGCGGTGTACACAATGCCGCTACAACAAAGAGAGCTAATATGGCAGTTTTTGAGTAAAAACCAGCTTCGAACACAACAGCAGTTAAAAAACAAAAAATAAGTGGTAAATTATAAGACCAAAGCAAAAGATACGTTAATATGTATGACTAAACAGTCGACCCAGAATCGTAGAGAAAAATGTGTGCGAAGAAGTTGGTAAAAAACGAAGCACAACTAAATATAAAATTACAGCAACGTTTTGTTTTTTGCTAAACTTTACACAAGAGATTTTTGTGTTAAAAACCCAACAACCACACGCACAGCAAAACAAAAAACAATCGGGCCTTTCTTCATACGAAAAAAATCCAGCACGCGTTAATAATTGATGATGTCGACGCAGACATCAGCACTTGGACAATAAAAAAGTGGTCTCCACACGGCGCAGCGGGCATGAAACAGAAATCACAAACGAAAGCCCAACGACATCATGGTTACAACAAAACATACTCGTACTCCTACACCCACATTTGTCAAGAAATTTCGGGTCAATCTTAGAACGTATAAGCCATGATAACGGCCAGCTACGTAAATGGGTCAATCTCTAGGTTAACCAAAACGAAAAACTACACACAAACAAATCACTGCTGGTTTTGGTGTAAAGAGGAGGAACTTCTGCCCACAGACAGCAGAGTCAATAACACTATGTTTGTTTTTGTATTTTGGAAAAAAGTGTCGAAGCATGCTGAAAAACCCCTTCACATGGAAAATGTAGAAAACCCAAATGCCGCCTGCAACACCCTCTTCCCACTAAAGTTGCCGTCGAAGTCCAAGTTTAGAGAAATTTGTTTGTGAAGGTGAATACCAAATTTATGGTTGCATGCTTTGAATAACATTAAAAGTGTATCAGTTGGTGGTAGGTAAGTGGGGAATCCGAAAAGTGTAAATGCATTCTCACATGCATGCATGCGGTGCAAGACGTTTGTAATGTTTAGCGATTGTAACGGACCATTACTTAAAGTGCGATTTAGGTCCCATTTAGGGTTTTAATATAAATTTCGACGAGGTTTAAATATATTTCAAACAAATAAAATTCTTTAATTCGTACTCTAGCCAGAAAATGGAATATCTTAAAAGCAAAAAAAAAGTCTTTTAAAGATTTAATTAAAATGAAACGAACCCCAAAATCTTTAAACTTAGCTACAGATGGAAAACTTCAGTCAAATCTGTAAGCTGTGCAGACGTTGAAGCCGAAATTAAATAAGCGGAGCACGGTGGTTCAGAATTTATTTTTACTGGCCAAACGTCAAATTTTTTTGTCATCACCATTTCTAAAAGTTTATTGCTTTGAAAAGCAGATATAAAGGGTGTTTTTTCAGACCTGTGGTTTTCAATAAGACATACAACGAATATGGTTGATTCTGAGATTATGAGCCACTTTGCTATCCTTGGTTGTTTCAAGCGGGAAATAAAAAATATATTGTACTTTATTATTTACTATACAATAAATCTTTATACACGCAGGAAAAAAGTATGGTTGTGGTGACAATATTCGAAGAGGATAATACTATTGTTGGATATATGGTTGTGGCACAACAATATTATGATCCTCACAACAATAGTATGATTCAAATACAACCATACTAAGATCCTCACAACAATATAATGATTCAAACATAACCATACTATGATCCCCACAACCATAGTATGATTCACACTCAACCATATTATGATCTCCACAACCATAGCATGATCCTCACAACCATTTTATTATTCACACTCAACCATAGTATCATCCTCACAACCATAGTATGATTCACACGCAACCATTGTATGATCCCTACAACCATAATATGATCACACACAATTATACTATAATCCCCAATATAATTTATTAGAATTGGTTTAAGTTGTCCACAATAGATTTGAACTATGAAAACTATTCAAAAATATATAAAATTCAAAATAATAGGAGTGATTTATTTAAAGGTAGAAAAAATAGGTTTAAATAAACGTAAGCGTTTTTATTAAAAAATATTTCACATAAACAAAGCCAAAGCAGCTCGTTTAAAAAATTTTAATTTCAATAAAAAAAGGTACTATTATTGAATTAGATCCGTACCAATAATATTTTTAGGCATATTTAAATGAAGAAAAATTACAATCATACAGTATTATTGCCGTAATCATATTATTGTTAACAAAAAACCCAAAACACAATACTTTTGTCGCACCAACCATATTTATAATGTTGCTATAACCATATTTTCATTTTTAAATTTGGCAATAATACTATTGTTACATTTTAACACAATATTGCAACAATTATACTATTGTCAAAACTAAATTCAGTTAACAATGCTATGGTTGCGACGAACATACTTTTATTGCGGAGAACATATTATTATTGCCGTGACCATGTAGTAACCATGTTTTTTCTCTGCTTGTAGGACCTTTAAAGTCTTAAAATTTGTTTTTTAAAAAATTTATTTGTTCCTCAAAAAGTTTCCTACCAAGTGTTCAAATATCATTATCCTGGTTGTCCCTAACACAACTTGCAATTGAAATTTACTCAATTTTTCACAAAAATATTAATTATTTATTTAATAAAACCAGTCCATAGTAAGAAATAATATTCAATTAACTTTGTTGCTAATAATGATTATAATTTTTTATTCAATTAATATTTTTATGGATGCTTATTTTCTTTCCCTGAAAATACACAGTATTCCCCTGTAAAATCTCATATTCGCTAAAAATCAAATTTCCAAACCAATCTTGATTTCAAGCAACTCAAATATGACTGAACATTACATGAAGTGGGTGCACATCTAATAGTTTTTTCGTCAACAGTCTTATTATTAAATTAAATATTAAATTCTGCAAAAAAATCAAATGCCAAAAATGATGTCGAAATTGGCCCATAATCTCAAGAGTTAAGCTTTATTAGAAAGACAAGCCCTTGTCTTTATGCTTTAGAAATGATTTCGGGTAAGTGGAATCCAAGGCTGGCTCGAATAAATTCCAGACGAGAAGCCCAATTTTTGACCACTTTTTGCATCATTTAGGACCATATAATAGTAATAACGCGCCGAATATTCTCTTTCAAGGCGCCAATCTTGTTGGGCGTATTTGTGTACCCAAGCAAAACCCCACAAAAATATTCCAGCGGTGTTAACGATCTCGGAGGCCCACGACGCGATATAATGCGCTCACCACAAACAAGTTTCCTTCAATATATGGTTACTATATGGTCACGGCAATAATAGTATGTTTTCGCAATAAACGTATGTTCGTCGGAACCATAGTATTGTTTTTTGAATTTAATTTTGACAATAGTATGATTGTCGCACAATTAATATTGTTGAAATGTAACAAAAGTATTATTGTCAAATTAAAAATTGAAAATATGGTTGTAGCAACAATATATCTTTTTGGGTTTTAGGTTAACAATAATATGAATATGGAAATAATATTCTATGATTGTAATATTTTTTCATTCGAATATGCTTTTGAGAACAATGTTTTTGTTACGGATCTTATGCAATAAGATCCGTACTTTTTATATAAAAATTAAAATTTCTTTAACCGAAATATTTTCAATAGCTGATTTGTTCTACTTTTAAATAAATCACTTCATTATTTTGAACTAAATGTATTTTTAAATAATTTACATGGTTCGAATCTATTGTTGACTACCTAAATCAATTCTAATAAATCATTCTGGGGATCATAGTATAATTGTGGCTGCGGCTGCGTGTGAATCATACTATGGTTGTATGTGAAACATTAAATATTACTATGGTTGTGGGGATCATAATATAACGTGTGAATCATACTTTTGGGGATCATAATATAATTTGTGAATCATACTTCTGTTGCGAGGATCATACTATGGTTGTATTGGCAGCATACTATTGTTGTACCACAACCATATACCCAACAATAGTATGATGGCCTTCGAATATTGTTATCCCATCCTTACTGTTTTTCTACGAGTATAGCATTCCCCATTAACTGTCACATTTTAAACGGCTTCATTTTTGAAGAAATATGGACCAAACAAACAGTAACCTTTGAGGATGTAACGGGTCTCAACAATGGTTTGTGGATTTTGTTTACTCCAAATGCGTCAATTTTGGTTATCTACGTACCCATTCAACCAAGAGTGATCTTCATCGCTGAACAACATTTTCTAGTAAAAATCAGGATCGGTGGCCATCTCGTTTTGGGCCCATTCACTACGATTTGCAAACGTAGTGAAACTGGCAGAATACCAGTCGACATGCTTGTTAGGGATCTTGAAAACTTCAGAAAGCACAGCAGCGTTTGGACAGCGAAGGTCGACATGTACACTACTTAAAACCATGCAATTTAAAAATTCCCTTACAGCTCAATATGTGACAGCGCATAGAGAAAGGAAACTAAGGGTAAAAAAAAACAATTTTCATTTTTTTCTTTTTTTGATGTGGACAACATCTGAGCATCAAATTAGACCGATCCCATGCCCCAAAAGTGTTCCCTCCCAGAGATATGCGCGTTTTATGAAAGTGAAGTCGACGATTCTAAGCGAAAATAGAAAGGGACCTAATCTTTAAAATGGCTCTTCTGAACAAAACTGGTTTTTAACCTTAGGTCCCTATCTATTTTGCGCGTCACATATAATTAAAATATAAAATAATTTTTCTAAGCTTCATAATTTTTTTGATTCATTACCAAATAAGCTGCTCCACCCTGTATAAGGAATTTAGTTTTGTTCATTAAAAATTATTTTTTTAGAAATTAACTTGTTTTAGGTCGTATTTCACCAACGCCAATATGTCGATTGTGGCAGCATTAATGTGGATGTCACACTTGCAACAATCGCTAACTCCAACACACTCCAATTATAAACAATAATTAAATTTGTGGACTTTTTAATTAAAGGAATTGCATAAAATTTACATTTTTTTTAGTTTTAAAAAAACCGTACAAATTAACAGCAACCTATGAAATGAGTAAAGTGGAGTTAGTTATGGAACGCTGCCTACAATCACCCCTCTATCAAATCGCGGTGGCCAACATTGGATTTACTAATAATAACATATGTAGTACTCGTATACATTGCCCCATATCGGTAACTTCAACTTCATTTGAAATGGTGTACACTTCTTGCATTACGGTACGAAACGCCCTTGTAAAAATACTCGTATACGAAGCCTCCGTCCGCATGTTACTTCGCAACAAAGAAACAGGTAAACTAACGCTAGCATCTTGTATTTTGCACTAGTTTTGTGTTTTGCTGTTACAAAATTTCCCTTCATTTATTTAAGTATCACTGAAGTGTAGCAAAGTGTTAAATTACTTCCGTAACTTTTTGTTTTTTTTTTTTGCTTTTAGAACGAGCCCGTCCGTCGTCTGCCATTATGCAGCGTAGGTATTATGGATATGCATACAAAGGTAACATTTAGAATTGGAATCAGCAGCAACATCATCGCTAGCTATCGTCATCATGGCCAACATGGTTCTGATTTTATGTTTTTGCATGCAAAAATAAAGGCATTCAAATGTCTTGCCGTGGCGATATTTCGAATGTTGCTGTTGCTCAAATTTACTGCAGTCGAAGTTGCAAGAAGACATATGAATGCACGAGTAAGTTCGGATATTCTTACTCAAGAAATGCTACATGACCTTAATTCACGGTGGCAAATAACCGTCAGACTCAGCGGTGGCATCAAGGCAGTAAATGAATTTCATTTCAGGTAAAAGAAAAAACATAATGAAGAGAGCCCCGAACGAAGCGATTAAGAACACCGAAAAAGTAGGTGTGGGTAATTTATAACATCATTTAATGAATGCTATTTACGAGTGTTTTGTGAAGAGTGTGGCAGTACAAATGAATCGGGGTTTCTGTTTAATAATTCTTTGCAGTCAACCTCGAAATGAAGCAGGCTGCTATGTAAGACAAAACATGCTTTGTTCATTAGTCGTGCAATTTATTTTGGATCCATCATCATTTCGTAAGGAGATGTATATGTAAACAAAAGTTGTTCATTATAATTCCATGTAAATGGAATTTATGGCGTTCTTAGGAAAAAACCTAAAGAATGCTGAGGTAGTCAGCTGGTCAAACCTTATACAATTTGCGAGCGTATTTTCTTATCTAGCTGTTTATTCTCTTAATCAATAGTTAAATTTGTAGTTAAATTGATCTTAGCAATAATGGTTTATAAAGGGTAATCCATCTAAAGGTATTTTTTCAGAACAAAAAAAATATAAAAATTCAAATCATGTGTGGAATCTTTATTGGTAATTCGAAAGGATATTTTAAGGCATTTATTTTTTGAATATAATTTCCTTCAAATGTTGGCCGCAACTACGCCTTAGGGTTTCCATTCTGAGGGTTCAATTTTGGATGGCTCGTTCGAACATACCGTACCACAACGTTGTTTTCTCTTAGTGTAATGGCACCTCCTGAACCTCTTCTTGTTGCTCTTCAGCCCAACTGCTGTTTATTGACTTTGCCGTTGAGCCAGAAATGGGCCTCATCGCTGAACAAAATTTTGGTCGAAAACAGCGGATCTTCCCGTTTCTCACCGAACGCTCATATCCATAATACAGTTGCCAACATTTGAAGGAAATTATTTAAAAACTCAATGCCATAAAATGCCCTTTAAATTACCAATTTTTATATTTTTTTGTTCTGAAAAAATACCTCTAGATTGATCACCCTATATTAATTGAATTTTTTCTTAACTAGTTCAAAAAACTATAACTTTAAAACGATTTGACTTTTATTTCATAAATTTAGCGGACTTAAGATGGTTTAATACGACATGGAGCGCGGTAATTTGCTTTTTTTTGCTACGCAGGCTGTGGCGGCACTGTTGGTCGAAGAGAGTGGAAGGTATGCGTGGCTTATAGTGGCTGACGGAAGATTTGTATTCGTCTGCCTTTTAGTTGCCATCATGCATTGAACGCGTGAGGAGGGGTCATTTTGTGTTGAACCTTATTTTTTAAATGCATATTCGATCATTGCAGTGCAGCGTGCTTTTCGTTTACGAATCGCTGTTCCCCCACGCGGACGTGTTTCTGGAAGGCAATCAATTGTAAATTGGGTAACTTCATTGAGAACAGCAGGGAATGTGTCATGTGTACGAAGGGGACCTGAGATAAGGATAACAACACCACAAAACATCGCGAGAGTTAGAGCAGCCGTACTGCAATCTCCGAAACGCTCTAATCACTTGCTCTTGGCAATTCCGGACGTTCTCTCCACCGGATTGTTCATGATGAACTGAATTTTCACCAGTATAAAATGTGCGTGGTCCAACAATAGTCAGCACGGGACTATTTGACACGGCGGACCTCTTGTGAAGACATTCTTGAAACTATACCCCGTGACGCTATTGTGTTCTTTTCTGATGAGGAACATTTTCACCCCAGTGGGTGTGTAAACAAACAAAATATGCGGTACTGAAGTGAAACAAACCCCACCAGAGAGCTGTGCATTCGAACCGCGTCGCTGTGTGGTGCGCCATATCTCGAGTAGGCATCATTGGCCCTTACTTTTTTCAGGATAACCGTCTCGCCGTAACTATGAACTCCGACCGGTACTTGAATATGATACAGGATTATTTTCAGCCGGCTCATCAATGCAATTAGAGGAAACATGGCTAAAACAGGATGGTGCCACTGCACACATAGCTAGGGTTACCATGAATTGTTTGAGGCAAATGTTTCCTGGACGGCTTATCTCTTTGAGGGGTGAGGTGAACTAGCCGGTACGCTCACCAAACTTAGCCCCATGCGATTTTTTCTTTGGGGTTACCTGAAGACGAAGGTGTATATCAACCTCATAACACCTGGGAAAATCTAATTAACAATATTGAGGCTGAAATTGGCAGAATACCAGTCGACATGCTTGTTAGAGTTCATGAAAACTTCAGAAAACGTATGCAGCAGTGTGTGGATAGCGAAGGACGACATTTGCCAGATACACTATTTAAAACCATGTAATTTAAAAATTCCCTTACTGTTCAATATAATTAAAATATAAAATAATTTTTGCTTAGGTTCGTAATTTTTTATTTCATTTCCAAATAAGCAAATCAATGCTCCACCCTGTACACTTGACCATGTCAAGTTACAGCATCAAATGACCGTTCTCTTGTGGATATGAAGCCCGCTTTTCGCCCTACTACTACTTATGGTGAAGTTAGTTAATTAGTCGTTCCGTATAAAGGGTGGGTCATGTAAAAATTAAAATTTGAATGGGCTGTTAAAAAACTGATAACGATAATTTTTTCAAATTTCTGATAATTTGTACTGATATTTTTTTCAAATTTCTGAAAAGATTGTACTTTGTCATTTAATAATGGAACACCATTCGATGCGTTTTCGCTTCGCCTAATGGACTAAAGATTGATTGGCAGGGGATGAAGAATTTTACCAAAAATCGAGCTATGTGGCTATGTCATTAAGCAAATTTTCGAAGAGAACCCACACGTCACTATTGAGAAGCCAACGCATATACAACGAGTTTTCTGTGAATTTTCGGCTGGCGGCGTCATTGGGCCACTTTTCTTCGAAAATGAGCAAGGAGCCACCGCTACCCCCAACGATGAGTGTTGCAGTGCCATGATGAAATAATTTTTGTTTCCAAAAATCCAGGAGAATGAACTGCATTTGGTTTCAACAAAACGGGCCCACATGTCACACAGCCAACGCAAGCAACGATATTTTACGCACTGTTTTTGAAAATCGAATAATCAGCCGAAATTGTGATGTCGCCGCCTCGGAGCTGTGATTTGAGACCTTTGGATTATTTTCTGTGGGGAGCCATTAAAGATAAGTGTTACGCAAAGCATCCACATAAGTGTTACGCAAAACATGAAATCGAAGTTGACATTAAAGAGACTCGACCCGAAATAATCAAAAATGTATTAAAAAATTGCGTTGATCGGATAAGGTACTGTCGAGCCAGTTCAGAGCATTGCACCAACCGACTTACAGCCGGCTTCTTCTGGTCGCCGTCGATTGTTGCCAGACGCCACCACCGACCACTTTATTGGCTTGTGACGGCTTGAAAGAAGACGCCGTAGAATGTGACAAATGTAATTTCTCTCTAAAAATATATACAATTTTTTAATTATAATCGATACTCGTATTTCTTCCAGATGAAATGCTACACTTTCGTTTCGTAAAAATATGTACAATTTCTTGGAGCTATCAATTTCAGTTGATTTGTAGTATAACTTATCCCATCTTGTGCAGAAATACCCAATACGAATTCGTCGATGAGACATCTTCTTGTGTGGATTGTATACATACCAAAAAAAAAGTTTTTATAAAGCAGGGTGTGTCATTCTTTATTTATTGTTAGATAAGTAAGTGTGGTAACTCTTATTCGTCCTTATTCCGACTTGCGGCCAACTCGCTTTCTAACTGCGTGACTTTCATACAAATGCTAGTTTAGTAGCCAGAAAAGAACACAGCTGTAGTCTTTTGTACAGTCGACTGCATTCTAGTCAACTGGAGTTTTAAACGATCCTCCATTTTCAGACGAAACACAAGTTCTGCCCATTGCCATAAAGTCAACACAATACATCGCAAACGTATATTTATCCTGATTTACCCAACGAACACTGCGCCTTAGGCTGATGTCAAAGTGGCAGCAAAGCGAAACGCAGGATGAAGCGGCAAATCACGTGGTAAAATTGCTTGTTGCATGGTTTTGTTTACGTATGTTTCTTTTAGTTAACTTTGTTTACAAGAATATTCAAAAAATTTAAAATAAATATCGAATCTTTAGTAATATAAGTGCTTAAACATCCTCTGCTTTGTTGAATACACTCGCTCCGTACTCATTCTAACATCTTGTAGCATTGCTATAGCATTAACAATTATCGCTACTCGTATCGTATCGCACCGCATATAGCGCGCTTTTTGACATCAGCCTTAGAGAAACACGCCAGCCGACAAACTGCGGTAGGCACGATCACATATTAAATTACTACGAGTAATGCTATTACTCGTAATAGATCTTTTTTTTATCAAAAAAGAAAAGTGTTGATATCAAACACGCACCTTGATGTTTTTTGTCTAGAAGACCATTAACTAAATTAATAAAAGAAGCAGAAACACAGTGCAACAATTAATAAAAAGCACAATATTGGAAAGATATTTTTTTGAAATCAGTGTGACCAAATAGTAGCCATATTTTCTGTACATGTGCAATTTCAGAAGCTGTCACAGTTACCATTGCCTCTCGCTACAAAAACTGTCACTCAGACTTGCCGCATCATCAGGCATTTTGTCAACGTTCGAATTGACAACTGAGACATGGAATAAAATTTGGATACAACAAACCAAAATATTGAATGGAAGTGGTAACAAGGATTCCCAGGAACAATTATTTTTTTTAATAAATAACAATTTGCAACACGTAGTTAAGCATCCATTAATAAAATTTGAAATGGGCACACGAAAGCGATCATTACAAGTACTTATCAAAAAAAGTACTTCTAATGATTGTTACTGCCCATTACTGCAAATAAACATTTTTTTAATTTACTTTATAATATTTGAATCAAAAAAAAATAGCACCGTTTGATATTGCACTTTTCTCTCATAGCTGATCATTTCAGGGGAACAAAGTTTCCCATTAAGAGACTTAAGATACCTCGGTAAAAAGTACACTTTTTTGAAGAAACTGCTCTGCAACAAAATCCTATAGTTTTCGAGATATCGTGAAAATAAAATTCTTCTGACATTTTTCATTTATTTGCCTTAAACTACGGCAATTATCCGATTCACTTAAAAGTGAGCAATATTAATTGGCAAGAAATGCAATGCAATGTAAATTATATTTTATAAAAATCGAATAAAAATTGTTAGAGTTACAGCCAAAAGAAATCAATTTTTTTTCTTGAAAAAACCTGGAGACAGCAAAACCAAAATATTCAATGGAAGAGGTAACATGGATTCCCAGAAACAATTACTTTTTTTTTAATAAATAACAAGTTGCAACGCGTAGTTAAGCATCCATTCATAAAATCTGAATTAGGCGCACAAAAGCGATGACAAATTCATGGAAAATATTTAATAACACAAAATGATAAGTCGCAATTTATTATATTTTTTATTTAGTATTTATTTTTATTCGGCAAAAATAATATAACCACAAGCGCGTTTCAATGTCAATATGTTCAGCCGAGAATGAAAACCAGAAGTGTTGATAAGACTGACTACATTTAAATCTGTAAGTGGCGTATGTTTGTATAATTTTTGAAATGTACGCCCTTGTTATGTTTGCATGCATACACTTATTTTTAAAACTTTCCATAAATATATTCCCAGTCACTAGCAAAATTGTGCAATGCATCATTTTTAGCCCTTGATTTAAGTAGAACCCTTTACAGCGAAACTATTCAATAAAGTTGGTGCTGATGCCCTCAAACCAAGGGACGAAATTGCGAGTAAGAGATTAATCTCCAAGCCAAGGAAGACCCTCTCTTAAAAATGCATTACCCGTTTACGTCTACAAATGATGATTTATAAATCATAAATTATCAATTTTCGCCATTCATCGAAATATGACTCGAACTCTAGACCTTTGAAATTTAAAGCGCGTTTCCCTCTAACCCTTACCAAGAGCTTTGTACGAAGTGCATAGCAATCATAAAATTTATTGTGACCATTGGATGCTATTAATATACAATGACATCTTTGGACGTGAAGAAAGGGCGATTTTTTAAGCTGGGTACAATAGGTTAGACATGCAATCTTGTATACAGATGAAGGAATGAAAGAGGAACAACACTTTTATATTTTAATGACTTATCAGTATTGTTTTGAACTTTTTGCCTGACATATTTTTGTTTAATACACTTTAATTTCCTTTTATAATTGTCTATATGTCTATGTTATTTCTTTATTTTTGTATTCTTTATTTTCTTTCCTAATGTAATAATCGTTCATCGTTTCGTCTAACTCTCTCTAAGTTAAATGTTAAAAATAATATGAATTTTCAAAACAAAAATCAAGTAAGAAATAGCGGACAATTTCAAGAAAAAGAGCACTGGCAAATCATTTGAAAGCCATGGTTCTAGTAAAAATTCAATGAAAATGCACCGGTTTTTAAAAATGGGTCAACGGTTCAAGTATTTATTTTTTGCGGGTATTTATTTTTTGAAATGGTTATTCACCAAATGGAAAAAAGTAAATAATTTCACCAAAAGCGATCTCCCTAGTAAGTGCGGATATTTTGTTTAACCATTGACAAAGCACTTTACCTTTTGTATTCAACATGTCCATGGCGCCCTAAAACAAAACTATGGACAACCAAGATGAAATATATTTTTCCATTTCGGCTCAATTAAAAAATCAAATATTTAAACAAAAAATTAATCAGGAATCCTGTGATAAACATTTTTACAAATTAACTAAAATATTCGTACGCTGTTTAACGAAAATATTTCAGATATAAAGCTATAAACAATTCACATATTAACAAAAAAATCGTATGTCGTTTTTCGAAAAAATGGCTGACTTCCTTACAATATATTTGCAATGTATCAATACAGTATTAAAACAGAGTTGATACATTGTGTAGTTACTTTTTTAATACGTTGCATAATAATACTTTGCAACACTGAAATCGTTTAGGAACGTTTATAGTCATTCATATCAATAAATAAGAAAAAATGCTTACTTATCTTCCTTCGTCGGCATTGCGTTATGTGTTGCATTCGCTTTGCATCTACTTATATTTGGATGCATTTATTGATTTTTCCTGCGTATTAACTACAACAGTGTTTAAAAAGGAAACACAATACATTGTCAAAATTTTCAGGGTCACATTTACGAACACCCTTCAATGTATTACTACAAAGCAACATGCGTTTAGGAAGTCAGCCTATTTTTGTATTAGTTGATGAGTAAGTAAGTAGTAAAATCATAGGATTAATTCCGTGGAGCTCAAGAATTAGAGTGCAATTGCCAGTTGAAAGCAAAAATGTTAAACATAAAAAAAATTTTGATTTCGGTTAACAATTTTTAATTTTTTTCACAATTTTTATTAAGTTTTTATAAATTATAATTTACATGAAAGATGCATTTTTTACCAATTTATTATATCTTTAATTTTAAGTAAATTGCTGAAGTTATGGCAGATTAATGAAAGTCAAAAAAATTTCATGTTTACAATATCTCGAAAACTGAACGTGGTGTTGCAAAACGGACATCTAACTCGGATTCAGGAGATCATTTTTCATAAGGATCAGTTGGATTGGTCTAAAGGAGGGCTTATTTTTGCAACAAAGTGTTATTTGCTTTACAAATCATAATTTTTTGAGGACGGACAATTGTTAAAACGGGTACTGTTGGTTGGGACTAACTAACTTCTTTAAAAAAAAACATGTTTGCTGCGCTTTTTGGCTCATGTGGTCCCGCATGGTCAAAACGGCCGATTAATAGTACTGGTCAAAAATAAATTTACGGCAGATGGTTTGTTATTCATTAGTTAGACATTAGTTTATTTGGAGTTTCCGATTGCTAATCTGGCTTCCAGTTTGCCAGATTAGCTCTAGTTTAGGCGATATACACATAAACCTTTATTTTCCCTTTTTTTTAATAAAAGGACCACTAATTGCTTCATTTGTGAACCGAAATTCAAAAACTTGAGGGTGGTGTTTAGAGAAAAAAATGCTGTTTTAACGATCAGAGCGAGCAGATTTTTTTTTCCAATTTTGTTGCCCAGTGTAGTAAATATTACCGTATGGGTACTCAAACTAAATCAAAAAAAAACACCGTTTGATTTTGCAGTTTTCTCTCAGAGTTGTTCAATACAGGAACAACTGTTGCTATGAAGAAAATACGAGGGTTGCTATATATATTTCTGGCCTAGGCAACACTAAGTGTTGCGTATGATAAACAACACAGCAATCGACCGTGTGGGTCTTCGAAGGCGAGCCAAATCCAACGAAAGTTGTTCGTGGAAGAAGCACTTCGAAAGAAGAAAGGAAGAAGCAAATGGTCGCCTGTTTCTTCGGCAGAACTGGCCATGTGGCGACTGTTCCGCTTACACCACAATTTGTTTGCCTGAAGTCTTTATTGTGCACCATGACAATGCGAGCTCTCACACAACGGCTTAAACCAGCGCCTTTTTAACCGGCCAAAACGTCGAATTGATGAGCCATGAGCCGTACAGCTCTGACTTGTCACCCAATGACTTCTATTAATTTCCGCACATCAAGAAAAAAAAATACGTGGTCAATGATTTTCATCGCCAGAAGATGCTGTTGAAGCGTTCAAAACCCATGTTTTGGAGCTGTCTCAATCGAAGTTGAAAAAGTGCTTCGACAATTGGTTTGAGCGCATGCAAAAGAATACTTTGAAAAACAATAAAACCATTTTTGATGATAAATATTCGCATTTTCATTATTAGGCCAGAAATGTATAAAGCAGTCTTCGTAGAGTAAATTGTTATGGACGCATGGGCCCAAAAAACGAGCAAAAAATAAAACCGTTTGAGTTTACACTTATCTTTTAGAGCTGTTCAATTCAGGAACAACTAACTGTTGGAGAGGTTACCAACGACTCTTTTAAAGTTTTATTCTGCAAAATTTTTAAGAAAAACAAACAAGAGACATAAACAAATAATAAAAATTTTGTGCAAAGAACATGTCGGTGATATATTTTTTTTTGCCACCACTGTACATACACTTTTATTTATTTATGCTGCACGGACTATGTGGACAACAACAATTTGCGCGAAGCTAGATCTAAATGTTAAAGTTATTATAAAAAACCACTTGATTCGTAATAAATACTATAAATGATTTTAATGTAAACACAAGTGCAATTAATAAATTTCTGTCAAAAAAATACAACAACGAGAAAAACAGAAAAAAATGTATAAAAAACAATAGTTAAACAGTTGTTAACAACGAAACGAAATATGCGATGCAATGCAAACAACAGAACGAAGGGGGGAAAAGAAGAATCGAAACGAAATACGACAACAACTGACAGTCAACAACGCGCGAGAGAAATTATTTAGAGAAGAAGCAGAAAGTGCGGTTTAAATAAAACGAGTGATTAACCAAAACAACGTAGCAATAACAACACAGACTCAGCAACCACATCGAAGAAAATAAATAAAAAGCCACAACAACGAAAACAAATAACAAAACAGAAAACAAAACAAGTTTATCAACTTAAAAACGCTTTAAAGAGAACAAAAATATTGTATTTTTATTTTGCTGTATTTTTTAACGGAAGCTTTGTTGAATATCCCTCAAAATGTAATTGAGTGAGAAACATTTGTAAAGTTAGAAAAATATCGTGAAGTAAATGTAAAGAAGATTTCGATATAATTGATTTGGAGATGTAACAAAAGCTGAGAATGATAAGCAAAGCGGAGAAGTCAATAATTTGATAAATTCTCATTAAGTAAATGTATGCATAATTTTGCAATACTAAAATTGATAATCAAGATAATTGAAGAAAACAAGTATTTTGAGGTGTTTAAAGTGAGTTTGTGGTAAATTTTTATTTTTTGGGAATTCACAAAACTTTTAATTTAAATTGCACGAATAACACGCAATTCTTTGCTAAACAATACCAGTACAACGTTATAATAAAGTAGCCTTAAGTCCGATTTTTATTATAATTAAAACGTTAATACACGCAGAAAAAAAGTATGGTTGTGGTGACAATATTCGAAGAGGATAATACTATTGTTGGGTATATGGTTGTGCTACAACAATATTATGATCCTCACAACAATAGTATGATTCAAATACAACCATACTATGATCCTCACAACAATAGTATGATTCACACATAACCATACTATGATCCCCACAACCATAGTATGACTCACACTCAACCATACTATGATCTCCACAACTATAGTATGATCCTCACAACCATAGTATGTTTCATATACAACCATATTATGATCCTCACAACCATAGTATGGTTTACACGTAACCATGTTATGATCCCTACAACCATAGTATGATCACACACAATTATACTATGATCCCCAATATAATTGGTTTAAGTTGTCAACAAAAGATTTGAATTATGAAAATTATTAAAAAAATACATTAAATTCAAAATAATAGGAGTGATTTATTTCACAGTAGAAAAAATAAGTTTAAATAAACGTAAGCATTTTTATTAAAAATATTTCAGTTAAACAAAGCCAAAGCAGCTTGTTTAAAAAAATTTTAATTTCGATAAAAAAGTACTGTTATTGCATTAGATCCGTACCAATAACATTTGTTCTTAAAAGCATATTTAAATGAAGAAATATTACAATCATACAGTATGATTGCCGTAATCAAATTATTGTTAACATAAAACGCAAAACACAATACTTTTGTCGCACCAACCATATTTATATTGTTGCTATAATTATATTTTCATTTTTTAAATTTGACAATACTATTTTTACATTTCAACAATATTAATATTGCAGCAATTATACTATTGTCAAAAATAAATTCAGTTAATAATGCTATGGTTGCGACGAACATACTTTTATTGCGGAGAATATGTTATTATTGCCGTGACCATGTAGTAACCATGTTTTTTCTCTGCGTGTACCATTAAATAAAACATGTGTTGTTACTTGAGAACTTCAAAACCTTTCCCGGCCATCATTTCAATATCCAAACTCAAACATCTGCCATTTTAGAAAGATATAGCGTATCTTTCTGAAGTGGCAATGCGAAAGCACATGAGTTTTGAGACAAAACATATCAATAAAGCGGAAGTTTGTCCGATGATGAACATGTTACAGGGTAACTTCGTAGTAATATCGATTTTTACAGCAATTATTTGTCACATGTTTATCTTTTTTCAGACAAAAAACACATTTTATGAAGAAAAAATGCAAAGCATGATTTTTGCGGTCAAAAAATCGGCTATCTGAAATTTGAATAAACTGCATCAGCGTCAGAGGTCTGCGTTTACGCACAGGTCATTCGACCACAGATAATGCCGCTGTTGAACAAGGTGTGAATCAGGCCGCGACAACCTTAAGACGCTCAAAAAATATATTATAATGGGTTATCCAAGAAGAGATACTTTTTTCAATAGCCCTTTTTGACAGATCACGTGTGAGTCGTGTCATGCTATTTTTGTTTAGTATTGTCTGGCATTTCATCATGGAAAGACTTACGCCTGAACAACGTTTACAAATCGTTCAACTTTATTACGAAAATTCACGTTCTGTGAGGAATGTGTTTCGTGCGTTTTCGAGCCAAATTTTGTTCAGTGATGAGGCCCACTTCTGGCTCAATGGGTATGTAAACAAACAAAATTGCCGCATTTGGGACGAAGAGCAACCATAAGAGGTTCAAAACCTGCCACTTTATATAGAAAAAACATCGCTTTGGTGTGGTTTGTGGGCCGGTGAAATCATCGGTCCATATTTCTTCAAAAATGATGCCGGTGAGAACGTAACCGTCAATGGCGATCGTTATCGTGCCATGATAACCGACTATTTGATGCCTGAAATTGAAGTTCGTGATCTCGGCGACATTTGGTTTCAACAAGACGGCGCCACTTTCCGCACATCGCCTTAATCAATGGATTTATTGAGAGAACACTTCGGTGAGCAGATAATTTCACGTTTTGGGCCGGTCGATTGGACACCAAGATCGTGTGATATCACACCGTTTGACTTTTTCCTGTGGGGATATGTAAAGTCTAAAGTTTATGCGGGCAAACCCGTCATGGAGCGTGTCATTCGCCAGTTACCAGTCGAAATGCTCAAACGAGTCATCGAAAATTCGACTCAACGAATGGACCATCTGAGACGTATCCGCGGCCAACATTTGATAGACATAAATAAATGCCAAAGAATGTTCTTTCAAATGATAATAAACATTCCCCATTCAATTTGAATTTTCTGCGTTGTTTCTTTAAAAAAAGTAGGGATCCTCGAAATGGATCCCGCGTTAGTTGAACTTTAAGAAATCGACTTGGTCAACAAAATGTTTTACAGAACGGAATAAATTGGGGTGAATGAATTGGACAGTGCTCAGAAAGGAATTTGATGGTATGCCATAAAGGCATGGACATTAAGACCCCTTAGACAAATTTATTGAACAGTTTTTAGTGTTTTTATTAAAATGGGGTATGGAATTTTGTTATCCGCCGAGAGCAGGCCACGCAAAAATGACTTTTAGTTCGGTTAAACATGGTATCGATCCGAGGGCCAACCATACAGGGAATTTCATAACACTTGGGTAATATGGAGCCAGGTGGCACTTGGGAAATATATAGTCAGTGGAATTTATTTTCGGGCATTCCGTGTGCCTAGATTTGGTCCGTTCATTGCTGAAACTCTGCAAGCCCTGCCGAAGGCAGGCCACGCAGGAAAGAGTTTTCTTCAGATAAAAATGGAATCGATCTGAGGGCAAATCTCACAGGAAATTTCATAACACTTGAGTAATATGGAGCCAGGTGGCTCTTGGATAATTTGGAGACAAGTGACATTTAGTTAAGGGCAGTCCGAGTCCGTAGATTTGCCGAAGGAAGGCAATGCAGAAATGAGTTTTTATTCGGATAAACATGGTATCGATCCGTGGGACAATCTCTCAGGTGGCACTTGTGTAATATGGTGTCAGGTGGCCTTTAGTTTCGGATAGTCCGAGCCCCCAGATTTGTGTCCGTCTATACCTGAAAATCTTTAAGCCCTATCGAAGGCAGACCACGCAGAAATGAGTTTTCATTCGGATAAACATGGTATGAATTCGTGGGCCAATATTACAGGGATTTTTAAAACATTTGGGTAAAATGGAGTCAGGTGTCTCTTGGGTAGTATGGAGTCAGGAGACATTTATTTTTAAATACTTTCCATTGCGGAAAGCCTTTAAGCCCTGCCGAAGGCAGGGATTGGTTTTCATTCGAATAAATATGGTATAAATTAGAGGGCCAATATAACAGGGATTTTCACAACATTTAGGTGATATGGAGTCAGGTGTCTTTTGGATAGTATGGAGTCAGTTGGCATTTATTTTTAATTTCTTTTCATTGCTAAACGCCTTTAAGCCCTGCCGAAGGCAGAAATGTGTTTTTATTCAAATAAACATGAAATGTGTTTCTATTCAAACATTACATGGATTTTCATAACATTTGGTTAATATGGAGTCAGGTGGCAGTGCACCCGACAAAGCAAACTGTTTTGGTATCGCTATCAATATGATTCAAAAAATATTGGACATTTCCACTTTGGGAACTCTTTAAAAAATTTCACTGCATCCGTGGACAATGTAAAACTGATACTTTGAATTTAATGTCACTTTGTAAAGTAAATAAGAATGCTCAAAAACAATAAAATTTCGTCACGAATAGAAATATTCCATTATTTGTAAGTTTACCTACATTAACGGTCTGCCAAATATTGGTTCTCAAATATTCGGCTTTTCAAAGTATTAGTTATTTACCTACAGACTACTGGGGGGGGTCCTCGAAATGGACAATAGGGTACCAGCACAATACTTTATTACGAATCCAATTATGCACTTATTTTAAGGATAATGAGTTAATTTAAAACCCATACACAATGTTCCTTGGGGCAGAAACACGGAACATTCCATGTGGTGAAGAGTTCATATAAGTACTTTGAAAGTGTCACCACTATTAGTTCCCCTATAGTACAAATATTATACTTGCTGAAAATAGGGTTTCGATACATATTCCCCAATACATCCAATGTCATATTGGAACACAATCTATGGTATAAAAGCTTACGCCCAGCCATACTTAAAAAATTGTTCAATTGAATTATAATTATGTGGTCTAATAACCATTTAAATTAAAAACAAAAGAAAACGTCGTTAAATTCGGCCAGGCCGAATCTAACAACGTTCCTACGCGACTAAATGGAAATTTTTTGGCCCATGCTCTTTCCCTAGTGAAAGCCAAAACTTTAAAATGGCCATATTTACAGTAAATCGCCCGTTTTGACCATGCGGATAGTTTTGGGGCCACATAAGCCAAAAAGTCCAGTAACTATGCCCTAAGCGTTCCAACTAACAATATATATTTTAATTATTATTCGCCCACTACAATTATGATTAAAAACCAAATACTCACAAGATAGGGGTATAAAAACATGTTTTGCAATTCGCTTATTATTTGCACGGTTATTTAATGGTGTTAATCATAAAGTAATTTGCAAAATAACTTCACGTGGTACAGAATCCTTGTCTGCAGACTTGGCGAATGAGTTATGACTATATATGAGCAGGTTCATTCGCTCTATAAGTTTTATAGGTAAAAAAAACTTTAAAACTGTTGTTTTATCGCTTGTAAAAAACCTTAAAACTGTTGTTTTATTTATCGCTTGTAAAAACATTGATATTACAGCATGGGTATTTTTTTTACCAAAATTTCGAAAGAAGAGTTCCATCTCCAGTGATATGCTTTGAAATAGAGCCACACTCTTTTTGATGTGTTTATTTCATCTAAATTTTTGTAAGCAACTTCAATATTCAAGGGCAGACTGCAGTTCAACAATTACTTCCATTACATTTTAAAGACTCTAAATCATGAGGGTAAAAGCCAAAGGGAAGTAGCTGGAATAGTTAAGTGCTCGAAGGTAATGGCCGAAAATTCAGCAAAAAACTAGAGGAAAAATACATAAAATCTATGCAGTATCGCAAAGTCGAAACCTCTGCCAAGTCAAAAGAGATCCATTTTTTCCACATTGAATAGGGATACATCCTTATTTTATTTAGATAGCCCAATACCAACTATTTATCTGCATTAGGCATAATGGGGTAGCAAAGAAATTAAACTTTACCCTGACCGTAGATGTCTTTCTCTACGCAGATCCCCGAAAAATTTCTGTCTCCAATACACCGCAAAAGATAATAATTCGGCATGTTTTCTTATAGTTATACATGGTCCCTATTTCGCCCGAGGGAATATCATATGTGACAGCGCATAGAGAAAGGGAGCTAGGGGTAAAAAAAACCAATTTTAATTTTTTTTCTTTTTTTGATGTGGACAACATCTGAGCATCGAATGAGGCCGATACCATGCCCCAAAAGTGTTCCCTACCAGAGATATGCGCGTTTAATGAAAGTGAAGTCGACGATTCTAAGCGCAAATAGAAAGGGACCTAATATTTTAAATGGCTCTCCTGAACAAAACTGGTTTCTAAACTTAGGCCCCTTTCTATTTTGCGCGTCACATATGCCTTTGCGATGGGTGTTTCGGCAAGACAACGACCCGAAACACATATTTAAGTGAGCAAAAGTTTTAGTCAAAATAACGTCGAGGTTTTAAGCTGACCGCCACAATCACCTGACTTTATCCCTATTGACAATTTATGGCGAGAAGTTGAAAAGGGACAAAAATCCTTCCAACAAAGATGAATTGTGAAATCTTTTAAAGGCCGCATGGAATAATATTCCTATTAGACGTGCTCGAAACTGGTTGACTCAAAGCCTTGACAATGTTTGGCTGCAATTAAGAATAATGATCACTGCACTAAATAGAGGGAGATCCATCTTGAGGCATTTTTTTAATAGCCTTTTTTCACAGATTTCGCGTGAGTTGTGTTGAACTTTATTTTTTTTCTTTTCAGTATTGCTCATAATGGAAAGACTTCCACCAAAACAACGTCTCAAAAGTGTGCAACATAATGGAAATGAGCGTTCGTAAGAAACTGTTTTCGCCCACAATTTTGTTCAATGATGAGGCACATTTCTGGCAACATACGAGTAATTGCCGCATTTTGGCTGAAGAACAACCATAAGAGGTTCAGGAGGTGCCATTATACCCAGAGCAAACAACGGTCTGATGCTGTTTCTGGGCTGATGGAATAATCGGTACATATTTTTTCAAAAATGATGATGGTCGGAACGTAACCGTGAAGGGAGTTCGCTGTCGCGCCTTGATATCGGACTTTTTGCTTCCTGAAATTGAAGTCCGTTATCTTGACGACATTTGGATTTAACAGGACGTCTCCACTTGCCATACAGCTGCTCAAGCAATGGATCTATTAAGAGGTCATTACGAAGAGCAGCCAATTTCAAGTTTTGGATCGGTAAGTTGGCCGCCTAGATCGTGTAATATCACAGCTATAGACTTTTTTCTTTGGGCAAAGTCCAAATTTTATGCTGACAAACCTGCTACGATTCAGGTTTTGGAAGACAACATTACGCGTGTCATTAAATCCATACCGGTCGAAATGCTCGAACAAGTCATACAAAATTGGACCCCAGAATGGACACCCTGGAGCGTAGTTGCGGCCAACATTTATAGAAAATTATCTTCAAAAAATAAATGGCATAAAATGTCCTTTCGAAAGAACAAATATTCCACTATTTATTTTATTTTTTTATTTTGAAAAAATACCTCTAGATTGATCACCCGATATTAATGGTCATTGCACTAAATATTAATATTAACTAAGAACTATAAAGCTATTATTTTCATTAATCATTTCAGAAAAAAAATCGTTTCCGGCAACACGAAGCGGCCAAATTTGTTGACTTCTAATGGCTCTGTTTTATGGCACAAGCAAAACATAACACTTCACTGAATTTTAATTTGTATATTTGTAACCTAAGCTACTCCATGGATATGATAAAATTCTCTTCATGCATAACTCTTTTAAGTGTATTAAAACCAAGAGTGAGAAATGCTATGTTTCTCGAGATTTATCGATTTGGACAATTGCTCTATTTTATCGCACATCACTGTAAATCATCTCATGTCTACTGAAAACTCCAAAAACACCAAACATATCAAACTAAGGTGCCTTCAAACCAGAAACAAAAATCATTATCCCCCTGAAAAAGTGTCACTCTCAATATTCGATTGAGAAAAAGCGCGCAAACGGCAAGAGCGTCAAAGTGCAAAACTGTAAAGCAACAACAAAGGCAGCACAAAAAAGCAATTGACAGTAACAAGACAAAATGAGATTCACATTTTACATTTTGCATATTTATTATTGCTTTTTTCAAACGAAAAAAAAAACAAAAAATTACCGTATTAAAAGATAAAGACGAAACAAGATGATGGAGGAATCAGAGGAGATTATTCCGCAAAACACCGCAGACACAGAATGACGTTTTAGACTTGCTTGAGTTTCTGGGAATCTCTTTTTGTACTTTCTGCTTAAATTTATTTGATTTTATTTAATAAATTTTATTTTACGTTTTACTTCTTTTGGTTTTTTCTATATCTTTTTGTTGTTTTTAATTTTTTTATAATTGATTTCTCTTCTTTCTCAAAGGGGTTTCTTTAAAACATTAAAATTAATCACGCACTTTGTATGGAAACAAACGTCGAGTATTGTTAGACGACGTTTAATAAAGCCAAACACTTTTTAAACAATTGGCTTGCAGACGAACACTCGCGCACACACGCATACATACGCTGTACATGAAACACACACACACTCACCCTCGCAAGTGATTAAAATTTTAAGCCCGTTTTTCTGCTTGTTGTTGTTGGTGAACTCTTATTTCTTTGGCATTGTTTGCTTTAATTTGCCCAACTTTTTTTTTGCTCTCTCACACAATCACTTTAAAAAACTTTTATTTTTTTATCTTTAGTTAAACAAAGACGCGCTTAATAATTTTTGTAAACTTTTTGTGTTGTTGTTACAAACGCACACACATCTACTCGAATGGCAATGATGTTTCACTGAACTCGTGGACGAGAATACAAGTGGGGAGAAAATTTTTAAGATATCCGTTCCTATGCACGACCGCATCGACGTCTCATAGATAACTGAAACTCAGTTGGACAAGACTACAGTGATAAAGGCAATGTTGCTGCTGCCTGTCTGCCACTCTATAAAGTCGGAGCGCACACGAGACGAGGCAGGTTAAGTAATAACAAACAAAACAACAACACATGGTGAGCGGACCCGAAATGCCATCACAAAAGGGAAACGGCGAAACAAATCACTTACACTTGTTACTCAGAGACTAAATTGTGGTAGTTACTTTCGCAGAGAGCTAATGTAAGGTGTTTAGAGCTGAACTTCTCTCGCGCTCTCATCGCCTTCAGTGGTCGTTCTCTCTGTTATGAACTGAGAGTTTCAGATAAAAACCAGCTGCTCGCCTTAAAAATACCGGCATTTGTTGTTATGCTATTAGTAGTGAAAGAATTGTCTAGCATGCGATAGAACAATTCTATCTCCATTATTTGTCATCTGTTTGTAAAGCATGCTTGGTCTCCAGTCAATGGGGGTAGTGCAGCTATTGGCTATGTGAGAAACACAGGCGGGAAGACACGTGTTTTTGGTATTGCCTGTTGTTCTTGCTGTTTTTCCGATTGTAAAATCAAAGGTTATCGTCTGCAATAATGTTTTTCTTGGAGCGTCTGTGTTTAATATACTTATACATACATATGTACACACATATCGCACTTGTTTAGAAAGGATATTAACTGAAAAATTTTCATTTTTAGTGTTTTGTAAAACGGCGTGGCCAATGCTAAAAAAGAAGGAAGTTAGATTTTGGTACGCATCTTGGTATAAAATAGGGTAAACACTCATATGAAGCTGAATATTAAGTTTGTTTAGAATGATGTTTTAAAAAACTTAGTAAATGGTGTTTTTTTCAGACGTTTGGTTTTCAAGAAGTACTAAAACGCATATAATTTTATGTTACGGCCAAGCAATAGGCTTTATTATACATATATAAGGGTTTGCCTTTTTTTAAAATGATTCCGGGCAAATGATTCTGGACCGTCGAATAAATATCAGCAGAAAGGCCCAATTTTCGACCATTTTTGCTGCATTTGCAGCCGTATATCAGCAATATGGCACCGAATTATCTCTTCCAAGCCGTCAAGCGTGTCGCGCTTTTCTGCGTAGACAAGATCTTGAAGGCCACGCCACGCCCACGAAGAGAGATACTGCTCTCACCAAAAGTTTCCTTCGATAAATTGATTGTTTCGTTGGCTGTATGGCATGTCGTCCACATCCACCTCCTCCAATTCAAGCACGAAAAATTCAGTATCGTTCCCTATCTGTAACATTATGGACGGCTTTATTTTTGAAGAAATATAGACCAATAATTCCCTCTGCCCTCCAAACAGTGAGTTTTTGAGGATATAAAGGCGTCTCAACAACGGCATGTGGATTTTCATTACTTCAAATGCGACAATTTTGGTTATTAACGTACCCATTCAACCAAAAGCGAGCTTAATCGCTGGACAAAATTTTCTTGTAAAAATCAGGATCGGTGGTCTTCTCGTTTTTCAAACGTTGTTTCGGAGTAAGTCTATTCATTTAGAAATGCCAAACCAAACTAAGCATAAATCAAGTGACAGCTGTCAGAAACACCAACTCCGAAAAAAGTACGGCCAGATTGAAAGCCACACGTCTAAAAATATCCATAACGAAGGATTACCTTTAAGACCCATTTGCTCGGTGAATTAACGCGACTGGATATGGGCTTTGTAAATATCTAGTAAATATTTTGAAAAATCTGCCTAAGGAATCTGTATACAATGTAAAAAATACTATAGAGGTTAAGGCGAGAATAAGTAACGCACATATAGATGATGACGAAATCCTTATATCCTTCGACATAGTTTCATTATTCCCCAGCATTCTTATAGATTTAGCCATAAGAACAATAAGAGGCAAATGTCATCTGCTAGATATGAGGTGGAGTTATTTATAGAAATTCCGACTTTCTAAATCAAGGAGACTAAATATTTAAGATTTAAGGACAAGATATACGGACAGAACAAGGAAAAAAAGGGGATCGATCACCAGTAATAGCAGACATTATTATGGAAAAACTTCTGGACTTAACAATACAACAAATGACGGAGAAACCACCAGAGGAGGACATCATAGGTGCACTTAATACATATAATAGACGAATACAATTCACTATGGAAACAGACAACACATTGCCATACCTGGATTCAATAGTTTTTCGTGAAGAAAATCTGCATAAATTAAATTGGTACCAGAAGCCAACAATTTCCATTCCAAGCACCCAAGACAAACAATAATGGACACTGCGACGAACTTTATTACGAGGGCTGCTATATATATTTCTGGCCTAATAATGAAAATGGGAATATTTATCATCAAAAATGGTTTAATTGTCTTTCAAAGTATTCTCCAGCATGGTTTATACACTTTTGCATGCGCTCAAACCAATTGTCAGAGCACTTTTTCCACTACGATTGAGACACCTCCAAAACATGGTTTTTGAATGCTTCAACAGCATCTTCTGGCGACGAAAATCGTTGACCACGCATTTTTTTGTTGATGTGCGTGATTAAAAAGATGTCATTGGGTGCTAATTTGGGGATTTACGGCGGATGACCCATCAATTCGTCGTTTTGGCCGGTCAATAAAGCGCTCTTTTGAACCGATGTGTGAGAACTCTCATTGTCATGGTGCACAATGACTTGTTTCTCTTGTTCATTTTAGGAATTTCTCCGAAGACTTCAGGCAAACAAATTGTGATGTACCACTCAGAATTGACCGTCCTAGGTTGCTCAAGCGGAACAGTCGCCACATGACCAGTTTTGTCGAAGAAACAGGCGACCGTTTGCTTGGAAGTGCTTCTTCCACGAACAACTTTCGCTGAATTTGTCTCGTCTTCGAAGAACCACACGGTCGATTGCTGTTTTGTTTCGGGCTAGTACGCATAGATCCATGTCCACCTGTGACGATCTTATAAACGTCTTTTGAAGCTCCGCGAACGTATTTTTTCAAAATTTCTTTGCAGCAATCGACATGAGCCTTTTTTGAGCGATTATCATATTGTAAAGGATCCAACGAGAACAAACCTTTTTTAAGGCCAAGTGTTCATGCCATATCGAATGTATGCTGGTGGAAGAAATGCCCAAGGATGCCTTTATCTCACGATGTATCACATGGCGATCTTGCATTATCAGTTCATGCACGGCATCAATGTTCTCTGGCACAACGGCCGTTTTTGGACGACCTTCGTCTTAGAGCGAGCATCGGCCACGATTGAATTCATTAAACCAGTTTTTCACAGTGCTAGAGGATGGTGCTTCATCGCCATACAAAGATTTAAGTTCATCGATGCACTCTTGTCGTGATAATCCACGTCGAAAGTTGTGAAAAACGATCGCACTAAAATGTTCACCAGGTAATTCCATTTTTTGGCCAAATTGATTTTTTCAAGTCACTGTAAACAACACAAAAAACGATGACCGTACGTCAAAACGTTCTGAGTACGTTTATGCTAAAAAATGTCAAGCTTTCCAATGGAAATGTCAGATGGCGGCATACAACACTAAATGTGGCCAAGGCCAGAAATATGTATAGAAACCCTCGTAAATGGTTTTTTCCTAAATGGAAAACCCTGTATGTAAGGCATTTCTTATATACCCTACAACACACTGAGGTAAGGCTTTTACGACTTCTTGTTGATGTTTGCAACACCTTAAAGGAATGGTGATAGACCCTATGTTTAATATACTGATCGACTCAAAATTACTATCTGATTCCATTAAGCGATGCCCGTCCGACCCATTAACTATCTATCGTTGTAATCAAACAACTGGTGGCAATTATAAACCGATTTCGATGAAACTTGATACGTTCTTCAAGTTTGGGCCAAGGACGAACCCTAATGAAATTGATCCAAATCGGTCCGTATTTTAATATCACACACAGGATTTTCTCGATTTAGAACCTACAGCTCTAAAGGTCACTTATTACATCCGATTTTGCAAATTACATTTTGAGTGACCAACACAAATCTGTGGTGAAATTGTCCATATCGGTACAAGTTTTCAAATAGGTCCTACACAAAGGTCTCCCACGAATTAAGGCTTTGCAGCTACAGAAGCAAATTTTGCATGGTACTATATATGAGCGACTATTAATTAACTGTAGTGAAACTGGACCACATAGGTCCATAATTTCGTGTAGCCACCATGCAAAGGTCCCACCCGATTTCAGAATCTACAGCTCTAAAAACCACATATTTCACCCGATACCGACCAAATTTCAAACAGAGCATAACGAGTGGCCAGTACATATCTCTAGTGAAATAGGACCATATTAGTCCTTGCTTTCGACTAGATCCCGCACAAAGGTCCCTCCTTATTTGAAGTGCTTCAGATCTAGAAGCCGCAAATTTTGTATGGTGCGTTAAGAGCGACAACAAATTAAATCTAACACAATAAGTCCGACCTTGTACAAACCGTAGACAGTTTATTTCTCCCAACATCATAGTGGTGTAGGGTGTCCCAATCTCATGCAATCCATAAAACTAATGCATCTATAACGAGTATCTGATCGAATTTTGTTAGGCGGCGTATTAGGCATTACTTTCTTCAAAATGAGGCCCAAATGGCAGCAACTGTGAACGGCATTGGTACAAGACCATGATAACGAAGTTCTTTTGGACTCACTTTGACGACATGTGGTTGGAGCAAGATGACAACGCCTCCCACATCGCGTATCAAACAATCGATTTATTGCATCAATGAACGAATCATCTGAAGAAATACCGATGTCAACTGACCAACAAGATCGTGCGACTTAACGCTGTGCGATTTCTTTCTTCAAGGTTTTGTGAAATCTCGGGTTTATGCGAACAAACCAGAAACAGTTTCTCAGCTCAAATCCAAGATCCAACTCATCTTAGGTGAGATACAGCCACATATCGGTGGAAAAGTTATGGAAAATTTTATGAAAAGAGTATTGGCCTGTCATCAGAGCCGAGAGAAGCATTTGACGGATATTTTTTTTCATACACAGATAAAGAAGACAGCCCTTAAATTTAGCCAAAGAATTGGTATGTGAAGTGTATCACGACTCAATTAAAAATTTCGTAAATAGGCTAAACTATTTAGCAGTTATAGCAATGATATTTAATGAATGGATACAACAACAAAAATCATGCACTGTAACATAGTAAACATAGTAACAGCACAGTCGATGCTTGTGGTCTTATGATGAATATTATTGATCGTCGAAAAATTCTAAGGCGAATTATTATAGTCCGATTGTCGGTCCGTTGAAAGCACGAATGCAGGTGAACGGGATAACCTAGGATCCTGAAATTTTGCATGATAATAGATTATGATCAAAGGCTGTTTAGAATTGTAAATAAGCAGCTAGCTCATGTAACACAAAAATCGGGCCGCCTGGCCAAAACAGGCGATCAATAGCCATTATGGACCGTTTTTTTGTTGGGGCCATAGGGGCGATGGAGAAAAATAAGTTTCGGTCTGACCGAACTTTTAAATTGTTTTTTAAGTTAAAAGTTATTTTTTAAAATTATTATTTAAACCAAAAAAACATTTTTTTCCATGTTTCTTTCACTTCACGAGGGACCAATTGTATGTTAGGATTCTAATTCGATGCTGCAATCTTCCTGCAGATGTCTGCCGTGCCGTTTTTATGTACGTAAATCTTAAACGAGTATGTAAAGGGTGGTCCAACACGATGTGAATCACACTTAGACGTCAAGATTTTTGGTTAACTTTTTGAAATTTCTTTGTTTTAGTGTTTTTTAATCGTTTAATCAGCACGTTGAGAGTGTTGAAGCCTTTTACGAAAATGGACGTTCAAATCAAAATGCATTTCGTGCACTTCGTGTTTTTTTTTTGCCAGAATAATCGACCAAATGTGTCCACAGTGGATTCGTAAATACGTAAAATTACCGCATTTGGGAAGATGAAAATCCACGAGTCATTGTTGAAAAGCCGATGCATTCACAAAGAGTGGCTGTTTGGTGCGGTTTATGGGCTGGCGGCTTTATCAGACCGCACTTCTTCGAAAATTAGGTGGGGCAAGCAGTTTACGTGAATGGTGTTCGCGAAATTATTGCGGACTTCTTGTGACCAGAAATTGGGGATATGAACCTGGACGATATGTGGTTCCAACAGAATGGTGCCACTTTCCACACAGCAAGTCCCACACGAAACAATGGCTCTTTTGCACGAGGAATTCAATGGGCGTGTTATCTCACGATCATGTGATTTGACACCGTTGGACTTCTTTCTTTGGGGAACAAGTGTACGTCAATAATTTAAGAACAATCATTAAAAGAACAAGTGTACGTCAATAATTTAAGAACAATCAAGAGCGAACGGATCAGATAATTCGGCACGTTGCACCCTCATTATGTTTCATTATGTATGAGTCATTGAGAATATTGACCATCGGATAGAGCTATTCCACCGAAGCCGGATAATAATTGTCAAAGATCCTTTTATCATAATAAAAAATATTAGGATAATCCCCTGAAAAATTTTTATATATTTTAACACCGTTTAAGTTCGACATAAAGTCTGAGATCAAATTTGTTGCTTTGATTTTTCTGCGGATATCTGCTGGGCCGTTTTCATGTCCTAAATCTTATATGAATCTATATCAGTATTTTATCGAAATCGGAAATTTTTCACAAGAAAAGATTGATGTTTTCATACGGCATCGAAAAAGTCTGGTTTCATATATGAATCCATCGGATTCTTGTTTTTCTGGGACTTACGTATGAGAAATCACCACTAAGAAATATTTTTGAGTATCGCTATTAAATTTTCGATTAACACATTGTGTTGCAGGGTATAATTAGCGGAAATGATAGCTTGCTTTGAAAGAAGTTCACCGTTTCATCCTTAATGGAAAGCCGAGGGAAATGTAAGGTGACAGTTTTTCAAATATAACTTGGACATGTTTCCTTTCGGCATAATTCATAATTGCACATACAATATGAGTACGAAAAGTGTTTGCAGCGTTGAATGGAACACATGTTGCGCATGTGTACATTGGTGCAACAACTGTAATAACAACAACATCGACGGCACCACAATAACTCATGCAGAAAGGCAAAAGAACATAATTATGAAGATCAACACAAAAATAAACACACTTGAAAAGAAAAAAAAATTTAAAGTATTAAATTACGCCAAGCCAAGCAGGAGAAAAAAAAAACACAACCAGAAGCGACAGATGAAAAGAAATGCAGTGAATGGAAATATTCAAGAAACTGAACAAAAAGCAAGCAAACATCGAAAAAACATCTTTTCTAATGCATCATTTAGGAAGACAAACACCGACCGCATTTGCATTTCCCACAATCATTAGGGGTACGTGAGTGTGTTTTTGTGTAAAAAGGCAAACAATTGGACGAAAAACAATGTTGCATGCACAGTGGGTTAGAAGTGAACAAATAGAGGAAATTTAATGCTGAGGCCAAGAATCTCGTTGAACTGTGGTTTAAGGTAAATGAAATCAGAGAGGGTTTGGAATTTCCAGACCTCGTAACTAAAATCAAAACGGAGACGGATGTTGCGCAGCTTTAAGAAGCTGTGTTTTCACACTTAACATTATTAAAAATGCATAACTTTAACTTCACCGTAATTGCGATTTCGGGTCACTGATGACCTTTATCGGACAAAATCTGCAGCGGACATAGTGGTTATGTTTTTTACTAAGCTGACAAGCTAAGCTGACCTACGTTTTGGATGTAAATAAAAAAAAATTTGTTTTTCATTGATTGTTTACTTCTTCTGGGGTATTGTTAATTAGAATAAAATATCATAGATAAGTACAACTCTTTAAATTCCAAAAAAAAACATTGAAACTTAGAGTAATATCAATCAATGTTAGCTTCCTTGATGAATATCTGGTGATCAATATAGAGGTATTTTTTCAAAACAAAAAAATTCAAATCAAGTGTGGAATCTTTATTGTTCATTAGAAAGGACGTTTCATTTATTTTTTGAATAGGATTTCCTTCAAATGTTGACAACTGTACTATTGAAATGAGGGTTCGGTGAGAAAAGGGAAGATCCGATGTTTTGTTCAGTGATGAGGCCCATTTCTGGCGCAAGGACAACGTCCATAAACTAAATTGTCGCATACCCAGAGAAAACCACGGTTTGGGGTGGATTATGGGCTGGAAGAATCATCGGTTTATATATATTTTTTTTAAAATAATGATGGCCGGAACTTAACCGTGAATGTTTCTCGCTTTCGCGCCATGATATCGGACTTCTTGCTACCGGAAATTGAAGCCCGTAATCTTGACAACGCTTCATGCCATATAGCCAACGAAACAATCAAATTATTGAACAAAACTTTTGGTGAGCGAGTTATTTCGCGTCGTGGGCTTGATCGGATCAAGTAACCCCACAAAGAATGTGGGGTTATAAGATGTCGCTTTTCTACATAAAGGGTGGTTAAATTTTGAGGGCCGATGTTAAATGTCAACCACACCTAAACGTCAAGTTTTTTTCTGCATTTCATTTGATATTTCTCAATTTCAGACTAGCTCAATTTGAACCATTGAAAGATACACAAGCGAGCAACGTGCTAAAGTTATTTAGGCTTATTATGAAAAATCAATTTTCGAAGAAAATCATGTTCAGTGATGAGGCACATTTTCACCTCAGTGGATTCGCCAATAAGCAGAATTGCCGCATTTGGGTGCATAATAATTCAAGAGTGATTGTCAAAAATGCACCCACAAAGAGTGACTGTTTAAGGGCTGGGCCGTATTTTCTCCATAATGAGGCCGTTCAGGCAGTTACTGTGAATGGTGTTCGCTGTCGTGAGATGACAACGAACTTTTTATTGCCCGAATTGGAAGATATGGATGTGGAGGATATGTGGTTTCAACAGGACGGTGCCACTTGCCACACAGCTAACGAAACAATGGCTTTTTTGCGCGACAAATTCAATGGCCGTGTTATCTCACGTCGTGGCGATGTTAATTGGCCGCCAAGATCATGTGATTTGACACCGTTGGCCTTCCCCGTAAACCAAATTTGCCGACAATGTCTGATATCAGACAATTATGAACAATGTCTGAACTCTATCGAGAATTCTTACCGAAATCGTTACGAATTCTGTTCGGTTTGTCTGAGGATTTTTTTTTTCAGAGAAGTAGTTCAGAATTTTTGTCAACCCTCTCATATGTTTTTCGTTACGAAGTCGGTAAGAAATCGGAACATTTTGCCGATTGTCGTACAGAATTCTGACCGAATTCAGAAGGTTTGGTTTGCTGGGTTCTTTCTTTGGGATTATTTGAAAGAAAAGGTTAACGTCGATAAGCCAGCAACAATTCAAGAGTTAAACGATTAGATAGTTCAGCACATTCACGGAATAGAACCTCAATTATGCCTCAGCGTCATCGAAAATTTGGACCATCGGATGGCCATTTGGTCGATATTTTGTTCCATACTTATACATAATTGAACCATACCAATATTATCATAATAAAAAGAAATGGCAATAATTTCCCAAATAATTTGTATTTTATTCAAAATCAACATCGGCCCTTAAAATTGAACCACCCTTTAGATAAGCCCGACACGATTGGCGACATGGAAGAGAATGTTATTTTATTGCATATTTTTTAAAATTCAAAATCTATATATATAAAAGAAAGTGTCCGAAGCGATGTAATCCCATAACTCGAGATTGGCCAAACCGATTTTGATGATTTGTACTTTGTTGGAAAGGTATTTTCTCAGCACGGGTTTTAAAAAAAAACTTCAAAATATCAAAATTTGAAAATGTCTGATTTTTACCACCCAGCGTGTTTCGACAGGTTTATTTTCGATTTTTTTCAATTTTCTTTTTTCATTAAGTATATAAAAATGAAATGTGCTTTGCAACACCGCTTAAAACTTGAAAACGACTGGGGAAAACTGGATACTTCCTTCTGGGGGTTTGTTCATAATCGACATTTTGGAGTGTGGGCGGAGGAGGCGTAACAAAACTGTTTTTTGAGCTAGAAGGCTGACAATCGGTACAAAATTTTAGGTTACGATGGTCTATTGATGATTTATGTGTAGTTTGCATGAAACCGGCATTTGAAAAATATTTGGAATAATGGTTTAGTAACAAAACACATTTCATTTATATATTTATTAGGGTGATCCATCTAGAGGAATTTTTTCAGAACAAAAAAAATATAAAAATTCAAATCAAGAGTCTTTATTGGTAATTTAAAAGGACATTTTATGGCATTTATTTTTTGAAAATAATTTCCTTCAAATGTTGGCAATTATGGAAATGAGCGTTAGTCGAAAAACGGGAAGATCCTCTGTTTTCGTCCAAAATTTTGTTCAATGATGAGGCCCATTTCTGCCTCAACGGCGAAGTCAATTAACAAAATTGCCGCATTTGGGCTGAACAGCAAGAAGAGGTTCAAGAGGTGCCATTATACCCAGAGAAAACCACGGGTTGGTGCGGTTTATAACCTGGTGGAGTTATCGGTGCATATTTTTTCAAAAATGATGATGGCCGGAACGTAACCATGAATAACCATATCATGGCGCTAGAACCGCAGAAGTTTTCTTAAAAGAACTGCTGAGAATCGTAAATGGAGAAATTCCAGTAAATACTTCCAGTGGTTTAATATCGATTGCACCTACCATTTGCCAATTTATTTCAACCAAAGATGAACTCATCACTAATGTTTATCCAAACATCGTAACTACCATTGGTTGAGCGCACGCTTCATTTTATTAGCGAAAAATACTGATTTCAATGACTTAAATTGGACGATTTGAAATCAAATTCCGGGAGAATAGCTTTCATACAAATCGATCGATCACATTGAAAACGAAGACGATGTCGTCAAATATTCAGTGGAATTCGTAAACTCTTTAGATTTGCCTGGCGGCTTCATCATTTGTTTCTTAAAGTTGGATCTGTCATCATTATGCTACGAAAACTGTGTAATGAAACTCGCCTGATTGTGATAAAGCTAATGAACAATGTGATAGTGAAAGGGCCGTTCAAAGGAGAAGAATGTCTAATTCCGCGAATTCCCTTGACTTCAACTGATTTGCCATTTCAGTTGAAACGAATTCAGTTCCCACTGAAACTTGCATTTGCGATGACCATAACAAGTCATTTCAAGATTTATGCCGCTGGAAGTGTGCGGCATAAATCTGGAAATGTCATGCTTTTCACAGGGCATGTTTTCGAGTTGGGAAACCGTCCTCACTATTTATTTATGCAGAAATCAAAAAATGAAGTGTATCGTGCAGCCTTAAATTGAATACATTTATTGTTCTATTCTTTTTTTAGATTTCAATAAAATGATCAGAATACCTTATTCTATTATTTCGGCTCCAGTAAAAGTTATTTGAATAAAATTTGTATCCCGTGCAACTGTCATTTGCACGGTGCAACTGCATTTCTTCATCAAAATATGAATCCACCACGACTTTGCAACTGAACCAGACTTTCAGTGAAAATAAAATTTGAAGGCAAAACAACGTTGGCCGGGTCAGCTAGTTTCCTTATAAAAAATGTTAAGTTTTTATGTTTTATATTTTTCATTCGCTCTGCTATTCAAATCCTCTGAATAGCAAAGAGGTTACAGGTATCTCATAGTCGGCCACACCCGACTATTTGTACTTGTTTAATTGTGTTTTTGTACAACTCTATTAACATTATTCAGTTTTGATAGCTAATTTCCATTTAAATTTACTAAACATTTTCAGTAATAACTACAAAACAAAATAATACCCTGTCCCACAGTGTGGTGTAGGGTATAACAACGTATTGACAAACGTTTCACTTAGAAAGTGTCCAGCGGTTTCCTTTCTTCTTCATCTCGATCACACTGTGCCTAGCTTAGGAATAGAAAATAGAAAGAGTCTATTGAAAGTCGTCTGCTACCTGCTGCGCAACCTGAACGTGTACGTATAACTGAATGGAACAGCGGGTATTTCACTGTCCTCTTCGGTCGTACGAGCTGAGCTGTGACGTGTGATGAGGGCGATGTTATTTGTTGTGGTGCGGATGGTGCTGCTAGACATGCTAAGTTGGTGGTAGGGTAGTCTTGCAGCCAGCCAGCCAACCAGCTCCTCTTTTATACTAAACTCTTAAATGCCTTTAGAAGAGTAAGGGTTATTTGTTTTGAGTTTTCATGAGCAGAACAAAAACACAATATTGACACGTTTGTCGTCTTTAAGAAGAAAGAAAGAAAAAAGAAAACCATTTGAATAGAATATGAGCTACATACGTACCCTGCTACTTTTTCCAATATGAACAAAAGAATTTCGTCTGAGGCAAACATTGTCCTCTGTTAAACACGCGCAGCTATGACTGTCTGCATTTCTTGAATGAAATGCTGCCAAATACTGGCAGCTAACACTTCGTCGAAGTTAATTAAAAATTATTATTAACCTGTCATTGTTATTCAATGAAAAATTGAACAAAGCCTTTTATCGGTGTCGATATCGCAGTCACTCTGCTTTTATGCATCGTTGATTTATTTTTATGATAATGACGGTCATAAAACGTGCGTATCGAATGATTAGAAGTGAATGTCACCTGCTGGCTCTGCATGGAAAATAACGAAAACGAACGAATGAAGACGAAGAAAAAGTAATTTTCCTTTATGGCTTCTTCATCGTCGTCTTCGCACCAAAAGGATGCTACTCGTATTGCTGCTATATTGTGGTTTGTGTTTTCGATCTTTAATAACAACTCATCATCGGTGATGAGCTCGTATAGCCAGCCCATCACCCTCAGATGCGAATGATTGCCGTACTCGTATATTCCATTCGTGGGACAAGGTCCTCTCCGTTTATGTTTTGCTTTGTATAACTCATTAATATTTTAGGCACGTTTTTCGTCGTTTCATTTCTTTTCTTTGGTGTTATCAAAGAAATTTGTATTTTCGTTTAAACTTTTATTTATTTTCGTCATTCGATTTTCATCCCACTGCGAGTGTGTGTATTTGCCACAGATGAAACCTGTGGAAAATCTTTGATGATATATTTTGATGTTGACATTTAGATTGATTGGTTTGGTTGCCTTCATCGTGCATGAATGAACTGTATTAGTTTGTCGTGGAGTCACACGCATGCTCAGTTATATAGCAGTTTTATTTTATTTATCTCGAAAGAAGTTTAACCTACAGGGTGGCCCAAATGGCACCAACACAAAGAGATTTTTTTATATTCTAACTAAATTTATTTTTCCTTTTCGAGACTCTTGAAAGTTTTGGCTGGTTGATCCACAGTAAGGAGTACAATACCCAATTCCTTAAACACATTTAGCAACACCAAATGGTGTTTTAATTAATCTTTTGATGTCGAATAATGCGCGTTTCCATATGTGACGAGCAAATAGAAAGGGACCTAAGGGCAAAAACCAGTTTTGTTCAGGAGAGCCACTTTAAAGATTTAAATACGTGTATCTTTGGTGTACCATCACTTTTATAAAACGCGCATATCTCTGGGAGGGAACACTTTTGGGGCATGGGATCGGTCTCATTCGATGCTCAGATGTTGTCCACATCAAAAAAAAGTGAAAATTGATTTTTTTACCCTTAGGTCCCTTTCTGTATGCGCTGTTACATATTATGCAGTTTATGGGACATTCACATATATGGGGTACTCACGAACAAGGGCAATATAAAGGGTGTTGATTTTGAATAAAACACAAATTATTTGGGAAATTATTGTCATTTATTTTTATTATTATAGTATTAGTTCAATTATGTATGGAACAAAATATCGGCCAAATGGCCTCCTTCATCCGATGGTCCCAATTTTCGATGACGCTGAGGCATAATTGAGGTTCTTTGCCGTTAATGTGCCGAATTATCTCAACCTTTAGCTCTTGAATTGTTGCTGGCTTATCGACGTACAACTTTTCTCCCAAACAACCCCAAAGAAAGAAGTCCAACGGTGTCAAATCACATGATCTTGGCGGCCAATTGACATCTCCACGACGTGAGATAACACGGTCATTGAATTTGTCGCGCAAAAGAGCCATTGTCTCGTTAGCTGTGTGGCACCGTCCTGTTGAAACCACATATCGTCACATCCATATAAAGTTCGTTATCATCTCACGATAGCGAACACCATTCACAGTAACTGCCAGACCGGCCTCATTTTGGAAAAAATACGGTCCGATGATGCCGCCAGCCCATAAACCGCACCAAACAGTCACTCCTTGTGGGTGCATCGTTTTTTCGATAATCACTCTTGGAATATCATTCTCCCAAATGCGGCAATTCTGCTTATTGACGAATCCACTTAGGTTAAAATGTGCCTCAACACTGAAAATGATTTTCTTCGAAAATTGATCTTCCACTGTTGCCATTTCTTGCCACAATTCTGACCATTGACGACGTTTGGAATCGTCAAGAGGCTTTAGTTTTTGAGTCAATTGCGCCTTGTAAGCGTGGGATGCAAGTCTTTATGCATAATGTTCATCAACGACGAGCGTGAGAGGTGCAATTGGTGAGCACGACGACGAGTTGAGGTGGACTGCTCTTCAGACACACTATCGCGAATAGCAGCAATATTTTCTGCAGCACGAGCATACACTGGTGTTTTCACATCTCCAACAGACCCGGTTTCCTAAAATTTTTGCACGATTTTTCTGATTTTACGTACATTTGGACGATTAAATTGATCGAAAACATTACGAAGTGCACGATATGCATTTTGATTTGAATGCTTATTTTCATAATAAGCCTAAATAACTTTAACGTGTTGCTCGCTTGTGTATCTTTCCATGGTTCAAATTAAGTTTGTCTGAAATTGAGAAATATCAAATGCAGAAAAAGCAAGACGTTTAGGTGTGGTTCACATTCAACATCGGCCCTTAAAATTTAACCTTCCTTTATCAACATCTGTCTTACCCAATCAAATGCACTGTTTGACGCGATCATATTACCATAAAAGTCAATTGTTGACAATAAGGATGAAAAGCAAAAACGATCTTCAGAACTTTGTAGCGAACAATGAATGACCAACAACTTTACGCGACCAATGGTAGAGCAACAATGTCAGTTGTGGTTGCAACATATCGATCCGCTTGGCAAACTATTGACTGAGTGGACATGCTAGTTCTTATTTGGGCCACCAGAGAGTCGGATCGGATAAAAATATCTACACTTATCATTGAAGTTAAAAGAACATCACTAGTTCTAGGCATAATACTCGTATTCAATATTTTTGTTGAAATTAAGATGTCTTGTTTCAGCTTCATGTACAATTATACTTATATTTTAAAATTTAATTATTTAGTTTTTTGTTATTTAAATAATTACAAATAGTTATAATATCTAAGATATACAGGTATATCTAAGATATTTTTTCAAAATAAAAAAATACAAAAATTTCAAATCAAGTGTGCAATCTTTATTGTTCATTGGAAAGGACATTTTATGCCATTTATTTTTTGAATATAATTTCCTTCAAATGTTGGCCGCAACTACGCCTCAGACTGCCCGTTATTAGGGGCTTATTTTGGATGACTCTTTCGAGCATTTGGACCGGTATGGCGTTAATGACTAGCGTAATGTTGGCTTCCTAAACCTTAATCGTAGCTGGTTTGTCAGCATAGAATTTGGACTTTACGTAACCCCAAAAAATAAAGTCAAAAGATGTGATATCACACGAACTAGGCGGCCAACTCATCGGCCCAAAACGTAAAATTTGCTGCTCTTCAAAATTGCCCCTCAATAGATTCATAGTTTGAGCCGCTGTATAGCAAGTGGCGCCTTTCTCTTGAAACCAAATGTCGTCAAGATTGCGGGCTTCAATTTCAGGTAACAAAAAGTCCTATATCATGGCGCGAAAACGAGCACCATTCACGGTTACGTTCCGGCCATCATTATTTGGGGAAAAATATGGACCGTACTCCACCTCCCATAAACACCACCGAACCATGGTTTTCTTTGGATATAAAGGCACTTCTCAAACTATTTCTGGTTGCTCTTCTGTCCAAATGCGGTAATTTGGTTTATTGACGTTGCCGTTGAGCCAGAAATGGGCCTCATCACTTCTTCGAGCTTTTGAAGAGCCCAAACACTGAAACGGTGACGTGGAGAAACATCGTTAGGCCTCAATTCGGTCCGTAAAATGCTTCAAGGTGTTCCATGAACAAGTTAAGTTGTAAAGAACGGTGCCGAATGATTCCTTTGGGTTTTCACGCACACTGCCAGCTATGTTTCAATACTTTGTGCTGTAATAGTAAAGGGTGGCTAAATTTTAAGGGCCGATGTTGATTTTGAATAAAACACAATTTTTTGAGGAAATTATTGTCATTTCTTTTTATTATGATAATATTGTTATAGTCCAATTATGTATGGAATAAAATATCGGCAAAATGGCCGCAGCGACCTCGGCGGAACACCTTTATCCGATGGTCCAAATTTTTGATGATGCTGAGGCATAATTGAGGTTCTATGTCGTTAAAGTGCCGAAATATCTCAACCATTAGCTCTTGAATTGTTGCTGGCTTCACGAAGAAAAAAAGTATGGCTGTGATGACAATATTCGAAGAAGATAATACTATTATTGGGTGTATGGTTTTGGTACAACAATATTATGATCCTTACAATAATAGTATGATTCAAATACAACCATACTATGATCCTCACAACCATACTATGATCCTCACAAAAATAGTATGATTCACACATAATCATAATATGATCCCCAAAACCAAAGTATGATTCACACCATACTATGATCTCCACAACCATATTATGATCAGCACAACCATATTATGTTTCACATACAACCATAGTATGTTCTCACAACCATAGTATGATTCACACGTAACCATGTCATGATCCATACTATGATCACACACAAATATACTATGATGCCCAATATTATTTATTAGAATTGGGTTAAGTTGTTAACAATAAATTTGAATTATAAAAATTATTTAAAAATACAATAAATTCAAAATTATAGAAGTGATTTGTTTAACAGTAGAAAAAATCAGTTTAAAGAAACGTAAGCGTTTTTATTAAAAATGTTTCGGATAAACAAAGCAAATCCTGTTTGTTTGAAAATTTTTAATTTCCCAATAAAAAGTACTATTATTGCATTAAATCCGTAACAATGACATTGTTCGAAAAAGCATTTTTAAGTGAGGAAAAATTTCAATCATACAGTATAATTACCGTAGTCATATTATTGTTAACATAAACCCCAAAAAACAATACTTTTGTCGCACCAATCACATTTATATTGTTGTTACAACCATATTATCATTATTAAATTTGCCAATAATACTATTGTTACATTTTAACAATATTAATATTGCTGTAATCATACTATTGACAAAATTAAATTCACTAAACAATTCTATGGTTGCGACGAACACACTTTTATTGCGGAGAACATGTTATTATTGCCGTGACCATATAGTTACCATGTTTTTTCTTTGCGTGTTATCGACGTCCACCTTTTCATTCAAATAACCCTAAGGTGTCAAATTCCATGATATTGGCGGAGATAACATGGCCATTGAATCTGTCGCGCAATATGAGCCATTGTTTCGTTTGCTGTGTGGCAAGTGGCACCGTCCTGTTGAAACCACATATCGTCCACATCCATATCTTACAATTGGGGCATAAAAAGTTCTTTATCCTGACCGGCCTCATACGGACCGTTGATGCTGCCAGCCCATAAACCGCACCAAACAGTCCCTCTTTGTGGGTGCATTGTCTTTTCGATAATCACTCTTGGATTATCATTAGCCCAAATGCGGAAATTCTGCTTATTGACGAATCCACTGAGGTGAAAATGTGCCTCGTCACTGAAGATGATTTTCTTCGAAAATTGTTTTTCATTTGCATAATAAGCCTGAATAATTATAACTTTAACGCGTTGTGTATCTTTTCATGATTCAAATTGAGTTAGTCAGAAATTGAAAAATATCAAATGAAATGCAGAAAAAAATTGACGTTTGGTGTGGTTCACATTAACCATTAGCCCTTAAAATTTAACCACCCTTTGGTAGCGATTTATTTAAAAACAAAAAGAAAATGTTTCATTAATTAAAAATATTGAAGTTTTATAAATCCAAAGTTTGTGTGTAAAATTATAATATACAGGTAAAAAGTACTATTTCTGCGTAAGTTTTGTAACAATATTATTGTGCTAACAACCATATTTAATTTAAAAAAAAGACATTCCTACGGTATGATTACCGTAATCGTATTATTGTTAACATAAAACCCAAAAACAATACTTTTGTCACATCAACCATATAAAAGTAATATTGTTTCTACTACCATATTTTCATTTTTAAATTCGGCAATAATACTTTTGTTAGATTTCGAAATGTTAGTATTGCTGCAATCATACAAAAGTTTAAATTATATTAAAAACCAATATTATAGTTGCGACAAACATACTTTTATTGTAGAAAACATAAAATTGTTGTCGTGATCAAACAATGACACGCGTAAAATGGCACGAGTAAACTATATTTTTATCTGCGTGTTCTTAATTTGTACTGCTTAATTTTAGAAACATTTATATTTGATCCACCCCGTACAGTTCTGAATACCAGTCGCTGTTGTTGTGTACACTGCTGTTTTTCCTTACACGACTGTTCTCTGATTCGGAGGGAGAAATACAGAATGTTTTAAGTGCTTTAACTTGTATTTATACGAGTTTGTGTGGTAGGGCGTAGAAACGTTCGTCTGTATAATAGATTGTATACATTTACAACGTACGTTTGTATGAGATTGAACGAAATGCTAGATTCGGATTCCAATCAGTTATAATTTATTCTAAATGAGTATAAAATTAGGTTTCTACTTAAATACATTTTGATTTATATTTGACTTCTTTTATTAATTTATTTTCTATTTACTGAAGCGAATCTATCTGAAGCGAATTGTGATTTGGAAAATGATAAATTAAGTCATTGCCGGGCTACGACACACGGAGGAGATCCTATGTGATTTCGAAGGGCAAAACGACGGCAAGATACTTGGAAAGACTTAAGGCGACAATCAACAAACACTTGAATTAATCATGCAGATAATTACAAGTTAAATAACACAAATGAAGAAAGCTAGATTAATTTCAATTTCAGTGTATAGTGATTTTCTTTTAGCATGGAACATATAGAAAAATCCCCACATCCCCGTAAACACTAACAATAGGTTTAAAGAACAATTTTATACTGCAAAATTTGAACTTTAAACCTTCTGTAGATTTTTATGGAAAATGTCCGATTTGTAAGGACAATGTTTCGCAATGTTTCGATAGCTTTTGTCATTAGCAAAAAATAGTTTCAAGGCGCCCAAATTTCAATTTTTTTACTTTTTCGAAAATTTTATTTTTAAGGTTTTTTAAGTAGGTAATAGGTAAATAATTTTAGTTTAAATATGACCTTTTCTAGGTGACATACAAATATACATTGCCACATACCATACAATATAACATATGAGCGCGTGAGAACAGAAATACGTCTGAGAGAATCATAGAGACTTTAACCGACTTTTTTTTGGACGTAAAAGACGAAAAGTAAAGAAGCTTGTGCCAAATTTCATCAAGTTTGGGTAAAGAGTAGTTTGAGAACAATCTTTACGAGGGCTGCTTTATATATTTCTGGCCTAATAATGAAACTGCGAATATTTATCATTAAAAATGGTTTTATTGTTTTTCAAAGTATTCCTCAGCATGTTTATATATTTTTGCATGCGCTCAAACCAATTGTCGAAGCACTTTTTCCACTACGATTGAGACACCTCCAAAACATGGTTTTTGAACGCTTGAACAGCATTTTCTAGCGACGAAAATCGTATGACATACGCAGTACAGCCCTGACTTGGCACCCAATGACTTTTTTTTTATTCCCACGCATCAAGAAAAAAATGCGCGGTCAACGATTTTCGTCGCTAGAAGATGCTGTTCATGCGTTCAAAAACCAAGTTTTGGAGGTGTCTCAATCGTAGTGGAAAAAGTGCTTTGACATCAATTCGACGTTTTGGCCGGTCAAAAAGGCGCTGGTTTGAGCCAATGTGTGAGAGCTCGCATTGTCATGGTGCACAATGATTCGTCTTCTCTTGTTCATTTTTCGCATTTCTTCGAAGACCTCAGGAAAAAAAATTGTGTTGTACCACTCAGAATTGACCGTCCTACGTTGCTCAAGCGGAACAGTCTCCACATGACCAGTTTTGCCGAAGAAACAGGCGACCATTTGCTTCGAAGTGCTTCTTCCACGAACAACGTTCGTTGGATTTGGCTCGTCTTCGAAGACCAACACGGTCGATTGCTGTTTTGTTTCGGGCTCATATGCATAGATTCATGATTCGTCACCTGTGACAATATTATAAACGTCTTTTAAAGCACCGCGATCGTATGTTTTCAAAATTTCTTTGCACCAATCGACAAGAGCCTTTTTTTGAGCGATTGTCAAATTGTGCGGGATCCGACGAGAACAAATCTTTTTAACGGCCAGGTGTTCATGCAATATCGAATGTATGCCGGTGGAAGAAATGCCCAAGGATGCCTCTATCTCACGGTATGTCACATGACGATCTTGCATTATCGGTTCACGTACGGCGTCAATGTTCTCTGGCACAACCGTTTTTGGACGACCTTCACGACCTTCTTCTTTGAGTGAGCGTGGGCCAGTGCTTAGCACTTCACAGTGCTTTAGGATGGTGCTTCATCGCCATACAAAGACTTAAGTTCATCGATGCACTCTTGTCGTGATAATGCACGTCGAAAGTTGTGAAAAATGATCGCACGAAAATGTTTACGAGTTAATTCCATTTTTTTTTGCCAAATTGATTTTTTCAAGTTACTGCAAACAACACAAATGATGTTCGTACGTTAAAACGCTCTGAGTACGTTTATGCTTAAAAATGTCAAACTTTCCAATGCAAATGCCAGATGGCGCCAGGCAAAACTTAGTGTTGCCTAGGCAAGAAATATATATATATATATATATATATATATATATATATATATATATATATATATATATATATATATATATATATATATATATATATATATATATATATATATATATATATATATATATATATATATATATATATATATATATATATATATATATATATATATATATATATATATATATATATATATATATATATATATATATATATATATATATATATATATATATATATATATATATATAGGGTGATCCAGCTAGAGGCATTTTTTCAGAACAAAAAAAATATTAAAATTCAACTTAAGTGTGGAATCTTTATTGACAATTTGAAAGGACATTTTATGGCATTTATTTTTTGAATATAATTTCTTTGTTGGCCACAACTACGCCTCAGGTTTTCTATTCTGAGGGTCCAATTTTGGATGACTCGTTCGAGCATTTCGACCGGTATGGCTTTAATGACACGCGTAATGTTGGCTTCCAAAACCTGAGTCGTAGCATAGACTTTGGGCTTTACGTAACCCCAAAAAAAATGTCTATAGGTGTGATATCAAACGATATAAGCGGCCAGCCCAAATGTTCAAAACGTGAAATTTGCTGCTTTTCGAAATGACCTCTAAATAGATCCATTGTTTGAGCAGCTGTATGGCAAGTGGCACCTTCCTGTTGGAACCAAGTGTCGTCAAGGTTACGGGCTTCAATTACAGGTAGCATAAAGATCGATATCATGGCGCGATAGCGAGCAATATTCACGGTTACGTTCCGGCCATCATCATTTTCGAAAAAATATGCACTGATGACTCCACCAGCTTATAAACCGTACCACACCGTGGTTTTCTCTAGGTATAATGGCACCTCTTTAACCTCTTATTATTGCTCTTCAGCCCAAATACGGCAATTTTGTTTATTGACTTTGCCGTTGAGACAGAAAGGGGCCTCATCACTGAACAAAATTTTGGTCGAAAACAGCGGATCTTCCCGTTTCTCACCGAACGCTCATTTCCATAATACAGTTGCCAAAAATTTAGAGGTAATTGTTTTTAAAAAAAAATTAAAAAAAATCAAATTACCAATAAAGATTCCACACTTGATTTAAATTTTTATATATTTTTGTTCTGAAAAAATACCTCTAGATGCATCACCCTCTACTACGCCGTTTCACAGAGTGGTGCAAGGTCTTAAAGTACAAATTTTTCCATTCCGTATACTGACTGGATCCAAGATTTTCAAATCGGCTTCGCACAGCTACATTTTTTGCACGACTTCTTCATAAAGTCTCCGGCTTTTACGAGATAGAACAGCCGCTGTTGAGATATGTAAGATATAAATATATATTTGAACAGAGGTTACCTGTGTGATAGTCGTGCAGACTACAAAAGGCCCACAATTCATACATTATACATTCGCTTATACTTTGTACTGCTAATAAAATTGCTAATCGAAAAGACTATGATTTAGATTAAATTATATTTTATGCAGGGCATGTTTTCGTATCATATAGGACATGCACTATTTATTGTTATCATGCACTTGCATACAGCAACAACAACGTTCCAAACTTGAGCGTCTTCCATTTGGAGTCCGTATGCTGCAGTACATATACTTATAGATTGTATTGGAAACGTTTAAAAATTGTTTTGGAAATTTACTTTAAATTCCTAAAATTTTACGCAGCCAATTTCATGTTATGAAAAAAATGCTTGCATTTTCCTTAAAATCTCTAAAATCCAAGAAAGATTTTGGAGGTCTTTTGTTTTTGCAGGGATTGATTAGCGGAAATTTTTATTGCTCAGAGTTGTTATCACGTTTTCGCTTAAATGCACCACCTCGTGTATTAAGACATTATGTTCACTTTTCAATTTAAACGCATTTTTCAAATTTTGCTGTAAATTTTTATGAAGCTTCCGAGTAATAAGTTTAAAAATATGTTAATTACTTTACATAATTAGTTATTAATTATATTATAAATGAATTTGTTGTTATACATATATACATTTTATATTGTCGTGGTAAAAAGGTAAATGTGACAGCGCATAGAGAAAGGTACCTAATGGTAAAAAAAAACAATTTTCACTTTTTTTTTGATGTGGACAACATCTGAGCATCGAATGAGACCGATCCTATGCCTCAAAAGTGTTCCCTCCTAGAGATATGCGCGTTTCATGAAAATGATCGTACGCCAAAGATACACGTATTTAAATCTTTTAAATGGCTCTCCTGAACAAAACTGGTTCTTACCCTTAGGTCCCTTTCTATTTTGTGACAGCGCATATTATATATGTGACAGCGCATAGAGAAAGGGACTTAAGGGTGAAAAAATCAATTTTCATTTTTTTTCTATTTATGATGTGGACAACATCTGAGCATCGAATGAGACCGATCCCATGCCCCCAAAGTGTTCCCTCCCAGAGATATGCGCGTTTTATGAAAGTGAAGTCGACGATTCTAAGCGCAAATAGAAGGGGACCTTATCTTTAAAATGGCTCTCCTGAAGAAAACTGGTTTTTAACCTTAGGTCCCTTTCTATTTTGCGCGTGACATATAAAGGAATTTTATATTGTATGCTTGTCCGTCATGTTCATAGATAAAATAAAAAAACGAAATTAAATTCTCAGTACACAATTTAATGATTAACAAAAGGAAAAACACTATCTCCCTATACAGACTGGGATTACACTGAATTGGAATATGAATTTATTTGGTATTGAAGTACACACATGTTTCCAAATCGGTATGTTTGCAGAAAAAAAACAAGCAAAAATAAAACCAGATTTCAAGTCGGCGGTACCGAATCCAAATTACTCTTTTCACAAAAGGATTGCATTTTGGATTTTTACTTATCGCCGAAAAATGTGCACATTAAGAAACATACGAGTAGGGTACAAGCACAAGTTTATTTCTTAAAAAAATCCACAAAAGGTGAACAAGACTTTTTTTCTTCAGCATATTTAAAAGAGCAAACATTCCTTTTATTTATTGTGAATAATTTTATGTCTGTGGCTTCCTAGGCTGACTTAGCACCCTGGCAGCACACTTCATTAATTATTTTTTAAATCGATCTCTTTTTTTTCGACTGTCAAGCAGGATACATTGATTTAAGTAGCCTAATGAACTATTTTCTGCTGTAAAAAATAAATACACTTATGTAAAATCACTGTAGAAAAAGTAAACAATTTTCTTTTTATACGTTTTTTTTATAAATTCTTGAAATCTATTCAATCTGAATAATTTCTTGAACTGGTCAGAATATCTAGTACGCTCTAACAAAACTGTCTGTCTAATGTATGAAATGTTGCATTGATTAATCTCCAATGAAATAGTTTCATGAGTTATATACATTCTTATATTTTATGAAAGTTTCATAATTTGTGACGCGCAAAATAGAAAGGGACCTAAGGCTAAAAACCAGTTTTGTTGAGAAGAGCCATTTTAAAGATTAGGTCCCTTTCTATTTGCGCTTAGAATCGTCGACTTCACTTTCATAAAACGAGCATATCTCTGGGAGGGAACACTTTTGGGTCATGGGATCGGTCTCATTCGATGCTCAGATGTTGTCCACATCAAAAATGAAAAAAAATTAAAATTGATTTTTTACCCTTAGGTCCCTTTCTCTATGCGCTGTCATATATGCATGAAAAGTTTCACACACGTTTTAAATATATAAAATGAAAAAATGTCTTGGCGAAAAAAAAAAACTGAATTTTTTTTTCTGTGCGTAGCTTAAATTTTTTCATTAAGAATTTTATAAAACTCTTCTTTATAATTGTATAAAGGGCTCCTATATATTTATACCGTCTACCGAAGGGTGCTTGGTATATAATATTTGTCATTCCGTCTGCAATACCACGAACTATGCGATCTAGCCATGTCCGTCCGTTTGTGTGTCCGCTGAAAGCACGATAGCGGTCAAACGCATAAACCTAAGATAGATGACGATAGCTAATGATCATAACCTGTTTAGAATTGTAAATGGGTGAAATCGGACCAGTTGGAAAAAAATCACCATACCGGACTAAAGGTTCCTCGGTTAAAAGTAACGTTTTTTTGAGTATTAGCTAACCAATTCATAATTTTTTGTGAAAGATAATAGGGTAAAATGGGGTACTGTTAGTTGGGACGCGCTTAATACCTTAAAAAAGAGCAAAGCTGCTTCACGTATTGACTCATGTGGCTCAAAAAAAAGTCCTGCATGGCCAAAAGGCCGATCAGTAGTCAATGTGGCATATGGTTAATCAAGTTAAAGCAGCGTTAGCCACGATTCCAAATATATAGTAATTTTCAATTGTTTGGACACACGCTTGGGTCAGTAACTTAGCCCTTTTTTGACATATTTAGTGCGTACCGACTAAGACTGCATATTTTAATCAATCTCTGACCACAAAACATTATGATTGGTTAATCAAATGCTCAAAAAATTTTCTTAAAGGGAGATTATTTTCCTATTCGGCCGATTTCGCCCATTTACAATCCTAAACAACTTATGACCATAAGTCATCACCATGCAGATTTTTAGGATCCTAGGTTTCTTCGCTTTACAGCTATAGTACTTTCAAAGGCACATTAACGGACGGACATGCTAGATCGTCATAAAACTTTACGACGACCAATAACATTTGTACGTACAATTTAGGGTTCGTCCTTATACAAAAAAATTGCACCAGTCACCCAATAGATTTAATAATTATCTAGAGACGATTTCGGGAACACAAAATTTTTGTTTATGTGCACCCTACATATTGCACTTTTAGTTTCTTTTTATACTGCGTTGTCATTTGAAGTCCTATCGTAACGAGATGCATTCCGTTGTTCAATTGAATTCTATTTGCGATCTCGGTCATCTCGTTTTCCACCCACCTGTTTAGAGCTTATTTTGAAACTTTAGTATAGCGCTTTAAAAATGATTAAACTTTAGCCTTTAAAGTACTCATTTTTATTTATGAACAAGAAAATTGCTAGTTTCTTTTGACGTTGTTTTCTGCCTCACCTACTTACACGAAATAAAAACACTTCTAGAAACGCATACCCACTAGGGCGGTTCGGCCCAGTATGATGATATCAAATTTGCGTGATGCATCACCTAATTTTGTAACTTTCTAGAGTAGAATTTCACAATAACATCACATTGCTTTCCCATGCACCATACATTTGACCAAAATAGTATTTTTGCCTCTGCATTCTTATTTATTATCCGATCTTAACGTTGATCATGAATCAACGCGGGCTATACATCTTCATACGCCAGTTTGTAATTTGAGGTTAATTTTTACTAGTGACTTCAGTTACCCGATTATCTACCCAAAATATTACTTATTATGCAATAAATGTAAAGGCATGTGAAGATGTTGCATAAATCGCTAAATCCTTCTTAGAACAACAAGATTTTTAGTAAAGCCCTTAAATGCATTTTTTGGGCACGTAAAATTGTCCAATCCCAAAACGAAAAAAATGATAAAAAAAGCGTTTCACAAACATTTCGAGAATAAAAATAGGTACGTACTCAATACGAACTGAATCGTAAATGGCTTGTTCGCATAGCATCAGTACTTTATCAGTATAAATACAAATTCTTGATTGGATTTTTTTGTCAGTGAGGTACGTAAAATAATGCTAAAAATATGTCGTTCCACTAACAAATAAAGGGTGGTATTTTTTTAGAACAAAAAAAGTATAAAAATGCAAATCAAGTGTGGAATCTTTATTGGTAAATTGAAAGGACATTTTATGGCATTTATTTTTTAAAATTAACTACCTTCTGTTTTATAGAAATGAGCGTTCGGTGAGTAACGGGAAGATCCGTTGTTTTCCACCAAAATTTGGTTCAGTGATGAGGCCCATTTCTGGCTCACCGGCAAAGTTAATAAACAAAATTGCCGCATTTGGGCTGAAGAGCAACAAGAAGAGGTTCAAGAGGTGCCATTATACCCAGAGAAAACCATGGTGTGGTGCGGTTTTTAAGCTGGTGGAATCATCCGATAATTTTTTAAAAATGATAATGGCCCGAACGTTACCCTGAATGGTGCTCGCTGTTGCGCAATGATATCGATCTTTATGCTACCTGAAATTGAAGCTCATAATATTGACGATTATGGGCTTTTAACAGGACGGTGCCACTTGCCATACAGCTGCTCAAACAATGGATCAATTGAGAGGACATTTCGAAAAGCAGCTAATTTCACGTTTTGGACAGGTGAGTTGGCCGCCTAGATCGTGTGATATCACAACTTTAGCCTTTTTTGGGGTTACGTAAAGCCTAAAATCTATGCTGACAAAGCAGCTACGATTCAGGTTTTGGAAGACAACATCACGCGTTTAATTATTAAAGCCATACCGGTCGAAATGCTCGAACGAGTCATCCAAAATTGGACCCTCAGAATGGAAACCCTAAAGCGTAGTTGCGGCCAACATTTGAAAGAAATTATATTCCAAAAATAAATGCCATAAAATGTCCTTTCAAATTACCAATTAAGATTCCACACTTGATTTGAATTTTTATATTTTTTTTGTTCTGAAAAATACCTCTAGATGGATTACCCCATATAAGTGTTTGTTGGTAGGACAAGAAAACTATTTCTAAAAATTCCAAAATTTCGAATGAAAATTTGACTTAACAAAACTCCGTAATTTAGCGGCTTAGTTAAAATAGCGCTTCGTGATATTTCTAGAAAAAGTGATATCAAATACCTCTTAGACCCAAACTGAGGTGAGAAAATTTGATGGATATTTTGAAATTAGGTTAAATATAGCATCCTATTATTTGTTCGTTTCAAAGTTGCATGTTTTATTAATGCTAAGCATGAAATGTTTCATTGAGTATAACCAATTGAGTTCTTAAAGGATTTCGTAAACGCTATGAGCACTATTTGCCAAGTACATGTGATCTATTAAAAATATTATTTGACAATGTTTGTTAAATTCCAGCATTTGTCAGCCTCAATGCTCTAAATATTTAAAAATATATTTAAAAGGAATTGGGGAAATTTATATACTGTAGAGAGGTCACATTAATATTCCCAAGTCTTCTTGTTTTATCCATCAATGAATTTAAGAGTAAATAGGGTTTCAAACAGAACAAACGGGGTAGGGTGAAAATGCGCTGGGAGCACATGTAGTAGCTGCTGCTGCAGGAGCATACGAGTAGCATTATATTAAAGCTTCATAATGTTATCGCGCCGTTTTTCCTTCCGATCCAAACCGAAACAAGTGCACCCACCATATGTGCCAACTCACATCAAATAAGGTAGAATCACAGACTCCGATATATGAACGAACAACGTACCTCGTTCAAGTGCGTCTGCATGTTGGTCTACAAACAAAATTACCCACTCATATCTACGAAGGAGTAGTGGATACGTGGAGCGACAGATGGGTATGCCGGATTGTGGAGGCGGAGTCTGTGAGTGTATTTTATGTGTAAATTAAAGTGGCACATACAGACAGTCGCACTCTGCAATACATGTAGGTTTGCGCTATGAAAATATGTACATTTGTATGTATGTGTGTACATAAGTGAGGCTATATGCAGGAAATTAAAAAAGATGAGTATTTATATGCACAAACAAGAATAAAAGAGAAGATATTAAAAATTTCATACAGAATTGCAACAGAAATTGTAGAGGGGATATTCATGGACTAGGACGCATATCGCACTTGTTCAACAGAAGCGCATTAACTCAAAATGTGTACATTTTCAGAAGAGGCAAACAATTGTTTACTTCTGAATTGAAGTACAGTAAAACCTCGGTAATCCGAACTTCGCTTATCCGAATTATCCAGTAATCCGAACTGCGTTTTCCCAATACTGCTTACCTTATAAGATACTTAGTAGGGACATAAATACTGTTACAACATTGAACACAGCCATTTCAATAGTAGAACTGAACATAGCCCGTTAATGTCATATGGGTTTTGAAAGCTAACCTCAATAGCGTTAGTCTGTAACGGGATTTTAAAATTATTTCAACTTTCATCATGGAGTGGTCAATAATAAGAACCGTATCGCTGTAATAGCGCTTTTCAAGTGTGAAATGAAAACAGGAGATATTTTTAAAATGCTTCGGCCACAAGGGATTAGCCGCATGTTCGTCTACCGATGCATAAAACTGTTTGAGGAGACTGCAGATGTAAAAGACCGCCACCGGTCGGGCCGCCCACGCTCTGTTCGAACACCGCATGTTATCAAAGCCGTTAAATCAATTATTCACTGAAATCCGCTCCGAAAACAGAAAATCATGGCCCGTGAGATGAATATCACCCAAAAGTCCACGACTCGAATCATTACAAAAGACTTGGGGCTTTCAAACGATGTACCGAACATTTATTGACGGCAGCTTTAAAAACAATAGGATTGCAAAATGCAAACGTCTTTTGGTGCAGCACGCTGAAAACTTGCACAGAAAAATTTTGTTCACCGATGAAAAAATTTTTACCGTTTAGGAAAAATTTAACAAGCAAAATGATAGAGTGTATGCGCGGCATCTGAACTGATCCCAAGGGTGGAAAAGGGTCATCACCCAGCTTCAGTCATGGTTTGGTGGGGTGTCTTTTACGATTGGGTCACTGACCAGCATTTCTGCGAACAAGGAGTCAAAACATCGACCAAAGTTTACCAAAAAAACAGTTTGGAAGCTGTTGTGAAGCCTCTTAACAATTCCCTCTTCCAAAACCAGCCGTGGACTTTCCAGCAGGATTCTGCGCCGGGCCAAAAGGCTAAAATGTCCCAGGTCTGGCTTCGAAACAATTTGACAGCGTTCATTTCCTCTTAAGAATGGCCCTCGGGCAGTCCAGATTTAAGCCCATTGGATTACAAACTGTGGACGGTTTTAGAGGACAAGGTTTGTCACAAAAGATACCCCAACATTGGATCTCTTAAGACTGCTTTGGTTCGAGCTGTGGCCAATTTTCCAATAGACGAGGTTCCGGTACCTATTGACTATTGGCCAGTGCGATTTAAGGCGTGTGTAAAGGCAAAAGGCCTGCATTTCGAATAAGTATATTCTTTTTGGATACATTATACATCAATAAATATATTAAAAAATAGTTGGACCAAAAACATTCAGTACTTTTTTATTTTACAGCATAAAACGTGTGTAACAGTATTTATGTCCATAAAACGTGTGTAACAGTATTTATGTCCCTTCTAAGTATATACAGGGTGTCCGCGGGGAAGGCATATTACTTTGTTTTGCCGCCATTTTAGTATACATTAATCTTGACAGTTCATATTTGGCAATCGTGAAGTAGCGACGTGGCAAATTTATTATGAAAAAAAAATATTCGATAAACCAACGTGTTTTAATCGGTAAAACATTTTATCAAAATCAATCATCGTTACTGTGACGATGAGGAAGTTACGTGAACTTTTTGGGAGCTACGAGGGCGGTTAGGAAAGTTCTTAGCCTATCAATGAAAGAGAATAGTTAGTTTTTCAAAAATATTTTTATTTTTCAATATAATCTCCTGAAACTTCAATACACTTAGTCCAACGCTTATCTAGCAATTCTATCCCTTGATTAAAATAGTTTTCTTCAAGGTCTTCAAAATGGTGGTTTACAACTGTAATTGCATATTCATTTGAGGTAAAACGCTTGCCAGCAAGGAATTTTTTTACATTTGGGAACAGGTAAAAGTCACTGGGAGCTAAATCAGGAGAAAAAGGTGGGTGTTCAAGCAACTTCGTTGATTTTAGCCATTGTTAAAACACTCTTGTGCGCTGGTGCGTTGTCTTGATGAAAATTTATTTTTTTGTGTTGTAAGCCAGGACGTTTTTCTCGAATTTGTACATTTAATTGATCTAAAAGGTTGCAATAGTACTCTGAATTTATTGTTTTACCCTTTTGCAGATAGTCAACCAATAAAATACCTTTGGAGTCCCAAAAAACCGTTGCCATAACCTTACCAGCCGATTGAATTGTTTTTGCCTTCTTAGGGGCACTTCCTCCAGCTTCAGTCCATTGTTTGGATTGTTTTTATGTCTCTGGAGTATAGTGGTGTATCCATGTCTCATCAACAGTTATGAAACGACGCTTAAAATCCATTTTATTTCGCTGAAAACGATCCAAACAAGCTTGAGAAATGTTCATTCTTATGCGTTTTTGGTCGACTGTTAACAAGTCCGGCACCCATCTTGCAGAAAGCATTTTCATCTGTAGTTCTTCATGCAAAATTAAATGGACTCGATCATTTGAGATGCCCATGATATTAGCTATTTCACGCACTTTTATTCGTCGATCATTTAATACCATATCATGCACTTTGGCTACAATTTCCGTTGTTGTTGCTGTTTTTGGACGTCCACTACGTGGTTCATCTTCAATGCTTGTACAACCACGTTTAAATTCAGCAACCCAATTTTTTACTGTTGCATATGAAGGAGAACCTTCACCTAACACATTCACCATATCATTATAAATTTCTTGTCCCGATAAACCTTTTTTATGTAAATATTTAATGACACCACGCATTTATAATTTTTCCATTGTAAAAAAATCGAGGATGCGTCTTTTGTGAACACCTGTTTCTATATGAAGGAGTTGCCAGATCGAAACAAAATTTTACATGTGTTCATAGCAGAGATGGAAGTTTCCAAAACACTTTCTGTTTATACCGCGCTTTTTGTGCTGGGCTAAGAAGTTTCCGAACCGCCCTCGTACAACGTGCCAACAAAACGCACTATTTATCGTGTAGTGAATGATTTCGAAGAAAGAGGGTCTGTAGCTAATAGGCTCAAGCATGGACCACAACGTACTGCAAGATCGTTTGAAAACATTACTGTTGCTCATGAAAGTGTTCAAAACAATCCATCAACCTCAATTCAATGCCGTGCTCAGGAGCCACAATTTTGGACAAGGATTAACATTTGTTTCCCTTTAAGATTCAACTAACACAAAAGCTTCTTCCAGAAGACCATTTACGCCACCATACATATGGGCGATACTGAGATTATGGGCCAATTTCGACATCATATTCGGCGTTCGATTTTTTTGCAGAATTTAATATTTAATTCAGGCAGATGTCTTAGTTTTGTCTTAATGACTAGTCATTTTTAAAATGCACACATCAACATTTAATTTTCAACGGAGTCATGCAACAATTAAAAAATAAAAAAAAACAATTTAACAAAAGAACACGGGGAATGACCAACTTAAGTGTGAACGTTCGTAACGAGTGACAAAACACAACTTACATTATTTTAATAAGACTGTTGACGAAAAATCTGTTAGATGTGCACCCACTTCATGTAATTTACAATCATATTTGAGTTGCTTGAAACTAAGACTGGTTTGAAAATTTTAATTTTAGCAAATATTATAAAAAAAAAACAATTTGACAAAAGAAAACGTGTGAACGTTCGTAACGAGTGACAAAATACAACTTACCTTATTTTAAGAAGACTGTTGACGAAAAAACTGTTAGATGTGCACCCACTTCATGTAATTTACAATCATATTTAAGTTGCTTGAAATTAAGATTGGTTTGAAAATTTTAATTAAAATTTTAAAAACATGAAAAATTTACTTGAATTATTTTTAGTAAACTGTGTAGAACTTTTTTTTACTTATTGAAATTATTATTATTATTATATATATTTATTAAATTTTTATTTTAATTTTATTAATTTTCATCAAATAATTTTAATTACTAGTTTAAATTATTAAATTTATATGAATAAATATTAAAATTTTTATAGCGTTTTTTTTTATTATTAGACAAATATTAGACTTTACAGTGGAATGATGTGTATTTTCAGGGACAGAAAATAAACATCCATAAAAATATAAATTGAATAAAAAATTATAATCATTAATAGCAACAAAATTAATTGAATATTATTTTTTACTATGGCCTGGCTTTATTAAATAAATAATTAATATTTTTGTAAAAAAACTGAGAAAATTTCAATTGAAAGTAGTGTAAGGGACAACCAAGGTAATGTTATTTGAACACTTTGGTAGGAAATTTTTTTAAGAACAAATAAATTTTTTAAAAAGCAATTTTAAAGACTATAGAGGTCCTATTATTTATACTAAATAATAAAGTATAATATATTTTATTTGTCCCGCTTGAAACAACCAAGGCTAGAAAAGTGGTCCATAATCTCAGAATCATCCACATGCCAATAGAATGTTACAGCTCGTCTCTGACAACTCCGATTTTCATAAAAAAATCATAATGAGTGACGACGTACATTTTTATTTGAATGGATATGTGAATAAACGGAATAATCAGTTCTGGGCAATGGAAAACACACAAATTATTTATCAGTCACCTTTGCATCCATTAAAAGTGACAGTCTGGTGTGCAATTTGGTCAAGAGGAATCATTGGACCTAACTTCTATGAAAATGAAGACGGCGTCAAGGTAACTGTCAATGGGGAACGATATCGTGATATGATTTAAAACGCCAGAACTACATGCTTTGGGCTTAATTAACATGTGGTATCAACAAGACGGTGCCACATCGCATACAGCCAGGAATTACATGAAAATGACTGCAAGACCTCTTTCCACAACAAGTTATTTCAAGAAATTGTGATGTTAATTGGCCTCTACGGACATCTTTCCACAACAATTTATTCCAAGAAATGGTGATGTTGATTGTCATCTACGGTCGCCTGATTTGACTGTTCTGCACTTTCTTTGTGGGTTATCTGAAAAACAAGTTTTAATCAAACAAACCAGAAACGCTTGAGCAATTCAAACAAAATATTCGTGATGAAATTTACGAAATACAGCGGGAAATGTGTAAGAATGTAAGGAAATATGTGCTCAAAAGGGCTCGCATTTGTGAGGCCAACAGAGGCGGACTTTTATCTGATATCGTATTCCATACATAATTTCTGACATTAAATAAAACATTTATCAATATAAGATCCATTCCCTTTCATTTAATCAAAAATTATAAACCAACAAAATAGTATACCTTCCCGACGGACACCCTGTATAAGTATAATACGAAAAAGATTTTTTTTTTACCAAAAACTTATCGATACTCTTGTATTGTCTGAAAATCGGTTATAAATTCTCATCAGACTGCAGTTTATTATTGTTTTATATTGTTAAGGTTTGTTTTAATAAATAAGTTTTGTTTTAATAAATTCTATGCATTTTTTTAATAAATATTTTTTAAGTTTTTTAGATTTAAAATATATAGTTTTTATTATCTAAACATTATTTTTACTGTGATCAATCACTTGTGATATACATATCTTTTAAAAAAAAAAAAAATGAAAAAGAAAGTATCTAATAATCCGAATATTCGATAATACGAATTATTGTCTGTAATCAATTATCGGATTAACAAGGTTTTACTGTACTCTTAAATATCGAGAGTGGCGTGTCGTATTTTCAAAGAAAGAGTGGAGATTTCGTTGAAGGGGTTTTACACTTTGAGTCGTTTTCTTATCAAAAATAAAATTTTGAAAAATTGAGTGAAGACATTCTTGATGCACAAATGAGATACATACCAAAATTCTTGGCAACATGTATACGACTCATTAAAATACCTACATATGGGCATTTGCAGGGAAAAGTCCATTGTGATACAAAAAAGAAAAGTTCAAACACTGTAGTACAGGGTATTAGGACTGCGAATGTTTGCAACACCTTGAAGGAATGGAGATAGATCCTTTGTTTTGTATACCGATCGACTCAGAATCACTACCTGATTTCATTAGGTGAAGTCCGTCCATCCCTCCATTCGACCAAGGCTATCAACCAAAATCAATAAAAAAAATCGTAGTATTAAAAAATACGGTCGTTCTAAAAAAATTGTCGTTTTAAAACAAATCATCATTTTTGAAAATAAAAATCAGCGTACAATCATCACACACACACGTATAAAAATTTTGGTTGGGATGACAATATTCGAAGAGCATCATACTTTTGTTGGGTATATGATCCTCACAACAATAGTATGATTCACACATTATCATACAATGATCTTCACAACCATAGTATGATTGATACTCAACCGTAGAATGATATTTACAACCATATTATGATCCTCACAACCATAGTATGTTTCAAATACATCAATAGTATGATCCTAGCAACCATAGTCTGATTCACACGCAACCATGTTATGATCACTACGACCATAGTGTGATCACACACAATTATACTTAAATCCCTAATACTATTTATTAGACAGGGTTAAGATTTGAATTATGATTTGAATTATGAATAAAGATTTGAATTATGAAAATGATTAACAAAAAGATTAAATTCAAAACAACAGAAGTGGTTTATTTAACATTAGAAAAAAATAGATAAAAACTATAAGCGCTTTTATTGAAAGTATTTCTGTTAAACAAAGCTAAAGCAATTTTAAAAATTTTAATTTCCATATTAAAAGTACTATTATTGCATTAGGTGCATAACAATAACATTGTTCTAAAAAGCACATGTGACAGCACATAGAGAAAGGGACCTTAGGGTAAAAAAATCAATTTTCACTTTTTTTGTTGAGGTGGACAGCATCTGAGCATCGAATGAGACCGATCCCATGCCCCAAAAGTGTTCCCTCCCAGAGATATGCGAGTTTTATGAAAGTGATGGTACACCAAAGATACACGTATGTAAATCTTTAAAATGGCTCTCCTGAACAAAACTGGTTTTTACTTTGGTCTCTTTCTATTTTGCGCGTCACATATAAAAATGAAGAAAAATTACAATCATACAGTATGGCTGTCGTAATCATATTATTGTTCACATAAAACGTTAACAATAATACTTTTGTCGCATCAGCCATATTTGTATTGTTGCTAATGGATGATCCAAGTAGAGATACTTTTTTTCAATAGCCTTTTTTGACAGAGCACATGTGAGTCGTGTCATGCAGTCATGTTATTTTTGTTTCGTGTTGTTTGGCATTTCATCATAGAAAGACTTACGCGTCTTTCGTGCACTTATAAGTAGTTCAACTAATGGTCAACATAATCCTACTACTGAGCGTATTATTCGCAACACCATCACGCATCTTGAGACCCAGCATTCATTATTATATAATTTTCGACCGAATAGACCACGTCCAGCAAGCAGAAAAGAAAATATAGCGGCCGTAGCTGAGAGTGTACACCAAGACCGTGGATAGTCGATTCGGCACCGTTCACAGCAACTCGGACTAACGTATGGAACGACTTGGCGCATTTTTCGTCGAGATCTTAAATTGAAAGCGAACAAAAAACAGCTTGTGCAAGAACTGAAGATGCCCGACGTTCCCAAGCGACATTGCTTCGCTCTATAAGCTCTTGAAAAGTTCCAAGAAGATCCGACGTTTTCGAGCCAAATTTTGTTTAGCGATAAGGCCCATTTCTGGCTCAATGGGTATTTAAACAAGCAAAATTGCCGCATTTGGGACGAAGAGCAACCAGAAGAGATTCAAGAGCTGTCACTTCATCCAGAAAAAACAACGGTTTGGTGTGGTTTGTGGGCCGGGAAAATCATCGGTCCATATTTCTTCAAAAATGATGCCGGTGAGAACGTAACCGTCCATGGCGACCGTTATCGTGCCATGATAACCGACTATTTGATGCCTGAAATTTAAGCTCGTGATCACGGCGACATTTCGTTTCAAAAGGACGCTGCCACTTCCCACACATCGCATCAATCAATGGATTTATTGAGAGAACACTTTCGTGAACAGATAATTTCACGTTTTGGGCCGGTCGATTGGCCACCAAGATCGTGTGATATCACACCGTTAGACTTTTTCCTGTGGTAATGTGTAAAGTCTAAAGTTTATGCGGACAAAATCGCTTCGATTCAGGCCTTGAAGCAAAACATCACGCTTGTCATTCGCTAGCTACCAATCGAAATGCTCGAACGAGTCATTGAAAAATGGACATCTGAGAAGTAGCCGCGGCCAATATTTGATAGCCATAATCTTCAAAAAATAAATGCCAAATAATGTTCTTTCAAATGATAATAAACATTTCCCATTCAATTTGAATTTTCTGTGTTTTTTCTTTAAAAAAGTAGGGAACCTCGAAATGGATCACGCTATACTACAACCACATTTTCATTTTTAAGTTTGTCAATAACACTTTTTTTACATTTCAACAATATTTAAAATGCGACAATCATACTATTGTCAAAATTAAATTCGGAAAACAGTACTATGGTTGCGACGAACATACTTTTATTGCGGAGAAAATATTATTATAATAATAATATTATTATAGTTACCATATTTTATCTCTGCGTGCAAGTTAGACAATTTTAACATAAGTAGAAGAATATTCTCGCAAGCTTTACAAGCACAGTTCTTGTTGTTTATCAGATTAGAAATTCAGTCAGCAAAAAAGTAATACACACCGAGAAATGATGTAGTACTATATGGACACGGCAACAATAGTATGTTCTTTGCAATAAAATTATGTTCGTGGAAACCATAGTATTGTTTTTTGAATTTCATTTTGACAATAGTGTGATTGCGGCAACATTAATGTTGTTAGAATTGAACAGGGATTAACCGGCTCAAGTCCCCTTGCTTCTATATTTAAATAGAAGACAAGTTTTTAACAAAATGGCAAAGTGACATTGATTTTCGTGGCTGCACAATACTTTTATCATGATTTCGGGTCCGTGACAACCTTCTTCAGAAAGCTTTGCTGCAATTGTTGAAAGTAAACCAAACTCTATAAGGCCAGGCTCTTCCCAAACGAATGAGAACTACTGTTGTAAACCTTACTTTTCAAGTTTTCTTCGCACAATTGCCCACGAAAATTTAACTCACTCTCGCCACCTCTACAAATACTCCACATCGAGAGCCATCAATAGATTTCTATTACAAGGTGTGTGTGCGTTGTAAAAAGAGTTTAGTTGACTATGTTAACTTATGTGGAGTGCCGTGCATGTACATATGTTTAGCTCGTTTGTTTTTATTTAAGAATCATATATGTGACGCGCAAAATAGAAAGGGACCTAAGGGTAAAACCAGTTTTGTTCAGGAGAGCCATTTTAAAGATTTAAATACGTGTATCTTTGGTGTACCACCACTTTCATAAAATGCGCATATCTCTAGGAGGGAACACGTTTGGGGCATGGGATCGGTCTCATTCTCATTCATGCTCAGATGTTGTCCACATCAAAAAAAAAGTGAAAATTGATTTTTTTTTACCCTTAGGTCCCTTTCTCTATGCGCTGTCACATATATTATTGTACCACAACCATATACCCAACAATAGTATGATGCTGTTCGAATATTATTACCCCAATCGTTCTTTTTTTCTTCGTGTAGGTACACGCAGAAAAAAAAGTATGGTTGTGGTGACAATATTCAAAGAAGATAATACTTTTGTTGGGTATATGGTTGTGGTACAACAATATTATGATCCTCACTACAATAGTATGACTCAAATACAACCATACTATGATCCTCACAACAATAGTATGATTCACACATAACCATACTATGATCCCCACAACCATAGTATGATTCACACTCAACCATAGTATGATCTCCACAACCATAGTATGATCCTCACAACCATAGTATGTTTCATATACAACCATAGTATGATCCTCACAACCATACTATGATTCACACGCAACCATGTTATAATCCCTACAACCATAGTATGATCACATCAATATTATTTATTAGCATTTCTAAGTTGTCAACAATAGATTTGAATTATGAAAATTATTCAAAAATACATTTAATTCAAAATAATAGGGAGTGATTTATTTCACAGTAGCAAAAAATAAGTTTAAATAAATGTAAGCGTTTTTGTTAAAAATATTTCAGTTAAACAAAGCCAAAGCAGCTTGTTTAAAAAAATTTTAATTTCTATAAAAAAGTACTATTTTTGCATTAGATCCGTACCAATAACATTTGTTCTTAAAAGCATATCTAAATGAAGAAAAATTACAGTCATACAGTATGATTGCCGTAATCATATTTTGGAAAACATAAAACGCAAAACACAATACTTTTGTCGCACCAACTATATTTATATTGTTGCTATAACCATATTTTCATTATTAAATTTGGCAATAATATTATTGTTACATTTTAACAATATAAATATTGCAGCAATTTTGTCAAAAATAAATTCAGTTAACAACGCTATGGTTGCGACGAACATACTTTTGTTGCGGAGAACATCTTATTATTGCCGTGACCATGTAGTAACCATGTTTTTTCTCTGCGTGTAGATATTTTTTATTAACCTTTCAATACCAAAAATGTCTTAACTAAAAAAATTAAACTATAGGTAATAATTTAAAAGCTCGTAAAGGAAAAAAACTTATTTTAAATCCCGGAGAGTCCGGAAAATCATGCCGGGAAAAAACAGTACTTATAGGGCTAAAGATATAATCAGACCTGCTTATATAAGTATATGGGAGCTTAATCTAAACCGATTTTCTTCAATTTCAACAGCATCCGTCTGTAGTCTTAAAAATCGTTCTTCTGCCGAATGTTATTAAGGTCGGACTGTAGTTAGATTTAAAACTTAAGGTGGACAGCAGACGGACGGACAGACATCGATAAATTAAAGTTAATTTTAAGATTGGCCAAATTTTATTGGTAGGTACAACCGTTTGGCATGAAACATATTTATTTATTTATCCACAGAGTGCTTAAGTGTATAAAGACTCAAAACAGTCATAAGACTTTAAAACTCAATATTTCGTTGTGGAAAAAATTCCAAAGTAGATGAGATCACTGCTTTTCGCTCTGTTGGCTACAGCTGGTAACACTTAATGCATAAGCATACTTGGAAAATACCAGCGAACGAAGGATGCCACTTATGGTATAAATATAGAAAAAAATACTTGAACTCCACACTCTCGCTTTAACTTTTAATAACAAAGATAAATATTAATAAGAGCGCACAGTAAAAGAGGTTAATTATTCAACGCACACGAATGCTATAGCGGAAGATTACAAATTGCATCTGCAACTCATTTCCCGGAGTCTTATTTTCCTTTTGTTGTTATCTTTTGGAATAATTCTTTATTGGTATGAATGACTGCAACAACAGCAGCGGCAAGGAAGACAACAGCGAAACAGAGAGGAGAAAAATTAATGCGGAAAATGTGTTCACTCTTGTGGTTCTGCCTGTCTGCCTGCCACTTGTCTGCGCGTGTGTTTGCATAAATGAATTCACATCCTCGAAAGTGTTGCTGAACCCGAAAAAAGGATGAAAAAAATGCAATTACACTCGAGCGCAAACTGCACGTTCACATAATGAATAGATTTAATTGCCATCAAAGTTGTCAGTTAATTGCATACCTCATCGTCCTAATTACACAGGTCTGCAAATAGCCCGGTCCAAAAAAAAAAAAACATGATTCAAATAGATTTTGGTGTCGTGCATCTGTATACGCAACACAAAAATCTCCGATAGAGTTTCAACCGGGTTCATTAATGTGTGCAATGGAACGGAAATTGTATACCATTTGCTTTTGAGTACTCGACACTTACATGGTCACCGATTTAAAGTATGTTTCAAACTCATCAATTAAAATATTTGAAAGTTGACAAAAACTTATATGAAATACATCGCATGGCCTATAAGTTCTGCCTAATCCAGAACACATTTTACCCGTTCAGCAGATGGTACCAGTACCAAATACTTTCATCATATCGGTACGGGCTGCTATATATATTTCTGGACTAGGCAACACTAAGTGTTGCCTGGCGCCATCTGGCATTTCCATTGGAAAGATTGACATTTTTTAGAATAAACGTACTCAGAACGTTTTGACGTACGACCATCATTTGTGTTGGTTACATTGACTTAAAAATCAATTTGGCAAAAAAAAAGGAATTAACTCGTGAACATTTTCGTGCGATTATTTTTCACAACTTTCGACGTGCATTATTACGACAAGAGTGCATCGATGAACTTAAATCTTTGTATGGCGATGAAGAACCATCCTATAGCACTGTGAAAAACTGGTTTAACGAATTCACTCTAGCTCAAAGACGAAGGTCGTATAAAAACGGCCGTTGTGCCAGAGAACATTGGTGCGTGTGTGAACTGATAATGCAAGATCGTCATGTGACATACCGTGAGATAGAGACATCTTCCACCAGCATACGTTCGATATTGCATGAATAACTGGCCGTAAAAAAGGTTTGTTCTCGTTGGATCCCGCCCAATTTGACAATCGCTCAAAAAAAGGCTCGTGTCGATTGATGCAATTTTTTTTTTTGAAAAATACGATCGCGGTGCTTCAAATGACGTTTATAAGATCGTCACAGGTGACAAATTATGATTCTATGCGTATGAGCCCGAAACAAAACTGCAATCGACCGTGTGGGTCTTCAAAGGCGAGCCAAATCCAAAGAAAGTTGTTCGTGGAAGAAGCACTTCGAAGCAAATGGTAGCCTGTTTCATCGGCAAAACTGGTCATAGGCGACTGTTCCGCTTGAGCAACGTAGGAGGTCAATTCTGAGTGGTACACCACAATGTGTTTGCCTGAAGTCTTCGGAGGAATTCGAAAAACGAACAAGAGAAGACGAATCATTGTGCACCATGACAATGCGAGCTCTCACACATCGGCTCAAACCAGCGCCTTTTTGACCGGCCAAAACGTCGAATTGATAGATCATCCGCCGTACAGCCCTGACTTGGCACCCGATCAATTCTTTTTATTCCCGAACATCAAGAAAAAAAGCTTGCTCAACGCTTCGCCAAAAGATGCTGTTGAAGCGTTCCAAAACCATGTTTTGGAGGTATCTCAATCGGAGTGGAAAAAGTGCATCGACATGCAAAAGTGTATAAATCATGCTGGAGAATACTTTGAAAACAATAAAACAATTTTTGATGAAAAATATTCGAATTTTCATTATTAGGCCAGAAATATAATAGCAGCCCTCGTAACAATGAATTATTTTCACAAATTTAAATGTGATATTAAATAATATTTAAATAATAAACAAACGTCCTTTCGTCGCAATTGTTTTTAATACTTTGTAAGAGTCTTAAAATGGGATTAATCACTTCGTGTATGAATGGGAAAATATGTTTTATTCATAGGGAAAATTCTTCAACCGGAATGTCGGGTTTTACTTAAAACATCCAATAGTCGGTTTTTTTAAAACAAGGTTTATGTCATTGTTTTTATGTTTGAAACATTTTTTAAGGAAATTTTCGTGCAATAGTTAATTAAGAATTAGACTTGCCTTGTTTTAAGGACTTTTATGACTTAGTTTTATGTATTGGTGCGTTAGAGCCGCAGTGCCATTTTTTTTAGAGATTTGCTATTCGCAATGAGCAAAATCAGTATCAGTTTCAGTTAGTGAATATTTACAGATGGCAAATTTAATTGAGCTCAGACATCAAATCGCGTGTGGCAGTAATTTAAACACCTGACAAGCGATTGAGTTATTTACAAAACCCCGATTTAAGATAAGTTGTTAAGATAAATATAACTAGCCAGTTATTGTAGCTGCCTAAAGGTATGCAATATTGAAATACTTAAAATATCCAAATTATAGACATGTTACTACGACTTGATGGGTTAGCGAAACGATCAGTGTTGCCGTTTTCACGGGTTTGACGAAATGTGGTTGGAAAAAATTAAAAATTTGTAGTTTGGTCGGATTTTTAGGCATTTTGCCGTCTATTATTATGTATTAAGCGTCGATAAATAAGGTAAATATATTACAATGAACTCAATTAACAAAAAATAAAATTAATAAGTAAATAGTAAACCCTCAACTGGTAAGTAAGTCATTTGTTAAAAAAGTGCCTTTTTTAAGCATGTCTCGATTCTGAAAAAAAGCATTTGTGACGCGCAAAATAGAAAGGAACCTAGTTTTGTTCAGGAGAGCCATTTTAAAGATTTAAATAGGTGTTTCTTTGGTATACCATCACTTTCATAAAACGCGCATATCTCTGGGAGGGAAGACTTTTGGGGCATGGGATCGGTCTCATTCGATGCTCAGATCTTGTCCACATCAAAAAAAGTGAAAATTGATTTTTTTTACCCTTAGGTCACTTTCTCTATGCGCTGTCACATTTAAGAAAAATAATTTGTTGGCGTCTTTTTAGTCGTTAGCATGGATAGAAGCCTATGCTTGAAAGTTATGCAGCGTAAGTACTTAAATAGCCACAAAAAAAAATAAATTTACTTTTTTAGTTTTTTTTTATACTTCCGGATTTAGGCACAAACAGCATTGACACTTTTTGTTATTAATTGACTTCACGACTGCAGTTTTGTAATCCAGTATTATTTGCCGAGGCGTAAACTAAAACCCACTATGTATAGGTATAATCAATGAATTTTTAACGATTTGACCGGAAACATTCGATTTCGGCCCGTTTTAGTTGGTTTTTGGTAACATTTTGTCAAAAAGAATTGTTCAGCAGCAACACTTGTCACGGACCCTAAATCATGATAAAAGCAGTGTGCAGCCACGAAAATCAATGTCTTCTATTTAAATATAGAAGCCAGAGGTCTTGAGCCGGTTTAATTCCTGTTCAATGTGTAAAGCAACAGACCGAAATAAAACAAACGAGCTAAACAGGGTGACACAAATTAAATCTTAATCGCATTCTTTGGCGTAACTAGTTTGGTTACCTAGTTAGTTAGTTTGCACTTTTTTAATCTGGTAACATTAGACAAATTTGACAATAGTATGGCAACATTGTTTCTCATTTTATACAACAAAGATAATAGAACAACAAGAGGGTTAATCGGCAAATTTGCACAAGCAGACAATAAAAAACTATAATTGTGGTAAATAATTAATAAACTATAAGAAATCTTTTAATTGTTATAATTTTGCTTTGTAAAAATGTCTCTTAATTAGAAGTTTGAGGTGTTTTATTATAACACTTATCCCATCTCTTACGGTTGCATCCAGCTCGAATTCGCTGATACGACTTTTTATTGGTTGATTTTTTGTGTGGTAATTCTTTTTTTGTTTCTTTAGCGACTTGAGGCCAACTCGCTTGCATATCGACTAAATTTCATACAAATACTAGTTTAATTTACTGAAACAAACACAGCTATTGTTTAATCAAAAAAGTTTAAGGTAAATTGCTGCTTTTTACGCCCTTACCCGTTGGAGTGTATACTAAATTTGTCATTTCGTTTTGCAACAAATCTTAATATTTATCAGGGTTATAATTTATTTTAATTATCATTCTTATAGAATATACCCAGTAAACCAAATTTGCCGACAATATCTGATATCAGACAATTCTGAACAATATCTGAACTCTATCGAGAATTCTTACCGAAATCGTTACAAATTCTGTTCGATTTGTCTCAGGATTTTTTATTTATTATGTTAAGAAATATCTGAACAAATTTTGCCCGAATTCTGTTAGACTTGTTATTGGGATTTTTATTATTTTTTTGTTCCGACTTCTCTTATCGAACTCGCAACGAATTCTGAAATACTTATCTGAGGTAGTCTATTCGTTTAAATTTTTGTCATTTGCTTTATATTTTACAGTTGTTGTTTTTGTGTTCAGAAATGTCGGAGCTAATTCTGAACGAATTCTTAGCTGTTTTTCTGACGTACTTTTATATTTCAAATTCAAATTTTTAACGTTTGGTTAGCTTAGCTGTGCGAGGGATTTTTATTGTGTTCGTAGGAAAACTCTACTGCCGACAGTTCTCGTTAAATGCAAAACTGGTGGCCCTTAAGTGTATAGCCACTAAAGTTACAGCACAATTATTGCTTGCGAAACTGCAGACACCCCTGCTTGTAACTAAAAGTCTTTCCAAACTTTTTTTGAAAATGTTTTACAACTTTTTTTTTGTAGAACAAAAATATTTTCTTCTTTTTGATTGTTTACATTCAGAATTTACCATGACATGAGCTCAGAATTCGTTCAGAATTCAGTTCACAATGTCTGTAAAAACATCAGAACTTAAAAAGACTTAATGCCTGAATTCTGACCGAAGTCGTTCAGAATTAGTTCAAAATTCGATACGACAAATCGAAATTTCCTTTCGAATTTCCCACGACTACAGTTCGGAATTCGGTCAGAAATCAGTTCGAAATGTCTGCAAAAACATCAGAATTCCCTCAGAGAAGTAGTTCAGAATTCGTGTAAACCCTCTCATATGTTTTTCGTTACGAACTCGCTAAGAATTCTGATCCGAAATCGGAACATTTTGCCGATTGTCGTACAGAATTCTGACCGAATTCTGAAGGTTTGGTTTGCTGGGTAGCCATGTGCGTCCTTTCGTATGTGTGTCTGTTGCACGAAAATGCCTTATTGACATATGCTGTTTGGTATTATAAGTGGTTGATGGTGAGGGGGTAGTTTTCCTTAAAGGGACTAAATGCAGCTTTTAATAGTTTACACTTTTTTTTAGAACTTGTTTAACAGATCCCAGTTTTTAATGGACGGCCTAAAAACCTTTTGCTAATAAACATTAAGGTATGTTCATAAACAGATAATTAAATTTCATGTCAACTCGATATAAGCATGTATTTTCAAAACTAAAAAAATACAAATTAATTCAAATTTAGCGGAAATTCTTTTTGTGTAAGTAAACAGCTCATAGTGAACGTCTTTATCCACTGTTAAATATAAATATAAAATCAAACATCTATAGTTCCCCTTAAATTGTTAAAAGGTGCGCAAATGAGCTGTTGCCGTAAAAATAACACTATTTTCTTTACTTACTTAATTCCCACAAAACCCCATTAAAGAACAAGTGGACACTTTTTTCAAATCTATGAGCTGTTCACAATTTCCTTCTTATACTGACCGGGACCTATTGATCTACGCCGGCTTCGAATGACTATTGGATTTTATAGACAAGTTTTTATATGGCTTATGGATAAATCTTTTACTATGTACACTCCCATCACACCACGGCGAACCACGTATGTTTAAATATAGGGTGATCCATCTAGAGGTATTTTTTCAAAATTAAAAAAAGTACTAAAATTCAAATCATGTGTGGAATTTTTATTGTTCATACGAAAGGATAATTTATGCCATTTATTTTTTTAGTATAATTTTCTTCAAATGTTGGCAACTGTAACATGGAAATAAGCCTTCGGCGAAAAACAAGAAGATCCGCTGCTTTCGACTTAAATTTTGTTTAGTGATGAGACCCATTTCTGGCGCAACGGCAACGTCAATAAACAAAATTACCGCATATGGGCTGAAGAGGGACCAGAAGAGGTGCCATTATATCCAGACAAAACCACGGTTTGGTGCGGTTTGTAGGCTGGTGGAATTATCGGTCTATATTTGTTCAAAAATGATGATGGTCGAAACGTAACTTTCAACGATGCTCGCTATTGCTCTATCATATCGAACTGTTTACTACCTGAAATTGAAGTCTAGCTGTCACTTGCCATGCAGCTTGTCAAACAATATACCTAGTAAAAGGTAATTTTGAAGAGCAGCGAATTTTACATTGTAGACCGCCCGCCTAGATCGTGTGATATCACACCTTTAGAATTTTTTCTTTGGAGCTACGAAAAGTCGAAAGTCTATGCTGACAAACCAGCTATCATTCAGGTCTTGGAATCCAACATTATGCGCGTCATTCACACCATACCGGTCGAAATGCTCAAATGAGTCATCCAAAATTGGACCCTCCGAATGCACACCCTGAGGCGTAGTTGCGGCCAACATTTGAAGGAAATTATACTTAGTAAATACTGTTATAACATTGAACACACCCATTTCAATAGTAGAACTGAACATACCCCGTTAATGCCATATGGGTTTTAAAAGCTAACCTCAATAGCGTTAGTCTGTAACGGGATTTTAAAATTGTTTCAACTTTCATCATGGAGTATTCAGATAATGAGAACCGTGTCGCTGTAATAGCGCTTTTCAAGTGTAAAATGAAAAAGCGATATTTTCAAAACGCACCGGCCACTAGGGATTAGCCGCATGTTCATCTACCGATGCATAAAACTGTTTGAGGAGACTGGAGATGTAAAAGACCGCAACCGGTCGGGCCGCCCACGCTCTGTTCAAACACCGCATGTCATCAAAGCCGTTAAATCAAGAATTCACAGAAATCTGCTACGAAAACAGAAAATCATGGCCCGTGAGATGAATATCACGCAAAAGTCCATCATTAAAAAAATCATTAAAAAAGACTTGGGACTTGGGGCTTTCAAACGACGTACAGGACATTTTTTGACTGCAGCTTTAAAAAAAATATGATTGAAAATATTATATGAGTGAAGCACGCTGATACTCGTAACTTGAACAAACAAATTTTGTTCACCGATGAAAAAATTTTTACCGTTCAGGAAAAATTTAACAAGCAATATGATAGAGTGAGTGCGCAGTCATCTAAGGGTGGAAAAGGGTCATCATTCACCTTCAGTCATGGCTTGGTAGGGTGTATCTTACGATGGGGTCACTGACCTGCATTTCTGCGAACAAGGAGTCAAAACATCGGCCAAAGTTTACCAAGAGATCGTTTTGAAAGCTGTTGTGAAGCCTCTTAACAATTCTCTGTTCCAAAACCAGCCATGGACTTTCCAGCAGTATTCTGCGCCGGCCCATTAGGCTTAAACCTCCCAGGGGTGGCTGCGAAATAATTTGCGAGCTTAAATGTCCTCTGATGAATGGCACTCAGGCAGTCCTGGTTTGAACCCATTGGATTACAAATTGTGGACGGTTTAGACAAGGTTTGTCATAAAAGATACCCCAACATTGGATCTCTTAAGACTGCTTTGGTTCGAGCTGTGGCCAATTTTCCAATGGCTGAGGTTCGTGCAGCTATTGACGATTGGCCAGTGCGACTTAAGTCGACTTAAGGCATGTGTAAAGACAAAAGGTGGACATTTCGAATAAGTAGATTCTTTTTGGATACAATATACATCAATAAATATATTAAAAAATATTTGGTTCAAAAACATTCAGTTCTTTTTATTCTACGGCATAAAACGTGTGTAACAATACGAGTATTTATGTCCCTACAAAGTATTCAAAAAATAAATGGCATAGAATTTCCTTCAAATAAATAAAAAAGATTCCACACTTGAAAAAAAAAATACTTCTAGATGGATCACCCTATCCTTAATCTGAAAAACTATCAAGTATTAGCCTCTATCACGGCAAGTTCATATTAAAACGGGCAACAAAAATATTTTGTTCTAATTTTTTAAGAATCGAGTACAGCAGGGCCTTATTTATGAAAAAAATTGGCACTTTTCGTTAGCAAATGATTTAACTATTGATGAATTTCATGTAAAAATCGAGATGCATTGAACCCGACCCCCTCAGATATCGGTGAAATTTTGTTCATAGCTAAATTTGATCAATACAAACAAACTCTCATTTTTAGAAATGACTGTTTTGGGATTTTTTGGGCGTGGCACAGTGGGAAAGTTTTGGAAAAAACGCGAAAATGGTCGAAAAGAGCTCCATTTAAACTACAATAACTCAGAATGGGCTGAACCGATTTGCATGATCTTGGTATCATTAAAAAGATATTTTAAAAGGCTTTATGACACGTTTAAAAAAAAAATAAAAAATACACTGTAAAAAATTGTATAAAAAAAAAAGAATTTTAACTAACGAAAAAACCAAAAAGATCAAGGGTTTTTTTACAGTGTATTATTTTTTTAGAAAGGTTTATCCTTCACCTATACCATACCAAAAAATAAAAATGGGTTCTTTTTTAGTTTTTTTTATATAATTTTTTAAGTAGTGTCACTTCTAGTAATTGCCCTTATATTTTATAACAAAAAAAAATTTTAGGTAACGAAAAACGAAAAAAGATCAATGATTTTTTACAGTTAATTATTTTTTTAGAAAGGTATTTCCTTCACCTATAACATATCCAAAAAGTAAAATGGGTTCTTTTTTATTTTTTTTTTATATAATTTTTGAAGTAGTGTCACTTCTAGTAATACGTACCGAAAGTTTTCGAAATAATTCGAATAACAGCGAAAATATCAGGTCACATTCTTACACATTTACAAAATAGTTCAACAATTCTAACATTTTTTAAATGTTTACAAATAAAAAACCATCAACAATTGTTTATATTATTTGCCATGTTTTTATTAATTTGAGTTTTATTTTATTTACATTTTTTTTAAGTTAATTATTTGTAAGAAATTTTGCGCTGCTCAAATTTGGCACAGTCAGAATATCTGCGCACATGTAGAAAAGTTTCATTTATCGGAATGAATGAATGAAAGCGTTAAGTTCCTGTTATAGTTTGAGCTTCTTTATATCTTGAAAATAGCTTTTCTTTAACGTTGTTGTATTCGTCAGCATCTGCGTAAGCAACTTGTATGGTGGTGTTATATGTTTCTGATGCCCAGTGATAGAGTTGCCTCGTTGTCTGGATTTCATTTTTATTTGCAATACTATAATTTCGAGCACCTCTCTTCAATGTTCCTCCGATTCCATCACATGCAGATTTTCCGTGACTGGTAGCATAAAAGTGCCATTCAGCGTCAATACCAAAATCAGATTTGTGATGGCATAAATTAATGAAGTTATATTTATTTTTATATTGTGCTCCTGCACCATCTGATACGTAAATGATTTTATTAATATTGTTGGTTATATTGGCCTTCACGAACTGTATCATTTTTGAAATATATAGATGAACTGCTATACTATCATGGGTATTGCAATCAGATATTATGGCGAAGCTTTCCGCATCATTTCATAAAAAATAATAAACTGTAAAAAATCATTGATTTTTTTTCGTTTTTCTTTACCTAAAATTTTTTTTTGTTATAAAATATAAGGGCAATTACTAGAAGTGACACTACTTCAAAAATTATATAAAAAAAATAAAAAAGAACCCATTTTACTTTTTGGATATGTTATAGGTGAAGGAAATACCTTTCTAAAAAAATAATTAACTGTAAAAAATCATTGATCTTTTTTCGTTTTTCGTTACCTAAAATTTTTTTTTGTTATAAAATATAAGGGCAATTACTAGAAGTGACACTACTTAAAAAATTATATAAAAAAAACTAAAAAAGAACCCATTTTTATTTTTTGGTATGGTATAGGTGAAGGATAAACCTTTCTAAAAAAATAATACACTGTAAAAAAACCCTTGATCTTTTTGGTTTTTTCGTTAGTTAAAATTCTTTTTTTTTTATACAATTTTTTACAGTGTATTTTTGTGTTTTTTTTTAAACGTGTCATAAAGCCTTTTAAAATATCTTTTTAATGATACCAAGATCATGCAAATCGGTTCAGCCCATTCTGAGTTATTGTAGTTTAAATGGAGTTCTTTTCGACCATTTTCGCGTTTTTTCCAAAACTTTCCCACTGTGCCACGCCCAAAAAATCCCAAAACAGTCATTTCTAAAAATGAGAGTTTGTTTGTATTGATCAAATTTAGCTATGAACAAAATTTCACCGATATCTGAGGGGGTCGGGTTCAAAATTTCAGTTATATCTCGATTTTTAAATGAAATTCATCTATTGCGGCTTTGCCTACCGAGTCTTATTTATGGTGGCTTCACACAAATAATAGAAAATAGAGAAAGAAAGTGAGCATATAAGAGCACTTTTGCCCAAAACAGACATTTAGTAATAATTGAACAAAAATATTACTTACTTGTGTCACTCAACCAGTGTTGCCATTAGGAAATTTTTTTCCGACCTAAAACTGTTGAAGCCGACCAAAAAAAGCCAAGATGCAATGTAGTGTTCCTGTAAAAATAAATTGATATTTAATAAACGTTTTTTTATAGGACAAAACTAATTAAAAGTTTACAATTCATAATTCCATTCTACTTATACATATTTTAATATTAAGAATAAGAAGAAAAACTAGTAAAAAAGCCGTTAAGTTCTGCCAGGCTGAACCTTATATACCCTCTACCGTTCTGAAGCTACTAAGCGCAGAAAAAAATTGTCCGTTTTAGGGCCGTTTTGGCCATACATCCGACCCTTATATCTTCCAAAACTTAAAAATTACTGTATATATGGAATAGTATAAGATTTGCTTTAATTTGTGTACCCATATGTGACGCGCAAAATAGAAAGGGACCTAAGATTAAAAACCAGTTTTGTTCAGGAGAGCCATTTTTAAGATTAGGTCCCTTTCTATTTGCGCTAAGAATCGTCGACATAAAACGCGCATATCTCTGGGAGGGAACACTTTTGGGGCATGGGATCGGTCTCATTCGCTCAGATGTTGTCCACATCAAAAAAAGAAACAAAATGAAAATTGTTTTTGTACCCTTAGGTCCCTTTCTTTATGCGCTGTCACATCTGCCCATATTGACTATTGATTTCCTGTTTGGACCACGCGGGGCGTATTTTGGACACATGAGCCAAGAATGCAGCTTTGCTCTTTTTTTAGGTATTTAGTACGGCCCAACGAACAGTGTCCATTTTAACCATAGTCCGTTCACAAAAAATTGTGCAAAAATTAAAAAAAAGTACATTGTACTGATGCACCTTACGAGGGCAGTTCGAAAACTTCTTAGCCAAGCACAAAAAGCGCGGTATAAACAGAAAAAAGTTAAGTGTTTTGGAAACTTCCGTCTCTGCTATGAACACATGTTAAATTTTGTTTAGATCTGGCAACTTTTTCATATAGAAACAGGTGTTCACAAAAGACGCATCCGGGATTTTTTTACAATGGAAAAATTAGAAATGCGTGGTGTCATTAAATATTTACATAAAAAAGGTTTATCGGGACAAGAAATTCATAATGATATGGTGAATGTGTTAGGTGAAAGTGCTCCTTCATATGCAACAGTAAAAAATTGGGTTGCTGAATTTAAACGTGGTCGTTCATCGCATTGCAGATGAACCACGTAGTGGACGTCCAAAAACAGCAACAACAACGGAAATTGTAGCCAAAGTGCATGATATGGTATTAAATGATCGACGAATAAAAGTGCGTGAAATAGCTAATATCATGGGTATCTCAAATGATCGAGTCCATTTAATTTTGCATGAAGAACTACAGATGAAAAAGCTTTCTGCAAGATGGGTGCCGGACTTGTTAACAGTCGACCAAAAACGCATAAGAATGAACAATTCTCAAGCTTGTTTGGGTCGTTTTCAGCGAAATAAAATGGATTTAAAGCGTCGTTTCATAACTGTTGATAAGACATGGATCCACCACTATACTCCAGAGACAAAAGAACAATCCAAACAATGGACTGAAGCTGGAGGAAGTGCCCCAAAGAAGGCAAAAACAATTCAAGCGGCTGGTAAGGTTATGGCAACGTTTTTTTGGGACTTCAAAGGTATTTTATTGATTAACTATCTGCAAAAGGTAAAACAATAAATTCAGAGTACTATTGCAACCTTTTAGATCAATTAAATGTACAAATTCGAGAAAAACGTCCTAGCTTACAACACAAAAAAATAATTTTTCATCAAAACAACGCACCAGCGCACAAGAGTGTTTCAACAATGGCTAAAATCAACGAATTAAAGTACGAGTTGCTTGACCACCCACCTTATTCTCCCAATTTAGCTCCTAGTGACTTTTACCTGTTCCCAAATCTAAAAAAATTCCTTGCTGGCAAGCGTTTTACCTCAAATGAAGATGCAATTACAGTTGTAAACCACTATTTTGAAGACCTTGAGGAAAACTATTTTAATCAAGGGATATAATTGCTAGATAAGCGTTGGACTAAGTGTATTAAAGTTTTAGGAGATTATATTGAAAAATAAAAATATTTTTGAAAAACTAACTATTCTCTTTCATTGATAGGCTAAGAACTTCCCGAGCCGCCCTCGTATGTCCCTTAAATGGAATCTTTTTCCCCCTAGTCAAATTTACAATCCCGAACAGCTTATGGCCATAAGTCATCATCATGAACTTTTTTAGTATCCTTGGTTGATTCGTTTGGCGCTTATCGTGCATTTAACTGAAACACGGGCGGACGGACGTGAACAGATTAAGAGATGGGAAGTAGAAGCCGTGTAGAGTTAAACAGGTGATCCCCAGGGGGGTGTTATCTCTCTAAAATCAACACAACATCCCGACTACCAACTACCCCAAAATCCTTGGGATCACGTTTTACAGCTTTTTTTTGATTCTCTGCACATGCTACAGCTATCTGCGATAAGCTTAAAATTGGCAACAAGGTCCTCAAATCACTTTCCGGCAGTACTTGGGAAGCCGACCTCTTGCAAAGCGATAGGTCGGTCTGTAGCGAACTACACAGCACCGGTGTGGTCGGCGAATGTGAGTGGGATGCAATGGAAAAAATAATTCTGCACCGAGAACATCAACAGCCTACGTCGTCGAGAGGACCATCTACATCAGAATGAGAAGACGAAGGTTCTTACAGTGCGCAGTTGAAGTCACAGCAACAGTATACGGCAATAGCGTGAATGTAGTGCAAGGGGAACATCTCCGCAGATTTCACTAGAGGAGAAGGCACTACCTTGACAGACGCGGGCACTCTTGGCTCATCTTAGATCTGGATGGTGCAGCTGCCTCAATTCTTATTGGGCACAAATTAATGCTAACGTTACGGACGTTTGTGCCGCCTGCCATCAAGGACCACATGACGTGCTGCACCTCTTCAATTGCCCGGCCAAGTCCACTCAGCTGACGCCTAGATCTCTTTGGATGCATCCAGTGCAAATGATGTGTTTTCTTCACCTGGGTATCGTAGCAGAACCCCTATAGACGAACAGGACTTAAAACACAAAATTTAGGGTGATTCATTCATGACTTTACCAGCGTATTCCTTGGCTCGTTTCATGAAAATATGTCCATCTATGACCATGTCTGAAAATGCAAGGGGTGATATGACAGCGGTTTTTCGGATTGGTGGTCGGTTTTTCGAATTAGGCAAAAATTGCTAAGTTCTGAACCAGATAGCCCTATCTCTTAAGTATCTAAAATTACCAGAGGTCCTACCGTTCCAAAGTTATGACTACTTGACTGAAATGCAAAACTATTTTTTTGGAAGCAAAATAACAGCACACATATATTAGTTTATGGAAATTAACACAAACAAATTTTTGCATTAAAACCGTGGCAAGTTTTTGACAAATATTTTACTTTAATTATAATTGCCATAGATCCCTCTATCATCATAAAAAATATTAAGATAATTCTCAAAATTTTTTTTAGTTTAATTTTCAATTAATATCGTGCATCTAAGTTGGACAACCCTTTGGTTAGGTAAAAAAATATATGTGACGCGCAAAATAGAAAGGGACCTAAGAAAAAAACCAGTTTTGTTCAGGAGAGCCATTTTAAAGATTAGGTCCCTTTCTATTTGCGCTTAGAATCGTCGACTTCACTTTCATAAAACACGCATATCTCTGGGAGGGAATACTTTTGGGGCATGGAATCGGTCTCATTCGATGCTCAGATGTTGTCCACATCAAAAAAAGTGAAAAGTTGATGAAAAGTTTTGTTCAGGAGAGCCATTTTAAAGATTAGGTCCCTTTCTATTTGCGCTTAGAATCGTCGACTTCACTTTTATAAAACGCGCATATCTTTGGGAGGAAACACTTTTGGGTCATGGGATGGGTCTCATTCGATGCTCAGATCAAAAAAAGAAAAAAATGAAAATTGATTTTTTTCCCTTAGGTCCCTTTCTCTATGCGCTGTCACATATATTTTCATCTAGAATTCATTATGTTATACGTTAACCAATTATAAACATTTTATATGCTATCAATTTAGTCCCATTATTTGCTTGGAAGGAACCATTACCTAAATAACCTTTTTTCAGCACGGATTAAAACAGTCCCTGTACTAAGCACATGACGTATTTAAAACCCCTAATTTGGATTTTCCACAACGATCTAATTAAGAACACAAAACCTTTGTACACTATTTTTTGGCTAAATGTTTACTCCAAAAATGACCACCATTCCTAAGACGACAAGTACTCGTACGAATATTTGTGTATTTCTGGGTTGCTAACTTATTTAAAATTCAACTCTTAATTAAAACATAAGTTATGTCGACGAAAGTACAGAACAAAAACTCTTTGATTTGCCTTTTCGCCAGCGTCGTTCTCATTATGCATAAGAAAAAGGACAACTGTCCTCCCTTCATTAACATACACATCCGTGATCCATACCCATTGCCCAAACACCCACGCTTCCTGTTTCACATTCATGTTCTCGTGTCACTCTTCCTTCCTTTGCTTGCAATCATTAGCCCAGTTAAGCAGTAGTAGTCGTAAAACAACAACAACAAAAAATAAACTTTTTCTTTTCATTGTTTATCTTCAACAACAAGACGATTGAATAAATAATGAACACATTTAAAGATTTAAAATTATATGAGAGATGGAAAGAAAGAAAGAAAGCGTCCCTTAATTCGCCACGAGAAGAGCAGCGTTAAACCAACATCATACAGGAACTGGGTGAAGCAACAAAAGAGAATGAGGATAAGTTCATATAAAATAAAGTCAACGACAATTCTCGTCATCAGTTTCATTTTTTTCATTCCTTCGGTTCTCTTAAAATAGCCTCATATCCGGCAGAATGTAAGCAAAGTGTGGTCGAATCTGAAATGCCCTTTACATTGTGTTAAATACAAAAGTTCACATGCACGCAGAAAAAAAGTATGGTTGGAGTGACAATAATTGAAGAGGATCATACTATTGTTGGGTTTATGGTTGTGGCACAACAATATTATGATCATCACAACAATAGTATGGTTCACACACAACCATACTATGATCCCCACAACAATACTATGGTCCTCACAACAATAGAATTATTCACACACAACCATACTATGGTCCTCACAACCATATTATTATTCACACTCAACCATACTATGATCCCTACAACCATATTATGATTCTCATATATATAGTATGTTTAACATAAAACCATAGTGTAATCCTCACAACCGTAGTATGACTCACACACAACCCTACTATGATTCGAAAGGATTGGGTTAATCGTAAGTTACTCGTACTATTCAACAATAGAGATTTTTTTAAGTAAATTATGTAAAAATACATAAAACTCTTAATAATTGGAGTGACTTATTTAACAGTAGAAAAATTTTCTTATTAAAAATATATTACTTATACTAATCCAAAGTAGATTGTTTTGAATAAATTTAATTTACATATAAAAGTACTATTATTGCGGAAGATTCGTAACAATAACATTGTCAAATTGAAAAAAAAAATTACTATTGCTAACATAAAGCCCAAAAAAACAATACTTTTGTCGCATCAACCATATTTATATTGTTGCTACAATCATATTTTCATTTTTTTATTTGGCAACAATACAATTGTTACATTTCAACAATATTAGTATTGCCGCAATCATACAATTGTCAAAATAAAGTTTAAAAAACAATACTATGGTTGTGACGACCATACTTTTATTGCAGAGAACATACCATTGTTGCCGTGACCATATATATAGTAACCATATCTTTTCTCTGCGTGTGTAGCCCAGCAAAAACTCTAATTACCAAAGAGCATTGTGCCAAATGCAATACACTTCTTATTATTTGGAAACTCCTCAAAAATAAAAAAAATAAATAGCTAAACCCGGCCAGCGTTCTTAAAACTGTTGTCACAAATTTATTAACAGACTCATTAAACGTCCTTGCGATTGTGTTTTGAAGCGGTGACTGGAGCAGCGGAAAGTCGGCTAGAATCAGAACATTGAAGTTAAAGTCTTTATTATTACGCAAATCCTTAATCGCTAGATCGAGTGACTCTGGTTTGTGTCTCTATCTTAAATTTTATAAATTGATCGTTCTATCAGTCGTTTGCCAATTTAATGAATGTAGGAGCTGTTTGAGCAATTTTTCTGCCAATGTAAAGGATGGTTCAACCAAAATGCACTAGGTTAGTTGTGAGTCACAATTTTAGGTAAAGTCTTTTGCCCAAAATAATTTTACAGTTTTTGTTTCAGTGTTTGACAAATTCAACGATGAAGAGGTACGGGCTGCTATATAAATTTCTGGCCTAATAATGAAAATGCGAATATTTATCATCAAAAATGGTTTTATTGAGTTTCAACGTATTCTCCACCATGATTTATACACTTTTGCATGCGCTCAAACCAATTGTCGAAGCACACTTTCCACACCGATTGAGACACCTCCAAATATGGTTTTGAACGCTTCAACAGCACCTTCTGGCGACGAAAATCGATGACCACGCATTTTTTTCCTGATGTGCGGGAATAAAAAGAAGTCATTGGGTGCCAAATCAGGGCTGTACGGCGAATGACCCATCGACGATTTGGCTGGTCAAAGAGGCTCTGGTTTGAGCCGATGCGTTAGAGCTCGCATTGTCATGGAGCACAATTCTTCTCTTGTTCGTTTTTCGAATTTCTCCAAAGAGTTCAGGCAAACAAGTGGTGGTGTACCACTCAGAATTGACCGTCCTACGTTGCTCAAGCGGAACAGTAGCTACAGTTTTACCGAAGAAACAGGCGACAATTTGCTACGAAGTGCGTCTTCCACGAACAACTTTCGTTGGATTTGGCTCGTCTTCGAAGACCCACACGATCGATTGCTGTTTTGTTTCAGGCTCATACGCATAGATCCATTATTCGTCACCTGTGACGATCTAATAAATGACCTTTGAAGCACCGCGATCGTGTTTTTTCAAAATTTCTTTGCACCAATCGACACGAGCCTTTTTTTGAGAGATTGTCAAATTGTGCGGGATCCAACGAGAACAAACCTTTTTTACGTTCATGCAATATCGAATGTATGCTGGTGGAGGAAACGCCCAAGGATGCCTCTATCTCACGGTATATCACATGACGATCTTGCATTATCAGTTTACGCACGACATCAATGTTCTCTGGCACAACGACCGTTTTTGAACGACCTTCACGACCTGCGTCTTTGAGCGAGCGTCGGCTATGATTGAATTGATTAAACCAGTTTTTCACAGTGCTATAGGATGGTGCTTCATCGCCATACAAAGATTTAAGTTCATCGATGCACTCTTCTCGCGATAATCCACGTCGAAAGTTGTGAAAAATGATCGCACGAAAATGTTCACGAGTTAATTCCATTTTTTTTGCCAAATTGATTTTTTTAAGTCACTGTAAACAACACAAAACGTTCTGAGTACGTTTATGCTGAAGAATGTCAAACTTTCCAATGGAAATGTCAGATGGCGCCAGGCAACACTAAGTGTTGTGTAGGACAGAAATATATATAGCAAACCTCTTATATAAATGAGCAGCACGTAAAGATTGATTAAAACATTCAAAGTGGCCATGCAATTCAAAATGCATTACTTGTACTTTAAGATGTTTTTTGGTCCGCATAATCGACAAAATGTGTCCACAGCCTGGATAATTTTAGGCAAATTTTAGTAGGAAATGTGTGAACACCTGTGGCTGCTCGCCAGTTCGTTCTGCGCAAAACTATGTAATTTGCCGAATTTGGGCAAATGAGAATCCACGAGAGATTTTTGAAAAGTCGATGCATCCACAAAGAGTGACTGTTTGGTGCGGGTTTGTGGGAAAATGAGGTCGTCCAAGCAGTTACCGCGAAAGGTGTTTGCTATCGCGAGATGATAACAGATTAATTGTGGCCAGAAATTAATGATATGGACTAGGACGATATGTGGTTCCACTTTCCAAAAAGCCAAAGAAACAATGGATCTACTGCCCGAGTAATTTAATTGCCGTGTTATCTGCGTCGCAGCGATGTTAATTGACCGCCACTATCATATGATTTGACATTTTTGAACTTCTTTCTTTAAGGATAATTTAAAGAAAAAGTGTACCTTAATAAGCCAAGAACACTTTACGAGCTAAAGAATGAGATAATTAGGCATTGAACGACATTGAACCTCCATTATGTCTCAGAGTCATTGAAAAGGACAATCGGTTAGAGGTATACCACAGAAGCCGTGGGGAGTATTTGGCGAATATGTTATTTACACATAATTGTCATAGATCCTTCCATCATAATGAAAAATATTAAGATAATTATCTAAAACTTTTTGTGTCATTTATAAATAACATCGTGCGTTTAAGTTGAACCACCCTTTATTGCACAGTACAACACATGATTTCGGGACTCAATTCTGATAATTGCATGTGAAAGTAGCCCCAAAAAGAATAACTTCTGCATCATTCGTTTGGTCAAGGTACATCAAATAATAATTTAATAATTAATTTTATGTTAGTAAGTATCGTATAGGGAAATTTGTCAAGTTTTAGCTCTTTTGTTTGTCATAACTCGAGAACCACTTGTCCGAATAAGCTGAAACAAATTAAAAAAAAAAATAAAAAAAATATTTTTTGCCTAAAAAATTAAAGTTACTTTTTTTTAATTCATAAAAAATACAAAACGGTAAAAAGTGTAAAAGTCCTATTACTCTCACGTAAAGTCACATACAAAAATCTGATATTTTCTGTGTAAGAATAGCTGTAATATGAATCGGAATGTTTATTTTCATGTAAAATAAAAAATCAATAAAAAAGTCATCAATGTTTTTTCCAAAGAATTTTGTGCATATCTCGAGCAAATTTTTGAAATTCATACCTTCTCTTAATTGTGCATAAAAGCGAAACGCGTAAATCGATTTTCATGATCTATGCCCCATTTTGTTCATAGGTTATGTGTCTTTACGTAAAAGTAATAAGACTTGACACTTTTTACCGTTTTGTATTTTTTATGAATTAAAAAAAAACTTTAATTTTTTAGGCAAAAAATATTTTTTTTCATCATACACTTTTTTATAACTGCGAAACTGTTGTTTATGTAGCGAAACATTGTATGAACAGATTAAAGGAATTGTAATTTTTATTTTCGGACTAGTGGTTCTCGAGTTATGACAATCAAAAGAGCCTAAAACGTGACAAATTCCCCTATACGATACTTACTAACTCAAAATTAATTATTAAATTATTATTTGATGTACCTTGACCAAACGAATGATGCAGAAGTTCTTCTTCTTGGGGCTACTTTTACGAACAATTATCAGAATTGAGTCCCGAAATCATTTGTTGTACTTATATTATAAAAATCGAACACAATACATAGTGAAGTTGTAATTGGAACAATTATTTTTGAGGACAAACCTCATTTGGCGCCAAAAGAATTTCTGCAATAAACTGCGGTATCTTTAATATTTCAGGTGACTACTTTTCGAAACAAAGAACATTTGATATATCTTTATAAATACAGCAAAAAACCTTGTAATTGTATAATATTCCTACGCTGCACTAATATTCAGCAAATCATTTTCCTGTGCCCATTTTCCGCTATAAATCATTAAATATTTAGAGTAACTTCCGAAACTTTAAAATGTCCGAGGCCACACGTGTACGTGTACATTAACTATGACTGACTTTTGCTAAGCAACATTTTCAAGATGTTACAGACCCATCCACTTTACTTCTATCACCAATCACTTGGGACGGAGGGCACAAAAAGTACTACAAAAGTATAATTTAAAAGTTTCGATTTTTTTTGTTTCTGGGTTTTTCGCTTCTTATGCTGCGTGTTAGAATCTGCTCAACGAAAAATGACCATTGTTGATGTAAACTTTATGTTTTATGCTGCACGGCGGTATCTTCGTTCTCCACCAAAATGAAACAGAAATTGGTCGAAAGAGAAACTGTCGCACAAAAAGAAAATTTATATAAATGATGACCAAATTACTTTGCAGTAAAACTTTTGCGTCTGTTATGGATTGCTGCTATTGTTGTTGCTTTTCTCTTGGTTGCAAATTATTGATAACGTTTCGAAACACAAGAACAAAAAATATTTATAATTTATGGTTGAATGGATTTTTGGGAAATAACGATACTCGAAGACAATGAGGGTTTCTTCTTGCAATACCCGCTCGAGAGAACATTTGCTAGGGACTGCAAGGTATGAGTATTTGGAAACTTTTTCAAAAGTGTACGTTTATGTTTGTGTGTATATGTGTGTAATGTATATTGCCATTTGGGATATTGAATTATTCAGCAGGGACCCCTTTATTAAACTGTGCCCTCTAATGGGAAGCCATTGAAACCTTTATTGCAAGTATTTTAAATGACGCAAAAACTGAAAAATGGGAAATATTGGGCAAGAAATAAAAATAGAACACTTTCAAATTTCGGTATAATTTCATTGGCGTTTCAAAAAAGTAATTAATTTTGTACATTAATCTAATAATTTATTCCATTCCGAGATCAGTCAACAGTTTCTTAAAGAAAAATTAGGAAGGATTGTTTTCTGAAGTTAGTATTTAGGAAAATACACAAGAAAAATTTTCTGTTAAAACACGGGGTGGCTGATGAAAATTGCTACTTTAAAAATCGTAAATAACTTTTGTTTTATAAATTTTAATGGAATCAGTTTTTTCTTTTATTCATGTTAAAGCTCATTCAAATTTATTTAATAAAGCTTAATTAGTTTTAAAAGTAATGGAAATTTAATGCTTTCCCTGCTCGTTGATGTATGTGCGGCATCTTACCAAAAAGTTGTTTATTACCGCTTAGAGAGTTGGGACAGGAATAGCCGCAATTGTTTCTCGAATGGATTGCTTTAGTTCATTCAAATTTGTTGGTTATGCCTTGGAGACTTCCTGTCTGCAATAACCCCATAACAAAAGTCAGGTCCAGTAAGGTCAGTCCACCTGGGGGCCAACGAAATCTTTCAGCTTATTGGGAAATTTTCGTCACAGTTCTGTCAAACAGTCCGGGCTATGTGAGGAGTGGCACCATCTTGCTGAAACCACACAGAGTTGAAAGAAATTTTCATTCGGCGTAATTCTGGGTAGAAAAACCCTCTCAACAAGCTCAATTAACGGTCTCCAGTACCGTTTTCTTCAAAGAAGTAGGGTCCGACAAAGCAGCGTGATGAAACTGCACACCACACTGTGACACGAGGTGGATGCAATTCCGTCTCCTGGAGTATCTGTGGGTTGGAAGCACTCCATATTTTACAATTTTTTTTGTTTATGTTGCCGTTCAAATCGAAATGGGCTTCGTCTGACATGAAAAGACAGTACAGCATATTTCCGTCCTCTTCCACCATTTGAAGAATCTTCTGGCAAAATTCCACGGGAATCGAGAAGTTCAGTTTGTTGGCCATTTAAATTTTATATGGGAATAAATCCAAGGCTTTGTACAATATTGACTTCATTGACTGTCTGCTTATACCCATTTGACCAGATAAGCTTCTCGTCGAAACTCTTGGATTGTTTTATGTGACAGCAGCTACAGCAGCGATTGTTTCTTCCGCCTGAACTGAACGGTTTCGATGGTAAGGTCTTCTGTTGACTGTGATATGATCGGGAAAATTGTTAACAAGTCTCATTATGTTCCATCCGCTTGGAGGATTGCCGCCAAACGTGCACCGAAAGCACGGACTACAGTGCGTGATAGCGGCAGGCAATCAAAATTATTGTTACAGTGTTCCAGCTATCTATTTTTGTTAAATCTAAAAACCAATCTGCAAAATAAACAAAAAATGAACCAGATTCATTTAATAGAAAAAAAGTTATTCATTTTTTTTTTGGTAGCAGCTTTCATCAGCCACCCTGTTTAAACTATAAGTATTTATTTTATTTCCTACTGCTTTAGATATCCCTCCTGTTTTTGTAGACATTGATGGGTACATAAATAAAATAATGTGGATTCAAAAATGTTTAAAGGTTTAGGTGGCATATTACAATTTTTGTAATGTTAAATATTGTACTTAGTAGGGACATAAATACTGTTACAACATTGAACACACCCATTTCAATAGTAGAACTGAACATACCCCGTTAATGTCATATGGGTTTTGAAAACTAACCTCAATAGCGTTAGTCTGTAACGGGATTTTAAAATTGTTTCAACTATCATCATGGAGTGGTCAGATAATGAGATCCGTACCATTTCAAGTGTGAAATGAAAAAAGCGATATTTTCAAAACGCTCCGGCCGGCCACTAGGGATTAGTCGCATGTTCCTCTACCGATGCATACAACTGTTTGCGGAGACTGGAGATGTAAAAGACCGCCAACGGTCGGGCCGCCCACGTTCTGTTCGAACACCACGTGTCATCAAAGCCGTTAAATCAAGAATTCACAGAAATCCGCTCCGAAAAAAGAAAATCAATGCCCGTGAGATGAATATCACTTAAAAGTTCATGAGTCGAATCATTAAAAGAGACTTGGGACTTGGGGCTTTCAAACGAAGTACCGGACATTTATTGACTGCAGCTTAAAAAAAATAGGATTGAAAATGCAAACGTCTTTTGGTGAAGTACGCTGATAACTTTCCCAGAAAAATTTTGTTCACCGATGAAAAATTTTTGCCGTTCAGGAAAAATTTAACAAGCAAAATGATAGAGTGTATGCGCGCTCATCTGAGGAAGCATCTGAACTAATCGCAAGGGTGGAAAAGGGTCATCACCCAGCTTCAGTCATGGTTTGGTGGGCTGTCTTTTACGATGAAGTCACTAACCTGCATTTCTGCGAACAAGGAGTCAAAACATTGGCCAAAGTTTACCAAGAAACCGTTTTGGAAGCTGTTCCCTGTTCCAAAACCAGCCATGGACTTTCTAGCAGGTTTCTGCGCCGGCCCATAAGGCTTAAACGTCCCAGGCCTGGCTTCGAAACAATTTGCCAGCGTTCATTTCCTCTGAAGAATGGCCCTCAGGCAGTCCAGATGTGAACCCATTGGATTACAAATTGTGGACGGTTTTAAGAGGACAAGGTTGTTATAAAAGATACCCCAACATTGGATCTCTTATGACTGCTTTGGTTCGAGCTGTGGCCAATTTTCCAATGGACGAGGTTCGTGCAGCTATTGACGATTGGCCAGTGCGACTTAAGGCGTGTGTAAAGGCAAAAGGCTGACATTTCGAATAAATAGATTATTTTGAGATACAATATACATCAATTAATATATTAAAAAATATTTGGTCCAAAAACATTTAGTATTTTTTATTTCACAGCATAAAACGTGTGTAACAGTATTTATGTCCCTACTAAGTACATACCAGATCCCTATTTTCTAGCAAATCCTACAAATGAATGCCTTTTCAAGACTGGTACTGAAAATTCTTTAAGCAGGAGTTTGAACCTCTTGAAGAGGGACTTGATTTTTTAGAATTTACCTCTTTGACCTCTTTAAGAGGGACTTGATTTTTTAGAATTTACCTCTTTAAGTGGGAGTTTTTATTCATTTACCTCTATAAGCGAGATTTCCCTTTTCATGCTGTACCTCAAAAAGTGCGATTTATGTTTTGTTCTCTAGGGTTTTATTAAAACTTTTTCTTTAAAGGTCTTAATGAAACAGAAGCTTACTCTAAAACGCCGAAATTCTTAGTTTTTAGTCGGCATTTTCGACATTTTGGCTCATATCAGATTGAATGACTCCGTTCTTTGTATTTTTTGTTTATGGCTATGGTGGTAGGCATAGGAGGATAGAGGGGCATAGATATTGGCAATAGTACGAGTATCACTGCGGTTATAGCTAGGCATTTTTTTGAGTAATTTTGATTAACAATTTGGCGACAGAAGCCTAAATAAACTGAAGGATTAAATTCATTGAACCCAATAGAGCAGTACATTAAAATAAATATAAGTAATCCAGGTGTATTTAATAAAATTAATGATTTGGAAATTTTTGTAAAAGAACTAAAAAAAAACGAACCAAAATCACAAATTTTATCTAACAAATATCTTAAATCAAAAACATTTTAACTATTTTCCCAATTTATAAGTATTTTTGGTTTTATGTAAGTGCAGATCACTTAAATTATATGGATTCCTTTGCTTTTGATTTTTATTAAATCATATTCCTCTGTTTGTAAATTTTAAAATTGAGCTATGAATTGAATACATACGTAGATTTAAGAATTTTTCTAACACAAACTGACATTTTCAAAAAAAAAAGTCAGCATGCTTTGCCTCTTTAAGTGGAAATATACAGGCGTCCCTTTGCGATCCAACTAGCGAACCCACTTCCAGATTCGACTGCATATGGACAAAACAGGTTTATAATAAAAACAAGCAAAGACGACGCGCATAATTTCAAAATATTACAAATAATATATTAATATTTACAGAGATATAGGAATTCAATTGCAGCTCAATTCTCCAGATTCTCTCCTGTAAAATTTTCTTTTTGGCGCTTACGTCTGTTTGATATTAGGGCTCGATATCCTCTACCGTGTATTGAAGTGGCTCCTTCAGCAAATGCTTAAAAAAGTCTACCTGTTTCCGAGAAACCTTAAGTGCTTAAAGAGAACTTTTTTCCACCATTGGCTGTTTTCGCTCATTTACAATCACAAACCGTTTATAACCTAAAGCCATGGATTAGTTTGTTTGACTGCGATCGTTTTTAATATACAGGGTTTTCCATTAAGGACATAACAATTTTACATATTAATAAATCACAGTATATTTAAGATGTAGAGTTTAAATTTATTACAGGTTTTTGGTAAATGTTAGATTTAAAGAATGAAATTTGATGTCGGTTATACGACCACCAACAGCCAGTGTACAGCGATCTTTTCTTTGAACCCAATTTTTCGCCACTCTTGCACACATTTCTACCGAAACGTTGGCAATTTCGCCTTGGATGTTTTCTCTGTGCTCGTCTAAAGTTGTTGGCTTGTTGGCCTGGAAAGCCCCATGAAAAGAAATCCAAAGGAGTTACATCGCATGAACGAGGTGGCCATTCGACCGGATCATTTCTCGAGATAACACGTTCACCGAATTTTCCTTTCAGTAAATCAATTTAAAGCTTATTGTGTGGCCAGTGGCACCGTCTTGTAGAAACCACATATCGGCGATGTCAAGCTCATTCAATTCTGACCAAAAATAATTTTCTAACATGGCACGATAGCGCTTTCTATTGACGTTAACATGACGGTTGTTTTCATCGATGAAAAAATACGGCCCAATTAAACCTATGGCATGAAACCACACCACACATTAATTGTTTGCGGATGCAGTTGTGTCCCTTGAAGCACATGTGGGTTTGATGCTGTCCAAAAACCCATGTACCCATGTGTCCATGTTCAGAAGTCATTTTTTCCATTGCCCTAGAAATATTTTACCAATTGGTCATCAATTGACATTAAATAAAGTTCAATAGTAGAACTTTTGTTATATCGGGATTCGTGACAAAATTTCATTAATGTCAAGAGAGTTTTACATAAAGGTGGCTTCTTACCAAGCGCATTAGGCCCATGTTCAACGGAGAGTTCGAAATTAGCTCAAATGGTAATATTGGCACGTAGTTGAATTTCCGAAAAAATTTCCTTGAGCATTTGGAGGCGGAATTTGGGACCCAGGTCCTAACGAACAAACCGACTACGAAAAGTATTTACTGAAGTAACATAGAAGAAATGTCCACAAAAAAAAAATCTTCAAATGTGTATTAGTACGTCATCATGGAATATTTATACCCTACACCTCACTGTGGTACAGAGTACTCTTACTCGTATTATGACTTAGGGCTGATGTTGTTAACACGTAACGATTCCTCACTTGATTTAAATTTTTGTATTTTTCTTTATTTTGAAAAGAATGATCTCTAGATTGATCAGTCCATCTGACTCGTACTAAAATAAAGCCAGTCTATCAGTAGGCCAGTCTAACAATAGGCCAGTCTATTAGTGCGTCGACTTGTAGTTAGAAAGAAACATACACTGCACGCAGAAAAAAGATATGGTTACTATATGGCTACTGTAATAAAAATATGGTCTTCGCAACCATAGTTTTGTGATCTAGATTTTGACAATAGTATGATTGCGGCAATATAAATTTTGTTGAAATGTAACAATAGTATTGTTGCCAAATTTAAAAATGAAAATATGGTTGTAGCAACAATATAAATATGGTTGGTACGTAAAAGTATTGTTTATAGGGTTTTATGTTAACAATAATATGATTACGACAATCATACCGGCAAAATCGTATTTTTTTTAATTTGACAATGTTATTGTTACGAATCTTACGCAGATCATACTATGTTTGTATGTTAAACCTACTATGGTTATAAGGATCATAATATGGTTGTGGGGATCATAGTATGGTTGTGTGTTAATAATTCTATTGTTGTGATGACTATAATACTGTTATGCCACAACCATATAATGCTCTTTGAATATTGTTACTCCAACCATACTTTCTTTGTTCGTGTGTCTAAGCGGTATTTCATGAAAGGTTGACCACTCGTAGCATTTTTTACGTGAACCATCGGAGCCCAGTACTTTCTCAGTACTTTTTTGAAGCTTTCACAATTTCTCACTGGGTAGCAACAAGGGTAAGAATTTGCAGTTTCAGCACTTATAAAAAAAGGCTAATACGTACCCGGATGCTGTAACATATATTCGGTATAAATAGTGACAGCATAGAAAGGGTGTTTTTTAGACGTGTGATTTTAAATCTGGCCACACTTTATTCGGTGTTGGTCTTTTTGACTGCTGTCACTTGATTTATGCTCAGTTTAGTTTGCCATTTCATAATGAATAAACTGAAACACCAGAACAAAGTTTGCAAATCGTAGTGAATGGACCCAAAACGAGAGGCCACCGATCCTGATTTTACCAAGGAAATTTTGTTCAGTGATGAAGCTCACTTTTGTATGAATGGGTAAGATAATAACCAAAATTGTCGCATTTAAAGTAATAAAAATTCAGAAGCCCTTGTTGAGACGCCGTAATATCTATATTTCATTAAATATGAAGCCAGCCATAATGTAACAGACAATGGGGAACGCTAAAGAGCCATGATTAAGGACTTTTTCGGAGGATGTTTATGTTTCGTTGGCCATATAGCCAACGAAACAATCAATTTTTAAAGGAAACTTTTGGTGAGCTCATTATCTTGCGTCGTTGGCCTGTGGTGTGGCGACCACTTGCCCGAAATCATTTTTATAACACAATGGCAAACCCTTATCTTTATAATAAAGCTAAATACTTGGCCATTAAATTATATGCATTATAACATTAAATGATATGCGTTTTATTTATTCTGGAAAACCACACGTCTGATAAAAACACCCTATAGAATCATATACACTTTAGCCACATACGAAATAAATGCTTTCAACTTTTTTTGATATTCCCCAGAAATTACAAAAATTCCATACGCCCTACTACGTAATACATATGCTAAGGTATATAAATAATGCTGTGCACACACACATACACACACTTGTTTTGTTTTGTAGCCAAATCCCTACTGATGCTCCACTTTTCGAAATAAACTGATTCGTCTGTTGGTTTGATGTTGGTCGTTGCTCATCGTAAAGAAAGCAATTGTCGTACTTTTAATTAATTTGCACATTTGTGTTAATTTTCTGACACGATTTTTGAGCTCTTGAAAGATCAAAAACGCACTTCAAACAAGCCAACCATGCAGAAATTTCGAGCTGCCTCAGCCTCCTTCTCATCCGCCTCCTTCTGTTGCAACAAAGTTGAGACAATGAAGCAGCGTCGACGACGGAGCTGCAAAATTTCCTGCTTGCGATGTTTTGGAGCATGTAAATGTAAACAGCTTCCATGCATTAACACATAAACATCCTCACTCGCATATTCACTTACAATGAACACACACACACTCTTTGATATTCACTTTTTTTACACTGTCAAAGGAAGGAAATGCTAACATACTTATAAACCGGTATATTAGACAGGCACCTTCGAAAAAATGCACAAAAAGCATAAAACTCAAATCTATCTGACGGGTGATATTATTTTAAAAGGTGTTTTTTCACAGATTACGCTTGAGTTGTGTTAAACTTAATTTTTTTCTTTTCAGTATTGTTTGCCATTTCATCATGGAAACAACAACGTCTCCAAATTGTGCAACTGTATTATGGAAATGAGCGTTCGGTGAAAAACGTTTTTACGTGCGCTATGACCGTTTTATGGTCGACATAATCGGCCTACCAAAAGCACTTTTCGGATTACCATCGCCAAAATTGAAATCCAATGTTCAAAATTGGATAATATTCGACCTACTTATAATTGACCAAGTAATAAAAACATAGCGGCAGTAGCTGAGTGTGAACTTGAAACCCTCCAGGAATCGATTCGGCACCGTTCTTAACAAAGGATCTTGGTCTGAAAGCGTACGAAATACAGATCGTGAAGGAATTGACGACTAACGGTGTTACTGCGCGTCGCGGTTTCGTTGTTTGGTCTTTTCAAAAGCTCGATGTCGAACCGCTGCTTTCGACCAAAATTTGGTTCAGTAATGAGGCCCATTCCTGGCCCAACGGCAACGTCAATAAACAATATTGCCACATTTGGACTGAAGAGCAACCAGAAGCGGTTCAAGAGGTGCCATTATATCCACAGAAAACCACGTTTTGGTGTGGTTTATGGGATGGTGGAATCATCAGCCCATATATTTTTTTTGCTATCGCTTGCTCATTACGAGGGCGGTTCGGAAAGTTCTTAGCCTATCAATGAAAGAGAATAGTTAGGTTTTCAAAAATAGGTTTATTTTTCAATATAATCTCCTGAAACTTCAATACACTTAGTCCAACGCTTATCTAGCAATTCTATCCCTTGATTAAAATATTTTTCCTCAAGGTCTTCAAAATAGTGGTTTACAACTGTAATTGCATCTTCATTTGAGGTAAAACGCTTGCCAGCAAGGAAATTTTTTAGATTTGGGAACAGGTAAAAGTCACTGGGAGCTAAATCAGGAGAATAAGATGGGTGGTCAAGCAACTCGTACTTTCTCGAATTTGTACGTTTAATTGATCTAAAAGGTTGCAATAGTACTCTGAATTTATTGTTTTACCTTTTTTCAGATAGTCAATCAATAAAATACCTTTGAAGTCCCAAAAAACCGTTGCCATAACCTTACCAGCCGATTGAATTGTTTTTGCCTTCTTTGGGGCACTTCCTCCAGTTTCAGTCCATTGTTTGGATTGTTCTTTTGTCTCTGGAGTATAGTGGTGGATCCATGTCTCATCAACAGTTATGAAACGACGCTTAAAATCCATTTTATTTCGCTGAAAACGATCCAAACAAGCTTGAGAAATGTTCATTCTTATGCGGTTTTGGTCGACTGTTAACAAGTGCGGCACCCATTTTGAAGAAAGCTTTTTCATCTGTAGTTCTTTATACAAAATTAAATGGACTCGATCATTTGAGATGCCCATGATATTAGCTATTTCACGCACTTTTATTCGTCGATCATTTAATACCATATCATGCACTTTGGCTACAATTTCTGTTGTTGTTGCTGTTTTTGGACGTCCACTACGTGGTTCATCTTCAATGCTTGTACGACCACGTTTAAATTAAGCAACCCAATTTTTTACTGTTGCATATGAAGGAGCACTTTCACCTAACACATTCACCATATCATTATGAATTTCTTGTCCCGATAAACCTTTTTTATGTAAATATTTAATGACACCACGCATTTCTAATTTTTCCATTGTAAAAAAATCGCGGATGCGTCTTTTGTGAACACCTGTTTCTATATGAAAGAGTTGCCAGATCGAAACAAAATTTAACATGTGTTCATAGCAGAGATGGAAGTTTCCAAAACACTTAACTTTTTTCTGTTTATACCGCGCTTTTTGTGCTAGGCTAAGAAGTTTCCGAACCGCCCTCGTAAACAAGTTTTATAATTTTTGAAAAATGGAAAATAAAGAGTTTCGTGCGGTAATTAAACACTTTTATATGAAAGGTTATACGCCACAATTAATCAAAGATGAATTGGATTCTGTTCATGGTGATAATGCACCATCATACTCCACCGTGAAATCCTGGGTTCAACGATTTAAATTGGGTCGTTCAAGTACGGAAGATGAACAACGCTCTGGAAGACCGAAAACTGCTACTACTATTGAAAACACTAACAAAATATTTAATGACTAAAGATAGACGAATAAAGCTCAGAGAACTTGCTGATATTGTTAAAATACCTGAAAAATAAGTTTGAAGTATTTTACATGATGAACTCCACATGAAAAAGCTATCCGCAAGAACGCTGCCGCGTTTATTGACTTTGCCCCAAAAAATCGTCCGTTGGACCAATTCTGAGGAGCTTTTAACGATTTATCAGCGTAAGTCAATAGAGTTCTTGAGCCGATTCATAACTGTTGATGAAACATGGATCCATCACTACATCCCAGAATGCAAAGAACAGTCAAAACAATGGATAGAAGCTGGTAAAATTGGTCCCAAGAAGGCGAAAACTGTTAAGTCAGCAGGAAAAGTAATGGCCACAGTATTTTTGGGCTGCAAGGGGTATAATATTTATTGATTATCTTGAGAAAGGCAAAACTATAAATAGTGAATATTATTGTGCATTATTGGATCGGTTGAGTGAAGAAATCAAGATAAAACGAACGCATTTAGAAAAAAAAGTTATTTTTCATCAAGATAATGCTCCTTCACACACTGCATGTTTAACTCAACAAAAACTGGCCGAATTACGATTTGAAATTGCTCCGCATCCACCATATAGTCCAGATTAAGCTCCTTCTGATTATTTCTTGTTTCCAAATTCAAAAAAAAATTCTCGGTGGCAAAAAATGTTCGTCCAATAGCGAGGTTATTGCTGAAACTGAGGCATATTTTGAAGGTCTTGAAAAATTTTATTTTTCGGATGAAATTAAAAAACTTGAAAAACGTTTGATGAGGTGTATTGAGTTGAAAGGAGATTATGTTGAAAAATAAATAATAATAATTCCAATAATAATAATTCTTTTTATGTTAGGCCAGTTACTTTTGCGGTCGCCCTCGTATTTTCATGAAATGAGCCAAGGATTTCGCTGGTGAAATTTGTCCAGTCGTAAATGAATCAACCTGTATAAGTTTCGGACCAAATGCATCTTTTTAAGTGACTATAGCTAATGTCCATACTGGAGTAGATAGATACTCACATTGTTCTTTCATTCCCACTCTCGACTTCATCATCTTGTCATCATTAACATGCATTAGTTAAAGATTATTGTGTGATTAAAAGATTTCTTCGTTCATTTGGAGAGATACGCTGTTGCGTGCTTGCAGCAACATTTTTACATACTGGTACTTCAGGCGTGCAGACAACACTAACATGCAGTAGATGTGGCAAAGGCAGTGCCGATGCGTTCAGACTGACGATGACGCTGATGTTGACGTTGCTTTACAAACTCATGATGCTCATCAACATGACAAATGTCAAGTTCAAGTGCTGGTGCTGCTTCGCTTCTTTCTACTGCCGCTGCCTCTAACGGTGAGGACGTAGCAAGCAAGGCGAACCCCCTGAGCACTTGCATCACACAGCTGCATAATGTTTCAAATGATTATGGAAGGATTTCAAGTTGAAAATTCCCTTTGAAGTCTGTCGTCATTTGTTGGCAGTCACAAAACGGGATTAATTTTGACATTTATGATTTGTGTTTAAGGAAGTTTAAGTTGGTGTTCCGTTGATAAAATGAGTTCATGTTTCCTCCTAAACAAGAGGAAATTGCGTAATCTGGCAGAGTACGTAGCCATATCACTTTGTGACAGAATACAAATGTTTTCAGACATTTGATTAAAAATACGATACGGAAATCTTTTTGTGACAACAAATGTTACACATTCACATTGAGATTTAGAGGCAATAAGAATGTCGTCATATGACTTTAAGGCGGATCTAAATAGAAATTAAGATAAGAACGTGATTGTATTTGATTATATTGTCAAAACGTCCAATGGCTTCGGGACATCATGGTCATATGGAAATGTTACATGTGTAAATATTTACATAAGACTTCTAAATGTGTAATCGCGGACGAAATTAAATCGCAAATTGATTTGCCCTAATTGATAATTCGCCTATTACAAGTACAACTTGCGGAGAAAATCCTTAAGGTTTATAATCAACCGCAATGTGTGCTACGTTGAAGTGCGGAAGGGCAAAAGGACACGGGCTGTCACAGTTTTTGTGTGTTAGAGCATGGCTTGTGGTCTGCTGAGCTGTAAAGAGTAGTGTGTCGGCTCAAATTCGGATAGAATCATCTAAAATTGATCGGCGTTGCACAATGGGGCAAAATCCCAAATAATAGAGATTAATTGAAAAATGCAAATTTGGATTTTTTAAGGAAATTATAATTTAATTTCTTAATTAATTAATTAAATAATAATTATTATTCGATTTATGACTATAAAATTCCACCTCACTAGCGAAATTTTCAATGTCAGACTTTGTTTACTTTTCCAGCTGCATTGTCTTTAAGTCAAAAAAGTTTTGTTTTTTTCGCGAACTGTCGTGATAATTGAATTTTACATAAGTCAATTTTAATACTTTTATTATGGATTTCAAATATTTTATGTCAGTTTGATTATAGAAGCTGTCATTCTTTGACTACACGTGCAAGTAGTGGCAAATCCATGGATAATATAATCAGCAATGTATCTAACGTGATTTTAGTCGACTCAATTGAATGTGGAATTACAGATCATAATTTGGTCTCGTGTAAAGTATTTTGTAATATAAATGATTCAGACATAACTTAATGATGTTATCGTCACTGTAGGACGTTAAATGAAAACATTCAAAATTCTTGGGCTTCCATACAGTTTACTGGAAATGCCCCTAATGACACTTCAAAACTGATAAACATATTTTCTAATAGGGAACGCAACAATGGAGAAGGAGGAAGAAATACATACAAAAAGTCTTCTGACGCCTTGGATTAATGATAATCTTCAAGCACTTATTAAGGTGAAGGACAATTTATTAACAAACAGAAGGAAAAAAGGTTCAATTCTAGTCTAGAAAAGAGATTAAAGCATTTAAGTAGGGTTGTAAAGAAACCTACACGGATTTGTATGAATACTTTTTATCAAACCAATCTTGAAACACTTCAGCAGAATCCGAAAAAATGCTGGAAATTTGTAATCGAACAGCTAGGAAGAGTTTCGCATTCAAAATTGCAATAATCGCGGTGAAATGGTCACTAATAATAAAGAGATATGCGACATTTTCAACAACTATTTTCTAATAGTTCCCAAATTATAAAAGAAAAACATAACACATCACCCAGGGAATAACTGTAATATGCTGCTCAAAACTCTGTTTCAATGTCAACATTCTTTCGTGTTTCGTAACACAAGTAATGACGAAGCGAAGAAAAAATTTCAAATTTACATGTACGAGGGCGACCGCAAAAGTAACTGGCCAAACATAAAAAGAACCGTTTTTTTGGAATTATTATTATTTATTTTTCAACATAATCTCCTTCCAACTCAATACACTTCATCAAACGTTTTTCAAGTTTTTTAATTCCATCCGAAAAATACGATTTTTCAAGACCTTCAATATATGCCTCAGTTTCAGCAATAACCTCGCTATTGGACGAACATTTTTTGCCACCGAGAATTTTTTTTTGAATTTGGAAACAAGAAATAATCAGAAGGAGCTTAATCTGGACTATATGGTGGATGCGGAGCAATTTCAAATCGTAATTCGGCCAGTTTTTGTTGAGTTAAACATGCAGTGTGTGAAGGAGCATTATCTTGATGAAAAATAACTTTTTTTTCTAAATGCGTTCGTTTTATCTTGATTTCTTCACTCAACCGATCCAATAATGCACAATAATATTCACTATTTATAGTTTTGCCTTTCTCAAGATAATCAATAAATATTATACCCCTTGCAGCCCAAAAATACATTACTTTTCCTGCTGACTTAACAGTTTTCGCCTTCTTGGGACCACTTTTACCAGCTTCTATCCATTGTTTCGATTGTTCTTTGGATGTAGTGATGGATCCATGTTTCATCAACAGTTATGAATCGGCGCAAGAACTCTATTGGATTACGCTGATAAATCGCCAAAAGCTCCTCGGAATTGGTCCAACGACCATTTTTTTTTGGCAAAGTCAACAAACGCGGCAGCGTTCTTGCGGATAGCTTTTTCATGTGGAGTTCATCATGTAAAATACTCCAAACTTGTTTTTCGTGTATTTTAACAATATCAGCAAGTTCTCTGAGCTTTATTCGTCTATCTTTAGTCATTAAATATTTTGTTAGTGTTTTCAATAGTAGTAGCAGTTTTCGGTCTTCCAGAGCGTTGTTCATCTTCCGTAGTTGAACGACCCATTTTAAATTGTTAAACCCAGGATTTCACGGTGGAGTATGATGGTGCATTATCACCATGAACAGAATCCAATTCATCTTTGATTAATTGTGGCGTATAACCTTTCATATAAAAGTGTTTAATTACCGCACGAAACTCTTTATTTTCCATTTTTCAAAAATTAAAAACTTGTTTTCTTCAATCACATGTAACAAAGAAAATAATCATTAAATATTTTGGAAATTTTGACAGATGGCTTATAAAAGATTGCTTTTAAAATACAAAAAAAAGTTAGTTGCTAGTAAAACAGAAAATGTGCCAGGCCAGTTAGTTTTGCGGTCGCCCTCGTATATCAAATAAGTAAGCGTATAACCGTACATTTTTCTTAACTAATCTGATTAAAGTAGTTCTTACTAATGTTCATGACCGCAGAAGGTCGTACGGTTTTAATCGTTTTAGTCTTCTTCGAGAGACAGAAGAATAATAACGACTTACTGCTTCTGGAATCACAAGGACCCTCAGTCTGGCATCATGTTTAATAGCAACATTCTTTATTTCTTCTTCGACCGTTTTTATCCCCAGATCTCTATGAATGTCTTTATTTCTGATCTACCACGGCGCGTTAAGTATACTTCTTAGCACTTTGATTTGAAAAGCTAGAATAGATGTTAAGTTTCCTTTTAAAAGTTGCAAACCCACAATTGTATAGCCATTTTGGTTTTAGCCGTTGTTTATATTTAAGTATTTTGTTCTGAATTGATAGTACGGATTTTCTACCAATAAGCCATTTACGTTAAATCCACTTTGAATTTAGTCCATTGCACTTTTTTTATCATGTAATTTAGGATCCAAGTTCATACCTAGTTATTTTGCATTATTTGAGAAAGGCACTAAGAGTTCGTCCATACCCAGCAAACCAAACCTTCAGAATTCTGTACGACAATCGGCAAAATGTTCCGATTTCGGATCAGAATTCTTAGCGATTTCGTAACAAAAAACATATGAGAAGGTTGACACGAATTCTGAACTACTTCTCTGAGGGAATTCTGATGTTTTTGCCGGCATTTCGAACCGATTTCGGGCCGACTTCTGAACTGTAGTCTTGGGAAATTCGAAAGGAAATTTCGATTTCTCGTATCGAAATCTGAACTAATTCTGAACGACTTCGGTCAGAATTCTGTCATTAAGTCTAATTAAACTCTGATGTTTTTACGCAACATTTCGAACCGAATTCTGAGCTTATGTCATGGTGAATTCTGAATATAAACAATCAAGGAGAAGAAAATATTTTTGTTTTACAAAAAAAAAGTTGTAAAACATTTTCAAAAAGAGTTCGGAAAGACTTTTAGTTACAAGCAGGGGTGTCTGCAGTTTCGCAAGCAATAATTGTGCTGTAACTATGTTTAGTGGCTATACACTTTAGGGCAACCAGTTTTGTATTTAACTAGAACTGCCGGCAGTAGTTTTCCTCCGAACACAATAAAAATCCATCGCACAGCTAAGCTAACCAAACGTTCAGAATTTGAATTTGAAATATAAAAATACCTCAGACAAACAGTTAAGAATTCGTTCAGAATAAGTTCCGACATGTCTGAACACAAGAACAACAACTGTAAAATATGAAGCAAATAACAAAATTTTTAAACGAATTGACTACCTCAGATAAATAGTTCCGAATTCATTGCGAGTTCGATAAGATAAGTCTGAACAAAAAATTAATAAAAATCCCACAGACAAGTCTAACAGAATTCGGGCCGAATTCATTCAATTATTTCTTAACATAATAAATAATTCTCAGACAAATCGAACAGAATTTGTAACGATTTCGGTAAGAATTCTCGACAGAATTCAGATATTGTTCAGAATTGTCTGATATCAGACATTGTCGGCAAATTTGGACATAAATACTGTTACAACATTGAAAACCTCCATTTCAATAGTAGAACTGAACCTACTCCGTTAATGTCATATGGGTATTGAAAGCTAACCTCAATAGCGTTAGCTTTTAACGGGATTTTATTGTTTGTTTCATCATGGAGTGGTCAGATAATGAGAACCGATCGCTGTAATAGCGCTTTTCAAGTGTGAAATGAAAAAAAACGATATTTTCAAAACGCTCCGGCCACTAGGGATTAGCCGCATGTTCGTCTATCGATGCATAAAACTGTTTGAGGAGACTGGAGATGTAAAAGACCGCCACCGGTCGGGCCGCCCACGCTCTGTTCGAACACCGCATGTCATCAAAGCCGTTAAATCAAGAATTCACAGAAATCCGCTCCGAAAACAAAAATCATGGCCCGTGTCTCAAAAGTCCATGAGTCGAATCATTAAAAAATACTTGGGACTTGGGGCTTTCAAACGACGTACCGGACATTTATTGACTGCAGCTTTAAAAAAAAATAGGATTGAAAAATGCAAACGTTTTTTTGGTGAAGCACGCTGAAAACTTGCACAGAAAAATTTTGTTCACCGATGAAAAAATTTTTACCGATCAGGAAAAATTTAACAAGCAAAATGATAGCGGTCATCTATGGAAGCATCTGAACTGATCCCAAGGGTGGAAAAGGGTCATCACCCAGCTCCAGTCATGGTTTGGTGGGGTGTCTCTTACGATGGGGCACTGACCTGCATTTCTGCGAACAAGGAGTCAAAACATCGGCCAAAGTTTACCAAGGCGTGTGTAAAGGCAAAAGGCGGACATTTCGAATAAGAAGATTCTTTTTGAATACAATATACATCAATAAATATATAAAAAAATATTGGGCCAAAAACATTCAGTACTTTTTATTTTACAGCATAAAACGTGTGTAACAGTATTTATGTCCCTACTAAGTACAAGTTTATGTTTGCAAGAACGTACAAATAGTACAAAAAAAAATTCAATTTCCTCGAGAACTCACTGATCTTTTTTAAGAAGCCTAAATTACCACCTGAACTGCTATTATCTTCAACGTCTCAATAAGCCTCTAGCTGCAATTATAGTTCTGATTCTAGCTTAGAGTTGTTAAATAATTATTCGTTGGAATTAGAAGCGGATGAGAACGAAGGAACACACCATGATTAATTAAGCCCTATATCATTTCAGAATATGTATTATTTTGTTAATTTCAGATTAATCCATAAGTATTTTTTTAATTAGCCAACTCTCAGGTGTTTTCTCCTATACATGTAATGCATTGCGTTGGTCGTTGGTAAGCAAGTGATCGAAGGGGGGAAAGAGGGAGTAATGTTTATTGACATTCGTCTTGAATTTCCGGATGTCGTAATTGGTGGGAAATACATTTGCCGGAAGTCGATTCCACATACGGACAGCACGGGCGAAAAACGAATTCGATCTGTAGTGTATAGTGCGGTCAACCGGCCAATCGATAACAAATGGGTGTGAATTTCTGGAAAGTCGTGAATTTCTGGAAAGTCGTGTATCCCTGCCGAATATCCTCACGTCAGGAATAAGACCATGAATGCCTGAAGAACACACACCATGGAAGTAGCGATAGAACAGCGACACACAACCCACATTCCGACGATGTTTCAGCGAAACAATAGAGTTGGATACCCTACTGTCACCTATCAGCACCATCGCTCTCCTTTGAACAAGGTCCAGAAGCTGCAAGGATGATTTTGGAGCACCAGCCCATATATGGGAGTTGTATTCCATTTTTGGCCTGATGTAAGTTGTATCGAAAAGATCAGAAGGAGTAAAATATTTCTTGCACTGCTTTAGGAAGCCTATACACTTGAGTGCTTCTTTCAACACTTCGAAGACATGTCTCGCCCAGCGAGCGTCACAATGTATTTTCATGTCCAGAACATCAAGAGCATCTGATTGTTCGACATCCATACCATCGATAGACAATGACCACACGGTTGGGTCAGTGAATTGCTTGTGAGACAACAAGCAGCACTGTGTCTTACGCGCATTAAAATCTACTCTATTCACTCGATCTCAGTCGGAAATTGCCAGTAAATCCCGGCCAAGTGTCTCTTCCATTATTCGCCTTCTGTCTTCAATATCTTGAAGACTCGACCTATGGCCGAATAAATATGAATGGCAGAGGTTGCTGTCATCCGCGAAAGAGTTGATTGGATTCACGGTCTGACCCAAAAGATTATCAATGAAAATGAGAAATAACGAGGGAGAAAGGACAGAGCCTTGTGGCACACCTGCGGTCAGCCTATGTTTATTACAACAACTCTTTTAGTGCGATATATAAGAAAGCTCGATATAAATCGAGCAAATGTACGAGTATTACCGACACCTAACGCGATCAGCTTTGATAAAGTGCACCGTGCCAGACTCTATCAAATGCCTTGGATATATCCAGAGCCACGACCTTACTCTCACCATACTGATGGATAGAACGACTTCAGCTTTCCGACAGGAAAGCCATCAGGTCTCCCGTAGAGCGATTTCTACGATCGCTAAGCAGGTCGTTGGACTCGAGATACCCTACAAGATGGTGATTAACTATGCTCTCCATTACCTTGGAGAGCGCAGAGCAGATCGCGATTGGCCGATAATTCGCAGGATTATTGGCTTCACCCTTTTTAGGGATCGCCTGGACGTTAGCAACCTTCCAACACGCTGGGAAGACTCCTGCACGATAACATTCAATATTTTTTTTAATAGTGGGCGTGGCCCGCCCATTTTTTCTCAAGTTGCTTTTTTCTCAGTAGAAGTCCGTATAACCATTTGGGTGAAGCTAGCTTGCCATAAAGTACCATTTGCCATTGCTTTGAAAAAAGGGGGCGTGGCTCGCCAATTTTTTCTCAAATCATTTTTTTATCAAAAGAAGTCTACACACCAAATTTGGTGGAGCTAAATTGTCGGGAAGTATTTCTTGCCGATAAAATCTCGATTTGGGCCATAGTGCACTGTGACGAATGTAGTCCCTTGAGTCGTCAATCGTTTGTTTTCTATAGTTATGGAGCGTGATCTTAGCGACCAACTTACTAGCTAATTCTGGTGTCACTGTACATTACTCGTATAATTTCAGCTTACGATTTTTGCTTGTTTAGATCAATAGCAAATGTGTCCGAGGCCAACGGTAGTACGAGGGTGGTTCGGAAAGTTCTTAGCCTATCGATGAAAGAGAATAGTTAGTTTTTCAAAAATATTTTTATTTTCCAATATAATTTCCCGAAACTTCAATACACTTAGTCCAACGCTTATCTAGCAATTCTGTCCCTTGATTAAAACAGTTTTCCTCAAGGTCTTTAAAATAGTGGTTTACAACTGTAATTGCATCTTCATTTGAGGTAAAACGCTTGCCAGCAAGGATTTTTTTTAGATTTGGGAACAGGTAAAAGTCACTGGGAGTTAAATCAGGAGAATAAGGTGGGTGGTCAAGCAACTCGTACTTTAATTCGTTGATTTTAGCCATTGTTAAAACACTCTTGTGCGCTGGTGCGTTGTCTTGATGAAAAATAATTTTTTTGTGTTGTAAGCCAGGACGTTTTTCTCGAATTTGTACATTTAATTGATCTAAAAGGTTGCAATAGTACTCTGAATTTATTGTTTTACCCTTTTGCAGATAGTCAATCAATAAAATACCTTTGAAGTCCCAAAAAACCGTTGCCATAACCTTACCAGCCGATTGAATTGTTTTTGCCTTCTTTGGGGCACTTCCTCCAGCTTCAGTCCATTGTTTGGATTGTTCTTTTGTCTCTGGAGTATAGTGGTGGATCCATATCTCATCAACAGTTATGAAACGACGCTTAAAATTCATTTTATTTCGCTGAAAACGATCCAAACAAGCTTGAGAAATGTTCATTCTTATGCGTTTTTGGTCGACTGTTAACAAGTCCGGCACCCATCTTGCCGAAAGCTTTTTCATCTGTAGATCTTCATTCAAAATTAAATGGACTCGATCATTTGAGATGCCCATGATATTAGCTATTTCACGCACTTTTATTCGTCGATCATTTAATACCATATCATGCACTTTGGCTGCAATTTCTGTTGTGGTTGCTGTTTTTGGACGTCCACTACGTGGTTCATCTTTAATGCTTGTACGACCACGTTTAAATTCAGCAATCCAATTTTGTACTGTTGCATATGAAGGAGCACTTTCACCTAACACATTCACCATATCATTATGAATTTCTTGTCCCGATAAACCTTTTTTATGTAAATATTTAATGACACCACGCATTTCTAATTTTTCCATTGTAAAAAAAATCGCGGATGCGTCTTTTGTGAACACCTGTTTCTATATGAAGGAGTAACCAGATCGAAAGAAAATTTAACATGTGTTCATAGCAGAGATGGAAGTTTCCAAAACACTTAACTTTTTCTGTTTATACCGCGTTTTTTGTGCTAGGCTAAGAAGTTTCCGAACCGCCCTCGTAAAAACAACTTTAATGATTTAAATTTATTAATACTAAGATTTTTCTTTCAGAGCATGAACATTTCAATATGCATTTTGCTCCTCTGATTAAATAATGCAGTTTTATAGTAAACTTCAATATTTAGTTTATTTATATGTATAAAACACCCTTTTTGCTCCTGCTTCCATCATAGTTTGAGTCATGTTCCCATTTTAATTTCTTTTGAGCAGGAACGTGTTTTCGTTTAACTTGGTTATATTATTGCCATCCTTCCTCCATTTGGGTTGTGTTGATTTTCAGAGAGGCATGCTGCTACTCGGTTTCCTACATGTTTGGGCATTTTGTTTGTTCTACATCCACACATACACGTACACACTGGCTTGTGTATGTATGTATATATATACAAACATGCATGTATGCATATCCTCTCTGCCAATTATGCTGAAAGAACTTTAATTCATTTCAAGCGGCAGTCGTCATCTTCCTCCCTATCGACAGTGTCATCACCGGCGACATCATCAGCAGCACATTTCTCATCATGACCATCGGAGGCTTCGTTATGCTACAATGGCCAAGTATGGGCAGCTCACTCACACACATACGGACAGGCACATACACGAGTGAGCGTGTGTTGTTACCTTCAGCCAATGGCCTGAAGTAAAATGATGGCCCGTATGTGCTGATCCTTGTAATGTTGCTTGACGCGCGTGTATGTGTGTGCGCCATACCCGTTTTGTAGGTGTGGCATATGTACGTGCAGTGGAACATACGAATGTTGTTTAGTTTTAGTAGCCTCAACTAGTTTTCGCTATTCGCTTGAATGTACCTGTTCGCATAGAACGGAACGTGACCTCATGTATTTTCGTTGGGAGTCACGTAAATTCTCAGTAATTTATGTTTTTACGCGAAACTGTTGCTGAATGAATGAAGTTTTATACTCGTACACACTGGATAGAGCCGTACTATGGCGTTGCCACTGCACAGTGGTTGGATACCGATGAACACCTGTGACGGCTTCGAAGAATGGTCCACACAACACCGGTGCATAGAAACTATTTAATTGCGAGAGGAGGTATTATTTATTAATTTATTGCGTCTATAGACATATATTGTTTACAGGCCAACATACAATAAAACAATTAATATCAATTACAAGAAATTCATTGAAACTATAATTTATAACTAATTGATCAAAGTAATTAACTTATTTATTTATTTACTACTAGGAACACTAGAATCAAAATGTCTCAAATCAAATTGAATTTAAACGCTTCATACATTTAAGCACAGGTTCTTTTAGGGCATATTTTTTAAGATGCATTTAAATGGAAAGCGAACGTAATGTCTTAGTACTCTTAGTGGTCCAATAAACTAAAAAATGCCAATTATTTTAAACAATTAACATTTCCACATATCAATCCCTATAAACAATCGAAGATCTAACATCTCTACTGCATTTCAGACATTTTAAAGAAAAGAAGTGAGCTTGAACTGTCATAAATATTGTTTGCATTAAGTTTAAAGAGTTTAAAGCAATTTTCCATTTTAAAATATCTTAGTAATATGAGGGATGCTATATATATTTCTGGCCTAATAACAAAAATGTGAATATTTTTTTTTCAAAGTATTCTCCAGCATGATTTATACACTTACATGCGCTCAAACCAATTATCGAAGCACTTTTTTCACTCCGATCGAGATACCTCCAAAACATGGCTTTTGAACGCTTCAACAGCATCTTCTGGCGACGAAAATTGTTGACTATGCATTTTTTTTCTTCATGTGCGGGAATAAAAAGAAGTCATTGGGTGCCAAGTCAGGGCTGTACGGCGGATGACCCATCAATTCGACGTTTTGGCCGGTCAAAAAGGCGCTGCTTTGGGCCAATGTGTGAGAGCTCGCATTGTTATGGTGCACACTGATTCGTCTTCTCTTGTTCGTTCTTCGAATTTCTCCGAAGAATTCAGGCAAACAAATTGAGGTGTACCACTCAGAATTGACCATTCTACGTTGCTCAAGCGGAACAGTAGCCACATGCCAGTTTTGCACAAGAAACAGGCGACCATTTGCTTCGAAGTGTTTCTTCCACGAACAACTTTCGTTGAATTTGGCTCGTCTTCGAATACCCACAAGGTCGATTGCTGTTTTGTTTCGGGCTCATATGCATATATCCATGATTCGCCACCTGTGACGATATTAGAAACGTCATTTGAAGCACTGCGATTGTATTTTTTCAAAAATTCTTTGCACCAATCGACACGAGCCTTTTTTTGAGCGATTGCCAAATTGTGCGGGATCCAACGAGAACAAGCCCTTTTTATGCAATATCGAATGTATGCTGGTGGAAGAAATGCCCAGGGGTGCCTCTCACGGTATGTCACATGACGATCTTGCATTACCAGTTCACGCACGGCATCAATGTTCTCTGGCAAAACGGACGTTTTTGGACGACCTTCGACCATAACTTCGAGGTTTTACAAATGTCACAGTTTCTGTATATGTATTAGAGTGGGTCGATTTAGCAATCGATACCGTGCCATCGATGTTTCGATAGCTTTAGGCATGAGGAAAAAAAGTTCCACTACGACATCAAAAATAAACATTTTCAAGGAACCCAAATTTTAATTTTTCTATTTTTTTTTCGACTGTTATTTTTATGGGTTTTTAGTAGGTAATAAAAAAAATATTTTTTTAAGAGAATCGAATTAGTCGTATTTCTATTCTGCGGAAATACATACTTAGTAGGGACATAAAAACTGTTACAACATTGAACACAACCATTTCAATAGTAGAATTGAACATACCCCGTTAATGTCAAATGGGCTTTGAAAGCTAACCTTAATAGCGTTAGTCTGTAACGTGATTTTAAAATTGTTTCAACTTTCATCATGGAGTGGTCAGATAATGAGAACCGTATCGATGTAATAGCGCTTTTCAAGTGTGAAATAAAAAAAGCGATATTTTCAAAAAGCCTCGGCCACTAGGGATTCGCCGCATAGTCGTCTACCGATGCATAAAACTGTTTGAGGAGACTGGAGCTGTAAAAGACCGCCACCGGTCGGACCGCGCCCACGCTCTGTTCGAACACCGCATGTCATCAAAGCCGTTAAATCAAGAAATCTGCTCCGAAAACAGAAATCATGGCCCGTGAGATGAATATCACGCAAAAGTCCATGAGTCGAACCATTAAAAAAGACTTGGTACTTGGGGCTTTCAAACGACGTACCGGACATTTATTGACTGCAGCTTTAAAAAAAATAGGATTGAAAAAGACAAATGCTTTTGTTGAAGCACGCCGATAACTTGCACAGAAAAATTTTGTTCACCGTTGAAAAAATTTAACAAGCAAAATTATAGTGTATGCGCGGTTATCTAAGGAAGCATCTGAACTGATTCCAAGGGTGGAAAAGGGTCATCACCCAGCTTCAGTCATGGTTTGGTGGGGTGTCTCTTACGATGGGGTCACTGACCTGCATTTCTGCGAACAAGGAGTCAAAACAACGGTTAAGGATTACCAAGAAACCATTTTGGAAGCTGTTGTAAAGCCTTTTTACAATTCCCTGTTCCAAAACCAGCCATGGACATTTCAGCAGGATTCTGCGCCGGCAAATAAGGCTAAAACGTCCCAGGCCTGGCTTCGAAACAATTTGCCAGCGTTCATTTCCTCTGAAGAATGGTCCTCAGGCAGTTCAGATTTGAGGACAAGGTTTGTCACAAAAGATACCCCTACGTTGGATCTCTTAAGACTGCTTTGGTTCGAGCTGTGGCCAATTTTCCAATGGACGAGGTTCGTGCAGCTATTGACGATTGGCCAGTGCGACTTAAGGCGTGTGTAAATGCGAAAGGCGGACATTTCGAATAAGTAGATTCTTTTTGGATACAATATACATCAATAAATATATTAAAAAATATTTGGTCCAAAAACATTCAGTACTTTTTATTTTACAGCATAAATCGTGTGTCTGTTACATTAATGTCCCTACTAAGTATACTTTATGGGTTATTCGACCATAACTTCGAGGTGTTACAAATGCCACAGTTTCTGTATTAGCAATGATTTAGCAATCGATACCGTGCCATCGATGTTTCGATAGCTTTTGGCATGAGGAAAAAAGTTCCACTACGACATCAAAAAAAAAACATTTTCAAGGAACCCAAATTTTAATTTTTCTGCTTTTTCTCGACTTTTATTTTTTTGGGTTTTAAGTAGGTAATAAAATAATATTTTTTTAAGAAAGTCGAAATAGTCGTATTTCTATTCTTACGCATTCATATGTTATACTGTATTGTATGCGGCAATACTTATTTGTATGTATAGTATGTCACCTTGAAAAGTTAATATTTAAAAAAAAATATTTTTAACAAATAAAGAAAAACATTAAAAATTAAAGTTGAGAAAGAGTAAAAAAACGAAATTTGGGCGGCTCCATATGGTATGTCGTAGTAAACTTTTTTCACCCATGTCAACAGCTATCGCAACCCGATGGTACAATATAGACATATTTTTGTCCTTACAAATGTATACATAAGTTCCCGAACATTTGGGGATGGTTTATGAGCTCTTTAATACAAGTCCCAACGACCCCGAATACTTATGGGACGTTTAAAGCGTCTACTGCTATGCTAAAAGTCATAGCTGATTTTATGCCCGATTTGGTCCATTTTGACTTTCAACCGAAGTAACAATACACCCATATCGAGCTCTAACCGCGTAAAAGACCTGAGCGCCAAAAAGAAAATTTTGCACGAGAGAGTGTTTTTTTTTGTTTTTTGTCTTATTTATCTGGAGGTACAATTGAATTTGCCATGTCTATGTAAATATAAATATTTCATTTTTAATATTTTGTGACTAAGCGGGTCGCACAATTTGCTACTGACTTTTTGTTAAAAAGAGAGTTTCAAAAAATATGGCGCTTACGTCTTTTTCGTGGTAAGGGCTCGATATGCACTGTGCACGCAAAGAAAAGATATGGTTACTATATGGTCACGGCAACAATAGTATGTTCTCTGCAATAAAAGTATGGTCGTCGCAACCATAGTATTGTTTTTTGAGCTTCATTTTGACAATAGTATGATTGCGGCAATATTAATATTGTTGAAATGTAACAATAGTATTATTGCTAAATTTAGAAATGAAAACTTGGTTGTAGCAACAATATAAATATGGCTGGTGGGCCAAAAGTATTGTTTTCATGGGTTTTACGTTAACAATAATATAATTACGGCAATCATACCGGCAAAATGGTATTTTTTTTTAATTTGACAAAGTTATTTTTAAATGTAAATTAATTTTTTTCAAAACAAACTACGGATTAGTATAACTGAAATGTTTTTAATAAATGATTTTTTTACTGTTAATTAAATCACTCATTTTATTAAGAGTAATGTATTTTTACAAAACTTTATAAAAATCTCTATTGTTGAATAACAACTTCACAAAATTTTTTGGGGATTATAGTGCGGTTGTGTGTAAGTCATACTATGGTTGTGAGGATCATACTATGGTTGGGTGTGAATAATAATATGGTTGTGGGGATCATAGCATGGTTGAGTGTGAATAATAATATGGTTGTGGGGATTATAGTATGGTTGTGTGTGAATAATTCTATTGTTGCCAGAACCATAATTTTGTTGTGGGGATCATAGTATGGTTATGTGTGAACCATACTATTGTTGTGATGACCATAATATTGTTGTGCCACAACCATATAACCAACAATAGTATGATGCTCTTCGAATATTGTTACCACAACCATACTTTTTTCTGCGTGTAGGAAGCATGCTTTCAACAGCAAGTCGGACTTACATGCCTTGCCACATAATTATTTCATTCTCCCGATGGCATCGTAGAACACATATTCGATTCCTGGCTTCATCTATTGACGAAAATCACAACCCAGAATTGCCATTGTTATGCCTCGGCGTAATTGCATTAAAGCCAAAATGTTTCGCTTTCAAACCACTGTTAGTTGTTTGTTTCATGTTCCATTTGAGTTAAATTTTTCGGAAACTAATGAAAGTAGCGCAAGAAAGCTAGAGAATTATTTCATTCAGAAGCTCAATTTGAACGTATTCATATGTATTTTATACATACACATTTGCACTCACACATATGTACACTCATATATTGCGAAAAGTAATTTATCTTAAAAGAGAGAAAATGATAAATGTTTTAAAAACGTCTACCTAATCCTATTTAACTGTTGAATACAACACACCTACATCGGCTTACACCCATTCGCAGTCTTCCCTCTGAACTTAACTTGCGAACGTAATCAACCAAAATAAATTCGGCACACAGCAGAAATTCATTCATTACTGGCTCTAGTCTGGAGTTGTCAGTCAGCAATGCAAATTAATTCATTTTTACCACGTGCTATCCTGGCATATCCTTTGTTTCGTTTTGCTATTAGGATTATTATATTTTTACCATTGAAACCTACTGGCTGGCATAAATAGCTACGCACACATATACGAGTATTCCATCTCGAATCCACGAATTCATGCTTTCTTCCCATCCAACGTATTCCATTCATTAAACGACGACAGCAAATTTGTTTGGGCCACACATGTTTTGAATTCACATTTCATCGAAATTCAGCAGGGGTTTGTTGGCACACATGTTGGAGACATGTCGCATACTGTGCCAAGATATGACAACAGACGACTTTGAATGAATGGAACAAGTAAATCGCTAGTAATTCGAGTCACAACATTCTATACAATGCCCTGAAGTTAATTGAATTCAAAAAGTAAAACATCTGTAAATCCGAATTAAATAATACAGTTTGCTTGAAATTAAGAGTTTACTTTGTAATCGAATAATATTTAAAAAGAAGACAAAATCTCGACTAGGAAGAAACTGCTTTAAGTTGTACACACAGAAGACATTATGACAACTGATTTTTGTACGATCCGCATGATTGCAAAGAATTCGTTCTGTTCAACCGAATTCGTTCGTTTGTGAACTGAAATTTTCAGAACATTCGTAGCAGTTCAATTCGATATATTTGTTTGTAATATTCACACATTCAGTTTCATTTATATTAACATGTTTAAGAGTACAAGAATTTATCTTATTCAACTTAATAATCAATCAATGATTACGATATAATGTTTGTAAATAAAGGGTGGTCCAACCACAATGCACGAAGTTAATTGTGAGTCACACCTTAATGTCAAGTTTTTTGCTTAACTTAATTTGACATTTCTTTGTTTCAGTGTTTGATAAATGCAACCCTGGAGAGGTATGCAATTGAACAGCGCGTTAAGATTGTTAAAGCCTTTTACGAAAATGGGCCTTCAAATCAAAATGTATTTCGTGCACTTCGTGACTTTTTTTGGTCAGCATAATCGACCAATGTGTCTACAGTGTATTTGTTAACAAGCAGAGTTGTCGAATTTGGGCAAATGGAAATCCAAGAGTGATCCACAAAGAGTGACTCTTTGGTGTGGTTTTTAGCGGACTCCTTGGGCCCCACTTCTTCGAATATGAGGTGGGCCAAGCAGTTACAGTGAATGGTGACCGCTATACGAGTAGCGAGATGATAACGGACTTCTTGTATCTACAAGGGAGGATATGGACCAGGACCAGGATGTGTGGTTCCAAAAGGATGGGACTACTAGCCACACATCCATCGAAACAATGGGTCTCTTGCACGAGAAATTCAATGGCCTTGTTATCTCACATCGTGGTGATATTAATTAGCTGCCACATCATCTTGTGATTTGTCTACGTTGGAATTTTTTTCTAATTATTTAAAAGAAAAGTGTACGTCAATAAGCCAACAACAATTAAAGAGCTATGATGAGGTAATTTGACACATTAACGACAATGAATCTCCATTAGCGTCAGAGTCATTGATTATATGGAACATCAGATAGAGTTTTGCCACCGAAGCCGTGGCGAGCAACTTGCTGAAATATTAAGACAATTCTCTGAAAAGTTTTTGTTCTATTTACAAAATAACATCGTGCGCATGAGTTGGACCACCCTTTATTTAACGATATGTAAATATTAATTCGGCAATTTAAATATGTGACAGCGTATAGAGAAAGGGACCTAAGGGTAAAAAAATCAATTTCCACTTATTTTTTGATGTGGACAACATCTGAGCATCGAATGAGACCGATCCCATGCCTCAAAAGTGTTCCCTCCCAGAGATATGCGCATTTTATGAAAGTGATGGTACACCAAAGATACACGCATTTAAATATTTAAAATGGCTCTCCTGAACAAAACTGGGTTTTCCCTTAGGTCCCTTTCTACTTTGCGCGTCACATATGGAGATTTTTTTTTTACTATCGAATTTAATAAAGTTTGTATGCACAAGTGGAACGATTTTCAAGACAATGCTGATTATAACAAAATGAAGTAGAATTAGTAGAGTTTAAATTCCATTATTTTCAAAACAAGTTAAGCTATATTTAATAAAATTGAATCAGTTTTGACATGAATAAAAGAAAAATGAGATCCATAAACTGAAAAGAAAATAATTTGAGTTCCTTAATATAGCAATATGTATGACTGGCGTTACAAATTTAAAATAATATAGACCGATGATTCCACCAGCCCATAAAGGGCACCAAACTGTGGTTTTCACGGTGTAAGTCTTTCCATGATGAAACGGCAAACAATACTAAAAACACCAAAAAAGTTTAACACAACTCAAGCGTTATGTGTGAAAAAACCCTATTGAAAAAATACCTTTAGAGTGATCACCCTATATTTTCGACTCAACGTTTAAAACTAGGAGAAAGGATTGTAGCTGTGATGTCCTCACATACAGTTGCATGAAAGCCTTGGTGAGTTCAAGAGTTGAAGGCCTTGGTGAAATCAAGAGCCACGAGGACCTTCAGGTCTTTGGGCTTTATCTGCTTGAGACCGCAACTGGTATGTGTGGTAAAGTGTTGGACCAAATCCCGAGCTTTAACTTTAAATTTCCATCTTTAATCCTCTTCATGGCTTAGGCATAAGCTAACGTCGTTTTACATATTTTTTTTTTATAAATGGGTTCCGCTAGCAGTTGTTGTGCTGCTAGCGGAACCCATGCACATGATCAGCAAATAAAAGGTGTGCGATCAGGCTGGAAAGAAACAGTGCTTAAAAATTTATTGCTACTGGCGAAAGCAAAGAGATCGGCCTGCACCATTCGCCTTCCGTTAGGAACTTAATAAGTGGGTCATGTTCTCTTCTCATGGGATATCCCACATTATGACTCTATCTGGACCAAGCTTCTTCAAAGACTTTGCGCTATGAACGACATTGACAACTTCGCCAACGGTAAATTGGAGTGCGCGGATATGACCCAATACGAGTAATCCCTTTTTCGCCTTTTCTAAAGTCGTTTCTGTTGCCGTACAACTTGTTTTACAAAACCAAGTGTTTCTACTTGTCTCTTCTTTATTCATTATCTTCATAATTATATTCCAACCTAAGGGGTACGAGGGCTGATATATATGTCACAGCGCATAGAGAAAGGGACCTAAGGGTAAAAAAAATCAATTTTCACTTTTTTTGATGTGGACATCTGAGCATCGAATGAGACCGAACCCATGCCCCAAAATTGTTCCCTACCAGAGATATGCGCGTTTTATGAAAGTGAAGTACACCAAAGATACACGTATTTAAATCTTTAAATTGACTCTCCTGAACAAAACTGGTTTTTACCCTTAGGTCCCTTTCTTTTTGGCGCATCACATGCGAATATTTATCATCAAAAATGGTTTTATTGTTTTTCAAAGTATTCTCCAGCATGATTTATACACTTTTGCATGCGGTCAAACCAATTGTCAGTTTTTCCACTTCGATTGAGACACCTCCATAACATGGTTTTTGAAAGCTTCAACAGCATCGTCTGGCGACGAAAATCGTTGACCACCCATTTTTTTCCTGATGTGCGGGAATAGAAAGAAGTCATTGGGTGTCAAGTCAGGGCTGTACGGCGGATGACCCATCGACGTTTTGGCCGGTCAAAAAGGCGCTGGTTTGAGAAAATGTGTTAAAGCTCGCATTGTCAATGGGCACAATTCTTCTCTTGTTCGTTTTTCGAATTTCACCGAAGAGTTCAGACAAACAAGTGATGGTGCACCACTCAGAATTGACCGTCCTACGTTGCTCAAGCGGAACAATCGCCACATGACAAGTTTTGCCGAAGAAACAGGCAACCATTTGCTTCGAAGTTCTTCTTGCACGAACAACGTTCGTTGGATTTTGCTCGTCTTAGAAGAACCACGCGATCGATTGCATAGATCTATTATTCGTCACCTGTGACGACCTTATAAACGTCTTTTGAAGCACCGCGATCGTATTTTTTCAAAATTTCTTTGCACCAATCGACATGATCCTCTTTTTCAGCGATTGTCAAATTGCGCGGGATCCAACGAGAACAAACCTTTTTTATAGCCAGGTGTTCGTGCAATATCGAATGTATGCTGGTGGAAAAAATATCCAAGGATGCTTCTATCTCACTGTATGTCACATGACGATCTTGCATTATCAGTTCACGCACGACATCAATGTTCTCTGGCACAACGAACGTTTTTGGACGACCTTCACGATCTTCGACCTTGAGCGAGCGTCGGCACGATTGAATTAATTAAACCAGTTTTTCACGGTGCTATAGGATGGTGCTTCATCGCCTTACAAAGATTCAAGTTCTTCGATGCACTCTTGGCGTAATAATCCACGTCGTAAGTTGTGAAAAATGATCGCACGAAAATGTTCACGAGTTAATTTAATTTTTTTGTCAAATGGATTTTTTCAAGTCACTTTAAACAACACAAGTTATGGTCGTACGTCAAAACGTTCAGAGTTCGTTTATGATAAGAAAATGTCAAACTTTCCAATGGAAATCAGATGGCGCCAGGCAACACTAAGTGCCAGAAATATATATAGCAACCCTCGTATATATGTTTTTTTGAATAAATCAATAATTTTCGCATGCCAAAAAAAATTGTTAACGTTTTTGAATTTTCAGCTATTTCGACCCCTAAAACTCTTTATCAGAAACTCTTAATATTTTCTTGAATGCATTAACTTTTCTTTCATCATTTCTCCATTACCAAGGAGAATTGTTTCACGTCTTCATGCGGTGGCCACAATAATTTAGATGAGATCTTGGCTCTGGCGATGCATAGTCTCACATGTTTGATCTTAAGGCACTATAACTACCACTACATATGAACTCGCATATGGGTGTGTCATCCTTCGTGGGTGCCACGACGGTATCCACCATTTATCCACAACACCCGGACATTAGTCACAGGTTATTTTTTTGTCAGGCATTTTTACGTTTCTTCTGGGTTAGAGAGGATGATGAATGACAATTGTCCGTCCCATGTTGCATGCAACGGACAGACATTCTATATAAAATGAGAATTTGTTGAAATTGTGTGATTACTTCCTTATTTTCCAGTTTATCACTGTGTGCGTGTATGTGTCGGTACGAGGATTGGAGCAGACGTGTAGGCGTGCTTGCGATTGTGTGCAAGTGATGGAATGTTTCGTTAAATGGGTTCGTCTTTCTTAAGCTTACAGCACGGCTACACACGACATGACAGACACTTTAATACAAATGACAATGACTGTAACAACAACGAACAGCAACGACAGCAACAGCAGCGGCAGTAGAATAACAACAAAAACATCCAGCTTGACAACAGCAATAGTGGCATAAGCAGTTACAACTACAACTAGAATGACAACAACACAACATCATTTATCGTACACTTTTAATCACTTGAATGGCCTCATATTTCATGTGGTTTAATTTTTGCCGCCTTAATGAGATTACAGGTCGTCTATCTTTCTACTTTCCATTTCCTGTCCTCCTCTCCCCCACCACCACCACCACCTCGGTTGAATCCACCAACTATCAATGTTTTGTACTCCCTCCCAATCCTGTTCGCGTTGTTTGACACATTAGCCTGAAAACATGGGAAGCTTGGTTGGAGAGGCTTGATCCTTTTGCTCATACATATGGGTCATTACGTACGCCAAGCGTAGACATTGAAAATGCAAAGAAAAATAAAATTTAATAGGTAAAAAGACTGTAGTCGATCAGGGCCAACCCTAAACCACAGTGGCATACAAAAGACTCATTGTTTCTGTACGGAACTTAACAAGGATCTTATGTAAAATTTGACATCTACACAATTTCCAATTGAGCAAAAGCAAATTAAGATGGGGCAAATACAAATTGAAGTTGAGAATTACAAATTGAAACTGAGAATTACAAATTGGAATTAAGAATTACAAATTGAAATTGAGAAAATACAATATTGAAATTTAAAAGAATACAAGTTGAAATTGAGAAAACTGAAATTTATTTTGAGAATGAAATTTAAAATTGAGAAAGTACATATAAAAACTGAGAAATTTCAGTTTAAATTGAGAAAAAACAAGTTGCAATTAAACAAGTAAAAACTAAACGACGTTTCGCTCAGCCAGGCCGAATCTGATATGCACCCATCGTCTTTACTCTACACTTAGAGAAAATATATGGATATGTGTGATGGATATGGATGATCCATCTAGAAGTATTTTTTCAGAACAAAAACAAATATAAAAATTCAAATCAAGTGTAAAATCTTTATTGGTAATTTAAAAGGACATTTTTTGGCATTCATTTTTTGAATATAATTTCCTTCAAATGTTGGTCGCAACTACGCCTCAGGATTTCCATTCTGAGGGTGCAATTTTGTATGACTCGTTCGCGTAATGTTGGCTTCCAAAACCTGAATCGTAGCTGGTTTATCAGCATTGACTTTGGACTTTACGTTACACAAAAGAAAAATGTCTAAGGGTGTGATATCACTCGATCTAGGCGGCAAACTCACCTGTCCAAAACGTAAAATTAGCTGCTTTTCGAAATGGCCTCTCAATAGATCCATTGTTAAAGCAGCCGTATGTCAAGTGGCACCGTCCTCTTGAAACCAAGTGTCGTCAAGATTACCGGCTTTAATTTCAGGTAGCATAAAGATCGATATCATGGCGCGATAGCGAGCACCATTCACGGGTACGTTCCGGCCATCATCATTTTAGAAAAAGTATGCACCGATGATTCCACCAGCTTATAAACCGCACCACACCGTGGTTTTCTCTGGGTATAATGGCACCTCTTCAGCCCAAATGCTGCAATATTTTGTTTTTGCAGTTGAGCCAGAAATGGGCCAGAAATTGGTCGAAAACAGCGGATCTTCCCGTTTCTCACCGAACACCCTTTTCCATAATCCAGTTGCCAATATTTGAAGAAAATTATTTTCAAAAAATAAATGCCATAAAATGTCCTTTCAAATTTCCAATTAAGATTCCACACTTGATTTGAGTTTTTATATATTTTTTGTTCTGAAAAAATACCTAAAGATGGATCACCCTAAATATGGTCACTGCAACAATAGAATGTTCTCTAAAATAAAAGTATATTCGTTTTTTTTAATTGCGGCAATATTTCTATTGCTTAAAGGTAACAATAGCATTATTGCAAAATTTAAAAAGCAATATATAGTTGTAGCAACCATTTATATGATTGGAGCGACAAAAGTAATGCTGTTTTGAGAGTCATGTTAACAATAATATGTTTACGGCAATCATACCGTATGGTTGTGATTATGAGCTAAGCTTAACAAGCTGGCCATACTTTTTTTGATCAAGTGACAGCTGTCAAAAAAACAAACAGCTGTCACTTGATTTATGCTCAAAAAAACCAAACAGCTGTCACTTGATTTATGCTCAGTTTGGTTTGCCATTTCATAATGAATAGACTTATTACAACGTTTGCAAATCATAATCAATGGGCCCAAAACAAGACGAGCACCGATCCTGATTTTTACAAGAACATTTTGTTCAGTGATGAAGCTTTTAGTTGAATGGGTAGGTTAATAACCACGTAACGTTGTGTAATGAAAATCCACAAACCATTGTTAAGAAACCGTTACATCCTCAAAAAGTCACTGTAAGGGCTGAGGGAATCATTGGTTCATATTTCTTCAAAAATGAAGCCGGCCATAATGTTAGAGTCAATGGGGAATGCTATAGAGCCATGATTAATGACTTTTTCGTGCCTGAATTAGAGGATGTTAATATACACAACCTTTAGTTCCAACTAAACAAAGAATTTTTTGAGGGAAACTGTTGGTGAGCGCATTATCTCGCGTCATGGTCCTGTGACGTGGCCTCCAAGATCGTGCGATTCTAACACCGCTGGACTATTTTTTGTGGGGCTATGTGAAGTCGCTTGTCTACGCAGTTATGCCCGACACAATTGACGTCTTGGAAGAGAATATTCGTCGCGCTATTGCTGATATACGGCCCCAAATGCTGCAAAAAGTTGTCGAAAATTGGGCCTCTCGGCTGCCGCGGCGTTCGCTTGCCCGAAATCATTTTTAAAACAATGGCAAACCCTTATCTTTATAATAAGACTAAATTCTTGGACATAGAATTAAATTGTATGCGTTTTATTTCTTCTTGAAAACCACACGTCTGAAAGAAAGACCCTTTATTACCGGCTTATTAATGGTAACATGACCAAAAAAGCTCAAAAGAATGCTTGAAGCCATAATGGAAAATTTAAAGAAAAATGTATGGGAAACAATTTTCCAATCGCCTCGCAATGGGTCAACTTATCAGTAAAATAAATACATCTTTGGATAGATACGAGTATTCTGATAACCTATTGTCCTAATCTGATAAAAAATTAAAAAACGGTATACAAATTTTAATTGTCAAGCCTTGGGGCACCGTTACAACATATGTGACGCGCAAAATAGAAAGGGACCTGAGGTTAAAAGCCAGTTTTGTTCAGGAGATCCATTTTAAAGATTAGGTCCTTTTCTATTTGCGTACAGAATCGTCGATTTCACTTTCATAAAAGGCACATATCTCTGGGAGGGAACACTTTTGGGGCATGCGATCGGTCTCATTCGATGCTCAGATATTGTCCACATAAAAAAAGAAAAAGTGAAAAGTTGATGAAAAGTTTTGTTCAGGAGAGCCATTTTAAAGATTAGGTCCCTTTCTATTTGCGCATAGAATCGTCGATTTCACTTTCATAAAACGCTCATATCTCTGGGAGGGAACACTTTTGGGGCATGGAATCGGTCTCATTCGATGCTCAGATGTTGTCCACATCAAAAAAAAAATGAAAATTGATTTTTTTTTTACCCTTAGGTCCCTTTCTCTATGCGCTGTCACATATAGAGAACTGATTCGTTGCTAGAACCGATAAGTTTGAATGCACCTCGAGTATGCCATCAGTACAACCGAATGTTAGTTGGTGCTCTATAACGTTCAGTAATTGTAACTGAAGTACCGGTAGATAGTAGAAGAATTCAGACACCCAGAAATGAATTTTTGGATCTAAAAGTCCACATGCCGCACTTGGTTAACGAAAAAAATTAAATTTTGAGTTTTCTTATATTCTTAAAGACCCTTAGGAATAGGGAGGGGCATGTCGAGAAAAAGAGATGATCGAAGATTTTTACTGAAAAGATTAGATTAAACGATTTGCTTAAACAGTAGAAATAGGGTTATTATCGCTTTCGAAAGTTTAGATGCCATTACCAAAATTTGGTTACAACAACAAAATGTTGGAAAAATCTTGGGTGTTACCACCACCGATTATGGCAACTAAATACATTGTATGCGTTTTATTGGTATGACCGATCAATTAGTTGCGTCTAAAATGTGATGGTCTTGCGGTGTGTCGAAATGAATTTACATTAGGATTTTAAACATTTGGTAATTGCAACAGATTATTTATTTTATATTTATTCTATTTTTGCAACGGAAATTAAGTAATTTCAACGGATTTTCAAATAATTTGTTCTCTGTGTGTAAGAAAAAATGATTTGCCGCAAAAAATTGGTTCTATTTATAACAATTTTGATGTTATGTCGCTAAAATACAGCTAAGCTTGGAAAATTTGTATTTATTTAAAGTTTGTTTTTTATATGGCGATATCGTTTGGAAGCCCTAGTCATCTAACCGATGAAGTTTAAAATTCCTGACTCAAGAAGAAATTAATCAACTTGTCACCTTTTTTGGGAATTTCTAAGCAGATTTTCGTCTTAAATAAAGGTTTTATGGTGATTAGAACCGATTAATTGAAATAGGAACTATATTCTAATGTGGCGATAACTGATTATGTGTTACAGCAATGTACTAAACGGGTCTAGGTTACGACAAAGTATTTTTGTGTGGTCACCACCAATTATTGGCACCAAGTTAACATGTATTTCTTGATTGGTTGTTTGTCATAAACACCAGTTGTAACAAGCAGGAGTTTGAGTGAATTCGGTTGGTATAACCTATTCCGCGATATCAGCATAGCAACCATCTTATGGTGCTTCGAACCATACCATAAAATGTTGGTAATTGCAATCGAACGTCAGTTTATGCAACCGAATTTGTGTAGTTCGGACTAAATCCCAACTGATTCTTTCTTTGTGTGAAAGTTTAAATCCAGAATTTTCTCATACGCATATTTCAGGCTGAAGTCGAGCAATGACCTACTTTGTTCTATTTTCTTGAAAGCAATAACACAAAGGACAATTGGTTAAAACCTTTCTGCACATTATGTAAGACACATACATAGCCAAAGGAGACTCGTACTAAATAAGCAAAAACGTATTATGGACTTACCCATATGACCGAATGGCGGTAGTGCCTGCGGGTGTGAGTTTGAGTAATATATATGCTCAGATATTTATGGCTTGGATTAATTATCTTCTGGGTAAACTAATTAGGATTATATTACTTGTACTATGTGGAGCAGAAAAAAGCGAAATGGTATGAAATTTCTTCCTTTTTATCCTTTTCTATCCTCGAAAGTAATCTCAGACTCACATACAGCACATACCTCCGCTCGGCATGTAGCTGAGCGCAGGGCGGTGGTTGGTAGGTACGAAATATTTCTTGGTTGCCGGCAAACAAGGTTAATTTCCATGGAACTTTAGGTATTCGTTCATCGTCTTCCTGTTAAACTCCATGGTAAGCCAAGGACGGCTGAGCAGCCATACGAGTCGTCTTCTTACTTTTTTACACACGCATTTTCGTCTGGATGTGTGTCAGCCAACATGTGCACCTTAAAATTAGACGTTGAAGTTAAATTGATTTTACCGAAAAACTTTTAGCAGACCCTCACACATATTCACATAGAGAATTTTATATAAATAAACGTTTTTATTTGTATGTGTGTAAATGTACATATACGTTGGTGTGTGAGCATCGTCATAGTAAGCCTTACCTAGCACAGGTGCAAAAGTGTACAAGTGTGTTTGAATTTGTCTTCGGTTGCTTATGAAATTTTGAAAAGTGGAAGCCAAGTCATATTAGATTTTCTACATGTATGCAGATGTCTTTTTAAATTTCCTATTCACACACGCATATACAAATTGACACACATATATATGTGTATATGTACACCCACATACAGGCATAAAGCCAAATGAAATAATTTTGCACTTTAACTGTTAAAAGAAATTAAATGGAATAAATGGGAAGGAATTCTTAATACTCTTAACTGAAATATGTTGCAGAGAAGGATTTCTCCCAGAAATTATTGGAAGGATTACCAAAGTGAGTCAATAATTTGTATTGCATACACTTGAGAGCGTGTTTCTTATAAAATGATTGTAAGGAAACATCAGGGATCTGCTCTCATACCAGTAAGTCCTTGTACTTGATGTTAACTCACTGATCAGGACGAACAGGATACGACTTGGTAATGAATCTAGAGAAGTTTTTACAAGGCCTTTGTACTGCCTGGCCGACCTCATACTGCTTTTGAATTAAGGTTTGTTGTGTGATAGTCGCACACACTTATTATCACACCACAACCGGTCATAGAAGACTATTCGCTAACATTTATATCAAAACAACTTATTAACATTTACCTGTGCAATCGGGTCGACTTATTGAATCAATTTAGCAATGTCTATCGGTCAAGAATTTACTGATTCTTATGAAACTTATTAGTCCCTTCACCACACTGAGGCACAGTACATTATGACTTACTTAAGAGAAAACGCAATAGAACCGGTGTTTATTATGAACAAAAATGCAAAAATGCAAATGAAACTGGAATTAAAATAAAACCTTATCAGTCCTGTTTTCGAAAAGTTCCTTCACAAAGTTACCTCCCGCGTTAAGACCCTGCTGCTCTACAAGTTTATTATTATTATGGTATAGTATTGTGAGTTGACATGGTGCGAGGTTTTTTTCTAACATACATATAACCGAGGTTCAAGTCCGGATAAAAACAATAATTTTTCAGCTGCGGTTTTCCACCGGCCTGTGATTTTAGAAGTAAGAGCTAAATTTCTAAGCCACGTAAAAACTTCTCTATTTTTATATTTATTTTTTTTCGTTTAGAGCCGGCGTTAAACAGAAGGTTCGGTCAGTCGGTATAAGTATTATATAGTACACAGCCACTGATTTATGAGAGTTCCGCCCTCTCCATTAAAGTGATGTTGGAGGACTTAAGTAAAAAAAAGTTTGTTATGAGCGCCTGGTGATATCGGAACATATTGATCCTACACACAGAAAATAGATTCGTTGCCACCACCGATTTTTTCGCCAAACGAGTGATTGAGGTAACATGCACCTCAATTATTTCATCAGTAAACCTAATGTTAGTTGGTGCTCTGTAATTTTCAGTTATTGGAAATGTATTAGCGTTGCATCCTACCAGGTAAACGAACCTTTAGAGGAGAGTTTTTGGATCTAAAAGTCCACATTGTTTAACGAAAAAAAATTAATTTGCTGACACAATTGAAGAAGGAGGGTCATGGCGAGGGAAAGTGGAAAAGATGACGGATTTTTTACTAGAGGGAAAGTGGAAAAGATGACTGATTTTTTACTAGAAAAAAATTTGGTTAATCGATTGGCTTCAATTCAGTAATAATCCAATTATTTTTGTTTAAGAAAAAAAAACACCATTAAACATCCCGTTTTTTGCAATCTAATTGGTTGCCCCAACAGCCAGTTTTGGCAACTAAAACCTTTTTTCGCGTTTCATTGGTATCACTAAAAAGCTTGTGAGTACAATAAGATAATCATATACTCGTATATCATCTTGTGGTATTTCGACTGCAACCAATTGCAACAGAAATTCCTCGTTTGCAAACCGAATCATTATAATTCCAATCAATATCCAACTTAGTTTTTCTCTGTCTGTATACAAAGTTCCCTCCTGATTTGAGGTCTCGCCACTCTACAAGCCACAATTTATTTCCAACAATGCTTTCATTTTGCATTTCCAAAAATCTATTAAAAATTCGACCATATCCATCCATGTTTTTATGTAGCCATAATACAAATGCCGCTTTAAAAGTCACATACTAAATGCGATATTGATCAATATAGTACAGAAATCTGTAGCTTACACGCAGAGAAAAGATATGGTTACTACATGGTCACCGCAACAATAATATGTTCTCTACAATAAAAGCATGTTCGTCGCAACCATAGTATTGTTCTTTGAATTTCATTTTAACAACAGTATGATTGCGGCAGTATTAATATTGTTGAAACGTAACAATAGTATTATTGCTAAATTTAGAAATAAAAATATGGTTGTAACAACTATAAAAACATGTTTGGTGCAACAAAATTATAGTTGTTTAAAATTTACGTTAACAATAATATGATTACGGTAATCATGCCGTATGGTTGAAAATATAAACATAACAAAAGAGGTTTTATATGTTCTTTTGATATACCAACGAAAAACACACACACATAATTGTGGTCCGTTATAAAAGCAAAAACAATCGGAAGGTAGTTCGAGGGATTTTTATTGTGTTTACTTTGTTCAGTGGAATACTCTACTGCCGACTGCTTCATGTTTATTTAAAATCTGCTTGCACTTAAGTATATAAGTATCAAGTATATAAGTATCATGGTCTAATCACATTCGTTACTTGGTGTCTACGAATGGTGAAGTAGCATTCACCCCTGCTGGCAACTAAAAGAATTTTCGACTGCGGTTGGAATATATATTTTAGTTTTTGAATAAAATGTTCAATAAAAACATGACCTCTAATCTGGCTATTTTCTAATAGTAATGCAATTTAAAATAACTTACTTGACAAAAATCTATTTTTGAATAACAACATTACCCAATCCTAATAAATAATATTGAGGATCATAGTATGGTTGAGTGTGAGTAATACTATGGTTGTGGGGATCAGAGTATGGTTGCGTGTGAATCATACTATGGTTATAAGGATCATACTATTATTGTATGAGAAACATACTATGGTTGTGAGGATCATAATATGGTTGTGGAGATAATGGTATGGTTGAGTGTGAATCATACTATTGTTGTGTGGATCATAGTATGGTTGTGAACATCATAGTATGGTTGAGTGTGAATAATACTATGGTTGTGGGGATCATAGTATGGTTATGTGTGAATCATACTATTATTGTGAGGATTATAATATTGTTGTGCCACAACCATATGCCCAACAATAGAATGATCCTCTTCGAATATTGTCACCCCAACCATACTTTTTTTCTACGTGTAGCCTGGTAAAATTACATCACATCGATTAATAGTAAAACGATTAATAATATTGCCCCGTCTTCAAGGTCCCTTCCGATTTGAGCAGCTGCCGATTTCTCTAAAAATTAATAAGGTACATTAATTTTGCTCATAGTGTTCTATGGCCCGTTTCCAAATATTCTATGGCCCGTTATGAAATATTTATAATCAGCAACTGGTGTTATTTAACCATATCGGTTAATGTGTTTTTATATCTTCGTACAATTGACCACCTATTTGAGAGCCCAGCCGCTCTCAAAGCCACACTTAAAATTTAATTCTTTCCCTAATAAGAACGAACTCCAACCCTGGTACAATGGCGTCGCATTGGATTATGCTATCATAAAACTACCCCCCCCCCCCGCACTTCAAAAAATAACATTTTTGGCCAAATAATAGACCGATGATATTTGAAACATATGATGTTGGCGTGGATCCAACAAAATTCTAAAGAAAAAGTAAAGAACCGCATTTATTGCCAAACTAATAGGCCGATTGTTCTAAAATTTTGAAGGAATAATATCAATGACTAGGCAATTATCACATTTTTATATCTTCCTCTCTAACGAAAAGGTGGAGCAACCGTAAGCAGAAAAAATTGAAATGTAATAGTTTTAGAGCTGTGTTCAAAAGCGCTCGTTACAACGTTTTAGGAATTCGATATACAGCAATACATCCCAATACTCTTAGGAAGTTGTATACGAGTTACCAAGGTAACACTGTAAGTATTGCATACACGTTTATGTGTACTTTTAACATTGCCGTTTGCCATCATAATCATCATCGTCGTCTTTGTCTTTGCCATCGTACTTACACTTAAGCCCGAACTAAACGCATAGTTTGCTTACAAAGTTTAAACAACTTTCAATATGCAAGACTACATTCTCACATGCACAATTAACTGTATATACGAGTTCAGTACCGACCGAAACGCGGCAGTGAATAGCCTACTGCCAGAAACTTGTCATCATTTCAAAAGTAGCATTGTTGACGCTACAATAGCTGCTATACATATTTCTGGCCTAATAATGAAAATGCGAATATTTATCATCAGAAATGGTTTTATTGTGTTTCAAACCATGATTTATACACTTTTGCATGCGCTCAAATCAATTGTCGAAGCACATTTTCCACTCCGATTGAGACACCTCCAAAACATGGTTTTTGAACACTTCAACAGCTTCTTCTGGCGACGAAAATCGTTGACCACGCATTTTTTTTTTCTTGAGCGGGAATAAAATAAAAGTCAATGGGCTGTGCGGCGGATGACCCATGTGCGGCGGATGACCCATGTGCGGCGGATGACCCATCAATTCGACATTTTGGCCGGTCAAAAATGCGCTGGTTTGAGCCGATGTGTGAGATCTCGCATTGTCATGGTGCACGATGATTCATTCGTCTTCTATTGTTCGTCTTTCGAATTTCTCCAAAGACTTCAGGCAAACAAATTGTGGTGCACCACTCAGAATTGACCGTCCTACGTTGGTCAAGCTGAACAGTCGCCACATGTCCAGTTTTGCCGAAGAAACAGACGTCCATTTGCTACGAAGTGCTTCTTTTACGAAAAACTTTCGTTGTATTTGGCTCGTCTTCGAAGATCCACAATTTCGATTGTTGTTTTGTTTCGGGCTCATGCACATAGATCCATGATTCGTCACCTGTGCCGATGTTATAAACGTCTTCTGAAACCGCTATCGTATTTTTTTAAAATTTCTTTGCACCAATCGACACGAGCCTTTTTTAGCGATTGTCAAATTGTGCGGGATCCAACAAGAACAAACCTTTTTTACGGCCAGGTGTTGATGCAATATCGAATGTTTGCTGGTGGAAGAAATGCCCAAGGATGCCTCTATCTCACGGTATGTCACATGACGATCTTGTATTATCACGAGCCTTTTTTGAGCGATTGTCAAATTGTGCGGGATCCAACGTGAACAAACCTTTTTACGGCCAGGTGTTCATGCAATATCGAATGTATGCTGGTGGAAGAAATGCCCAAGGATGCCTCTATCTCACGGTATGTCACATGACGATCTTGTATTATCAGTACACACACGGCATCAATGTTCTTTGGCACGACGGTCGTTTTTGGACGACCTTCGTCTTTGAGCAAGCGTCGGCCACGATAGAATTCATTGAACCAGTTTTTCACAGTGCTAAAAAATGGTGCTTCATCGCCATTCAAAGATTTAAGTTCATCGGTGCACTCTTGTCGTAATAATGCACGTCGAAAGTTGTGAAAAATGATCGCACGAAAATGTTCACGAGTTAATTCCGTTTTTTGCCAAATTGGTTTTTTCAAGTTACTGTAAACAACACAAATCATATTCGTAAGTCAAAACGTTCTGAGTACGTTTATGCTAAAAAATGTCAAACTTTTCAATGGAAATGTCAGATGGCGACTGGCAACACTTAGTGTTGCCTAGGCCAGGAATATACTTAGTAAGGTCATAAAAACTGTTACACACGTTTTATGCTGTAAAGTAAAAAGTACTGAATGTTTTTGGATCAAATATTTTTTAATATATTTTTTGATGTATATTGTATCCAAAAGGAATCTACTTATTCGAAATGTCCAACTTTTGCCCTTACACACGCCTTAAGTCGCACTGGCCAATTGTCAAAGCTGCACGAACCTCCACCATTGGAAAATTGGCCACAGCTCGAACCACAGCAGTCTTAAGTGATCCAATGTTGGGGTATATTCTGTGAAAAACCTTGTCCTCTAAAACCGTCCACAATTTGTAATCCAATGGGTTCAAATCTGGACTGCCTGAGGGCCATTCTTCAGAGGAAATGAACGCTGGTAAATTGTTTCGAAGCCAGGTCTGGGACTTTTTAGCCTTATGGGACGGCGCAGACTCCTGCTGAAAAGTCCATGGCTGATTTTGGAACAGGAAATTGTTAAGAGGCTGCACAACAGCTTCCAAAACGATTTCTTGCCAAACTTTGGCCGATGTTTTGACTCCTTGTTTGCAGAAATGCAGGTCAGTGATCCCTTCGTAAGAGACACCCCACCAAACCATGACTGAAGCTGGCTAACGAGCCTTTTCCACCCTTGGGATCACCCTTTATTAACATCGACTGTAAAAAAAAAGTACTGATAACTTTTTCAAATTTCTGGTTCAATTGGAAAGGCTTAACTTTGTCATTTAATAATGGAATGCAATATCATTCATGTGACCACCACATCTGACTCGGCTGTAACTCATCAACAGAATTTTTCAGTACGTTTTCAATTGTTACGGGTTAAATCTCTTCAATGGCAACTTCGATTTCATATCCTTATCGGCTTGCCACAGAAAATGATTCAAAGATCTCAAATCACAGCTCCGAGGCGGCCAACTGCTTTTACAATTTCGACTGATTTTTCTATTTTTAAAAAGAGTGCGTAAAATATATTTCACACAGCCAACGCTATCGGCTGTGTGAAATGTGGCCTGCCTTGTTGAAACCAAATATCGTCCGTATCATTCTCTTGAATTTTAAGACACAAAAATTCGTTGTGCATTCCTTGTGCTGTAAAGCTCAACGTTGACGGTAACGGCGTTTCCTTGCTTATTTTGGAAGAAAAATGACCCCAAAGATGCCGCCAGCCCAAAATCCACAACAAAACATGACTCCTTGTGGATGCATTGGCATCTCAATAGGCACGTGTGGATTCTGTGAAACCCATAGGCGGAAATTTTGCTTTTTTGCCTTAGCCACCGAGATGGAAATGAGCTTCAACTGAAAATATGATTTTTCGGAAAATTTTCTCATCTCCTGCCAAACAATCTTCCGCACATTGGCCGTAGCGAAAACGGATGGCGTTCCATAATGACAAACTTTTCTAATTAAACCAGAAATTTCAATAAATTATCAGTACTTTTTTTTACTGCCTTTTCAAATTTAAAATTTTAAATGCCCCACCCTGTACCTGGTCATTTAGACGAGCTGTCACTTTGATATTAAGTACTTTTGTTGCTTAACCTACTCTACCAACGGCCATCGACAACTTCTGAAATATTTATTGAAAAAAGGCCCCAAAACTATTCGAAGAAGCCATCTGCAGTTCCGCCCCACTGATGTAACGCACAACTACATACAAGAACAGCAAACCAAAAATGCACAACACATAACATGTGCTGCAAACACAGACGCACACACGGTATTTAGCGGATACGAAAGGAAGTGTGTACGGTGATAAGTGGCATATTATGTTTACATTTGTTGGCATGAATGCCACCGTGCACTTGTCTTAGCACTCAAGATGTGAAGTGGTCGGAAGACGAACGCAGAGTACAGCTGCTGCTGGTTGTAACCTCGTGTGCTCACAAATAAAAAACTATCTTCGTATAGAACGGCTTTCCTTATTGTTAGCACTCTTATCAGCTTGAAACTGCAAAGTTGTTTCTATTTTAATTCGTTTTAATCTAAAAGAAAAAAAGGAAGCCTTTGATGCTCCCAATGGCGCATATATTCGTGAATAGGAAAATCTCTAAAGTGCCATTGTAAGTAATCTCTCTTAGAGAAGATTCTACTTGAGTTTTATAGTTTTAAATAAAAAAATTTATGATCTTCAATGTATTCAAATGAAAACCTTATGTTGCCAGCTCAACAAATGTTTCATGTTTACTTACCCGTATGTAAGACTTAGATTTTTTTTAAATTCTTAAGGGATTATCTATCAGACACCTTAGATATTGAAGGCTGAGGCTGGTTGGGTAGCATGGATTCGCTTCGAATGATATCCGACATACCATGGAACCGAGTCTTTTGTCATACTCATATTTCATTTATTTTTTTCCAAAGAATATTTTGGTTCTTTTCACATGCTTGTGTCACTATTATTCTCGTATACATGTCGTAATGCTGCATGTTGCAAGAACTTGTCGTACAAGAATCAATCAAAATAACATGAATGATTGACGTGCAACAGCAATAGCAATTACATTGAACCCAAAACCATTCATGGAGACTTCGAAAGTCGCAGTGTGAACGAGTAGGTATGTAACTATCCTAAGAGCATTTTAGCTTTAAGATTTTTCGTTTTTATTCTGTAGTCGTGGTTGCTGCCAATCTATATTACGAAGCAAACATAAATCTGTGCATGCTTCAGACAAGTGCAAGGGATGTAAAACGTTTAGGGCTGTATGCAAGATTGATGACATCAATAAATGCATGAACGAATTTCGATTTAAAGCTTTAAAGATGCACGAAATAGATAGCTAAACGGCAAATTTGATTCTCCATTTGAAATTTTCGCAGATTTTGAATTTGTAATCGATGTTGCCCTGCCCCATCATGTCACAACAACGGGGCGAGATGTACGCGCCATCAGCATAAATTTGACACTTTTACCGAAGCGTAGAAAAATAATGCGACGTGTTTGAAATGTCAAATTCTTTAACTTGTCAGTCACATTGTGGTCACGTAGATGACAGTTTAAAGTGTTCTTTCGTATGAAATTGTGCAAAATTTCGTTAGATTTGGATGGTTCTGATATTAAAAGAAGTTCTATGAAAAGAAGCAAAATCGGTGCAGCCAAAAACTCAACTATCGGGTGTCCCAAGAAGAACGCAATTTTTAAATCTGGCAACATTCGAAGTGTCATTGTTTGACATTTGAACTATTGTTATTGTTTGTTAGTAGAAGGTACGAGGTTAGTAAAAATGGAGCGCTACACGAATTAACAACGCACTCTTATTGTGAAATTGTTTTACCAAAATGGTGAAAGTTTTGCGGCTACAGTTCGCAAATTGCGATCAATTTGGGGTCACAATAATGCTCCAAAAGAGTCAACTGTAAAGAGATTAATGGATAAATTTGCCGAAACTGTGTCTGTTAGTGATGTAAAGACAACAACGCGCCATCGACCAGGTCGATCGACCGAAAATGTCGCAGCTGTACCTGATGATGTCGCTCAAACTCCATCCACCTCAATTCGACACCGAGCTAGCAAATTGGTGTCTCCAAATCCACTTTGCAGCGAATTTTGACATACATGCATACAAAATTCAATTGACCTAGGAACTGAATCCAGCTGACCATTGGCAGCGAAGGGAGTTCGTTAATTGGGTATTGGAGAGACAACATGAAAATGCTGATTTTGCCGATAAAATCATCTTCAGTGACGAGGCCCATTTTCATCTTGATGGCTTCGTCAATAGGCAGAATTGTTGCATTTGGGGTGCGGAAAATCCTCGAGTGATTCACGAGAAGCAAGTGCATCCTCAACGTGTCACTGTGTGGTGTGGTTTTTGGGCTGGAGGAATCATTGGACCTTTTTTTATGAAAATGAGGCAGGTTAAGCGCAAACAGTCAATGGTGTTTGGTATCGTGAAATGATAACCAGTTTTTCTTGCCTAGAATTGAAGAAATGAATGTGGAGGGCATGTGGTTCCAACAAGACGGCGCCACATGTCATACAGCCAGAGAAACAATTCAATTGCTGCATCAGTCATTTAAAAATTGCGCTCTTCCTAGTATCGTATTTTTTTTTAACCATATTTGCTAAGAGTTTGGACCATATTGAAAATTCGTTGATGACATTAGAATTGATGAATATTACGAAACTCTTGTTTTGCAATATTTTGGGATAAAAAACAATATTTTTCTTCCGAAGATGGATAATCACAAAAACAATGTGTCCGTCCTTCAAACATCAGTTTAGCGACAAAATGCTTCTGATTTTTCCTTCCGCGTGGTCAAGCGCTTAATATGACATACGAGTACAACATTTTCAAAAATTAGGTCACAACTTTTACTAACCCATTGTGAAACGAATAAGGATAGTCTTAAGTCGGGCAAGGCCGATTACAAGCTACCCTTTATTTTCGTCCTATGAACTGTGCTTTTTCACAGATAAATTTTATGGAAATATGATAAAATTTACTGGTCTTAGCTCTGTTGGCCGAGAAAATGCAAAGTACATTTGTATCGAAGCAATAGGTACTCAAATTAAAGCAAATTTTGCTACGAATGTTAATATAGAGTAATTTTGAACAAAAATGGATCATTTTTTTTGCGCTTTAGTACCGAAGGGAGGCTAGAACGTCTACAAAGTTCAAAACCAATGTCGCTTTATTTTAATAAAGGATTTCCTGTGTGCAAATTTTTTAAATTCTGCCGATGTAAGGTCTTGTAGACCTTAAATCAATACGTGCCAGGCCAGAGCTCAAAGTTTAATTATATTTGTGAGAAATTTTCATTGTTATATATTTAAAGGCTATATATTATTGGCTATATATTTAAAAATTTTAAAAATTAATGCTTAAAATATGTGTGGGCTGAAATTGCATTAGTTTTACACCCTTCATTGAAGTGTACTCGTAGATGGTGTACTAAATTTTTCATTACCTTTGCACTGCACGACATTTTTCCATGTATGAAAAATTTCCGTGTACGTTCCTGTATTCCAATAGTCCTAAAACAATTTAAGGTGTACATACCAGTTAATAGATTACACTATATATTGCAAAATAAGCATAATCCCTGGATGTGTCTGCGACTGGTGGATAAAATCCAATCGAACCATTGGGAAATGGAACTCCAAATACGAGGACTACGAGGGCGACCGCAAAAGTAACTGGCCTAACATAAAAAGAACCGTTTTTTTGGAATTATTATTATTTATTTTTCAACATAATCTCCTTCCAACTCAATACACTTCATCAAACGTTTTTCAAGTTTTTTAATTCCATCCGAAAAATAAGATTTTTCAAGACCTTCAAAATATGCCTCAGCTTCAGCAATAACCTCGCTATTGGATGAATATTTTTTGCCACCGAGAAAATTTTCTTAATTTGGAAACAAGAAATAATCAGAAGGAGCTAAATCTGGACTATATGGTGGATGCGGAGCAATTTCAAATCGTAATTCGGCCAGTTTTTGTTGAGTTAAAAATGCAGTGTGTGAAGGAGCATTATCTTGATGAAAAAGGACTTTTTTTCTAAATGCGGTCGTTTTATCTTCATTTCATCACTCAACCGATCCAAAATACACAATAATATTCACTTTTTATAGTTTTTCCTTTCTCAAGATAATCAATAAATATTATACCCCTTGCATCCCAAAATACTGTGGCCATTACTTTTCCTGCTGACTTAACAGTTTTCGCCTTCTTGGGACCACTTTTACCAGCTTCTATCCATTGTTTTGACAGTTCTTTGCATTCTGGGATGTAGTGATGGATCCACGTTTAATCAACAGTTATGAATCGGCGCAAGAACTCTTTTGGATTACGCTGATAAATCGCTAAAAGCTTCTTGGAATTGGTCGAACGGATTTTTTGGGGGCAAAGTCAACAAACGCGGCACCAATCTTGCGGATAGCTTTTTCATGTGGAGTTCATCATGTAAAATACTCCAAACTTGTTTTTCGTGTATTTTAACAATATCAGCAAGTTCTCTGAGCTTTATTCATCTATCTTTAGTCACTTCATTAAATATTTTTCTAATGTTTTCAATAGTAGTAGCAGTTTTCGGTCTTCCAGAGCGTTGTTCATCTGCCGTACTTGAACGACCCATTTTAAATTGATGAACCCAGGATTTCACGGTGGAGTATGATGGTGCATTATCACCATGAACAGAATCCAATTCATCTTAGATTAATTGTGGCGTATAACCTTTCATATAAAAGTGTTTAATTACCGCACTAGACTCTTTATATTCCATTTTTGAAAAATTATAAAACTTGTTTACTTCAATCACCTGTAACAAAGAAAATAATCATTAAATATTTCGAAAATTTTGACAGATGGCGTATAAAAGATTGCTTTTAAAAAACAAAAAAAAAGTTGCCAGTAAAACAGAAAATGTGCCAGGCCCGTTAGTTTTGCGGTCGCCCTAGTAGCTTAATGACGACACCATCCTGATATATTGGCAGAAGATAAACCCACCACATCAACCGGAGAAGTAAAATGAACAAAAAGGGATACTTACCGATGCCAACAATGACTTGACCACTAAGCATTTATCGGAAGAGCTGACTATTACACGTGAAGGGTGTTTTTTCTAAACGTGTGGTTTTATATCTGGCCACATTTTTTTCAGTGCTGGCCTTTTTGACAGCTATCACTTGAATTATGCTCAGTTTGATTTGCCATTTGATAATAAATAGACTAACTACGGAACAACGTTTGTACTGGCCACCGATCCTGATTTTTAAAAGAAAATCTTGTTCAGCGATGAAGCTCACTTTTGGTTGAATGGGTACGTTAATAACCAAAATTGTCGCATTTGGAGTAATGAAAATCCACAAGTCATTGTTGAGACGCCGTTACATCCTGAAAAGGTCAAAGTTTGGTGTGCTATATAGCGTGAGGAAATCGTTGGTCCATACTTCTTCAAAAATGAAGCCGGCCATTACGTTACAGTCAATGGAAAACGCTATAAAGCAACGATTAATGACTTTTTCGTGCCTGAATTGGAGGTTGTTGATGTGGCCGACCTTTGGTTGTTTGGCATTCACTCGCGGCGTGGCTTGGCTTTCAGATCGTTCTATCGACAGATAACCCCAAAACGATTGACGCTTTGAAAGAGAGTATTCGGCACGTTTGCAAATGCTGCAAAAAAGTGGTCGAAAATTGGGCCTCTGGAGCCAAATTGTTTTTAAAACATAATGGCAAACCTTTATGTTTATAATAAAGCTAAATTCTTGGCCATAACGTTTTATTTCTTCTTGAAAACCACACATCTAACAAAAATACCCTTTACAAAGCATAACAAAAAAGTTAGATCTCAGATTACAAAATCTGTTGTTGGTGCAAGCTCACTGCGATTAATAAGGCTTAAGGAAAGCATTCCCACGCCCCCAAACACACACATTAAAAAGTATGGATCCGGAGAAGTCTTGGCCTCGTTTTGGAACTAACAACTTTTCAGAGAGAAATATGAGATACTGTGGGCATCTTTAATGACATTTTACCCGGATGCAAACATTTATTTCGCAAGCCAAAATAAATTCACCACCACTACATACGGAGTTTGCGGAACACTCTGTGAAAGCCAATCTGCAGGACCATACAGCAAAACGGCTGTTGGAGAGTCTTAAACGCCTCTTCAACATGTTGGCAGCATCTTGCGATATAGAGTTAGCAAATCTTTAAAGTTCAGAAGTGATTAGTCTTATAGATATACCTTCTCTTACGAATTCCGAAGAATGTTTTATAGAAAATTGAAACAAAAAATAAAAAAAAAATTATTTATCTTTTGAATTTGTTTGGTGATAATTACTTTAAAAAATAATTAAAAAAATTTAAAATTGGTAAGAACTTTTTTTAGTTACCATAAAATGGATTTTTTCACATGTTTCACTTTAATAACCCATAAGTAAGCACCTACAATGCGTAGGATCCTTCCCTTACACGCATTGAATAGGCTGTCTATCATATGTCATTTATTGTTTTCGATTATCGTATTCGGTTCAAAAGATATGATTTTTGAAACGAAAAAACTCAAATGGCGCCTCGGTGCGTCCTTAACTTTTTTGCTTTTTCCACTATCCTTGAGCGCGTGCTAAGATCTTTTTATTTGAGGGAGTTTTGTATACTTTTTTTATTACAAATGAGTTTGTTTGTTCTTACATGACAACTTATGTCATTACCTCCCTTAATTACGCCAATGTTATGTTTATCATATGTGTGTCCTCAATTTCAATGATACATAAAATATTTTACGAGTTACCACACTATTCCAAGAGCGATTCTTAGAAACCCCTTAACATTTCTCTAAATAAGTTATGGTCTTGTATGACAAATATCGGCTTTTTTATCGCAAAAAATATTTGCTGAATTTAAAAGTGTGTACATAAGAGATGGTTGTTTTTAGGGTCATTTCATTATTTGTCAAAAGACCCTATGTCTCTTTTAATTTGCAGGTCGTAATAATGAAACTTGGTTTTTTGTATTTTATGAGGCATTTAATTAGATGTGGGGTCGTTTACAACCAAATATGCCTCAATTTATTTATTAAACGAGTAATTATATGCAAATCTTTTCATTTGCTAAATTGTTAGTAGTTTTTTATAGTCAAGACACATGATAATATTTTTCCGGGAAAAAACTATCCTCTTTAACGTATAAGTATATGTCAATATATCATATTAATTGGCCAAATGGAGATGTTTTTACATGCACCATTCAAAGCAAGATGAGCGACATAAATCACGTTGAGTTGCTTCGAGTCATGTCTCCACACTTGTAAAATATTTGTTGGATTATATAGAGTTCAACATTTGTTCTCAAGTGCTTGGATACGTTAAAGTTGCTGGTGAAACAAAAAAAATTAGATTCGTACTATACAAACTCGAATGCAAGCCAAACATCTCTTGCCCTGAACTTAAAATATTATGGCAAGCATGCGTTAGTAAATATTTCAGTTTGTATGACTAAACTTACCTGAGCCTGTAGGAATGGCGTGACGCGAGCGCAGGTCGCTTATATTCTCGACATGTAAAAGGACCATAAGAAAACCTTTGCTGTGGCCTAAAATTAATATAGGTAATTAATATAGATTATAATGGTATTTAACAATAATAAAGGAACACAAAAAATATCTAATTAAATGTGTTTTGAGGGCTGCTATATATATTTCTGGCCTAATAATGAAAATGCGAATATTTTTCATCAAAAATGCTTTTATTGTCTTTCAAAGAATTTTCCAGCATGATTTATACACTTTTGCATGCGCTCAAACCAATTGTTGAAGCATTTTTCCACTCCGATTGAGACACTTCCAAAACATGGTTTTTAAACGCTTCAAAAGCATTTTCGTTAACCACCCATTTTTTCTTGATGTGCGGGAATAAAAAGAAGTCGTTGGGTGCCAAGTTAGGGCTGTACGGCGGATGCCCCATCAATTCAACGTTTTGGCCGGTCAAAAAGGCGCTGGTTTGAGCCGATGTGTGAGAGCTCGCATTGTCATGGTGCACAATGATTTTCTCCAAAGACTATAGGCAAACAAATTGTGGTGTACCACTCAGAATTGACCAACCAACGTTGCACAAGCGGAACAGTCGCCACATGGCCAGTTTTCCCGAAGAAACAGGCGACCATTTGCTTCGAAGTGCTTCTTCCACGAACAACTTTCGTTAGATTTGGCTCGTCTTCGAAGACCCACATGGTCGATTGCTGTTTTTTTTCGGGCTCATACCCATAGCTCCATGATTCGTCACCTGTGACGATCTTTTAAACGTCTTTTGAAGCACCGCGATCGTATCTGTTCAAAATTTCTTTGCACCAATCGACACGAGCCTTTTTTTGTGCGATTGTCAAATTGCGCGGGATCCAACGAGAACAAACCTTTTTTACGACCAGGTGTCCATGCAATATCGAATGTATGTTGGTGGAAGAAATGCCCAAGGATACCTCTATCTCACGGTGTGTCACATGGCGATCTTGTATTATCAGTTCACGCACGGCATCAATGTTCTCTGGCACAACGACCGTTTGTGGACGACCTATACGCCTTCGTCTTTGAGCGATCGCCGGCCACGATTAAATTCATTAAACCAGTTTTTCACAGTGATATAGGATGGTTCTTCATAACCATATGTGACAGCGCATAGAGAAGGGGACCTAAGAGCAAACAAATCAATTTTAATTTTTTTCTTTTTTTGATGTGGACAACATCTGAGCATCGAGTGAGATTGATCCCATGCCCCAAAAGTGTTCTCTCCCAGAGATATGCGCGTTTTATGAAAGTGAAGTCGACTATTCTAAGCGCAAATAGAAAGGGACCTAATCTTAAAAATGGCTCTCCTGAACAAAACTTTTCATCAACTTTTCACTTTTTTTTTGATGTGGACAACATCTGAGCATCGAATGAGTCCGATCCCATGCCCTAAAAGTGCCCCCCCCCTAGAGATATGCGCGTTTTATGAAAGTGAAGTCGACTATTCTAAGCGCAAGTAGAAAAGGACCAAATCTTTAAAATGGCTCTCCTGAACAAAACTGGCCTTTAACCTTAGGTCCCTTTCAATTTTGCGCGTCACATATAAAGATTTAAGTTCATCGATGCACTCTTGTCGTGATAATCCACGTTGTGAAAGTTGTGAAAAATGATCGCACGAAAATGTTCCATTTTTTGATGGTGGTACGTCAAAACGTCCTGACTACGTTTATGCTAAAAATTTCAAATGTCAGATGGCGCCAGGAACAACTTAGTGTTGCCTAGGCCAGAAATATAGGCCAGAACCCTCGTAAATCAAAAAATAAAAATAAATAAAGAGCTATATACTTAAACAATTAGGTTAAAATTTTTGCATACGAAATCATCATTTTTTTAGACGGTTATTAGTTAAAATTGGTACTGTTAGTTGAGACACACTTAATACCTCGAAAAAGAGCATACTTCCTGGACATTTGGTCTTATACGGACAAAAACCCGCATGGTCAAAAAAGGCGATCTGTTGTCAATATGGAAATATAGATTAGGTGATTATATATGGGATACGAGTATGAGTTCAAAAACAGATTTATATTGAAGTTTAAATGAGACTAGGGACGGACGTCTGATCTGAAATGGCTCACAAAAAACAGACAGCTGTTATAACCTACACCTCACTGTGGTACAGGGCGTTATGACATAGTGCTGATGCTTGCAATACCCTAGAAGGAATGAAGATAGACCATATGGTAAATATACAGATCGACTCAGAACCACCAATTCTTTTAAGTAATGTTCGTCCGTTTGTCCATCTATCGTTGTAGTCAAAGTACAAGTCGCAATTATGAACCGATTTCTATGAAACTGGAGATATTTTTCAAGTATGGGTAAAGGACGAAGCCTATTAAAATTGGCCCATATCGGTCTATATTTTCATTTTATGCATATGGTTTTTTCCGATTTAAGAATCTGCAGATCTAAAAGCTACGTATTAGATAGGAGTTTGACCTCATTTTGCACAGAGCATGTCGTGTGCCCAACAACCATCTCTGGTAAATTTTTTTAATATCGGTCTAAGTTTTTGAATAGCTCCCACACAAGGGTGTCTCCCGATATAAGGTACTGTAGCTCTAGAAGCCACAAATTACACCAGATCACGCCCACATGTTGCGTAGTAAATCATATGCGACAATTAACCATATGTGACAGCGCATAGAGAAAGGGACCTAAGGGTAAAAAATCAATTGTCACTGTTTTTTGATGTGGACAACATCTGAGCATCAAATGAGACCAATCCCATGCCCCAAAAGTGTTCCCTCCCAGAGATATGCGCGTTTTATGAAAGTGATGGTACACCAAAGATACACGTATTTAAATCTTTAAAATGGCTCTCCTGAACAAAACTGGTTTTAACCCTTAGGTCCATTTCTTTTTTGCGCGTCACGTATACTCTGATAATAAAAGTTTGGTTAGGATAACAATATTCAAAGAGCATCATACCATTGTTGCGTATATGGTTGTGCTACAGCAATATTATGATCCTCACAAAAACAGTATGATTCAAATACAACCATACTATGATCCTTACAACCATAATATAATTCACACATAACGACACTATGATCCTGACAAATATTTTTTAGAATTGGGTTAAGCTGTCAATAATTAATAGGAGTGATATATAAACAGTAGAAAAAATCAGTTTAAAAATATTTCAGTTAAACAAACCCAAAGTAGTTTGTTTGAAAAATTTAAATTTCCATATAAAAAGTACTAATATAGCATTAGATCCGCAACAAGAACAGTGTTTCTTAAAGCATACTCAAATGATAAAAAATTACAATCATGCAGTATGTTTGCCGTAATCATATTATTGCTAACATAAAACTAAATAAACAATACGTTTGTAGCACCAAGCATGTTTTCATTTTTAAATTTGGCAATAATACTATTGTTACATTTCAATAATATAAATATTGCGGCAATCATACTATTGATCAAATTAAATTCAATTAACAATACTCTTGTTGCCACGAACATACTTTTATTGCGGAGATCATATTATTATTGCCGTGTCCATATAGAATCCATATATTTTCTCTGTGTAAAGGTGTATATTTTCGCTTTGCCCGAAACAAAGGTCTCTTTCGATTTTAAACACTACAGTTCTAAAAGCCACATATTACTCCTGACTCCGACAAAATTTCGCACAGAGCATTATGTTCAACACATAACTGTGGTGAAATAAGAGCGTATCGATTCACGTTTTTTTATATTAGTCCGACATAAATGTCCCTCTCGAGTTGAGATCCAGCAATTCTCGAAGCCACAAATTACACCCGATTACGTCCAAATTGCATGGTACGATATGAGCTACCACAAACAAAGGTCCATATTTTCCTAAAGCCCTCCCAAAAAGATGCTTCCAAATATAAGAATATGCAGCTAAAGAGATCACATTTGACATCCGATTCCTACTAAATTTCGCATGGGGCTGTCCATTTTTACGAATAGCCTCTATCCGATTAGAGTCCCTGAAGGTTTTGAAGCCGCAAATTTTACCCCATCACTCCCAAATGTAGTATGGCGCACAATGACTAATAAATAATTATCTGTAACATATAGAGTCCGATCTTGCGCAACCCCGTGACACAGGTGCTTACTCTGAGGACGGTGGGGGGAGGGGGGGGGGGCAGACGTTAGCCCAATCCGTAAATATTTCGATTAGAAATAAAGTTTCCTTTAGTTTGTATACCCATATATCTATACACGCAGAAAAAAAGTATGGTTGGGGTGACAATATTCGAAGAGGATCATACTATTGTTGGGCATATGGTTGTGGCACAACAAAATTATGATCCTTACAACAATATTATGATTCACACATAACCATACTATGATCCCCACAACCATAGTATGATTAACAGTCAACCATATTATGATCTCCATAACAATAGTATGATTCACACTCAACCATACTATGATTTTCACAACAATAGTATGATTCACACTCAAACATACTTTTATCCCCACAACCATATTATGATCCTCACAACCATAGTATTTTTCTTATACAACCATAGTATGATCCTCACAACCATAGTGTGATTCACACGCAACCATGCTATTATCCGTACAACCATAGTATAATGCAATCAACCATACTATGATCGCCAAAATTATTTATTAGATTGAGTGTTGTTATTCAAAAATAAGAGATTTTTTATCAAGCAAGTAATTTTTAATTGCATTACAATTAGTTCATGGACAGATTTGGGGCCATGTTTTTATTGAACATTTCATTCAAGAAACAAAAACATATATTCGAACGGCAGTCGAAAATACTTTTGCCAGCAGAGGTGAATGCTACTTCACTATTCGTAGACCCCATGTAACGAATGTGACTAAACCATGATCAATGGCTATATACTAAAGTGTAGGCAGATTTTAAATAAACGAGAACTAATCGATATAAGAGCATTTCACCGAACAAAGTAAATAAAAATCCCTCGAACTACCTTCCGATTGTTGTTTTTTTAATGGACAACAACCATTCATTGTATCGTGTGTATATGTTTTTTGTATATCAAAAAAACATACGCACACACATCCATCCATGTATGCTCTAAAAAACCTGTTTTGTTTTGTTGATAGTCGCAACCATACTGTATGATTGCCGTAATCATATTATTGTTAACGTAAATTTTAAACAATAATACTTTTGTTTCACCAACCATGTTTATATGGTTGCTACAACCATATTTTCTTTTCTAAATTTGACAATAATACTATTGTTACATTTCAACAATAGTAATATTGTCGCAATCATACTGTTGTCAAAATGAAATTCAAAAAACAATACTATGGTTGCGACGAACATGCTTTTATTGTAGAGAACATATTATTGTTGCGGTAACCATAGTGTAACCATATCTTTTCTCTGCGTGTATTTACTATTATACAGTCCAACTAGTATTAGGAATCAACACGAGAGCCTTTGGCGATAATAATACATTTTTTTAATTAACCAACACTCAGGATTAACCAACACTCAGGCATGCGATAAAAAATGGTTGTGAATTCTTGGAAAGTAGTGTATCTCTGCCGAATATCCTTACGTCGGAAATAAGACCACGAATGCCTGAAGAACATACAACATGAATGTAGCAATAGAACAGGGACTTACGTACAACCCAAATTCCAACGATGGTCCTGAAATGGTTAGGAAACCTATTGCCGCCTATCAGCGCTATCGGTCTCATTTGAACACGATCAATTAGCTCCGAGGATGATTTTAGAGCACTTGCCCAAATATGGGAGTTGTATTCCATCTCTGGCCTGATGTAGGTTGTATAGAGAGCGAAAAGATCAGAAGGAGTGACATATTTCTTGCATTAGGTAAAACCATTGCAACGTTTATCATTACCGACAAATTGAAAAACATAAGTTCATTGCTTATAGCTTATATTATTAACATTTTGCGACTATTAACAAAACAAATTTTAGAAGCTAACTAGCTTACAATTTGTTAATCATATTCATTCGATATTGATTGATGTGCAACGCATGTATGAAAGTCTGTCTGGCAACCGTACATTTCAACCATTTTTTAGTTTATTCTGAAAATGAACCAACAAAAGGTCTCGGACCAGAATTGTCAGTTTTTGTCATACAACTCGTAAAGAACCTACGATAGGTAGAAAGGTTTTTGTCGTAGTAAACAAATTTATTTTTCAATGTTATTTGTGAAAATGTTGCCTTGAAACTTTGTGTAAAATTCATTTTACGAACAAAATCGAACGGGTCTAATTAGCTTCAAGACAAAAAGCTGACAAAAAATTGCAGAGATTGTTAAAAGAAATTGCTTCGATATTTTTGATTATGAAATCCGAGCTCAAATGTGGTCGAAGAGTTAATAGATTTAAAGCATGCCAAAGAAAAAAAAAGAAATTTTAGTCTGCCTCATTTTGCTATTACAAATATGGCTTGTTCCATGGGTATTCTCCAATGAATTAGTCTCATAGATTGGATTTAAGAGAAGGTTTGTCTTAACTTTAATGCAATATTCAATATTCATTACATGGAAGAAGGGTTGAGAGAGCCTGATTTCGATTAAAGATGTATTAGATGGATATCTATGAAGAATAATTTCTGTGAGGGCTATTTGATAATATAGGCCGATGTGGTTCAATTTCAATAGGTTACATTATTGATCACGTATAACGTACCATAAGAAATTGGTGTTGATATGTGATTTTTATAGCAAAAGTGCCTTAAAGTGGAGTAAGTTTTGTGTGGGTGCTATCCGAAAACATAAACATGACCTTTAAGAAATTTCACCATGATCGATGTTAACTTGTTTCATCTAGCTTAAAAGGTCAGAAAAACATGTTCAAAGCATGTAAACACGCAGAAAAATAGTATGGATGGGGTGACAATATACGAAGAGGATCATACTATTGTGGAGTATATGGTTGTGACACAACAATATTATGATCCTCACAACAATAGTATGAATTACACATAACCATACTTTGATCCCCACAATCATATTATGATTCACTCTCAACCATACTAAGATCTCCACAACCATACTACGATCCTCACAACAATAGTATGATTCACACTCAACCATACTATTATCTTCACAACCATTTTATGATCCTCACAACCATAGTATGTTTCTCATACAACCATAGTATGATCATTACAACTATAGTATGATTCACACGCATCCATACTATGATCCACACAACCATAGTATGATTCACACTCAACCATACTTTTATCTCCACAACCATATTATGATCCGCACAACCATAGTATGTTTCTCATTCAACCACAGTATGATCCTCACAACCATAGTATGATTCACACACAACCATACTATGATCCCCACAACCATAGTATGATTCACACTCAACCATACAATAATTCCCAAAATTATTTATTAGGATTGGGTTATGTTGTTATTTAAAAATAGAGATTTTTATTAAGTATGTTATTTTAAATTTCATTATTATTAGTTCATAGCCAGATTTTAGGCCATGTTTTTATTAAACATTTCATTCATTCAATATATATTCCAACGGTCAAAAAACTTTTAGTTGCCAGCAGGGGTGAATGCTGCTTCACCATCCGTAGACACTAAGTAACGAATGTGATTAAACCATGTTCAATGGCCATATACTTAAGTGCAGGCATATTTTAAATAAACGAGAACCAGTCGGTATTAGAGTATTTCACCGAACAAAGTAAACACAATAAAAATCCCTCGAACTACCTTTCAATTGTTGTTGTTTTTTTAATGGACAACAACCATTCACTGTATCGTGTGCATGTGTTTTTTATGTATATAAAAAAAACATACGCACACACATACATGTATGCTCTATAAAACCTGTTTTGTTATATCCATAGTCGCAGCCATACTGTATGATTGCCGTAATCAAATTTATTGTTAACGTAAATTTTAAACAACAATACTTTTGTTGCACCAACCATGTTTATATGGTTGCTACAACCATATTTTTATTTCTAAATTTGGCAATAATACTATTGTTACATTTCAACAATAGCAATATTGTCGCAATCATACTATTGTCAAAATGAAATTCAAAAAACAATACTATGGTTGCGGCGAACATGCTTTTATTGTAGAGAACATATTATTGTTGCGGTGACATATCTTTCCTCTGCGTGCAGATATGGACCAATATCAAAAATATTTATTCCTGGCCTCGCTTTTCACAATGTACGTTCGTCAAAATCGGTTCATATTAGTGATCTATTGCAATTTGATTATAATAAATGTTAAACATTCCGACGGCTATCGCTCAATGGAATTAGTCATTAATTCTGATTAAATGGATTTCATAAATATAGGGTCTATGACCATTTTTTTTAAACATCGCCACTTTGGCATTACACCCAGTATCCTATGGTATTTTGAACAAGATTAACAAAGTTGGGTTTTAAAATCACTTACACCATTAAAAACGTGTTTGGTTATCGAAGGTACAAAACTTATAATTGGTTCCAACTGACTCTTTTGTATGAACCACTAATTTATAACCAATTTCAAAACTGTTGCTGGGTTAATTTCAACAATATGTAAATATGAATGTAAGGATGTGGAAAGGTATGTGTTCATGCAGGACTCACATTTTAAACATTATTCATTGGATGGAATTGTTAACAGGATTTACTGAAATTTTATTATACGACCAACTATTATTTATTGCTTAACTTTCAAATAAATATGTGCCAAATAGTTTGGACGAACAGCAGTGGACAAACAAAAATAGAAATTCGAGTAATTTTGGAATCACCCTACAGGTGTGATTATAAATTTTTGCATGGCAAGTTGTGGCTGCTGTATATACAAATGAAAGAAACTAATGCCAATGTCCTTAAACAAGATGAGCCAACGTAATACGCCAGGTTTATGGTTAAAATTTAAAGCTTATGTAGGAATTTCAATTCATGAATTAATTAAATAAAAAAGGTAGTGTTGGTAAAAAGATAATTGACGACTATGCAAGTATTTCAATAACTTGGGTAGTTAAACTCACAGCCACAGTTATCCAAAATATATAAATGCAGTATGTTTATAGTGACACTTTATCCATTGTTTCTCGTAAAGTCGTCGACATTCACGAAGTTGCAATATACACACTATGACGAGCCTCAAGATACAGCTACAAAATCATACAATTTTAAATAGGGTGTTTACAATCTGGCCACACTTTTTTCGGAGTTGGTCACTTGCTATATGCTTAGTTCGGTTTGCCATTACCCTTACTCCTGGATAACGTTTGCAAATCGTGGTGAATGGGGGCCCAAAACGAGATGGCCACCGATCCTGATTTTTACAAGAAAATTTCGTTCAGCGATGAAGCTATTTTTTGGTTGAATAAGTACGTTAATAAACAAAATTGTCGCATTTGGAGTAATGAAAATCCACAAGCCATTGTTGGGACGCCGCTACATCCTAAAAAAGTCACTGTTAGATCTGCTGTAGGGCGGGGGGACTCATTAGTCTATATTCTAAAGCGGTGCAAAAAATATTTCACTCCTTCTGATCTTTTCGATATCTATACAACCTACATAAGGCCAAAGATGAAATACAACTCCCATATATGGGCAGGTGCTCCAAAATCATCCTTGGAGCTTCTGGACCGTGTTCAAAGGAGAGCGATGGTGCTGATAGGAAACAGTAGGGTATCCAACTCTATTGTTTCCCTGGAGCATCGTCGGAATATTGGTTGTATGTCGCTGTTCTATCGCTACTTCCATGGTGTATGTTCTTCAGACATTCGTGGTCTTATTCCTGACGTGAGGATGTTCGGCAGGGATACACGACTATCCAGAAATTCACACCCATTTGTTATCGATTGGCCGGTTGATCGCACTATACACTGCAGATCGAATTCGTTTTTCGCCCGTACTGTCCTTATGTGGAATCGACATCCGGCAAATGTATTTCCCACCAATTACGACATCCATAAATTCAAGGCGAATGTCAATAAACATTACTCCCTCTTTCTCCCCTTCGATCCCTTGCTTTCCAACGACCAACGCAATGCATTGAATGTATAGGAGAAAACCCCTGAGTGTTGGCTAATTAAAAAAAAAACACCGCTGGCTTTTTTTTTCGCTAGTCTACGCAAAAAAGCCCGACACGAATGACGCCTTGGAAGAGAATATTCGGCGCGGCCCAAATTCTGCAAAAAGTGGTCGAAAATTGGGCCCGTTGGCTGGAATTTATTCGAGCCAGCCGTGGCGGCCACTTGCCTAAAATAATTTTTAATACATAATGGCAAACCCATATTTGTATAATAAATCTAAATTCTTAGCCATAACATTAAATAATATGTGTTTTATTTCTTCTTGAAAACCACACGTCGAAAAAAGCACCCTATATATTCCTTTACTTTTTTATTGCCTTCTCTTATACTCGTAGATGAAATTATTAGATTTTCTCTTAGTAGAGTGCATTAAAAATTCTTTATGCATCGACCAATTTATAAATACTTTTTGCCTGAATTAGTTAACATTACCGAGTGCATGTAATTGAAATCAAATTAAGCACATGCATTTTCATTGTATTTATTCATATTTATAATTCGTCGTTCGTACGACAGTCTGTGCGAGAAGTCCGAAACATTGAATGTTTCGGGAGAGAACAAACAACTGCTGATGTAAAAATAAAGAATTCAAACAATAAAATCGCATTTAAACTGAGTAAAAATCTTCGGCATGAAGCAGGCAATTCGGATTCGGGCATCATATTCAACAAGTTCTTAAAAAGAAGTGTAACACTCGTTTTCTGGGAAGATTTTATTGCTTTCTGGTGCCTATACTGCCATTCTAAAAAAGAAAGTCAAAAGCGTCAAAATTCCAAAATTGATATAAGGCCAGATTCGGAAGCGTGAGTGAGTTTTTGAGATTTGTGTTAAACATAAAAGGCCGATTTCCAACTGTAAACGACTAAAAAACCTTAAGCAAATTATCACAAAACTACTAAAATGGTGATGTGACTTCCTTTCTGAGCAGAGCAGAATACGTCTGTATTGAAATGAATCGGTTTTAAGGACAATCGCATTTGGTCCAGATACCACATCTTAAAACTAATAGATTTGTTCTGGATTCTCTCAGTCGTATGACTAGGAACTTTGTCTCCCGTTTTGAGATACAGGGATCAGTATCAAAATCCTAATGTATAACATCAACCTCAATTACACCTCTCCAGATGTTTGGTGCGTTGTTTTGGATATTCAAGTTATTGGTCAATATTGTTTTGAAAATGAGGAAGGTCAACCAGAAACCATTAACGAGGTTCTATATGGGACTATGATTTAAAATATTATTCAAGCAAGATGAAGCCACTGTGCACACATCAAGAGCCACAGTATAACTTCTTTATAACCAGTATATAATTACTGCAAGATCACACAATTTTTGGATATATCTCTTGTATTTATACAAGGTGTCCGCCGGGAAGGTATACTACTCTGTTCTGCCGCCATTTTGGTAAACATTAGTCTGTACAGTTTGGCAATCGTGAAGTAGAGACGTGGCAAATGTATTATTGAAAAAAATTTGATAAACTAACGTGTTTTAATCGTTAAATTATTTATCAAAATGATCATCGATCACTGTGACGATGAGAAAGTTACGTGAAATTATTAGGAGAAACTACGTATGAGTAATACTGTTCTAAAAACAAGACTATTTGTACTTATTTAAGACCGAATTTAATACATTTTGTACTCAATTTGAGTATTCTCTCGTATAATATTGTACTATGATCAATTTCATTTGTACTTATTACATCACTGAATTTTCTATATTTGACGAAAAACGTACTCAATTTAAGTATGCTGTCATCAGAGTATAATATTGTACTAAAACAAGACATTTGTATTTATTTTTTAACCAAATATCAAATTCACTACGAAAAAGCCGAACTAAAATTGAGTACAGTTATACTGGGTACCACATGAGAGCCGAATTTTTCTAAATTTTAGTTTAATTTACTTAAATTTAGGAAATTTTTTTGAGTGCAGTACATTATGAAAGACCAGTAATTAAATGTGTATATGTGACAGCGCATAGAGAAAGGGACCTAAGGGTAAAAAAATTAATTTTCATTTTTTTTTTATGTGGACAACATCTGAGCATCGAATGAGACCGATCCCATGCCCCAAAAGTATTCCCTCCCAGAGATATGCTCGTTTTATGAAAGTGAAGTCGACGATTCTAAGCGCAAATACAACTGGACCTAATCTTTAAAATGGCTCTCCTGAACAAAACTTTTCATCAACTTTTCACTTTTTTTTGATGTGGACAACACCTGGGCATCGAATGAGATCAATCCCATGCCCCAAAAGTGTTCCCTCCTAGAGATATGCGCGTTTTATGAAAGTGAAGTCGACGATTCTAAGCGCAAATAGAAAGGGACCTAATCTTAAAAATGGCTCTCCTGAACAAAACTGGTTTTTAGCCTTAGGTCCCTTTCTATTTTGCCCGTCACATATATTTTCGTAAAGGCCCCACCCAAAGTTTCTCCTGATTACAGATCTAGGAGCCACATATAACATCCATTCTGAATGAAATTTGGCAATATTGATTGCTTTGTGGCAAGGACGGACCTTGTTAAATTGGGGGAAAATCGGTTTAGATTAAGATGCATCTTGTGTATATATCTTTAACCTATTATACTAAAAACAATGATATTTTGTCACAAATTCAAGCACGACTTTAGTTTTCAAAGCATTTCAGTCCAAAATTTATGCTTTGTTAGCTTTTCTGAACATTCTTTTAAATATTAAAGTGCATACACAAGTGTTTTAACTTAAATTGTCGCTTAAAAATAGTTTATATCTTTTACATGTTGCTCTCAAGCTCAGAAATGCATTTAAGCGATGCTGTGTAAGGTATATTTAGTATAAAGTATAAAGATGTGTATATTTAAACAATTTCATATTCACACACATATGCCCCACGATTAAAGATCATACATCTCTTGAAGATACATAGGAGGGCTGCTATATATATTTTATACACTTTTGCATGAGCTCAAACCAATTGTCGAAGCACTTTTTCCACTCCGATTGAGACACCTCCTGGTTTTTGAACGCTTCAACAGCATCTTCTGGCAACGAGAATCGTGACCACGCATTTTTTCCTTGATGTGCGGGAATAAAAGGAAGTCATTGGGTGCCAATTCGGGGCTGTACGGTGGATGACCCATCAATTCGATGGTTTGGCCGGTCGAAAAGGCGGGTTTGAGCCGATGTGTGAGAGCTCGCATTGTCATGGTTCACAATGATACGTCTGCTCTTGTTCGTTTTTCGAATTTCTCCGAAGACTTCAGACAAAAAAATTGTGGTGCACCACTCAGAATTGACCGTTCTACGTTGCTCAAGCGGAACAGTCGCCACATGACCAGTTTTGCCGAAGAAACAAGCGACCATTTGCTTCGAAGTGCTTCTTCTACGAACAACTTTCATTGGATTTGGCTCGTCTTCGAAGACTCACACGGTTGATTGTTGTTTAGTTTCAGTCTCATACGCATAGATCTATGATTCTGCGACGATCTTATAAACGTCTTTTGAAGCACCGCGATCGTATTTTTTCAAAATTTCTTTGCAGAAAACAACACGAGCATTTTTTTGAGCGATTGTCAAATTGTGCGGGATCCAACGAGAACAAACATTTTTTACGGCCAGGTGTTCATGCAATATCGATGCTAGTGGAAGAAATGCCCTAGGATGACACTGTCGCACAGTTCACGCACGGCAGCAATGTTCTTTGGCACAATGGCCGTTTCTGGACGACCTTCACGACCTTCGTCTTTGAGCGACCGTCGGCCACGATTAAATTCAGTAAACCAGTTTTTCGCAGTGCTATAGGATGCTACTTCATCGCCATATAAAGATTTAAGTTCATCGATGTACCCTTGACGTGATAATCCACGTCGAAGGTTGTGAAAAATAAATGCACGAAAATGTTCACGAGTTAATTTAATTCTTTGCCAAATTGATTTTTTCAAGTCACTGTAAACAACACAAATGATGGTCGTACGTGAAAACGTACGACTAAGTACGATTACTTTAAAAAATGTCAAACTTCTCAATGGAAATGTCAGAAGGCGCCAGGCAACACTTAGTGTTGCCTAGGCCAGAAATATATATAGCAATCCTCGTATATTTTTTAATAAAATTCCGTTCAAATGTTGGCTGCAACTACGACTCTGCGAGTCCATTCCGAGGTTCCAATTTTGGATGACTCGTTTGAGCATTTTGACCACCATGGCTTTAATGACACACACCGTGGTTTTCGCGGTGTAAGTCTTTCCATTATGAAATGGCAAACAAACTGAGCCGAAAAAAACGAAGTTTAATACAACTCAATCGTTATCGTAGAAAAACCCCCTATTGAAAGAAAGACCTCTAGATTTATCACCCGTTATTAGTCAGTCTGTCCTTCCGTCTGCTTTTCAGTAAAAACTTGTAATCTGAGTACAGGTCGCAATTGTAGTCCTACCTTAATGGAATTTAGCAGAAGGGACGTTTTTTTTTGTCTTAAAACGGATGCTGTTGAAGTTGAAGAAAATCGCCTCAGATCTATTTGAAATCAGCTCCGATCTGTTTAACACATACGAGTATGTTCAACCTATTTTATGTCTTCAGCTCTAGAAGCCAATATCCAATTAAATCCAATGTGGACGAATTTGATGCAGTTTTTTAAGATCGATCAGTGAACAGATCAAATAAAAATAGACCCATTACAAAGGTCCTTTCTGTTTTTACAAACAACCGCTCTAGAACACCCATTTCAATTCCGATTTAATCAAATATGGTACAGTATATTACAGCAGGAAAATAACCAATCTTGGACCAATTTGGACTATATAGCCCCATGTTTTGATATAGTCTCCATATAAATGCTGTTAAGGGGCCAAAAAATGCTTTCAGCATTTACATGCCCATGTGTTGAATGAAAATAAAGCTAGGAATTGAAAATTTTTAGCAATTTGCCTAAATTTGGGTGCCGGGTCAACAAAATCAAATATCCTAAATTCATATCTGTCGATATTCAAGGGACCAAAAAGCTGTTTCCCATTGGATTTTTGCGCCTCTAGATGGTTGGGGTCGGCCAAGACCGTCTTTAGTTTTTTTAATAGTTTATTTTTTAAAAAGACAACATTTATTAGTAGGAATTGATTACTGCAATCTAGTAGTCAATTAATGAGGTCAATTACTTTATTTTAGAATTACAATTACTTTATTTTATTTTTCCACTCTTAGACAAGAGGCTAAAACCGGTATGTCGGTTAATGCCAGGGCTTTACTTAAAACAAACTCGACATTCGGATTTAAAAAAAACACGTTTTTGAAAAAAACCTGAAGTTCTTGTTTTCTGAAAACCGCTGTTATTTAGACACTCTAGCAGTGACTAGTGCTTTCCAAAAACTCGTATATCATCCAAATCGCATAAACATTTTAGCGAGGATTGTAAAGTTGTTTACACCCGAATTCGCCAACATTGGAGACGTGCATATTCTGACTAAAAGGTCTAAAGACTTCTAACTATACTTATGAATAGGCATTAATGCTGTTCACAAAATCTCATACAGGAAACGATCAGAGTAAAATAAAATTTATAGTTCACACTGATGTTTAATAATACAGGGTGGCCCAATAGTTACCATGAGGTTTAAAAGTTTAATAACTTTTTCGTTTATGTACGTTTTTAATTTATTTTTCAGCTTATATAAGTTACACTTGGAGAAAAAATATTGGAGAGATTCACAACTGAACACAGAACCAGAATAATAGAAATTTATTATTTAAATCAGCCATCAATTATTTTAAAGCAAACGCATGAGTGATGAAGCTCATTTTCATTTGATTGGCTTTGTTAATAAGTAGAATTGTAAGTTCTGGGGTTCTGAAAATCCAAGAGCCATTCATCAATGCCAATTGCACCCCATTAGGTGAACAGTCTGGTGTGGCATCACATCTGCACATATCATTGAGCCTTAATTCTTCGAGAATGAAGATGGAAGTGCTGTAACCGTTAATGGAGAGCGGTATCAGTTTATGATAGAACATTTTTTACGTCCTGCTCTTGTAAACAGACCTGATATGTGGTTTCAGCAGCACGGAGCCACTGCCCACACTGCCCGAGACACAGTGGCACTTTTAAGTCAAATTTTTGAAGAGCAAATAATCTTCAGAAATTCGGAAATTATTTGGCCAGTGCTATCGATAGATTTGTCAGCACCCGACTATTTTCTTTTGGGCTTATTTTAAGGAGCGAGTATATAAGAGCAAGCCCGAGCCAATCCTTTAACTCAAGGCCAAAATTGTTGCAGAAATTCGTATGCTACAGCCACAACTTTTAAAAGATGTTATGGAAATTGCTCTAAAACCAGCCCATCATTGCGACTCCGAAAAAGTGGGTCATTAAGTGACATTATTTTTCATAATTATAATCTGAGAAAAAAATTAATAAACGAAAAAGTTATTAAAGTTTTTAACCCCGTGGTAACTTTTGGACCACCCTGTACATGGTTAGACCAGTATTTCAATGAATTTAATTTTTAAAAAATTCCGATATTTCAAATCATTATTTAATATATGTGACAGCGCATAGAGAAAGGGACCTAAGGCTAAACAAATCAATTTTCATTTTTTTTTCTTTTTTTGATGTGGACAACGTCTGAGCATCGAATGCGACCGATCCCATGCCCCAAAAGTGTTCCCTCCCAGAGATATGCGCGTTTTATGAAAGTAAAGTCGACGATTCTAAGCGCAAATAGAATGGGACCTAATCTTTAAAATGGCTCTCCTGAACAAAACTGGTTTTTAACCTTAGGTCCCTTTCTATTTTGCGCGTCACATATGTTCTTGTTAAACCGACTATACACGGGTTTTAATCCTGTGTATGTGTAACTTATTATTGCCTTCGGTCAAAATGTGTTTTGCTGAGATTTTCCAACCACAAAATTAGGTTTTCATATTTGTTGTCTTTGTTGGCACAAACATTCCTGGTCTGCAAGGACATCGATAGAAATTGCCACAGCACAACAGCAAATGAGTTGTATTAACAGCATTTTATTTAATCAACATGTTATACATATTGCGGAGGTGTGAAATACAGGGTGGCCCAGAAAGACCGAAGTGGTGTGAATTGCTTATAACTTTTTATTTAAGAGATATTTTTTTAATTTTTTTTTTTTAAATACATTAAATTTATGGGGAATATTTTTGGATTAGTTATTAAAAATGATATCCCGCAAGTGGTGGCCATATTCTGCTTCGCACAAATGTGCTCTTTCCAACACATTTTCCATGACCTTTCGCAAAACTTCCGGTGGTATGTTGTTAATTTCTTCTCGAATATTGGTTTTTAACTCCTCAATAGTCCTAGGCTTATTAACATAAACTTTTCCTTTTAAATAGCCCCAAAGAAAACAGTCTGGAGCGGTTAAATCCGGGGAACGCGGAGGCCAATTAAAATTGCTGTTACGAGAAATTATTCTTTCACCATAGATGTCGCGTAAAAGAGTCATTGTGGCCCTCGCAGTGTGCGCTGTGGCTCCATCCTGTTGGAACCATATTTGCGGATGGTTTTCCACGGCTGGCCTTACAAAATTTTCCAACATGGCCCGATATCGATCACCATTGATGGAAATGGCGACACCTTGTTCATTTTCAAAAAAATATGGGCCAATGATCCTTTCTGAAGAAACACCGCACCAAACGGTACACTTAACTGGGTGCAATTGTCGTTGATGAAGTACTCTCGGGTTTTCCGTAGCCCATATCCTACAGTTTTGCTTGTTAACGAACCCATTTAATTGAAAATGGGCTTCGTCACTCATTATTAAGTTATGAATAAAATTAGGATTCTCTTGTGCTTTTTGCTGGAAATAAATTGCATAGTCAAGTCGTTGCTGGTAATCTGTTGGTTTCAATTCTTGGACAAGTTGAATATTGTATGGAAACAATCCTATGGTGTGCAAAATTCGCTGCAGCGACGTTCTTGAGAGGCCCAGTTGTGACGAACGTCTCCTGGTTGATGTTTCTGGATCCTCCCGAATACTCTCCTGTACCACTTGAATATTGTCAGCCGTGTGGACAGTTCGATGTCTGCCGGGACCAGGCAGGTTCCTTACTGCTCCTTGTTCTCGAAAATTTGCAACCAGACGGTTTATTGTTGACTGAGAGGGTGCAACCCGCACATTAAATTGACGACGGTATGCACGCTGAGTCAACACAATGGACCGTTGATTTGAAAAGTAAATTTCAACAATATGGGCACGTTGTTCAATTGTGTATTGCTCCATTATAAATTATCCAAGTCTTCTTAACAAAATACTGAAAAGAAAAGAAAAAAAAAATTATAATAAAAAAGTTATAAGGAATTCACACCACTTCGGTCTTTCTGGGCCACCCTGTATGTTATTCTGTCCAAGCGAAAGTACTCGAATGTGCGCTAAATAGCAAACCATATTTTTTGTGTTCTAATATTCAAATGGACGTTGGTTTTTTTTTTCCACCACAGCCAAGCAGAGCCGCCGCCGTGCGCTGGCTGGCACATACGGTTCGGACACTATTAGTCTTTATCAATGACAGCGGATTTGCAATGCGGTTGCAATTTGTTTTAATTATTTATGAAAATTTAATTTTGTGGATTATAAAGGGATTTGTCATGAATGGAATTGTTTCAACATGCATATAAATTCATACGACGACTAATAAATTGTATAAATGAAATATTAATTAATTGGAAAATATTGTAGGTACACATAATTACGAATCATTAGTTTTATAAATGGGATTACCTGCAAACTGCTTTGACATTAGCAATACGCCAACTCTGTGCAATCAATTAAGGGGTTAAGTGTTTTCGATCAGAACGCAAAAAGCTTCTATACTTTGCGAGTACATGAGAGCTTTAAAGAGTCGAATATGTCTAACATTGCTTAAAAACCATGTTCTCTGTCATATTTCTCAGTAACGACGATGAGATTTTGAAGTGCTTATTTGTCATCAATCTCATAAAGGGTGAATTGGTTTTTGCACATTTTGCTACTTTTACGCCACTTTAACTTTAAGCGAGTGATATGTTATGTTAGAGTGCTAAGCAAATTTTTGAAATATAGAAGAGAAGGTGCTTTCTCAGGGTCCTCGGCCATGTATTTGCAATAATTTTCGGCCACATTAATGCCACGACAGCAAATCAAAATCCAATTATTTTTGATTAAGATTGCCAATAAAAAACTTTTAGCACAAACAAAATTCCCGAAATAATTTTTATAAATTTTATCACCGGCGTATGGACTTAGTAAATACCTTATAAATATTTTAGAGACCGTATGTTTAGCTCGCATGACAAGAGAATCACCATATAATGTAAAGGACGCAGGGGACTTTAAATATAGGATTAATAACACACATATTGACGATGACGAAACTTTAATTTCATTTGACGTGGTATCCTTATTCCCTAGCATACCAGTAAATCTAGCTATTAAGACGATAGAGGAAAAATGGACTAATATAGAGGAATTCACCAGAATCCCAAAAGACTTGTTTATTGAATTACTGACTTTTTGTATAAAGGACACTAGATATTTCAAATATGAAGATAGAATTTTCGAACAGAAGAAAGGGATGCCAATTGGGTCACCGGCATCGCCGGTTATAGCCGACATTATCATGGAAGAGTTACTGAACGTTTCAATACAAAGAATGACTACAAAGCCCAGACTTATGACTAAATATGTTGACGACCTTTTTGTGATTTTGAAGAAAAGTGAAATTGTGACAACACTATTCAAATACTTAATTCATTCAATAGACTAATAAAATTCACAATGGAGAAAGAATGTGACCAAAAACTTTCTTATCTTGCCTCTATAATTCACCGACAAGGCAATTTGTTTAAATTGGATTGGTATCAAAAACCAACATCTTCCGGACGATTAATAAACTTTCACTTCAATCACCCCCGACGAATTATAATACGACGAATACAGCGACAAACTTTATTAACAGAGTTTTCAACATAAGTGACAAAAGTTTCCATAGTGACAATGAAAGACGGATTAAGAACGTATTAAAGAAAAATAACTTTCCAATTAAACCATAGAGGACTTAATTAGACGGACGAAAACCAATTATGACCAAACAGTTAAAGAAAAAAGATTAATAACTTATAAAGCTAGTTTCTCCGTTTTTAACAGCTGCATACAGTTACACTACTTTCCTAAAGTTTTTAAACAAGCTAAGGTCATAGCAATACTAAAACCGAATAAACCAAAAAACGATCCCAAAAGTTCTAAGTAACATCGGGAAACTTTTTGAAAAAATAATCCATAGGAGAATTAGTGATTTTGCGATGGATAACTCTATAATTGCAAACGAACAATTTGGCTTCAAAAAGGATCACAGCTCTGTACATCAAGCCTGAAGAATTAAAAATATCATTACGACAAACAAGCGAAATAAACTCTCAACCGGTCTTATTCTCCTAGACATTGAGAAAGCTTTCGACACAGTCTGGCACAATGGCCTTATATTCAAATTAATCAATTTCGAAATGCCAAATTACTTATGTAGATTGGTCGCTGAATTCCTTGACAATAGGTCATTTGTTGTGTCTGTCAACGGTGCCAACTCTACTCAAAAAACGATCGCTGCCGGCCTACCTCAAGGTTCAGTCTTATCGCCTTTGTTATACTCTATATACACATCGGACTTTTCTCCCCAAAATTATATCAAAGCAGCTTATTACGCTGATGATACAGCTCTTATTACCACAAGTAAGCTAACTAAGGCACTATTGAAAAAAATGGAGAGAGGCCTAGCGATGTGTAACAAGTATTTCAATAAATGGAAAATAAAGATTAACCCAACCAAGACTCAAGCCATAATATTTCCATACAACAATTCTCCAAAACGGATTCCAGCTCGCCAAATAAACTTTGGAAACAAAACAGTCGCAATTCAAGACAGCGTGAAATATCTCGGAGTAATTCTTGATAAAAAACTCACCTTCAAAAACCATATAGATGAAAGTCGCAAAATTGTCTCAGAATGATTAAATCTCTGTGGCCACTCTTAAACAAACGTTCATCATTGCACTTAAAAAACAAAAATCTCATCTTTAAAAGCATTATAAGACCTTCTTTAACTTACGCATGCCCTGTTTGGTACAAAGCTGCAAAAACTCATCTCAAGAAATTACAAATCTTGCAGAACAAATGTCTAAAGACAATTTATAAGAAGCACTGGAGATTCTCAACAGATTTACTTCATGAAGAATGTAACTATAAAAAACTTATCGAATTTATCAAACAAATTACTGATAATTATTTTACTAAGATTGTATATTCTTCTTATCCACTGATAAGAGAGTGTAGAGAAATAACATAATTTGTAACATGTAAATGTAAATCACCAAATCGAGAATATTGTATATTTGTATGTTACTAGTTCTAGTAATATCACATTATATACATGTATATTTTCCAAAAATTTGATTTTTATCTAATTTTCAAATAAAGGTTTTCCCTATTTCTCCTTTAAAAAATCACATAAACAATACTCCTTTATTAATATATAATTTTAAAATATTATTCGCTGTAATATATATTTATAATATCTCGAAACCGTGTAAATACTTCCTAAGATATGTAAATAAAGATGATTCCAAAAAACAAAAACAAATAGTTAACGAATTATTTAGTAAGACAAAATCAAAGGTGGACAGTGAAGAAAAGTTTAATTTAGCTTATAAAATTAAATGTGATGGTGACAAGTCCAACGTATGCCAAAATGTATATGTTGGCACTACTGGAACAAAACTAAAGACTAGACTTTCTTCTCACAAATCTGACCTAAAAGCTGTTGATAGACCAACCGAGCAGAAGACTGCCCTTGCGAACCACTGTACTTTGACTGGACACAAGCCAAACTTTAACGACTTAGAAATTTTAGCACAAGAGAAGAATTATAAGAGAAGATACACTTTTGATATGCTCTTCATCAACGACGTTCCTACATCTAAGAGAATGAACTTTAAAAATGACACGGATAGATGCGTACATACATACAGACATATTAGTAATAATTACCGACGGAAAGACATACATTAGTTGAATATTTGAAATACAACAGGACAGAAGTAAAACAATTATTTAAATGTAACAAAAATTATCTTATTCGTGATAGAAAATTGTGTATTGTTGTAATTTTATATTCTCGGTTTTGTTTTAGTGATTACCCCTGATGATGAACGACGAAGTCAGTTCGAAATATTGGATTATTTAAAATTAAATAAATTAAAAAAACACCAACATCTGTTTTTTGCTCATGACCTCAAGCCTAACAATAACTGAAAAATAAAAAAAAATATATAAAAATTCAAATCAAGTGTGGAATCTTTATTGGTTATTTGAAAGGACATTTTATGTCATTTATTTTTTGAAAATAATTACCTTCAAATGTTGGCAACTGTATTATAGAAACGAGCGTTCGGTGAGAAATGGGAAGATCCGCTGTTTTCGACCAAAACTTGATTCAGTGCTCAGGCCCATTTCTGGCTCAACGGCAAAGTCAATAAACAAAATTGCCGCATTTGGGCTGAAGAGCAACATGAAGAGGTTCAAGAGGTGCCATTACATAGTACAAAAATACTGTTACAACATTGAACACACCCATTTCAATAGTAGAACTGAACATACCCCGTTAATGTCATATGGGGTTTGAAAGCTTACCTCAATAGCGTTAGCCTGTAACAGGATTTTAAAATTGTTTCAACTTTCATCATTGAGTGGTCAGATAATGAGAACCGTATCGCTGTAATAGCGCTTTTCAAGTGTGAAATGAAAAAAGCGATATTTTCAAAACGCTCCGGTGGGGATTAGCCGCATGTTAGTCTACCGGTGCATAAAACTGTTTGAGGAGACTGGAGAGGTAAAAGGCCGCCACCGGCTGCCCACGCTCTGTTCGAACACCGCATGCCATCAAAGCCGTTTAATCTAGAATCCTCATAAATCCGCTCCGAAAACAGAAAATCATGGCCCGTGATGATGATGATATCACGCAAAAGTCCATGAGTCGAATCATTAAAAAAGACTTGGGAGTTGAAAGCCCCAACGGAAATTTATTGACTGCAGCTTAAAAAAAATAGGACTGAAAAATGCAAACGGCTTTTGGTGAATCACGCTGATAACTTGCACAAAAAAATTTTGTTCACCGATGAAAAAATTTTTACCGTTCAGAAAAATTTAACAAGCAAAACGATAGAGTGTATGCGCGGTCATCTAAGGATCTGAACTGATCCCAAGGGTGGAAAAGGGTCATCACCTAGCTTCAGTCATGGTTTGGTGGGGTGTCTCATACGACGGGGTCACTGACCTGCATTCCTGCGAACAAGGAGTCAAAACATCGGCCAAAGTTTACCAAGATTTGCACCCATTGGATTACAAATTGTGGACGGTTTTAGAGAAAAAGATTGTCGCAAAAGATACCCCAACATTGGATCTCTTAAGCCTGCTTTGGTTCGAGCTGTGAACAATTTTCCAATGGACAAGGTTCGTGCAGCTATTGACGATTGGTCAGTGCGACTTAAGAAGTGTGTAAAGGCAAAAGGCGGACATTTCGAATAAGTAGACTATTTTTGGATACAATACACATCAATAAATATATTAAAAAGTATTTGGTCCAAAAAGTTTCAGCACTTTTTATTTAACAGCATAAAACGTGTGTCACAGTATTTATGTCCCTACTAAGTATATATTTTTTCAAAAATGATGATGGCTGGAACGTAACCGTGAATGGTGCTCGCTATCGCGCCATGATATCCTGACGACACTTGGTTTCAACAGAACGATGCCACTTGCCATACAGCTGCTCAAAAAATAGATCTATTGAGAGGTCATTTTGAAAAACAGCTAATTTCACATATTGGACAGGTGAGTTGGCCGCCTAGATCGAGCGATGTCCCACTTTTAGCCTTTTTTTGGAGTTACGTAAAGTCCAAAGTCTACTAGCAAAGGCTCAGGTTTTGGAATCCAACATTACGCGTGTCATTAAAGCCATACCGGTCGAAATGCATGAACGAGTCATCCAAAATTAAACCCTCGGAATGGAAACCCTGAGGCGTAGTTGCGGCCAACATTTGAAAGAAATTATAAAATATAATTGCCATGAAATGTCCTTTTAAATTACCATAAATATTCCACACTTGATTTGAATTTTAAATTTTTTTTTTGTGTTGAAAAATCACCTCTAGATGGATCACCCTATACTGCAGCGATATTGACACATCGTACCCACCTTGGAGATCTACGACAGGAACTAGTGGACAGATTGAATAACTTGTATGAGGTGTGTGCGATTTTTGTGGATGGCTTTTAAATGGAATAGGTCACAGGAGCAGGAAGAGACCTCGAAAAGGACATTAGGAGATCATTTAGACGGATGGGTGCAGAGTCATATTAAACCGTTAGGTGAATGATCTATTATGTCTATTGTCACAAATTGTTTACCGAAAGCTACCCAGACAGGAGAAAATAACATATCTTACAAGGATTTACTGGAGGCTATGGCGAAGTTGCAGCGATATTGCAGGCAAAGAAGAGATAAATGATTGGCATGATGAGACGATATCGAGTTGAACGGCAAGGCAACAGATACGATGTATCAACGAGTCAAACACCACACAAAAGAATCGTATACTGGCATAGCTTCGTGTCGATAAAAATAAGAATCGATTAATGTTCTTAGGATTTGAAAATAACATTTTCCAACGTATAAGCGGTCTATGATCTTGTCGATGACAACCTGCTAGCATTCAGAGATAATGGTATTGAGTGTCCACCCCCAACCAAGGAAGATGTAAAAAAAGAATTAACCCGACTCAGAAGCACAAAAGCCACAGAAGCAGACGGAGTACCATTGGAGCAGTAAAAGACCGAGGGAGACGAGCTGATCTTGCAGGAATACAGTTTGCCCTTGTGGAAGACCAAATGTTGGAAACTTTAGCATAGTATGCTTAGTTAACAAAAAATGAGCGAATCACGTTTGCGACAACTATCGCGAAATAAGTTTCATATCCATAGGGTAGGCTGTACTGTGTAAAAGATTGAAGCTAGACCGACACTTCGGTGCAGAGAATAAGTGGAGGATCTAGCGAAGATCTTTAGACTTGGAAACAAGAGTAAGCACGCTCAAGACCGAAGTTCCCTTAAAACAAATTGCTGAGCCGGCTAGGACTAACAAGAGGTTGTGGAGCCAGCCTAAGTAAGTAGTAAGCAAGTTTATAATCAGGTGGCTTGGAAGGGCGTCACAGGCCATCAGGTTATGTCTAAGATAGTAAATGCACTTAGACAGGCTTTAAAAAATCTTGTTAGGGACTTTCATGTCGCAATGAGTGTCAAGCCATATCAGCCGATGCAACACCTAGACTGGGATCAGCAGACAAGTTGGTAAAACTATCGATTTTTCATCAGGAAACAAAAAGAAAAAACCAGGTCATTGAACTCATTTTACAGGAATTAACGGCTTGAGAGGTCTTGCATCTACATTTTAATAGAAGATACTGTCCAGGCACTAAAATCAATGTCAATTTGCCATTTTGAAAAAATCTTGTCTTCTATTAAAACTTAGATGCAAGAGGTCTCGAGCCGGTTAATCTCTTTTCAATGTGTCAAAATACCGAAATAAACAAACGAGCTAAACATAACCGAGTTTTTTATTCCGACCTCCGTTTAGAATTTTTAAAAAAAATAGTCGAATCGACATTACCTATGCTGCTAACACTTTGGGAAAGCAGTGGACAGCGATTGACCATTTTTTATTGAAACTAATAAAGATAATAATGAATAGCAAGAGCATATTAGTTTTCGAAGTTTCGAAAACTGTAAAGAAATATTTTAAGCCACTCAGAAAGCCTTTCGTATTACAAAATAATATGTAACGCGCAAAATAGAAAGGGGCCTAAGGGTAAAAACCAGTTTTGTTCAGGAGAGCCATTTTAAAGACTTAAATACGTGTATCTTTGGTGTACCATCACTATCATAAAACGCGCATATTTCTGGGAGGGAACACTTTTGGGGCATGGGATCGGTCTCATTCGATGCTCAGATGTTGTCCACATCAAAAACAGTGAAAATTGATTTTTTTTACCATTAGGTCCCTTTCTCTATGCGCTGTCACATATGCAGAAATATTTTTTTTACGAATCTGGTCCACTAATAAGTAATACGAATATTTAACAAATTAAAAAGTTATAACCACACAGCATGTACACCAATACCCCGGTTTGCGTCGCTAATTGGGACCGGACAAACGCGACGCAAACCAAAACGACGCAAACTGAATCACGTTTTTCCATACGTTTGTATGGATTTTCATTTAATTGGTTCCGAGATTCATAATTTGGGCTAAAAATTTTTCAGAAAAAAAACATATTTTTTTCGAAAAATAGCTTTTATTAAAATAAAAATATAACAGTTCATGAGAAAAACGTAAAAAAACATAACAAAAATAGATTGAAATTAAGATAAGGAATTCATAGTAGATATAAAATCAAAGTCTACATCGATGTGTTAATTTTAAAATCTGAGCTTGAGTCATCTGAATCGATTATCATTTCTACGGTTGGATTTGTCGATTTTGCTGATCTTTTTATGAAATTATCTAAAGTTTATTGGATTTTAATAGCCTTTTTTCCAAATAGATTTCCTTATAACAATTGATAGCATCGGTCACAACTCTAGAAAGTTTTAAACTGCGATCTTCAACCGGGTCATTGTTTTCAAAAATATCCTTTGCTTGCGATATCAACTGCATCGCTTCAGAAATTTTAGCTGCAGTGAGTCTTTTTTCATATGATTCGACCTCAAGCGGAAGTGTTTCGTCGTCCAGCGCATTGTTACTCTGAGTTGCAATCAAACTTTCGTTTTTTAGCTCTTCGTCGTATAATATGAGATCATTAATATCTTCTTCATCCATTCCAACAAAATGGATGAAGTTATTCACATATGTGTGGAACTTTATTAATATCTTCCGTATCTTTGAGAATGCATTCTGGCCACAATTGACGCCAAGTTCCGTTCATGCACGATTCTTGTACTTCTTTTTTTCCCCAGATTTAAAACGTTTTAACACGCCCAGTTTTTGTTCTAAGCTTATTTGCTTCCTTTTTTGACTCATTGTTGCAAAATGTTTAGATTAAACTTCACTTCAGCAAATGTAATTTGCAAATGTAATAAATACCCTCTTTTTCAACCAGCAGACAATCTTCACATACATATTTGCATTAGAAATAAACGGGAAATCCCCCCTTTTTCTGTTTTAGCTTTGTACAAATATTTTGATATTAACGAGGCACATCAAAACACAAACGACGCAACTTTGAAATGAAATATGAACGCAAAATTAAATATAAATGGGAAATCCCAAAAAAACAGTGTCCGAAAAAAATCGACGCAAACCGAAACGACGGAAACCGAATCGACGCAAACCGGGGTATTGGTGTATTTAAATCGGCTCATTGGTCTCTGTGGCGTATGATCTATTTTATCAATTGTCATCGTAAATAACTAATACGCTTAGATGGTTCAATCCAACCAATCTCACATGCACATCTAATACTCGTACTAATGTATATCATTGTTACCATTCGGTGCTTATAGCTCTGTTTTCGGTGTTTTTTTCAGAAGACAGTGCTTAATTTCGACCATAGAAAAGCTGCTATTTTGCAGAGTTTTTTGTTTACTTTGTCAGTGCATTTGGTGCTTATTTCAACAGAAATGACGCATTCATAAAGCAGAATTGCTTGAGGGAAAAAACAGCCATAAAATAAGAATATTGTTGCTGAATTTAAATATGATCTTAAGTGCAAAAGAAGCTTAGTGAAATCATTTTCGAAAACACATTAAATGCAAATGGGTTACATTGCTGACATCGTAGACAGCTCAGCAGGAAGTATTGCTAACATTTAGAAATGAAACTTTTCTTATGAAATAATCTGCCTTTTAAAAAGGTGCCACGTTTTTTGATTTTCAATAAAAACACAATAGTGTTGTAATTTTAAAAAGTTTGACCTTGATGTAATGCAAACAAAATAATGTGATGGTAAATCCGTGAAGTTAATCTCAAAATAAATTGTTTATATTGTCTTTATGAGCTGGACATATATTGGCCACTTCCCTGTTTTGGTAATTTACCACGCTTTTTACCTGCCTTTGCTGCTTTTTGTCATCGAAAAATGCCAACGCAGTTTCTAAGTTCTCTAGGGTACCGAAAAACTGGTCCATTCGAACATGGACATATGGATACTCAGAAATTTTATGAAAAATCTGAATATGAAATTAATTTTACGATTTGGCTGAACTGGAAAATTCTCCTATGGGCGTGGTCTCTGTGCGCTGGGGCCCAAAAACCGTACCGTAACATTCGGATACATATGGTTATAAACGGGTATCTATCACGAATCCGAAAATAACACTAATTCTACGATTTGACTATAATTGAGGTCTTTGCCCATGGGTCTCAAGGGCGCGAAAAATGAACACCCATCGAACATCGACATATGGTTACCCAGAAATAAAGGAACTTATTCACTAATCTCATAATGCTCAACTTTTAAAACTTGTCTAAATTCAAGGCCCCAATAAAAAAACCGCTGTTAACCGCTGGTACCAATAGTTCAGTCTCGGAAGCCATTCGCTCCAGGATGAATTTCGTGAAGGACGTCTAACTTCGGTCACTTTGCCAGAAATCATTGATGCATAACTGAGCAAGACCGACATACCGTGAGATTGAGGCATCCTTTGTTATAAGTAGGAGTATGACAAGCATCAATAAGATTGGCCGTGAAAAAAAAAGTGTTCTCGTTGGATCCCACATAGTTTGACGAATGCCTAAATGGCTCGTATGGATTGGTGCAATGAGTTGTTGGAAAAGTATAACTGCGGTAGCTCAAAGGCAGTGTATTACATTGTCACAGGTGACGAATCATGGATCTATGCATATGAACCCGAAACAAAACAGCAATCGACCGTATGGGTCTTTCAAGACGAGCCAAATCCAACAAAAAATGTTCGTGGAAGAAGTACAACGAAGCAAATAATTGCGTTTTTTCGGTATAACCGGCCATGTTGCCACAGTGCCTTTCGTGAAACATAGAACGGTCAATTCTGAGTGGTATACAGCCATCTGTTTGCCAACAGTGTTCGAAGGAATGAGAAGAAGATAATAAGAGAAGACGGATCATTTTGCATCACGACAATGCGAGCTCTCACATATCAGCTGAAACGATGAGCTATTTGACCACTCAAGATATCGAATTGATAGGCCATCCACCGTACAGCCCTGATTTGGCACCCAATGACTTCTTCTTATTTTCTAGCATTAAGAAAATATTGCGTGGTCAACGTTTTTCTTCGCCCGAAGCAGCTGTTGAAGCGTTCAAAAATCATGTCTTGGAGGTTAGGGATACAACTTTTTAACAATTTTTTAAAATATCAAAATTGGCATAGCACAGTCCAATAGAGCATAAAAAACTATAAGGGAACGTATATTTATTTTTTCGCTAAGGTCAAAAAAGTTCACGCACCAACCGCGATGAAGTTTTGAAAAATTTTAATTTTCTTTTTGGTTAAGAAAACTTAATAATATGTTTATTTAAAATAAAAAAAAACTTAAGTATGAAATTGCATTAATATTTACAGATGGTAAGAGATTTTTCCAGCAAACCAAAACGCATCTTTAACCTTTTTTAACGAAAAAAAATAAAAATGTGTAACGAATAATCTCTCATAATGCTAATAGTTAATTCGTTTACTAACACTTGCAACATTTATCGCAGGTGGCAGCCTGTTGATAATTGACCAATGAGCCTAGGAGATCCAAATCCCCACTTAACGAAGTTTTGTTATTAATTCGTTAAGTTGCTATTGGCCAATAAGAATTGAGCTTTTAAATTCTATGCAAGCTAGCTTTAACTTACAGCTGTTTAGAAAAACCAATTGGTGCGTGAACTTTTTCCAGAAAAATTACAAAAGATTATGATTTTCGTGGTTACTAGGACATGGTTGACCTCATGGTACTATGCCAAAAAATTGGTTGTATCCCTATTGGAGGTGTCTCAATCGGAGTAGAAAAAGTGCTTCGAAAATAAGTTATGTGCGCATGTAAAATTGTATTGATCTTAACCCTTATTATCATTTTTGAGGTTAGCTATATAAATAGTGTTTTTAATTTCCATTATTATATTTTAATACAATTTTTTCTTAAAATCTTAAGTTTAAGTACACTCACAATATTATTACAGTAACGGACTGTAGTTTATTTAGGAAGTATTCCGTGCAGTTGTTTTTAACTTAAAATGCATTTAAAATTCTAAGAAAATTTATTTTTAACTGAATCTAACATTTATTCAAAAAACTAAGTGCACATTAATACGGATTTTCAGTTGCATTTAATATTGGCAGTTGTTTACGTTAAAGTATTTTGTATGTAAAATTAAATGAAACTGTAATTTAAAATGACTGAAAATTTACTTAAAAACCGATCTACTTATTTTTCATTTCATTTTAACAAAAAGTTCATATAATTTTAAATGTTAAAATAGCTGACTTAACTATCAAAAGAACAAGTCACGGATTCCGTGAAAATATAAGATTTTTCCTTTGTTTATGCTATTTTTACTATCAAAAATTCAACTGTGAATTCCGTAAAAACAAATGATTTTTAAGTTAATTTACATAATTCAACTACAAAAAAAATAACTACAAATTCCGTAAAAACAACAGAATTTTCAGTTATTTTATATATTTTAACTATCAAAAAACTAACCACAAATTCCGCATAAACAACAGAATTTTCAGTTATTTTATATATTTTAACAACCAAAGTAAGTATTAATAGTTACATACATACATACATATGTATGTATATAACCATGTGGTTACTTGAAACGCAAAAAGTTTTTTTTAAAATTGACAACTTGTGTTTAGGTTTGTGAAGAACACTGTTTTACACCAACAAAATACAAATACACTCCAGTTCATTTAAATAACAACAGCAAAAAAGTTACATGTTACTGCGAATTTTTGATCAACCAAACAAAAAGATGAAATTATTTTTTTTAGATACTATTTTTTATTGTTTGTTATTATGCTTCGGAAGTAATAAAGCACCATGGAGGCAACACTTATTATTAAAATAACTGAAAATTCAGTTGTTTTTACGGAATTTGTGGTTAATTTTTTGATAGTTAAAATACATAAAATAACTGAAAATTCTGTTGTTTTTACGGAATTTGTGGTTAATTTTTTGATAGTTAAAATACATAAAATAACTGAAAATTCTTTTGATTTTACGGAATTCGGGGTTGAATTTTTGACAGTATAAATAGCAGAATCAAATGAAAAATCTTTTATTTTTACGGAAGTTATGACTTGTTCTTTTGATAGTTAAAATAAATGAAATTATGGAATGTCAGTTATTTTTACGGATTAAAGTCAGCCAATATTTTAACATTTAAAATTAAATGAACTTTTCGTTAAAATTAAATGAATATTAAGTAGACCGGTTTTTAACTGAATATTCATTTATTTTATATTACAATTTCAGTTAATTTTACGTACAGAATTTTTTGAGTGTATGTGAAGTATTAATTCAACAAACTTGAATAAACTTTAGAGTTAAGAATAACAAAGTACCTTCACATTGATTAACAATTATTCGATTTTTTTAAAAGTTTGTCTTCCAAATTACTGTGACTTTTGCAATTGTTTATGGGCAGTTTTGCACATAAAAGTTTTGCCGTATTTTAATTCATTAAATAAATACCGTTTGTCCTAGTTCAAGTTTTTCTTTTCGTTAACAATTGTAACGTTAATATACATACATAAATAGAAATATAAAACTATTAGTTGTTTTTTTCTTATATTTTTTTTAGCTATTCAACTATTTATTATCTACTAAGTCTATTGTCCAATATTTTAAATGTCATGGAAGCAAATGTACTGTAGACGTTGGGATGGACTATATTTTTAAGCAGAGTTTTTTGTGTTATTGCCATAATTAGTATGGCAATAACACAAAAAACAATACTAATTGTAAATAATGACAATAGGAAGTCAACGAATACAAACCAAAAAAAAAAAAAATAAAGGACACAACAAATAAATGTGGGCCAGAAGGATATGCAATTTCTTTATACTCTGTATATAATATGTTTACAAAGTAAATTATTTGTGTATGTCCAACAACTGTGGGAATAACAGCAGGTTTTTCGAAGTTTTAAATGCTTGCATTTTGAAAACCTATGATATTAGTGGGAACCTAAACTAAAACATAACAAAGACGATAACGGCTTACTCGGCCGACTATATTTCACCCTGTAACATTCTGGAGTGCAGATGACTACAGTAAGTACGTATCACTTGGTTGATAAGACTTAAGAATAGCCTAGTCCATAGAATGATCAGTTATAAAACATATCTAGCAGAAGGGGCGTGACTACATTTTAAATTGTTCTTTAGCTAATCTAAAATAAATACTCATAACCAATATTTGTCTGGAGAGAACAAATTTCACTGAAATTGTGTGAAGGGCCGTTTGAATGGGAGATGCTACATTAACGTCGCGTGGCGACCATATTTATCTTATGTGTATACTTAGTAGGGGCATAAATACTGTTACAACATTGAACATACCCATTTCAATAGTAGAACTGAACATACCCCGTTAATGTCACATGGGTTTTAAAAGCTAACCTTAATATCGTTAGTCTCTAACGGGATTTTAAAATTGTTGCAACTTTCATCGTGGTGTGGTCAGATAATGAGAACCGTATCGCTGTAAATGCGCTTTTTAAGCGTGAAATGAAAAAAAACGATATTTTCAAAACGCTCCGGCCACTAGGGATTAGCCGCATATTCGTCTACCGATGCATAAAACTGTTTGAGGAGACTGTAGATGTAAAAGACCTCCACCGGTCGGGCCGCCCACGCTCTGTTCGAACACCGCATGCCATCAAAGCCGTTAAATCATGAATTCACAGAAATCCGCTCCGAAAACAGAAAAGCATGGGCCGTGAGATGAATATCACGCAAAACTTCATGAGTCGAATCATTAAAAAACTTGGGACTTGCGGCTTTCAAACGACGTACCGGACATTTATTGACTGCAGCTTTAAAAAAAAATAGGATTGAAAAATGCAAACGTCTTTTGGTGAAGACCGCAGATAACTTGCACAGAAAAATTTTGTTCACCAATGAAAAAATGTTTACCGGTTAGGAAAAATTTAACAAGCCAAATAATAGAGTGTTTGCACGGTCATCTAAGGAAGCATCTGAACTGATCCCAAGGGTGGAAAAGGGTCATCAGCCAGCTTCAGTCATGGTTTCGTGGGGTGTCTCTTACGAGGGGTTTACTGACCTGCATTTCTGCGAACAAGGAGTCAAAACAACGGCCAAAGTTTACCAAGAAACCATTTTGGAAGCTGTTATAAAGCCTTTTAACAATTTCCTGTTCCAAAACCAAGGAATTTCCTGCAGGATTCTGCGCCGGCCCATAAGGCTAAAACGTCCCACACCTGGCTACGAAACAACTTGCCTGCATTCATTTCCTCTGAAGAATGTCCCTCAGGCAGTCCAGATTTGAACCCATTGGATTACAAATTTTGGACGGTTTTAGAGGACAAGGTTTGTCACAAAAGATGCCCCAACATTAGATCTCTTATGACTGCTTTGGTTCGAGCTGTGGCTAATTCTCCAATGGACGAGGTTCGTGCAGCTATTGACGATTGGCCAGTGCGACTTAAGGCGTGTGTAAAGGCAAAAGGCGGACATTTCGAATAAGTAGATCCTTTTTGGATACAATATACTTCATTAAATATATTAAAGAATATTTGGTCCAAAAACATTCAGTACATTTTATTTTACTGCTTAAAACGTGTGTAACAGTATTAATGTCCCTACTAAGTACAAAGATAAAATGAAAACATTGCCAAATACAAAATTTAAACGAATTCATAAAGTTGGACATAGCTCAATTAACTTAAAAACCATTACATTGCATTTAGTTAAAACATAAGTAAAGTTAAAACATAGAAAAATGCTTTAAACGATGGGTGAGACTTGTTGTCCGTACTTCATGATATAGGCGTATATAAGGCAGGTCATAAAAAAAGTTGTGCGAGTCACCCTCTAGTTTGCAGCCCATAAAGAGAGTATTTCAGAAATGAGAAAACAATTTCCGCGAAAAGAAATACCGCCAAAATGGTTTGTATGAAACGTAAAGCTTGATAAATGGTTGATTCTGTATCGTCGAAAGCTATATTTCTTTCATTAGCCAATTTTGACTCCGAGGTCAATTTCAAGTAGCTTCATCAACTACCATATTTGGATCATATTACGAAACAGAAATAACGAGATTAAAAATCCTTAAAAGTAGTGCTTTGAAAGTTTTTATTGTTTTATTGTATTAAATAAAAAAGTTACCGCCCATTTTCTGGCCAAAATGTAAAACCGTAAAGACTACAACTATCTGAAATCTCGTCAGGTTATCCGACTATAAACGAAAGAACTGTACAGTAAAATCTATTTTGGCGATATTTAATTTTTGCTGATTTTTTTCCATTTCTGAAATACTCTTTATACGGGCTTCAAAACTGGTACAACTTTTTTTTTAATCCTGGCATCGACGAGCCCTAATACATGTAATGTATAAACCCTCTTACTCAGTAGATCGGTTGAGGGTATATTGATGAATTAATGAATATAGCTTATAATGTGGATCAATGTCGAATTTGTACATATAACACGATGTTAACTGTGAGTCACACCTTAACGTCAAGTTTTTGACCAACTTAATTTGACATTTTTTGTTTCAGTGATTGACAAATTCAACCATGAAGTGGTACACAGTTGAGCAGTGCGTTAAAATTGTTGAAGCCTTTTACGGAAAAGGATTTCAAACCAAACCTGATCTGACCTGGTCTGCATGATCGAGCAAATGTGTCAACAATCGGCAAAATTTAAAGCAAATTTCAGCAAACCGGGTCTAAAGGAAATGTGGAAACACATTTAAGTCGGACCACCCATTACAATGGCATTAGAACAGTAGGCAATTTTAGACAAGCAGAGCGAAGTGGTATTGCACGATGACCTCAAAGAAACTAGCAAGCCACAAAAAAATCATAAAAACAAAATAAATAAGGCTAAAGTCGGACATGGACAACTCTAAGCAACCCACCACCACTCCGCAATTCTGAAAATTTCTCGTCTCTATCTGCAGCTTGAACAAGATCGGGATAAATCGGGTAGATGTTACCATCTACGGCCGTAGGGACATAAAGCACAGACCGCCTCGATTTCACCGCTGATCGTACATATGGCGTTTACTTACTGGTACGGCCAAAAACCCGTAAAAAAATTCCCATGGGGTTTAAAACTTTAATAACTTTTTCGTTTATGTATTTTTTTTTAGATTATATAAATAACACTCGGAGAATAAATAATGAAGAGATTCACATCTGAACAAAGAACCAGAAAAATAAAATTGTATTATCAGCGATCAATTAATTTAAAGCAAACGCATGAATGATGAATTTTTTTATAAGTATGGATATGAATGGATTTGTTTATAAGAATAACTGTGATTCTGGGCTTCTGAAAATCCAAGAGCCATTCATCAACGCCAATTGCAACCCATTAAGTGTACTGTATGGTGTGGGATCACAACCTGCAAATATCATTGGGCCTTACTTCTTCAAGAATGAAGATGGAAGTGCTGTAACTCAAAATGGAGGGTGGTATCGGTTAATGATTATGACATTTTTTACGTCCTGCTTTTAAAAACAGACCTGAGATATGGTTTCAGCAGGATGGAGCCACTGCCCACATTGGCCGAGACACAATGGCATTTTTAAGTCAAATTTTTGGAGAACGTATAATTTCCAGAAATTCGGAAATTATTTGGCCAGCTTGATTGCCAGATTTGTCAGCACTCGACTATTTACTTTGGGGTGAACAAGCCCGAGACAATTTGGTGTGTGAACAAGCCCGAGACAATCCTTCAATTCAAGGCCAACATTGTTGCAGAAATTCGAACGCTACAGCCACAAATTTTGAAAAATGTTATGGAAAATGCTCTAAAACAAGCCTGTTATTGCGAAGCTGAAAAGGGGGTCATTTAAGTGCCATTATTTTTCATACTTAGTGAAAACAAATTTTCATTTTGTATATTATATAATCTGAGAAAAAATAAAAAAAATTAATAAACGAAAAGGTAATTAAAGTTTTTAACCCCATTGGTAACTTTTGGCCCACCATGTAAAACAGAAGCACCAGCATTGTGCAACTTGTGAAGATTCCGCGCCTCTGTTTCCAGCTGTAACTTCTACATTCGGAAGCATATATTTCATATTTCACAGACGGGCTCGATTGGATTACAATGTGGCTATTAGAGCAGCAGGTGCTTAACTCAGAAGGAGATTGTTGTGTGGAGGCTATTCAGAAACATAAATGATAGATGAGATGGATGTTATTTGCGCTTAATTCTTCATTCGAAATTTGGATGGAATCGGCAGGTATATGTGGCTATAGGTTTCGAAATCGGAAAACATCTTTGCTTGGGAGCCATACGAAAATATGGCCTATATGAAAGTAGTATAAAGTAAATACGGGTGTTCTAGAGCTGATGTATATAACGTGGGCCCAGACCTTTGTACTGGTGATACATCAATATCGTACGTGAATCGATATTAACCAATTTAATTTGAGCTTGTTATTGGTTAATCGTAATGAATTGTGTCAACCGTTGTCAAGAGTGGCTTCTAGATATTAAACCTGAAATACGTTAAATCCTTTGAACATATGAGTGGGAGCTATATCAAAGCCGATATTCTGCAGGGCGCCCAACTTTGGTCTAAAAAATTACTTTTGCCAAGTTCCAAAAGATCGGACAACATTTGAGACCTGTAGTTTGATTAAAATCATAAGATGGACTGCAGATCAACAGAAGGACCGACATTTGATAGAATAAGCTCGTACTTCTGAGTCGGTCAATACCCGTAAGGGTGTTTCTAGCGCCAATATTTTTTATAGTTACAAACCTTAACAAAGTGGTGCAACCCAACATATTAATATAAAGCTATTATATTATCATCTGTAGATACAAATTTCATTTCATTGTGTACTCCTGCAACTTTTTGGCTTGGCTTTTGAAAACCCCTGACTCCTTGCTTGTTATAACCAGACACGAATACTCAAGTTTATTAGGATGTTCTTTCATCGCTCAGAAATGTACTCTTTGCTTATACTAATGAATACAATGCAATACATTTAAATCATTTAATCTTACATTTTAGTTGCACATTATGTGTTAACACTTAGTTAAATGGAAATACTTTTGGCACATACTCTTTAAGATCCGAATGTGTACACGAATACATTTACGCAACATACAAATACAGACAAAACTTACAAGATTGAGTTAAATAAGATTAAAAACCCATAAGAACTTATTCGTAGATGTACAGTTCGTTTAAAAGGAAAGAATCATAATGTCGTTTTAAAAAACTTTTCAAAATAAAATATTTGGAATTCGAGATTTTGATTGTGTCGACCTTTATGAAGTTGAACGTAATACTGTTGTTAAACTTAACTTTAATGTATCCATATTCCAAAACAGTAGGTCGCTGCAAAATAAAAGAAAAGATGAGGGTAAAAACGTCTAACGAATTTTTGTACCTTCATCGGCGACTTTACAAATAGAAGATTGTTCTCTAAGCTATTTTAAACTAAGAGATTATTCTCTAAGCCATGTAAAAACTTGGCGACATTAAACAGTAGGACCCTGAATTGTTTCGTGCACAGCTCACTGATTTGAGAGAAGTGTCCCCTTGTTCCTTAACGAGAAGTTGAGAGACTTAAAAAAGTACAACTTTTATCTACTTTATATAAGTATACTCAGTAGGGACATAAATAATGTTACACACGTTTTATGCTGTAAAATAAAAAGTACTGAATGTTTTTGGACCAAATATTTTTTAATATATTTATTGATGTATATTGTATCCAAAAAGAATCTACTTATTCGAAATGTCCGCCTTTTGCCTTTACACACGCCTTAAGTCGCACAGGCCAATCGTCAATAGCTACACACACCTCGTCCATTGAAAATTTGGCCACAGCTCGAACCAAAGCAGTCTTAAGGATCCAATGTTGCGGTATCTTTTGTGACAAACCTTGTCCTCTAAAACCGTCCACAATTTGTAATCCAATGGGTTCAAATCTGGACTGCCTGAGGGCCATTCTTAAGAGGAAATGAACACTGGCAAATTGTTTCGAGGCCAGGCCTGGGACGTTTTAGCCTTATGGGCCGGCGCAGAATCCTGCTGGAAAGTCCATGGCTGGCTTTGGAACAGGGAATTGTTAAGAGGCTTCACAACAGCTTCCAAAACGATTTCTTGGTAAACTTTGGCCGATGTTTTGACTCCTTGTTTGCAGAAATGCAGGTCAGTGACCCCATCGTAAGAGACATCCCACCAAACCAAGACTGAAGCTGGGTGATGACCCTTTTCCACCCTTGGGATCAGTTCAGATGCTTCTTTAGACGACCGCGCATACACTCTATCATTTTGCTTGTTAAATTTTCCCTGAACGGTAAAAATTTTTCATTGGTGAACAAAATTTTTTTCTCTGCAAGTTATCAGCGTGCTTCACCAGAAGACGTTTGCATTTTTTAATCCTATTTTTTTTAAATCTGCAGTCAATAAGTGTCCGGTACGTCAAACGACGTAGCCCCAAGTCCCAAGTCTTTTTTAATGATTCGACTCATGGACTTTTGCGTGATATTCATCTCACGTGCCATGATTTTCTCCATGATGAAAGTTGAAACAATTTTAAAATCCCATTACAGACTAACGCTATTGAGGTTGGCTTTCGAAACCCATGTGACATTAACGGGGTATGTTCAGTTTTACTATTGAAATGGGTGTGTTCAATGTTGAAACAGTATTTGCGTCCCTACTAAGTATATTACTTAGCTATTTGAAGTCTGATTTACACTCACAGAGTTGTGAGAAGTTCTCAGACTGTTTTCAGTTGATGTTGTTTATTGCAACCCACTGCAAGCTAAACTTCTGTGCGTTCATTTAAAAACGAAACTTTTGTAAAAAAAAGACTGAATAAGACTCTGTGTATGAAATGTATTTTAGTAATAACCACTAGTATTTGTTAATAGATACTATAAATTTGTACATGAATGCTTGTTTCGCATAGCATCTTGTTTTGACTGCATTCTTGAAACTCCATTGTATTTATATAATGTATATAATTTTAAATGTATATAAATTTAAATATTAGAATTTGACTAAGCAAATAGTTAAACAAATTTTAAAGTGCACTACAAATAGCTATATTTGCTGTGTTCTTTTCACTTTACTTAACTAGCGTTTGTATGGAAGTTAGTCGGTTAGCAAACGAGTTGGACGCAAGTCGCTAAAGAAAGGAGCAAGAGTTACCCCACTTTTTTTGGAACAAAAATCAAATAGATCAAACCGAGCTTAAAAAAACATTTATTTTTTGTTATGTACGAGTATACTGTTATGTTTTCTAAAAAATAACCAAACAATACATGGTCTTATCTGCAAATTCACATTAAGTACATCTAGAGGGCGGTTCGGAAACTTCTTAGCCTAGCACAAAAAGCGCGGTGTAAACAGAAAAAAGTTAAGTGTTCATCATCCATCTCTGCTATGAGCACATGTTAAATTTTGTTTCTGGCAACTCCTTCATATAGAAACAGGTGTTCACAAAAGACGCATCCGCGATTTTTTTACAATGGAAAAATTAGAAATGCGTGGTTTCATTAAATATTTACATAAAAAAGGTTTATCGGGACAAGAAATTCATAAAGATATGGTGAATGTGTTAGGCGAAAGTGCTCCTTCATATGCAACAGTAAAAAATTGGGTTGCAGAATTTAAACGTGGTTGTACAAGCATTGAAGATGAACCACGTAGTGGACGTCCAAAAACAGCAACAACAACGGAAATTGTAGCCAAAGTGCATGATATGGTATTAAATGATCGCCGAATAAAAGAGCGTGAAATAGCTAATATCATGGGCATCTCAAATGATCGAGTCCATTTAATTTTGCATGAAGAACTACAGATGAAAAAGCTTTCTGCAAGATGGGTGCCGCACTTGTTAACAGTCGACCAAAAACGATTAAGAATGAACATTTCTCAAGCTTGTTTGGATCGTTTTCAGCGAAATAAAATGGATTTTAAGCGTCGTTTCCTTACTGTTGATGAGACATGGATCCACCACTATACTCCAGAGACAAAAGAACAATCCAAACAATGGACTGAAGCTGGAGGAAGTGCCCCAAAGAAGGCAAAAACAATTCAATCGGCTGGTAAGGTTATGGCAACGGGTTTTTGGGACTTCAAAGGTATTTTATTGATTGACTAATGGGTAAAACAATAAATTCAGAGTACTATTGCAACCTTTTAGATCAATTAAATGTACAAATTCGAGAAAAACGTCCTGGCTTACAAAACAAAAAAATTATTTTTCATCAAGACAACGCACCAGCGCACAAGAGTGTTTTAACAATGGCTAAAATCAACTAATTAGAGTACGAGTTGCGCGACCACCCACCTTATTCTCCTGATTCAGCTCCCTGATTTACCTGTTCCCAAATCGAAAAAAATTCCTTGCTGGCAAGCGTTTTACCTCAAATGAAGATGCAATTACAGTTGTAAACCACTATTTTGAAGACCTTGAGGAAAACTATTTTAATCAAGGGATAGAATTGCGTTCGACTAAGTGTATTGAAGTTTCAGGAGATAATATTGAAAAATAAAAATATTTTTGAAAAACTAACTATTCTCTTTCATTGATAGGCTAAGAACTTTCCGAACCGCCCTACTTGAGATAGAATAAGTGAAACTTAAACATAAGTTAATAGTTCATTCAAAAACAAATTTTTATAAACCAAATTGTAACATTTTATTGATTTATTATATTGAATTCTTAATAACAGTTTATAGTTTTTTATTGTCCGTTTTTTATGAATTCGCCAATAAACCCTATAGTTGTTCAATTCTCTTTATTAAATAGAAAGAAAAACAGTGTTGCTATATTACTCTCAGTGGTTTCAGGTTATTAGGTTATGCACTTACTAGGTAATTTATCGGATTACATAAAATGAAACGGCTCACAGTATTCCGTTTCATTGACAAAAATCAGTAAACTAACCTGCTTCAAACTTTAATATTTTACTAAGAAAAATCAGCAAATAGTTTCCATATAAATAGTTTATTTGGGCTCCGGAGCCATTCAAAGTTGTACCTTCGTTCCTGTAGTTGAACAATTATATTTGTCAAAGACGCATTTTTAGGCGGAATCGAATTGGCTTAAAATATTTCAATAGTTAAGGAGTGGTACAAAATACGTTTTTTTAATTTTTTTTTAAATCTTATAAATGTTATTTTTAATAAATTTTGTTTAGCTCGTTTGTTTTATTTCGGTCTGCTGCTTTTACACATTGAACAGGGACTAACCGGCTCAAGGCCTCTTGCTTCTATATTTAAATAGAAGACAAGTTTTTAACCAAATAGCATGGTGACATTGATTTTCGTGGCTGCACACTAATTTTATCATGATTTCGGGTCCGTGACAACCCTCTTCAGAAATTTTTTAATATTTTATTTTTTAACTGAATTAGTGAAATGTGATATCTTGGCCGACTTCTTTTTGATTTTCATAGGCCGATTCTTTTTGATTTTCATTTAAAGTGCCCATGATTAATTTTTTATTCGAAAAATTCTGAATTATTGATACCGAAAACCAAAAAATTTGGACTTCTGTCAAGCAGAAAAATAACAAAATCTTCGCCGATTTTGTACGATTCTTTTTGATTTTTCATTTCTAAAAAGTAAGTATAAGCTGATTTTTCTATTCGAAATATGTTCTATTTTGATTTCAAAAAGTAAAAAACATCCAAAATATTATATAATTTTTTTTTTGCAGAATAAATTAGTTTGGACTTTTGTCTATCGGAAAAAATGAAATCTTCACCGATTTTTTATTTTATTGTTTGTCAAATATAATGCTGCATACGAAGGCATATCAATAATTCCGCGACTTTTCAAATAAAACAAAGATTTTTTGCAAAACAAAAAAAATTCAACATAATCGTTAATCTCCAATTTATGTATCTCTTTCAAACAATGCGATTTTTCGAAGTCCATTAAATAGGCATTTGTTTGATCAATAATTTTATAGTTGGAGCTGAATCACTTTCCGCTGAGCCATTTCTTTAGGTTTGAAAGTATGAAATGATCACTGGGGGCTAAGTCCAGAGAATATGGCGGATGAGGTACCAATTCGTAGCCCAATTCATGCAATTTTGCCATTGAGACTGCACACGTGTGCACCCGTTATGCACGGGTGCACACGTTAAATCTGTCCAATAAGTTGGCATAATATTTGCCGTTTTTGAAAGTAATTGATGTGGATTATATCGCATGCATCCCAGAAAACTGTTGCCATCAGCTCATGGCCGACATGGACACCTTCGGAGCCGGCTCACCCGGAGAAACCCATTGTTTAGACTGCTGCTTGGCCTTCGGAGTGTTGTAATGGATCCATGTTATATCCACAGTTACGAAACGATGCAAAAATTAATTCGAATTGCGGTTACACAACTCCAAACAATCCTTAGAATTTGTCCCATGATTACGTCGATGGTCAATTGAGTGCAAACGCGGCAGACATCTTGTATACGGCTTTCTCATCATAAAAAATCGAAACCACTCTGCCATATGAAATGCGTATGGCATCAACAATTTCACGCACTTTTACTTTTCGATCGGCAAACACCATGTCGTGGATTTTTTCGACATTTTCGGGTGTATTGATCTCAAATGGCCAGAACGTTTAGCGTCATTTGTACTTGTGCGCCCACAACGAAAGTCAGTAAACCATTTTTTACCATTGAAATCGTTGCTGAAGAGTACCCATTGTATTTATCAAGCTCTTCCTTGGTTTGATTGACGGTTTTTTCCGCAATAAATAATTTTAAATGAGCACTCGAAATTTACTTTTTTCCATTTTTAACAAAATCCATGAGGTTGTATGTTTTGAACAGCTATTGAACACAAACTAAATAACGGAACTCTCTCAAAATTTGCCAGTAGTAGGGAGCAGTGTTGCATTTCATATAACTACGAGGAGAGTTGGAAAAGTCACAAAATTATTGATATACCCTCGTAAAAACCGATAATATTTTTGAAATCAGCGTATCATAATCCATTTAGAAATGAAATTTCATTGTATTCTGAAAACTTCTTCTATTTTTTTTCAATGCTAGCTAATATGGGAACGAAGCACTGTGCTCTGTGTCGATATTGGGTTATTCTGAGCATAAGTAACTTATTCATTAAATTAAATTAAAAAATGTATTATCTCTTGAAAAAAGGACGAAAAGGGCCAGTTTAACTTGAAGGTATTTGTATGTTCTTTTGGACGATCTGTACTAAAATGATAATAGTAGTAATTTAGTTATACATTCTATTACAAAAACGACTATTTTTAAATAACATTTTTACAATTCATTAAAAAAATGACACCTCCAACTAGAAAGAATTGAAAATGTTGGCACTTCTTCGAAAAAGGACGAAAAGGACACTCCAATCTTGGAGATAGGATGTTTTAATGTTATACGCAAAATACACTACACACGATTTTACCGATTTACGTCTCATCACGAAAATTCGATAAAACGAAGGAATATTTACTTCTTTCACACTTGTTGCATATGGTATAGCGTAGCAAAATAAAAATTTCCTTTCCCGTTTATTTAAGAATTTACTCTAATCACCAAAGTCATTCATTTCTAGAAGATATCATTCACCCCCCGAAAAAGTTCCAACTTGTGTTGCACGGTGTAATATGCTACAACAGCGTTTTGGTTACTACAAAGATTTATTTGTTGTCAACAATAATTATTGGTATTTAACCAATATGTACTTCATAATTGATTAGATATCATAACCGTCAGTTGAGGCAACCAATTGTTTAAATAAATTTGGTTGGTATAGCCGACTGTAAGAATCGTAATGGTATTGTAGCTACCATCTTATGGTAAGTCGAAGGAAGTGCCCATCAATACAATGAAGTGTTGTTGATTGCCACAGAAAGCATGTTTATTAGGCCGGGTCGAATTTTTTTTCGCATAAAGCGGATAGCAAAAGCGAAAACTACAGAAAATTCTAAGAAAGTTTTGCCAAGAAACCATGGGTCTAAAATTAATTCCCAGTTCGCGCAGAGCGACTTTAGATTTTGAGGTCATACTTATTAAATTGTACTCAAAAACCTATAGTTTTAAAAATAACAGCATGCCATGCAAATAATGCAATAATAGCAGGCTTTTGTAACTTATTTGTTTTTTCACGTGGCTGAGCAAAAAACAACAAAAAAAAGCAATCGTACGGTACTCTTACCACACAAGTGGTCTGCGTTGAATAAACAATAGTGTGTTCTAAATAATTTTTTTCAAGTTTTAAATAGTTTTCGATTAATAAATTATAATGGAAACGTCTGGAATGTCAGTTGATTCCACCAATTTTGAAATTGATACAATTTCAATGAACTCCGGGTCTTGTGTTCTCCCCAGTCTGAATATTGGCTTGCCAAGAGATTTAAGTAATCTAAATCTACCAAGTAATCGTGACGTATTAAATTACTATTTATTTTTACGCGTGGCTGAGCAAAAAACAACAAAAAAGTGCCTCGAAAAAACTGAAAACATTGCTAAATAAATATCACAATGAAATCAAATTTAAAAGTAGACCAAGTAAGAATTTTAAGGAGATTCGAAGTCATGTTGAATAGACAATTGCACTGGTTTGTTTTTTTATTACACTTTAATGAACTTCCACTTCGTCACTTGTTCTCCGCATTGGAAAAGTCCACTACAAGCGGACAGCGCACAGCTAGTGGGATAATAACAAAGCAAATCGAAACATGCGAGCAGATGGCGGTAAGCAAACAATTGTTTTAAAGAGCCTAACATTGTATATTTTGATCAGAGCTAAATAAATAAAATCTTTCTGTAGGCTGTACCCGACTTTGAGGCCATTTCGTTGGGAGATATGCCTCCACCCATTCATGAAAAAACGCTCTCGACTGATGTTCAGTACTTGTACCGAATGGCAAATGCAGTTTGTAATGGTTTCTGCCCCGAAAATTTAGCCAGTATGAAACCGGGACAAATTGTGCACTCTCAATGGCTAACAAAGGCAAGCAGACTCTTACGTTTATACGTGACAACTAGTTCACCATCAGCGAATTTAAAAACTTTGGTAACTTTCATAATGAAAGTTTACGTACCGATGTACTTTAACATTAAGTTCTACAACTCAGTGGTACACGGCAGTCTCTTGTTTTTTAAATTTATACAGTCCACGCGATATTTACCACCAACGCTGCGAGAAATTGTTAACACTGTAATCCGAAATAATTCATACTTCGCTCATCCTGAAAATATCTTACTGGCAATGCTTTATGATAAGAGAAAAGATGTTCGCGAAAGAGCCATAAAAAAGATACTACATTATCGTGATAAAGTTTGTGATCCGACTAATCTAAGGGTTTATGATAAAAAGCACGCAATAAATTTTGAATGCTCAGACTACTTTGATCTGGTTGACCTAGATGATGACAGTGTTTTGTTTGAGCCTCCATTCTCAGCAAACATTCCATACGAACACTTGTTGCAGTTTATTGAGTCTGATGATCCGCCGCTTCCTGACCCAGGGATTCCATGTCATACTCAAGCAACTGAGCGTTGTGTACAGCTTCTGGCAAAAGTTTCCCGAGGCGCTATCGCAATGAATAGAGACGATATCATGGCCGTAACTATAGAAAGTCGTACTACAACGCATGGAACCCAAAAAGACTTTAAAATCTAAAAACACTAAAACTAGAAAAGATTCCCAGTCATCAGCAAAAAAACCAATGTCTGTAACTTGCACCACAAAAACATTTAATTTTTTGAAAACTTAATTACAATAATAAAATTTTATTTTCGATCCATCGTATTTTCCACAATTTTAGCATTTTTTAAAAAATATGGGAAAATCTGTATGCTGCATACATAGAAGCACAAACTTTCGTTATAATCGAAGAAACCAAGCACAATTCCGGATCGCTTCTTATGAAAGTATAGGTTTTTGAGTACAATTTAATAAGTATGACCTCAAAATCTAAAGTCGCTCTGGGCGAACTGGGAATTAATATTAGACCCATGGTTTCTTGGCAAAACTTTCTTAGAATTTTCTGTAGTTTTCGCTTTTGCTATCCGCTTTGTTGTTTTTTTCTTCCACCCATACAAATCGACACGCCCTAATGTTTATCCATCCGAATATTTGTAGTCTGGGCCGATTCCCAACTGATTTTTTCTCTGTGTGCATAAAAAAACTGGTTCATTATACTATAAGTAATTAGCCGCTATAATGTTCAAAAAAATATTTGTAGCTTGGGAAATTTTCACTCCAAATGAACATAACATTTGTTTCTTCTGTATTAGGATTATGTCTATCAGCGTCCATCTCAAATGATAGCCTTTTAAATTCTTTTCAGTTCGTTAAAGTTCGCATATGACCTCACAACTAAAATTCCTTGCGGTTACTGGATTAAAACTATCACAGCTCGTTCGGCTTCAGTTCTTCAGCCAGATAACTTACTTTAGGCGGAAGGACAAAGTCAAAGTTAAATGCCATGAAATTAAAAATAGAACCAAGTTTAAACAAAGTACAACAAATACTATTACAGCTACCTTTCCATGGTAATTTATCATTTGGCTGCGAAAAGCTTCGTTAGCTCGTATCACTGCCGCCAGCACTGCGTTGTACGTTTCCACTACTTTTGTCGTTGAGTCGCTTTTAGTTGTTGCTGTGGTTGTTGTTCGCCAACAAATCCTGTGCCACGTAACAACAGCAACTGAATCGTACAACTATCATTGCTCTGGCGTGCAGTGTTGCCACTTTGGGGCAAATAAGCCAAGAATGTAACACATGCGAATGTTAAAGTGAGATCCTTCAGCTGGAAAATTAAACATTGGTTACATATTGTTCAGAGCCATAACAAATCTATTGACGTTTTGATCCTACGAGTATATAAAGTGTCATTAGATAAGTGGCCATTACGACATTAACGGGGGCATTGGGACCACTACGAATAGTTTTTAATGATTTCATTTAAACATTGCCAAGAATTCATGTTACTTTTACATTGATTTGGAAAGTGTTTTAAGAAAATTTTGTTTATATTTATTCGTTTATATTTATTTATCATTATTATGACTTGAAAAGTTTTTATTCTGGTTCGAGAACTTTTTGCTGTTTCTTTTTCAGAATCAGCGTAAAAAATTGGTGAAATGTATTGGCCACGGTTGCCAGGCAGACTGTACTGCAATAACAGGATGACATATTCGTCTTAGCCTATATATTTGTACCTTCCACCGTACCTTCCACCAGAACTGTCAATTTGCCCCGAAAAATACTGTACGCCATGCCATAATAGTTGGGATTTTATATTTAAAATAGTCATTTAAAACTCTTCTTACAAACGAGGACATATCAATATATCGATATCCGTGACTTTTCGAATAAAACACATTTTTTTGCAAAAAAATGATCTCCTTTTGGCTCAATACACTTAGTCCAACGTTTCTCCAACTTTTGTATCCCTTCCAAAAAATAGGATTTTTCGAGGTCCATTAAATAAGCATTTGTTCAATCAATAATTTCATCGTTGGAGCTGAACCTCTTTCCACCGTGCCATTTCTTTAAATCTGGAAATAGGAAATAGTCACTGGGGGCTAAATCCGGAGAATCTGACGGAAGAGGTAAAAATTCGTAAACCAATTCATGCGATTATACTATTGAGACTGCACACGTGTGCACCCGAGCATTACCTTGATGAATGATACATTTTTTCTAGGGGTTGTTTTTTTTTATTCTCGTTAAATCGGTCCAATAAGTTGGCATAAAATTTGCCGTTTATAGTTTTTCCCTTTTGAAGGTAATCAATGTACCAGCGTGCATTCCTAAAAACTGTTGCCATCACCTTATTGGCCGACAATGTCACATTGTCCTTCTTCGGAGCCAGTTCCCCGGAGAAACCCATTGTTTAGATTGCTGCTTGATCTCCGGTGTGTTGTAATGGATCCATGTTTCATTGACAATTACAAATCGCTGCAAAAACTCATTCGAATTGCGGATAAACAACTTCAAACAATCCTTTGAAGTTGTCACACGATAACGTTTATGGTCAACTAAGAGCAAACGCGGCACCCATCTTGCAGACAGCTTTCTTAAGCCCAACTGATAATATTAAATCGAAACCACACTGCCATATGAAATGTGTATGGCATCAACAATCTCATGCACTTTAACTCCTCGATCGGATATTTTTCGACATTTTCGAGTGTACGAGGGCGGTTCGGAAAGTTCGTAGCCTATCAATGAAAGAGAATAGTTAGTTTTTCAAAAATATTTTTATTTTTCAATATTCTTAGTCCAACGCTTATCTAGCAATTCTATCCCTTGATTAAAATAGTTTTCCTCAAGGTCTTCAAAATAGTGGTTTACAACTGTAATTGCATCTTCATTTGAGGTAAAACGCTTGCCAGCAAGGCATTTTTTTAGATTTGGAAACAAGTAAAAGTCACAGGGAGCTAAATCAGGAGAATAAGGTGGGTGGTCAAGCAACTCGTACTTTAATTCGTTGATTTTAGCCATTGTTAAAACACTCTTGTGGGCTGGTGCGTTGTCTTGATGAAAAATTATTTTTTTGTGTTGTATGCCAGGACGTTTTTCTCGAATTTGTACATTTAATTGATCTAAAAGGTTGCAATAGTACTCTGAATTTATTGTTTTACCCTTTTGCAGATAGTCAATCAATAAAATACCTTTGAAGTCCTAAAAAACTGTTGCCATAACCTTACCAGCCGATTGAATTGTTTTTGCCTTCTTTGGGGCACTTCCTCCAGCTTCAGTCCATTGTTTGGATTGTTCTTTTGTCTCTGTAATATAGTGGTGGATCCATGTCTCACCAACAGTTATGAAACGACGCTTACAATCCATATTATTTCGCTGAAAACGATCCAAACAAGCTTGAGAAGTGTTCATTTTTATGCGTTTTTGGTCGACTGTTAAAAAGTCCGGCACCCATCTTGCAGAAAGCTTTTTCATCTGTAGTTCTTCATGCAAAATTAAATGGACTCGATCATTTGAGATGCCCATGATGTTAGCTATTTCACGCACTTTTATTCGTCGATCATTTAATACCATATCATGCACTTTGGCTACAATTTCTGTTGTTGTTGCTGTTTTTGGACGTCCACTACGTGGTTCATCTTCAATGCTTGTACGACCACGTTTAAATTCAGCAACCCAATTTTTTATTGTTGCATATGAAGGAGCACTTTCACCTAACACATTCACCATATCATTATGAATTTCTTGTTCCGATAAACCTTTTTTATGTAAATATTTAATGACACCACGCATTTCTAATTTTTCCATTGTAAAAAAATCGCGGATGCGTCTTTTGTGAACATCTGTTTCTATATGAAGGAGTTGCCAGATCGAAACAAAATTTAACATGTGTTTATAGCAGAGATGGAAGTTTCCAAAACACTTAACTTTTTTCTGTTTATACCGCGCTTTTTGTGCTAGGCTAAGAAGTTTCCAAACCGCCCTCGTATTGATCTTAATTGGCCGCCAAGAACGTGCAGCTTCATTTGTTTCTGTGCGACCACATCGAAAGTCAGAAAACCAATTTTTTACTATTAAATTCGATGATGCAGAGCCCCCATAGTATTTATCAAGCCTTTCCTTGGTTTAATTGCCGGTTTTTTCCGCAAAAAAATAATGTTTAATGAGCACTCGAAATTCACTTTTATCCATTTTTAACAAAATCCGCGGGGTTGTATGTTTTGAACAGCTGTTAAATACAAACTAAATGACGGAACTCTCTCTAAATTTGACAGTAGCCTATTAACATTTCATATACCTAACTACGCGGAAAGTTGGAGAAGTCAGAAATTAGTAATATGCTATCGTGCATGGGAAGGGTCCATATATACAAATATTACATATTTACAACTTGAAAATAGGTTTTTGGATCTCAGTGGACAAGCTCTAATTTTAGCCAGATATTCAAACTATTGTCATATTTGAACTTGTAAGAAAATTTAACTGTTGTTTGGTACCCATGTTTAAATAGGCCGAATGGTTTATAAAATCGGATGAACATATGTGAGGGAGCTATATCAATATCTGAACTGATTTTCTTCAACAGCGACCGCCGTTTGCCAAAATAACTAACTTGTGCCACATTTCATCAATATTGGATGCAATACGTGGCTTCCAGGGTTATAAAAATAAAATGAACATTTCTGTGGAAGCTATATCTTAATCTGAACCGATAATTTTTAATAATACTGCCTTTGTTACAGATTTCATCAAGATTGGATGCTTCTTCGTTTTAGGAACATTATCTTGCTCAGAAAGGATTTTCTTAAATTTTTATAAAGTCAGAACTGGTCCAAGTCTGAACTGGCCTCTCTTGGTCCAAATAATATGTGGCTTTTAGAGCCATCAAGTGGAAAATTCATAAGTTCAGCGAAGTTTTTATTTTACTCTCCACCAGGGATTGCTTGTACCGTTTTGTCCATGCGGGAGGTTTTTTGGACCCCATGAGCCGAAAAGTCCAGCAACTATACCATTTTTTGAGGTATTTAGTGTGACCTAGCCAACAGTACCCATTCAAACCATTTTCCCTCCACAAAAACTTATGATTTGTTAAGCAAATGCATTAAAAAAAGTGCACTTTTTAACGAGGTACCTTTAAGGAATTAAAGGGAAACTTCTCCCCCTGTACGATTTCGCTAAGTTACAATTTTAAACAGCTTATAACCGTCATAATGCAAAATTTCTTGGTTGATTCGCTATCGTACTATTAACTGACACTCAGCCGTCGGATATGCCTAGAAGGTCTTAGAATTTTAGTATGCCAAAAGTTACCATGGGGTTTAAAAATGTAATAACTTTTTCGTTTACATGTTTTTTTTTCAGATTATAAAAATAACACTTGGAGAATAAATAATGCAGATATTCACAACAGAACAAAAAACAAGAGTAATAAAATTTTATTAAATAAGCGATCAATCATTTTAATGCAAAGTGATGCGTGATGAAGCTCGTTTTTATTTGAATGGCTTTGTTTATAAACAGAACTGTAGGTTCTGGAGTTCTGAAAATCCAAGAGCCATTAATCAACGCCAATTGCACCCCATTAGTTGTACAGTACCGTGTGGTATCACATCTGTAAATATCATTGGGCCTTACTTCTTCGAGAATAAAAATGGAAGTGCTGTACCCGTAAATGGAGAGCGGTATGAGTTTATGATAGAAGATTTTGTGCGTCCTGATCTTGAAAATAGGCCTGAGATGTGGTTTCGGCAGGACGGAGCCACTGCCTACACTGCCCAAGACACACTGTCACTTTTAAGTAAAATTTTTGGAGATCGAATAATTTCCTGAAATTCGGAAATTATTTGGGCAGCGCGAACGCACGATTTGTCAGCACCCGACTATTTTCTTATTTGAAGGAGCGAGTATATGTGAACAAGTCCGAGGCAACCCTTCAACTCAAAGTCAACATTGTTGCAGAAACTCGAACGCTACAGCCACAAATTTTGAATGATGTTAGGGAAAGTGCTTTAAAACAAGACCATCATTGTGAAGCTGAAAACGGTGGTCATTTAAGTGACACTATTTTTCATACTTAGTGTAAAAAAATATCAATTTTTTTTTATATATTACTCTGAGAAAAAAACTAAAAAAAATAATAAACAAAAAACCTATTAAAGTTTTTAACCCCATGGTAAGTGGGCCAAGCCCACCCTGTAGTATGTCATTGACAGTTTATCTAGCTTGACATTTTGCCCTGTTTAGATTTGTGAAATTGTTTGTTTTGATAAGACCATATGTAAATTTTTAAAAGGGCCCATAGATATGGACCTTAAAATAAGATAAACCTAGAAAGATAAAACACATTGAGTGAGGAAATTCCACTTATTCTAAATAACCATATGTTGATGTTCGAATGGACCTCACTTTCGGCACTCTATGGACTTTTGACCTATGGGCCAAGACTTCACATATAGTCGAGTCGTTGAATTAATGTTAATATTATGTCACATAGTTGAAGGAGTGCAATTTTTGAAACCCCATGGGCAGCAACGATTGCAAATTGGCGCAGATCTTCAATCTAGGTACATATGGGTTCGTGAGAAAATTTTACCGTGTTTGGATATCCTTAAATCTTCGAACAATACGGAACGGTATTGAAACCTAAGGCACATACACTCAAAATGAACCTCAAAGTAAGTAAAAATTAAATAAACTGTAAAAAAATGTACCACTGATTTAGCGCTAGAGCCATTTCTGCTTATATGGCGCTAACGCTATGTCTCCTCATATGAAGTTTATATATTTTATATAAACGAGTATGCATGATGTGTACTGAACTTGATTATAGTTTAAAAATTAATTTTGTATGTAACATTTTACTCTTCTCTTCTTTAAAGCATATTTTAATGTATTATGTATAATCCATAGAAATATTGTGCTTAAGTACTTATATAATAATGAGCTAGGGTCAACTACCTTGCACGAGGCAATGCTTTCCTAATGACAAGTAAAATTCTTTCATAGCCCTTCGTTTTAAAGAATATTTTTCTTAAACACTAGGAAAATGTGAAGAACCATATAGGGCAAATATACTCACGAGTAAGATTATTTTGTAGAACGAACTTACGTATAGCTCATATGTACTTACATCATGTAATGTAATCCTGGAGTCATTGATTTGCTAGCTATAACCGTGAAAATCAGATAAATCATAAATTTAATGTTATATTTAGATCCTTCATAAATTTCTACTGTTTCTGAGTACCCATATTTCCATGTCCGAAAGGAAAAATTTTCGGCACCCTAGGGACCTTACCCCATGGGTTAAGGACTTCAAATTAATCGAATCGTAAAAGTCATATGATATTTGAGTTCGTGAAGAAATTTTAAAGTGGTTTGAAATCCATCGGTCCATAGTTCAAGGATGTCGATTTCGGATGGTCTGGCTTTTAAATTGAAACAGATCTTAAAAAATTGGTTAAAAAAGTTCACTTCTACTGGATACCCAAATGTCCCCGAACGTAAGGGAACGGTTTTTGGGCCACGGAGCCCTTCGGCTTGCAATCCAGCCACATTGTAAAATGTATGCCATATTCAGAATCGCCGGAAAATTTCATTATTTCTGAGTACCCCTGTATCTAAGTTAGAGAGCGACAATAGCCCCATGGCTTAAGGCTTTGAATTTCTTTCAATCGTAAAATTAATGTGATACACAGATTTATATTTCAAGCTGGCCGATTTTTGGTCTCCTTGGGCTTATATGGTTCGAATTCAATATAGGTCAAAATTTCAAATATATTTCCATATTTGGATTTGAAAAAGTTTTTTTATGGATACCCATACGTCCCCGAATATTAGGTGTCGGTTTTTGGGTCCCAAGGGCACAAGGTTCCAATGACACATTTTTAGGAATTTTAAAGAATCAATGCCTACAGCTCCAAAAAAAAACTGACTAAAAAGACTTATCGAATTACTTACTAGGGACATAAATAATGTTACACACATTTTATGCTGTAAAATAAAAAGTACTGAATCTTTTTGGACCAAATATTTTTAATATATTTATTGATGTATAAGTATATTGTATCCAAAAAGAATCTACTTATTCGAAATGTCCGCCTTTTGCCTTTACACACGCCTTAAGTCGCACTGGCTAATTGTCAATAGCTGCACGAACCTCTTCCATTGGAAAATTGGCCACAGCTAGAACCAAAGCAGAGAGATCCAATGTTGGGGTATCTTTTGTGACAAACCTTGTCTTCTAAAACCGTCCACAATTTGTAATCCAATGGGTTTAAATCTGGACTGCCTGTGGGCCATTCTTCAGAGGAAATGAACGCTGGCAAATTGTTTCGAAGCCAGGTCTGGGACGTTTTAGCCTTATGGGCCGGCGCAGAATCCTGCTGGAAAGTCCATGGCTGGTTTTGGAACAGGGAATTGTTAAGAGGCTTCTCAACAGCTTCCAAAGCGGTTTCTTGGTAAACTTTGAGCGATGTTTTGACTATTTGTTTGCAGAAATGCAGGTCAAAGACCCCATCGTAAGATACACCCCACCAAACCATGACTGAAGCTGGGTGATGACCCTTTTCCACCCTTGGGATCAGTTCAGATGCTTCCTTAGAAGACCGCGCATACACTCTACTTATATCATTTTTCTTGTTAAATTTTTCCTAAACGGTAAACAGTTTTTCATCGGTGAACAACATTTTTCTGTGCAAGTTATCAGCGTACTTCACCAAAAGACGTTTGCATTTTTCAATCCTATTTTTTTTAAAGCTGCAGTCAATAAATGTCCGGTACGTCGTTTGAAACCCCTAAGTCCCAGTCTTTTTTAGTGATTCGACTCATGGACTTTTGCGTGATATTCATCTCACGGGCCATGATTCTCTGTTATCGGAGCGGATTTCTGTGAATTCTTGATTTAAAGGCTTTGATGACATGCGGTGTTCGAACAGAGCGTGGGCGGCCCGACCGGTGGCGGTCTTTTACATCTCCAGTCTCCTCAAACAGTTTTATCCATCGGTAGACGAACATGCGGCTAATTCCTAGTGGCCGGAGCGTTTTGAAAATATCGCATTTTTTCATTTCACACTTGAAAGGCGCTATTACAGCGATACGGTTCTCATTATCTGACCTCTTCATGATGAAAGTTGAAACAATTTTAAAATCCCGTTACAGACAAACGCTATTGAGGTTAGCTTTCAAAACCCATATTACATTGACGGGGTATGTTCAGTTCTCTTATTGAAATGGGTGTGTTCAATGTTGTAACAGTATTTATGTCCCTACTAAGTATTTCGAGGTGTTACCAACGGCATGACAAAATTATGTGTACTTCTTTGGATGGACCTATGCATGGAGTTATATTTCTGTTTAGTAACAATTTAATAGTCATTAAGAATCGTCTTAAACCAGAACAACGGTTCTAAACTGTGAAAATTTATTTTGAAAAATGTATCTGTTCGCGGAGTTTATGGAGCATTTTAATTAAAGAATTGTGTTATGTGATGAAGCTAGTTTCTGGTTAAATGGCTATTTTGAAAGCAATCCTTAAGCCGCTAATAAGTCATCAGTACATCCATAACATTGTCTTTAATGCAGTTTACACGCTGGCCGTATTAAGGGTCCTTAATACTAACGACATGAGGAAGAAGCTGCCGTTACGGTGAATGGCTAGCGTTATGGAGCTTATGACTAAATTTTTGCTACTAAAAAAAAAATTAATCAACCAAACATCAACGACATTTGGTTCCAACAAGATGGCGCAACATTCCATACAGCGCGAGTATCAACCGATTTAATGCAAATTCAATTTGATGGCAACTTTATTTACAGAAGTGTGTTCTGCTCACTAGTCCCCTCGTTCGTGCTACATAACGCCTCTGGATCAAATTTTATGGGGCTATTTTATGTCGTTGGTTTATGCCGACAAAGCCGCAGCTTTTTTTTTTGGAAGTAAATATTCAAGCCACCTTTGACGCCATACCGGTGGTAGATTTATTGGACAAAGGGGTAAACAATTTAACAGATCGAATGGACCATTTAACTTGTAACCGCGGCACGTATGCCAGAATTTATATTTTTAAAAATTAATGACGTGAAAGTTTGTTAACCGGATTGTTATAAAAAAATGCATTCCAACAAAATTTATGTCTGGTACTGTCATTTTTATTAGGATGGCAAAATAATGGAGAGTCTCCTTTGCCGCGTGGACCTTAATGACATTTTTAAGACAAAAATTCCACAAACTGAATAAAATATTAAAATTTGGCAACTCCGCTTTTGTGAGGTGTGCAGTTGGTATGCCAGTGCCTTTTTGTGTGCTGCACAATGAAAAAGTAGCCAAAGATTTGCCACCATTGATAAATGTTTTAACATCATCTACGAATATGTAGGTAGGTACGAGTACGAGCAGCAAAAATAGACGGGTGAAAAAGTACAAAGCGTTTTATAGCAGTGGCAAACTCATAAAAAGGCCAACAGCTAGCAAACACAAAGTTTCCAACACTCTTTACATTTTTTTTTCTTCTTCAGGAGAATGAATTATTCGCCTGTGTGCGAAATGTATGAGCTGTGATGGCAACAGCAGCAAAAGGATATTTAAAATTACAACATAATGTAAAGGTTGCAAAAAGGAAAACAGCGGCGACTGCATACAACAAAAGCAAAAGGAGAGAAAATTTGCATAAAAAATTCTAACATTGCATGAGAAAAAAAATTCTATTCTGGGTTTAAACAAAACATGAGCTAAATCCTGCTCTAGCTATAGAACACTGTTGAAGAGGAAAAGTGAATTAAAAAGTTTGTAGTGCCCCAACAGCGAAACAGAGTTGGCGGTACGAATATGGGAAAGGTCAGCTATTTGGAATTTCCTTTAACATTATCAGATATGACATGTTCGCCATGGCGAATGTGTTCTTATTGATGTTAAAGTGGCTAAAAGTGGAGGGTTAACGACTGCTGATAAACTTTATACTTTTTTTTTGTCAGAAATTGTATTTTGTTTATGAAGAAAAAATAAAATACAGAAGTTTTATGGATATAAAAGCCTTTAATTCTATTGCAGTGAAATCTCATTTTACCAAAGAACATTGTTGGTAAGCCACATTGAAGAGCATACTTACAGTTCGCCTAGCCATTGATTTACTTTAACGCGGCCATGTCATTAGAGGCAAGTCGTTTTTGTTGTGCATTCGTAATTACAGTATATGATTTCGAAGATAGATGGAAAGACGGAGGAAGGGACAGACAGATGCCGCTCAATGGAATCAGATAGTGGAATGGAATCGGTAAACTCTATCCCCAATTCTCTAAGGTGTTGCAGAGATCACCCTTAGGTCATGATACCCCGTACCACAGTGTGGTGTAGGGTATGACAACAACATAAATGATGATCCAACTAAAATGCACGATGTTTATTGTTAGAGAATTATCTTAATATTTTTTATTAGGATGAAAGGATTTATGACAAATATGTGTGAAACAAAATATTGGCCAAATGATCGCAGCGGCTTCGGTGATCCATATTTGCAATGACTGAGATATAATGGAGGTTCAATGTCATTAATGTTCCGAATTCTAACATTTTTTAGCTCTTGAATTGGCTCTTGGCTTATTGACTTTCACTTTTTCTTTTAAATATTCCTAAAGAAAGTTGCCCAACTGTCATTAACACCGCCACGTCGTGAGGTAACCCGGCCATTGAATTTCTCGCCCAAAAGAGCCATTGTCTCCTTGGCTAAGAGGTATCGTCCAGGTACATATCCTTAATTTCAGGCCACAAGGAGAACGTTATCAACTACACCATTCACCTCACTTTCGAAGAAGTACGGCCCGATGACGCCGCCAGCCCAAACCGCACCAAACAGTCACTTTTTATGGAAGCATCGGCTTTTGCAAAATCACTCGGGGATCCTAGTGACAAGCAGAATTACCGCCCATATGCGGTAATTCTGATTGTTAACGAATCCACTGTGGACAGATTTGATTGAAATCACGAAGTGCCTGAAATGCCCTCTGATTTAAACGGCCATTTTTGTAAAAGGCTTCAACAGTCTTAACGCGGTGCTCAATTGTTAACCTCTTCATGGTTGAATTAGTCAAGCAGTGAAACAAAGAAATATCAAATTAAGTTGTGCCAAAAACCTGACGTTAAGGTGTAACTCAGAATTAATATCGTGCATTATGGTTGGACCACCCTTTATCATTGTGCTGCCTATGTTCAATTCCAAGGCGTTTGGAGATATGTCTGCAATTCTTTGCACGACAGGTTATAACCATGCCAGAGGACATTTGAAGGTAATTATTTTCAAAAAATAAATGATATAAAATGTCCTTTCAAATTACCAATAAAGATTCCACACTTGATTTGAATTTTTAATTTTTTTTTGGTTCTGAAGAAATACCTCTAAATGAATCACCCTATATAAAGTGAAAAATTTTTATTGGGAAATGATGGGAAATATTATGATGACATTTTTTCAGTGTTTAATTAATATTCGGACCCTAGTGAAAAACTGTGCTACCTGGTTGCTAAGTCAGCCTAAAAAGTCAAAGGCATCAAATTCTTTCCAAAAGATAAAAGGAATGTTTGCTTTTTTGAATTGATAAAATTAAACTTTTAAAAAATAAACAATGATGAGCTGTATCAAATCAAAAACAACACTTTTGTATTGAAATTCAAAAAACAGTACTATGGTTGCGACGAACATACTTTTATTGCAGGGCTTTCAAATTATATAATTTTTTGAAAATAAAAACAAAATTCAAACAAACAAATAAAATGTGGAATATTTTTGCTTTTTCGAAAGGATATTTTATGTTATTTTATTTTTGAATAAAATTTCCTTTAAATGTTGGCCGCAAGTACGCTCCATTCTAGGGATCCAATTTTGGATGTCTTGTTCGAGCATTTCGACAGGTATGGCTTTAATGACACGCGTAATGTTGGCTTCCAAAACATGAATTGTGCTGGTTTGTCAGCACAGGATTTGGACTTTGCGTAGCCTCAAAGAAAACTAAAAAATAATAAGGTTGAACACACCTCACGCTAAATCTGTGAAAAAAGGCTAATGAAAAACATACCTCAAAATGGATCACCCTCTATTTAAAGGAGAATGAATATATGGTATGGATAAAAGGACTTAATATCTTAATTTAATCAAATTCAAAATAGTTAGGAAAAACCCAATGGATTTTCCAGCAAGATTTAAACCCGCTTGATCTAGACACACAAAGGCTAAACTGGCAACTCTGAGTGTGGTAATATGTTAAACGCGGTGAATAGAATACTTTTTGCGAGGTAGTTGACGCAGAAGGTCTTGTCTCCCTTTTTTTTGAATACGGCATAGTACGCTGGGGTTCCAATCATTGGGTATGCGCTCGATCTTCCAAATGGAACAAACAAGCTGATGCTCGTCTCCTTAGCTCTACACGTCTCCACCCGTCATTCCATCGATTCCTGGGGCTTTTTTGTTTTGATCATAAAAACTGCTGACAATTATTGTATAAATTCTTAAGATTCACTAAACATGTTTCGTATTCATGACGAAATGTACATCACCATTCCTTGCTGTGTAGCTACTTGAGTGATTATACTAACGCACAGAACAATGTGTGCATATGTGTGTGTGTGATGCCGGTAGCCTTAAGGCTTTAAAGTTATTGCCCGGTGGTTTGATGTACTGAAAGGAAGGAAGCGTCAGCGCATAAAATGATAGCCGATTTCAAATCGTTATATAGCGTGTTATGTTAATTATACACATTCACGTCTGAGTGCATAACAAAACGCCAAGCCGAGCCATTGAGGAAAACTTTGAAACGAATACATGAAATTGCTACATGCACACGATCCTACTTACCCGTACGTACCTACAAATAAATATTTAAGCTCTGGCAAGCATGTGAATATGTGGGTGCAGAGGTCGATTGCTGTTTTTTTCTCTGTTGTTTGTTCTTCGAAGAGCCCATAATGAATGGTACAAAAAACCAGACCAGTACAACAGCCGCACCGGCAAATGGATATACATTTTCAATGGGGTTTTAATTGCTCTTTCATCAGTTAATTCCTGATTGCATGACCATTGTGTAATGTAATGTATGTACCTACATGCGATTATCTGCGATGTATACATGTCCGAGTGTTCCACTCCGACACAAGGCCATACGTGTGCATGTGTGAGTGCAAGTATTGAAAGTTATCGCTGATAAGTACTTCTCGAAATTATTTTTGCATTATAGCGATTATACAACAATCATACGTACCGTAGTACTCGTACAGTGAGGCAAATGAAGGTGTGTACTTCAAAAAAGATTTTGCCTTATGGACGAATAGTAATTCAAATTGAATAAAAATAGTAAATAAGTGCGATATAATGTGTGGTCGCCGTGGTTTGTGCGACTGGTCAGCAATCAAGGGGTCCAATTTTCTGAATTTAAAACAATCATACGCACTGTGAGGCAATCGAAAATATTTGATGAAAGGTTTTGTTTTAGGGACTGGTACAGTGTTGACATTAGCGAAATATTTTTCAGACCAAAAATTTCCAAAATATTTGGGACCAAAAATGTTCAATATTTTAAAAAAATCCAGATTCATCCAACCTTAAAAGTGCAGTATTTTCTTTTAAAAAAATATGTACTATTAATTAATATATATTTTAATATTAAAAACAACAAGAAAATGTGACATTAGTTTTGACTGACTGAAATTTATATACGTTCTACCATGGATCGGATATTATAATGGCAAAAAACAATTATCACATTTTCAGTAAACTCTTAAAAAAAACCGTATTTGGATTCGGAATGAAATTTGTTTAATTTATTTACGCATATGTCGAATTTTCTTTTTAATTAGAACGAAAAGTGTGACTTGTAGAGTAACAAAATTTCAAAGCTGGGGGTTGTTTATGAGAAAACTACTTCCTAGCCTAGACCGATATGTTCATATTTCAAAATGTTTGGATATAAGTCAATCACCATACACTATGCTAAATAATAGCAGGAGCCTAGTTAATATTTGTCTTCTCCAGCGGCTAAGACCAACATTGGGTGGGACTTAGGGGGCTTTATGATAACAAGGACCATAATTATCACACATTAACAGACTTACATATATAGCGTGATCCATTTCGAGGTTCCCTACTTTTTTAAAATCACACAAAATTCAAATTGAATGGGGAATGTTTATTATCATATAAAAGAACATTCTTTGGCATTTATTTTTTGAAGATTATGTCTATCAAATGTTGGCCGCGGCAACGTCTCAGATGGTCCATCCGTTGAGTCCAATTTTCAATGACTCGTTCGAGCATTTCGACTGCCGACTGGTGCATAAAACGCGTAATGTTTTGCTCCAAGGCCTGAATCGAAGCGGGTTTGTCCGCATAAACTTAAGACTTTACATATCCCCACAGGAAAAAGTCTAACGGTGTGATATCTCACGAATTTGTTGGCCAATCGACCGGCCCAAAACGTGAAATTATCTGCTCACCGAAGTATTCTCTCAATAAATCCATTGATTGATGCGATGTGTGGGAAGTGGCGGCGTCTTGTTGAAACCAAATGTCGCCGAGATCACGAGCTTTAATTTCAGGCATCAAAAAGTCGGTTATAACGGCACGACAACGGTTGCCATTGACGGTTACGTTCTCACCGGCATCATTTTTGAAGAAATATGGACCGATGATTTCACCGGCCCACAAACCACACCATACCGTTGTTTTTCCTGAATGAAGTGGCAGCTCTTGAACCTCTTCTGGTTGCACTTCGTCCCAAATGCGGCAATTTTGCTTGTTTACATACCCATTGAGCCAGAAATAGGCCTCATCGCTGAACAAAATTTGGCTCGAAAACGTCGGATCTTCTTGGAACTTATCAAGAGCTCATAGAGCGAAGCGATGTCGCTTGGGATCGTCGGGTGACTTCAGTTCTTGCACAAGCTGTAGTTTGTACGCTTTCAATTTAAGACCTCGAAGTAAAATGCGTCAAGTCGTTCCATACGTCAGTCCGAGTCGCTGCGAACGGCGCCGAATTGACTCTCCACGGTCTTGGTGTACACTCTCAGCTACGGCTGCTACATTTTCTTCACTGCGTGCTGGACTTGGTCTATTCAGTCAAATATTATCCAATAATGAATGCTGGGTCTAGAGATGGGTGATGGTGTTGCGAATAGTACTCTCAGTAGGCCGATTATAATGACCATAAGTTGAACGAAGTGCACGAAACACATTCCTCACAGAACGTGAATTTCCGCAATAAAGTTGAACGATTTGTAAATGTTATTCAGGCGTAAGTCTTTCCATGATGAAATGCCAAACAATACTAAACAAAAATAACAATAATATATTTATTGATGTATATTGTATCCAAAAAGAATCTACTTATTCGAAATGTTCGCCTTTTGCATTTACACACGCCTTAAGTTGCACTGGCCAATCGTCAATAGCTGCACGAATCTCGTCCATTGGAAAATTGCCCACAGCTCGAACCAAAGCAAACCTTAGCAGTTGGGGTATATTTTGTGACAAAGCTTGTCCTCTAAAACCACATTTTGTAATCCAATGGGTTCAATCAGGACTGCCTGAGGGCCATTCTTCAGAGGAAATGAACGCTGGCAAATTGTTTCGAAGCCAGGCCTGGGACGTTTTAGCCTTATGGGCCGGCGCAGAATCCTGCTGGAAAGTCCATGGCTGGTTTTGGAACAGGGAATTGTTAAGAAGCTTCACAACAGCTTCCAAAACGGTTTCTTGGTAAGCTTTGGCCGATGTTTTGACTTCTTGTTCGCAGAAAAGCAGGTCAGTGACCCCATCGTAAGAGACACTCCACCAAACCATGACTGAAGCTGGGTGATGACCCTTTTTCACCCGTGGGATCAGTTCAGATGCTTTCTTAGATGACCACGCATACATTGTATCATTTTTCTTGTTAAATTTTTCCAGAACGGTAAGAATTTTTTCATCGGTGAACAATATTTTTCTGTTTAAGTTACCAGCGTGCTTCACCAAAAGACGTTTGTATTTTTCAATCCTATTTTTTTTTAAAGCTGCAGTCCATAATTGTCCGGTACGCCTTTTGAAAGTCCCAAGTCTTTTTTAATGATTCGACTCATGGACTTTTGCGTGATATTCATCTCACGGGCCATGATTTTCTGTTTTCGGAGCGGATTTCTGTGAATTCTTGATTTAACGGCTTTGATGACATGCGGTGTTCGAACAGAGCGTGGGCGGCCGGACCGGTGGCGGTCTTTTACATCTGCAGTCTCCTCAAACAGTTTTATGCATCGGTAGATGAACATGCGGCTAATCCCTAGTAGCCGGAGCGTTTTGAAATTATTACAGCGATACGGTTCTCATTACACAGTACAACAGCAAATCTGGGGGGTGAGAAATTCCAAGTCAGGGTGATGGTACTAGGTCAATATATTAAAACCCTCAAAGGGTTTTGCGTTCGTATGTGCCAAGCAGAACGCGTTAATCGATTTCTATGATCTATGTCGCATTTTGTTTATAGGTTATGTGACTTTACGTGAAAGTTATAAGACTCTACACGTTTTTCCGTTTGGGATTTATATGTTTTAAAAAAAAAAAAAAAATTTTGGCAAAATTTTCTTCATAAATTTATTTCTAATTGCAAAAATGTTGATTTGGTAGAGAAACAGTATATTAATGGATAAGAGAAAATGTAATTATTAATTTTTCTCAATTTATTTCAGCAAAATCGAACTAGTCGTCCTCGAGTTATGCCAAACTACGTTTTTGCCAACATTTTACAACTAAGCGAAAAAACATCAAGATAAGGAAAAAATGTAAAAGGTCATAAAAAAAAACTGGCACATACGAACGCAAAACCCTTTGAGGGTTTTAATATACTGACCTAGTACCATCACCCTGACTTAGAATTTCTCACCCCCGACACAATAACCCCAAAAATGTTCCACAGTGTTATCGGACCACTCCATGATGAAAGTTGAAACAATTTTAAAATCCCGTTACAGACAAACGCTATTGAGGTTAGCTTTCAAAACCCATATGACATTAACGGGGTATGTTCAGTTCTACTATTGAAATGGGTGTGTTCAATGTTGTAACAGTATTTATGTCCCTACTAAGTTTATAGCAAGCATTGTATAATTTGAAGATGAAGAAATATCAAACTAAATCTGATTTGAAAGTCGTCAGGTCCCTAGAACCGATACACAGCGGTGCTACTAGACACACTTTTTAAGATTCGTTTGGTCACAATAACAAACAATCGCCGTGTTCTATTGGCAACACGCTTAGAAAGTCGCTAACGCGAAACTTCATATCATTGTACTTAGTAGGGACATAAATACTGTTCCTACTTTACATTGTTGGGTATATGGTTGAAGCACAACAATATTATGATCCTCACAACAATAGTATGATTCACACATAGCCATACTATGATTCCCACATCCATAGTATGATTCACACTCAACCATACTATGATCTCCACAACCATACTATGATCCTCACAACAATAGTATTATTCACATTCAACCATACTATTATATCCACAACCATATTATGATCCTCACAACCATAGTATGTTCTTCATACAACCATAGTATGAGCCTCACAACCATAGTATGATTCACACGCAACCATACTATGATCCCCACAACCATAGTATGATTCACACTCAACCATACTATGATCCCCTAAATTATTTATTAGGATTGGGTAATGTTGTTATTCAAAAAAAGAGATTTTTATCATGTAAGTTATTTTAAATTACATTACAATTAGTTCATAGCGAGATTTGACATGTTTTTATTAAACATTTCATTCAAGAAACAAAAATATATATTCCAATGGTCAAAAATACTTTTAGTTGCCAGCAGGGGTTAATACTACTTCACCATCCGTAGACACCAAGTAACGAATGTGATTAAACCATGATCAATGGCTATATACTTAAGTGCAGGCAGATTTTAAATAAACGAGAACCAGTCGGCAGTAGAGTATTTCACCAAACAAAGTAAACACAATAAAAATCCCTCGAACTACCTTCCGATTGTTGTTGTTTTTTATAATGGAGAAAAACCATGCCTGTATCGCGTGTATGTGTTTTTCTTTGGTATATCAAAAAAAACATACGCACACACAAAAATATTCTCAACCATACCGTATGATTGCCGTAATCATATTATTGTTAACTTAAATTTTAAACAACAATATTTTTGTTTCACCAACCATGTTTATATGGTTGCTACAACCATATTTTCATTTCATAATTTGGCAATAATACTGTTGTTACATTTCAACAGTATTAATATTGCCGCAATCATACTGTTGTAAAAATGAAATTCGAAAACAATACTATGGTTGCGACGAACATGTTTTTATTGTAGAGAATATATTACTGTTGCGGTGACCATATAGTAACCATATCTTTTCTCTGCGTGTGTAAAGGCAACAGGCGGACATTTCGAATAAGTAGATTCTTTTTGGATACACTATACATCAATAAATATATTAAAAAATATTTGGTCCAAAAACCTTTAGTACTTTTTATTTTACAGCATAAAACGTGTGTAACATTATTTATGTCCCTACTAAGTACAAGAATATAAAAATGATTTTATTTACAGAAAGCTATAGACAGTTTGAGTTAAAAGCCTTTTATTTTATATAATTAAAATTTATGGGAAGAAAGTTATTCAAGAGTTTCCTTAAGCGAGTTTAAGCGAGATCGGTTATTACTCGCTTAAAGTATTTCTAGAATAAGTTTTTTTTCTACATGTTAAAATTTTTCAAGTCAAACCGTTTATGAAGCATGAAGCCAATCAATTGTTGTATACAAATTTTCAAAGTTCAAAATTTCAAAGATGTATAGTAAATTTTGAAAGTTATCGCATTAGCAAAGACTGACTAGGTTAATAAGCAAGTACTGCTAGAACACACCTAATGTTACACTCAGCGTATACGACTTTATTCCATAAATTATGGCTTTTAGAGGTAAATTAATTTTGGCAAGACAATATGTCTAGCCACATTTCATTGTGGCAGCTTCATTTATTATGCCAATTCCTTAACAAATTACTTATGTAGTATGTTAACCTAATTAAGAACAATCGAAATGTTTCGACGAATGTGTCCTTGAGCTGAACAAATTTATAGTGTTCGATTCTATTTGAAATGATCGATTTTCCAGTCTGCTTACACCTAAGTAAGCTAAAATGCATAGTTGCATAAATCACTTTGAATTAATTTGCCTTTTTGCTGATACCATCAATAATTAATGCCGTTTGCCATTGTTTTCGGGCTTTCTTCCTGTTTCGGCGGCAATGTGGGGTGTGCGCGTTCAAGTGGAGCAGAGTGTTCGAAAACTCGTCAAGACGAACACATAATGAAATTCAAACACGATATCGCCAGTCTATGCTCGCTGTCGTTAAAGACGCTTATCGATGGCAAACGGAAGGGAAAACAATAAGTCTGTACGTCACACTAATGATATGACTAATGTTTGTCCATAAAATTAAATGGCGCTTCATTAATTAAGCAATTAATGATGATAAATGATTTTATGTTCATTTTTTATGTCTCCATTTTCGCCTACCAACAAATTAATGGTACAACTTTAAATGGTAACTCAGTTGGGATGTGATTTCTCGTAATAGATTCGTCCTTTGTGTAATGGTAATGCCAACTTAATGAAAATCCGGTATTACTTTTTCTTGGTCTTGGACGCATAAGGAATTTTACTACGAAGAAATCTTCCCAATAAGTCTTTAAAACAATCACAAATGATGCTACGTTTTCATTGCTGTTCGTATGAACTGGAGTCAACAACATATTTAGTATCTGCACGTTTAAGAGTTATAGCATTCTAGGAAAATTGGTTTATTTTTAAGAAATATTTTTAAATTATGTGTCCATGATAAACTTTTGTAATTTTCTTAAATTTTCTTAAAGCAGAAACAGTGAAATAATTTTAAAGATGTTATTCTCTTAATTTCGAAGAAAAAATTGACCGGATAATAAAAAGATGACGGTTACGCATATAAAGGGTTTGTTTGGTTTTCCATTTGGCCACACTTTTTTCGGAGTCTTTTCAAAGCTGTTACTTGATTTATGCTCAGTTTGGTTTGCCATTTCATAATGAATACACGCAGAGAAAAAATATGGTTACTATATGGTCACGGCAAAAATAGTATGTTCTCTGCAATAAAAGTATGGTTGTCGCAACCTTAGTTTTGCGTCAATATTAATATTGTTGAAATGTAATAAAAGCATTGTTGCCAAATTAAAAAATGAAAATATGGTTGTAGAAACAATATAAATATGGTTAGTGGGACAAAAGTATTGTTTCATGGGTTTAATATTAACAATAACATGATAACGGCAATCATACAGGCAAAATCGTAATTTATCTATAATTTGACAATGTTATTTTTAAGAATCTTACACGCAGAGAAAAGATATGGTTACACTATGGTAACCGCAACAATAATATGTTCTCTCCCATAAAAGCATGTTCGTCGCAACCATAGTATTGTTTTTTGAATTTCATTTTGACAATAGTATGATTGCGACAATATTGCTATTGTTGAAATGTAACAATAGTATTATTGCCAAATTTAGATATGAAAATATGGTTGTAGCAACCATATAAACATGGTTGGTGCAACAAAAGTATTGTTGTTTAAAATTTACGTTAACAAAAATTTGATTACGGCAATCATACAGTATGGTTGTTACTATGAACATAAAAAACAGGTTTAATAGAGCATACATGTATGTGTGTGCGTATGTTTTTTTGATATACAAAAAAAACACATACACACGATACAGTGAATGGTTGCTGTCCATTAAAAAACAACAACAATCGGAAGGTAGTTCGAGGGATTTTTATTGTGTTTACTTTGTTCGGTGAAATACTCTAATACCGACTTGTCCTCGTTTGATCATGGTTTAATCACATTCGTTAATTGGAGTCTACGGAATGTGAAGTAGCATTCACCCCTGCTGGCAACTAAAAGTATTTTTGACCGTTGGAATATATATTTTTGTTTCTTGAATAAAATGTTTAATAAAAACATGGCTTCAAATCTGGCTATGAACTAATAGTAATGCAATTAATAAAAACCTCTATTTTTGAATAACAACAATAACCAATCCTAATAAATAATTTTGGGGATCATAGTATGGTTGAGTGTGAATCATACTATGGTTGTAGGGATCATAGTATGGTTGCGTGTGAATCATACTATGGTTGTGAGGATCATACTATGGTTGTATGAGAAACATACTATGGTTGTGAGGATCATAGTATGGTTGGGGAGATAATAGTATGGTTGCGTGTGAATCATACTATGGTTGTGTGGATCATAGTATGGTTGCGTGTGAATCATACTATGGTTGTGGGGATCATAGTATGGTTATGTGTGAATCATACTATTGTTGTGGGGATCATAATATTGTTGTGTCACAACCATATACCCAACAATAGTATGATCCTCTTCGAATATTGTCACCCCAACCATACCTTTTTTCTGCGTGTACGCAATAATAGTATTTTCTATATATACATTAAATTTTTTGTACGGATGAGTAAAACTGAAATATTTTTAATCGATAAATTGTTTCTACTGTTAAATAAATCACTCCCTTTATAAAGAGTTTTATGTATTTTTACATAACTTATTTAATAAAAATCTCTATTGTTGAATAACAACTTAACCCAATATATACAAACAAAATTTGGGGATCATAGCATGGTTGTGTGTAAGTCATACTATGGTTGTGAGGATCATGCACATCATGTTTGTATGTGAAACATTCTTTGGTTGTGAGGATTATAATATGGTTGTGGGGATCATAGTATGGTTGAGTGTGAATAATAATATGTTTGTGGGGATCATAGTAGGGTTGTGTGTGAATAATTCTATTGTTGTGAGGACTGTAATATTGTTATGGGGATCATAGTATGGTTGTGTGTGAACCATACTATTGTTGTGATGATCATAATATTGTTGTGCCACAACCATATAACCAACAATAGTATGATGCTCTTCGAATATTGTTACCCCGACCATATTTTTTTCTGCGTGTAGACTTACTCCGCAACAACGTTTCAAATGGTGTTGAATGGGCGCATATCGAGATGGCTACCGATTCTGTTTTTTACAAGCAAATTTTGTTTAGCGCAGAAGCTCATTTTTGGTTGAACGGATACGTTAAGGACCAAACTTGTCGAATTTGGAGTAATAAAAATCCACAAGCTATTGTTGAGACGCCGTTACATCCTCAAAAAGTCACTGTTTGGTGTGGGGAAATATTGGCCCATATTCCTTCAAAGATGAAGCCGGCCCTAAAGTACAGTCAATGGGGAACGCTATAGACTCATGATTAATGACTCACGTGCCTGAATTGGAGGATGTTGATGTAGACGACGTTAGGTTCCAACAAGACGGCGCTACATGCCATGCAGCCAATGAAACAATCAATTTATTGAAGGAAACTTTTAAAGAGCGCAGTATCTTAAGTCGTGGGCCTGTAGCGTGGCCTCCAAGATCGTGCGATTTAACACCGCTGGCATATTTTTGTGGGGTTATGTGAAGTCGCTTGTCTACTCAGATAAGCCCGACACGATTGACGCATTTGAAGAGAATATTCGGCGCGTTTTTGCTCCAAATGCTGGAAATAGTAGTAGAAAATTAGGCCTTTAGGCTGGAATTTATTCGAGTCAGCTGCGGCGCCCTCTTGCCCAAAAATCATTTTAAAAACATAATGGCAAACCCTTATCTTTAAATTAAGGCTATATTCTTGGCCATAACATTAAATTACACTGTGGAACAAATTCAGGTTAGCAAAAGTTAGGTCGATTCTGAGAGTGAGGGGTAAAAATATAGGCTAAATTAGAAAACCCGTACCGCGGCGTTTGTTTATGTTAGTTCGAATTTTTTTAATCGACCTTCGAACTTTAAAGTCAAATGCAGATTTTCAGCATATTGTTTATATGGTTTTTTGGCTATAACTCGTCGACTAATTGATATTTTTCAATCTGTAAAAGCCAAATTATTGCTAGAGACCTGCCCAACAATTAAATTTTTAAAAAAAATTGATTTAGAAAATTTTTGTGGTGCAAAATGTTGGAAAGATGATTTTTTTTTTCATGCTTTTTGAAAATATTTTCCACAAAACAAAGTCTTTTTTGCTTTCTGTTTGATCTATAATATGCTTCTCAGTTTCTTCAATAAATTTCATTTCATAATACAAAACTTGCGTTTTCCAGCTTAATATTAATTTACTTCTAATTTTTTATGTATCAATTTTGTTCAGTGTTGGTTTTGAAGAAACATTGAAAAAGGAATTATAATAATATGTAAAAAAATATAATTTTGAAATATTAGTTTTGAAAAGTTTTAAGTTTTAAAAACCATATAAACAATAAGCTGAAAATCGGCATGTGACTGCAAAGTTCGAAGGTCGATTAAATTAAATTCGAACTAACATAAACAAACGCCGCGAGACGGGTCTTCTAATTTAGCCTATATTTTCACCCCTCACTCTCAGAATCGACCTAAGTGTTATATGCGTTTTTCTTCTTCTTCAAAACCACACGTCTGGAAAAACACACCATTTATAAGTTTGCGATTCCGTGCGTAGCATCTCGAAATGATTATCTGTGGCTCCCTATGCTCCAAAATAATTTCTTTCGAACTTAGATAAGTGGGTACTTTTTTGCTACACCATTCTGTGCAGTACAGACCTATATCGCCTGAGCTTGACTCTAGAGACCCATATATGGGAATAACAGTCAATTCTAGAACTGCTGATATTAGCAATCTGCTACAAGGCAATAACCGCTTGGTCCTAGGAGACTTTAATGCTCACCACGAACTGTGGCATTCTCTCCTAGACAACGACCAGAGGGGCATAGCTTTGGCAGAGCAAATTGATAGCTCTACGTTCTGCACAGTGAATGAGGACACCCCCCCCCCCGCGGATTAGGGGCGATTGCCATAGCTCGCCAGACATCACTATGGCATCGCCTGGCCTGATCAACGACGTCACCTGGCAACCCGTCATCTCACTAGGATAGGACCACCTTCCCATAATTCTCTCCATAAATACACCATCCGACTTTATAACCTCTGAACGCCGTACGTACCTCAATCAAAAAAAAGGCTGCTTAGGATGCCTTCAGAGAAACCACCAACCGCAGCTTTAATAATCTAGCCATTCTGTCGTATGTTCGGGTAGCCGAGAAAAAGTGCCAGGCCATCATCAACGCAGCAGCTGCTGGTCGAATACCCGAAGTATGACCAAATTTTATAGCAGAGGCAGCGGGACTCGCAGACGAGCGTGTTGACATTCGTCGCTCCAACCCTACTGACCCTAGAATTAGGGATCTTAACGCTGAGATTAGTGGATTCGCCAGCGAATACGAATATAAGCGGAAAAAATTGCTAGATCTGTTTAAGTAGGGCACCTTAAGTTCCGGAATTGGTATGTTGTGGACAACGGTCAAATCGGATGATTATTGAATAAAACTTAAAGTTATTAGAGTTTCTAACTATAGCAAGAGTTTCTTACGGTTAGAACGTCTAACAATTTTTTTTGCGCTGGGCGTCCACCTCGTGAATGCTAACGACCTTACGAGTAAGAGATTTATCTCTATGGCATCTAAAAACTTCTCTATAAAATGCATTTGCCGTTCGAAGCCCGCGTTAAACAGTAGGTTCCAATCAGTGAGTACAGGAATTACACCCTTCACATCTCTCTGATTGGAGAGAAGTTCCCCTAAGTTCCTTAATGGAATATTGTGGGAATTAAGTAAGTAACTATAGCAACATTCCTCAGCCACCCAGTATTTTCAAACGACAACGATTTCAGGTTATGGCCTCACCATCCGCTTTCTCGGTTAATCAGCGAGAGGCCATTAAATCTAATGCGCCTACTACGTCTCAAGAAATGTATACACGTCACGAATTTGCTAAAGCAATACACATATCAACTGTAAAATATTATGTGACATACTTCGCCGTTTTTTTTTCTTCCGAAAACTCATTTAAAAAACGCGCTGCGGTTTTACTTGCAAACATTAGCAACTTGAGAAAGCCTTCCACAAATCTTCAACCCCTGGCCCATCGAAAAGAAAAATGTTTTTTATTTACTTTTATGAGCCATTTTCGTTTTCGGGTTATTTACCACATCATATACATTATATTACACATGTCATTTATCTGCACATACCCAGCACATACTCCGTTCCATATGCGGCAAGCGTAATGCGTGCGTATGTACGGGTACTACTCGTCTGTAGGTATGCATGCATGTGTGTTAGTGCCTCTGTGCTCCTGGCATATCAGTTATTTAGTTGTTTACTTAACATATGAGATTTTCCTACCACTTTTCTTCCGTTTTCCTGTTGTCTATTTTCTGCCAGTTGGCTTTATCTAAACACATAAAAACACGAATGAAATAAAAAAAGAAGGAAAGAAATGCCAACATTACCATGGCCTTCCTAAGGCTAAAGACATGTTGTACGTATGACTGAAATCACGCTTTGCCTCCTTCCTTTGAAGGATAACGAGAAAAAGTGGTATATGTCGTCGGTTTGTGTGTATGTGTGTGCCCTGGAATGTGTTCTTTTCTGTGCCAAGAAGTGTCTATCATTTGAGTTTCAGTTTAAGCCCCTCAATACAGATTGTCATAGCTCAGAGTTCTTGTTTTTCCTCTTGCTTTTTTGTTATTTTGACAGTTCGTTATTCGAGTGATTTACAATTTGCTCAAATGATCTGTTATATGACTTTTTTGCCTATTTCGTAGATATGGAGCAATTCCTTTTAAGAGTATTAATAAAGTGTGAGCAGATACTCGTATGTGCTCATTCCATTTGGCAATTGAAATCCGTTGGATATCGCATTTGAAATTGCTGTTTCTAATCATTTTTTTACTAAAACTTGGCAGAAACATTGGATTTGTTAATGCATGTACATGGAATGCCATTTTATATGCTAATACGTTTCCGAAATACTTTGACTGGAGACCTCCTAAAGTATAGCGTGATCCATCTAGAGGTATTTTTTCACAACAAAAAAATATAAAAATTCAAATCAAGTGTGGAATCTTTATTGGTAATTTGAAAGGACATTTTATGGCATTTATTTTTTTGGAAAAATTTCAACAATTGCAGCAAGGCTTTCTGTAGAGGGTTGTCACGGACCCGAAATCATGATAAAAGTAGTGTGCAGCCACGAAAATCAATGTCACTTTGCCATTTTGTTAAAAACTTGTCTTCTATTTAAATATAGAAGCAAGAGGTCTTGAGCCGGTTTAATCCCTGTTCAAAAATTTACCTTCAAATGATGGCAACTGTATTATGGAAATAAGCGTTCAGTAAGAATCGAGAAGATCCGCTGTTTTCGACCAACATTTTGTTCAGCGATGAGGCCCATTTCTGGCTCAACGGCAACCTCAATAAACAAAATTGCCGCATTTGGGCCGAAGAGCAACAGGAAGGGTTCAAAAGGTGGCATTATTCCCAGATAAAACCACGGTTTGGTGCGGTTTACAAGCTGGTGGAATCATCGGTGCATATTTTTTCAAAAATGATTAAGGCCGGAACGTAACCGTCAATGGTACACGCTATCGCGCCATGCTATCGATCTTTATGCAACCTGAAATTGAAGCCCGTAATGTTGACGACACTTGGTTTCAACAGGACGGTGCCACTTGCCATACAGTTGCTCAAACATTTTACGTTTCGGACAGGTGAGTTGGCCGCCTAGATCGAGTGATATCACACCTTTAGACATTTTGCTATGCTGACCAACCAGCTACGATTCAGGTTTTGGAAGCCAACATTTCGCGTGTCATTAGAGCCATACCGGTCGAAATGATCGAACGAGTCATCCAAAATTGGACCCTCATAATGGAAACCCTGAGGCGTAGTTGCGGCCAATATTTGAAGGAAATGATATAGAAAAAATAAATGCCATAAAATGTCCTTTTAAATTTCCAATAAAGATTCCATACTTGATTTGAATTTGTATATATTTTTTTTTGCTGAAAAAAATACCTCTAGATGTATCACCCATTATATAAATTCTGGATCAAGAAAAAAAATTCACGAACTTTTATAAATGTTGCTCTGTGGACAGCAAATGGCAGGTCGCTATTCTGAAGCTTGGAGGTATGCATTGATGATCTGTAATGGTGATTATTGATATGAGCCATATCGGTCAAGATGTAAAATGTGCCCCACACAATGATAGAGTCAATCGTTTGGAATAAACACTATATTGAAAGTATCATGTGGGCAGCCGTGGAGTGAAAGAAGTGCGCTCGCCTATCATGCCAGTTTACTCAAGTTCACCCTAAGAACATCTAACAACTTTTTAGCAGCGGGTTTCAAATTGTTGAATTTCAGCGACTTTACGAGTAAACGATTTATCTCTAAGCCATATTACATCCACTCTATAAAATGCATTAGTCATTCGGAGCAAGCATGAATAAATTTGTGCACAGCCCACTGATGTAGGAAAAGTTCCCCTTATTCCTTTATATGATGTTGTCGGACTTTAGTTAGTACAGTCGAACCTCGATAAGTGGAACCTGCATAAGTGGGAATTCTCAATAAGAACGGCAATTTTGGCGGTTCCTGCACACTTCGAACAAAAATATAAAACTAACCTCTTTAAGCATGAGTTTGAACCTATTTATGTGGACATGATTTTTTTAAAATGTCCCTTTATAAGATGCAAGTTTACTCCTCTTACTAAAAGAGGTAAACCTTTGAGTGAGATTCCCATTTCATGCTGTACCTCCAAACGAACGTTTTTGTTTTTCTCTTGTTTTTACTTGTTACTAAGGAGGTTTTTTCGAAGTGCGAGGCAGGATTTCCAGTTCTGGGGACTTCTTGCCAAACATGAGGGCATATCAATAATTCTTCCTTCGTAGTTATATGAAATGCAATCAAGTACCATCTGTTAATAGACTATTGTCAAATTTTGAGAGAGTCCCGTCATGTAGTTTGTGTTTAACAGCTGTTCAAAACATACAACCTTGAATTTTGTGAAAAATGGAAAAAAGTGAATTTCGAGGAAAAAAAATTGAATTTTTTGAGGAAAAAAACGTCAATCAAACCAAGGAAAGCTTGTTAAATACTATGGGGACTCTGCACCATCGATTTCAGTGGTAAAAAAGTGTTTTTTTTATGACTATCGTTGTGGTCGCCCCAGTACAAATAACGGTGAAAGTTCTGGACGGCCAACTGAGGTTAATACACCCGAAAATGATGTTGGTCGATCGAAGAATAAAAGTGCATGAGATTGTTGATACCATACGCCTTTCATATGGCAGTGTGGTTTGATTTTACATGATCAGTTAAGAAAGCTGTCTGCAAGATGGGTGCCGCGTTTGCTCTCAATTGACCATAAATGTATAAATGTAATCGTGTGACAACTTCAAAGGATTGTTTGGATTTGTTTGTGATAAAACATAGATTCATTACAAAACTCCGGAGACCAAGCAGCTGTCTTAACAAAGGGTGAACCGGCTCCGAGGGCCAAGGTGACTTTGTCGGCCAATAAGGTGATGACAACAGTTTTTTGGAATGCACGCGGGACAATTCACATCGATTACCTTCAAAATTGTAAAACAATAAACGGCGAATATTATGCCAACTCCATATGGAAAAAAATATTTTTCATCTAGATAATTCACAGGTGCACACGTGTGCTGTCTCAATGGCAAAATTGGATGAATTGGGTTACGAATTGGTACCCCATCCGCCATATTCTTCGGATTTAGCCCCAGTGACTTTCCTATTTCCTAACCTAACGAAATGGGTCAGTGAAAAGAGATTCAGCTTCAGAATTATTGATCAAACAAATTCCTAATTTATTTTTTTAAAGGATACAAAATCGTTGGACTAAGTGCATTAAGCCAAAAGGATATTATGTTAAAAAACTATTTTTTTTTGAAAAGTCACGGAATTTTTTTTGCCCTCGTATGGCGGAAGTCTAAATTTTTATCGGTTTTTGACCAACAATTTGGAGACAGAGGCCAAAAACCTGACAACCTTGGTGCGATTTGCCAGCTGTCGTTAAAAAAACACATGAAACGAATTGTCCTTTCGCTACCAAAAATTAAGTACAGTATTACTTTAAAATAAATATAAGTAATGCAGACGCTTTTAATAAAATAAAAGATTTGGACAATTCTGTAAAAGAAGTTTTTTTGGGGTTTTATTTCAGTGCAGGTCACTTAAATTATATGAATTCTTTTACTTTGTATGTTTATAAAAGTATATTCTTCTCGTTGTAATATTTTTAATTAAACTATGGAATACGAATTTAATGTCAATTAACAGAATTCTAAAAATTTCTAAAAATATATGCTTTAAGTGGAATTAATATCAAATTACCTTAATAAGTGGGAAACATCTTTTAGTGAGAATAAACCGACGGTCCCTTGCGTGTCCACTTATACAGGTTCGACTGTATTATAAACTACAATTATTGCAAAGTAAGTTCTACATCCTTTAGAGAATGAAGTGCAAAAAATTTGAACAAATTAAAAAGATATAGTGTGTCGATCCGACTTATGTGGATACGCACCTTTATGCGGATACGAAAATTTTCTACGTTTCGCCATCTCATTTTTATCGAATTTTTTAAATGGTCGATTGAGTGGAAGGTTATAAAAGGGGCGTGGCACTTCCTTTCTTATACACATTCGTAAGGTTTTCTTATATATGTTCGAGTTTCTAATTTTCAGCAGAATCGTATGAATTATAATAAAATAATTTGGCAAATGCTAAAAGTGAACGGAATAGTTCAATAGCTCTGGAGGTACCAGAATGGGGCTCCTGCCATCCACTCTTTTCGTACAAGTGTATAAAGCCGTTTTAAATATATAATGGAGTTCACAATGCATGCGATTTCAAGCCAAGAATGACAAGTTATGTGGGTTCAGATCTGCACTGTGAGGACGGCACCAGAAGGGGCGGGGTTATGAATCCAATTATTGGTCACCAAGTTAAGCTTATAACATTGCTCTCAAGTATTGAATTTAAGGTAGATCGAAAATCGAAGTAGTGTAAAAGATATATTTAGAATAAAAATGTGGGCGGAATATAGCATTTTTATGGTATGCAACCCCGATCTGTTGCATACCATAACCCGCTTATAACTCTGTTGAGACCGATCCCTTGCCCCAAAAGTGTTCCCTTCCAGATATATGCGCGTTTTATGAAAGTGAACTCGACGATTCTAAGCGCAAATAGAAAGGGACCTAATCTTTAAAATGGCTCTCCTGAACAAAACTGGTTTTTAACCTTAGACCCATTTCTATTTTGCGCGTCACATATTAAGAATAAAAATGTTGTCGGAATAGATCATTTTTATGGCCGGGCGTGTCAACCCCATTTTTATGCAGGTAGAAAGGCGTTATTAAAATATAACGATGTTAAAAAGTTTAAGCGAATATCACGCACTGGGTGACAAGTTATGTGGGTTCTAATCTACACTCAACAAGAGTCACTTATGTGGGAGGTACCAGAAGAGGCGTATTAAGAAATTATATTATTCGACACTAAGTTAAGCTTATAACACTTTTTTAAGTGTAATAAGAATACCAAAAGTAGACGTATTCGTACATTTGTATAGGAGGTACCAAAAGGGCCCATTTTTTATCAGGCAGTCGCACAGATGAACAGACGGACTTGGATCAAATGACTTTTAAAGTCATAAAACGCATTCGATCAAAACATATGCGGAGACTAAAATGCTTTTTTTGATGCGTTATACTTTTTGTCCGTCCCTAATGATACCTACCCTCCAACCCAGTAGGGTGATTGTTTTAATATAAGGGCAATTTCAATGTTTGTTCAAGCATATTTTGCATATCCTTCGGTGTTGCGAGTTCGTATCGAAACACAGCACTCGTGTGGTTAAGTTAAGTACAGGGTCTCGCTACTGCAACCTCTAATAAATGGAAAATAATTACACAACATAATTCCTTAAATCAATAACGACAGACACACATGGTGTTCGATCGACAACGAATAACAAAAAAGGACAGAAAGCTAAAAAAAGAAACATATCACAACAGTAGCGAACATTATTATTAATACACATAATAACTCTATTTTTAGGGCCCGCGCGTTTGTTTATTAGGGTATGCCGGCAACAAAGTTCATGTTCATAATTTAAACAACAACTAGTGGACAATTCAGTAATTCCGACCGGGTGCTGTGCGACATAGATGAGCAAAGGTTTAGGTAGGTCCCGTCCCCTGGCTAAGGGGGAAGTTGTGTCCGTATAGCACGCTTCGAATCGGTACCAGCGGGTTTGGCCTTAATGGTTTCTGTGCGATGGCGCACCATGGATGAAGCTATCACAGCGAGAATCAGGCAAATACAAGGACGCCAGCCGAAGCTTTAAAACTCTCCATTATTATTAGCGGATATAGTAGTTGTAGTTCTATTGTAGTTGTTTGTAAACTTTTTATTTAACAAAATTTGACTGGAAACTACTTAGTAGGGACATAAATACTGTTACAAACGTTTTATGCTGTAAAATAAAAAGTACTGAATGTTTTTGGACCAAATATATTCTAATATATTTATTGATGTTTTTTGTATTCAAAACGTATCTACCTATTCCGCCTTTTGCCTTTACACACGCCTTAAGTCGCACTGGCCAATAGCTGCACGAACCTCGTCCATTGGAAAATTGGCCACAGCTCGAACCAAAGCAGTCTTAAGAGATCCAATGTTGGGGTATCCTTTGTGACAAACCGTGTCCTTTAAAACCGCCCACAATTTGTAATTCAATGGGTTCAAATCTGGACTACCTGAGGGCCATTCTTCAGAGGAAATGAACCCTGGCAAATTGTTTCGAAGCCAGGCCTGCGACGTTTTAGCCTTATGGGCCGGCTCAGAATCCTGCTGGAAAGTCCATGGCTGGTTTTGGAACAGGAAATTGTTAAGAGGCTTCACAACAGCTTCCAAAACGGTTCTTGGTAAACTTTGGCCGATGTTTTGACTCCTTGTTCGCAGAAATGCAGGTCAGTGACCCCATCGTAAGAGACACCCCACCAAACCATGACTAAAGCTGGGTGATGACCCATTTCCACCCTTGGGATGAGTTCAGATGCTTCCTTAGATGACCGCGCATACACTCTATCATTTTGCTTGTTAAATTTTTCCTGAACGGTAAAAATTTTTTCATCGGTAAACAAAATTTGTCTGTGCAAGTTATCAGCGTGCTTCACCAAAAGACGTTTGCATTTTTCAATCCTATTTTCTTTAAAGCTGCAGTCAATAAATGTGCGGTACGTCGTATGAAAGCCCTGAGTCCCAAATCTTTTTTAATGATCGGCTCATGGACTTTTACTTGATATTCATCTCACGGGCATTGGTTTTCTGTTTTCGGAGCGGATTTCTGTGAATTCTTGATTCAACGGCTTTGATGACTTGCGGTGTTCGAACAGAGAGTGGGCGGCCGGACTGGTGGCGGTCTTTTACATCTACAGTCTTCTCAAACAGTTTTATGCATCGGTAGACGAACATGCGGCTAATCCCTAGTGGCCGGATCGTTTTGAAAATATCGTTTTTTTTTCATTTCACATGTGAAAAGCGCTATTACAGCGATACGGTAATCATTATCTGACCACTCCATGATGAAAGTTGAAACAATTTTAAAATCCCGTTACAGAATAACGCTATTGAGGTTAGCTTTTAGAACCCATATGACAGTTCTGCTATTGAAATGGGTGTATTCAATGTTGTAACAGTATTTATGTCCCTACTAAGTACATGTAATAAAATTTTGTAATACCTGTTATTTTTTTGTACCTAAGAACAGCGTTCTCCTTTGGTCATGCGATGCTGATAAAAGTTTGTAACTAAAAAAACATTTGAGCTAGACCCACCGTGAAATGTACCGCTCGTCGTAAAATCACCAGCATCTAATAAATTATGTCTGTTCGTTTGTCAGTCTAAAACTTGTTATCAAACTTAAGGTCTCAATTAATGGCCGATCCTAATGAAATTTGACTGAAGTTTTTTGGTTTTTAAATATATATTACCCTAGAAAGATTGCGCCCTGGCATCAAAATTACCAAAATCATTGAACAGGGATTAAACCGGCTCAAGACCTCTTGCTTCTATATTTAAACAGAAGACAAGTTTTTAACAAAATGGCAAAGTGACATTGATTTTCGTGGCTGCACACTACTTTTATCATGATTTCGGGTTCGTGACAACCCTCTTCAGAAAGCCTTGCTGCAATTGTTGAAAGTAAAACCGAACTCTATAAGGCCAGGCTTTCCTTAAACGAATGAGAACTACTCTTGTAAACCTTACTTTTCAAGTTTTCTTTAACACAATTGTCCACGATAATACAACAACAAAATCCTAAAAACAAGTACATAATTGGACTTATAAAATAATTTCCTTGTATTCGGATGCCCATATTTCCATGCTTAAAGGGAATTGTTGTGTAGCCGTGTGGTTAACCCGGATATTCGCCGTGATACGTAGGCCGGTTTATAAAATTTTCATTTTCATAGTTCATTGCCAGATTTGTAAATATGTTTCTTTTGAACATTTTATTTTAAGATTACCAAAAAGGTATTCAAACGGTAATCGAAAAGGCTTTAAGTGGCAGGCAGGGGTGACAGCAGCTCCATTGAACGCTACTTTACCATGCCAGCAGATGCCAGCAACTTACGACTCGCCGAGCCACGTGAAAGCTGTACTGTACAAAGGTGCAATAGCCGCTTAAATAAAAGGTCCCAGTCAGTTAGTAGAGGGTGATCATCTAGAGGTTTTTTATTCAAAATAAAAAATACTAAAATTTAAATCAAGTGTGGAATCTTCATTGTTCATACGAAAGGACATTTAATGCCATTTATTTTTTGAATATAATTTCCTTCAAATGTTGGCAACCGTAATATGGAAATAAGCGTTCGGCGAAAAACAAGAAGATCCGCTGCTTCGACTAAAATTGTGTTCAGTGATGAGGCCTATTTCTGGCTCAACGGCAACGTGAATAAACAAAATTGCCGCATTTGGGCTGAAGATGAACCAGAAGTGGTTCAAGAGAAGCCATTATACCCAGAGAAAACCACGATTTGGTGCGGTTTATGAGCTGGTGGAATCATTCGAAAATGATGATGGTCGAAACTTAACTTTCAATGGTGCTCGCTATTGCTTTATCATATCGGACTTTTTACTAGCTGAAATTGAAGCCCGTATTCTTGTCGACATTTTGCTTCAACAGGGCGGTGCCACTTGCCATGCAGCTGATCAAAAAAATCTAGTGAGAGTTACTTTCAGAGAGCAGCTAATTTAACATTTTGGATCGGTGAATTAGCCGCCTAGATCGTGTAATATCACAACTTTAGACTTTAAGCTTTGGAGCTACGGAAAGTCCAAAGTCTATGCTGACAAACCAGGTATGATTCAGGTCTACCGGTCGAAATGTTCGAATAAGTCGTCTACAATTGCACCCTCAGAATGGACACTCTGAGGCGTAGTTCCGGCCAACATTTGAAGAAAATTATATTCTAAAAATAAATGGCATAAAGTTTCCTTCGAATGAATAAAAAAGATTTGACACTTGATTTGAATTTTAGTATTTTTTTTTATTTTGAAAAACATACCTCTAAACATACCCGTAAAGAAATTATTAATTTTGAGAAAAGTTAACCGTTTGTAAATTTAGTAAGGTTAGTTTGAAAGGTTAGCCCGCCAGGATAAAAATGGCTAGTATACTCGGAGGTCTTAAAGGTCCATTGTGAAATCTTCCTAAGAAAGGATTAAAACAGAGAAAGGAGAAAAGTAAAGATTTATAGGGGACACGGAGGGAGAAGATGGTGAAAGTCTTTAGGGATATTTGTTATGGTTTTAAGCGGAATCAAGTAAATCAAAACCAGTCTGATCTTTCTAAAAAGTTTAACAGTGATTTGAAAGTAACATCTGCTAGATCGGCAAGGCAAGTCTGTTTTCTTGAAGTAAAGTGCAATCGTACAGCAAATGTTCCACTTACTTCTCTTCTTCTACATCTTGTGAACTTTTACAATAGTTTTTAAACGGGATATCCATACTCCTATTAAGCAAAGGCACATGCGAACTCCTATTAGGGTTGTCCTTGATCATCTTTAGAATTTTAATAGTTCTGCCTTTATCGACAGGGATATTCTGGAGTTCTAAATTCTGAGTTCCACGTTGAACCTCTGTCGTTGGCGGTCATTTCGTTAATTGTGTTCATCAGTTCAACAAACGAAGTGGGTGTAACACATTCTGGCGCATTCTTCTGCTTTCTTGTCTGGAATATCGCTGTGACCTATGTCATATATAAAAAAAATGCCTTTGTGTTTGATAAATTATTTAATACATCTCACAATTTGATGTTATTAACATACAGTCCACTTCTCGCCAGCGTCTGATGCCCAATCTTCTGTATCTTCGTCAATATCATCCTTGTTGGCTGATGTTCTGACTCAACGTCAAGCCTTTTCATCCAATCGAATGCTCTCGTCCAGTGTCTGGGCCAATTTTTACATGAGTTATGACATGGGTATTTAATATCCGTGCAAGGTGTTTGTTTGAAGTGCAAGGTTGATTTGAATCCTACTACTTCGCTACTTGCTTCCTGGATTAGGACAACAATGTTGCACCAGATCAAGAGAAAATTGCTAAGGCTAAGTGATTTATTTCTTTTAAGTACCATGTTTTCTTAATAAAATTACCCATTTGCATTTGACCGGATCTGGAAGCCATGTGTGTTGACGTATCGCTGCCTTCATTACATAGAAGACAACTTAAGCTATTTAGTAAAATTAGAAATTTTTAGTTTGTACCATTTTCCTATGTTTGACAGCACTTTTCCTGAGCATTTTCCGAAAAAAAATCTTCGATTTTTACCTGCAAAAAAACAAAAGATAAAAAAATTATAAAAAAAAATTCTGCTAAATGCTTTAATTTAGCAAAATCTTTCCTTTTTTCTACAAAAAAAAAATTACCGCGATATCGCTCACCTGGCCCACGCTAAAATTATTTATGTATCAACGCTTTCTTGGGTATTTAAATACCCGTTGAGCAGGAATGGGTTAATTAATAAAATCGGCAAGTGACTCCTATGCTCCGTTGATCTTAAATGTCATTGAAAACTAATAAATATACAGACATACTTATAATATATCGGTTATAAATACACAGAGAACAGATTTGTTGCCACAGCCGAATTTTTTGCCAATCGAATATTGGTGGCAGCAAGAACAATCCATGTAGTCCATCGTTACAACCGAATGTTGTTTGGGTAGATATAAATTTTCAGTGGAGGGAACTGACATTTTCGGTTGAAGAAAAAAGGCATTGGTAATTCTAACAGACTAAGATGAAAATTGGAGCTAAGTTTGTACATGTATTGATTGTTGTTATAGATACCCAGCAAACGAAACCTTCAGAATTCGGTCAGAATTCTGTACGAAAATCGGCAAAATGTTCCGATTTTGGATCAGAATTCTTAGTGAGTTCGTAACGAAAAACATATGAGAGGATTGACACGAGTTCTGAACGACTTCTCTGAGGGAATTCTGATGTTTTTGCAGACATTTCGAACCGAATTCTGAACTGTAGTCTTGGAAAATTCGAAAGGAAATTTCGATTTGTCATATCGAATTCTGAACTAATTCTGAACGACTCCGGTCAGAATTCTGGCATTAAGTCTTATAAAATTCTCATGTTTTGACCGATATTACGAACCGAATTCTGAACGAATTCTCAGCTTATATCATGGTAAATTCTGTATGTAAACAATCAAAAAGAAGAAATTATTTTTGTTCTACAAAAAAAAGTTGTAAAACATTTTCAAAAAGCGTTCGGAAAGACTGTTAAGTTACAAGCAGGGGTGTCTGTCTGCATTTTCGCAAGCAATAATTGTGATGTAACTATGTTTAGTGGCTATACACTTAAGGGAAACCAGTTTTGCATTAAACGAGAACTGCCGGCAGTAGAGTTTTCCTCCGAACACAATAAAAATCCCTCGCACAGCTAAGCTAAACAATCGTTCAGAATTTGTATTTGAAATATAAAAATACCTCAGACGAACAGTTAAGAATTCGTTCAGAATTAGTTCCGACATGTCTGAACACAAGAACAACAACTGTAAAATATGAAGCAAATAAAAAAACTTTTTAAACGAATAGACTACCTCAGATAAATAGTTCAAAACTCATTGCGAGTTCTATAAGAGAAGTCTGAACAAAAAATTAATAAAAGTACCAAAGACAAGTCTAACAGAATTCGGGCCGAATTCGTTTAGATATTTCTTAACATAATAAATAAAAAATCCTCAGACAAATCGAACAGAATTTGTAACGATTTCGGTAAGAATTCTCGATAGAGTTCAGACTTTGTTCAAATTTCAAGACATTGTAGGCAAATTTGGTTTACTAGGTAGTTGGTTCAAAGTACGTGTACTTTTTGAAAAAATTTCATATTTTTAAATTTAATAAAATTTAATATTTTTTTACAACAAAAGAAAGATTAATTAAAGTTGATAATAATATGTATTGTCAAGCCATGGGTGACTGTAGCTTGGGAAATATGGGCTTGGGAAAATGGTTATAATTAATAAAGAGGTCTATCTATCTGATCAAGTCTGAGTAATGTCACTAAATTACAGTGCAGCCTATTCTATATATCTGAAAATATTATTTTATTTATAGTTTGTTTAATTATAGTTCGTATATTATTATGATCGGTCTAGCTTGGAAGCGTTCCACCGTCTAACCCAAGAAACTTAATCTGTCTGACCATTACTTATTTTATTTTTTATAAACATTTTGCGGATTTCGAAATATGTTTTCGACGTTAACAAAGGTTTTGTTGTGACTAGAACCGATAAAACATTAAAGGGTTTATTTTTTGATGTTGGAATTAAAAATTTTATGTTACAATAGTCAACTAAACAGGGTTTGGTCACTACAAAGAACAATTCTGTTGCCACCACCAATTATTGGTATTAATGTAATACATCACAATTGGTTGGTTGCTATAACCACCAGTTATCGCAACTAATAGTCAAAATGAATTCGGTTTGTATAACTGTATAGTTGGCTGTGAATACCGTTATTTGGTTGCATCAACCATCATATTATATATTAAACCATGTTTCCATCAATACAATGTAATATTGGTTATTGACACAGAACTTCAGCTTATCCAACCGAATTTTTGTAGTTCAGACCGATTTCCGACTGATTTTTTCTCTGTGTGTAGAAACATTTCTTGCGCACATAACCGAAAATAACTGGCAAGCTAACACGTAATTTATTTGTTTTCGGAACATCCTTATGTACTCGTAGTTGGTGTTTTATTGATTTCCCTGTACAGGTCCACCAACCACGAGAAAAGTATATACGTCGTGCTACTCGTCCATGACAACGTTCCCTCCGTTCAGCCCGCATACGGTGAAACAGCAAAATCCTTGTAATGTTCTTTTTATGGTATGTACTTTTCGATTTTTATGGTCCAAATTAATATTGTTTAACATGCAATACGATGATTGGTTTGATGCAGCAATAATAAATATTATTTTTTTACTCATATTGACAATGACACATACGAGTACAAACGTACGTACATGCATGTACATTAGAGCGTACCAGGTTACAAGTAAAAAAAAAAAAAGTTCGCCGTACACCTTCGAATATGAAGTATTATTGAAAGGTAGTTTCAAAAATTTTTTTTTTATTTTTTTATGCCGAACGTAGGGGTCGCGCTTTTACATTTTTCTATATAACTTCTGCATTTATAAACGGATTTTAAAGTGTGATACATCGATGTTTTTGTCTCGACGAGGCCGATTTTTTTGTCTTTGAAGTCATTGAGCTCAAGCACCCCGCGCGAGCTTTAATTTTCTGATATTAGAGTGGTACATTAGGGTAGTAGCAACTGAGATATGATGGGTAAGTACCAGAAGGGGGTGCTTGAGCTCAATGACTTCAAAGACAAAAAAATCGTCGAGACAAAAACATCGATGTATCACACTTTAAAATCCGTTTATAAATGCAGAAGTTATATAGAAAAATGTAATAGCGCGACCCCTACGTTCGGCATAAAAAAATAAAAAAAATTTTTTTGAAACTACCTTTCAATAATACTTCATATTCGAAGGTGTACGGCGAACTTTTTCTTTGAGGTACGCCCTAATGTACATACAGAACGTGACAATTGCAAATATTCCGACATACGTACATTAAATTTGTTTTCGTATATAGACTTAAATATACGAAGTAGCAGCAGCACTCACTTATTAACAAATAAGATTTAAACTGATTTTTAAGGACACTCAAAGTACCCAAATTTTAAAAAATATTTATATATGTGACAGCGCATAGAGAAAGGGACCTGAGGGTAAAAAAAATAATTTGCACTTTTTTTTGATGTGGACAACATCTGAGCATCGAATGAGACCGATCCCATGCCCCAAAAGTGTTCCCTCCCAGAGATATGCGCGTTTTATGAAAGTGATGGTACACCAAAGATACACGTATTTTAATCTTTAAAATGGCTCTCCTAAACAAAACTGGTTTTTACCCTTAGGTCCCTTTCTATTTTGCGCGTCATTGCTTTCTGCTTACCTTATGTCATCATCACTAAGCACAATTTTTGTCGAAAACTGCGGATCTTCTTATCCTCATTTCCATAATGCGGTTGCACAATTCGAAGACGTTGTGGCCGTGTAAGTCTGCCCATGATGAAATAGCAAACGATTCTGTAAAGAAAAAAATAAAGTTAAACACAACTCACGCGTAATCTGTGAAAAAAAACCTATTTAAATACCTCTAGAGTGATCACCCGTTAGTTCAAAGTGGTACAAAAAAAAATGTATTTTGTCCATCGTAAAATGGCTCACCAAATTTGAGCCAAATCGGATTTAATACGAGGGTTGCTATTTATTTTTCGGTTCCTGACAATACTAGTGTTCCCAGATGCAAACTGGAACTTTCATTGAAAACTTTGACATTTGTTAGCATAACTTCACTCAGAACGTTTTGTCTTTTGAGAGCGAATTGTTGTGTTTACAGTTTGTTGAAAAATTTATCTCAGTCCAAAAATAGAATTATCCCGTGAACATTTTCGTGCGATGATTTTTTACGATTTTCGGCGTAGGTTATCGAGACAAGAGTCTTTAAATCAACTTGTTTCGACTTTTGGTGATGAAGCACCATCAAAAACCCCTGTTAGTCACTGGTACCAAGAGTTCAGTCTCGGACGCCGTTTGCTTTAGGATGAATTTCATAAAGAACGTCCAACTTCGGTCACTTTGCCAGAAACCATCGATGCTGTGCCTGAACTGATTAAGCAAGACCGACATACCGTGAGATTGAGGCATTCTTGGGCATAAGTATGACAATCAACAATAAGATATTGCATGTTCATTTGTCCGTGAAAAATTTTGTTCTCGTTGGATCCCACATAATTTGACGAATGCTCAGAAAAAAAACCTTGTATGGATTGGTGCAAAGAGTTGTTGAAAAGGTAAACTGCGGTAGCTCAAAGGCAGTGCATAATATTGTCACAGGTTACGAATCATGGATCTATGCATATGAACGGGAAACAAAACAGCAATCGACCGTATGGGTCTTTCAAGACGAGCCAAATCCAACAAAAGTTGTTCGTAGAAGAAGTACATCGAAGCAAATGATTTCGTTTTTTTCTTCGGTATAACCGGTCATGTTGCCACAGTGTCTTTAGTGAAACGTAGGACTGTTAATTCTGAGGGGTATACAACCATCTGTTTGCCAACAGTGTTCGAAGAAATGAGGAATGTTTATATAAGAGAAGACGGATCATTTTGCATCACGACAGTGCGAGCTCAGCTGAAACGATGAGCAATTTCACCACTCAAGCTGTCGAATTGATGGGCCATCCACCGTACAGCCCTGAGTTTGCACCCAATGACTTCTTCTTATTCCCTAGAATCAAGAAAAAAATGCGTAGTCAATGTTTTTCATCGCCCGAAGCAGCTGTTGAAGCGTTCAAAATCATGTTTTGGAGGTGTCTCAATCGGAGTGGAAAAAGTGCTTCGAAAATTGGTTTGTGCACATACCAATTGGTATTGATCTTAAAGGAGAATATTTTGAAAAACAATAAAACCATTTCCAATGATAAATTATTGTGTTTTTATGCGTGTTCTTATGCGTGTTCTAGAGGTGTTGTATGTTAAATCCGGAGGAAGCTATGGATTGAGGCTATACCAAAACGTAGACCGGTAAAATACGTTTTTATCTGGTAACTGATCAATCGTTATGAACTGTGAACAATTTCATATAGATTGGATGTAAAATAGGGTGGAGCGCGGAATTTTGTCTATTTTCGAATGAATTAAAAATATTATGAACCTTAGGAAAAGTTATTTTATGTTTTATTTTTATTGAATAGTAAGTGAGTTTTTAAACTACATGGTTTGAAATAGTTTGTAATAGTGCAAATGTCGACTGCTGCACACTGCTGCATACGTTTTCTAAAGCTTTCATGGACTCTAGCAAGCATACTGGTATTCTGCCAATTTTAGCCTCAATATTGTTAATTAATTCGGACTTCCAAGGTGTTGGGACGGTTGATAAACCCCCTTGACTTCAGGTAACCCCAAAGGAAAAAATCGCATGAGGCTAGGTCTGGTGAACGTGCCGGCCAGTTCACATGTTGGGGTTTGAACGCTTCAACAACATCTTCTGACGACGAAAATCGTTGACCACGCATTTTTTCTTGATGTGCGGAAATAACAAGAAGTTATTGGGTGCCAAATCAGGGCTGTACGGCGGATTACCCATCAATTCGACGTTTTGGCCTGTCAAAAAGGCGCTGGTTTGAGCCGATGTGTAAGAGCTCGCATTGTCATGGTGCTCAATGATTCGTCTTCTCTTGTTCGTTTTTCGAATTTCTCCGAAGACTTCGGCAAACAAATTGTGGTGTACCACTCAGACTTGACCGTCTAACACATGACCATTTTTGCCGAAGAAACAGGGGACCATTTATTTGCTTCGAAGTGCTTCTTCCACGAACAACTTTCGGCTCGTCTTCGAACCCCCACACGGTCGATTGCTGTTTTGTTTCGGGCTCATACATATACGAGTATATCCATGATTCGTCACCTGTGATGATCTTATAAACGTCTTTTGATCGCAATCGTATTTTTTCAAAATTTCTTTGCAGCGATTGTCAAATTGTGCGGAATCCAACGAGAACAAATCTTTTTTACGGCCAGGTATTCTTGCAATATCGAATGGATGCTAGTTGAAAGAAATGCCCAAGGATTCTCACGCTATGTCACTTGACGATCTTGCATTGTTCACGCACGGCATTAATGTTTTCTAGCACTACGGCCGTTTTTGGACGACCTTCGTCTTTGGCCACGATTGAATTCATTAAACCAGTTTTTCACAGTGCTATAGGATGGTGCTTCATCGCCATACAAAGATTTAAGTTCATCGATGCACTCTTGTCGTGATAATCCACATCCAATGTTGTGAAAAATGATCCACGAAAATGTCCAATTTTTTGCCAAATTGATGTTTTCAAGTCACTGTAAACAACACAAAAAAAGAAGAAAAAAAAATTGTTTTTTTTACCCTTAGGTCCCTTTCTCTATGCGCTGTCACATATGTCTATAAAATGTTCTTTGCTTACCACGTGTTCATTAGACTGGTCGCAATTTTTTTTTTTTTGAAATTTGATTGTTTGCGCTGCTTAAAATATGAGGTTTGGTGTAAGAAATCATGTCCTAATTTTTCAGATCAATCCGACGGTGCCTAGTCGTGCCTAGTTGGGCCCAAAGTTCCCCATATTATAAAAAAACATCTATTCAGTCAGATGTTTATAGTTATATTGAATAATGTGTAAGTTAATATAATGATAAAAAAATTATATATTTATTTGATTAATTTTATTGAGTTGATTAATTTATAAGAGAAGATTTGTTGTGAGAAGGATATAAATGGCGATAGTGTTCAACAACTTGGAGTAAGTACTGCTTATCTTTCTCATCGTATGTTAACGATTTATTGTAATCCGTGATGAATTTAATTGCTCTTTCTGCTGCATCATTCACAACATTCAAATGTTGACAGACAGCTTTTCCAGCGCAATAGTCATCCCTCTGCTGCCATTGAGAAGGTTCCGATTCTAATTTTGGATCTATGGCTAGTCGAGAAAAAAATTTCTTTGTCTGTGGAGAAACGTAATCTGATATATCTCTTGACGCGTAAGAGAAAATTTCATCCATATTGGCAACATTCCTTTTCGAAATTGTTTCATTATTTCCGTGTATGTCATTGCCGATGTCGAGTTTTTGGACCATCATCTTTTTTATTTCCAAAGACACGCTTTCATCAAAAAATGCAAGGCCAACAGTTTCTTCTGACAAATACCACAAATGGTTTCTTATTTTTTGCAATAATGCGGTCGAAACTTCTTTATCAAAATAAGACACAACGTTTTGAATGAAATCAAGATCTAGTTTTGGCGCTTCTATAGCATTCACACATCGGAACCAATAAGGAACATATATGATTGTCAAAAATAAGCAAATGCTCCGAAGACTTTTCAATTCCGTATCTGTCAATTTGAACTGTTCGCGAAATAGAAATATTTTGTAACAATAAATGCACTTTGCCATGAATCGTGCATGCGATGTAGCACCAGGCAAACGAAATTGTGAAAAATCTGGTACACGATCCCCAATAAAATGGAGTGTTAACCCAAGCAACTCTTTATAATCTGCACGCGCGTAATGGAGCTTTAACGCATTTATACAAAAATTCTTCAAATAATCTACGTGCGATGTTGTTAAAACTCGTACCACTTCTTCGTCCAAAATTCCACTCTTGAATGTGCTAGATTCAATGTGTTTCCAATACTTGGCAAATCTGTTGAAGAGAAGAACTTCTGGCCCGGATGTTTTCCCAAAATTCATGTCAAATACAGATTTGACCAACAATTCACTTATATGGTGGCGACATGGAAGAAAAAGTAGTTTTCGTCCTAATTTTTGTTCAAGCAAATATGCAGCGCCATTATGAACCCCAGTGTTAGTGGCTGTGGTATCAAAAGACACTATTTCTACTAATGCATCAAGTGACCATTGTTGCAAAAAATTGTAGGTGACGTCTGCTATATTTGCCCCAGAAGAATTTTCTATTTTGGGTATGCCGAGCAGTTTTTCCATACGTTCACTTGTCACAACGAGAGCCAGTCGATCTTTCTTTTCTGTACCCTTTATTTCTGGAAGGAGTTTCCCATCCCAATGAAGGACAAATACTTCAGGAATCTGCAATAAACAGTTTTAAAATAATATATAAAGCTTAATATAAAATCATCTATGATACTTACATTGAAATCATCGATAATCTGCTTAGCTTGTCTTCTACGATATTCTCTTCGCATTAAATGAAGCGTGGTACGATTTAATACAAGATTTTCTAATTTGATAGGTGTAACAGCAGGGAAAACATCTTGTACTTTATTCAGAATTGCATTAGCTGTTGCAGAAACAATATGCATAGCATCTCTTGTCGAAAGCTTGCATTTGTCCATGCTTGCTAGCATTCTGTCGTCAATGAAATTCACAGTACCGTATAATATTGTTTGTGATATATCTTTTTCTTGGATATCATTTATATTGTCTGAGACGTTTTCGGAGTCCGGAGAATCATTTCTTATTTCGGCTTCTATGTTATCTTCAACACTCATGGTTAATGCAGCTATTTTATTCATAAGAGAATTTTTTTTATAAAATCTATATAAATATAATAGCTTGTGAGTTAAATACCTTGAGCTTTATGTTTTTCAACACGCTTTTTTTCTTCTTCCAATAGTTTATCTTTACGTTTTTGTTTTTGCGTTAAAATTCTATCAACACCATACATTGTTCCTGGGCGACCTCTCTTCTCTGAAGCACTAGAAAATCTTTGTCTTCCTGTATTTTCATTATCTCTAGAGCATTTGGAGCTGCAACATCAAATATAAAATTTTCTATCTTGTCACGAAAATCTTGTTCTTGTTTGCGGTATTTTTCGTATGGGTCTTTACAATTTTTTTGAATATTTCTCCAGTTTTCATAAATTTTCCTCAATTTATGCACACAATTAGTTAGTTATGCACAATTAGTTAGAACAAGCAAAGTAGTTGTCAAGCAGAGTAGAAAATCGTCGATATAATTTCTTAGTATGTCCGGATGTTTGTATGTATGTCCTATTCTTTCCGCAACTTTATAAAGCCATCTGATGACATAGGAAGCTGAAATTTGGCATACTTAAAGTACTTTCTCTGCGGAAGATAGTAACGAAGTCAGAGTTTTGATTTTCGGTCTACGGGGCCGGCTTTTCAACTAGTATAACTATAAAGAGCTGACTGAATAGACGTTTTTTTATAATATGGGGAACTTTGGGCCCAACTAGGCACGACTAGGCACCGTCGGATTGATCTGAAAAATTAGGACATGCTTTCTTACACCAAACCTCATCTTTTAAGCAGCGCAAACAATTAAATTTAAAAAAAAAAAAATCCCATACAAGATGCGACCAGTCTAGTGTTCATGCTTAAAGTAAGCCGGTTTTTGGTTGGTTGAAGTAACATTTTATAAAAGTTGTTCGAGATGGAAATTAATATGTCCCGTCTTTTCTGATATATTTAAACCGGATCTTTGTATTGAAACATGGAAAGACATATGAGAACTTTATCTGAGTTGTGCTGTAGGACCGCAAATCCAAAGGGGACTTTGTTTGGAGCTATTCAAAAACAAGAATCGATATGGTTCATTTTACAAGAGATGTGTGTTGGTAGATCTTAATGCGCTACAAAAAAGACAAGCTGATGGTTATCGCCTAATGGAATCAGGTATTAATTCTGAATCTATCAGTACTTATAGTCGGTTAGAAAAATCTTCACTACAAAAAACTATTATGAGAAATAAAATTGGGAACACAAATTTGGGAGAAATTGTTTTTCGAAACAAATTCGCATTACAAACATGAAATCTCACTCACAAACATCAACAAATTAGTCATAATAGGAAAGTCCTTACGTCTATTCTGGTGAAAATGTATGCCCACTATGGCTGAATGGCGCGGACCCTTGAAAACAAAGAACAGCCTTTATATGACTATAGTGAAATGCCAAATTCATTCGCGTATATGGATTTCGTTTATACGATTCTGTTATGTGGCTTAATGTATGTTTAAACAAGTACGTATCTTTGATGTGCTCACACTTTCGACTGACCTCAATTTCACATATATACATTAAGATGGGCCCACCGTTCTGAGTATTGCTTCACCCAACCGGCGAAAACTTCAGCATAATAGTTTTTAAAGACCCATAATGTACAACTTCATTTTAATCAAAAAACTTTTACATTTCACCGAACTTGGCTTACTTCTTATACGAGTAGGCCGGAGCCCCGCAATAGGCGATAGAATTCTCATAGGTTAACCAAGTGCTCCCCTGAAGGACCCAAGTACATCTAGACATACTCATTCATCCTCCATGGTTGACGGTGGCATAAAATGAATATCTGCTATAAAAATTGGAGCTATCACCCAGAGTGTGTTGGAGTATGAATGGAATGTTCGGAAAAATTTGTATGTATAGCGTGATCCATCTAGAGGTATTTTTTCAGCACAAAAAAAATATATAAAAATTCAAATCAAATATGGATTCTTTATTGGTAATTTGAAAGGACGTTTTACGGCATTTATTTTTTGAGCGTTTGGTAAGAAACGGGAAGATCCGCTGTTTTCGACCACAATTATGTTCAGTGATGAGGACCATTTCTGGGTCAACGGCAAAGTCAATAACCAAGATTGCCGCATGTGGCCTGAAGAGCAACAAGAAGAGGTTCAAGAGGTGCCCAGAGAAAACCACGATTCGGTGCGGTTTATAAGCTGGTGGAATCATCGGTGCATATTTTTTCAAAAATGATGATGGCCGGAACGTAACCGTGAATGGTGCTCGCTATCGCGCCATGATATCGATCTTTATGCTACCTGAAATTGAAGCCCGTAATATTGACGACACTTGGTTTTGAACAGGACGGTGCCACTTGCCATATAGCTATTCAAACATTGGATCTATTATGAGGTCATTTCGAAAAGCAGCTAGTTTCACGTTTTTGACAGGTGAGTTGGCCGCCTAGATCGAGTGATATCACACCTTTAGACATTTTTCTTTGCGGTTACGTAAAGTCCAAAGTCTATGCTGACAAACCAGCTACGATTCAGGTTTTGGAAGCCAACATTACGCGTGTCATTAAAGCCGTACCGGTCGAAATGCTCGAACGAGTCATCCAAAATTGGAACCTCAGAATGGAAACCACGAGGCTTAAGCTTCGTTTTCATTATGTCAAATTCAATGGCAAACAGAAATGGCACATTCGTCGACATTTGCATTTGGTGTCAAACGCGTTTTCACTACAACGTCATAACTGACACAAAATCCAAATGGCAACATTTGACATCCACATTTGTTGTCAGTCATTTGCCACACCGTTTTCATTATGCTAGCTAAACACATCTGTCGTCATATGATTTTTGCGAGAAGAAGAAGAAATTAATTGAAATTTTTGTGTCAAAAGCGACGTGGTAGCAAAATTTTCAATTTTTTTTAAACAACAAAATGTCCATGTATAAGCAAATTGCCGTCGCAGCGGCATTTACTTTAAAGGAATGGAAAGAAAAGGTCCACTTCGTTGTGACCTCCGATCGCGTTAGCTCCAGTTCGGAAGCCACTTCCTGCCAAAGCGCCTCACGTAAATTGCGGTCCCTGTATTCTTTGGTGAGGTAGTCCCAGGTTCCAGGGCGCAATTCGACTGCCTCAATCAGCCGCTCCGTCTGCTCGCTCGTCCAAATGTGCTGTAATTTGCGCACCCTCTTTTTCGAACTGGCGACGTCTTCCACATTCATGATTAGCACATCGTCCATGTCTATTCTATAATTCCAGAAGTCCGTTCTTGGCGCGATTTCCTCCTTTGCCCGTTTTCTTCCTTCGCTTGTTGAAAATGCCAGCAAAATCAGCTGTTTGCATGCCAAATGTGTTTGCATTTGCCAACATGTTGGCAAATGAATTCTCCTTGTCAAATGATGCCATATCGGTCAATTGTCATAAATTTACCCGTTTTCACTTGACTGCCATTTCGTTTGACAAAGCATAGTCATATATGACGTCAAACGTAAATGTCACCATATGACTACCCGTTTTCACCTAACTGACTACATTTGCCATTGAATTTGACATAATGAAAACGAAGCTTTAGGTGCGGCCAACATTTGAAGGAAATTTTATTCAAAAAATAAATGCCAAAAAATGTCTTTTCAAATTACCAATACAGATTCCACACTTGATTTGAATTTTTTTTTTGTTCTGAAAAAATGCTTCTAGATGGATCACCCTATATAAATAAAGCAACTATTTTTTTAAAAGAAAGACAACATTTTGGTCACGGTTTAACTCATACTATAATCCTAAGTAGCGCAAATATATACTTACAGTGAATAGTGACAATCCTTAAATTTCATCAAAAAAAATTGGTATGTCAATTTTATAACCACTCAAATGAAAATTTTATAAATAAGCCGCACTATTTATCAGATATTGCAATGATATTAATGGATGAAAACAACATCAAAATTCGGGCACTGTATCGTGTATGTGTGTGTGTGTAGTGTAGACTGTATGCAGTGTGGGGGATTTTTAGTGTTTTCGGTGGAAAATTCTATTGTCGGCAGTTCTCGTTAAATGCGAAACTGCCTGACCTAAAGTACATAGCTGCTAAACATATACTCGTATGTAGTTATAGTTTATTCTTGTTTGGTGTCTTATGATGGTGAAGTGGTGCTCACCGATACTGCAGTCACCCTGCTGTAATTTAAAGTCTTTTTAACTGTTTTTTGAAACAATTTTACTATTTTTTTTGCAAATATGTGTGCTTATTTCATCGCCTAATAACGAAAATATTTTCAATGAACAGCTTATATTTTTTTGTAATTATGTGGAATTTTATCTACATTATTTTGGATAAACGGCTAGCAGCTTTCTTTGTAAATATGTGAAATTGTTTATCGCTTGCAATCGGAAATATTTACGATAAACAACATACGAATATTTTTGTTTATAGGTGAAATTTTTTGTTTGCATTTTTAAATTGAACCGAAAAAATGTTTTCTGTTCACTAATGACCAGCCCCAACATGATTTTACTTATCCGTATTCGCAGAATAAGGAATATCTTTACGATCTTAAATAGGTCATTTATTATAATATTTTGCTGCATTTTATTGCATGACTCATGAGAATTCGGACATGAAATGACATCTCCAACAACTTCTTAATGGCTATTCAACGATGCTCCAAAAAAACTGTATGTCGGTTATTACTCACTTCTAGTATTCCTTGAATAATTATTTTCTACAAATTACAAATTTTGAAATTAAAAGGCTTGTGATGTATGAAGCTAAACAGTTTCTGTATACTAAGACATTTTAAAAATTGGTGGTAAAGTTTTGAAGTTTTCGCCTTAGGCCGACGCCACGCAATGAGCGGCAAAGCGGCAGAGCGGCAAATTTGAGCGGCACTTGGCTTATTACTGAGCGTCATTTTTAAGCGGTTAGTTGTTAAAATGCCATTGACAAGTGAGGTTTGTTTTATGTTATTACGCGAAAATCGTATTCTTATTTATAAGAAGTTAACGCGCTTAAGAAAAAGAAGATTTGGTGTTCATCCAATTCATCGAGCAAGGCTACATTATGACGAATTTAACCACTTATATAGAAATCTACGCAAATATGCTGACAGATTTTGGCAATACTGCCGTATGTCTGTGGAATCCTTTGATTCACTGTTGAAAAAAGTTAAACCGAGATTGACAAAACAAAGAAAAGTAAAGGTGCAGAGCAAAGGCTTGTTTTAAGTTTGAGCAAGTTTTTTTTATTTGTTTTCTTTTGATTTCAATTTTTGTAAAATTAAACTTTGTATTTCTCCTCGAAAAACTGCAGCTCGTCATTGTCCTCTCTTCTTTCCACCTCCCTTTTAAACATTTCTATCCTTTCTTTTTCAATTTAAGAATATTTTTATAAATTGGTAATCTGTCTTGCCACAATAGAGGACAACTTTGCACAGAAGAAATTAAAATCTCAGCATTCACTTTGGTATGTTTTTTTTTTGCCACTCAGAAACCAACTGAAAATTACAGCAAGTTCTATTTCTGAGCTACGCTGCCTAGCCGCTCAGACATGCCGCCCAGTGCGTGGCCAATTCAATACTATTTCATGTGTTTTAATTTTTAGCCGCTCACCGCTTTGGCCTTAGCGACCACTTTCTCGTTTATGAAGCAAGTATCAATCGAACACGCCTAATATGTATTACAGATACTTTGAATAATTTTCTTTCAGAAATAGAAAATGGCCCGCTAATATGTTGCAAAAAATTAAATGGCTACTTGTTTTGAGTGGCTTCAGATTCCAGTTTTACTCACAATTTAACTTTGAATTGGCTGTAAAAAATAAAAACTGATGATTTTTTCAAATTTGATTCTACTTAATATAAAGTCGGCGACCAGTTAGTATTGAAAACCAAATCGGGTCAAAGGGACACAGGTTGACCTTTAAGAGACTTAAAATACAGAGGACCATTTTTTGATATTTCCATAGGGTAGGCTATTTAACATTTTAAATTTGAGTCGGCTGTAAAAAAAAGTACTGATAACTTTTTCAAATTTCTGGTTTTATTGGAAAGGTTGAACTCATTTAATAATGGAAAACAATGCCATTCATATGACTACCTCAACTGGCTCGGAAGTACGAGTACCTCATCCGATCAACCCAATTTTTCAGTACATTTTCGATTGCTTCTGGCCGAATCTCTTCAATGGCAACTACGATTTCATGTTTCAATTGTCTCTGGATACTTTGCGTAACATTTATCCTTAATGGCTCCCCACAGAAAATACTTGTAATCCAAAGGGCTTAAATCACCGCCAATTGACATCAAAATTTCGTCTGATTATTCGATTTCCAGAAACAATGCGTAAAATATTGATGGTTGTGTGACATGTGGCCCCGTCTTGTTGAAACCAAATGTCGTCCAGGTCATTCTCTTAAATTTTGGGAAACAGAATTTTTGATGATAATGGCGGCTCCTTGCTCATTATTGAAGAATAATGGTTTAATGATGCCGCAAGTCCAAAATCCACTACAAACAGTAACTCGTTGTGGATGGATTGGCGTCTCAAGAGTCATGTGTGTGTTCTTTGAACGCAGAATGAGGCAATTTTGCTTATTGAAATGCCTCCGAGATGAAAATGAGCTTCATCTGAAAACTCGATTTTTCGGTAAAATTCTTCATATCCTGCCAAACAGTTTTCAGTTTGGCAGGATATGTGATAACGCATTGGATGGTGATCTATTATTAAATGACAAAGTTCAACCTTTTCACTAAAACCAGAAATTTCAAACAAATGACTTTTTTAGCGCTGATTCAAATTTAAAACTTTAAATGGCCCTTCCTTTAATTTAACTGACCGTGTTTGATTGACAACTCGGTTAGGAGGTCGGTAACGCGATAAATTCACACCATTGTGCAAGAACATAAAAATGAGTTTGCTTAAAGGAAAACTTAGACAATTTGCGTTAAAACTTGTTTGCTATAAAAAAGAAAACTTTTGGCTAGAATGTTATTCAAGAATAACAATTAACGATTTAAAGCGAGCTTGGTTATTACCCGCTTAAAGTATTTCTTGAATAGCTTTTTTTCTTCAAATTGCAAATTTTCAAATCAATCGGTGTATGGTGAATGAAGGCATTTAGTTCGTGTAGACAAAAATTTCCAAAATTTCTCTCGTGGTAGACTTAGCTACCACGTACTCGTTTAATAAACGAGTACCAATAGAACACGCCTACTTTTTAAGAGTTGGTCCTCCCTATATAACTGAATTAGTTGGGTAAAGTTGTTCAGAGCTCACTGGTCCTTAATGTCATGTTGTGGTTATTTAAAAAATAAGACAAGATTTTCGTCGCATTGACCGGGACCCAATCTAATAAGGATGTGCACTTGTTTGTACTGCTGATGAATTTGTACAAAGTACAAATATAAAATATTTACAGTCATTTTTGGAGGGTTTTTTAAAATGGGAATTGAGTTTGAAATTGGAAAAGCTTACAAAAAAATACGCGAAATTATAAAAAAGGCCAACGGAAATGAAATATATTACACAGGAGTATTTAAAAATGTTTCGCTGACACATGGACACAGTTACAAATGCACATACACACGCACACACATTCGAATATACAAATTAATCTTCATCTCATTTCAATATGGTGGCAATGATGATGACGATGACACATCATTTATTCTCGGTGTGTGCATAAAATATCAAGTGTCATTTGCGGACTATTAAAAAGTATTTTTTAATTTGCGAGTTTTTTGTTCGTTGTTCTTTTCGGGCAGGCTTGTTGTTCTGTGTGTTCAAATATTTAAAATCGTTCAAAGATAGGTTCTGTTGGACAATAATATCGTACGGTTGGAGGCAGTTCAAATAATTGGACTGTCTCGGGCAGTTTAAGTAAATTGGACTGTGGGGCATATTTTGATAGATGGCGTACTTGGGTATAGCTTGATTGTACACGCAGAAAAAAAGTATGGTTGGGGTGACAATATTCGAAGAGGATCATACTATTGTTGGGTATATGGTTGTGACACAACAATATTATGATCCTCACAACAATAGTATGATTCCCACATAACCATACTATGATCACCACAACCATAGTATGATCCTCACAACCATAGTATGATCCTCACAACCATAGTATGATTCACACGCAACCATACTATGATTCACAATCAACCATACTATTATCCCCAAAATTATTTATTAGGATTGTTTATTGTTGTTATTCAAAAATAGAGGTTTCTATGAATTGTTTTTATTAAATTAAATTGCATTACTATTAGTTCATAGCCAGAATTGAAGCCATGTTTTTATTAAACATTTCATTCAAGAAACAAAAATATATTTTCCAACGGTCAAAAATACTTTTAGTTGCCAGCAGGGATGAATGCTACTTCACCATCCGTAGACACCAAGTAACGAATGTGATTAAACCATGATCAATGGTTATATACTAAAGTGCAGTGCAGGCAAATTTTGAATAAACGAGACCCAGTCGGTATTAGAGTGTTTCACCGAACAAAGTAAACACAATAAAAATCCCTCGAACTACCTTCCGATTGTTGTTGTTTTTTTAATGGACAGCAACCATTCACTGAATCGTGTGTATGTTTTTTTTTGTATATCAAAAAAACATACGCACACACATACATGTATGCTCTACAAAACCTGTTTTGTTATGTTCATAGTCACAACCATACTGTATTATTGCCGTAATCATATTTTTGTTAACGTAAATTTTAAACAACAATACTTTTGTTGCACCAAACATGTTTATATGGTTGCTACAACCATATTTTCATTTGTAAATTTGGCAATAATACTATTGTTACATTTCAACAATAGCAATATTGTCGCAATCATACTATTGTCAAAATGAAATTCCAAAAACAATACTATGGTTGCGACGAACATGCTTTTATTGAAGAGAACATATTATTGTTGCAGTGACCATAGTGTAACCATATCTTTTCTCTGCGTGTACTTAATGCGGTCTGACTTACCCAGGATTGCACGGACTCTCTCTTACTTTTACCTAGTGATTTTAACCAAAGGGTATAGCATGAAATTGTAAGCAAAATATGCCATGGAAACACAAATGAAAACGTGGTTAAGTTCTGTCAGGTCGAATCTTATGTGTTCTCCAGCGTTGCCTTCCTATTGCAATGGCAAAAATAATAATAATGCCATAAGGGTAAGAATCAAACTTTTTTCTTGGAACTAATCACCTACGTAGTGTGACTTTTGGAAAGAAATCTACATCTTCCGCTCTTATTATTTTAAAGTACCTTGCATGAATCCATCACTTTTGCGCAATGTGGTAACCTGTTTTGGTTTTTACAGGCATATAGTTTTTTTTATATAGTTAGAAAATTGTTTTATTTAGTTTTAAAAAGGTCCGTATTTTTAGCCAGTATAGTCCACGCGTTCTAGAATTATATTGGGCTTTCTTAGAGACCGCAATATACGAGTTTTTGTAGGTGGGCTCTCATCCAACGAACATAGGCTGAGTACCCATATGTGCTAATCGACGGTTGATTGACTATTTTTACCATACGGACCACGAGAGCTAAAATGTTCAGCACCTATGCCAGTTTTTAATATACTTACTAAAGCTCAACTACTAGGTCATATCAATAATTCCGTAACTTCTATATCTTCCCTCGTAGTTATAATTAATGCAACACTACTCCTATAAAGTACCAGCTGTTAATAGACTACAGTCAAATTTTGAAAGTATTTCGTCATTTAGTATGTGTTGAACAGCTGTTCATCAAAGATACAACCTCGTAGATTTTGTTAAAAATGGATAAAATGAAGTGCTCACTAAGCTTTTTTTGTTGCGGAAATCAATTTTTTTTGCAATCAAACCAAGAAAAAGCTTGGTAAATACCATGGAGACTCTGCACCATCGATTTCAATGGTAAAAAGGTAGTCTACTGACTTTCGTTATGGTCGCACAAATACAAATGACACTAAACTTTCTGGACGGTCACTTGAGGTCAGTACACCCGTAAATGTCGAAAAAATCCACGATATGGTTTTGGCCGGTCGAGGAGTAAAAGTGCTTGATATTGTTGATGTCATACGCATTTAATATGGCAGTGTGGTTTCGATTTTACATGATCAGTTGGGTTTAAGAAAGCTGTCAGCAAAGCTTACAACACTCCACAGACCAAGCAGCAGTCAAAGCAATGGGTTTCTCCGGGTGAACAGGCTCCGAAGAAAACCAAGGTGACTTTGTCGGCCAATAATATAATGGCAACAGTTTTTGAGATGCACGCAGAATAATCTACATCGATTACCTTCAAAAGGGAAAAACAATAAACGCCGAACATTATGCCAACTTATTGGACCGATGTAGGGAGGATTTAAAAAGAACGACCCCATATGGTCAAGAAAAAAGTTCTTTTTTTTATCAAGATAATGCACGGGTGTACTCGTGCGTAGCCTCAATGGCAAAATTGCATGAATTTGTACCCCATCTGCCATATTGTCCGGATTTAGCACCCAGTGACTATTTCCAACAATGAGCTCCAACGTTGAAATTATTTATCAAACAAATGCCTATTTTATGGACCTCGAAGAATCCTATTTTTTGAAAGGGATACAAAAATTGAAGAAACGTTGGACTAAGTGCATTGAGGTAAACGAGGATATTGTTAAAAAATAATTTTTTGGTTGTGTTTTATTCGAAAAGTCATGGAATTATTGATATGGCCTCGTATCATACCCCATTTAAACCACTGCTCGTGCACAATAAATGTTGTTTTGTTAAGCAAATACTCAGACAGGTGTATTTTTTTCTTATTCTCTTAAAGGGAAACTATTCGCCCCAGTGCCGATTTCACGGAGTTACAATTCCAAACTTCTAATTTATGACATAAGACATCATTACTCATTCTTATGTTCTAGATCAGCGAGTTGTGCATTATAATATATTACTTGTATATATTATAATTAATTACTTGTATATATATATAATATAATATACAAGTAATTAAATATAAATAATGAATGATATAATTAATTTCCCAATTTTCCTGCTGGGTATTTCCAAAGAGAGATGTGGCAGTTATCCACTTTTATTTTGCTAATCATTGTGGTTTTTCAACTGGTTTGAGTTTTTCGGAACCATACCGACCATTTAACAAATTTTAAGATTGATTTTATTGTCATCAAAGCATCTACTGCCTATAAAGTTAAGTATCCGCTCTTAAAAAACCGACTCCTCTTCGTCTGCGACCTGGCAACTTCTGCAATAGTCTCTGCGCTACCATAGTCCCGAATAAGCAGTGCCCCGTGAGAACACGATTGCATTTATCAGTTTGACGAGCGGGATGTGTATGTCTGGGAGTTGTTGCTCCGACCACTGCCCCTGAGCCCATTCTGGCAACTTCGTCTGCTATCTCGTTAACCGGTATGATGCTGTGACCCGGTCCCCATGTCAACGTAATGTTGTCAATATATCTCCGAATTCATATGAGTGGCTCAATGCATCCCTTCACATATTTTGATTTCACTGTCCACACAGTCGAGCGGCTTTGCCGCTTGCCATGAATTCCACATTTATTCGGATATTCGACGGACGTATGCTTATTTCCAGAATCTTGTCTGCGGCTGTATTGATTGCAAAAATCTTTGCAATTAATTTATTTGTAGTAACGTACAATTAGTTTTTAAAGTGGATGAGCACAGCTTGAATTTCGGGCCTCAATAACGACTCAACGCATTAAAGTCATCCTGTTTATAATGTTTTTTTGTCTCTAAAATTTTTGACAACCATAACATCTTTAGCCATTTCATTAAAAAAAATAAGTAAAGATGTTTCAAGACCGATTTACCTTTGACGTCTTTTTATGACCCACAACTAAGGACACCCTTTTGATTTACCTCAACTCTTTTGCTGAAGGCAACGCCACTTACTCATACCGTGTAAATATGTTGCCATTATCGACAGCTTATGCAAAAATTGCAAACAAACTGTAAAATGCATACAATTTTCTGCTATAACTACAGGTTTATAGAAAACGAGCGGGGGGAAAAAAGGAACAAACAAAAAAGCCAAAAACAAAACACGACTGCGTGCGTCATTACCAAAGTTCTTACGTGTTGCAAGAAACATGGTCTTGTGTCTGGAACATAAGCATGCTAAATAACATATGGCAGAGGTTTCGGTGTCTCTATCAAAAACAAAAAGGAAATTAAACTAAGGATACACAGACGTACATTTGTATGTACTCGTATACAAGTACATTATTCCGGAGCGGCACTATTTTTTGGTAAGCATTTTTTTTCCAGTAATTCACAAAAATGCCAAGGAGTAATTACAGGTACTCTCTCAGGGTTATTTTAATCCACAATAATGCCTCAGAGAACCTAAAATCTCGTAAGGTTATTTTTATACTTGGGTCTAACATGGATATGACCGAGCATTCTTATACCGCGTACGCAAAAACCCTTTCAATTTTCTCCTTTCAAATATATGTATGTCCATTTCAAAAGAAACGTCCCTGCAAGTTCAAAAAAACTGCATACGCCAATAAATTGATTTTATTTTCAGCATGATAAAGACCCAAAACATTTATTTTATATTTATTTCTTTAATAACATATTAATATGTTAACATTAAAGTGCCTCAGCGCCACTAGGCAGGGCATTTTAGAGGCTATCTGGCAACCCTTCTATTTATAATTAGTTATGTTCAGAACAATGAAAAAATGAAAATAAAAAATATATGCGTATACAATTTTGTTGTTAATGAAATGTACTTTCAAAACCCAAACTACAAGGTGATTATATCATATTACGAGTAGGTATAATTGTGGAAATTTAATACCACCAACCATCCGATAGCAAATGTGTAATCCTTCAAGCAGGAAAATGTAACATTTATGTAAAAAATAGTTTAAAAAGAGATTTTTTGTCATATAAGTATATATAATATCACATAAGTATTTTGCCTTTTTAATTGTAATTTTATTTACATCTTTACATTTATTGGATTCAATTTGTTTTAGGAAAGACATTGTTAGCTAAAAAAAAATCTAAGCGCCTTAGCATTAATTTCAAGAAATAATCCACTCTTCTTGCAAAGCCCTTTTAACATATCTTACGACGTAATATGAAGTTCTCTTACATTTTCCTGCTTGAAGGATTACACATTTGCTATCGGATTCAAGTCCGGACTTTTTGACGGGTTTAGCAAATGCTTGGTGGTATTAAATTTCCACAATTATACCTACTCATAATATGATATAATCACCTTGTAGTTTGAATTTTGAAAGCGCATTTCATTAACAACAAAATTGTATACGTATATATTTTTTATTTTAATTTTTTCATTGTTCTGAACACGAGTACGCTGAGGCACTTTAATGAAAATGCGAATATTTATCATCGATGCGCTCAAACAAAGTCTCGAAGCAATTTTTCCACTTCGATTGAGACACCTCCAAAACATGGTTTTTGAACGCTTCAACAGCTTCTTCTGGCGACGAAAATCGTTGACCATGCATTTTTTCTTGATGTGCGAGAATAAAAAGAAGTCATTGGGTGCCAAGTCTCAGATGACCCATCGGCGGATGACCCATCAATTCGATGTTTTGGTCGGTCAAAAAGGAGCTAATTTGAGCCGATTTGTGAGAGCTCGCATAGTCATGGTGCTCAATGATTCGTCTTCTCTTGTTCGTTTATCGAATTTCCCCGAAGACTTTAGGCAAATAAATTGTGGTGTACCACTCAGAATTGACCGTCCTACGATGTTCAAGCGGAACAGTCGCCACATCACCAGCTTTGCCGAAGAAATAGGCGACCATTAGCCATTGGCGACCATTGGATTTGGCTCGTTTTCGAAGACCCACACGGTCGATTGCTGTTTTGTTTCGGGCTCATACGCATAGATCCATGATTCGTCACCTGTGGCAATCTTATAAACGTCTTTCGAAGCACCGCGATTGTATTTTTTCAAAATTTCTTGGCACCAATCGACACGAGCCTTTTTTTGAGCTATTGTCAAATTGTGCGGGATCCAAGGAGAACAAACCTTTTTCACGGCCAGGTGTTGATGCAATATAGAATGTATGCTGGTGAAAGAAATGCATAAGGATGCCTCTATTTCACGGTATGTCACATGACGATCTTGCAATATCAGTCCACGCACGGCATCAATATTCTCTGGCACAACGGTCGTTTTTGGGCGACCTTTTTTGTATGCTGGTGAAAGAAATGCATAAGGATGTCTCTATCTCACGGTATGTCACATGACGATCTTGCATTATCAGTTCACGCACGGCATCAATATTCTCTGGCACAACGGTCGTCTTTGAGCGAGCTTCGGCCACGATTGAAGTCATTAAGCTAGTTTACACAGGGTCAACAGAATTAACACAGTGCTAAAGGATGGTGCTTCATCGCCATACAAAGATTTAAGTTCGTCAATGCTCTTTTGTCGTGATAATCCACATCGAAAGTTGTGAAAAATGATCGCACGAAAATGTTCACGAGTTAATTCCATTTTGTTGCCCAAATTGATTAATTCAAGTTACTGTAAACAACACAAATGATGGTCGTACTTATAAACGTTCTGAGTACGTTTATGCTTAAAAATATCAAACTTTCGAATGGAAATGCCAAATGGCCTGAAATATATATAGCAACCCTCGTATGTCTAAATCGGTTCAAAAGTTATTTTGAGTCGATCGGTAAAATGTTCACTGGTACATCAAACATTTCTCTGGGCTTTACAAACATCGGCCCAACTCATGATATCCTCACAACGACTACTGTTGCTTTCTTCAAAATGCTTAAATCCTTACTTTTTGAAGTATTAAAGAATTGTTTGTGATTGAGTCCACAAATTCTTTATTTGAAAATTCTCCAAACTTTTTCCGATCCACAACTACACATTTATCATTAATTCCCATAAAAACGTCCACTGAATACACAACCTATTAATTTGGTAATGCATGTCCTAAACAATATTTTTAGATCAAAACCATATGCGCCCTGGTCTAATGTACATAAATTCATAGTGGTTGTTGACGATGGTTTTAGTATGTAAACGAGTGACTTTGACAAGACATGCATGCTAGAACATGATACGTCTGCCATTAAAGGCTAACGCTTTTGTCGACATTTGAATGAGTCTTTTCATGCCTTCTTGGCTGCCTTTCAAACCAGCTTAGGTTGTCCTTTTTGTGGTATAGAAGTAATTTTACCGCAAAGAAAAAAAAACCCTTTTTACACACTTTAATAACATTGCAGGGCATTGCTTAGATTTCTTTGGCAAAATGAATAATTTAAAAACGATTTAATGAGGGGCATATGCTTCAAAAAATTGTTTGAATTTTAAGGTTAAGTATGTAATAATTAACAAAAAAAGGTGATATACAAATTTTAAATCTGAATCGCCTTTAAAAAAGTACTGATTTTTTTTTCAAATTGCTGGTTTCATTGGAAAGATTGAACTTTGTCATTTAATAATGGAGTACCATCCGATGCGTTTTCGCTTTGCCCAATGGGCTGAAGATTGAAGAGATGATCAATCAAATCAAGTTTTTAGTTGAAGCTCATTTTCATGTTGGTGGCTACGTTAATATGCAAAATTGACGTATATGGGGTTCTGAGATCCCACACGTGACTATTTTGAGAAGCCAATGCTTTCACAGGGAGTCACTGTTTTGTGTGGATTTTAGGTCGGCGGCATATTTGGGCCATTATTCTGTAAAAATGAGCTAGGAGGCGCCGTTATCGTCAACAGTGAGCGTTACCGCGACATGCTCAACGAATTTTAGTTGCCAAAAACTCATGAGAATGACATGAGCGACACTTGGCTTCAACAGGACGGGGCCACATGTTACACAGCCAACGCAAACATCGATATTTTACACACTGTTGAGAAAATCAAATAATCAGCCGACATTGTGATGTCAATTGGCCGCCTCGGAGCTGTGATTTGAGCCCATTAGATTATTTTCTGTGGGGTGCTATTAAGGATCCATCCTGAGACCATTGAAACGTTGAGACATGAAATCGAAGTTGCCAAATATACTAAAAAATTCGGTTGATAGAATGAGATTCCGCCCAGCCAGTTGTGGTAGTCATATGAATAATATTATGTTCCATTATAAAACGGCAGCCTTTTTAATAAAACCAGAAATTTGAAAAAAAAATCATTATTTTTTTTACAGCCGATTCAAATTTAAAATTTTAAATGGCCCACCCAATATACCTTTTATTAGCAACGTTTTTTACTACGGCTAGATAACTTAGAATGGAAGGCAAAAACGCAAAAGATAGGTAATTTCTTAACAAAAGGGGTAAATTTTAGTCATATGTATAGGGAAAGTGACTGTGCTCGACCAAAAGGTCTGAACGTGAAGCCGAATAAAACGAAAATCTGACTATTTACAGGGGAAGTTTGCGATTCGAGGTCTACGTTTCTTTGAAAAACAATTTTAATATCCGACAAGGTCAAGTACTTGGAAGTAATTTTGGACAGAAAACCAAGGTGGAATACCACAGAAACGACGAGCGAACTAGACTCACAAATGTTGGACACTATCTAGAAGAGCTTTTGTCTCTAAACGGGGCCTAAATGCAAAGATGACATACTGGCTCAGCAAAATGGAAATTAGACCTTTTCTAACCTACGAGTGCACATCAGAAGAGTGTTGGCCATAAGTGGAAATAGAGTACATTTTAAAAACATTTCAAATGTTCCAACAAATTTGTTGTCTTAGCGTAAGCGGAGCGATGAAGATTTTCTTTGCCTTTACATACAACACCCAAAAAAACTAGAAACCAGAAAAACCTACAGAAAAAAAACTGAGTATAACGACAAATGTGTCAGCGCATAGAGAAAGGGACCTAAGGGTAAAAAAATCAATTTTAATTTTTTTTGATGTGGACAACATCTGCACATCGAATGAGACCGATCCCATGTCCCAAAAGTGTTCCCTCCCAGAGATATGAGCGTTTTATGAAAGTGAAGTCGACGATTCTACACCAAAGATACACGTATTTAAATCTTTAAAATGGCTCTCCTGAATAAAACTGGTTTTTACCCTAAGGTCCCTTTCTATTTAGCGCGCCACATATCGAGTATTAGCTGGTTTTAAGAAACCGACTGTCAGGTTTGGACATAAAAACCGAAATGTCTTTTTGCAGTTTTGGACACTCTAGCAAGAATATCGGCGAAAAACGTCCACAACACACTGGGGAATAGTGAAGCCGTTAGAAAAACAGAGAAGATCCTGTAGAAAGACCCAGACGAGGACATTGTCGAACTTCAGCAAAATAGAGATCCAAAGTAAGATCATGGGTATTCGAAAAGGACACACCGGCTTTCTGGAGCTTCTAAATAGGATGGAAATAGTAGATAACAGCGTCTGCTGGACATGCGGGAAGAATAAGAAATTTTACAGCGCACAACCGGCCAAATATCGGTTCGGGTCAAAGAACATGGGCAGAATAGATCTGTGCCTCTTTTACAAACTTTGCCCTGCAGAACTTTGCTTTTAAAAATATTAGTTAAAAACCAATAATTCGTTGTAGACGTTTAAGTTTTAGGCGGCGTTAATGTTGACTGATTAAAAGGCGAAAGTGTGTGAAACTGTAGGAACTTTATACGAGGGTTGCTATCTATATTTCGGCCTAGGAAACACTAGGTGTTGCCTGGCGCCATCTAACATTTCCATTGAAAAGTTTAGCATTTTTTAGCATAAACGTACTCAGAACGCTTTGACGTATGACCATCATTTGTGTTGTTTACACTGACTTAAAAAAATCAATTTGGCAAAAAAATGGAATTAACTCGTGAACATTTTCCTGCGATCACTTTTCACAACTTTCGACGTCGATTATCAAAAGTGTATCGATGAGCTTAAATCTTTGTATGGCGATGAAGCACCATCCTATAGCACTGTGAAAAACTGGTTTAATGATATCAATCGTGGCCGACGCTCGTATGAAGACGAAGGTCTTCCAAAAACGGCCGTTGTGACAAAGAACATTGATGCCGTGCGTGAACTGATAATGCAAGATCGTCATGTGAAATAGAGGCATCCTTGGGCATTTCTTCCACCAGCATACATTCGATATTGCATAAACACCTGGCCGTAAAAAAGATTTGCTCTAGTTGGATCCCGCACAATTTGACAATCGGTCAAAAAAAAAAGCTTGTGTCGATTGGTGCAAAGAAATTTTGAAAAAATACGATCGCGGTGCTTCAAAAGACGTTTATAAGATCGTCATAGGTGACGAATCGTGGATCTATGCGTATAAGCCCAAAACAAAACAGAAATCAACCGTGTGGGTCTTCGAGGACGAGCCAAATTCAACGAAAATTTTTCGTGGAAGAAGCCCTTCGAAGCAAATGGTCGCCTGTTTCTTCGGCAAAACTGGTCATGAGACGGCTGTTCCGCTTGAGCAAAGTAGGACGGTCAATTCTGAGTGGTACACCACAATTTGTTTGCCTGAAGTCTTGAGAGAAATCATTGTGCACCATGACAATGCTAGCTCTCACACATCGGCTTAAACCAGCGCCTTTTGAACGGCCAAAACGTCGAATTAATGGGTCATCCGCCGTACAACCCTGACTTGGCACCCAATGACTTCTTTGTACTACCGCACATCAAGAAAAAAATGCGTGGTCAACGATTTTCGCGCCAGAAGAGGATGTTGAAGCGTTCAAAAACCATGTTTTGGAGGTGTCTCAATCGAAGTGGAAAAATTGCTTCGAGAATTTGTTTGAGAGCATGCAAAAGTGTATAAATCATGCTGGAGAATACTTTGAAAATCAATAAAACCACTCTTGATGCTAAAAATTCGCATTTTCATTATTAGGCCAGAAATATATATAGCAGCTGTCGTATGTAACAAATGAAGAAGAACTTGTGTTAAAGCGATTTTAGAGTAATCATTTAATATCAATTTAAATGAAAACTATTAAATTTAGTATTAAAGTATTTCAAATTAACTGATTTCTATCTAAATCCCTTAGGTATTCAAAAACTTACACTTGTTTTAATTTAGTCATTATGGTTTTTCCGGGCTTTAATCTAATTTAATCTAATTAATGTGTTATTTGTTTATTTTACAAGGGGAAATGCACATGACTTTAACCGTAGTATGAAAACCCTATACAAATACTCGCATATAAGTAATAACTAACTTCTTTTACTAGGTGATTCCCAGTCTTTGCTTATCAAAGGTATTACAATGTGATTATCGCCTTGTTTATATTGAAGTAATGATGGAATTACAACTGGCAAACCAACTGCGATAATCGGATTTAATTTTTTTATGTTAATAATGGCTAGCATAAAGTGTACTTAGTAGGGACGTAAATACTGTTACAATAAATAAACGAAAAGGTTTTAATAATATATTATAATAATACATAGCCCCTAATCGGGAACTCAAATACACTTAATATTGGTTTCTACCAAAAATACATTTCAGATAATTATATATTGTTGCTACATTGTATTATATAATAGCTGTAATATGTTAAATTATGCAATGATAAATTTTAAAAATCATTACTTTCTTATTTAGAGTTGATACAACGGGTGGTCAAGGTTGATAAAAATAAAAAGGTTAGTTACTTCAACCACCAAAATCTATTTCTGTTTATTTTAATTCTTTCCTCGATATCTTTATTTGATACGCTAGTATCGAATCTTAAATTATTATTAACTAACAGTTCACTGCATACAGCTTTTTCATTCGCTCTCCGATAACAATGATAGAAAATGGGAATACCATAGTTATTTTGTATGAAGCCTTTCTTGTCTAGGAAGAGGAAGGCTTCAGGAGGGACGTATCCTGCCAATAGAGTTAACTGAATGTAACTATCGTTCACATAGTAAGGAGCCATGATAAGATTATTTGAGCAGCATTGTGTGTTTTGGACAATGTGGTTCCTAATTATTTTTATTATAAAGTTGTCGATTCTTTTTTGAAAAGTTATACAGTCTTTTATTACTTACATATTTTGTGTACCCACAATTTGACGTCCTATAAAGTCTAGTACATGCACGAAGGCATTTTCTTTCGAATTTTCGTATCAGTTCCATGTACTCGTAAGATGGCGATACGTTAAACCAGATAGGGCAGCCATTGGTTATTATAGGACGCACTAATGATTTATATAACAATGTTTTTATTTCTGGTGTTATGTGTTTTGAAAAAAATAGAGCCTTGTAGCCGAAGAAAGCTTTTCTTGCTTTGTTTAACTGGGTTTTCACATGCTCATTAAAATATAAAAATTTGTCTTTATGTAGCCCTAAGTATTTTCCTACCTCTTTGTTTGGTATGCTTTCACTGCTTTGTGGAGCCTTTAAACCGAAGATTTTCCAATATTTCTTGATATTATAATTACATTTTGCTACGGTTGGGCGAAAAAGGATCGTCTCACATTTGTCGTAATTAATTTTCATATTCCAATCGTCAGAATATTTTACCACCGTATTGAACTTATGTTGTAGATTTACATTAATTTTCTCTACCTTGTCATCGGCGTGAAATACTATTAAGTCATCAGCAAATCCGATTGAATCCTGAACGAGATTCAGGAGTTCGTGGATATATAGATTGAAGAATACTGGGGCATTCACTGTGCCCTGTTGCAAAATATTTTTATTTTTCAATATAATCTCCTGAAACTTCAATACACTTAGTACAACGTTTATCTAGCAATTCTATACCTTGATTAAAATAGTTTTCCTCAAGGTCTTCAAAATAGTGGTTTACAACTGTAATTGCATCTTCATTTGAGGTAGAACGCTTGCCAGCAAGGAATTTTTTTAGATTTGGGAACAGGTAAAAATCACTGGGAGCTAAATCAGGAGAATAAGGTGGGTGGTCAAGCAACTCGTACTTTAATTCGTTGATTTTAGCCATTGTTAAAACACTCTTGTGCGCTGGTGCGTTGTCTTGATGAAAAATTATTTTTTTGTGTTTCTAAGCCAGGACGCTTTTCTCAAATTTGTACATTTAATTGATCTAAAAGGTTGCAATAGTACTCTGAATTTATTGTTTTACCCTTTTGCAGATAGTCAATCAATAAAATACCTTTGAAGTCCTAAAAAACCGTTGCCATAACCTTACCAGCCGATTGAATTGTTTTTGCCTTCTTTGGGACACTTCCTCCAGCTTCAGTCCATTGTTTGGATTGTTCTTTTGTCTCTGGAGTATAGTAGTGGATCCATGTCTCATCAACAGTTATGAAACGACGCTTAAAATCCATTTTATTTCGCTGAAAACGATCCAAACAAGCTTGAGAAATGTTCATTCTTATGCGTTTTTGGTCGACTGTTCACAAGTGCGGCACCACATCTTGCAGAGGCTTTTTCATCTGTAGTTCTTCATGCAAAATTAAATGGACTCGATCATTTGAGATGCCCATGATATTAGCTATTTCACGCACTTTTATTCGTCGATCATTTAATACCATATCATGCACTTTGGCTACAATTTCTGTTGTTGTTGCTGTTTTTGGACGTCCACTACGTGGTTCATCTTCAATGTACGACCACGTTTAAATTCAGCAACCCAATTTTTTACTGTTGCATATGAAGGAGCGCTTTCACCTAACACATTCATCATATCATTATGAATTTCTTGTCCCGATAAACCTTTTTTATGTAAATATTTAATGACACCACGCATTTCTAATTTTTCCATTGTAAAAAAATCGCGGATGCGTCTTTTGTGAACAACTGTTTCTATATGAAGGAGTTGCCAGATCGAAACAAAATTTAACGTGTGTTCATAGCAGAGATGGAAGTTTATAAAACACTTAATTTTTTTCTGTTTATACCGCGCTTTTTGTGCTAGGCTAAGAAGTTTCCGAACCGCCCTCGTATTTCTATTTTTTATTACAAAACATCTTTCGCTTAACATGCTATAAATCAATATAATGAGGTTTTTGTGGTAAATTTATGTTAATAAGCTTAGTTATTAAACCAGGAATCCATATGTTGTCAAAAGCCTTTTGAAAATCAATCAGACATGCTCCTGTGTAAAGGTTTTTGTTAAAATTCCAATTTACATTGGAGACCAACAAGTGAGTAGCATGTATCGTGGAATGGTTATATTTGAAACCAAATTGGTTATCATTGTTTGCCTGTTCTCTATCTATTATTCTCATTAATCTGGATTTAATACAGATTTCGAAAATTATACTAATATTGGGGAGCATTGTGATAGCTCTAAGAGTTTTTTTGGTCTCTGTGGTCTTTATCTTTTTTTGGTAGAGTTACAATTTTGCCTAGTTTCCATGAATGCGGAAAGTAGGAGTTGTTGATTATATTGTTGAAGAGTGTACAATACTCCAGGATCAATTCCGTTGGAGCATTTTTAAGAACTATGTTTGGAATATTGTCTGTTCCAGAGGATAGTTTTCCTTTTAAGCTCTTGAATATGTAGCCCATCTCTTCCTTAGTCACAAAGTCGGCGTGGTCTATTTCGTTCGCCTTTATGCTATCTGAGAAGTTTGTAATTTGAGTTGGGTTGTTTTCGAACATTGATTTTGCTTCTAAAAATCTAGCGAAACTTTCCGTTACTTCTCTATGTACTCTGTTCTCCATATTAATTACTTTCGAAGAGTAAATCCCTTCCAAATACGCACCCACAGTGCTCATTATAAGCTCCCTATCTTTAATAATAAATTTATTATCCTCAACTTCTAACGACAGCAGATCTATATTGGCTCTTATCAGCAGCGGAGCATCTTCCTGTGCTATTCTTAATGATTCAAGCATTGGTAAATCGTACCTTCTGTATTGTTTCCGAGCTTCAGAAAATATCTGTGAGGTGTTCTTAGTGCTAATATGACTTAGTTTTTCCTTATGATGTTGGTTAATAGAAAGGACCAAATTTTCCTGGATGAAGTTTCTTATTAATTTAAGTCTGCTTTTTTGTATCATTAGCTCCCTATATGGAAGTAAAGTCTGTAGTCTATTAAAGTAATAATGGGATTACAACTAGCGAACTAACTGCGATAATCGGATTTATTTTTTTTTATAAAAATAAAGGCTTACATACGAGTACTGTGCAATGTGAATAAAACTCAAAAAGTTTTTCAATTTTACTCTAACTCGCAAAACACTTTCTTATGTACGAGTATTTGGGCTGGTTCCATCATCTCTTGATAGTTGGCATTACATTTGGTGATGCTATTTCTGTGGACATTGATGTACTGAAGCATATTTCATTATTGATTCCATTCTTTTTCGTGTGCCACCTTTTCGAATGTTTCCCCTGGTCATGCTTAAGTTCTGATAATCAAGGCTCGATTGTTTTGTATACATATTTTTTCTTTAATACTTCATTCTGTGTGTTCGTTTACGCTTTGCATGTTACATATCATTGGCAAAATAATCGTTGTGCTTGTGCTGAAGTACCCTACGTAACCTTTTAGCCGACACCCATATACACTCCAGCACTTCAAAGTTGTTTCGTGAGGAGCCAACTGGCAATCCTTAAATTTCTAAGTAATATTAACCTTCTATAATGTATTATCGGTAACAAACGGCACACATCTCCACACAAACACATCAATAATATATGTATATTTCTACGGACACCGGCCTTTGAATTATGATCGATATTCTCCGTGTTCAATTAGAAACTCGCTTAGGAGGTCGCTAAAGCGATAACTTCACACCAACAACAATTAAAATATAACTTTGTATTCAAAAATCTACATACGATTTGCGTTTTAAATAAATAAAATATTTGGAAAGAAAGCTATTCAATTTTTACCTTCAGCGACTTTAAGCGAGCTCGGTTATTACTCGCTAATAATATTTCTTGAATAAAACAAATTTTAAAATCAAACGATGTATGATGCATAATTATTAGTTTTTGTATATGTGACAGCGCATAGAGGAAGGAACCTAAGGGTAAAAACCAGTTTTATTCAGGAGAGCCATTTTAAAGATTAGGTCCCTTTCCATTTGCGCTAAAAAACCGTCGACTTCACTTTCATAAAACGGGCATATCTCTGGGAGGGAACACTTTTGGGGCATGGGATCGGTCTCATTCGATGCTCAGATGTTGTCCACAAAAAAGTGAAAATTGATTTTTTTACCCTTAGATCCCTATCTTTATGCGCTGTCACATATAAAGAAATTTCAAAAAGTTCTCGTAAAGTTTTGAAGTTATAGTTTTAGCTACAACTTACTCGTTTAATAAGCTAGTGCAACGCCTATTATTTTTAAAATTGCGTGTTTGACATCAAATGAAAACAAAGCAATAATTCGGCCCTGCCAAAGACTTCATGCTCTCCTTCATGCATTAGGTTCCACTTTGACATCGCAGTATTGATAAATACGGTTGCTAGTAAGGTAGTTTTACCAGAGAATTTATGTCATAGAAAATTCAGAAAATTCAAATTGAATGGGGAATGTGTATTATCCTTTGAAAGAAAATTCTTTGGCATTTATTTTTTGATGATTATGTCAATCAAATGTTGGCCGCGGCTAAGTCTCAGGTGGTCCATTCATTGAGTCTAATTTTCGATGACTCGTTCGAGTATTTCGACTGGTAACTGGCGAATGACACGCGTGATGTTTTGCTCCAAGGCCTGAATCGAAGCGGTTTTGTCCGCATAAACTTTAGACTTAACATATCTCCACAGAAAAAAGTCTAACGGTTTGATATCACACGATCTTGGTGGCCAATCGACCGGCCCAAAACGTCAAATTGTCTGCTCACCGAAGTGTTCTCTCAATAAATCCATTGATTGATACGATGTGTGGGAAGTGGCGCCGTCCTGTTGAATCAAAATGTCGCCAAGATCACGAGCTTCAATTCCAGGCATCAAATAGTCGGTTATCATGGCAAGATAACTGTCGCCATCGACGGTTACGTTCTCATCGGCATCATTTTAGAAGAAATGCGGACCGATGATTCCACCGGCCCACAAACCAAACCAAACCGTTGTTTTTCCTGGATGAAGTGGCAGTTCTTGAATCTCTTCTGGTTGCTTTTCTTCCGAAATGCTGCAATTTTGTTTGTTTACACACCCATTGAGCCAGAAATGGGCCTCATCGCTGAACAAAATTTGGCTCGAAAACGTCGAATCTTCTTGGAACTTTTAAAGAGCTCATAGAGCGAAGCGATGTCGCTTGGGGTCGTTGTGCGGCTTCAATTCTTGCACAAGCTGTATTTTGTACGCTTTTAATTTAATATCTCGAGTCGTTCCATACATCAGTCCGTGTTGCTGCGAGCGGCGTCGAATTGACTCTCCACGGTATTGGTGTACACTTTCAGCTACGGCCGCTACATTTTCTTCACTGCGTGCTGGACGTGGTCCATTCACTCGAATATTATCTAGTAATAAATGCTGGGTCTCAGGATGGGTGATGGTGTTGCGTATAGTACGCTCAGTAGGCCGATTATGTTGACCCTAAGTTGAACGAAGTACAGGAAACACATTCCTCACAGGACGTGAATTTTCGTAATAAAGATGAACGATTTGTAAACGTTGTTCAGGCGTAAGTCTTTCCATGATGAATTGCCAAACAATACTAAACAAAAATAACATGACAGCATGACACGACTCACGTGACGTGATCTTTCAAAAAAAGGCTATTGGAAAAAGAATCTCCAGTTGAATCACCCATTATATTAAGCTTTTGTGTGTACACTTAACTTTAGCTTTTTAATCTTGCCTTTTGTATGATGTTACTTCTCTGGTTTCAATTGAATATTCGTCCATATTACAAGGTTCAATTTTCAGGCCCAACTAAATTTTTTCCAGGTCTTTTTCGTTCCCCGGGAAAAAGGCGAAAATGTTAAATTTCCGGTATCCCGGCAATAAAATAAATCTTCAATTCAATATATTTATTTATCATTCGAAAGGACATTTTATGCCATTTATTTTTTGAATATAATTTTTTGAGAGTTTACATGTGGATGACTCGTTCGAGCATTTCGACCGGTATGGCGTTAATGACACGCGTAGTGTTGGCTTCCAAAACCTGAATAGTAGCTGGTTTGTCAGCATAGACTTTGGACTTTACGTAGCCCCCAAGAAAAAAATCCAGAGGTGTGATATCACACGATCTAGACGGCCAACTCACCGGTCTAGAACGTGAAATTAGCTGCTATTTGATAGAACCTCTCAATAGATCCATTATTTGAGCAGCTGTATGGCAACGTGGCACCGTCCTGTTTAAACTAACTGTCGTCAAGATAACGTGTTTGAATTTCAGGTAGCAAAAAGACCGATATCATGGCGCGATAGAGAGCACCATAAACGGTTTCGTTCCGGCCATCATAATTTTTGAAATAATATGGACCGATGATTCTATCAGCCCATAAACCGCACAAATCCGTGGTTTTCTCTAGGTACCTCTTGAACCTCTTCTGGTTGCTCTACAGCTCAAATGCGGCAATTATGTTTAGTAAAGTTGCCGTAGAGCCACGATTATGTCGACTGTTAAAAGGTCTAAGCGCACGAAAAACGTTTCTCACCAAACTCTCATTTCCATAATACATTTGCACAATTCGAAGTCGATGTTGTGCTGTAAGTCTTTTCATGCTGAAATGGCAAACAGTACTGAAAAGAAATTATATTGTCCTTGTATAGAAGCCAAATTTTGTCGAATCTTAAAGGTAGGTGCATAATTTGATTTGGGAAATTTTATGCCATTAGGGTACCTATATGGCCATGATTGAAAGGATTAATTTTTCGGACCCCTATGGATTCGTTTTGAAAGTGTACAGTTAAAGTGTGGAAATATCTATGGACATAAATACTGTTACACGCGTTTTCTGCTGTAAAATAAAATGTATTGAATTTTTTTGGACCAAATATTTTTAATATATTTATTGATGTATATTGTATCCTAAAAGAATCTACTTATTCGAAATGTCCGCCTTTTGCCTTTACACACGCCTTAAGTCGCACTGGCCAATCGTCAATATCTGCACGAACCTCGTCCATTGGAAAATTGGCCACAGCTCGAACCAAAGCAGTTTTAAGAGATCCAATGTTGGGGTATCTTTTGTGACAAACCTTGTCCTCTAAAACCGTCCACAATTTGTAACCCAATGGGTTCAAATCTGGACTGCCTGAGGGCCATTCTTCAGAGGAAATGAACTCTGGCAAATTGTTTCGAAGCCAGGCCTGGGACGTTTTAGCCTTATGGGCCGGCGCAGAATCCTGCTGGAAAGTCCATGGCTGGTTTAGGAACAGGGAATTGTTAAGAGGCTTCACAACAGCTTCCAAAACGGTTTCTTGGTAAACTTTGGCCGATGTTGTGACTCATTGTTCTCAGAAATTCAGGTCAGTGACCCCATCGTAACACCCCACCAAACCATGACTGAAGCTGGCTGATGACCCTTTTCCACCCTTGGGATTAGTTCAGATGCTTCCTTAGATGACCGCGCATATACTCTATCATTTTGCTTGTTAAATTTTTCCTGAACGGTAAAAATTTTTTCATCGGTGAAACAAAATTTTTCTGTGCAAGTTCTCAGCGTACTTCACCAAAAGACGTTTGCATTTTTCAATCCTATTTTTTTAATGCTGCAGTCAATAAATGTCCGTTTCGTCGTTTGAAAGTCCCAAGTCCTAAGTCTTTTTTAATGATTCGACTCATGGACTTTTGCGTGATATTCATCACCCGGGCCATGATTTTCTGTTTTCGGAGCGGATTTCTGTAAATTCTTGATTTAACGGCTTTGATGACATGCGGTGTTCGAACAGAGCGTGGGCGGCCCGACCGGTGGCGGTCTTTTACATCTCCAGTTTATTCAAACAGGTTTATGCATCGGTAGATGAACATGCGGCTAATCTCTAGTGGCCGGAGCGTTTTGAAAATATCGCTTTTTCCATTTCACACTTGAAAAGCGCTATTACAGCGATACGGTAATCATTATTTGACCACTCCATGATGAAACTCGAAACAATTTTAAAATCCCGTTACAGACTAACGCTATTGAGGTTAGCTTTCAAAACCCATATGACAGTTCTACTATTGAAATGAGTGTGTTCAATGTTGTAACAGTATTTATGTCCCTACTAAGTACTTACCTTTTCGTGGTAAATTAGTAAACTGGATAGAAAGGCACTGGTCATAAATCAATGACTTAGCAATGTTTAGTGTATGGAAAGAAGTTTGAAATACAAAAAAATACGAATACAATTTTCACATACAAACCCACAGGTATGCGTGCGTTTTATTTTAATACAGTGCCGTTGCGTTTTATATTAAACGCATACATAAATAATGACGCTAACCTTTTTGTTCCCTTCGCTTCAGGGTATGTTTTTATTTATCATAACATGCAACACTGTCCAGTCCCCCAAAACAAGCTCCTGCTACGATGGAATACTCGCTAATGACTTCATTTCGATCAACATGATTAGTTGAGTTGATTAGCATTTGTTTAATAACTTTCAAAAAACATGTTGCCATAGGTACTTTTTGTATAAACGGAGTAAACGTACACGACACATACCTAATGTCGAAATCTTTGCAACTCGGCTTTGGTTTTGTAAAATAAACAAATCTATGGAAAAAGGAATTACACGCAAGATACTTCCGTGCAGATAGTAGATAGTCAGGCCCTAATTATACATATTAGCATACCCAATTCTATCCATACGTACTAGAACAGGTTACATATTCTATATATGAGACTGTCAAGTGTGCATATTAGACGTGTCTACCCATAATCACGAGTCGATTATTCAAAAAAACGTATGTTTAGCTCGTTTGTTTTATTTCGGTCTGTTGCTTTTACACATTGAACAGGGATTAAACCGGCTCGAGACCTCTAGTTTCTATATTTAAATAGAAGACAAGTTTTTAACAAAATGGAAAAGTGACTTTGATTTTTGTGGCTGCACACTACTTTTATCATGATTTCGGGTCCGTGAAAAAAACTGTATAAGATAGTCTCTGCATACTTAATTGTTTTTTTTTTATAGAAAACAAGTTAAAATGTTTCAGTCGATTTATCCGACTCACATACTTAGTAGGGGCATAAATACTGTTACAACATTGAACACACCCATTTCAATAGTAGAACTAAACATATCCCGTTAATTTCATATGTGTTTTGAAAGCTAACCTCAATAGCGTTAGTCTGTAACAGGATTTTAAAATTGTTTCAACTTCCATCATGGAGTGGTCGCATAATGAGAATCGTATCGCTGTAATAGCGCTTTTCAAGTGTGAAATGAAAAAAGCGATATTTTCAAAACACTCCGGCCACTAGGGATTAGCCGCATGTTCATCTACCGATGCAAAAAACTGTTTGAGGAGACTGCAGATGTAAAAGACAGCCACCGGTCGGGCCGCCCACGCTCTGTTCGAACACCGCATGTCATCAAAGCCCTTAAATCAAGAATTCACAGAAATCCGCTCCGAAAACAGAAAATCATGGCCCGTGAGATGAATATCAGGCAAAAGTCCATGAGTCCAATCATTAAAAAAGACTTGGAACTTGGGGCTTGCAAACGACGTACCGGACTTTATTAACTGCAGCTTTGAAAAAAATAGGATTGAAAAATGCAGACGTCTTTTGGTGAAGCACGTTAATAACTTGCACAGAAAAATTTTGTTCACCGATGAAAAAATTTGTACCTTTCAGAAAAAATTAACAAGCAAAATGATAGAGTGTATGCGCGGTCATCTAAGGAAGCATCTGAACTGATCCCAAGGGTGGAAAATGGTCATCACCCAGCTTCAGTCATGATTTGGTGGGGTGTCTCTTACAATGGGGTCACTGACCTGCATTTCTGCGAACAAGGAGTCAAAACATCGTCCATAGTTTACAAAGAAACCGTTTTGGAAGCTGTTGTGAAGCCTCTTAACAATTCCCCGTTCCAAAACCAGCCATGGACTTTCCAGCAGGATTCTGCGCCGGCCCATAAGGCTAAAACGTCCCAGGCCAGGCTTCGAAACAATTTCCCAGCGTTCATTTCTTCTGAAGAATGGCCCTCAGGCAGTTCAGATTTGAACCCATTGGATTACAAATTGTGGACGGTTTTAGAGGACAAGGTTTGTCACAAAACATACCCCAACATTGGATCGCTTAAGACTGCTTTGGTTCGAGCTGTGGCCAATTTTCCAATGGACGATTGGCCAGTGCGACTTAAGGCGTGTGTAAAGGCCAAAGGCGGACATTTCGGATAAGTAGATTATTTTTGGATACAAAATACATCAATAAATATATTTGAAAAATATTTGGTCCAAAAACATTCAGTACTTTTTATTTTACAGCATAAAACGTGTGTAACAGTATTTATGTCCCTACTAAGTATACCCTTACCCATATATGTAATTTTAAGTTTCTTTCTTTCGTCCTCCATTGCCTGAAGATTACCGAATTTATAGAAACCTCGAAGGTGCTAGAATTGGGCGTGGCATCCACGCGTATCTTATGCGCATACAAAGATGAAATGACTACATTGCAGGTAAAAATATTTAAAAGAAATTCAAGCATTGGGATACAAATTATAGGGGTCTATCTACGCTCGGATAGTAGCGAGAGTGTGGAAGGTGCAAATTGGGCGTGGCTAAAGCTACAATTTTTTGGCAGCTGGTATAATTAATATAATAGATGCTATTTACTAATTTTTATCAGAGTCGTATGAATAGTATTTAAATTATTATACGAATTCCAAATGTGGGCGAAATGGTTTGTTTGCAATGGAGGTTCCAGAATGGTGAGTGCCATCCACTCTTTTTGTATACGTGTATAAAGCCTTGAAAAATAATAGAGTTAACAATTAATGCGAATTTCACGCATTGGATGACAAGTTATGTGTGTTCAAATCAGCACTGAAATAGTGCCACTTGCGTGAGAGGTATTAAAAGGGGCATGGCTAGAAATCCAATTATTTTGTAGCAAGTTAATATAATAATTTTGGTCTTATGTATTGATATTGGGTTAGATCGTACGAGTACCATTAAAAAATTTTGGTCTTATGTATTTATATTGGGTTAGATCGTACGAGTACCATTAAAGATATTTCAAGAATAAAGGAGTGGGAGGAATGCTGCTTTTTTATAAAAGGTACCAGAATGGGGCGTGTCAACCCCATTTTTGATAAGCAGGTACAAAGCTGTTATAAAAATAATTCGGTTTTCACAATTTAACCGAATTTTACCCAATATGTTACCGGTTATATGGGTTCTAATGTGCACTGAACAAAAGTCATTTGAAGGGGTGGTAACAGAAGAGGCGTGGCTAGCAATCCAATTTTTTGCCAGTAAGTTAAGCTAATAACCCTTATCTTAAGTATTGATTTTGGGGTTAGAACGCATACAAAGGATGAGATATATTTCAAGAATACCAACAGTAGGCTTAATGGTATAGAGTGATCCCTCTAGACGTATTTTTTCAGAACAAAAAACATATAAAAATTCAAATCAAGTGGGGAATCTTTATTGGTAATATGAAAGGACATTTTATGGCATTTATTCTTTGAAAATAATTACCTTCAAATGTTGGCAACTGTATTATGGAAATGAGCGTTCGGTGAGAAACGGACTGTTTTCGGCCAAAATTTTGTTCAGTGATGAGGCCCATTTCTGGCTCAACGGCAAACTCAATAAACAAAATTGCCGCTTTTGGGCTGAAGAGCAACTAGAAGAGGTTCAAGAGGTGCCATTATATACAGAGGAAACCACGGTTTGGTGCGTTTTATAAGCTGGTGGAATCATCGGTGCATATTCTTTCAAAAATGATGATGACCGGAAAGTAGCCGTGAATGGTGCTCGCTATCGCGTCATTGTATCGATCTTTATGCTACCTGAAATTGAAGCCCGTAATTTTGACGACACTTGATTTCAACAGGACGGTGCCACTTGGCATACAGCTGCTCAAACAATGGATCTATTGAAAGGTCATTTCGAAAAGCAGCTAATTTCACGTTTTGGACATGTGAGTTGGCCGCCTAGATCTAGTGATATCACACCTTAGACAATTTTTTTGGGGTTACGTAAAGTCCAAAGTCTACGCCGGCAAACCAGCCGCGATTCAGGTTTTGGAAGCCAACATTACGCGTGTCAATAAATCCATATCGGTCGAAATGCTCGGACGAGTCATCCAAAATTAGACCCTCAAAATGGAAACCCTAAGGCGTAGTTGCGGCCAACATTTGAAGAAAGTTATATTTTAAAAAAAATGGTATTAAATGTCTTTTCAAATTACAAGTACAATTAAAAATTCCACACTAGATTTTAATTATTATATTTTTTTTGTTCTGAAAAAATACCTCTAGATGGATCACCCTATATATTTGTGTCGGAGGTATCTTTACCAGACACACAGTTCTACACATATGTAGGGTCTAAAATGTTTTTTTTTCGATGCGTTACACCTTTGTCCGTATCATAAGTATAACCTCTCCCAAGAAACAAAATTTCGGTTCAGTTATAGATGAATCACTCTATATTTTTGTACCAGACGCACAGACATACACATATGTAGGGTCTAAAATGCTTTTTAGGATTCGTTACACCTTTGTCCGTACCAAATGGTATATAAGTTTTACCTCTCCCAAGAAACAAAATTGCAGTTCAGTTATAATATTCAAACAAAAATTAATTAGAAATCCTGTGATAAAAACTTTTACATAATATTTTAAATATTCTTAGTTTGTAATATACCGTTTATCGAAAATACTTATATTTTCGATGTTAAGTGATGAAAGAGTTCAGATATTTACACAAAAATAAGTAAGCCGTTTATCGAAAATAATTTCGTATCAGCCAATGTTAAATTTCATATATTTACTAAAAGAGTTGTAAGACGTTTAAATAAAAAATTTCGTTAAGAGGTGATAAAAAAAATTAAAAATTACAAAAAATAGTTGCGTGAGTGCTATTTCACTTTCATAGGACCCTAAGCAACTGCTGTAACTATGATTACCGGCCTTTAGCGGCAAACACTTCTTTAAACTCGCATTTAACGAGAATTACCGGTTGTAGAGCTTTCCACCGAACACACTAAAAATCCCTCGCATTGCATACATACTAAAACACATATTCACCATACAGTGCAGGAATTGTATGAAATACTTCTTCTTTCTATTCACGAAGTTTTTAATTGATTGGTGATCAAATTCAAATTCCAATTTTTCAGTTGGATTTTAATAGTTGTCTTTTTTTTGTTTTTCCCTGTAGGGTCAGGGTATCAAAATGCTTTTAAATTGCCTATGTTCAACAATGTGTGTAATTGGACTCCTAAATGTTTCTACAAAACTAAATGTTACCAAAAAAAACAAGTGCACAAATTCTGCCTGGTCGAAGCCGAATATACCCTGCATCATGGATTCCGGTCCAATAAGAAAATTTGTTTCTATTAAGGTGTGCTTCATTCCATGTCAACATCATATATACCAAATACTATTGCTTTACCTGGATATGGGCTTTTAAAGCAGAGAAGGGCGGTGACACGCCCATTTGTCAAATTGTATCATAACATAACGATCAAGCCATTTCTTTGGCCATTAATGCTATTTTAAAGAGGGCGTGCCATTGCCCATTTTTCCACAACAATGCGTTTCGATATATCATGAGTGGCAATATTACATGTTCCTAATATTGTGGTCATATCTCAAATAGTTCATGAGATACTCGTATGTCTTTTTTCATTCAGTGTTGTGTGGGCAGAGCTTCTAAGCTAGTGAGGATTGTAAATGCGAGAATTTAACTCAGAGAGAAAAAAGATAACTCGAAAAACTACACATTTTTGTTGTTATATATTCCAATTTTTAAATTAAACCTACAAAACAAAAATTCTTTGTGAAAAGGGTATACCATTTGGTACGGACAAAAAGTGTAACGCATCGAAAAAAAAACATTTTAGACCGTGGCTATGTTTAGACCAAAACGTTTCCTGCCTTTTCCGTCCTTTTATCCATGTACGTCTGTGCGCCTGGAAATGGTACCTCCAACACAAATGTACAACAACGCCTACTGTTGGTATTCTTAAAATATATTTCATTCTATGTATACGTTCTAACCCCAAAAGCAGTACTTAAGATAAGGGTTATACGAGGGGTGCTATATATATTTCTGGCCTAGGCAACACTAAGTGTTGCCTGACGCCATCTGACATTTCTATTGGAAAGTTTGACATTTTTTAGCAAAACGTACTCAGAACGTTTTGACGTACGACAATCATCTGTGTTGTTTACAGTGACTTGAAAAAACCAATTTGGCAAAAAAAATGGAATTAACTTGTGAATATTTTCGTGCGATCATTTTCCTTTGGCGTGGATTAACACGACAAGAGTGCATCGATTAATTTAAATCTTTGTATGGCGATAAAGCACCATCCTATGGCACTGTGAAAAACTGGTTAATTGAATTCAATCGTGGCCGACGATCGCTCAAAAACAAAGGTCGTGAAGGTCGTCCAAAAACGGCCATTGTGCCAGAGAACGTTGATGCCGTGCGTGAACTGATAATGCAAGAATGTCATGTGACATACCGTAATGCCCAAGGATGCCTCTATATCTTTGGGCATTTCTTCCACTAGCATACATTTGATATTGCATAAACACCTGGCCGTAAAAAAGGGTTTGTTCTCATCGGATCCCGCACAATTTGACAATCGCTCAAAAAAAGACGATTGGTGCAAAAAATATTTGAAAAAATACGATCGCGGTGCTTCAAAAGACATTTATAAGATCGTCACAGGTGACGAATCATGGACCTATACGTATGAGCCCGAAACAAAACAGCAATCGACCGTGTGGGTCTTCGAAGACGAGCCAAATCCAACGAAAGTTGCTCGTTGAAGAAGCTCTTCAAAGCAAATGGTCGCGTGTTTCTTCGGCAAAACTGGTCATGTGGCGACTGTTCCGCTTGAGCAACGTAGGAGGTCAATTATGAGTGAGTGGTACACTACAGATTGTTTGCCTGAAGTCTTCGGAGAAATTCGATAAACAAACAAGAGAAGACGAATCATTGTGCACAATGACAATGCGAGCTCTCACACATAGGCTCAAGCCTATGACCGGCCAAAACGTCGAATTGATGGGTCATCCGCCGTACAGCTCTGACTTGGCACCCAGTGACTTCTTTGTATTCCCGCACATCAAGAAAAAAATGCCTGGTCAACGAATTTCGTCGCCAGAAGATGCTGTTGAAGCGTTCAAAAACCATTTTTGGTGGTGTCTCAATCGGAGCGGAAAAAATGCTTTGACAATTGGTTTGAGCGCATGCAAAAATGTATAAATCATGTTGGAGAATACTTTGAAAAACAATAAAACCATTTTTGATGATTATTATTTGCATTTTCATTATTAGGCCAGCAATATACTCGTATATAGCCGCTCTCGTATTACTATTAAAAAAATACTACGAGTATTAAAGAATTCAATGATTGCCATTTATGCAAAGAACAAAAGATAATTTTGAAAGTACCCAAAATTTAATGTTATGTTCCATGTGGTTATGATGACATCGCCTGCGATGAAGTAATGAAAATTAAATTTTTGCAATATTTGTTTGTGTTCTTAAACATCGTTTTATTTAGTCAATAGAAATAAATAATTGTAAAACAACTAACGTTGTACACAGGTACACAGCCCATTCTGGTGGCCATCCTGTCATGCATTGTAGTGTTCTACGCCCTGTACCCTGTGGTTTGACATAGCTGATTGGAATTCAAATGGATTGCGGTTTTGCTGTTCAACAAACGGAATGAATGAATGGACGAATAATGCTGTTGGTCGCCCGATGATGGCACATGATGTGCGATGGGTGCAATTTCATTAGTTCTGCGGTATTTGTGGAATTTGATACGCTATCATCACTACGTTCAACACCAAACACAATCAAAAAATCGAATCATACGTATATATCGTATTGTATATATAAAAATGAGTGTATTCATATATTTTATAGACCACCAGTTGTGCAATTAGAATTCAACACTTTACAGTTTCGCTTTTACTGAACTGCCACTCATTCAATGTTCATTTAAAAATATTGGGAAGTCTTAAAACAAGTGTTCAGACAAAAAGGTTTTAAAAATCTCACACTTGTTTTAAGTTCAGTAACGTCATAAGTGTGTAAAACACATACTGCGACAATGAAAAATAATAGTTACTCGGTTAGCAAACGAGTTGGCCTCCATACATCAGAAACTTCAGCTGAGATTCCATAGCAAAATATTTTGAACAAAACATCTCATAGCATTCTAGATACGAATAGTTTTCAAACCGAAAATGATTAAATACTAAAATGTAAAAGGGGATCTGATGGCAGTAATGTTTATAAGCAAACAAATTTAAATCCATGATGCTACTGACGAATTTGTATTTGTTGAATAGTTTGTTCCACTTCGTTTATAAGATTGGGCATATGAAAAAGTCGCCTATAAAAATAATGTTTACAAAAGAAAATCCTGGTGTCATAAATACTGTAAGAGATCACTTACAAAATGTAATAGAATCATTAGACTCTTATTTTCATTATTCTGCCAATAAAAGTCTAAATGTGCATTTCAGAATGTTACTACGAGGGCGGTTCGGAAAGTTCTTAGCCTATCAATGAAAGAGAATAGATAGTTTTTCAAAAATATTTTTATTTTTCAATATAATCTCCTGAAACTTCAATACACTTAGTCTAACGCTTATCTAGCAATTCTATCCCTTGATTAAAATAGTTTTCCCCAAGGTCTTCAAAATAGTGGTTTACAACTGTAATTGCATCTTCATTTGAGGTAAAACGCTTGCCAGCAAGGATTTTTTTTAGGTTTGGGAACAGGTAAAAGTCACTGGGAGCTAAATCAGGAGAATAAGGTGGGTGGTCAAGCAACTCGTACTTTAATTCGTTGATTTTAGCCATTGTTAAAACACTCTTGTGCGCTGGTGCGTTGTCTTGATGAAAAATTATTTTTTTGTGTTTCTAAGCCAGGACGCTTTTCTCAAATTTGTACATTTAATTGATCTAAAAGGTTGCAATAGTACTCTGAATTTATTGTTTTACCCTTTTGCAGATAGTCAATCAATAAAATACCTTTGAAGTCCCGTTGCCATAACCTTACCAGCCGATTGAATTGTTTTTGCCTTCTTTGGGGCACTTCCTCCAGCTTCAGTCCATTGTTTGGATTGTTCTTTTGTCTCTGGAGTATAGTGGTGGATCCATGACTCATCAACAGTTATGAAACGACGCTTAAAATCCATTTTATTTCGCGGAAAACGATCCGAACAAGCTTGAGAAATATTCATTCTTATGCGTTTTTGGTCGACTGTTAACAAGTGTGGCACCCATCTTGCAGAAAGCTTTTTCATCTGTAGTTCTTCATGCAAAATTAAATGGACTCGATCATCTGAGATGCCCATGATATTACCTATTTCACGCACTTTTATTCGTCGATCATTTTATACCATATCATGCACTTTGGCTACAATTTCTGTTGTTGTTGCTGTTTTTGGACGTCCACTACGTGGTTAATCTTCATTGCTTGTACGACCACGTTTAAATTCAGCAAACCCAATTTTTTACTGTTGCATATGAAGGAGCGCTTTCACCTAACACATTCATCATATCATTATGAATTTCTTGTCCCGATAAACCTTTTTTATGTAAATATTTAATGACACGACGCATTTCTAATTTTTCCATTGTAAAAAAATCGCGGATGCGTCTTTTGTGGAGTTGCCAGATCGAAACAAAATTTAACATGTGTTCATAGCAGAGATGGAAGTTTCCAAAACACTTAACTTTTTTCTGTTTATACCGCGCTTTTTGTGCTAGGCTAAGAAGTTTCCGAACCGCCCTTAAGTGGATCAATGTCAACCAAAATGAACAACACATTAAGTTTTGAAAGATTGGTCAATAAGCAATGCTACCACTATGGATTTTCTACGAACCATGCGTGTACAAAAAGTTTCGAATGCCTTCTTCATATTGCGTATAACCCCTTCAAACAAGACAAATATCTTGAATATAAATGAAAGAACGAGTGGACCAAAATAAAGAGAACATCCTAGTAAAGTTTAAAAATGAAATGAGACTGATAGTGGACAGGGTAATATCGGGATATGGTACGTCAAATGACAGAAATACTGCGAGACGTTACTTTTCAAATGTCGATCAGTTCACAAGGATAACTGGACAGGTCAATAATTTGAATGTTGTCCATTGTCTTATGGTTGAAAACAGGGTTTGGTCCATGAGTTGAGAGGGCGGGCGCAAAAAACGAACCAATTCTTTTACATTCTTCTAACGTACTGGCGGGAGACGGTATACTTAGTAGGGACAAAAATACTGTTAAACATTGAAAAGAGCCATTTCAATAGTAGAACTGAACATACCCCTTTAATGTCATATGAGTTTTGAAAGCTAACCTCAATAGCGTTAGGCTGTAACGGGATTTTAAAATTGTTTCAACTTTCATCGTGGAGTGGGCAGATAATTAGAACCGTATCGCTGTAATAGCGCTTTTCAAAACGCTCCGGCCACTAGGGATTAGCCGCATGTTCGTCTACTGATGCATAAAACTGTTCGAAGACCGCCCACGCTCTGTTCGAACACCGCATGTCATCAAAGCCGTTAAATCAAGAATTCACAAAAAATCCGCTCCGAAAACAGAAAATCATGGCCCGTGAGATGAATATAACGCAAAAGTCCATGAGTCGAATCATTAAAAAAAGACTTGGGACTTGGGGCTTTAAAACGACGTACCGGACATTAATTGACTGCAGCTTTAAAAAAATAGGATTTAAAAATCCAAACGTCTTTCGGTGAAGCACGCTGATAACTTGCACAGAAAAAATTGTTCACGGATGAAAAGATTTTCACTGTTCAGGAAAAGCATCTGAACTGATCCCAAGAGTGTACAAGGGTCATCACCCAGCTTCAGTCATGGTTTGGTAAGGTGTCTCTTACGATGGGGTCACTGACCTGCATTTCTGCGAACAAGGAGTCAAAACATCGGACAAAGTTTACCAAGAAACCGTTTTGGAAGCTGTTATGAAGCCTCTTAACAATTCCCTTTTCCAAAACTAGCCATGGACTTTCCAGCAGGATTCTGCGCCGGCCCATAAGGCTAAAACGTCCCAGGCCTAGCTTCGAAACAATTTGCCAGTGTTCATTTCCTCTGAAGAATGGCCCTCAGGCAGTCTAAATTTGAACCCATTGGATTACAAACTGTGGGCGGTTTTAGAGGACAAGGTTTGTCACAAAAGATACCCCAATATTGGATCTCTTAAGACTGCTTTGGTTCGAACTGTGGCCAATTTTCCAATGGACGAAGTTCGTGCAACTATTGAAGATTGGCCAGTGCGACTAAAGCGCGTGTAAAGGCATAAGCCGGACATTTCGAATAAGTAGATTCTTTTTGGATACAATATACATCAAAAAATATATTTAAAAATTTTTGGTCCAAAAACATTCAGTATTTTTTATTTTACAGCATAAAACGCTTGTAACAGAATTTATGTCCCTACTTAATATACGGTTCAGCCTGGCCCAACTTATTGACGTTTTTACTTGTTTACTACTGAGTGGCGATGCGATTGCAGATGCGGTATTTGCTGAATAAGTCGTTTATAAAAAAACAAATAGACGGAGTCCACTATGCAACGATTAACCAAAATCATGGATACAAAAATTAAAAATCTTCACAATGTGCAAGCTTTGTTCAGACGCCACTTTATGTGTAAAAATATCCTAAAACACCAGTAGGGACATTTTAATGGCAGAGTAGCCAATATTAAATTCGAAGCCTCTAAAAAGCATTCTTGACACAATTTTTCATTAACATTTTACAATTGAGTTTTTAAACAGCAGATTTTACAAATCGTAAAAAGGGGAAGTTGAACATTGTGGCAACCGCAATTCCATGTGCATATTGTAGGTTTATGACAGTCCCCCCAAAACAAAATTGCATATAAGGCACTCACATGTATCGCATGCCACAACATTAAAATTTTCAAACTCCATCATCAAAAAGACCACCGCACCGCACCTCCCCCGCCATTTGGCAGTGTCAACATCACAACACTTTTAGTGCAGCATAATGGATTACACAGAGTAAACTTATTTAGATTTATGTACTTTTACGCTGTGATTTAATATAATTTTGACAGCATTGCATCTGCCATATATCATCAGAACGAGGAGTGCAAGAGCATCAGAAGACAGGCGAGCAAAAAAAAAGATTCTTTAAAAGAAAATGTCAAGTTCAAGAATGATTCATTCCATCTGCTGTTGCGGTTGGCAGTTGCTGTGTTTGTTGCACCAACGAACGCATTGCCATCCTTATCTCCCTTCAGACGACGCGAGTTTTTCAGTGCAAAGTGCCCGACACTCGTACTCTCGTTCATATGATATACGATAGGATGTAATCTCCGGTGAAGTTTGTGTCATTTGTTGAGGGTCATTTACTTCATATATTTTCCTCTTGCATTCTCCACGAGTACTTCTAATGAAGAAATGTGATTAATTTTGACATTTATGGTATTTAAGCAGCTTAAACGCACGTATTCGTGTGTTCTGGCGTTCTCTAATTGTCGTGGTAAGGGAAAATGTTTCAGAATTTGTCGAGATGATGTGATAATGAATTGAAACAGAATCATTAATTATGGATAATATAAATGGACACGGGTGACTTTAGTTAGAATTAAGATATATTTTAGAGCAAAGTCAATAAAAATAAGGCAAATGAGAAAATGCATAGTGCTTATTGAAATAAAATCATAAGATGAAGATGGGTGTAACCCAGTGGTTAGCGTTGGACACGTGCCAACAACGACAGTGCATAAGTTTCCAACTTGGCTCAATTTCCGGAAAAAATCCACTATCCTGAGTATGAAAACACAATATCGCATAACCTATTACAGATATGACGATGATATTTTGAAGGAATATGGAAACGAGGTCAGTGCACTCCCCCTTTAAAAAGTCTCGGTTAATTTCAAATAAAATCGACACAAAATCAGTGATTTAGTAACTAAATTATAAAAACTAAAATGGTTTTCTATGTCAAATTGAATAAGCGCTCTAGTAAAAATTCTACAACTTCTGATCCCATTCTGAAAGGAATGAGTTCACCATTGGCTAAGGAAAAGTTAGGAAAAAATATATCCGTTTTGGAGATATGTAAGGATTAAGGAACAAGTTCAAAATCCACACGCAGAAAAAAAGTATGGTTGGGGTGACAATATTCGAAGAGGATCATACTATTGTTCGGTATATGGTTGTGGCACAACAATGTTATGATCATTACAACAATAGTATGGTTCACACACAACCATACTATAATCCCCACAACAATATTATGGTCCTTACAACAATAGAATTATTCACGCACAACCATACTATGATCCCCACAACCATATTATTATTCACACTCAACCATACTATGATCCCCACAACCATACTATGATTCTCATAACCATAGTATGTTTAACATACAACCATAGTATAATCCTCACAACCATAGTATGATTCACACACAACCATACTATGATCTCCAGAATTCTCTGAAAGGATTGGGTTAAGTTACAGTTCAACAATAGAGATTTTTATAAAGTCAATTATGTAAAAATACATTAAACTGTTAATAATAAGAGTGGCTTTTTAACAGAAGATAAAATTTACTAGTTAAAATTATATCAGTTATACTAATCGAAAGTAGTTTGTTTTAAAAAAATATAATTTACATATAAAAGTATTGTAAAAAAAAGTTCGATCTTGCTGGTGTGATTACCGTAATTATATTATTGTTAACATAAAACCCAAAAAACAATACTTTTGTCGCACCAACCATATTTACATTGTTGCTACAACCATATTTCCATTTTTAAATTTGGCAACAACACAATTGTAACATTTTAACAATATTAGTTTTGCCGCAAACATACTATTGTCAAATAAAATTCAAAAAACAATACTATGGTTGCGACGACCATGCTTTTATTGCAGAGAACATACTATTGTTGCCGTGCCCATATAGTAACCATATCTTTTCTTTGCGTGCAGGCGCTGTCGAAAATAATTGGAATTTTACTCGCATTTACTACAATAAACTAAAATTTTAACAAAACTAACCAATGACTCGGTAATTATTATAGACTATTATATGACCTATAATAGCTATAATATACCGCCCACACAAACCTGAACTTGAAATGCAATATCTTATGAACTATTAGAGAAATAATGGTGAATTTGGAACGACGATGGCATGGATCGAAACCCATGCTTGAAAAAAAGAAAGACCCCTTCAAAAAATCGTAGTTAATGCACCGAATGTTATTAAATTGTAACCGATTGAAATGAATGATAAGCATATTATTATTTTAGGCTATATTGTGTTGAAATTGGACAAAAGGTCCTGACCCAACCCACATAACCCCTGGGTCCTCCCACACAATCATGTACCTTGACCTAATACAGATGTAATGGAAGGTATTCAAAGATATGACAGAGAGTATATTCACTCTGTCATTCTGTCTGCAACACCTCGACATACTGGTCGGATACCCCATAAAGTATATATATTCTGAATCGTCGTAACTTACTAAGATGATATAGCCATGTCCGTCTGTCTGTCAGTGGAAATAATGGATGGACTAAAACAGTGGGTCTTGAATATGGACCAGATCGGTCAAGAGATACATTTTCCCCACAGGAGTGAGTCAACCTCTGGCGAGCATAAGGCCAATTTTTTATTTCACACATAATTGTCATAGATCCTTCCATTAAAATAAAAAATATTAAGATAATTTTCTCTAAACTTTTTTTTGTGTAATTTACAAAAACTTTTGTAACTGTAACTTTCTAAGATGATATAGCCATGTCCGTCTGTCTGTCAGTGAAAATAATGGATGGACTAAAACAGTGGGTCTTGAATATGGACCATATCGGTCAAGAGATACATTTCCCCACAGGAGTGGGGATATTTCGAATATGTGATGTGAAAAGTGGGCATTGCCAACCCTTTTGACAAAATTTTTCTATAAGACTGGACTCCACGATTGGGGGTATATCCGATTTAGGAGGCCGAACTTAATTGTTCCACTTGTAATATTTATTCTTGGGGTCAGGGTTTATTGTTGTTTATTGACCTACTGATCGCGTGATGCTTTACAGAAGGCAGTTCTGCAGCAGCAGTGCTGTCCGCAACCGGTACAGTCACCCCTATAAAATGCTTCCGATATGAACAGATTTAAATTAAATGTCCGTAAACATTGATTGCTTTTTATACCCCGTACCCTGTGGAACAGGGTATTATAAGCTACTTTCATGGAAAATGTTTGAAACTACCAAAAATATTTAAGCTAGACCCACCTCTAAGTATGCGGCTCGATGTATAGTCACCATCTGATTCCATTTGACGATGTGTGTCTGTCCGTCCGTTCATCTTAAGCTTCAATCAAACTACAGGTCGGAATTGTTGTCCGATTTTTATGAAATTTGGCAGATGTAAGTTATTAGGACCAAAGAAAGACGTAATTTAAATAAAAGACAATCGGTTCAGATTTAGATACACCTCCTACATATACAGCGTAATTCATTCACGACTGGACAAAGTTCACCAACTTATTGTTTGGCCCATTTCATAAAAATATGTCCAAGGGGTGAAATGGCAGCGGTTTGAATTTTCGGCTTTGTGGTCGGAGGGTACTAGTGAATTTTCGGATTGGTGGTCGGAGGGTACTAGTGTAAAATTGCTTAGTTCTGAACAAGACCACCCAACCACCACTCCAATTACGTTCAAATGGCTGCCAGTTCGCCCCCTTGCATTTTCGGGCATGGTCGTAGATGGATATATTTTCATAAAATAAGCCAAGGAATACGCTGGTGAAGTTTGTCCAATCGTAAATGAATTGCCCTGTATGTTTATTTTAAAGTGTTTTGCTCCAGAAGTCACATTATACATTCAATCTTGATGAAACTTAGCACCCATCGATGCTTTTTGGGCCAAGGAAGCACTTTATTTAAATCGAACAAAATCGGTTTATATTTAGTTATAGCTCCCATCCGATTTAATGTAGATAGTTTTTAAGACCAAACTTGGCATACTTTGGCTTTTTAGTCCAAGAAATGTCGTAATTAATTTAAATGAAAATCGTTCAAGATCTGGGTATAGCTCCCATATACTTATGTTCATGCGATTTTAAAATTTTTATTTCTAGAAGTCACGTCTTAGACCTTAACACAAAAATGTTTAATGCATTAAGTAAGTACGTTATTGCCTTAGCTACATTTAGCTTTAGCTACCAAACATTTAGGAATGCTCATCTGATTTTATGTCTTTAGCGCTAGAAGGCACATATTAATAAGATTGGCCTAAGGAAGGGCGTTTTTAAAAAATTTGGACCAAACATCGAAGTTATGCGAATGTAAGGAAATCGTTTCAGATTTACATATAGCTTTCACACATATGTTCAACCGATTTAATATTTTGAGCTCAGGAAGCCACTCAATACACTCAATCTTGAAGAAATTTGGCACCAGTTAGTTACATCTGCCATGAACGGACACTGTTGAAATTGGAGAAAATCGGTTCAGATTATCAGATTATACTCCCACATATATTTTTAACAGATTTGACTAAAAACAATAAAATTTTCTCACAAATTCCTAGGGCTTCAAAAACACAAAGTCGTGAAGGTCGTCCAAAAACGGCCATTGTGCCAGAGAACATTGATGCCGTGCGTGAACTGATAATCGTCACGTGACATACCGTAAGATGGAGGCACCCTTTGGCATTTCTTTAACCAACATACATTCGATATTGCATGAACACCTGGCCCAAAAAAGGTTTGTTCTCGTTGGATCCCGCACAATTTGACAATCGCTCAAAAAGCAGATCGTGTCAATTGGTGCAAAGAAATTTAGAAAAAATACGATCGCGGTGCTTCAAAAGAAGATTATAAGATCGTCACAGGTGACGTATCATGGATGGAATCAAAACAGCAATCGACAGTGTGTGTCTTCAAGAGACAAATCCAACGAAAGTTGTTCGTGGACGAAGCACTTCGCCTGTTTCTTCGGCAAAACTGGTCATGTGGCGACTGTTCTGCTTGAGCAACATAGGAGGTCAATTCTGAGTGGAACACCACAATTTGTTTGCCTGAAGTCTTCGGAGAAATTCGAAAAACAAACAAGAGAAGACGAATCATTGTGTACTATGACAATGCGAGCTTTCACACATCGGCTCAAATATCTATCTAGTGTTGACCTAGTAAAAGAAAAAGACTTAAAATTATAGTTTTTCAATGGATTTTCACTGGAATCGGAGTTTAAATTTAAACACTTGAATTCGAGAACGAAGTCAGGGTGCATATTCCGGTATCGTTCAAAGTTTAGGGATAAATGTTGGAGCTGAGTCGGGCGATTTTGAACCACACCCCCATACTCTGCAAAGCTTTTTCGAGATCGGTTTATATATGTGATCTATGGCCTTTGCTTTACTATGCTTTCCTACAGTGATGGCCGTTTCCGATTGAAGGTCCACATTTTATATGAATATAGTACTGTGCAAAATAATAACCATCCTGTAATAATTTGATTATATCGATTAGCATTTCCATATAGGCTCCTTCGTTGATTTAATGCCCTGCCATTTTAGAAGCCTCATATTACGATATTTTTCACATAAGCATAATACATGACGAGCGACAATCAATCAAACATGGTCAAATTTAACCTTGTCGGTCCACGGTCACAGATATCAAATCTGATATTTCTTAAATTCTCGTGACATCTTGCATTTGAATAGAAGATAAGTTTTCTCGGACCCGATACCGCGGTAAAAGCAGTGTAAAGCCTCGAAAATCAATGTCACTTTGCCTTTTGTAAAAAACAACTTGTCTTCTATAAAATGTAGATGCAAAAGGTCTCGAGGCGGTTAATTCCTGTTCAATGTGCTGAAGCAAAAGACCGAAATAAGCAATCGAGCTAAACATATTTTTCTAAATTTTTATCTTCTAATGATATTTTTACTAAGGATGGCACAACTTTAAGGGCCTATGTTGATTTGTAGCGCAATAGAGCCTTTGTTTCGTTAGCTGTGTGGCACCGTCCTGTTGAAACCACATATCGTCCACATCCATATCTTCCAAATCGGGCCATAAAAAGTTACAATAGCGAACACCATTCACAGTAACTGCCTGACCGGCCTAGTAACTGCCTGACCGCACCAAACAGTCACTCTTTGTGGGTGCATTGTTTTTTCAACAATCACTCTTGGATTATCATTCTCCCAAATGCGGCAATTCTGATTATTGACGAATCCACTGAGGTGAAAATTTGCCTCATGACTGAAGATGATTTCTTTGAAAATTGATTTTCATAATAAGCCTGAATAACTTTAACGCGTTGCTTGCTTGTGTATCTTTCCATAGTTCAAGTTTAGTTAGTCTAAAATTTAGAAATATCAAATGAAATGCAGAAAGAAGCATGACGTTTAGGCGTGGTTCACATTCAACATCGGCCCTTAAAATTTAACCACCCTATCGTTTGTTTTTTAATCGGTAGTTTTTCTGAAGCATTTAACATCTGTTTTCTTTGTGGTTTTTCGAAAACGCTACAACCTTAATACCGGAACAGATGCATTCAATGCCGTCCAAGGCTTAGATAAAGCTGAAGTGAGATAATGGTTACGGCGGAAGATTGATAATTAAAAAAAATTGTAGAGTTACAGCTTGAGCAATTTGCGTCATGTTGTTTTGTTAGCCGTCTTGTCGAAATATTTTCGTTTCCACAGTAACAAAGTAGTTTTTGAGCGTTTTTCAAATTTGTAACATTGACTCTAAAGTTGTGAGTGGCGTCGTTTATACAACAAATAATGATTTCAAATAAACAGCAGACTAGTGTGCTAAAATTAATTGCATTAAATTTTAAATTTTTCCGTTTAAAACTGCTCTTAATTAATCGGTATTACTATAGCTAAATTGTGTTTGCATTTGCCGCAATGAAAAATTAATTCTTATTGCCAATAATTATGTAAATTAATTTTAATTGCTAAATAGTCCACAATATTCAATTATCGAATAACTGTAATTGTATTCCGATACAAGCATTTGCAAATGCGAATACGCCTACTACAAACACACACACACTAATAAACAATAATGACAGACAGACATCCATTAATATGAGGTATTACGACACATCGACACATGTAAACCAAAATTACATTATTAATTTCAACAAATACGTCTATACATATTAATGTAGGCATGATAATATGCGTATAGTAAACAAATGCGGAAATTATAATCAAATTAGATTTTCAGTCGAATTATAGCGCACATTTATTCTTATATGATGGCGGTTCAAAGAGTTTTTCTAGGAATAAGTAACATTACACATATGATACAACGAAAGTGTTTAAATATACTAAGTACGAGGGCTGCTATATATATTTTTTTGGCCTAATAATGAAAATGCAAATATTAATCATCAAAATTTTTTTTATTGTTTTTCAAAGTATTCTCCAGCTTGATTTATACACTTTTGCATGCGCTCAAACCAATTGTCGAAGCGCTTTTTCAACTCCGATTGAGACACCTCCTGGTTTTTGAACGCTTTAACAGCATCTTCTGGCGACGAAAATCGTTGACCACGCATTATTTTCTTGATATGCGGGAATACAAAGAAGTCACTGGGTGCCAAGTCGGGGCTGTACGGCGGATGACCCATCAATTCGACTTTTTGGCCGGTCAAAAAGGCGCTGGTTTGAGCCGATGTACGTGAGCTCGCATTGTCATGGTGCACAATGATTCGTCTTCTCCTGTTCGATTTTCGAATTTCTTCGAAGACTTCAGGCAAACAAATTGTGGTGTACCACTCAGAATTGACCGTCCTACGGTGCTCAAGCGGAACAGCCGCCACATGACTAGTTTTGCCGAAGAAACAGGTAACAATTTGCTTCGTAGTGCTTTTCCACAACAACTTTCGCTGGATTTGGCTCGCCTTCGAGCTGACCGTCCCACACGGTCGGGCTCATACGCATAGATCTATGATTCGTCACCTGTGACGATCTTATAAACGTCTTTTGAAGCATCGCTATCGTATTTTTTCAAAATTTCTTTGCACCAATCGACACGAGCCTCTTTTTGAGCGATTGTTAAACTGTGCGGGATCCAACGAGAACAAACCTTTTTTACGGCCAGATATTCATAAAATACCGAATGTTTTCTGGTGGAAGAAATTCCCAAGGATGCCCCTATCTCACTGTATGTCACATGACGATCTTGCATTATCAATTCACGCACGGCATCAATGTTATCTGGCACAACGACCTTTGTCTCTGAGCGAGCGAGCGTCGGCAACGATTGAATTCATTAAACCAGTTTTTTACAGTTCTATAGGACAGTTATTCATCACCATACAAAGATTTAAGTTCACCGATGCACTCTTGGCGTGAAAAATGATCGCACGGAAATGTTCACGAGTTAATTCCATTTTTTTGCCAAATTGATTTTTTCAAAACCTTTGTCTTTGAGCGAGCGTCGACAACGATTGAATTCATTAAACCAGTTTTTCACAGTGCTATAGGACAGTGATTCATCGCCTTACAAAGATATAAGTTCCTCGATGCACTCTTGACGTGAAAAATGATCGCACGGAAATGTTCATGAGTTAATTCCATTTTTTTTTTGCCAAATTGATTTTTTCAAAACCTTTGTCTTTGAGCGAGCTTCGGCAACGATTGAATTCATTAAACCAGTTTTTTACATTTCTATAGGACAGTGATTCATCGCCTTATAATGATTTAAGTTCATCGATGCACTCTTGACGTGAAAAATGATCTCACGGAAATGTTCATGAGTTAATACCATTTTTTTTTGCCAAATTGATTTTTTCAAAACCTTTGTCTTTGAGCGAGCGTCGACAACGATTGAATTCATTAAACCAGTTTTTCACAGTGCTATAGGATGGTGATTCATCGCCATACAAAGATTTAAGTTCATCGATGTACTCTTGTCATGAAAAATGATCGCACGAAAATGTTCACGAGTTAATTTCGTTTTTTTTGCCAAATTGATTTTTTCAAAACGTTCTGAGTACGTTTATGCTAAAAAATATCGAACTTTAAGATGGCGCCAGGCAACCCTCGTATTTAAAAATGTTATGTCCTTAATGGAAAACTCTGCATATGACATTCAGACAAAGTAGTAACTACTGAGCCATGTGATGCCTGTGGACTCGACAATTTCGAAAATTCGATCCTCCTTTCAATATTTTATAGACTGAAGAAATTCTTTTAATACGACGTACAAAAAAGATAAAATAAACCTTATCATTTATGTGCTGTATGTGAGTACTTATCATCATTCTGATTGCTTCGTTAAAATCTATAACAGATTTTCTGCAAGAAAATCTGTTAAGATTAATACCATTACAAAATAAAATTTTTATAGAATAAGATTTCTGTTCCATGTTCGTTTTTTTAAACAAAATTTACTTTTTTGCGATTGATATTATGATGTGGTAAATTTACATAATGTCCTGCTTATTATTCCCTTCCAATTCCTTAATATCATTCCATTTTTATCTACGCAGTAATGATATCCCTCTTATTGATGAATAGCTTTAATATGAATACTGTGGACACTAAGTTATAAGAGAAGCGATGTGTGGGTTTCTTTATTCAAAGTTTTTCTTTGCTCACAATGATGACCAAATTGGACTAGCATATCCTTTGTCCATATTTACTTTCATTGAAAAAAAGGCAACTGGTATTGCGACAACATTTCCATAATCAACTACATACAAAAATATTTCATAATATTTGTATGTTGTATTTATTATTTTTTGCTTTATATTTCTTTTTATCATAAAAAAGTTTTTGCTTTTTTTCCTCCTTATGGCGTATAAAAAATGGAAAATATATCCAAAAATAATTTTGTAGATATTTTGAATCACAATGATTTTTTTTCCCTCTATTGAGAAAAGTTGCTTTGATTAGAAATCAGTCTAGCAAATAATTTATGTATTGTTTCCCCGATTGGCATCGAAGGAAATTTGTGTCCAGATTGTTATTCAGAAGACACTTTGAATAAACAACAATGACTATAAAAATTATTCCAAAAATGTATGATGTTCAAATATTTGTAGGGTGGTTTTCTAAAGCCTATACAAATTTGTTCGTTACTTGGTGGCCTTGATTAAAATAACACATCTCCAATATAGGGGATTTTTTTTCGTACAAAGCGTATAGCAAAAACGTAATCAACAGAGAATTTTCAGAAACTTTTGCAAAGAAAGCATAGATCTAAAATAAATTCCCAGCTCGCGCAAATCGATTTAAAGATTGAGGCCATATAATATATTAAATTTTACTCAAAATTTGGAAACTTTTTGGAAATAATTCTGCCATTTCAAAAACGTTTTTCCGGTTTGGTTAAAAATGTGTACATACCTAGCTGAGGTGTTACTTAACTTAAGTCCGGGAGTTGCACACCTTCTATAGTAAGGCGGCCGAGCTTCGAGGGGCCAAACATGGCAACTTCGGTTCCACAAAAAAATAAATATGAGCCATATTTGTATTAGTTGTCCGATACACCCAAGTTTTTGCATGAACGTTGTGCTAGTAGAGATCATTTAAACATTGAGTTTTTTTAGCCCTTGAAAAACTTAACTTAGCAGAAAAAAAATTAAATTACAGCATGCCTTGGTGATCCGCCGCTTTCTGACCCATGATTTTCATGTCTTATCCAAGGAACGAAGCGCAGTGTACATCTGTGGACAAATGTTTACAGACGCGCTATCGAAAAGAATAGAGACGATATCATGGAATATAAAATGGACTTAAATATGTAAACCTTTTCAATTTAAGCAATCGCTTTGTATTTTTGTTTTATTTCTTTAAATGAAATGCATTCTTTAAAACATCTGAATCGTATGCATGTTGTTCATCAATAAAATTTAGACAGACATTAGGCAAATAAGCCTTTTTCTACCCTTCCCCCAAACATGGGAAACTTCCAAATAGTGACGGGCGACCCTATAAATAGGTGGAATCGGTTAAGAAATTAACATTTTCCCCATTCAAAAACTGAAACAACCAATGAACGAGGGCGGTTCGGAAAGGAGAGTAAAACTCTCTCAGCATGCTCAAGTAACGGTCTCCAGTAACCGTAACGGTGCCGCCAAACGTGTGCCTATACTCTCTTTCAACCGAAGCTACGAACTCCAGAGCGTGATAGCGGCGTACAATCCAAATTCTTGTTTCTAAAAATACATCTGCAAAATAAAAAAAAATAACCAGATTTATTAAATAGAAAAAAGTAATTAAATTTTTTTTTGGTATCGGCTTTCAACAGCCACACTGTATTAGGATAGGGTTTCCGCTCAATATTTCGAGGTGTTGCAAACGAAACAAAAAATGTACTACACTTATACATTCCACTCGGTGAAGAGTACGATACGGTTGCAATAGTACTCTGAATTTATTGTTTTATTGTTAAATGTTAAATTGTTTTTGCCTTCTTTGGGGCACTTCCTCCAGCTTCAGTCCATTGTTTGGATTGTTCTTTTGTCTCTGGAGTATAGTGGTGGATCCATGTCTCATCAACAGTTATGAAACGACGCTTAAAATCCATTTTATTTCGCTGAAAACGATCCAAACAAGCTTGAGAAATGTTCATCCTTATGCGTTTTTGGTCGACTGTTAACAAGTCCGGCACCCATCTTGCAGGAAGCTCTTTCAGCTGTAGTTCTTCATGCAAAATTAAATGGACTCGATCATTTGAGATGCCCATGATATTAGCTATTTCACGCACTTTTATTCGTCCATTATTTAATACCATATCATGCACTTTGGCTACAATTTCTGTTGTTGTTGCTGTTTTTGGACGTCAACTACGTGGTTCATCTTCAATGCTTGTACGACCACGTTTAAATTCAGCAACCCAATTTTTTACTGTTGCATATGAAGGAGCACTTTCATCTAACACATTCACCATATCATTATGAATTTCTTGTCCCGATAAACCTTAGGCTAAGGCTTTCCGAAGGCTAGGCTAAGAAGTTTCCGAACCGCCCTCGTAATAAGTAAATTTCGAGTTTTTCGACCGTTTTCGTCTTATATTTCATCCCTGAAGACACCGATCGCCATCACAGACATAACACCTCATCACAATATATTTACAGATATATAAGACGATAATTTGGAAATGAAGTGTCGTGCTCATCCAAAACTTATAAAAGTCTATCTAATGAACTTTAAAAGTTAGAAGGTTTAGATTTGGTACAGATTTTATTGATATAGAAATAAATATGCAAAAAACAAAAGTAAGCGGTACCACTCCCCTTTCTAAAAACCACTTATATCGGCCAAAGTATCGATTATGATATTAAGGAGAGAAATGCCTGGTGGAGGGTATATAAGAACTTAATGACATATTTTCATGAAATTAGCCAAGGAATACACTGGTGGGATTTGTCCAGTCGTGAATGGATCACCCTGTATAGTATCAAATAATACAGAAAAAACCCAAAAATTAGAACTCGCAATTGGCTTCAATGTAAATTATAAAAGTTTTATTTGAAATACGAGTGCATTTAAAATACAAGCTAAATGTATTGTATTCCCCTTTATAGTGTTGTATCTCTTTAATATTCTTTAATAATAAAACAATCATAAAAACTTAAGATAGTTTCGTTACCCTTTAATACATATCAAATAAGTTTATGGCAAGTTGTAATAAAAATAGCGGCTATAAAGGACTCCAAATACGAAAAACAAACACAGAAGTTATTGATTTGTATTCCCATTCTTAAAAAATGTTCCACTGTGTGGCGTTAATTACCATTTTTCACATACGAGTATAACATGCTTTTACGCACGTTCATTCCATGAGTAAAACTATTACAATTTTCATATCATTTTTTATATCCCATCAGTTGACCTAAATTGTCTTCAATTCAGTCCATCAATGTGTTTTCGCAATAATGTTAGAGAGCTACCGATACTCTTATCGTATCAATCATCACACAAATGGAAGTAATCAATAGACGTATTTTACACATAAATGAAATATTATCTTCCCCGCTCGCCAAAAGAAACAAATGTTTATTTTGCGTGTTTAACTAGTTATCCTCAAAGACAATGCTCAATCGACAGCTCAAGCAACACTCGTATATGGATATAAACTAATAAATAATCGAGAAATGGGAACATTAACATCGGATATTTGTAATAGTGTGGTCCAAATATGATTGGAGAAAAAGTATCAGAACAATATTGAACGAACTACTCTTTCCAGACATATAAAGTACTTATATAGACAACAATCAAACTTTAAAAACGCCTCAAAAACTGTCCACTTATTAAAGGAAGTTTTCCGTTTGTTCCTAACATTAAAAACAACGTATCAACACATTCGAACATAACCGCTCGAGTTGGGCCTTCTTTCTAATACGAGGGTTGCTATTTTTATTTCGGGTCCTCACAATACTAGTGTTCCCAGAAGCAAACTGGAACTTCTATTAGAAACTTTGACATTTTTTAGCATAACTTCACTCAAAACGTTTTGTCAGTAGAGGGCGTATTATTAGGTTTAAAGTGTGTTGATAAAATTCATCTCAGTCAAAAAATGGAATTATCCCGTGAACATTTTCGTGCGAAGATTTTTTACGATTTTCGGTGTGGGTTATCGGGACTAGAGTGTTTAAATCAACTTGTTTCGTTTTTTGGCGATGAAACACCATTAAAAACACTTTTAATCGCTAGTACCAAGAGTTCAGTCTCGGACGCCCTTCGCTCCAGGATGAATTTCGTGAAGGACGTCCAACTGCGGCCACTTTGCCAGAAACCATCGATGCTGTGCGTGAACTGATAAAGCAGGAACGACATGTGACATACCGTGAGATTGAGGCATTCTTGGGCATTAGTATGACTAGCATTAATAAAATATTGCATGTTCATTGGGCCGTGAAAAACATTTGTTCTCCTTGGATCCCAAATAATTTGACATAAGCTCGAAAAAGGCTCGTGAGGATTGGTGCAGAGATGTTGAAAAAGTATAACACTGCCCAAAGGAAGTGTATATCATTTTTACAAGTGACGAATCATGGATCTATGCATATGAAACCGAAACAAGACGAGCCAAATCCAACCAGAGTTGTTTGAGGGGGAATAAAAACGAAGCAAATGATTGCGTTTTTTTATCGGTATAACCGGCCATGTTGCCACAGTGCCCTTAGAGGAACATAGGAGGTCAATTCTGAGTGGTATACAACCATCTGTTTGCCAACAGTGTTGGAAGAAATGAGGAAAGATAATAAGAGAAGACGGTTCATTTTGCATTACGACAATGCGAGCTTTCACACATCAGCTGAAACGATGAGCTCTTTGACCACTCAAGATGTCGAATTATGGGCCATCCACCGTACAGCCCTGATTTGGCACCCAATGACTTCTTCTTAATCCGTAGCATCAAGCAAAAAAATGCGTGGTCAATGTTTTTCATCGCCCGAAGCAGGTGTTGAAGCGTTCGAAAATTATGTTTTGGAGGAGACTCAATCGGAGTGGAAAAAGTGCTTCGAAAATTGGCTTAAGGAGAACATTTTGAAAAACCATTTCCAATGATAATTTATTGTGTTTCTATTGTCGGACCCGAAATATAAATAGCAACCTTCGTAACGCCATTACAGCTGGTGGTTTCCAAAATATTGTCTTCTAAGTTGTAATTCAGAAAATTTCAATTGAAATTCAACTAGTCGGGCGTGACCGACTATATTATATTATGCACTTCTGGATGTCCTGAAAAGGTTATTGAAAACAAGCTCAAAATTTACCCAGATTTTCAAAAGTAATAGGCGTGTTCGATTGGTACTCGGTGTTTTAAAGATTATATAGACGCTTAGACAATAACTTCAAAACCTTAAGCGAAATTTTTAAAATTTCCTAGTATACAAGAACCTATGCATCATAAACCGTTTGATTTTAAATTTGGAATTTGTACAAAAAAAGTTATTCAAGAAATACTATAAGCGAGTAATAACCGAGCTCGCCAAAAGTGATCCTTAAACAAATTATTTCCATAAAATTTATATATCTAAAACAAACGGTTTATAACGCAAATTGGCAATAATATTCTGTAAACGAAAAAAGTTGTATATTCTTAATAATTCTGTGAAGTTATCGCATTAGAGACCTCTTAACCGAGTTGCCAATCGAACACGGTTAATGTCAGATTTATTAGAACGTTTTATTATTTTTTGATACCCATATTTTTTGGCTTTGTGAGCATTTTTTATTGTTTTTTATTAGTCATACGTCTATGTATACTGAAAAATGTTTTTGGGCCCTGTACCAATTTCAAAAATTTGTCCAAACTAGCTAAAGATTGGTTGTTTGTCCATTAGCATATGCTGCGAGAGTTGCTATTTATATTTCGGGTCTGGCAATAAAAATACAATAATTTATCATTGGAAATGGTTTTATTGTTTTTCTCCTTTAAGATCAATACAATTTTGCATGCGCACAATCCAATTTTCGAAGCACTTTTTCCACTCCGATTGAGATACCTCCAAAACATGATTTGTAAACGCTTCAACAGCTGCTTCGGGCGATGAAAAACGTTGACCACGCATTTTTTTTCTTGATGCTAGGGAATAAGTAGAAGTCATTGGGTGCCAAATCAGGGCTGTATGGTGGATGGCCCATCAATTCGACATCTTGAGTGGTCAAATAGCTCAACGTTTCAGCTGATGTGTGAGAGCTCGCATTGTCGTGATGCAAAATGATCCGCCTTCTCCTATTATCTTTCCTCATTTCTCCGAACACTGTTGGTAAACAGATGGTTGTATACCACTCCTACGTTCCTCTAAAGTCACTGCAGCAACATGGCCGGTTATACCCAAAAGAAAAAACGCAATCATTTGCTTCGATGTACTTCTTCCACGAACAACTTTTGTTGGTTGTGGATCATCTTGAAAGACCCATACGGTCAATTGCAGTTTTATTTCGGGTTCATATGCATATATCCATGATTCGTCACCTGTGACAATGTTATACACCGCCTTTGAGCTACCGCAGTTATACTCTTTTTAATAACTCTTTGCACCTTTTTTGAATATTCGTCAAATTATTTGGGATCCAACGAGAACAACTTTTTTCACGGCCGAATAAACATGCAATATCTTATTGGTGCTTGTCATACTAATTCCCAAGGATGCCTCAATCTCACGGTATGTCACAGTCGGTCTTGCTGAATCAGTTCACGCATAGCATCGATGGTTTCGGGAAATTGACCAAATTTGGACGTCCTTCACGAAATTCATCCTGGAGCAATTCATCCTTGGTACCAGCGATTAACAGCGGTTTGTGATGGTGCTTCATCACCAAAAGTCGAAACAAGTTAAACACTCTGGTCTTGATAACCCACGCCGAAAATCGTAAAAAATAATCGCACAAAAATGTCGACGGGATAATTCCATTTTTTGACTAAGATAAATTTTTCAACACACTGTAAACAAAACTATTCGCCCTCAAATAACAAAACGTTTTGAGTGAAGTTATGCTTAAATATGCCAAAGTTTCCAATGGAAGTTCCAGTTAGCATCCGGGAACACTAGTGTTGTCAGAAACCGTAATATAAATAGCAGCCCTCGTAGTTGATCGAAATCAGAATACAAATGGGTGTTTTAGAGCGGTAATATGAAAAATTGGCGGGGACCTTTGTACTGGGGTCATACAAAAACAAAGATTGATAATGGGCGCTATCAATCTTTGTTTTTGTATGACCCCAGTAACTGATCAACAGTTGTGAACTTCGAATAATTTCATCAAGATTGGATGATCTAATAGCTTGTAGAGCTGTAGGCACTAAATCGGTTGAACATATGTGGGCAAATATATCTAAAGGGCAAGATATATATCCATTATTTATCAAGAATACTTATTCGACAAATTTCATCAAGTAATATGTGGCTTCTAGAGCAAAAGAGCTATTTATCAATCTTAACGATTTTCTTCCGTCCTTGATTCAAAATTAACTTCTGACAAAGTGAGATGTATTATGAGGCTTTAAGAGCTTAAGAAAACAAGTAACTAAAGGTTAAGTTGGGCGACTATAAGATAAGAAACTCAATTTCGGAGGGACCTTTGTGTGGTGGTTTTTTGAAAACATGGACCGATATCGTCCAAAGTTACAGGACATGGGTATTGGTCGCTCGTCCATGCGAAATGTATTAGGCTTCTACAGCTGTCAAATTGAGACGAGATCTGGTGTAATTTGTGGCTTTTACAGCTGCAGGACCTCAAATCAGAATAATGTGATAACCATTCGCAAACATGGACCGACCAATTCCACAGAGATATCAGTTGAACACTCGTAACACTCCGTGTGAAATTTTGTCGGAATCGGGTGTAGTATGTGGCTTTTAGAGCTGTAGGTTCAGAAATCGGTCAAGACATAAGGATGATGGCTATAGGAAAATATGGACATTAGGGGTCTAATTTCACTACAGTTTATCGAGACGGACCTTTGTGTGGGAGCTATTAGAACTCTTGAACAGAACAGCACAAATTAAACCAGAGATAGGTGTTGGACACTCGTAATACTCTGTGAGTTTTTTTTTTAAATGTGGATTTTAGAGCTGAAGATTTTAAAATTTGGAAAGACCTATGCATGATATCAAAATATTAAACGATGTGGAGCAATTTAAATAGGGTTCGAGTGCTTGGACCTAATAAGAAGAATGTACACGCAGAGAAAAAATATGGTTACTATATCGTCACGGCAACAATAGTATATTCTCTGCAATAAAAGTATGATCGTCGCAACCATAGTATTGTTTTTTGAATTTTATTTTGACAATAGTATGATTGCCGCAATATTAATATTGTTGAAATGTAACAATAGTATTGCTGGCAAATTTAAAAATAAAAATATGGTAGTAGCAACAATATAAATATGGTTGGTGCGATAAAAGTATAGTTTTTTTGGATTTTATTTTAACAATAATATGATTACGGCAATCATACCAGCAAAATCGTATTTTTTTAATATGACAATGTTATTGTTACGAGTCTTACGCAATAATAAAATATTTTATATGTAAATTATTTTTGTTCAAAACAAACTACTTTGGATTAGTAAGAGTATAACTGATATATTTTTAATAAGTAAATTTTTTCTACTGTTAAATAAGTCACTCCTAATATTTAGTTTAATATACTTTTCCATAATTTACTTAATAAAAAATCTCTATTGTTGAATAGAAACTTAACATAATCCTTACAAAGAATTCTGGGGATCATAGTATGATTGTGTGTGAGTCATACTATAGTTGTGAGGATCATACTATGATTGTATGTAAAACAACCCATAATTCTGAGAATCATAATATGGTTATGGGGATCATAGTATGGTTGAGTGTGAATAATAATATGGTTGTGGGGACCATAGTATGGTTGTGTGTGAACTGTATTATTACTGAGAGGACCATAGTATTATTGTGGGATCATAGTATGGTTGTGTGTGAACCATGCTGTCGTTGTGATGATCATCATATTGTTGTGCCACAACCATATACCCAACAATAGTATGATCCTCTTCGAATATTGTCACCCCAACCATACTTTTTTCTGCGTGTACCAATGCACACAAGAAGTAAAGGGTGGTTAAATTTTAAGGGCCGATGTTGAATGTAAACCACATATATACGTCAAGTTGTTTTCTATATTCCATTTGATATATCTCAATTTCAGACTAATTCAATTTGAACCATGCAAAGATACACGAGAGAGCAATGCGATAAAGTTATTCTTTATAAAAAACGAGTATTGCAATTATACTTTTTCTTAAAATGTTACTAAAAGAAAATTAAATAAAGGCGTTATGAATATTTGAGATTAAAACTTTTATTTGTTGAAAGAAAAACAAACAAAAATTAATTTAATTTTCATATATACATTTATAAATTTATACCTTGTGAAATATGTTTTTTTGCCATTTACATAAGGGATAATCAGCTCAGCCTTTCACAACCGCTGAAAGTATTAGGTCGACTGTTATCTTTGTTTTAAGTCGCACTTGTAAAATTAAAATCTTGTAGAATATTTTGTGTAAAAGTTCAAGTAAGACTTATTATCAAAAACATAAGGCGGATGTTCAGTTCTTATCAAGTTTACCGCCCGACAACTGTAGGATATAAATAGAGATTGGAGAACAAGTGATAGAATAGCCCGTTAAAAGAAAAAGTGTTATCAAAATTAAATTTATCATAGAAATTTGTAAGCGGGCATAAATTAAAAGATATATAAGTATTCTTTATTCCGAAGATGACCTATGAAAGATTTGAATTTTTACCTTTGACAAGATTCCAAGCAATTTGAGGTTAACTATTCTTATAAATCGTACGACCTTACGTGTTTGACCATTCTAATATTTTTATATGTCTCGTATGTACGTAAATACTTGCTTACCTCTGTCATTAACATGTGTAAAATCAATCGTAACGATGAAGATTCACTAATGTAATTGAGACACGCACAATAATTAACGCCGCCACACAATTCCGTACGCTGAAAATAAAGGATGTAAATACTAATTGAGTTATAATTTGACAGAAAAAATAACACATACATACACATTTTATTATGTGCGAATCAAAAATTAATAATTAATAACAGTTTTAGAAAAAAAGCGGGTACAAAACTGCATGTAAACATGCTGGACATGTGGTACTCAGAATAATGTAAACTCTATCACTAATACAGGGTGGATGGCAGATATTTGCTTATTTGGGAATAAAATTAAAACATTGTGAACCTTAGAAAAATTTATTTTATATTTTAGTTATATTAAACAGTTAAGGAAAACTACATGGTTCTAAATAGTGTATCTGGCAAATGTCGACCTTCGCTATCCACACACTGCTACCTACGTTTTCTGAAGTTTTCAGGAACTCTAACAAGCATTCTGAAATCGAACTGGAATTCTGCCAATTTTAGCCTCAACATTGTTAATTAGGTCTTCTAAGGTGTTGGGACGGTTGATATACGCCTTCTACTTCAGGTAACCCCAAAGGGAAAAATCACATAGGGCTAAGTCTGGTGAGAGTGCCGGCCAGTTCACATCACCCCTCAGCGAGATAAGCCGTCCAGGAAACATTTGTCTCAAACAATTCATGGTAACCCTCGCTGTGTGTGCAGTGGAAACATCCTGTTGGAACGATGTATCCTCTAATTGCATTGCCTTAAGAGCCGGCTGAAACAAATCCTGTATCATAGTCAAGTACCGGTCGGTGTTCACGGTTACGGCAATATGGTTATCCTGTAAAAAGTAAGGACCAATGATGACTACTCGTGATATGGCGCACCAAAAAGTGATGTAGTCCAAATGCAGAGGTCTCTGGGGTTAGTTTCACTCCAGTACCGCATATTTTGTTTGTTTGCACACCCACTGAGGTGAAAATGTGCCTCATCAGAAAAGAACACAATTGCATCACGAGGTATAGTTGCAAGAAAGTCTTCACAAGAGGTCCGCCGTATCAAATATTCTCGTTTAATACGGGTGAAAATTTAGTTCTTCATGAAGAATCCGGTGGAGAGAACGTCTGTCAATGCCAAGAGCATGTGATTGCTTCAGAGCAGAGCGTTTCAGAGATTGCAGTATTGCTGCTCTAACTCCCTCGGTGTTTTGTGGTGTTGTAATCCTTCTCTCAGGTCCCCTTCGTACACATGACACAGTCCCCGCTGTTCTCAATAAAGTTACCCAATGTACATACAATTTGTTGCCGTCCAGAAACACGTCCGCGTGGGGAAACAGCGAATCGTAAACAAAAAGCACGCTGCACTGTCCATATTTATTTTCGACCGATCGATTGTTTTTTTGGGTAATTTAAAACTAAAAAAAAAGTCGGGCGTGTCCTTCTATATTACTTAGTAGGGACATAAATACTGTTACAACATTGAACACACCCATTTCAATAGTAGTACTGAAAATACCCCGTTAATGCCATATGGGTTTTAAAAGCTAACCTCAATAGCGTTAGTCTGTAACCGGATTTTAAAATTGTTTCAACTTTCATCATGGAGTGGTCAGATAATGAGAACCGTATCGCTGTAACAACGCTTTCTCACGTGTGCAATGAAAAAATGCGATATTTTCAAAACGCTCCGGCCTCTAGGGATTAGCCGCATGTCCGTCTACCGATGCATAAAACTATTTGAGGAGACTGGAGATGTAAGAGACCGCTACCGGTCGGGCCGCCCACGCTCTGTTCGAACACCGCATGTCATCAAAGCCGTCAAATCAAGAATTCACAGAAATCCGCTCCGAAAACAGAAAATCGTGGCTCGTGAGATAATATCACACAAAAATCCATGAGTCGAATCATTAAAAAAGACTTGGATCTTGATGCTTTCAAACGACGTACCGGATTGAAAAATGCAAACATGTTTTGGTGAAACACGCTGATAACTTGCACAGAAAAATTTTGTTCACCGATGAAAAAACTTTTACCGCTCAGGAAAAATTTAACAAGCAAAACGATAGAGTGTATGCGCGGTCATCTAAGGAAGCATCTGAACTGATCCCAAGGGTGGAAAAGGGTCATCACCCAGCGTGGGGTGTCTCTTACGATGGGGTCGCTGAACTGCATTTCTGCGAACAAAGAGTCAAAACATCGGCCAAAGTTTACCAAGAAACCGTTTTGGAAGCTTTTGTCAAGCCTCTTAACAATTCCCTGTTCCAAAACCAGCCATGGACTTTCCAGCAGGATTCTGCGCCGGCCCATAAGGCTAAAACGTCCCAGGCCTGGCTTCGAAACAATTTGCCAGCGTTCATTTCCTCTGAAGAATGGCCCTCAGGCAGTCCAGATTTGAACCCATTGGATTACAAATTGTGGACGGTTTTAGAGCCAGGTTTGTCACAAAAGATACCCCAACATTGGAACTCTTAAGACTGCTTTGGTTCGAGCTGTGGTTAATTTTCCAATGGACGAGGTTCGTGCAGCTATTGACGATTGGTCAGTGCGACTTAAGGCGTGTGTAAAGGCAAAAGGCGGACATTTCGAATAAGTAGATTCTTTTTGGATACAATATACATCAATTAATATATTAAAAAATATTTGGTCCAAAAACATTCAGTACTTTTTATTTTACAGCATAAAACATGTTTAATTATGTCCCTACTAAGTATACCCTGCACTCGCGTATTTTCAGATAAGCCTCCTGAAAATAGGATTTTGGACCTAAATTACCCTTTGTCATATTTACATTTGTCCTTTCATTAACTAACTAGCTCGAGCAATACGAGAATATTTTGCCCTTCTACGGACTAAAAATAACTTTAACAATTGCTGTTTTTGGACATTTGGTTCCCATAATTTTATTATTTTTGAAAAAATGTGAAACTACTTGGATATCGAAGACTCATTAGGGTTCAGTATATTGGTCAATGGTCATAGGGTTCCCAAAAACAGCTCGAATTGTTCGAGGAACTCTGAATAATTATAAATTATATTGATAGATTCGTCGTATAGTACTAGGGATCATAAAATGGTTGCGTCTATATCATATTATGGTTGTAAGCATCATACTATGGTTGTATGTTAAACATACTATGGCTGTGGTTATGGGTATCACAGTATGGTTAAGTGTTTGTTGGGACTAAAGTATGTTTGTGTGCGCATCATACTATTGTTGTGAGGATCATAATATTGTGCTACCTCAACCATATACCCAACTATAGTATGATTCTCTTCGAATATTGTTATCCCAACCTTACCTTTTTTCTGCGTGTGGTGCCTTAGTGCAAAGGAGTAGTTCTCCTTAAACATGGACCAAAATGTTCCTAAAAATAGAGCAATTTCCTTACGCATCTATAAAACATTTATTCTTAAGGTTTGGCTAAGACCCCGGGGTTCTGGGGCACAAAATCAAACCTTCAAATGTATTCATTTACTTTAACAAAGATTTTTGTTTAAATAGGTTAAGTTCCTTCCTTGCTACCAACACAATTTTTTATTAATCCAAATATTTTTTAATACATTTCTTTTAAATAAATATAAGTGACTAAAAACTATCAGTGACATATTGGGACGCAATGCATGGTACAGAGTATAAAATCTTCAACAGGCGTTGTCAGACACGTACGACCCGTGTAAAGTGAGGCAGAGGTGTAATATTTAAAGCAATATTGTGTGCATACATCTGCCCTCCAAGCACTATACGTGTATAGTGCTTTTCACTGGCAATAAATATTGCTCGTATCACTTCCGCCAACTTTATGGAACAATAACGTAAATTTAATTTACTTTTAAAACGATGCACTTTTAGGGAGAAGGAAACCTCTTCGTTATCTGCACATACTATGAATACTATGGGTTTTTGGGGCATATTATTTTATTTTTGTATGATTTTCCTAAAAAAAATGAATGGGCCAACATCAATGCGTATTAAAGAGGTCATTGTGAAAGTAAGAGAAAATACAAACTATAATTCTGGAGGGTAACTTAAACTTTTGAAATATGGCCCATATTCTTTTTGTACACGCAGAAAAAAAGTATGGTTGTGGTAACAATATTTGAAGTGGATAATACTATTGTTGGGTATATGGTTGTGCTACACCAATATTACCAAAGTCGAATATACTTTTATTGCGAAGAACATATTATTATTGCCGTGACCATGTAGTAACCATGTGTTTTCTATGCGTGTATGCTTTCAAATATGAGAAGGTGCTTGGTGTGGGTTTTTCAGCTGGCGGCATCATTGGGTAATTTTTCTTTGAAAATGAGCAGAAGAAGCCGTTACCGGCAACGGTGAGCGCTTCACTGCTTCACGAATTTTTGTTCATGCTTCACGAATCTTTGTTTCCAAAAATTCAATACATGTACGACATTTAGTTTCAACAAGACCGACCACATTTAACACAGGCAACGCAACCATCGATATTTTGTGCACTGTTTTTTCCTATGCTGGAAAATCGAATAATCTGCCGAAATTGTAATTTGAGCCCTTTGGATTATATTTTTGTGGGAAGCCATTAAGTAATTACTGCTATACACCGATTTTTCAATAAAAATCTACAAGAAATAGCACCATTTATATAACAGCGCCATCTAGCGTGGGTTTTAGGTAATAACAAATATCAAAAAGGAATTCCTCGACCCCAAAAAAAGAAAGATAGCACAACTTTCAAGGATAATAACAAAAAATAAGTATTATTTTTTTCAAATTTTCAATGGTTTTTTCTTGTTAGACAGCGTTCCAAAATCACCAACTTCAAATGCGTGTAAAAAAAATAATCTCGCACTGAACTGAAGAAAACCCTTGAAAATTCTGTTATGGATAATGCCAATTTTCATTTGCAGTTGGCCTCATCCCATTCGTATTTTGGTTGTAACACTGTGTTATTAAATGACAAAGTTTAACCGTTACAATAAAACCAGGAATTTGAAAAAATTATCAGTCCATTTTTTTACAGCCGATTCAAATTTAAAATGTTAAATCTCCCTGTACACCCAATATTCATGAAATTTAACACAAGTAAGTTTCTTGAGACAAGGATGGGCGTAGTGAAAAATCGGTTCATATTAAGATATACTTAGTAGGGACATAAATACTGTTACAACATTGAACACACCCATTTCAATAGTAGAACTGAACATACCCCGTTAATGTCATGAAAGCTAACCTCAATAGCATTAGTCTGTAACGGGATTTTAAACTTGTTTCAACTTTCATCATGGAGTGGTCAGGTAATGAGAACCGTATCGATCTAATAGCGCTTTTCAAGTGTGAAATGAAAAAAGAACGATATTTCAAATGCTCTGGCCACTAGGATTTAGCCGCATGTTCGTCTACCGATGCATAAAACTGTTTGAGGAGACTGGAGATGTAAAAGACCACCACCGGTCGGGTCGCCCACGCTCTGTTCGAACACCGCATGTCATCAGAGCCGTTAAATCAAGCATTCACAGAAATCCGCTCCGAAAACAGAAAATGATGGCCCGTGAGATAAATATCACGCAAAAGTCCATGAGTCGAATCATTAAAAAAGACTTGGGACTTGGGGTTTTCAAACGACGTACCGGGCATTTATTGACTGCAGCTTTAAAAAAATAGGATTGAAAAATGCAAACGTCTTTTGGTGAAGCACGCTGATAACTTGCACAGAAAAATTTTGTTCACCGATGAAAAAATGTTTACCGTTCAGGAAAAATTTAACAAGCTAAATGATAGAGTGTATGCGCAGTCATCTAAGGAAGCATCTGAACTGATCCCAAGGGTGAAAAAGGGTCATCACCCAGCTTCAGTCATGGTTTGGTGGGGTGTGCTGACTTGCATTTCTGCGAACAAGGAGTCAAAACATCGGCCAAAGTTTACCAAGAAACCGTTTTGGAAGCTTTTGTGATAATAATTTATCACAAAAGCTTCCAGCAGGATTCTGCGCCTACCCATAAGGCTAAAACGTCCCAGGCCTGGCTTCGAAACAATTTGCCAGCGTTCATTTCCTCTGAAGAATGGCCCTCACCCAGTCCAGATTTGAACCCATTGGATTACAAATTGTGGATGGGTTTAGAGGACAAGGTTTGTCACAATAGATACCCCAACATTGGATCTCTTAAGACTGTTTTGGCTCGAGCTATGCCCAATTTTCCAATGGGCGAGGTTCGTGCAGCTATTGACGATTGGCCAGTGCGACTTAAGGCGTGTGTAACGGCAAAAGGCGGACATTTCGAACAAGTAGATTCCTTTTGGATACAATATACATTAATAAATATATTAAAAAATATTTGGTCCAAAACATTCAGTACTTTTTTTTTTACAGCATAAAACATGTGTAACAGTATTTATGTCCCTACACGCAGAAAAAAAGTATGGTTGAGGTGCCGATATTTGAAGAGGATCATACTATTGTTGGGTATATGGTTGTGACACAACAATATTATGATCCTCACAACAATAGTATGATTCACACATAACCATACTATGATCCCCACAACCATAGTATGATTCACAATCAACCATACTATTATCCCCACAACCATATTATGATCCTCGCAACCATAGTATGTTTCTCATAGTATGATTTATACACAACCATACTATGATCCCCACAACCATAGTATGATTCACACTCTACCATACTATGATCTCCAAAATTATTTATTAGGATTGGTTATTGTTGTTATTCAAAAATAGAGATTTTTATTAAGTATGTTATTTTAAATTGCCTTACTATTAGTTCATAGCCAGATTTGAGGCCATGTTTTTATTAAACATTTCATTCATTCAATATATATTCCAACGGTCAAAAATAATTTTAGTTGCCAGCAGGGCTTAATGGTAATTCAACGTCCGTAGGTACCAAGTAACGAATGTGATTAAACCATGATCAATGGCTACATACTTAACTGCAGGCAGATTTTAAATAAACGAGAACCAGTCGGTATTAGAGTACTTCACCGAACTAAGTAAACACAATAAAAATCCCTCGAACTACTTCCACATTAGGGCCGGTCGATTTAAACATCGTCCAAGTGACAAGGAAAGTCTATTCTATGGACTAAAATAAGAAACTATGCCCGAGGAACCATACCTCTAAAACGAATTCTGATGTCCCGAATTTTGAAAAATCCCACCTTGACCTGTTTAGAGGGACCGAAATGAGTTTAAAATAAATTTTTCTTTAAAAGAACGAAATTTTGTCTTTGGAGCCACATAAATTTCCTGGATTAAGTTAACGATGATCCAAACAGTTCGAACGTCATTTAGTGTAGTCGCGATCTTTGGTGTTCACAAAAAAACTATATGTGATGCGCAAAATAGAAAGGGAGCTAAGGGTAAAAACCAGTTTTGTTCAGGAGAGCCATTTTAAAGATTTAAATACGTGTATCTTTGGTGTACCATCAGTTTCATAAAACGCGTATATCTCTGGGAGGAAACACTTTTGGGGCATGGGTCGGTGTCATTCGATGCTCAGATGTTGTCCACATCAAAAAAAAGTGAAAATTGATTTTTTTACCCTTAGGTCCCTTTCTCTATGCGCTGTCACATATACAGTTTTTTCAAATAATGAATCTATGCTGGCTATTACCTTGGGAGAAAAATATGCATGTAATAAAGAAACGCATTGAAGGTAATTAAATTTTTGCCGTAATATAAATAGTTAGTACACACTATCTTAGCTGTCACAAAAATAAAACATTTGGTTGTTTTACAGATCTACTCACAAACGAAACTCGAATGCATTTTAAAAAAAAGGTTTTTACACGACTGAAATTATACTAATTTTACGGGTGAGAAAGTCTAATATTATTTTCAGTGGCGGGTTTGCACCTTGTAAACGCAGACAAATAAGAGATTAATGTCTATGATATGTACAATTTTCTCATTAAAACTCATTAGACTTTCAGAGGCGAAATTAAACAGTAGGTCCCGATTAGTGAGTACAACGGAATATATCGTACACAACTCAGTGATTTCAGAGAGGTCCACAGCTTGTTCCTAATTGGGAAGTGAAAATAGCACCTGAAAAAGTTTTAGCCTATATTTGTTGAGTAAATATCACCCTCTATCTACCAAGCCAGCGAGACTTTTCTCTATGATAAATAATGTTATGGCACATACCAAAAATTATCATATCACCCTCGAATACCAAACCTATACAATTTACATAGATTTTAGATTTTGTATCATACATAAACTCGGTTTTTTTTGTTCTTTCAAAACTAACACATGTTATTTATGACCATAAAAATGCAATAAAAATGCAAAACATTTTTCAGTGATTTGTGATAGATACAGAAGTTGGAGTTTTTACTATTGTTTTTTACTACTCGTATCGTCATTATAAGCAGTATGTGTGTACTTGTATGTATTTACTAAATATTTACATATTCACATATGTATACAGCAGCATAATCCATATGTATATAAGGAGATCCCAGAAATATTACTGAGACGAAGTTGGAATATCAAAGGAAGCAACGCTGTATTCTCCGTGGAGTTAAAATGTCGACATGTTTGGTCTGTGAAGGAAAGTAGTTCGAACGCTCACTTTTAGAGCATATACATATGTGTTGAATATATTTATTTGTATTTTTACAATAGTATTGAACGTTTAGTTTATTATCAATAATCACGGCCGAGAGTTTCGAACAATTTCTTAATACAATATCTTAACATGTTTCTTTTAAGAATTTCTATTTCCTTTATGGCAATGGAGGAAATAATAAAGTAAATTGGAAAAACTTACACAAAAAGAACAAATTCGTTGTCACAACCGTGTTTTTGCAACCGAATGAATTCGGTCGTTTGTACTCCAAGTACTCCATCTGTTTTAATCTACTTTAGTGAACAGGTTAAGACGATTTTAGTGTTACTTATGCAAACGACCATAGTTTTTTGGTGTAAAATTATTTTTTTTTATTTATTAAAATTACAAAAAGTGTAAAAATAATCAACATTTTAGAAATAGTTTACTTGAGCACGAGGTGGCCAAAGTTTGCCTTGACTATTGCAGTGTTTTGGGTCATTTCCGTACAATGACTTTCCTTACAGCATCCATACAGGTATATATTTTAGTGCTCACTTTGCTCTCCAAAATTGGGAGAGACAGAACAGTCTGTCGGGTTTGCATCTGGCGAAATCGAAAGATTATTAAGGACATAACAATTGTATATACTCGTATTAATATAACACTGAATATTTAAAACATAGCGTTCAAATCTATTTCAGGTTAAGAATGAATTTCGATTTCGGTCATATGACCACCACAAGCCCGTACACACACGCAAAAAAAAAGTATGGTTGGGGTGCCAATATTCGAAGGGCATCATACTATTGTTAGGTATATTGTTGTGGCACAACAATATTATGATCCTCACAACAATAGTATGATTCACACACAATCATACTATGATCCTCAGAACCATAGTAAGATTCACACTCAACAATACTATGATCCTCACAACCATAGTATGATTCACACTCAACCATACTATGATCACCACGACCATAGTATGATTCACACCCAACCATACTATGATCTCCACAAACATATTGTGATCCTCACAAAAATAGTATGTTTGACATACAACCATAGTATGAATCTAACAACCATAGTATGGGTCACAAGCAACCATAGTATGATCCCACTCAACCATAATATGGTCGTCAAAATTATTTATTAGGATTAGTTTATGTTGTTAACAATAGAGATTTTCAATAAGTAAATAAATTAAAATTACATTAAATTTAAAATAATAGCAGTGTTTATTAAACAGAAGAAAAAATCAATTTAAAAACACGTAAGCGTTTTTACTAAAAATATTTCAGTTAAACAAATCCAAATCAGTTTGTTTGGAAAATTTTAATTTCCATTATTATTTCATAAGATTCGTAACAATAACATTGTTGTAAAACCCATATTCAAATTAAGAAAAATTACAATCAAACAGTATGATTGCTATAATCTTATTATTGTTAGCATAAAACCCAAAAAACAATACTTTTGTCGGACCAACCATATTTATATCGTTGCTGCAAACATAGTTTCATTTTTAAATTTGGCAATAATACTATTGTTACATTTTATATTAATATTGTCGCAATCATACTATTGTCAACATGAAATTCAAAAAAAAAAATACTATGGTTGCGACTGACATACTATTATTGCAGAGAACATATTATTGTTGCCGTGACCATATAGTAACCATATTTTTTCATTGCGTACAGCGATCTATTCTTTGGACCTGATTTTCCACCACTCTAGCATACATTTCGACCGGAACGTTGGAAATTTCGCGTTGAGTTTAGTCTCTGAGCTTGTTTAAAGTTGTTGGCTTGTTGGCATAGAACAATGACTTGATGTGGCCCAATAAAAAAAACCAATGGCTGTAAATCGCATGAACGGGGTGGCCATTTGACCGGACCATTTTTGGAGATAGCACGTTCACCGAATTTTCCTTTCAGACAATTAATTGTAACGCGTGCTGTGTGGCTAGTGACACCGTCTTGTTAAAACTTCAAATCGGCGATGTCAAGCTCATCCAAATTTGCCTCAAGCTTATAGAATTCCACGTCACACAGTATTTTTTAGCGGACGTAATTGTGTCTCTTGAAGAACATGTGGGTTTGTTTCTGTCCAATAACGCATATTTTGTTTATCGACAAAACCACTCAGCCAAAAATGAGCTTCATCGCTGAATATGATGGAAATTTGAGTAAGCACTCTAAAGTTGCGACCACCGACTTGGAATTTCGGTAGTAACTCGTGATCCATTTCGAGGTTCTCTACTTTCTTAAAGAAAAAAACACAGAAAATTCAAATTGAATGGCGAATGTTTATTATCATTTGAAAGGACATTCTGGCTTTTTTTTTTGAAGATCATGTCTATCAAACGTTGGCCGCGGCTACGTCTCAGATGGTCCATCCGTTGAGTCAAATTTTTGATGACTCGTGCGAGCATTTCGACTGGTAACTGGCGAATGACACGCGTGACGTTTTGCTCCAAGGCCTGAATCGATGCGGGTTTGTCCGCATAAACTTTAGACTTTACATATCCCTACAGGAAAAAGTCTAACGGTGTGATATCACACGATCTTGGTGGCCAATCGACCGGCCCTTGGTGGCCAATCGACCGAGCCAAAGGGTTAAATTATCTGCTCACCGAAGTCTTCTCTCAATAATTCCATTGATTGATGCGATGTGTGGAAAGTGGCGCCGTCTTGCTGAAACCAAATGTCGCCTAGATCACGAGCTTCAATTTCAGACATCAAATAGTCGGATATCATGGCACGATAGCGGTCGCCATTGACGGATATGTTCTTACCGGCATCATTTTTGACGAAATACGGACCGATGATTCCACCGGCCCACAAACCACACCAAACCGTTGTTTTTTCTGGATGAAGTGGCAGCTCTTGAACCTCTTCTGGTTGCTCTACGTCCCAAATGCGGCAATTTTGCTTGTTTACATACCCATTGAGACGGAAATGGGCCTCATCGCTGATCAAAATATGGCTCGAAAGCGTCGAATCTTCTTGGAACTTTTAAAGAGCTCATAGAGCGAAGCGATGTCGCTTGGGGTCGTTGTGCGGCTTAAATTCTTGCACAAGCTGTATTGTGTACGCTTTTAATTTAAGATCTCGACGTAAAAGACGTTCCATGCGTCAGTCCGAGTTGCTGCGAACAGCGCCGAATCGACTCTTCCCGGTCTTGGTGTACACTCTCAGGTACTGCCGCTACATTTTCTTCACTGCGTGCTGGACGTGGTCTATTCGGTCGAATAATATCCAATAATTAATGCTGCAGTGATGGTGTTGCGAATAGTACGCTCAGTAGGCCGATTATGTTGACCATAAGTTGAACGAAGTGCAAGAACAGACGTACCTCACAGAACGTGAATTTTCGTAATAAAGTTGAACGATTTGTAAACGTTGTTTTGGTAAAACAGCGTAAAATGCCAAGCAATACTAAAGAAAAATAACATGACAGCATGACACGACTCACACGTGATCTTTCAAAAAAAGGCTATTGAAAAAAATATCTCTACTTGGACCACCAATTAATTTTTAATGATGTCCAAACGTTGATCGTAAATGAACTTTACTATGATGAAAATGTTAACGTCGGCTAACATTTTGACACTGAAGGATCATTAAAAATGTTTGAGGCTGCGTTGACATAAAGTTACGAAATTGTTGAGTCCTTATTGCAAGACCCTTTACATTTTGAAGATTAAACATATAACCTCTAATGCTATTGACAAGTATTTGTAATTTTAACTATTTGAAAAATCTGTTATTCATATACCTTATGTTAGGTTTACCCATATACTATTTATATAATTATAGCTATCATCGTATGATAGGTAAGGCAAGGTAAAAGTGTCAGTCAGTACAAGCAGATTCACTTTATAATAAATTATGATACTATAGAAAGAAGCAAAACGTTCCCTTGTCCCTCCACTTGAACCACTTTTAGAGCAATAAATAGCTCTTAGGTTGACCAATGCCTATTAAAGCCATTTTGGTTAGATCCCTATAGAAGAACGAATGGTCAGATCAGGATACGTACAGAGAAGGTATTGCATGGACTCCTCCTCCTTCACAGCTTCTGCAGTTGTTGATAATCAAAACTTTAAGTCTCATTGAGTGCCTTCCAATCAGGGTGTGCACCATCACAACCGATATAATCATTGAAACGCTAGGCTCCAGACCTATTTTATATCAAGATAGCAAACATTTGTTGATTGCACCTGAAAGTCTCCTTTTCCATTAAGAATTTTTTATTTCAGCCCACAATTCATCGGACTTTTTCTCTGATTGTATAAAATGATTGACCGTATGCTCAATTTGTGCACTGGAAGTTTCCTTTTTCTTGGTAATTCCTTCTCATGTCGAATTATACAGAATTATCGACACACCCCAATGAACATGCAGACGTACGATGCAAAACATGTGCAATTTTGTGTTATTTGATGTGAAAGAAGTTTGTACTCATATGTATGTCTATGATAGAGTTTTATGAAATGTTGATGAGGTACAGTGATTTTTAACTCATGCTATAGTAATAAAAAAAATTAATATTGACAAGAACACAATATGTACTACAATCGATATTTTACTACGGACTGTGTGGAGGGAATTTGAATTTTCCGTAATTGAATTATTACCATAAATGAGAATTACCATAGATGTTTGCAGTACATACATAGGTATACAGAGAATATTTTAGCAAATGTAAACTAAGGGGTTTAGATAAAAACCTCATGCTAGCAGAAATAAATGAGCCAAAGGGTTCACATGGTAAGAAAACGTTATCAGCTTCTCCTACACTCGGCAGTATCACTAGTTGTAAATACATGTAGATATTCTTATCTTATATGGAAAGCTGTTTGGAGCCGCCTTAAAAAGATGATTTAAAGGGCAATGTGGAAAGATTTCAAGTAAAAAATTATCAATATTTTGCAAAAAATATATTTAAAGAAAACGATATTTGATCTGAAAAATATTAAATAAAAACAATTTTTAAAATAAGATTTCCTAATTTTCAACGAGCTTTATAAGGTCCCCTAATATTCGGGGACATATAGGAATGAAGGAACAGTAAAATTTGTTTACAAATCGAAATATTCAACATTTAAACCAATTTGGAATTCAAACGGGCCCATTGGGCCCTAGGGGTCTAAAAATCGGCCTTATTGAACTATAGACATATGGATATTTCAAAACAATCAAATTTAATCACGGATCCCAATATCATATTAATTTTACGATTTGTATCATCATATAATATAATATTAAATTACGAAGTCCTTCTTCGAAGTCCTTAATAATATCCTCCCTAGAATAAGAGTATATAAGTATAAGTTTTTCACTCAGTAACATCGCAAAAAACTTATCCACGACTTAAAAAGTATGTATAGTTATATTATTGATTGTCATAAAATTTTAAAAAGATCTAAGGGATCTTTCCCTAAGTTCAAGTCTATTAAAGTCGAAGGCTGGTATTGAAAATTGACCAATTTGTGCAAAATGGTGAATATTTCCCCTTTGCGGGACTAGAAAATCCTGGTTAAGTTTTTAATTTTTTTTTACATTTCTGCTATGCAATCTCAAATCAGTTTATTTTGGAAGTGATGCAATAATGCTTTATTCTTCTCATAAATGGATGTGGTCATTGGGCACTAGGGACCTACAAAAGTATATATGACAGTGCATAGGGCAAGGGACCTTAAAAAAAATCAATTTTCTTTTTTTTTTTCTTTTTTTGATGTGGACAACATGTGAGCATTGAGTAGACCGATCCCATACCCCAAAAGTATTCCCTCCCAGAGATATGCGCGTTTTATAAAAGTGAAGTCGACGATTCTAGGCGCAAATAGAATGGCTCTCCTGAACAAAACTTTTCATTAACTTTTCACTTTTATTTTTGATGTGGACAACATCTGAGCATCGAATGAGACCGATCCCATTCCCCAAAAGAGTTCCCTCCCAGAGATATGCGCATTTTATGAAATTGAAGTCGGCGATTCTAAGCGCAAAAAGAATGGGGCCTAATCTTTAAAATGGCTCTCCTGAACAAAACTGGTTTTTAACCTTAGGTCCCTTTCTATTTTGCGCGTCACATATGCATTAGTGATCTCATAAAATTCTGAAACGATCAAGTCATGTCCGTCTGATGAAAGCAAGATTCTTTCCAAACGAAAAGAACTACCCGTACCAAATGTATCAATTATAGTGGACGTTTGGTATTGAAAATCGACCAAATCGGACAAAAGGGATAATAATTCCCCATTTGGGGGCTAAACAAGTTAGGTAAATTATTTAGGTTTCTGACGCTTTTGCTCTGCTTACTTGTTTACTTGTTTTTTTTGGAAGTGATACGAAGACGAATTAACCTTCCCATAAATGGGTGTGGTCATTGGGACCTTAAAGATGCTTTAACCTTCCCATTAATCGGTGTAGTCATTGGTCCCCATATACATTCCCTAATGTTCGGGAAGTACTTACATTAGGATTTGTCCTAATTTGGGCCCAAAAATCGGCCTTCTTGATAATATTGGTCTCAATAAAATTTAGTGACTAAATGTTATATTTATTTTCTGAATCGAGGAAACTTGAAGCTTTGACAGACAGTGGTAAGGTTCCTTGGGCATTTAAAAACCGTCCCCTTATATTCGGCGACTTATGGGTATCCTGAAATAGTTAAGTTTCCTTACATATCCAAATTTGTTCCTTTATTTAAGATTTGTGCCAATTTGAAACTGGGACGGCTCATTTGGGCCTAGGGTTCCAAAAATCGGCCTTCTTGAACTATAAACATATGGTATTTTATCAAGGATCCTAACATCATATTTATTTTACGATTCGTATCATAATAAGGTATCATTTTAATTTACGAAGTCCTTGAGGTGCCAAAAAAAAAGACCTTTCGAATATGGATATATGGGTTCTCCTTAACATTGGAATATTCCGAACAATTTGAGTATGACTTTATTTTTAGGATTTGGCTAAATAAAAGGCCTTGAACTATGGGCGTGGTCTATGAGCCCAGGGTCGTGTAATATTGGGAAACATATGGGAATCTAAAAATAGAGAATTTTTTTGTTAGATGAAGGGGGCCACCCCTGTTGATAAGTGGCCCCCTTCAACTTACAAAAATTTTGTCACGAATCTGAAAATAACAATAATTCTACGATTGAACTATATTCTAGGTCATGGCCCATATATCCAAAGTCCCTAGAGCGTCGAACATGAGGTCCAGTCAAATCAGAAGCAGTGAATTTTACGCACTTATTTCAATATGCCTTTAGTTTATAATTTGTCTAAATTTAAGGCCCGAATCTAGGAGCCTCTCAACAATGGAATGAAATTCGTAAAACTGAATAGAAAATCGGACATAAATAATATTGTCAATGTCAAAGTACAATGTAATCTACGAGGGCGGTTCGGAAAGTTCTTAGCCTATCAATGAAAGAGAATAGTTAGTTTTTCAAAAATATTTTTATTTTTCAATATAATCACCTGATACTTCAAAACACTTAGTCCAACGCTTATCTAGCAATTCTATCCCTTGATTAAAATAGTTTTCCTCAAGGTCTTCAAAATAGTTGTTTCCATCTGTAATTGCATCTTCATTTGAGGTAAAACGCTTGCCAGCAAGGAATTTTTTTAGATTTGGGAACAGGTAAAAGTCACTGGGAGCTAAATCAGGAGAATAAGGTGGGTGGTCAAGCAACTCGTACTTTAATTCGTTGATTTTAGCCATTGTTAAAACACTCTTGTGCGCTGGTGCGTTGTCTTGATGAAAAATTATTTTTTTGTGTTGTAAGCCAGGGCGTTTTTCTCGAATTTGTACATTTAATTGATCTAAAAGGTTGCAATAGTACTCTGAATTTATTGTTTTACCCTTTTGCAGATAGTCAATCAATAAAATACCTTTGAAGTCCCAAAAAACCGTTGCCATAACCTTACCAGCCGATTGAATTGTTTTTGCCTTCTTTGGGGCACTTCCTCCAGCTTCAGTCCATTGTTTGGATTGTTCTTTTGTCTCTGGAGTATAGTGGTGGATCCATGACTCATCAACAGTTATGAAACGACGCTTAAAATCCATTTTATTTCGCTGAAAACGATCCGAACAAGCTTGAGAAATATTCATTCTTATGCGTTTTTGGTCGACTGTTAACAAGTCCGGCACCCATCTTGCAGAAAGCTTTTTCATCTGTAGTTCTTCATGCAAAATTAAATGGACTCGATCATTTGAGATGCCCATGATATTAGCTATTTCACGCACTTTTATTCGTCGATCATTTAATACCATATCATGCACTTTGGCTACAATTTCTGTTGTTGTTGCTGTTTTTGGACGTTCACTACGTGGTTCATCTTCAATGCTTGTACGACCACGTTTAAATTCAGCAACCCAATTTTTTTACTGTTGCATATGAAGGAGCACTTTTCACCTAACACATTCACCATAATCATTATGAATTTCTTGTCCCGATAAACCTTTTTTTATGTAAATATTTAATGACACCACGCATTTCTAATTTTTCCATTGTAAAAAAATCGCGGATGCGTCTTTTGTGAACACCTGTTTCTATATGAAGGAGTTGCCAGATCGAAACAAAATTTAACATGTCCCATAGCAGAGATGGAAGTTTTCAAAACACTTAACTTTTTTCTGTTTATACCGCGCTTTTTGTGCTAGGCTAAGAAGTTTCCGAACCGCCCTCGTATTGTGATGAGTACAAAAGCTTCGGATAAATTGTCCACTTGTTTTTGTTGTTATATTGCAGTAGCAACCCAATTTACCAAAGACTTTCAGTATCAAAATATTTAGTATGGTTTTTCAATAAAAAGGTATTTATAATTTATAAAGCACTAGATGAAACAAGACCGAGATACTGGATTAATTTTAATTGTTTTTAAATGTTCTACCAGCTTCAATTAGAACATAAAGTCAAATAAAGTTTTTATTTTAAGTTTGAAATGTTTGTCCCAGTGACAAGAGCCAGAAGGATTCGACATTGTGCACGAATCAAAACCATAACCAATGTTTTCGGTCTCGAAAACCTACTTTAGAACACATCTCCGCTCACTTTAAACATTTTTTTTCTAACAGTATCTTACATGCCTCACTATCCAAAACATAAAATTTGTATATTTACTGATCTGTAGCTATTATATCTATTAGCTATCATTCAAACAGCTAATGCATTTTATAGACAAGGCTAGAGAATTATCTCTTACTCAAACAGCTGACGAAATTATGTTAGTAAGACAGTTAAAAGGGCTTTGTGAGAGAAAGTACCAATAAAGTTAAACAAAGCTATTATATCTTAATTTTATTAACATTGAAATCATTTTATTAACATTGAGCTATAGTCAGCTCGTTTTCCCATACAAATTAGACAAAGAGTTGATAACTTAATATTTTATATAGAACACAAAAACTACTAGTTTCTTTGAAAGAGAAGTTTTAAAATAAACGCTCATATTTATTGTGACATTTACTTCTTTTTACGTTGAATGCCATGATGAAGGAACTAGCCGTTGACCACATAACACTTAAATTCACTGAAACGGACTTACTTTAAATATAAGTAGTCAAACGGCTAATTTTTAGCCGCTCAATTTTAATGAATTCAAATAGTGAGTAGGATAGTGGACGAAGTCACATTAATACTCGTATGCACTCGAGTTTTGGTGCTCCAAAAACATATGCAATACATAATTGTACATACAGTTTTCACTACGAATGTAACGATATATGTCTACATTATATAGCTATTTATGTATATGTGACGCGCAAAATAGAAAGGGACCTAAGGTTAAAAACCAGTTTTGTTCAGGAGAGCCATTTTAAAGATTAGGTGCCTTTCTATTTGCGCTTAGAGTCGTCGACTTCACTTTCATAAAACGCGCATATCTCTGGGAGGGAACACTTTTGGGGCATGGGGTCGGTCTCACTTGGTGCCCAGATCTTGTCCACACCAAAAGAAAAAAATGAAAAGTTGATGAGAAGTTTTGTTCAGGAGAGCCATTTTAAAGATTAGGTCCTTTTCTATTTGCACTTAGAATCGTCGACTTCACTTTCATAAAACGCGCATATCTCTGGGAGGGAACACTTTTGGGCATGGGATCGGTCTCATTCGATGCATCTGAGCATCCATCTGATGCATCTGAGCATTGTCCACATCAAAAAAAGAAAAAAAAATGAAAATTGATTTTTTTTACCCTTAGGTCCCTTTCTCTATGCTCTGTCACATATTCAGATATACATACTTAGTAGGGACATAAATACGGTTACAACATTAAACACACCCATTTCAATAGTAAAACTGAACATACCCCGTAAATGTCATATGGGTTTTGTAAGCTAACCTTAATAGCGTTAGTCTGTAACGGGATTTTAAAATTGTTTCAACTTTCATCATGAAGTGGTCAGATAATGAGAACCGTATCACTGTAATAGCGCTTTTGAAGTGTGAAATCAAAAAAGCGATATTTTAAAACGCTCCGGCCGCTAGGGATTAGCCGCATGTTCGTCTACCGATGCATAAAACTGTTTGCGGAGACTGGAGATGTAAAAGACCGCCACCGGTCGGGCCGCCCACGCTCTGTTCGAACACCGCATCTCATCAAAGCCGTTAAATTAAGAATTCACAGAAATTCGCTCCGAAAACAGAAAATCATGGAACGTGAAATGAATATCACGCAAAAGTCCATGAGTCGAATCATTAAAAAGGACTTGGGGCTTTCAAACGAAGCACACTGATAACTTGCACAGAAAAATTTTGTTCACCGATAAAAATTTTTTTACCGTTCAGGAAAAATTTAACAAGCAAAATGATAGAGTGTATGCGCGGTCATCTAAGGAAGCATCTGAACTGATCCCAAGGGTGAAAAAGGGTCATCACCCAGCTTCAGCCATGGTTTGGTGGGGTGTCTCTTACTTATGGGGTCACTGACCTGCATTTCTGCGAACAAGGAGTCAAAACATCGGCCAAAGTTTACCAAGAAACCGTTTTGGAAGCTGTTGTGAAGCCTTTTAACAATTCTCTGTTCCAAAACCTGCCATGGACTTTCCAGCAGGATTCTGCGCCGGCCCATAAGGCTAAAACGTCCCAGGCCTGGCTTCGAAACAATTTGCCAGCGTTCATTTCCTCTGAAGAATGGCCCTCAGGCAGTTCAGATTTGAACCCATTGGATTACAAATTGTGGACGGTTTTAGAGGACAAGGTTTGTCACAAAAGATACCCCAACATTGGATCTCTTAAGGCTGCTTTGGTTCGAGCTGAGGCCAATTTGCCAATGGACGACGTTCGTGTAAAGCCAAAAGGCGGGCATTTCGAAAAAGTAGATTCTTTTTGGATACAATATACATCAATAAATATATTTAAAAATATTTGGTCCAAAAACATTCAGTACTTTTTATTTTACAGCATAAAACGTGTGTGTATATATTTTATTTATATACGTTAGTAACCGCAGCTACTCCATCCTCTGGCAGAAAGTGCCAAACATACTTTAAATACTCATGAATTCGAAACTTCGTATTTATTTCGTTTAATTTGAAAGAGCTTCATTGTTCCTTTCTACAAATCCACTGCTGAAATATTTAATTACGAAAATTGCAAGAAACCGAGTGAAAAAAGTTCTATCTTTTCTTATTGTGTTTATTTTACACTAGTGATTGTTACAGATGACGGTTGGTATGATCAGAAAGGTTAGAAAAAACTTAACATCGTAAACTCATTTGTAGCTTTACTTAGTTAAACATATATTTTAATTCCCTCTAACATAGGATAGAGGGTATAGTCACCTTGTTACTCCGACTCCTCAAAATACTGCTAGGAGACCCCATTATGTATATATTTCGAACAGTCTTAAAATTTGAAGATGATCCAGCCATCACCGCTTGTCTGCCTGTGGAAAACAAACCACAGGCCGCACTACTAAAGATAGGTGGCTGACATTTTGCAGAAACATGTCTTGATAAACTAAATAAGCCAGATCAATCTCACACTGAGTCAACCTCTGGAAAGATTAGCAACCATTATTAACTACACACAGATTTGTTGCCACAACCGAATTTTTTGCTAACCGAATGTTGGTGGATGCAAGAACTATCCATCGTACAACCGCATGTTGGTTGAGTATACCGCAATTTTCAGTAAAGGGAACTGGCACGTTCGGTTGAAGAAAAGAAGTATTGGTAGTCCTAACAGACTAAGATGATTATTGGAACTGAATTTGTAAATTTATTGGTTGCTGTTACTAGTATTGTCAGGAACCGAAATATAAATAGTAACCATTTATATTTCGGTTCCTGACAATACTAGTTAGTATTCCCAGATGCAAACTGGAACTTCCATTGATGACTTTAACATTTTTTAGCATAACTGCACACAGAACGTTTTGACATTTGAGGGCGAAGTGTTTTCTTTACAGTTTGTTGAAAAACTCATCTCAGTCAAAAAATGGAATTATCCCGTGAACAATTTCATGCGATGCTTTTTTACGATTTTCGGCGTGGGTTGTCGAGACAAGAGTGTTTAAATCAACTTGTTTCGACTTTTGGCGATGAAGCACCATCAAAAACCACTGTAAATCGCTGATACCAAAAGTTCAGTATCCGTTCGCTCCAATACGCCGTTCGCTCCAGGATGAATTTCGTTAAGGACGTCCAACTTCGGTCACTTTGCCAGAAACCATCGATGCTGTGTGTGAACTCATTAAGCAAGACCGACATGTGACAAACCGTGAGATTGAGGCATCCTTGGGCATTAGTATGACAAGCATCAATAAGATATTGCATGTTCATTTGGCTGTGAAAAACACTTGTTCTTGTTGGATCCCACATAATTTGACGAATCCTCAAAAAAACCTTGTATGGATTGGTGCAAAGAGATGTTGAAAAAGTATAACTGCGGTAACTCAAAGGCAGTGTATAACATTGTCACATGGATCGAATCATGGATCTATGCATATGAACCCGAAAAAAGCAGCAACCGACGGTATGGGCCTTTTAAGACGAGCCTAATCCAACAAAAGTTGTTCGTGGAAGAAGTATAAGTACATCGAAGCAAATACGAGGGCGGTGCGGAAACTTCTTAGCTTTTCACAAAAAGCGCAGCATAAACAGTTAAGTGTTTTGGAAACTTCCATCTCTGCTATGAACACACGTTGAATTTTGTTTCGATCTGGCAACTCCTTCATATAGAAACAGGTGTTCACAAAAGACGCATCCGCGATTTTTTTACAATGGAAAAATTAGAAATGTGTGGTGTCATTAAATATTTATATAAAAAGGCTTATCGGAACAAGAAATTCATAATGATATAGTGAATGTGTTAGGTGAAAGTGCTCCTTCATATGCAACAGTAAAAAATTGGGTTGCTGAATTTAAACGTGGTCGTACAAGCATTCAAGATGAACCACGTAGTGGACGTCCAAAAACAGCAACACCAACAGAAATTGTAGCCAAAGTGCATGATATGGTATTAAATGATCGAGGAATAAAAGTGCGTGAAATAGCTTATATCATGGGCATCTCAAATGATCGAGTCTTTTTAATTTTGCATAAAGAACTACAGATGAAAAAGCTTTCTGCAAGATGTCGACCAAAAACGCATAAGAATGAACATTTCTCAAGCTTGTTTGGATCGTTTTCAGCGAAATAAAATAGATTTTAAGCGTCGTTTCATAACTGTTGATGAGACATGGATCCACCACTATTCTCCAGAGACAAAAGAACAATCCAAACAATGGACTGAAGCTGGAGGAAGTGCTCCAAAGAAGGCAAAAACAATTCAATCGGCTGGTAAGGTTATGGCAACGGGTTTTTGGGACTTTAAAGTTATTTTACTGATTGACTATCTGCAAAAGGGTAAAACAATAAATTCAGAGTACTATTGCAACCTTTTAGATCAATTAAATGTACAAATTTGAGAAAAGCGTCCTGGCTAAGAAACACAAAAAAATAATTTTTCATCAAGACAACGCACCAGCGCACAAGAGTGTTTTAACAATGGCTTAAATCAACGAATTAAAGTACGAGTTGCTTGACCACCCACCTTATTCTCCTGATTTAGCTCCCAGTGGCTTTTACCTGTTCCCAAATCTTAAAAAATTCCTTGCTGGCAAGCGTTTTACCTCAAATGAAGATGCAATTACAATTGTAAACCACTATTTTGAAGACCTTGAGGAAAACTATTTTAATCAAGGGATAGAATTGCTAGATAAGCGTTGGACTAAGTGTATTGAAGATTCAGGAGATTATATTGAAAAATAAAAATATTTTTGAAAAACTAACTATTCTCTTTCATTGATAGGCTAAGAACTTTTCGAACCGCCCTCGTAATTGCGTTTTTTTCGGTATAACCGGCCATGCCACAGCGTAGGACGGTCAATTCTGAGTGGTATACAATCATCTGTTGCCAAAAATATTCGAAGAAATAAGGAAAGATAATAAGAGAAGACGGACCATTTTGTATCACGATAATGCGAGCTCTCACACATCAGCTGAAACGATGAGCTACGTATATTTTTGGACCACTCAAGATGTCGAATTGATGGACCATTCACCGTACAGCCCTGATTTGGCACCCAATGAATTCTTCTTATTCCCTTGCATCAAGTTAAAATGTGTAGTGAATGTTTTTCATCGCCCAAAGCAGCTGTTGAGGCGTTTTGAAGGTGTCTCAATCGAAGTGGAAAAATATTTCGAAAATTGGTTTGTGCGCATGCAAACAAACGTGTATTGATCTTAAAGGAGAATATTTTAAAAAGCGTTAAAACCATTTCCCATCATAAATTATTGTGTTTTATTGCCGGAAAAATAAGTAGCAACCCTCGTATGAAATGTTAAAGTCATAGACCGATCGTTTAATAATTTTAAGAGAATGAAATCTATGACTATGTAATGGTAAAATTGTACAAGAGTTGTGGCATCGCCCACGCAATCATTAACTAAAAAAAACAATATCTCATGAACTACGAGTATCAGGAATATGGCTATGATGTTTGGAACATAAAATATTGGCATGGATTGCCAAGCCTCCATTTACAGCCAAAGTACTTTTACTTATAATACTCGTAAGTCAATGGATACAAAATTTAAACAGAAAGAAATCAATAATAAGATTTTACACCATATTGTGTAAACAATTTAACAAAATGGCGTGGCCCCGCCTATGATACTGATATCGAATTGGATAATTTATTATATATATATAAACCGTAATCTACAAGTGAGGGTATATACAATTCAGCCCGGCTTCTTTTTTTTTAATTTCAACTCGATTTTTCTAGGTGGGTTGTAAGTGACTACGGAAAGTTTGGGCACAAATTAAATATATATAGTTTGTGGTGTCTAGGACGTTGTGGTGTCTAGGGTCGTTGAAATGCTTATCAGTTTAAAGACTAGCATAGTTCGTCTACAAAAGAAATTTAAGCGAAATGAATTTTTTCTTTGCTGAAATTGACATTACCAGATCAGAATTATCGACAAATTATTTTTGCTTTTTTTGGCGGAATTTTACCATGAAAGTATGATACTGCTCGCATCATTGAAAACAATTTTATATTCTACTAACTTTGGTATTTCTCATTCATTTTTTGTTTTGTGGTTCCAGTTTATTTTTGGAATTTTTTTTTTATTAAATTGATTTGAAAATCGCTATTTGTCATCTTTTTGAAAAAATTTCCCTGAACAATTGTTATGTACACTATTCAGTGTGACGTAAAAAACGGCAGCGCCTTTCACAAAGAAATATTACGGGCTGCTTTATATATTTCTGGCCTAATAATAAAAATGCGAATATTTATCATCAGAAATGGTTTTATTGTTTTTCAAAGTATACTCCAGCATGATTTATACACTTTTGCATGCGCTCAATCAAACCAATTGTCGAAGCACTTTTTCCACTCCGATTGAGACACCTCCAAAACATGGTTTTTAAACGCTTTAACATCATCTTCTGGCGACGAAAATCGTTGACCACGCATTCTTTTCTTGATGTGCAGGAATAAAAAGAAGTCATTGGGGGCCAAGTCAGGGCTGTACGGCGGATGACCCATCTATTCGACGTTTTGGCCGGTCAAAAAGGAGCTGGTTTGAGCCGATGTGTGCGAGCTTGCATTGTCATGGTGCACAATGATTCGTCTTCTCTTATTTGTTTTTCGAATTTCTCCGAAGACTTCAGGCAAACAAATTGTGGTGTACCACTCAATATTAAATGGCTGTTGTACGTTGCTGAAGCGGAACAGTTGCCACATGAGCAGTTTTGCCGAAGAAACAAGGGACCATTTGCTTCGAAGTGCTTCTTCCTTCTTCGATGACCCACAAGGTCGATTGCTGTACTCAGAACGTTTTGACGTACGACCATCATTTGCGTTGACTTAAAAAAATCAATTTGTCAAAAAAATAAGAAATATATATCTAAGCCAATGAAACACTTGCTTACAAAATAAATTAGTCATGCGAAGCCGGCTGTGAATCGTCGGTACTGCTTTGTAGATACTATCATCTTGCACACACTTCTTGATATTTTTAGGCCGACTAGAACATAGTTTTATGGTAATAGAGTGGTAGTTGGCTTTCATTTATTATTTATTAAAATAAATATGTATACTAGAGACATAATCGTGGGATTAGAGTTAAAAAAGGCAACTAAATTTTGTATTTTGTACTATGTTAATTTTAATATATCACCATCGATTGACGTACATTAAAATTTCACCACTTATCACACCAACCCCGGGCAAGTTGGTGATTTACATATGGCTGCAGTTTGTTTTGTCTATTCCTGCTGGTCTGTAATATGGGTAACCATATATTTGCATAGAAAACCAAGTGTTGCTTACTTGAGTCCGAACACTAGAAAAACAAAAACTAATTCATCCTAGAAGCTGCATACAAGCAAATTTTATTACAAATTTATTTCATTCATTCTGTGTGCGATACAAATGGAAACATAGAAGTGTTCCTTCGTTCACACTGGTCTTATGAGGGTCCCGAGGGTGGAGTATATGTAGTTAATTTATTTAAAGCCATTAGAACATACAATGATGGTATAGATGGGTGTTTGTTGAAATGCATGTCTGGATTTTTTAAATCTACACAATAGTTTACATAAGTGTGTGTGGATAAGGATTAGAACTGAAGAATGTGATAGGAAATATGCTTATTCGATAGGGTCACAATCTATGAAAAATAGTTTAATAAAGTAAACTTTCCAAAACTTAAATTTATCTATTGTTGAAGCAACTTTCTATGTAAGCTTCTAGTAGACTTTTGGTTAAGGCTTAATATATCATGTTACATATTTTTGACGAATAACACTACTAATTTTAAGTCAAACATATGATGGGTGGGCAAAATCAAAGCTTGGCATTTTAGTTTTTAAATTAACCATTTAATAAGAAAAACATTTAAAGACCATAACGGACTACAATTTTCTTACGTTGTATGCATTGTGACCCACTCTAATGTACATATGCATTTGAATTGCTTAGAAATCCTATCCATCTTTTTTATTTATGTAAATATGTTCAAAATTCGTATTTATTGCGTTATAGTTTTTATACTCACCATCATAGGATTGAGGGTATGTTGATATTGTCATTCCGTTTGCAACACATCGAAAAACAGGCCGAAGACCCCACCCATAAAGTATTTATATTCTGCGTCGTTGTAACATTCTTATATGACATTCCATGTCCGTCTTTCTGTCTGTGGTGGCTAGGTGGCTGACATTTTACAGAAACATGTGCTGATGGAGTCAAACGGTTGGTAATGAAAATGGGCGAGATCGGTTAAGAGGTAATTTTCCCCTTACAAGGGTCAATCTATAGAACATTCAACAATATTGATCTTAAAAACTCAATATCTCATTAAATATTTGATATATGAGGCTGCTTTTTGGAACATATGATATTGGCATAGATGAAAACACATCTTGGAAAAGTAGGGGGTGCTACGCCCTCTTTAAAATTCTCTTTTATGGCCTACCTAATGCAGTGTTCGTTATAAAATTTTCACAGGGCGAAGCCAATGGCTAGGCAATTATTCTAGACTCTATGTGGTAGTATTTGCCAATGAGTCATGGCACTGGGCACACAATCCTGAACCTATCTCCTAGACTTATAGATATACAACGATGATATTAGGTAGAAATAATGTTGGGATGGATGGAAACACATCCAGGAGGAAAAGTGGACAGTACCACTTAAAAAATTGCATTTACGGCAAAAGTAATGGTCTAATCGTATTAAAATTTAAATGAAATAAAATCAAAGACTGGGAAAATATTATGGACTACGTTATTGTAAATTTGAGCTAGGGGGCGTGGCACCTACCCAACCACCCTGAATTTAAAAATACCATATGATGTGAGCTAATGCAATATGACTATGTAACTTATTTAAAACATATGATATTGGCATAGATCTAAAATACATCAAAAAGGAAAAGTGGGCGGTTCCACACACCCTTTAAAAAATCGAATCGAATGTAACAGAATAAAATCATCATATTAACATTTTAATAAAGATTATATTGTTTTAAAAATCGACAAAAAGGCGGGCCCACGCCTATAAGCCCCTGAAATTTAAAAGGCTTTATGTAGTGAGCTAATACCGATATGATGATAGAACTTGGTATGAATAATTTTGGTGACAACAGAAACACGCATATAAACATAGGGAAGAGACCGGTGCCACGCCCCCTTGACAACATTTTTATATTTAAGAATAATCCATGATGGAGAGTATAAAAGATTCGGCAAGGCCGAACTTAATTTGTCTAACTGTTTTACTTTTTATAGCCAACAATCAAAATTCAAATGTTTAAAAGTTATTAAATATTTGATGTGAGTTCTGTAAAACCAGCTGGTGACACTAAATGTTGCCATATCGATCGGTATTATTGGGTAACATGAAGAAAATACATTGTCTTTTTTGAATAAGAAAACACTGTTATCAGGTTGCAAAGTAACGATTTTTGTTGTTTAAATTTGTTGTTAAATTATATTTGGTCAACATTTTCTGTTTGGACCTAGTAACGGCTGAGACTTCATTGGGACCTAGAGTATCCGTCTTATCATCTATCATTGTAACCAAAGAACAGATTGAAAATTGAACCGTATAAGTTCGTGTTCATGAAATAACCAGCAGCTTCTTCAAGGGATATATAAAATCACATTCCGCTCAGGTGGAATTGGATCATAGCGGCCCTATGCAGAGGCTCCTTAGGACTTTGAGATATGACCTTACTCAAATCTCGCAAATTTCAGACCTGTCCCTTTTCATGCCAATCTTGTTCAACTTAAGCATATTGCGTTGTGTGCGATCTAAAGGGTTTTTTTTCATGCTATGCCCACTGTTTTAGCTTTATTATAGAGATACGGGTTGGCCATCATGTTTTAAAAATGACTTCGGGCAAGTGGCCGTCGCGGCTGGCTTTAATAAATTCTAGCCGAGAGGCCTTATTTTCGACCACACCATTTAGGGCCGTATGTCAGCAATAATGCGTGAATATTCTCTTCCAAGGCGTCAATCATGTCGGACTTATCGGCGTAGACAAGCGACTTCACATAACCCAACAAAAATTGTCCAGCGGTGTTAAGTCCCACGATCTTGAACGCCAAGCTATTGACTATAACATTATGGCCGGCTTCATTTTTGAAGAAATATGGACCAATGATTCCCTCAGCCCATAGATCACACCAAACGGTGACTTTTTGAGGATGTAACGGCTTCTCAACAATAAGTTATTAATTTTGGTTATTAACATACCCATTCAACCAAAAGTAAGCCTCATCCCTGAACAAAATTTTCTTGTAAAATACAGCATCGGTGACCAGCTCGTTTTGGGCCCTTTCGCCACGACTTGCAAACGTTGTCCCGGAGTAAGTCTATTTATTATGAAATGGCAAACCAAACTGAGTATAAATCAAGTGACAGCTGTCAAAAAGGCAATTCCGAAAAAAGTGTTGCCAGATTGAAAACTACACACTAAAAAAAACATCCTTTATAACCAACCCAAGTGTATTCGGACCATATCGGTCCATGTGTTAAAATACGTATTGCCTCAGAATCCCATTGAAGAAAATAGAGAAACCTCTATTAAATCGGTAAGCAGTGCATAATAAAATGTGTACACTCACTGATTTAGACGTTAATAGCGTACTCTCAAAGGCGCCACTATGAACGAGTTGATAAATCATAATTCGAAAAAAAGTTAAATGTTCATGTCCGGATTTGAATCTGATGGTGATGGTCCTGTGCATTTACAATCACAGCACGCTTTATGTTTTCATAAAGCTTTCATTAAAAAGGTCCCTCTTTATTATATAGCTAGTGTCTATTAAAACCTTTCCACGTAGAAAGAAATTCTAGATTTGTCGTTCCATGATAAATCATAATTCGAAAAAAAGTTAAATGTTCATGTCCGGATTTGAATCTGATGGTGATGGCCCTGTGCATTTAAAATCACAGCACGCTTTATGTTTTAATAAAGCTTTCATTAAAAAGGTCCCTCTTTATTCCACGTAGAAAGAAATTCTAGATTTGTCGTTCCACCCTAGTGAGCATCGTTGTAACCCACATATGACGTCTGTCAACAATGGATGTATAAATTTCATCAGCGCCGACACAAATGGATGACACTCATATGAAAAAAATTGTCACACAAATAGCAGGTCTTTGGCTTCTGTTAAATAAAAGAAAAATCACAAAATAAAAAAAATATGGACCTGAAATGTCGCCTGTCACAACGGACTCATGATAGCAACAATACCAAAGGCAGCGGCAACGGCAACAGCCTAACAATTAAAGCTGCAGATGACACGTTTGAGTGATGTGACAACATAAAATTCAAAAGATATTACATGTGACAAAACAAATATTCATGACAATTATGCAGGGACGCCGGCAAAGTTGGAAAATTCTTCACAGACCTCAATGCTGGAAGGGAGGCAATTAGGGATGTTAATAAGCATCACGAGTAGGCGTTAAGCAAAGGACAGGCGTGCTATATTTGTCGGCTTTTAATTGCGAAAGCGTTAACGATTAATACCACAAGATTGACATCAACATTTGCTAAAGTTGCCAATAAATTACAAGCATTTAATAAGTACATATTATACTTAAGAAAATGAATGGGAGAACACAGATTTACATGTTGGGACGAACAGAGCTTGTTATCCACAACGTAATGACAGTATATGACAGTTAGAAAAGACAAGCTTTCGAAACTCGTAAATAAATATTAAAGTTAGAACAAATGGATAATTCGGCCGGGATGACAATTCCATTCTTTTCACCAGACAGTGTGCGCTCTAGGATTGCTGCGGCAGTACACCGAAAAAAACTTCTGCGTAATATACTTATACATGAGTGTTTTCCCAAAAAAATATTTTCATTACATATGTACAATATTGCATACATTTGATGAATGTTTCATTATTTCAATGAAACGTTTCATATATAATATGTAAGTTTTTCACACATGGAAAATATTTCGTTGGGGTAAAAATAATGATTTTTTTTCTGTGTATTGGGGGATATGGGACCCTAAGGAACGTTACCGACATTTAAACAAACTTTAAATATATTTTCATATTTGATTAGTGCGAAAATACCACTGTTAGAGTAGCAATAAGTTCATGGACCTATTTTGTTTTTTAATTTGTTTAGCTCGTTTGTTTTATTTCGGTCTGTTGCATTAACACATTAGAGGTGGCAAGAGTGAGTTGTATTTTCGTGGGCAATTCTGTGAAGAAAACTTGAAAAGTAAGTAGTTCTTATTTGTTTGGGGAGAGCCTGGCCTTATAGAGTTCGGTTTTACTTTCAATAGTTGCAGCAAAGCTTTCTGAAGAGGGTTGTCACGGACCCGAAATCATGATAAAAGTAGTGTGCAGCCACGAAAATCAATGTCACTTTGCCATTTTGTTAAAAACTTGTCTTCTATTTAAATATAGATGCAAGAGGCCTTGAGCCGGCTTATGCCTGTTCAATTTTATTTTAATTTTCATACATCCATTTTCATAGAATGGGATCAATTTTTGAACCCGAATTAAACCGGCCGCAAACCAATTAAGCTGATTTTTTAAAAATAAATATTTATGTTTGTGAGAAAACTGTACTCTTACGGTTTAAGACCACTCGCGCCAAACAGCCAATGGTCATGACCTCTTAGTCTGAGAAATCGTATATTAATTTCATATTTAGATTAGTGAGTAAATTCATTGTTTCTAAGTATCCATATTGTCATTCTTCGGTGCTTTGGGACCTAGAGTCGTGTCCTGAAACGGATTCATGGCGGAATGTTGTTATACCCTCCACCATACAATGGAGGGTATATTAGTTTTGTCATTCTGTCTGTAACACCTTGAAATAATCATCGAAGACGATCTAGCCATGTTGTCCGTCTGTTGAAAACAAGATAGAGCCTGCATGAAAACAACTAGGGAGTTGAAATTTGGCACAAACATGTGTAGTTAACCTAGCAGGGATGGTATTGAAAATGGGCTATATAGCTCTACGGGATGTTGGTGTTGGAGACCCTCAACCGACACTACCTCATAAAAATTAGTTTTTTATTTGGAAATATCCGTCCAGTTTCTTGCAAATAATAATCTCTATATATGGGCAACCATCTATGTAAAAATGGTTTAGATTGGGCTACCATTTCTTGTACCTCCCATACAAACGGCCTTATGGGCCTTGAGAAATAATATGACTATAACTCACCACAAACTTGACCTATCGAAATGAAATTCTACACATCAAGATTTCTATAAACAACACACTTCTACGCTGAATTCGGTTGAGATCGGAAAGGCCCTACTGGTACCTCCCACACAAACGGTCTTATGGGCCTTGAAAAATAATATGACAATAACTCACCACAAACTTAACCTATCGAGGCGAAATTTTCGGCATAAAGATTAATATATAGAACAGACTTTTGCGTTAAATTTGGGTAAGATCGGAAAGGCCCTACAGGTACCTCCCACACAAACGGTCTTATGGCCCTTGAAAAATAATATGACAATAACTCACTACAAACTTGACGTATTGAGATAAATTTTTTACATAAAGATTTTTATATATAACACACCTCTGCGCCAAATTCTGTTGAGATGGGAAAAGTACTACTGGTACCTCCCACACAAACGGTCTCATAGGCTTTGAGAAATAATATGACGATAACTCACCACAAGCTTGACCTATCGAAATAAAATTTTGCACATAAAGATTTCTGTATAGAACACAGTTCCGCACCATATTTGGTTTTATTTGGGAATCTGGTGGAGGGTATCCAAAGTTCGGCACAGCCAAACTTAACATCTTTTACTTGTTTTTTTTTTTAAACTCGTACTCATCTAGAATTTCGAGATTTTTTTTTGATTTTTTAAAAATGTTATAAGGTTATTTTTCAGTCCCTCAAAGTGGAACTTTTTTTCCTTTTGCCCTATTTGGTCCATTTTCAATATCAACCAATGACCTATAACACATATATAAGTACTTAGTAGGGACATAAATACATTTACAACATTGAACATACCCATTTCAATAGTTAAATCAAGCCGTTAGAAATCCGCTCCGAAAACAGAAAATCATGAGTCGAATCATTAAATAAGAGATCTTTATTACCGGATCTTTATTGACTGCAACTTTAATAAAAAATAAGATTGAAAAATGCAAACGTCTTTTGGTGAAGCACGCTGATAACTTGCACAGAAAAATTTTGTTCACCGATGAAAAAATTTTTACCGTTCAGGAAAAATTTAACAAGCAAAATGAGACAGTGTATGCGTGGTCGTCGAAGGAAGCATCTGAACTGATCCCAAGGGTGGAAAAGGGTCATCACCCAGCTTCAGTCATGGTTTGGTGGGGTGTCTCTTATGATGCGGTCACTGACCTACATTTCTGCGAACAAGGAGTCAGAACATCGGCCAAAGTTTACCAAGAAACCGTTTTGGAAGCTGTTGTGAAGCCTCTTAACAATTCCCTGTTCCTAAACCAGCCATGGACTTTCCAGGATTTTGAGCCGGTCCATAAGGATAAAACGTCCCAGGCCTGGCTTCGAAACAATTTGTCAGCGTTCATTTCTTCTGAAGAATGGCCCTCAGGCAGTCTAGATTTAAACCCATTGGATTACAAATTATGGACGGTTTTAGAGGACAAGGATTGTCACAAAAGATACCCCAACATTGGATCTCTTAAGACTGCTTTGGTTCGATCTGTGGCTAATTTTCCAATGGACGAGGTTCGTGTAGCTATTGACGATTGGCCAGTGCGACTTAAGGCGTGTGTAAAGGCAAAAGGCGGTTATTTTGAATAAGTTGATTTTTTTTGGATTAATATACATCAATAAATATATTAAAAAATATTTGGTCCAAAAACATTCAGTACTTTTTAATTTACAGCAGAAAACGTGTGTATGGTATTCCAAATCTGATGTTTCTTACTTAAATAGAGTTCTGGTCGTTTAAATTCTTTGGATGAGTACGTAGTGCCACGCCCCGTTAAAAAATTGTATTCTTATATAAGCTATGACTTTTTGTTGGCCCACAATAGCATGAATTGAATTCAAGGCGATCACCTTTAAGTATGGAGTTTACACCGATATTAAAAAATAGGCGTGTCAACATTCACTTTTTCGATAGAGCTTATTCTTAACACACTTAAGTATATATTTCAAGTCTGCTATTCCAAACTTTAAACTTTTGTATTCTGGTTTTTTAAAGTTTATAACTGTGTGGACGGTGCCACGCCCCTTTTTTAAAGCAATTTTAACCTAGTAACCTCCGGCCACCAATCTGAAAATTTTCAAACCCCTGCCATTTCGCCCCCTTGCATTATTGGGCATGGTTGTAGATGGACATATTTTTATGGAATGAGCCAAGGAATTCTCGTATGTTGGTGAAATTTGTCCTATCGTGTCTGGATGCTTTGCGTAACATTTAGCCTTATAGCTTCCCACAGAAAATAATCCAATGGGCACAGCTCTGAGGTGGCCATTGACATCCAACTTTCGGCTGATTATTAGATTTCAAAAACAGTGTGTAAACTATCGATGGTTGGGTTGGCTGTGTACCATGTGGCGCCGTCTTGTTAAAACATAATGTCGTCCATTATCTTAAATTTTTGGCAACAAAAATTCGTTAAGCATGTTGCGGTAACGCTCACCGTTGACGGTAACGGCGGCTCATTGCTTATTTTCAAAGAAGAATGATCCAATGATGCCGCCAGTCCGAAATCCACACCAAACAGTGACTCATTGTGGATGCATTGACTTCTCAATAGTCACGTGTAGGTTCTCTGAATCCCATGTGCGGCAGTTTTGCTTATTGACATAGCCACTGAAATGAAAAAAAGCTTCAGGATTTTTCAGTAAAATTCTTCATCTCCTGCCAAACAGTCTTTAGCCCGTTGAACGAAACGAAAACGCATCGGATGGTGTTCCATTTAAATGACAAAGCTCAACCTTTCCAATAAAACCAGAAATTTTAAAAAATTATCAGTACTTTTTTACAGCCGATTCAAATTGATAATCCTTAATCGCCGAACCTTTAGATGTTATAGCAGATTAGTATTTCAATGTGTTTCAAAAAGAATAACTTACTCATTTATACTCCCATGGAGGAGAGATAGTAAATGGTCATCCATCTAGAGGTGTTTTTTCAGAACAAAAAAATATATGACGCGCAAAATAGAAAGGGACCTAAGGTTAAGAACCAGTTTTGTTCATGAGAGCCATTTTAAAGATTAGGTCCCTTTCTATTTGCGCTTAGAATCGCCGATTTCACTTTCATAAAACGCGCATATCTCTGGGAGGGAACACTTTTGGGGCATGTGATCGGTCTCATTCGATGCTCAGATGTTGTCCACATCAAAAAAATAAAGTTGATAAAAAGTTTTGTTCATGGGAGCCATTTTAAAGATTAGGTCCCTTTTTTTTGCGCTTAGAATCGTCGACTTCACTTTCATAAAACGCGTGTATCTCTGGGAGGAAACACTTTCGGAGCATGGGATCGGTCTCATTCGATGCTCAGCTGTTGCCCACATCAAAAAAAAAATAATATTGATTTTTTTACCATTAGGTCCCTTTCTCTATGCGCTGTCACATACTCGTACATAAAAATTTAAATCAAGTGTGGAATGTTTATTGGTATTGGACCCTCAGGGTCTTCATTCTGAGGGTCCAACTTTGGATGACTCGTTCGAGCATTTCGACCGGTATAGCTTTAATGACAAGCGTAATGTTGGCTTCCAAAACCTGAATCGCGCCTGGTTTGTTAGCATAGACTTTGAATTTTAAGTAACCCCAAAAAAATGTCTAAAGGTGTGATATCACCCGATCTAGGCGGCCAACTCACCTGTCCAAAACGTGAAATTAGCTGCTTATCGAAAGGACCTTTCAATAAATCCATTGTTTGAGCAGCTGTATGCCAAGTGGCACCGTCCTGTTGAAATCAAGTGCCGTCAAGATTATGGGCTTCAATTTCAGGTAGCATAAAGATCGATATCATGGCGCGATAGCGATGACCATTCACGGTTACGTTCCGGCCATCATCATTTTTGAAAAAATATGCACCGATGATTCCACCAGCTTATAAACCGCACCAAACCGTGGTTTTCTCTGGGTATAATGGCACCTCTTGAACCGCTTCTTGTTGCTCTTCAGCCCAAATGCGGCAATTTTGTTTATTGACTTTGCCGTTGAGCCAGAAATGGGCCTCATCACTGAACAAAATTTTGGTCGAAAACAGCGGTTCTTGCCGTTTCTCACCGAACTCTCATTTCCATAATACAGTTGTCGACATTTAAAGGTAATTATTTTCAAAAAATAAATGCCATAAAATGTCCTTTCAAATTACCAATAAAGATTCCACACTTGATTTGATTTTTATAGTCTTTTTATGTTCTAAAAAAAATACCTCTAGATGGATCACCCTAAATAAAAAATATATTAGTGAGTGATACTTTTGTTTTAGTTGTTTTTTCCTATATTTATGTGTAAACGATGTTATACTGGGTGGTGCAGATAAGACTGAAGGGTTCACCAAAAAGGTTACGAAGAAATTCTTTTGTGGCTTTTGCTGTATGCGCAGTGGATCCATCTTGCTGGAACCAAATTTTCAATCATAGTCCTATACAGAACCCCGTTTATGGTTTATGGTTGAGTCTTTTTAACCTTTAAGTCTTATTAGGGCTACCCTGTATTAATTTTATATAAAATTAGGAAAATTTTCGTTGTTATAAAATATTTACAAGTGTTACAATCGGCACACTGAAACCTTTTAGAACTTCAGATATAATTTGCTTTAAGAATTAAGCTAAATTTTTCAGAAAACTTTGTATTGTCCACAATCTAAGAAACATGCCAGATGCAAAAGTTCACCATTTCTTTGGTAACTAATGTGAGTAAAGTACATGAGGCCAAACCCCACACAATGAGAGGTTGGTGCTAGGCTAAATACATAGGCAGATTTAATGAAAGATTGAAAATGCCATGTTTTGTATGCCAACCCTCACGTACAGTGGTCAGAGTACTAATGAAGGTGGAAACAAACAATTGTAATGATTTTCGTAAAGAAATGTTGCAAACTAAGATGTCTCGTCAGAGACTGCCACTTCTTATTTTTGTATTTGTATAGTTGACCTTTTGTTGTTTATTTTTCAGTTATTGTAAGGCTTGATTTTATGAGGATTTTATGTCAAATACTTCATCATGCTCAAACTCGGATAGCTATCTCGACAGCAGAGGTGTTGCTCTAAAGAAAAGCCGGGTGCCCAGAAGATTATTTTACATCAAACACTTTTTGAGATACCAAATTTTTTCTCCTTTCAAGACAAACATTGAAAATAAAATAAATTTCTTACATGCTCTCTTACAAGCTTTACTTTTGCCTTTTGATTCCAATTTAATTGCTAATAATAGACTGCTGCCTTATTCCTTTGAGCCACAGTGTGTTTTTATGCATGAATGCGTCAGTGTAAATCCAAACAATTTGCCAACAAAAATCATGTTCTTACACACATGCTGAACTTTTACCAACAAGAATTAAAATGCTGTTCGTAGGAGTTTTTCAAGAAGACTTTAAAAAAGTTTTCCACACAAAACCGTCGGAGACAGGCATGCCTTTAGCCGTACCTTTGTGGTGCAAATATGTATGGGTTGGTTTGTTAAACGTTTGACTTTTATATTCTTCACCGAGTGGAATGTATAAGTATAGTACATTTTTTGTTACGTTTGCAACACCTCGAAATATTGAGCGGAAACTCTATCCTAATACAGCGGGTCTGATACCAAAAAAAATTTAATTACTTTTTTCTATTTAATAAATCTGGTTAATTTTTTGTTTATTTTGCAGATGGATTTTTTGAAACAAGAATTTGGATTGTCCGCCGCTATCACGCTCTGGAGTTCGTAGTTTCGGTTCAAAGAGAGTATAGGCATAGGTTTAACGGCACCGTTACGGTTACTAGAGACCGTTACTTGAGCATGCTGCGAAAGTTTTTCTTTCCAGACTAACTCTGAATAAGAATATCTTTCAACTCTGTGTCTCTTCAGCAAGATGGTGCAACTTCTCACTTCGCCCGGCCTGTTTTGACAGAATTGCAACCAACATTTCCCAATAAGCTGATATCCAGAAACTCCACATACATACCCCAACGGAATGTAGGGGCCAACCTGACTTTTTTCTTGTGGAATTATTGCAAACAGGAAGTCTACAAAGCAAAACCAACAAATTTGAGTGAAATTATGCAATCCATCGGGAAACAAATGCGGCTATTCCTGTCTCAACTCTCCAAGCAGTAATGAACAACTTTTTGGTAAGATGCCGCATATGCCTCAACGAGCAGGAGGGGCATTTAAATTTCATTATTTTTTAAACTGATTAAGCTACAATTTAATAAAATTGAATAAGCTTTAATATGAATAAAAAAAAATGAGTTTCACAAACTGAAAAAAAAGTTATTTGAGTTTCTTAATGTAGCAATATTCATCAGCCACCCTGTACTTGTATATAACACGTAAAACATCGTTCCTTATTTTTTGAACCTTTTGGCCAATGCTACCATCCCTAATCACAGCCAAACTTAAAAATTACTCAATATTTAGATTTGTTACAAAATTTGCTGCAAAATGTCCATATTGACTATGGATCGCCCGTTTTGTCAATGCAGTTTTTTGGCCACAGCAGCCGAAAAGTCCAGGAACTTTTCCCTTTTTAGGTACTCAGTGCATCCCAACAAAAAGTACGCATTTTAACCATCGTCGTTCCACAGAGAAATCATTTCTGACTTCTTGAGAAAATACACAGAAAAGGAAAAATCCTTTACTCCATTAATGGGCATTTTAGCCTCCTAGGCCGATATCACACACGTACAACACCAAACAGCTTATGATAATAAGCCATCATCACGCAAAATTTCAGGATCCTAAGGTAATTAGATTGACTACTACACATGAACGGACGTACGGTCTTTCGGGCAGGCTAAAGAATAAAGCTAGATAAGGGTGGAGCGCAAAAATTTGTTTTTTTCCACTGCAGGCTGTGGCGGCACTGTTGCCCAAAGATAGTGAAGTGTATTTGTGGCTTATGGTGGATGATGGGAAATTTGTATTCGTGTGCCTTTCAGTGGTCATCGTGCATTGGACACGAGAGAAAAGGTCATTTTGTGTTGAAGCATATTTTTCAAATGCGCACTCGATCATTGCAGTACAACGTGCTTTTCTTTGACGATTCGCTGTTCCCCTAAATATGCGGTACTGGCTTCAAACAAACCCCAGAGAAATTCATCAGAGACCTCTACATTCGGACCGCGTCACTGTGTAGTCCGCCATATCACGAGCATAAATCACTGGCCCTTACTTTTCCAGGATAATCGTCTTGCCGTAACTTTCAACTCCGAACGGTACTGACTTTGATACTGGATTAGTTTCAGCCGGCTCCTGAGGCAATGCAATTAGAGGATACATAATGGCGCCACTGCACACACCGCGAGAATAACCATGAATCGTTTGAGGCAAATGTTCCCTGGACGACTTATCTCTTCAAGGAGTGATGTGAACTGGCCGGCACTCTCACCAGGCTTAACCTCATTCGATTTTTTCCTTTGGAGTTACCTGAGGTCGAAGGTGTATATCAACCGTCCCAACACCTTGGAAGACCTAATTAACAAAAGATGATTGCTATGTTAATATTATGGTAGAGAGAACTTACTATTCGTTCACTTTAATCGAATGTAGTTCAAACTATTGGTTGCTAGAACTGGCTTTTGTGCCAACTTATTGTTTTGTACGCAAGTCTTCGTTGCAACCAACAATTGGTAATGACAACAATTTAAACGTTCATCTCAGAACCAATTTAATTAATTTGAAAATAATATCAAAAAACAATTAATAAAAAAGTTAGTTTTTCAGAGTTTCAATATTTCTCTGAAAATCATATCGTCGAAATTTAAATTAAAACATAACTTTCTCCTATAGGCAAGTGGGCCCGAAAAAGTATATGAACGTTAACTGTATCTTGCTTTCACTATTTTTTTAATTGAATCTTACAACCTTGATAACATTAATTATTTTAAAACTGAAATTAAAATTTCATTTCTACTTTGTCACTTCCATCGATATACATATTCATTTCCATTTTCTGAATATTTGGGTGCATCAACTAACAATCGGTTGCACTAATCAAAACTTGGTAGTAGGAGTACACGCAACCTCAATAATTCGGTTGCCACAAAATTCGGTTGTGGAACAAATCTTATCGCTTTGAGTACACTGTAGGGCGTTGGATTAATATTTCGATGCGTTTGAAACTGAATGATAAATTAAAAATGCACTCTTCCGGGAAGGGTCTAAATATCAAACGCATGCTTTAATATGTATTAGGATGTCCACAACAGCTTTGCAGAAATTCTATTTTACCGAGCCATCAACTAAATGTTCTCACATGTATAGTACAAACCCGTCTGTACCTGTCTGTGGATGTGTTTGTCTGGCTGAATGAATTACATATGTGGTTTTAAATAATGTAGGATGTGTTGCCTAACATAGATCATGTCTATAACATCCAAGAGGCACATACGTCAGTTGGCGGTGTGCCCTTTTTATACTGGAATAAAGACACACAAATGTATGAAATACGATGGAGGGTAGGTCAGCATAAGATATCGAACTGTGATGGAGGTAAATGAAATTTAAATACTTAAATCGAATGCAGCCAAAACATTCAAAAAATAATACTATTACTTACCCGGGTGGAAATACTATAAAAGCAGGTGCTTTACAAAATGACAAATTACTAAACTAAGTTTGGCAATTTTTTTATGATTTGAGGTGGCACTGGCTAAGTGCTGATGTTTGTAAGACCTCAAACGGTATCAGAAAGATTCTATATTCCTTATTCCGATTATTTCAGAATTAACATATGTCTCCGTTGTCGGATGTCCGTCAGTACATTTTTAGTCGTAATCAAAGTACAGGTCGCTAACCGATCTCGCCGAAACGCATATTCTTCAGTTTTGCGTCAAGGACGAGCTCGTTCGAAATTTTTCCATATCGGTCCATGATAAAATACATGGAGTGTTGTCTATTTTATAACATGCGTTTTATATTTTGTTTTGAACTAAAATTTTTATCACAAAAGTTCAAAATGTGGTGTCTTTGTAGAGGTGGTAAAGGTGATTTGTATTTTCGTTTTGTTTTCGTTTTGAAAAGTCAGATTTACAACGGTAGTTCTCATATGTTTAGTATGAACCTGGTCTTAAAAAGGTTCAGTTTTGCTTCAACAATTCCTAGTCGTCACGGACCTGAAATCACGACAAAAACAGTGTTCAGCCACGAAAATCAATGTCTTTTTCACATTTTGTATAAAACTAAACTGATCCTGATTTTTACAAGATAACGTTGTTCAACGATAAAGCTCACATCGGTTGAATGGGTACGTTAATGACCAAAATTGTTGCATTTGAAGTTATAAAAATTCACAAGTCATTGTTAAACTCCGTTACATCCTTAAAAAGTCGATGTTTCGTGTGTTTGTGGACAGAGGTGATCATTAGTCCATATTTCTTCAAAAATAAAAAATGTTACTTTATGACCATAATGCTACAGTCAATGAAGAAAGCTATAGAGCCTTGATAAATGACCCTCTTCGTGTCTGAATTAAAGGATGTCGATGTGAACGACCATTGGTTCCAACACGACAGCGCTACATGCCATACAACCAACGAAACAATTAATTTAATGAAGGAAAATTATAGGGAGCGCATTATCTCGAGTCCTGGGCCAGTGGCGTAGCCTACCAGATCGTGCGATTTAACACCGCTGGACAATATTTTGTGGCGTTATGTGAAGTAGCTTGTCTACGCAGATAAGCCTGACAAGATTGACGCCCTGGAAAAGATTTTTCGGCGCGTTATTGCTGAAATACGCCGCAAATACTGCAAAAGTGGCCGTCGCGGTGGCCACTTGCCCGAAATCATTTTTAAAACATAATGGCAAGCCCTTATCTTTAAATTAAAGCTAAATTCTTGGCCATTACATTTAATTGTATGCGTTTTATTTTTGCTTGAAAACCACACGTCTGAAAAAACAAAATTTAATAAAAGGTAGATGCAAGAAGTATTGATCCGGTTGATCCCTGTTCACTGTGTAAAAGCAAACGTAGGAAATAAACAAACGAGCTTAACATTTCAATAAAAAAAAATTTGAATTTTGGTTATAAATATTTGTGCTGTTAAGTATCTTTGAATATATTTATATATAGTTCAAGTTTAATAAGCAGAAAACTTTATTTTCAAATTTTTTTTTGTAATAAATAATTATCCCAAAAAGCAAATACATTTATTTTGTCCAACAATAAAATTAAAGTTTTGGCTGCAAGACTAAAACTAACTGAACGCAAGGTTTTTTTTATTGGAAAGGAATTACTTGGTAGGGACATAAATACTGTTACAACATTGAACACACCCATTTCAATAGTAGAACTGAACACACCCCGTTATTGTCATATGGGTTTTGAAAGCTAACCTCAATAGCGTTAGTCTGGGATTTTAAAATTGTTTCAACTTTCATCATGGAGTGGTCAGATAATGAGAACCATATCGCTGTAATAGCGCTTTTCAAGTGTGAAATGAAAACAGGGGGTAGGGATTAGCCGCATGTTACTACCGATGCATAAAACTGTTTGAGGAGACTGGAGATGTAAAAGACCGCCAACTGTCGGGCCGCCCACGCTCTGTTCGAAATCCGCATGTCATCAAAGCCGTTATATCAAGAACTCACAGAAATCCGCTCCGAAAACAGAAAATCATGGCCCGTGAGATGAATATCACGCAAAAGTCTATGAGTCGCATCATAAAAAAAAGACTTGGACTTGGGGCTTTCGACGTACCGGACTGCAGCTTTAAAATAAATAGGATTGAAAAATGCAAACGTCTTTTGGTGAAGCACGCTGATAACTTGTACAGATAAATTTTTTTCACCGATGAAAAAATGTTTACAGTTCAGGAAAAATTTAACAAGCAAAATCATAGAGTGTATGCGCGGTCATCTAAGGAAGCATTTGAACTGATCCCAAGGGTGGAAAAGGGTCATCACCTAGCTTCAGTCATGGTTTGGTGGGGTGGCTCTTACGATGGGGTCACTGACCTGCATTTCTGCAAACAAGGAGTCAAAACATCGGTTAAAGTTTACCAATAAACCGTTTTGGAAGCTATTGTGAAGCCTCTTAACAATTCCCTGTTCCAAAACCAGCCATGGACTTTCCAGCAGGTTCTGCGCCGGTAAAACGCTCAGGCCTTATGGTAAAACGCTCAGGCCTGGCTTCGAAACAATTTGCCAGCGTTCATTTCCTCTGAAGAATGGCCCTCAGGCAGTCCAGATTTGAACCCATTGGATTACAAATTGTGGACGGTTTTAAAGGACAAGAGTTTTCACAAAAGATACCCCAACATTGGATCTCTTAAAACTGCTTTGCTTCGAGCCGTGGACAATTTTCAAATGGACGAGGTTCGTGCAGCTATTGACGATTGGCCAGTGCGACTCAAGGCGTGTGTAAAGGCAAAAGGCGGAAATTTCGAATAAGTAGATTCTTTTTGGATCAATATACATCAATAAATATATTAAAAGTATTTGTTCTAAAAACAATCAGTACTTTTTATTTTACGGCATAAAACGTGTGTACCAGTATTTATGCCCCTACAAAGTATATTTAAAAATATTGTGCAACGCATGTATGAGTATATGTTAGCCCAAACATGCACACCTTGTTTGTGCTTTTTGCGAAGACCCATGCGAAACGGAATTGGTGGAAATGATATTGCGCGTTGAAGATTGCTCTACGCACAGTATGTAAACTATACGGAAAGGATAATTCTCATTAATTAAAATGAGTCTCCCGTATAAGTCATTTGATTTGTTGCCGAAGTAATCGTTGCAAAAGACTGCTGAAGAAAAACCTTGGCGGGTTTAGAAACAGCTGTACAGCCTGCCTGGCAACCGTAGCCGATACATTTCACCAATTTTTTACGTTGATTCTGAAAAAAAACAACGAAAAGTTCTCGAACCAGAATAAAAACTGTTCAAGTCAAAACAAAAAGAAAAAACTAATATCATCCAATATTTTTTAGTTCATTTTCAACACAATCGTTTACAATTTTTTGATGACAACAAAATGTAAAAACGTTTTACCGTATTAAAATGTTATGCCTGCTCTAGAACCAATTATAAAAAATGTTGAAATTGGCTTGCATTGGTCAATGTTTTCCCACAACCCTCCCCATTCCAGAAGCTGTCACTTTACAAGCCATATAGTACATTTGATCTACAGGGAGGACCATTTAAACTTTTAAATTTGAATCGGTAAAAAAATACTGATAATTTTTTAAATTTCAGGTTTTATTGTGAATGCTGAACTTTTTTATTGCATTGTATGGATTTATGTTTTCCCACAGCTTCGATGCTAAGGTCCCTCCCCATTCTAGATGTTGCCACTTCACAAGCCTCATTGTACTTCCGATCTAGCTCAACTTGAATGTAGGTCAATCCTGATTTGCTGTTTCTAAGCTCCCTGCAAATGGAATTCCTAATTCGCTGTTGAAGCTACATCTCAAATCCGATATTGCTGAAAGCTAGCATAGTGCATTATGAGCGACTGTTCGTTGCAATCAAAAGTATTTCCGTTGAAATCACTAAATATTTATAATCTTTGTGGATGTTCGTTTCGACATACCTCAAGATTATGAATTTAACCTTATACTCGTATTTGTACACAGAACCAGTTGATTGATCAAACCAATGAAATGCAAAAAAATATTTAGTTGGCACAACTGGTGTTGTGGCAAACAGTAGTTTTACTGAACTGTTTTTGTTGTAACTAATTATTGGTGATCGCAACAAAAATTATATTATCGCCAAAAACGGGTTTGTGTAAAAATAATTTTTAGGCCCTCCCTCGATCATTGCATGAAGAGTATATTTGTTATTCTGTTTGCACATCTCGCAATACTGATCGAAGACCCCATAAAGTAATTTTCTCCACTTAAGTACTGAGTCAAACTGAGTCGGGTACATTATGATGGTCAAGGGGGCGTGGCACCACCCGTATGAACCTTTTCCTAGAGATAACTTAGAAAGATCATTCATATTTGAACGATCATGAACAGTAAGATTCATGTTGTTGATATTTATAACATTGCCACAGAACAAAACAATTTTCTCCACATAAGTACTGAGTCAAACTGAGTCGGGCACATTATAAAGGTCGAGGGGGCGTGGCACCACCCGTACGACCCTGATCCTAAAGATAACTTAGAAAGATCATTCATATTTGAACGATCATGAACTGTAAGAGACATGTTGATGATATTTAAAACACTGCCACAGAACAAAAAATTGCGAAAATTGCGAAAGTAAATGTTTGATCGTTATAAGATTTTAACAAAATTTTAAGTTCAAAGTCAGCTTTGAGAAACTAAATTTCAATTTTTTTAAATTTTAGATGCCCAATTATTATACCGTTCTCAGACATTTGGATTTTTGTACATTCGAATAGACAGCCCCCATTTACGTTTAAAACAGAAATCTTATCTAAAAGTTTAACTAAAACTTTCATCCTTTCATGATATCGCACATGAAACAAAAGAGCGGAAGCCAGCAAAAGTGAGCAAGTTCCCACAATAATACATTCCGTTTCTCTTCAGCTGGTCCTTTCTTTGTCCTTTCAACACGAAGCCTTTCTGCATTTTCCGTATGAAGTCATTCTCGTGTGTGTGTTCTTAAATAATGACAATGTCAAAACAATGTATGTTCGTACATTTACGCACACATACGTATTACCTGTGTCTGGGTTGATTGTAAAACGCCAACAGAACTTTACCACACCTGTAAGAGTGTGTTTAGGAAACTTGGAATCTCCGTTCAGAAACCTAGGCTAAAAACTAAAAAAAAGTACAAAAAGTTAAAATAGGGTGTGTCCGACTATGACATACCCTACACCACTTTGCTATTCCGAGGATTATGCATCTCGGTCAGAAGCTTGAGCAAAGTCGGACTCAATATGTTACAGTTAATAAGAGGTCGCTCACATGGCATCAAACAAAACTTTAGGGTAAAAATAATGTGGTTTCAAAAGCAACAGGACAACAAATCGGGAAATACCTTTGTGTGGGACCTATTCGAAAACATGGACTAATATGGCCTAATTTTACAAAGTTGCTCACTTTTAATGCTCTGTGCGAACTCGGTCGGAATCGGGTATAGTTTGTGGGTTTTAGAGCTGTAGGTTCTGAAATCGGAAAGCACCTATACTTTTCGCTCATAACATACCATGCCTTATTTTAGCGTATTCGGTTGTAATTTGTAACTTCTAGAGAAGCAGGACCCAGGGTCCGGGAAGGATCTTTCTGTGGGACCTTTCAGAAAACATGGACGCATAAGATAAAATTTTACCGGAGATGTGTGTTGGTTATTTGAAATGCGAAATACTCTGTGCGAAATTTGGTCGGACTCGGGTTTAATATGTGCCTTTTAGAGCGGTAGGTTCTGAAATTGGGATAAACTTAAATATGATATTAAAATATAGTCCGATGTGGACCAATTTTAATAGAGTCTGTCCTTCGCCCATACTTAAAGAATGTAAAAAGTTTCATTCAAATCGGTTCATAGTTGCTTTACAACGATAGATGGACAGACTTAAAGACGTGCATACGGGTGGATGGACGGGCATTTTTCAATGGAACCTGATATTGCTTATAGTCGATCGGTATACTTAACATAGTGGGTATCTCCATTCCATTAAGGTGTAGCAAACATCAGCACTAAGTCATAAAACCCTGTACCACAGTGTAGTGTAGGGTGAAAAAAAAACGAAAGTAATAAAATGTGACCAGTAGAGAGCACAATGGATTCTAATTTGGAATGATTTTGTATGAAAATGTGTTGTCATATGCAATTCAAATATGTAACTGTCGTTGTTTTTATTGCAGTCATCTGAAGTTACCAGCAGTATAAAAATCGTTTAAATAAACCTAACAAACAAGCAGAGAAACCAAAAATCAATTACATAAAAAAATATTTGAAGGTTCAAAGAAAAAATCCAAATATTCAAACAAAAAAAATAATTAGAAATCCAAAGATAAAATATTTTAAATATTAACTAAATTATTAGTACGTTGTTAATCGAAAATATTTTCTATTTCAAGCCATAAACAAAATAAAATATTTACAAAAAGAATTGTATGCCGTTTATCGAAAAAAATTTCGTTATAAGGTAATGAAAAAATTCACATACACATAAGTTTTTTATCGGAAATAGTTTCGTATCAAGCGATTTACGAGTAAAACTTCACTTATTGACATAAAAAGTTGTAATTCGTTTATTGAAAATGTTTACAAAAAAATGTTTAATTTTTTTCAAAAAGCTGTCTGAAAGAGTTTAGATTCCAATCAGGGGTGCCTGTAGGTTCGGTGAACTCTACTTCATCATTAAAAAGGCCAAAGCGTCTTTAGACATCGGCAGGCAGTTTCGCATATAACGAGAACTGCCGCCAGTACGGTTTTCACCGAACACAATCAAAATCCCTCGCACTGCATGCATACTAAAACACATACACACACTAACACAGTACAACACATGATTTCGGTACTCAATTCTGATAATTGTTTGTGGATCATCATGCATCATTCGTTTGGTCAAGGTACATCAAATAATAATTTAATAATTAATTTGAAGTTAGTAAGTATCGTATAGGGGAATTGGTCACGTTTTAAGCTCTTTTGTTTGTCATAACTCGAGAACTACTAGTCCGAATAAGCTGTTCATACAACGTTTCGCTACATTAACAACAGTTTCGCAGTTATAAATACTTAGTAGGGACATAAATACTGCTACAACATTGAACACACCCATTTCAATAGTAGAACTGAAGATACCCCGTTAATGTCATATGGGTTTTGTAAGCTAACCTCAATAGCGTTAGTCTGTAACGGGATTTTAAAATTGTTTCAACTTTCATCATGGAGTGGTCAGATAATGAGAACCGTATCGCTGTAATAGCGCTTTTCAAGCGTGAAATGAAATGAGCGATATTTTCAAACCCTTCCGGCCACTAGGAATTAACCGCATGCTCGTCTTCCGATGCATAAAACTGTTTGAGGAGACTGGAGATGTAAAAGACAGCCACCGGTCAGGTCGCCCACGCTCTGTTCGAACACCGCATGTCATCAAAGCCGTTAAATCAGGAATTCACAGAAATCCGCTCCGAAAACAGAAAATCATGGCCCGTGAAGTGAATATCACGCAAAAGTCCATGAGTCGAAATTACAAAAAAGACTTGGGATACAAAAAGACTGGAGATGTAAAAGACCGCCACCGGTCAGGTCGCCCACGCTCTGTTCGAACACCGCATGTCATCAAAGCCGTTAAATCAGGAATTCACAGAAATCCGCTCCGAAAACAGAAAATCATGGCCCGTGAAGTGAATATCACGCAAAAGTCCATGAGTCGAAATTACAAAAAAGACTTGGGACTTGGGGCTTTCAAACGACGTACCGGACATTTATCGACTGCAGCTTTAAAAAAAAATAGGATTGAAAAATGCAAACGTCTTTTGGTGAAGCACGCTGATAACTTGCACAGAAAAATTTTGTTCACCGATGAAAAAATTTAACAAGCAAAATGATAGAGTGTATGCGCAGTCAGCTAAGGAAGCATCTGAACTGATCCCAAGGGTGGAAAAGGGTCATCACCCAGCTTCAGTCATGGTTTGGTGGGGTGTCTCTTACGATGGGGTCACTGACCTGCATTTCTGTGAATAAGGAGTCAAAACATCGGCCAAAGTTTACTAAGAAACCGTTTCCAGCAGTATTCTGCGCCGGTCCATAATGCTAAAACGTCCCTGGCCTGGCTTCGAAACAATTTGCCAGCGTTCATTTCCTTTGAAGAGTGGCCCTCAGGCAGTCCAGATTTGAACCCATAGGATTACAAATTGTGGACGGTTTTAAAGGACAAGGTTTGTCACAAAAGATACCCCAGCACTGGATCTCTTAAGACTGCTTTGGTTCAAGCTGTGGCCAATTTTTCAATGGACGAGGTTCGTGCAGCTATTGACGATTGGCCAGTGCGACTTAAGGCGTGTGTAAAGGCAAAAGGCGGACATTTCGAATAAGTAGATTCTTTTGGGACACAATATACATCAATAAATATATTATAAGATATTTGGTCCAAAAACATTCAGTATTTTTTTATTTCACAGCATAAAACGTGTGTAACAGTTTTTATGTCCCTACTAAGTAACATCCACCCTTCGGTGGAGGCTATAAAAAGGGGTAGAAGTGTAAAGATCGTCATTCTAACGTGACTAAAAATGTTTTAACTTGTTTGATTGACTATTAAGTAAAGCTCAAGCTAGTTACAGAGAATTTTTTTAGGTTGTATGTACCGAAAATTGCAACGCACGAACTAACATTAATTTGTGCTGATATACTTGTAGTAGATGCAACCACAATCAATCAGTTGGTTGTGAACAACCAATCTGTTTCTGTGTAATTACGCATTAAAAATTTGGGTAAATTTGACACTACCCTCCTTACTATCGGGGCGGGTTGAATTCTAAATAATAATGAAATTTCTTTACGGATAGAAATAAACTATATGAGACGTATGGATGGAAAGACCAGTCTCTTCCTTTTAAACTCAGGGGAACACACATTTTACAGTTTCTCTGAGAAGAGATAGACAATTCATTTAATTGTGTATCTGTCCTGACAGACAAAATGTATACAATTTGCATTCACTGAAAATCGGGTTTTAGATCCATTGTCAAAAATTTCATTACCCTATATTGCCAATTAGATGTCGAAATGCAATCTATGGTGGTGGATAATCATCGCAATAGCTGCACTTATCCATGTTTTTACTGATGAATTGTCTACATGTTTTTTGCAATAATAATGCACCAAAAATCTCTTTCACGCTATATTGATTTTCTTTTTTACACGGAATTTTATGGATATGGATATTTGAAACCCATCGCAAGACATTCACATATTATGAGAGGTAATTCATCATACATCATAACATTCAGACTTACATACATACGTACATCCCTTTACTTAGACCAGAGATTTATGGGCGGGAGGTTCTATTTTCTATTTGCAAAAAAAGAACATGAATTTAACCATAAAAAGGAAACGGAAGTCAGTTGTGGTAGATGGTAGTGGAAGTAGAAGAAAAACGGAAAGATAATATACCATTCATTCCATTAAACCAATCAATATTTAAAGTGATTGTGTCAAAACGAAGGAAAAACTATACGATTTATGGGAGGGGTATTTGCAGTAGTAGATGAATGACTTTGCATTAGGGCGAAAGAGTACGACATGGATAAATTGGTTGAGGTTAATCCTAGCTAAATTAAATTAAGTGCAGTAATAATTAAAATAAATATTATTTAGTTTTAATTAAACGATAAATATCAAGAATACGAGTTACATCCTGGACATAAATGAGAAGAGACAAAATAAAATTGAAAAAATTACAAATACATATGTGACGCGCAAAATAGAAAGGGACCTAAGGCTAAAAACCAGTTTTGTTCAGGAGAGCCATTTTAAAGACTAGGTCCCTTTCTCTTTGCGCTTAGAATCGTCGATAATAATCTGGCAGTATTCTGATTGCCGAAAGTATTTCTAGTTGTCCTCCATGGACGCACTTAGATCCGCTCTAGAGCAATTTTCCCCAAATTTCATATTCCAGGTGAATAATTCAATATTCCGAAAATTATTTCAGACAAACGGCCTTCTAGCGATATTATTTTAGACAAACGGCCTTCTAACAATAGTAGCCACTACTAGTAGCAATAATCTGGCAGTAGTCTGATTGACGAAAGTATTTCCAGTTTTCCTCCATGGACGCACTTTTATCCGCTCTAGAGCAATTTTGCCCAAATTTCATATTCCAGGTGAATAATTCAATATTCTGAAAATTATTTCAGACAAACGGCCTTCTAGCGATATTATTTCAGACAAACGGCCTTCTAGCGATAGTAGCCACTACTAGTAGCAATATTCTGGCAGTAGTCTGATTGACGAAGGTATTTCCAGTTGTCCTCCATGGGCGCACTTAGATCCGCTCTAAAGCAAATCATGCAATTCTGTGTTGCTATGTGAAGTTAAATTCGAATTTAACTTCACTATGCGCATACAGTTGCCTCGTCAAATAGTGAAGATAAATTCGAATTTCACTTTTTTAAATTCGAATTAATCTTCACTCACATAATATAATGCATATGTATTGCAACTGCTACATTTTAAGAATAAAATTCGATTTCGGTCATATGACCACCACGAGACCGTGTCAAGCGATCTATTCTTTGGATCCAATTTTCCACCACTCTTGCACACATTTCGACCGGAACGTTGGCAATTTCGCGTTGGATGTTACTCCGAGCTCTTCTATGGTTGTTGACTTCTTGCTGGATTTCGCATGAACGAGGTGGCCATTCGTCCGGACCATTTCTCGTGATAAAATGTTCACCTAATTTGCCTTTCAGTCAATCGATTGTAACGCGTGCTGTGTGACTGGTGGCACCGTCTTGTTAAAACCACATATCGGCGTTGTTAAGTTCATCAAATTCTGGCCAGAATTGATTTTCTAACATGGCACAATAGCGCTCTCCATTGACGGTAAACTGACGATTGTTTTCATGGACGAAGAAATAATGCCCAATCACACCTCCGGCATGTAAACCACACCACACAGTAATTTTTTGCGGCAGCAATTGTGTCTCTTGAAGCACATGTGTGTTTGTTGCTGTCCAATAACGCATATTTTGTTTGTTGACAAAACCACTCAGGCAGAAATAAGCTTCATCTCTGAAGATAATTTTTCAATGAAATTCTGGATTTTCGTGAAACTTTGCCAGAGCCACCGACTCAGAATTTCGGTAGTTATTTTTAATTATTTCCAAGCGTTGCTTGAAAGTGAACTTTACCATGATGAAAATGTTGACTTCGAAAATGTAATAAGAAATAAATAAATATTATTTACTTACAAATAGGTTAACCGACAAAAATTCCTGGGCTTTATCAGTTAATCATTATTGATTAAGATTAACAACCAAATCCCGGGTTGATCAAATTAATTGTTAATCGTTTTTGTAACTCTATTGAAACTAGAAAAACATAAATATTGAAAATTAAGGATAAACCGCACAATTTTAACACTATTGCATCAAAGGTAAATAGGAGAAATTTTGTTATTCTTGCAATGGTATTTAAAAAATATTCTAGATAATCGTTTCATTTAACAACAATGAGAATTATGACTCCAATGCCGACTGTATGCTTGAAACAAAATTACCACCAAGCCTCGAGGGAATTACTGCAATGCAGGGCCGGTTACTTTGAAAAAATTATTTAATATTTAAATGTTCTAAGGCTCATTTCGTATATGCATATTGTTCTTATTTAATTTCCTTCCCATTTTTTACCTTCCATTTTTCCGTATTTTCCTTCGTTTGGACTTCTCTGTAATTCATTTTATATGTGAAAAATTTTCCCATTATCAGAACAGGTGTTCGCTCAAGCTGACAAAGTTAATATTAAAATTTATATGAAAAATAACAGATTTTCCGTAACACAAAAAATGTTACGCAGCATATTTTCATGATTACTTCTGCACGAAACCGAAAAACAGAAACCCTTGTCAGAGAAATTAACAGAAAGGTCTTATTTACGTTGAGGACCTTTCAGTTAATTAAAAAAGCCACAAATGCTTTTAAGACTTTTGGAAAACGAAGGAAGTGCAAAAGGAAATATGACCTTAAGTCTCTGCCTTGCGCTGTGGAGAGCAACGTGCGTTCGTTGCTTGAAAAATTACCTTTTATGATAATGAGAGTCATTTGCAGTTTCAGAGACTACTTTTGTGGTTTCAATATTTAAATTAGTTTTGGCTAAAGAAAAGACCAAAAATTTAAAACAAAAAATACAACCAAGAAGTAGGAGGCTTGATAGAGAAATTATAGAGAAGGAGTTTCATTCGGGATGTTGTTATTTCGTAACAAAATGTATTTTTGTTGGTTGATTTCAAAAGTTTTTAGCACGAAATTTGTTTATAAGGCATAGTCATTTTTATAACTTTTTCGAATTTTCAAATTGATTTGTGTAGGGAACGCAAAAATAAAAAGAACTTTGAAATTGCACAAAAACCTTCCGCACCAACAGCAATTACTATACTAAACCTTCAGACTTTTTATACCCTGCATTACTCTGTGGAATAGGTTATTTTAAATTAGATTCATGGCAAATGTTTGTAACTACCAAAAATATTTCCGCTAGACCCAACGTTAAGTGTTTTAATCGACTCAGACTCACTAGCTGGTTCGATTTGAAGATGCCTGCTTTCTGGCCGACCATCCGTCCGCCCGTTCATCTATCTAAAGCTGGTAATCAAACTACAGGTCTGTCCGATCTTCATGAAATTTTGCAGAAGTAAGTTTTTTTGACGAAAGACGGACGGTATTGAAAAATCGGTTCAGATTTAGAAACAGCTTCCACCCATATGTTCATCCGATGTTATCTAGAAGCCACATATAAATACTTTGAAAACTATAAAACCATTTTTGACGATAAATATTTGCATTTTCATTATTAGGCCGTACAGCCCTGACTTGGCACCCAATGACTTATTTTTATTCCCGCACATCAAGAAAAAAATGCGTGGTCAACGATTTTCGTCGCCAGAAGAGGCTGTTGAAGCGTTCAAAAACCATGTTTTGGATGTGTCTCAATCGGAGTGGAAAAATTGCTTCGACAATTGGTTTGACCGCATGCAAAAGCCTATAAATCATGCTGGAGAATACTTAGAAAAACAAATAAACCATTTTTATCGCATTTCATTATTAGGTCAGAAATATACATAGCAGCCCCCGTATTATGCATCAAAATGTGTCCACGTCTAACGGAATTTTTGGAGTCCCAATCCATTGCCAACTAAATCTTTCTCTATGTATAGAAATATGGGTTACGTATAACAATTTGACGTCCAGAACCCTAACAAGGAAAACTAATGCATTTGGCGATTGGAAATCCTCAAAGAGTACCGAAATGGCGCGGATTTTTGAGCGATGGTCACATTGCCGCGGTTTTCTTACAGTGGCATAATAGGCCATTTTTGTTTAGGTCAGCGACTAAAGACAAGTGCTTCGAATATTTTTGGTTTCAACAGGATGGCTCGACATACCTCAGAGCCCACGCAACAACTGATCTGTTACGTACACGTCAAGCCAAGGCATCCACATGAATGAGATAGTGTTCCACTAATAATGAGAATGTTTAGGTTAAGCATCGTTAAATTAGACTGGATTGAAAAACAGTAATATTTAAGTCAATTGTTAACAAATTCAGTGCATGTCTAAAAAAATATTCCAAAAAAATAGAAAAAAGGTAAATTATTATACAAAAGAGGCTACAGCAAATTATATTTTTAAATTGTTTTTCCATCGTTTAGTGCAGCAGTGATTTTTCCAATACAGGGTGGCGCACGAACCGAGCAACAAAAACAAAGTGTAATAATATTTTTTTTTTTTTTGAGAGCAATCGGCTTATTCTAAAAAGTGTGATCAGAGGTGTGGTTCTCAAGAAGAAATAAGATGGATATAATTTAATGCAATTGCCAAGGGTTTAGCTTTATTATAAAGATAAGGGTTTGCTATAATGTTTTTAATATGATTTCGGGCTTATGGCCAAAGCAGCTGGCTCGAATAGATTCCAGCCAAGAGGCAGAATTTGCGACCACTTTTACAGCATTTGGGGCCGCACGTCAGCATTAACGCGTCAAATATTCTCTTCCAAGACGTTAATTGAGTCGGGCTAATCTGCGTAGACAAGCGACTTCCGTAACCCCACAAAAAATGGACCATATGTGAAAATCGCAGGATCTTGGAGGCCACGATGGCGCACGATGTGAGATAATGCTCTGAGCAAAAGTGTCCTTCAAAACACCGATTGTATCGTTGGCTGTATGGCATGTAGCGCCGTCTCTTTAGAACCAAAGGTCGTCCACATTAACATCCTCCAATTCAGTCACGAAAAAGTCATTAATCATGGCTCTGTAGCATTATGACTGGCTTCATTTTTGAAGAAGCAGTGACTTTTTAATAACGGCGTCTCACATAGCTTCTGGATTTTCATTACTTAAAATGCGAAAATTTTGGTTATTAACGTACCCATTCAACCAAAAGTGAGCTTCATCGCTGAACAAGATTTCCTGTAAAATCAGGATCGGTGGCCATCTCGTTTTGGGCCCATTGACCACGATTTGCAAACGTTGTTTTGGAGTAAGTCTATTCATTATGAAATGGCAAACCAAATAGAGCATAATTCAAGTGACAGCTGTCAAAAGACCAACTCCAAAAAATGTGTGGCCACACGTTTAAAAAAACACCCTTTACACTGAGAACAAAAATAACCTTATATAAGCTTAGCTTAACCATAAATAAACATGATTTGGAGTCTACGTTGTGTAAGGTTATTTTGAACTTTTTGTTGTTGACTGGTATTTAACAATAATAATAGTTAATTTAATTATTCTATGGTTGAATTTTTTAACCATGAAAATTGTTAATTTTAAAATAATTATTGTTGTTTTAACAATGCATTATTGAGTTTTTAAACCATTAAGCTTGTTATTATTAAAATAATTATCGTTGTTTTTACAATGCATTGTTTTTAACCATAAAAATGGTTAGTATTAAAGTTTCATTGTTAATTTATTGAAACAATACATGTTCAATTTAACAATGAAATTGTAAATATTATTAACTATGAAGATTGTTATAGAAATCGTTTTTATTGTTAAATTAACTAATTATTAGTTACCTCTTTTAACCAGATATATAAGTATAGTTGCTGTTACAATTTTTAATATTAAATTAACCTACTAATGTTTTTGTTTTGTTTATATTTATTCAGTCTTTTTACATTATTTTGACTTGAAAGTTTTTATTATGGTTCGAGATCTTTTTGTTGTTTTTTTCAGAATCAACTAAAAAATTGCTGAAATGTATTGGCTACGGTTGCCAGGCAGACTGTACAGCTGTTTCTATGCCCATCAAGGTTTTTCTTCAGCAGCCTTTCTTCGGCTAAAAATCATATGCTTTATACGGGAGTGCCATTATGATTTATGAGAATTACCCTTTGAGTTTAGTCTTCGAACTGTGGGAGAAGCAATCGTTGCGCAGTATCATTGCGCTATGAAGATTCTACTTATACAGCTAGCATTTGTATTTGGTGGTGGTTTTTGAAAAGAGCGAGATAAATTATCTTATGATCTTTCTTACAACTACAAACGTTCAGAGCGGGGGAAGAAAGGAAAAAGAGTGGGGGAGATAAGACAGTCGCAATCGTTGCAACTACGTGTAACTTAATTCTTAACTTCGTATAACACAAAGCATTTGATCGATTGATCTTTTAATTTTTGTTTCTGACTCTCTCTTGAAAAAACCAACCTTATAAAATGTTATCTCAACTATTTTGTATGTATTTTTGACCTTATAAAGTGTGATCCATCTGGAGGTATTTTTTCACAACAAAAATAATATAAAAATTCAAATCAAGTGTGGAATCTTTATTGGTAATTTGAAAGGACATTTTATGGCATTTATTTTTTGAATAAAACTTCCTTCAAATGTTAGCCGTAACTACGCCTCAGGGTTTCCATTCTGAGGGTCCAACTTTGGATGACTCATTCGAGCATTTCGACCGGTATGGCTTTAATGACACGCGTAATATTAGCTTCCAAAACCTTAAACGTAGCTAGTTGGTCAGCATAGACTTTGGACTTTCCGTAACCCCGAAGAAAAATGTCGAAAGGTGTGATATCACTCGATCTAGGCGGCCAACTCACCTGTTCAAAACGTGAAATCAGTTGCTCGAAATGACCTCTCAATAGATCCACTGTTTAAGTAGCTGTATATCAAGTAGCACCGTCCTGTTGAAACCAAGTGTCGTCAAGATGACGGGCTTCAATTTCAGGTAGCATAAAGATCGATATCATGGCGCGATAGCGAGTACCATTCACGGTTACGTTCCGGCCATCATCATTTTTGAAAAAATATCCACCGATGATTCCACCAGCTTATAAGCCGCACCAAACCGTGGTTTTCTCTGGGTATAATGGCACTGAACCCCCTTGTGTTGCTCTTCAGCCCAAATGCGGCAATTTTGTTTATTGACTTTGCCGTTGAGCCAGAAATGGGCCTCGCCACTGAACAAAATTTTGGTCGAAAACAGCGAATCTTCCCGTTTCTCACCGAACGCTCATTTCCATAAATAATACAGTTGCCAACATTTGAAGCTAATTATTTTCAAAAAATATATGCCATAACATGTCCTTTCAAATTACCAATTTCACACTTGATTTGAATTTTTATATTTTTTTTGTTCTGAAAAATACCTCTGGATGGATCACCGTATATAACGATATTTGGTCTTCGTTATCAAACATTTACCATAAAAAATGTAACCAGACTCATGGTTAAAAATATCATTGTAGTTTCGGCTCAGTGTATAATAATAATAACCAATACATGTGCAAATTCAATTTCAATAATTGCCCTAATCTATTAGGATTCCCGATACTTTGTCTCTTTAACCGAAAGGGCCAGTTTCCTCTACTTCCAGTGTACCCAAACAACATTCGGTTGTAGAGATGCAATACACGGATAGTAATTGCAACCACCAATATTTGGCTGGCAATCAATTTTGCTGTGGCAACAGATATTTTCGCTGTGTGTGTATCATCGACTTCAACGGCATTTAATAAACGAGGCATTGCCCTCAAGATTTATGATTTTTTAAATCAAATTTAAAGCATACAATTCATTGTTATTAATTCAGTTTTGTTCAGGAGAGTCATTTTAAAAGTGTACCATCACTTTCATAAAACGCTCTCTCTCTCTGGGAGGGAACACTTTTGGGGCATGGGATCGATCTCATTCGATATTGTCCACATCAAAAAAATAGTGAAAATTGATTTTTTTACCCTAAGTTCCTTTTCTCTATGTGCTGTCACATATATTGTAGAATTCGCCCTAAATGACTATGGTAGACTAGATGGTTTTCAGGCAGTCGTCGTAATAACAGCTCAGAGGTTCATTAGAACCTACCCCACAGCACCACATGGTAGCTTAAAATAAAAGACTTTCATGACCAGCCACCGCAAATAGATACAGTCCTACAATGCGAATAACACAAGAATATGCTTGACTACCTTATGTATCCTTAATAACCAACGACAGCTGAGAGGTGACATAACCGGAGTACACCCTGTACTATTGAAATTTCTATACTTTCGTAGAATATTGACACATACACACCTACCCACATTGACGCATACTTGCAAGTTTACCGTAAAAAGGTAACTTGTACTCATATACAATTTTGTGGCTGTTTATGGTACTTAATTATTTTACTGTTTCCCAAACGAAGTCCAGCGCCTTTCCATACTCCACGCTTTGAGTGGAGTTCATTTTTATGCGCCTGTTTCTTGTCTACACTGTGAACGGTAAAGTGGATGGGGTATAATGACATTATAAATACTGCCACTTTACTGGACTTAAAGTTGGTAAGAGTTCATTGTGAACTTGGGCGTACATCACATAGAGTTGTAGTTGGGCACTATAGGACGAAGATAGTGGATGAAATTAAACAAAACATGACAAATTTACCATTCCCATTGGACTTTATGTTGTATTATTGTAATTAGATCTATAGAAAATCAAAAACACATGTTTATTGTCATTAATAGAAAATGATTTCTAAATCATTTCCCCTCTGCGTCATTAGAGTAGGGTGCTTAGTAGTGTCACATTTGCCAGGTGTCTAATGTTTACATTTTCTGAATGTTTTTAAGGAGTTGTGCACAGTCTCATAATTGGTCTCAAGGGGGGCTTGCTGTGGCCATGGTATGATAGAAGGCAATTTGGAAATGAATTTTATATGTGGCCCATAAATTACTATGAAATATGTACAACTATTTTATAAAATAAACACCGGGAAATTATTGTTGCGCACTTTTATGAGCTCCGAAGAGAAGAAATAAAAAGTTTAACGAATATAAGCAAAATAAAAAATTAGTTGACTTTAAGAGCTCATACAACAATTGCACAAGAGTGAAGTCATATTAAGACTTGAACAGTTTTTATTCTGGTTCGAGACCTTTGCTGTTTCTTTTTCAGAATGAAGCAAGAATTGGTATTTAGATTGCAGACTTACACTTCGCAGAGTATACGCTAAGGGTAATTCTCAGTAATTTAAATGAGACTCTCTAATAACGCATTTGATCTGCAGCTGTAGTAATGAACTAAAGAAGTAACTGAGACTCCCTTATAAGTCATTTGATTTATAGCCGAAGTATTCGTTGCCAAACTCTGTTGAAGAGAAAACTTGGCAGGCTTAGAAACAGCAGTACAGTCTGCTTTGCAATCTAGCCAATACATTTTACCAATGTTGACGTTGGTTTGAAAAAGAAACAACTAAGGTCTCGAACCAGAATAAAAACTTTTCAAGTCATAAAATTGATAAAAGACATACTAAAAGTTACCAAAAGAAAAAAAACTCTTGTAAAGTAATTTTTGTGTGTGTTTGGGGCAGCGAAAGGCAAAGATTCATTGATACATTTTTACTGATTTTTCCGATTTTATATTTATTTATTAATTTATTTTATATCTATTACAATATTAAATTATAATAAACTTATAAGGAAATAAGCACTAGCAACTAAGGCTATCGGCCTTTTTCCGATTTTGCGAAGTCTTGGTTACAGTTCGGAGGACGCAAAAAAAAAACTTAAGAAAATACATCTGGCATCTGCTACATAGGGTTGGAGGGAGTTACCCTAAAGACTAAAGGGAGTTAATGATTTAAACATATACCTACGAGGGCTGCTATATATCTTTCTGGTCTAATAATGAAATTGCGATTATTTTTCATCAGAAATGATTTTATTGTTTTTCAAAGTATTCTCCAGCATGATTTATACACTTTTGCATGAGCTCAAACCAAGCACTTTTTCCACTCCGATTGAGACACCTCCAAACAATGGTTTTTGAACGCTTCAACAGCATCTTCTGGCAATGAAAATCGTTGACCACGCATTTTTTCTTTATGTACGGGAATAAAAATAAGTCATTGGGTGCCAAGTCAGGGTTGTACGGATAATAATGAAAATGCAAATATTTATCGTCAAAAATGGTTTTATTGTTTTCACTTTTGCATGCGCTCAAACCAATTGTCGAAGCACTCCGATAGAGACACCTCCAAAACATGGTTTTTGAACGCTTTAACAGCATCTACTGGAGACGAAAATCGTTGCCCACGCGTTTTTTTTTTCTTAATGTGCGGGAATAAAAAAGTCATTGGGTGCCAAGTCAGGACTGTACGGCGGATGACCCATCATTTCGACGTTTTGGCCGGTCAAAAAGGCGCTGGTTTGAGCCGATGTGTGAGAGCTCGCATTGTCATGGTGCACAATGATTCGTCTTCTCTTGTTCGGTTTTCGAATTTCTCCGAAGACTTCAGGCAAACAAATTGTGGTGTACCACTTAGAATTGACCGTTCTACGTTGCTCAAGCGGAACAGTCGCCACATTACCAGTTTTGCCGAAGAAACAGGCGACCATTTGCTTCGAAGTGCTTCTTCCACGAAAAACTTTCGTTGGATTTGGCTCGTCTTCGAAGACCCACACGGACGATTGCTGTTTTATTTCGGGCGGGATCTAACGAGAACAAACCATTTTTTACGGCCAGATGTTCATGCAAAATCGAATATATGCTGGTGGAAGAAATGTCCCAGGATGCCTATGTCACATAACGATCTTGCGTTATCAGTTCACGCACGGCATCAATGTTCTCCGGCACAACGGCCGTTTTTGGACGACCTTCACGACCTACGCCTTTGAGCGAGCGTCGGCCACGATTGAATTCACTAAACCAGTTTTCCACAGTGCTATAGGATAGTGCTTCAACGCCATACAAAGATTTAAGTTCATCGATGCACTCTTGTCGTGATAATCCACGTCGAAAGTTGTAAAAAATGATCGTACAAAAATGTTCACGAGTTAATTCCATTTTTTTGCCAAAAAATGTCAAACTTTCCACTGGAAATTTTAGAAGGCAACACTTAGTGTTGCCTAGCCAGAAATATATATATATAGCAACCCTCGTAGATCATGCCACATCTTTGCGAATGTAGTTAGTAGGAACTTAAATACTGTTACAACATTGAGCACACCCATTTCAATAGTAGAACTGAACATACCCCGCTAATGTCATATGAGTTTTGAAAGCGAACCTCAATAGCGTTTGTTTGTAGCGGGATTTTAAAACTGTTACAACTTTCATCATGGATTGGTCAGATAATGACAACCGTATCGCTGTAATAGCGCTTTTCAATTGTGAAATGTAAAAAAGCTATATTTTCAGAACGCTCCGGCCACTAGGGATTAGCCGCATGTTCGTCTACCGATGCATAAAACTGTTTGAGGAGACTGGAGATGTAAAAGACCGCCACCGGTCGGGCCGTCCACGCTCCGTTCGAACACCGCACCGAAATCCGCTCCGAAAACAGAAATTCATGGCCCGTGATATGAATAGCACGCAAAAGCCCATGAGTCGAATCATTAAAAAAGACTTGGGACTTGGGGCTTTCAAACGACGTACCGGACATTTATTGACTGCAGCTTTAATAAAAAAAGGATTGAAAAATGCAAACGTCTTCGAAACAATTTGCCAGCGTTCATTTCCCCTGAAGAATGACCCTCAGTCCAGATTTGAGCCCATTGTATTACAAATTGTGGACGGTTTTAGAGGACAAGGTTTGTTACAAAAGATACCCCAAGATTGGATCTCTTAAGACTGCTTTAGTTCAAGCTGTGGCCATTTTTCCTATGGACGAGGTTCGTGCAGCTATTGACGATTGCCCCTTGCGACTTAAGGCGTGTGTTAAGGCAAAAGGCGGACATTCCGAATAAGTAGATTCTTTTTGGATACAATATACACCATAAAATATTAACAAATATTTGGTCCAAAAACATTCAGTACTTTTTATTTTACAGCATAAAGCGTGTGTAACAGTATTTATGTCCCTACTAAGTACATTATAATTTAGAGTACAGATAGTGTTGGTGTTTTTTTGTACGTCCAAATCTAATGTTTCTCTTGAGTATCGACAGAGTGTGGGTTGAGTGACGCTGTTCATTCATCAGTGTGTGTTTGTTTGTTCATTAGACATCCGTCGCCTTATAACTGACATGAGGATGTTTGGCAGAAATATGAGACTTTCTAGGAATTCACACCCGTTTGTTATTGATTGGCGAGTTGACCATACTATACTTATACACTACACGATATGACCAATAAGGTCGAGCTTCGGTAGAAATGGTTATAAATCGGTCAAAATTCACTTTTAAAGTACAGGGGGACATATAACCAATACTCGTATGATCAAGCTTTGGTAGGAATGGTTATAATTGGTCAAAACGCACTAGTAAGCACAATATGATTTAAATTATGAGTTATAGAGCGGCAGAATCACAAAACGGCCGTGACCTTTGAGTGCGACTTTACAAAATATGGACATAAGGGCTTTTCGATGAAATGGAGCAATATGGTGCAATTTTATCAGGGTAACTTACTGGTCTCGTATGATCTATGACGATCTATGTTAAGTTTGAGCAACATCGGCGAAAACATGATTTTTTAGAGCTAAAGGGCCGCAAAATGGCAAGAACCATTGTGTGGGGGCTGTATGAAAACATGTATGTGGTCCAGTTCCACCAGAGTTAATTAGTGGCCGATCCCATGACAGCCGGTTCTATGCACTGGATCGACCCGACGTAGCAATTCAACTGCCAAGGACAGCCACCCGGTACTATGTGTCGCGACAATGACAACAACAGTGGTCTCTCAAAAAGTAGCATGCCAAATTCAAGGACAATTGGTTATTAGTTATGGTATAAAACAAGACCTCGGAAACCAGGAGATATCCTTAAGTGGGGCTAATTTAAAGGATAACCCGTTGTGGTACAGTTTCATTAAAGTTAATTATTGGTCGCTTATTACGTACCGTGCAAACAGATTAAATTAATGGCTTCTTAAGTAAGGGGCCTGTTCTAAAATATGGACGGAAATAATGAAAAGTCATCTGAGTTATTTATTGTAGCATTCGAAATTAGACCACGATCTAAGTGAATATTTTAATTCTACAGCGACAAGTCCTCAAATTGGGAAGGACCTTTATATGCGGGCTATTCGAGAACATATACCAATAAGGTATTGGCTGCTCTTAACTCTTTACACAAAATTTGGTCGCAATCATATGCAATATGTGGCATATACAGCTGCATGATCTGAAATAAGGGAAGGCCTTGTTTTTATTTTAAAACATCAACAAATTTCAAGAGACTTCGTACTTGGTCTGAACAACGTTAAAAGTTTCTAGGAGGGTTGCTATATATATTTCTTGGTGCCTTTCACCATCTGACATTTCCATTGGAAAGTTTGACATTTTTTAGTCTAAACGTACCCAGAACGCTTTGACGTACGACCATCATTTGTGTTGTTTACAGTGACTTGAAAAAATCAATTTGGCAAAAAATTGTAATCGACTCGTGAACATCTTCGTGCGATCATTTTCCACAACTTTCGACGTGGACTATCACGACAAGATGGCATCGATGAACTTAAATCTTTGTATGGCGATAAAGCACTTCCCTATAGCCAAGTGAAAAACTGGTTTAATGAATTCAATCGTGACCGATGCTCGCTCAAAGACAAAGTCATGAAGATCGTCCATAAACGCCCGATGTGCCAGAGAACATTGATGCTGTGCGTGAACTGATAATGCAAGATCGTCATGTGACATACCGTGAGATAGAGGTATCCTTGGGCATTTATTTCACCAGCATACATTCGATATTGCATGAACACCTGCCCGTAAAAAGGTATGTTCTCGTTGGATCCCGCACAATTTGACAATCGATCAAAATAAGGCTCGTGTCGATTGGTGCAAAGAAATTTTGAAAAAATACGATCGCGGTGCTTCAAAAGACGTTTATAAGATCGTTACAGGTGACGAATCATGGATCTTTGCGTATGAGACCGAAAAAAAACAGCAATCGAAAGTGTGGATCTTCGAAGACGAGCCAAATCCAATGAAAGTTGTTCTTGGAAGAAGCACTACGAAGCAAATGGTCGCCTGTTTCTTCGGCAAAACTTGTCATGTAGCGACAGTCAATTCTGAGTGGTACACCACAATTTGTTTGCCTCAAGTCCCCAGAGAAATTCGAAAAACGAGCAAGAGAAGACGAATCATTGTGCACCATGACAATGCGAGCTCTCACACATCGTCTTAAACCAGCGCCTTTTTGACCGGCCAAAACGCCGAATTAATGGGTCATCCGCCGTACAGCCCTGATTTGGCATCCAATGACATCTTTTTATTCCCGCATATCAAAAAAAATGCGTGGACAACGATTTTCGTCGCCAGAAGATGCTGCCGAAGCGTTCAAAAACCATGTTTTTGATGTGTCTCAATCGGATTGGAAAAAGTGCTTCGACAATTGGTTTGAGCGCATGCAAAAGTGTATGCAGGAGAATACTTTGAAAAACAATAAAACCATTTTTGATGATAAATATTTGCATTTTCATTATTAGGCGAGAAATATATATAGCAGCCTTAGTACCTATAATTTGATAACAACCATATATGGACCCATATCGCTCAATGGAATCACATAGTGATTCCAAACCATTCGGTATAACAAACGTGGGAGACTACCTTATTTCCGTGAAGGAGTTGCACATACTTACTCTAAGTGTTGCTCTAGGGTATACAAATAAAAAATGACCAACACAACGTGAACTCCCCATTTTAACATTGAATTCCACTGATACCTTAAAAAACAAGTAAACAATACACCTTGTCTCCACGGTCACTTCGGTGGAAGGGTCAACGACATTATACTCCACTAGGATATGCATGTTCAAATGCCCTGTCGTTAGAAAAGGAATCATTTCAATAAGAATCTTGTCCAATCCATGATATTGAAGCCTACCTTGGCTAGACAGCTAGTAAATACCGTATTCAGGAAGTCACGTTCAACATAGAAAGGAGGCTGAGAAAATGAGTCGCAATATTTAATATTGTAATCAACACCACCAGACGGCATTGCCGAAATATCTATGACGCAAAGTTGTTAAGACAGATCATGTTTAACACAGAGACAAAATAGCAAAGTTCCTTGTAACAGGCGGAAGGAAGTTTGTCGTTGCACGCCGGTGCGTATACTTACTGCTACAGCCAAGTCATTAACACTCATACGACATGATGTCGACGAAAAACATACCTTTTGAAATTCTAACATGTGGTATTGATTATATAGGACGTGCGGACATTGTATGGTGTCCGACAACCAGGGAAATGTTTGGAAGTACATAGCTATTGTCTGCAGGTGAAAACCACAGGCATGTATGTCTGTGTGTATAAAAATTCCGTCCAGTTTAATGTCCTCACGAGTGCGTTAAAAAGAGGACGACAACTATTGTCGATTATCGTGCATTCTCAAGAGTGAAAAAAGCACATGTACGCGTGAAAAACTCTGTTGATTTATGTCCGAACATTCCATGTAAACCTTTGCGGCATTCGCCGTTGGAAGGCGGGAAAAAATGCTGAAAATAATTTCAATAAATATTATATATGTATATATCAGCCATTATTAAATACATTTGCTTGAATGTGCCTGTGGTCAATTATTGCTGTGGCTTTGATTGGCAAACAACAAATACGAAAAACTGCAATGTGTGAATAATACGATATAAAAATAATATTTATTATTATTTGCATATGCAGTCGTTCATACAAACACGCATATACGAATCTACGTATGTACGAAAATTTAAGTCGATTAAAGTGGAATAGTTTGTTGATATGATAAGTTATTGTTTAAAATAAAAAAAAAAATTTCAAAGACCTAGAGCTTTTATTAAATTAAAATATTTTCGTAATGAGTTGTACAATTTGTTGTCTCTCTCTTTTTTGACTAAGAAGTTCATTTGCGTTGTTTCTGTTGGGGCACCAAGGGTGTTAATGCCAAAGCCCGTTTAACCCCGAATATTGATATACCTCCAAATACTGATGAAGATCGAATATTGAAAGATTAAACTCAATTTATTTCAGTTCATTTACTAAGCAGCGGCATAAATACTGTTACACACGTTTTATGCTGTAAAATAAAAAGTACTGAATGTTTTTGGACCAAATATTTTTCAATATATTTATTGATGTATATTGTATCCAAAAAGAATCTACTTATTCGAAATGTCCGCCTTTTGCCTTTACACACGCCTTAAGTCGCACTGGCCAATCGTCAATAGCTGCACGAACCTAGTCCATTGGAAAATTGGCCACAGCTCGAACCAAAGCAGTCTTAAGAGATCCAATGTTGGGGTATCTTTTGTGACAATCCTTGTCCTCTAAAACCTTCCATAATTTGTAATCCAATGGGTTTAAATCTAGACTGCCTGAGGGTCATTCTTCAGAGGAAATGAACGCTGACAAATTGTTTCGAAGCCAGGCCTGGACGTTTAAGCCTTATGGGCCGGCGCAGAATCCTGCTGGAAAATCCATGGCTGGTTTTGGAACAGGGAATTGTTAAGAGGTAATTTTTGACCGATGTTTTGACTCCTTGTTCGCAGAAATGCAGGTCAGTGACCCCATCATAAGAGACACCCCACCAAACCATGACTGAAGCTGGGTGATGGCCCTTTTCCACCCTTGGGATCAGTTCAGATGCTTCTTTAGATGACCGCGCATACACTCGTATCATTTTGCTTGTTAAATGTATCCTGAACGGTAAACATTTTTTCTTCGGTGAACTACATTTTTTCTGGGCAAGTTATCAGCGTGCTTCACCAAAAGACGTTTGTATTTTTCAATCCTATTTTTTTTAAAGCTGCAGTCAATAAATGTCCTGTACGTCGTTTAAAAAGCCCCAAGTCCTAAGTCTCTTTTAATGATTTGACTCATGGACTTTTGCGTGATAATTATCTCGGGGGCTACTTATCTCACTGTTTTCGGAGCGTATTTCTGTGAATTCTTAATTTAACGGTTTTTATGACATGCGGTTTTCGAACAGAGCGGCCCTACCGGTAGCGGTCTTTTACATCTCCAGTCTCCTCAAACAGTTGTATGCATCGGTAGACAAACATGCGGCTAATCCCTAGTGGCCGGAGCGTTTTGAAAATATCGCTTTTTTCATTTCACACTTGAAAAGCGCTATTACAGCGATACGGTTCTCATTATCTGAGCACTTCAAGATGAAAGTTGAAACAATTTTAAAATCCCGTTACAGACTAACGCTTTTGAGGTTAGCTTTCAAAACCCATATGACATTAACGGGGCATGTTGAGATTGAAGTCCAATTTTACATCGATTGAATCTTTTTCGATTTTAACGCACTACACGAAATTCGTGTCGGATGTAAGTTGTGACATTTGGAACAAAAGGAGTTCAAATTAGGAGGAACATTTCTTTGGAGGATATTTAAAAGCATAAACTGAATACACGCAGAGAAAAACATGGTTGCGGCAATAATAATATGTTCTCCGCAATAAAAGTATGTTCGTCGCAACCATAGCATTGTTAACTGAATTTATTTTTGTATTATAGTATAATTGCTGCAATATTAATATTGTTAAAATGTAACAATAGTATTATTGCCAAATTCATACTGTATGATTGTAATTTTTCTTCATTTTAATATGCTTTTAAGAACAAATGTTATTGCTACGGATCTAATGCAATAATAGTAGTTTTTTATCGAAATTAAAATTTTTTAAACAAGCTGCTTTGGCTTTGTTTAACGGAAATATTTTTAATGAGAACGCTTACGTTTATTCAAAGTTATTTTTTGCTACTGTGAAATAAATCACTCCCTATTATTTCGAATTAAATGTATTTTTGAATAATTTTCATAATTCAAATCTATTGTTGACAACTTAACCAAGTTTAAATAAATAATATTGGTGTGATCATACTATGGTTGTAGGGATTATAACATGGTTGCGCGTGAATCATAGTATGGTTGTGAGGATCATACTATGGTTGTATATGAAACATACTATGGTTGTGAGGATCATACTATGGTTGTGGAGATCATAGTATGGTTGAGTGTGAATCATACTATGGTTGTGGGAATCATAGTATGGTTATGTGTGAATCATACTATTGTTGTGAGGATCATATTATGGTTGTATTTAAATCATACTATTGTTGTGAGGATCATAATATTGTTGTACCACAACCATATACCCAACAATAGTATTATCCTCTTCGAATATTGTCACCACAACCATACTTTTTTTCTGCGTGTAGGGTTTAAAGCAGAGACTTTTTGGTCGCTCATAATGTACCATCGGAGTTAATATGTGAATTCTACTGCACCAGGTCTTATAATCTGGAGGGACCTTTTATTCTTCTTCTTAGTACCTTTGGTTTCCGTTGGAGGAAAGGGCCTCATCATATTATCCACGTTCTCCACTATCGCGGGCAGTTAATTTTACCCAGTTAAAATTGCACCCCGAACGTCTCGTATCTTCCTGAATGGTTCGTTGCCATGTTTGATTTGGTTTTCCCAGCTGCCTGCTGCCTTGTGGTTCCACTCTTAAGCTTGTCTGCATATCTCCATTTGTGGTTTCGGTATGGTATGGTCAAGCCATTTTGATTGTCTCTCTTTAGTGTCTTAATTTATTTCAAATCGTATTTGGCGAACATTTTCCTTGGGTATTTATTAATAAAAGTTGACAGTATTTTCACAAACGTATTTGCTATCAGTCAGGTCTCATATCCACACAAAAGGGCAGGTATTATGATTTAAGTGCACATACGTGGTTTGGTGCAGGTATATATTGATGAAGACCTTAGAATTTTCCAAAGATGTGCGAAAGCCCCTTGAGCTTTGGATATTCGGCTAAGAATATCCCTTATATCCTGCTAAGGTAGATGAATGAGTTGGCGTTATCTATGATTACTGCACCAGCTTAAAAGTATTCCCTAGCATTTGTCGTATTTATATTCAACGCCTGGCTCTTTGCAGTGTTAAACTTTAGGCCACCGTAACTAGATTCCGTGATGAAGGCGTCGATTTTTCCTGCATATCGATATGCCCTGATGATATTAGACATATCGCATCTGCGTATGCCAGACCTTTCAGTTGGCTTTGGAGGTTCCAGGTGATAAAACGGTTGTTTCCACATAAATTAAGACGTGGCGCACCCCGGAGATGGTTTTGAACTCCGCTGATAAGAGACCTCTGTGTTGAACTCTTCACTTGAAGTCATTGTACCTCAATCACCATATTTAACTTAAGTCCAATACTCCTCTGCATTAGAGCATTCTATAGACAGGGTCTGTTAGTGCTATCAAATGATGCATTATAATCAAGCAGTAGTACTTTGATAGCTGTTCTGAATTTCACTAATTGTTCTATTGTTATTCTAAATTACTCTCAGAGAAAAATCCCGTAGGAAATCAGTACGAATTACAAATAATTGGCTGGATGTACATACTTTCTGTTGCAATCACCAACATTGCATGCGACCTGTGGTTTGATTTCGAGCTTTAGATGGACGGAGGAGTGAGACTCGGTAAATCATATTAGCTGAGTCAATCGGTACTCTTAAAGGTAGGGCCTAGCTCAAATGCTTTTGGAAGTTACAATCATTTTGCATGAAACTTACTTATAATACCCTATGTCACAAGGTGGTGCATGGTACACAAAATCTGTATCTAATTTTTTGCGTATACAAAATATTATACACTAAACATTTTATGCTCGTAATTCGAAGTAGGATAGTTAAATTGTTCCCAATACTTACTTAAACTCTTTCGTTTATTCATGCCATTGCATAAAGTCCTTTTTGATTTCTCTTTTCACCAAATACGTGTCCGGAATGTTAACGTACTTGTTTGTGTCTTCTTTAAATGTTTAATTCCTGTATTTGTGTCACTTCCGCAATACTCAAACTGACTGGCTTAATCAGTGTAGCCACAGAAATTCTGGTTCTACTAACCGACTCCTTTATAGTCAACTCACTGCCAAAGACAAGTGTCATTTAATCGTAAAAATTGACTATAAAAATGTTGTTCTATGTTTTCTGGCCCTGTCATGCTACTAGATCAATTCTCGCAAACAAATGTTTTGTATCGCCACTTTTGCCAGCAAATCTGTGCAGTGTCATCCTCATGTAGCCGAGAAAAACGTGCTTGGCATATTAAACTATTCTACCACTTTAGGAAGAAGGAAATTAATTTGGGGAAAGGAGCGTTTTGCAAATTACACAAAAGGAAAATGTTAAGAGTAGGCAAAATAGAAAAGGGACAAAGAAAAAAAGAAGACAAACTGCCGAAGTCTACCTGAAAAGGAGACTGAGGTGGGCTAAATATGGAAAATAAGTTAGACGTTTTAGTTTGTATTCAAAAAATAAATGGTGGTGCATATAGTTATTATAGTGGGTCTTAGAAGTTTATTACGAAATGTGCGTTACAACGAGGACAGCTATATATACAGTCAGCGTCAATATAAAGTATACACAACTCTTTTTCAAATCATCACATTTATTTTTTTTAGTTTTTAATATATATATCATATTAAAAATTTTACATTTTCTTAGAAAATATTGTAGGCTGACTATTCAGAAAAAAATAATAAACGAAAATCAAACAGCAACTTAAATATAGTACTAAAACAAAAAGGACTCCATATTTTACGCGTCAATAAAAAGTATACACAAGTTTAAATTTCATAAAAAACAAAATGTTTAGTATTTGGTCGGGTTTCCTTTTGCCTTTATAACGGCCTGTAAGCGTCTTGGCATCGAATTAACTAGATTTCTTGTAACTTCTGATGAATTTTTTTCCATTCGTCAACTAAAGCTAATTTTAACATGTCCTCGTTGGTAATGGTCCTTTTCCGTATTTGCTGATCGAGATGTTCCCACAAATGTTCAATGGGGTTATGATCGGGGGATTGGGGAGGGTGATCGAGCTGTTTTGGGACGCGGAATATCAACCATTCCTTCACAATCTTAGCCGTATGCTTCGGATCATTGTCTTGTTGAAAGACCCATACTGGATCCAAGCCTAACTTCTCCACACTGGTTGGCAAATTATCCCTTAAAATCTTAAGGTAGTCCTCTTTTTTCATTGCCCCCTCTATAAACACTAAGTTTCCGACTCCACTTGCGGACATACAACCCCACACCATTACCGAGCCACCACCATGCTTGACAGTAGGTATTAAATTTCGTTCTGCAAATGCCTCGTTTTTGCTTCTCCAAATTTTGACCGGTTTTTTTTGCCGAATATTTCAAATTTACTCTCGTCACTAAAAAGCACATTGTTCCAAAACGAAATACTTTCATTTTGATGTTTGTTGGCATATTCTAGGCGCAGCCTTTTGTTTTTCTTTGATATAAACGGTTTCTTTCTTGGGACTCTACCATACATGCCATTGTCATGCAGTGTCCTGCGCACTGTGCTGGAACTTACGCTTACTCCTGATAAGTTCGAAATGTTTTTTGCTATTTGGACAGCGCTTTCAAATGGATTCGCCTTCACCGTACGTACAATAGATCGTATTTGTGTTTCAATATGCCGACGTGGTCTACGAGGATGGTCAATATTTTGCAATTTTCCGGTATTTTTATACTTGTCGATAATTTTTTTTACGGTGTTGTGGTTTCTATTAATAATCTTGGCAATTTCTCTCAACGATTTTCCATCCTTGTGCAATTTTAGCACTAATTCACGCGTATCCAACGAGGTTTGCTTGGCCATATTAATGAAAAAAAAATTGCACAGAAAAAACACGTTTGGTTACAATCACTTGTGAAGAGAGATTAAGAATGACTATTAAAACTAACCCAAATGACAAATTAAAACAAATAACAAAAAATAACGGTTAATTTTTTTGGTCTTCGATGCGTTGTAAACAAAAACATTTCGACTGTATACTTAACACTGACGCGTTAAATATGAAGTACTTTTTGTTTTTGGTTCTGCACTTGAATTGTTGTTGGAATTTTGTGTTTGTTTTTCCTTTTACTTCAAGAGAACTTAATATTGCTCTTAAATATGCCACTTGCCAAAGAAAAAAACTGTTAAAAACTAGAAAAATATATGTGAAGATTTGGGAAAGAGAAGTGTATACTTTATATTGACGCTGACGTATGTCCTCGCCTAATAATGAAAATTTGAATATATAACATCAAAAATGGTTTTATTGTTTTTTAAAGTATTCTCCAGCTTGATTTATACTCTTTAGCACGCGCTCAAACCAATTGTCGAAGCACTTTTTCCACTTCGATTGAGACACCTCCAAAACATGCTTTTTCGAACGCCTCAGCAGCATCTTCTGGCGACGAAATTCGTTGACCACGCATTTTTTTCCTCGATGTGTGGGAATAATCAGAAGTCATTGGGTGCCAAGTCAGGGCTGTACGGCGGATGACCCATTAGTTCGAAATTTCAGTCGGTCAAAAAGGCGCTGGTTTGAGCCGATGTGTGAGAGATCTCGCATTGTTAGGTGCACAATGATTCGACTCTCTTGTTCGTTTTTCGAATTTCTCCGAAAACTTCAGGCAAACAAATTGTGGTGTACCACTCAGAATTGACCGTCTTACGTTGTTCAAGCGGAACAGTCGCCACATGACCAGTTTTGCCGAAGAAACAGGTGACCATTTGCTTCGAAGTGCTTCTTCCACGAACAACTTTCGTTGGATTTGGCTCGTCATCCAAGACCCACACGGTCGATTGCTGTTCTGTTTCGGGCTCATACGCAAAGATCCATGATTCGTTACCTGTGACGATATTATAAATGTCTTTTGAAGCTTCGCGATCGAATTTTTTTAAAATTTCTTTGCACCAATTGACACGAGCCTTTTTTTGAGCGATTGTCAAATTTTGCGGGATCCAACGAGAACAAACCTTTTTGTACGGCCAGGTGTTCATGCAATATCGAATGCATGCTGGTGGAAGAAATGCCCAAGGATGCCTCTATCTCACGGTATGTCACATGACGATCTTGCATTATCAGTTCACGCACGGCATCAATGTTCTCTGGCACAACGGTCGTTTTTCACCTTCACGACCTTCGTGTTTGAGCGAGCGTCGGCCACGATTGAATTCATTAAACCGGTTTTTCACAGTGCTATAGGATGGTGCTTCATCGTCATACAAAGATTTAAGTTTATCTATGCATCTATCAAAACTTTGGTGAGACCAAGGCGGAAATGATGGGATTTTCCTTGGGATTTAAAACTGGAGGAAGTGCGCCCAAGTTCGAAGTGCTCACAAATCATTTACATGGTAAGCCAAGATCAATAAGGTGTTGTGGAGCCAGCCTGTGCAAGTAAGATGTGGACAGAATCAAGTGACTAAGAAAGATCATGCGCTTTTATGGAGGAAACGCGCCCAAGTTCAAAGTGTTTACAAATCATTTACTTGGTAAGCCAAGATCAATAAGATGCTGTGGAGCCAGCCTGTGCGTTTTTATTGTTTAAGGTAAACTGATTACATGTTTCGGGTGTATGGTGATTTAAATTGCTGGCTAGAAATGTTAGAAAATTTAAGTTCTCTGAAAGTTCATGTGATTATTTATTAATATTAGTCAGTGTTATAGATCAGCCATAGTGTGATGTAAGTGGGTACAACTATCATGCCTGTAAACACTAGGTTTTTCCTTTGGATAAAAACATCTAACTATTTTTCAGCGGCTGGTTTTTACCTTTGTAAATACCGCGAATTAAAGAATTAGATATTTTTTTCTAAGCCATGTAAAAGCTTCTCTATAAAAATCCGTTCGGAACCGGTCTAAACATTAGGTCCCGGGCAATGGGAAAACTAATTACATCGTGCACAGGTCACTGATTTAAAGGCCGTTATCCCTTGTTCCTGAAAGGAGTGTTGTGGGACTTAAAAAGTAGTCTCTGGAACGTAACGGGTGATCCATCTTGAGGTATTTTTTGTTCCTGAAAGGAGTGTTGTGGGACTTAAAAAGTAGACACTGAAACGTAACGGGTGATCCATCTTGAGGTATTTTTTTAAATAGCCTTTTTTTCACAGATTTCGCGTGAGTTGTTTTAAACTATATTTTTTTTCTTTTCAGTATTGTTTGCTATTTTATCATTGAAAGACTTACACCGAAACAACGTCTCAAAATTATGCAACTGTTTTCGACCACATAATGTTTAAGACCACAATTTTGTTCAGTAATGAGGCACATTTCTGGCACAACATAATTGCTGCATTTTCGCTGAAGAGCAATCATAAGAGGTTCAAGAGGTGCCATTATACCCAGAGAAAACCGAGGTCTGGTGCGGTTGATGTGCTGGTGGAATAATCGGTGCATATTTTTTCAAACATGATGATGGTCGGAACGTGGCCGTGAATGGAGCTCGCTGTCGCTATGATATCGGACTTTTTGATTCCTGAAATTGAAGCCCGTAATCTTGACGACATTTGGATTTAACAGGACGACTCCACTTTCCATACTGCTCAAGCAATGGATCTATTAAGAGGACATTACGATGAGCAGCCAATTTCACGTTTTGGACCGGTAAGTTGGCCGCCTAGATCGTGTAATATCACAGCTATAGACTTTTTTCTTTGGGGCTACGCAAAAGTCCAAATTATATGCAAACAAACCAGCTACGATTCAGGTTTTGGAAGCCAACATTACGAGTGTCATTAAAGCCATACCGGTCGAAATGCTCGAACATCCAAAATTTGACCCCCAGCATGGACACCCTGAAGCGTAGTTGCGGCCAACATTTAAAGGAAATTATATTCATAAAAAATGGCATAAAATGTCCTTTCGAAAGAGTTTTTTTTTTATTTTGAAAAAATACCTTTAGATTGATCACCCATTATTATAATTTATTTCGATTTATAAAATAATGTTCTTTAGATTTCGACATCGATGACAACACAGCAAGTTTAAGCCCCTTAAAACATTTTTTTCATCAGTATATAATTTCAGCTCCTCACTACAAAACATAAAACATTAATTAAACTAGCCATCGGAATTATGCAGTATAAAAATGAGCAAAGGTCTACAGTACACTTACATATTTTACTTTAAAATACAAAGAAAAGTTCAGCATTTAAAGTTATCCTTATTATTGTTAAAGTAAAACTTTGTACATTTTCCAAAGAACCATTTCGAACTGTGAACGCGGCGGAGCATACTCTTAGTCACAATCCCTTGTGTCATTATCGTCTAGTACGAGTATAATATCATACGTACAAAGCAGCCATGGATTAACACTCTTTTTATGATGCTCAACAATATCCATTTTCATTACAACGCCGATTATTAACACTTGTTTTGTTTATAATGAAAATGCTCCCCTACTAATCACATTCGAAAATCAGCACCCACCCGGCCTCACCTTGCTGAAATGCCCACACTCAGGCCCAAATGGAAATTTCTTGTCAGTGCCATTGTACAACTACTGAATAAAAGGCAGCGCCATTTACCAAAGGGAGCTGTACGGCACTGAATCTGTTTCGTTTTTCATGCAAAAGGGGCGGGGTGTAGAAAATAAGTCGAATGGAAATTGATTTGTGAAAGTTTTAATATTCAAACAAAAACAGCAAAGTCCTTGTAATGCTTTCAACTAATGCTTGCTCAAGGTTTCGATATGTTAAATAAAAGAATCTGGGGTGGGTAGATAAGAACGATACGCAACAAAAGATTTAAATTATACAACAACGGTGAGAGAAATTAAATTGATTCGGGCTTTACTCAGAAGCACTTTTACGTCTAGTGTACGAATAAGCAATGAAATATCAAACAAATGACCATATCGGCTATGCAGGCAATGAGTGCTTCAAGCTGTCGGTTTAAAGTTTGATGTGCGCCTATAGTCTGGCCATAGCATCTCTCAAGTTTGCTTAGGGCTCGGCACAAGTATTTCTTTTGTGAGCTTATACTAAGAACTAGACTTAGCCATGGAGAATTAATTGTGGGGAGTCAAGCCTCCTGATCACGTCGACCGTGATATGAACGCTTACCGTGAGAAGACTCAATCGGCAAAATATTCCTTTACAATATATATTCCTGGAAAAACCCCTAAGTTTCAGTAATTTACCTTTCCCGCTTCCTCGATTTTTTTGCGGGTATCCCGGAAATTTTTAAAAAATCTTCAAAGATGATTCTAATAAATAATTCATAGGGGAAGAAAAAATAATTAGGTGAACTCGTGAATTGCCATCAGTAGATAATGTGCTAGTTTTTCTGGATTAAAACGGAAAGGTTTTATAATTTGCTGGAAACAGCAATATACATTTAAATAATATGCGTCCACAAAGGGAGCAACTTTAACATAAATTGTAAACTTTAACATAAATTGTAAATAAAATTTAACATAAATTGTAAGCTTTAACATAAATTGTAAATACATAAATTGTAAATACTTAGTAGGGACATAAATACTGTTACCCACGTTTTATGCTGTAAAATAAAAAAGTACTGAATGTTTTTGGACCAAATATTTTTTAATATATTTATTGATGTATATTGTATCCAAAAAAAAATCTACTTGTTCGAATTGCCCGCCTTTTGCCTTTACACACGCCTTAAGTCGCACTGGCCAATCGCCAATAGCTGCACGAACCTCGACCATTGGAAAATAAGAAAATAATATGGAAAAAAGCATTCTTAAGAGATCCAATGTTGAGGTATCTTTTGTGACAAACCTTGTCCTCTAAAACCGTCCACAATTTGTAATCTAATGGGTTCAAATCTGGAGGGCCATTTTCAGAGGAAATGAACGCTGGCAAATTATTTCAAAGCCAGGCCTGTTATGTTTAAGCCTTATGGGGCGGCGTAAAATGCTGCTAGAAAGTCCATGGTTGGTTTTGGAACAGGGAATTGTTAAGAGGCGTCACAACAGCTTCCAAAACGGTTTCTTAATAAACTTTGGCCGATGTTTTGATTCCTTGTTCGCAGAAATGCAGGTCAGTGACCCCACCGTAAGAGACACCCCACCAAACCATGACTGAAGCTGGGTGATGACCCTTTTCCACCCTTGGGATCAGTTCAGATGCACTCTATCATTTTGCTTGTTAAAGTTTTCTTGAACGGTAAAAAATATTTTATCGGTGAACAAAATTTTTCTGTGACGTTTGCATTTTTCAATCCTTTTTTTGTTTAAAGCTGCAGTCAATAAATGTCCGGTACGTCGTTTGAAAGCCTCAAGTTCCAAGTCTTTTTTGTTGATTCGACTCATGGACTTTTACGTGATATTCAGCGCACGGTCCATGATTTTCTGCTTTCGGAGCGGATTTCTGTGAATTCTTGATTTAACGGCTTTGATGACATGCGGTGTTCGAACATAGCGTGGGCGGCCCGACTGGTGGCGGTCTTTTACATCTCCAGTCTGCTCAAACAGTTTTATGCATCGGTAGACAAACATGCGGCTAATCCCTAGTGGCCGGAGCGTTTTGAAAATATCGTTTTTTTTCATTTCACACTTGATAAGCGCTATTACAGCGATACGGTTCTCATTATCTGACCACTCCATGATGAAAGTTAAACAAATTTTAAAATCCCGTAACAGACTAACGCTATTGGGGTTAGCTTTCAAAACCCATATGACATTAACGGGTTATGTTCAGTTCTACTATTGAAATGGGTGTGTTCAATGTTGTAACAGTATAAATGTCCCTAATAAGTATACAAGGGCATATAAATAATTCCGTGACCGTTACAACTTCCCTCGTAGTAATATGAAATGCAACACTGCTCCCATCAAGTACCGTCTGTTAATATACTACCATAAAATGTTGACAGAGTTCCGCCATTAACCTCGTGGGTTTTGTTAAAAATGGAAAAAAGTGAATTTCGAGTGGTCATTAAACATTATTTTTTGCGGAAAAAAACTTCAATCAAACTAAGGAAAAGCTTGATAAATAATATGGTGACTCTGAACCATCGATTTCAATGGTAAAAAAGTGGTTTACTGACTTTGGTTGTGCTCGTACTAGTACAAATGACACTGAACGTTCTGGACGGTCGATTGGGGTCAATACACCCGAAAATGTCGAAAAAATCCACGATATGGCGTTGGCCGATCGCAGAGAAAAAGTGCGTGAGATTGCTAATGCCATACGCATTTCATATGGCAATATGGTTTTGATTTTACTTCATCAGTTAGGTTTAAAAAAGCTGTCTGCAAGATTGGTGCCGCGTTTGCCCTAAGCGCAATCGTGTGACAGCTTCAAAGGTTTGCTTGGAATTGTTTAACCGCACTTCAAATGAGTTTTTGCGGTGTTTTGTAACTGTGGATGAAACATGGATCCATCACATTACTCCGGAGACCAAGCAGCAGTCTAAGCAATGGGTTTCTACTGATGAACCGTCTCCGAAGAAGACCAAGATGACTTTCTCAGCCAAAAAGTTGATGGCAACAGTTTTTTGGGATGCACGCGGGATAATCCAAACCGATTGCCTTCAATAGGGAACTACAATAAACGGCGAATATTATGCCAATTTATTGGACCGATTTAAAGAGGCTTTAAAAAGAAGAACCTCATATAATCAAGAAAAAAAATCGTTTTCTTCAAGATAATGCACGGGTGCGTTCACACGTGTGTAGTCCCAATGGCAAAATTGCATGAATTGGGTTACGAACTGGTACCTCTGCCGCCATATTCTCCGGATTTAGCCCCTAGTAAATATTTTCTATTTCTAAATCCTAAACAATTGGCTCAATGGAGAGAGATTCAGCTCCAACGATGAAATTATTGATCAACAAATGCCTATTTTATGAACCTCGAAAAATCCTATTTTTTGGAAGGGATATAAAAAAAAGTGTATTAAGCTAAAAGGAGGTTATGTTGAACAAAAACTGTTTTATTTGAAAAGCCACGAATTTATTGATATGCCCTTTTATCTATTCTTTATTTTAATATTTGCTGTTACTTTAAGTCCCAAACTACCATAAGTATTCTATGAAGTAATAATCGAAATATATTTTAAAATGCGATTCTTAATTCAATAAATAATTACTCAATTAAATATTTTTAAAAATATGATACTGATATTTTAATTAATCGATGTTAAGGAATTTCTATTAATAAAATAAAAATAGCAGAGAATTCATTTGATAGCATCAGAGCAAATTAGCTTTACTGAGATCGAATTCGTTTTCTAAATTTCCATTTACCATTTTGGATAAATAAAGATTTCGTGTTGTCTTAATGTATTTCACAGCAACTACGTTTATTTGCTAAACTAAGCATCGTAACTATATGAGTTGGTTAACATATCTTCTACCAACTCACCCAGTTACGATGCTTAGTTTCTCAAATAAACGTAGTAGCTGGGTGCCATGATACCCTATAATGGGTTCCACTTGAAAAAAGACACAATATAAGTACATATTTCGATGGTGTTTCTAAAATAATATATTACTCCATATGTCTGTTAAGCAGATACTATTTAGCAGAAATATGGTTACTGTTTGAATACTGCTGAATACTGAACTCGTTAATATTTAAAATATGCTTAATGGGTCCCGAGACTTTAGTCCCACATTGAGGATACGCGCGAAAGTAGCATGGCTTATAAAGTTAACATTTTTTGCGACATCTTGGGTTTTTAAAACAAAAAAACGGTTTTTCTTTTTGAGATCTACAAGCTTAATTCTTAAGCCGCAATTGCTCGTTTGTCGCTAACAGCGGTACAAGAAGGATGACTACTTCTAAAAATATTTCAGATTTATTGCAAACCGTATAAAATTGATTTGTACGCAAGACATGAAGTTTAAAAGTCAGAACTTCCCAGAGAAATTTGTGGTGATGAAGAGTGCCCTTTAAGTTTCTATTTTCGTAAGGAGTGCTATTACTAGTAACGGTTGATCAATCTGGAGTTATTTTTTCAATACGGTGTGTTTTTCACAGATTGCGCGTGAGTTGTGTTTAACTTTTTTTTTTATTTCAGCATTGTTGGCCATTTTATCACCGCGAAAATTACGGCTTTAAGCGGTTTATGGGCATGTAAAATCATCGGTCTATACTTTTTAAAAAATTATGACACCCGGAACGGAACCTTGATTGGTGCACGCTATCGCGCCATGAATTCGGACTTTTTGCTACCTGGATTTGAAGCCCGCAATCTTGACGACATTTGGTTTAAAAGGACGGTGCCACTTGCCATACAGATGCTCAAACAATGGATCTATTAAGAGGTCATTTCAAAAAGTAGCTACTTTCCTGTTTATGACTTGTGAGTTGGCCGCCTAGATTGTGTGATATCACACCTTAAGTCTTTTTTATTGGGGCTACGTAACGTCCAAAGTTAATGCTGACAAACCAGTAACGACTCAGGTTTTGAAAGCCAACATTACGCGTGTCATTAAAGCCATGCAAATATGAAAAAGAGATATGAAAAAAATTGATTACTGAGGACGAATTTTCCAAAGAATTTTAGACGGACTAGTGGTTCTCGAGTTATGACAAACAAAAGAGCCTAAAACGTGACAAATTCCTCTATACGATATTTACTAACTTCAAATTAATTATTAAATTATTATTTGATGTACCTTGACTAAACAGATGATGCAGAAGTTCTTCTTTTTGGTCATGTGAAATTCCGTGAGATAGAGGCATCCTTGGGCGCATTTCTTCCAGCAGCATACATTCGATATGACATGAACATCTGGCCATAAAAAAGCTTTGTTCTTGTTAGATCCCGCACAATTTATCAATCGCTTCAAAAACAGGCTCGTGTCTATCGGTGTAAAGAAATTTTGAAAAATACGATCGCGGTGCTTCAAAAGACGTTTATAAGATTATCACAGGTGACGAATCATGGATATATGCCTATGAGCCCAAAACAAAACAGCATTCGACTGTGTGAGTCTTCGAAGACAAGCCAAATCCAATGAAAGATGTTCGTGGAAGAAGCACTTCCAGGCAAATGGTCACCTGTTTCTTCGGCAAAACTGGTCATGTGGCGACTGTTCCGCATGAGCAACGTAGGACGGTCAATTCTGAGTGGTACACCACAATTTGTTTACCTGAAGTCTTTGGAGAAATTCGAAACACGAACAAGAGAATACGAATCATTGTGCACCATGACAATGCGAGCTCTCACACATTGGCTTAAACCAGCCTTTTTGATCGGCCAAAACGTCGAATTGATGGGTCATCCGCCGTGCAGCCCTGACTTGGCACCCAATGACTTCTGTATATTCCCGCACATCAAGAACAAAAAGTGTGGTCAACGATTTTCGTCGCCAGAAGATGCGCTTGAAGCGTTCAAAAACCATGTTTTGAGGGTGTCTCAATCGGAGTGGAAAAAGTGCTCCGACAACTGGTTTGCGCGCATGCATACTTTGAAGAACAATTAAACCATTTTGATGATAAATATTCGCATTTTCATTATTAGGCCAGAAATATATATAGCAGCCCCCGAATTAAGCTGATTTTATCTTCAACGTACCCTGTAATTAAATATTTTAAAAATATTGAATACGAAACGAATTGCATACAAATCAAAATTTCTCGAGCGTAAAAACAACTTTTTCTTTATTTCATTTTCTTCAACCCGGCTGAGATAAGGAAATTTTTCTAATTTACAAAGCTTTTGATATGCATTATGTGTGCATTATTTTGTTGTCTTGATGTATACCGAAGATTTAGTACGGTGTCTACTATATTGTATGACTAGATTTTCCTTGTTCCACATAAAACCGAATTCAAATTCACCAGTTTGTCCCTTTAAATCCATTAACAGTACAGCTAAAAGTTTTGGTTTTTGAATTCGTTTTTATACATTCACATGAACGTATGTCTTATTATGATTGTATGTCAAGGGCAACACAATGAATTCAAAAAAAAAAGGATTGAATGAATAAATTAGTCCCTCTTGTCTATACTTGAGAATGTATATGTTTTAATGGATCGCATAAAATCATACAATAAAATTAAAATATACAAAAAAAATGTATTCGTATTAAAACAATAAACTCTTATTAAAATGCAAACAAAACGCTAGCTGTGAAGTTGGTAATTAACTTGCACTTAAATAAATTGCATTCGTTTTAATTTTAAGCATCATTTGACTTAAATTATTTTATTAAAACAATACAACAACATTAACAATTAGAAACATTTTTAAACAATGTATTTGAATAAAGTTTGTTTTGAAATTTGCATTTTAATTGAAGCAAATGCTGTAACGTAAACTTTTAATTGATATCACAGAAACAAAGTAATTAATTATTTTTGGAATATGTCAAAGTAGTGAAAATTGTATAGCAAGAACATGCAAGTGCTGTTAAAAGAACATTTAACTAATCATATACTTAATTACTTTTTTCACTTAACATTAAGCATCAAACTGGGAACAAGTCTTAAACGAGTGAGTTGCGCTTAAAATTAAAAAGGTTATTAAGTTCGATGGTTCTGTATATCATATTCCCCCCATATTCAGATGACACAGTTGACAATTTTTAACAAAAAAACAAGTAAAAACGTCGTTAAATTTGGCCAGGCCGAAGCTCTTCACTATGGATTGTGTTGCATTGTACGGCATTGAACGGTTTTGGCTATTCGGTCCTTGGTGGTTGGTCCATGTCTGACACAACTAACGCGTGATCGATTTCGAGGTTCCCTACTTTTTTGAAGAAAAAAAAACACAGAAAATTCAAATTGAATGGGGAATTTTTATTATCATTTGAAAGAACATGCTTTGGCATTTATTTTTTGAAGATTATGTCTATCAGATGTTGGCCGCGACTACGTCTCAGATGTTCCACCCGTTGAGTCCAATTTTCGATGACTCGTTCGAGCATTTCGACTGGTAACTGGCGAATGGCACGAGTGATGTTTTGCTCCAAGGCCTAAATCGAAGCGGGTTTGTCCGCATAACCTTTAGACTTTACATAGCCCCACAGGAAAAAATCTAACGGTGTGATATCACACGTTCTTGTTGGCCAATCGACGAGCCAAAACTTGAATTTTTTTGCTCACAGAAGTGTTCTCTCAATAAATTCATTGATTGATGCGATGTGTGGTAAGTGGCGCCGTCTTGTTTAAACCAAATGACGCCGAGATCAAGAACTTCAATTTCAGCATCAAATAGTCGGTTATCATGGCACGATAACGCTCGCCATTGACGGTTACGTTCTCACCGGCATCAGTTTTGAAGAAATATGGACGGATGATTCCACCGGTCCACAACCACACCAAGCCGTTGTTTTTTGTGGATGAAGTGGCAGATCTTGAATCTCTTCTGGTTGCACTTCGTCCCAAATGCGGCAATTTTTCTTGTTTAAGAAAAGCAGAAATCTGGATGAAGTGCCAGTTCTTGAATCTCTTCTGGTTGCTCTTCGTCCCAAATTTGACAATTTTTCTTGTTTAAGAAAAGCAGAAATGGGCCTCATCGCTGAACAAAATTTGGCTCGAAAACGTCTGATCTTCTTGGAACTTTTCAATAGCCCATAGAGCGAAGCGATGTCGCTTGGGAACGTCGGGCATCTTCAGTTCTTGCACAGGCTGTATTTTGTACGCTTTCAATTTAAGGTCTCGACGTAAATGCGCCAAGTCGTTCCATACGTCAGTCCGAGTTGCTGCGAACGGCGCCGAATTGACTCTCCACGGTCTTGGTGTACACTTTCAGTACGGCCGCTACATTTTCTTCACTGCTGGCTGGACGTGGTCTATTCAGTCGAATAATATCCAATAATGAATGCAGGGTCTCAAGATGAGTGATAGTGTTGCGAACAGTACCCTCAGTAGGCCGATTATAATGACCATAAGTTGAACGAAGTGCACGAAACACATTCCTCACAGAACGTGAATTTTCGTAATTAAGTGGAACGATTTGTAAACGTTGTTCAGGCGTAAGTCTTTAGATGATGAAATGCCAAACAATACTAAACAGAAATAACATAACAGCATGACACGACTCACACGTGATCTGTCAAAAAAAAGGCTATTGAAAAAAGTATCTCTACTTGGAACACCTATTACATTGTTGTGGCCGGCTGAACCATTGTCCTATTCAGATTTGCGAAGAAAATTTAATTGTTTTGGAGAACTTATATGTTAATTGTTGAAGAGGCCCGAAAGGTTAATTGTAAAATTTAAATTCTTTAAAAAATTTCACTGTTTCTGAGTTCACAGAGGTCCATGTTCGTAAGGACTTATTTTTCGGTCCCTAGAGACCTTATACACATGGGTCAATGACTTAAAATTAGTCAGATATTAAAAATAATATGATATTAGGATCATTGACAGATTTTATATATTTTTACTATCCGTTTAATATCCGAGTGGTTTTTTGGCCCATAAGGGCTGATCCGAGTCCCAAATGTACGCAAATCTTATTAAAGCTAATATTTAGAGTTACCTACAATTTAGTGAGAAAATTATACTGTTATATCCATATCACCCGGAGTATAAGGGGACATTTTTTAGGAACGGTCAATAATATATATGTGACAGCGCATAGAAAGGGACCTAAGGGTAAAAAAAAACAATTCTCATTTTTTTCTTTTTTTTGATGTGGACAACATCTGAGCATCGAATGAGACCGATCCCATGCCCCAAAGTGTTCCCTCCCAGAGATATGCGCGTTTTATGAAAGTGAAGTCGACGATGCTAAGCGCAAATAGAAAGGGACCTAATCTTTAAAATGGCTCTCCTGAACAAAACTGGTTTTTAGCCTTAGGTGCCTTTCTATTTTGCGCGTCACACATACTTTATATTCGGGGTGCTTCAAACGGAATGATAAATTTTATATATGGTTCATTTTATGTCAATGACCCAACTTTTTTAATCTATTTCTTCCGATCAGGATGAAACTTACACAATGGTAAGTCATATTAGACACATACCTTGAACGAGATCGGTCAAAGACTCTCTGAGTTAGAGAGGGTTGAATTTTTACATTTTGGCATAACTGGTGTTTTTTGCCTATTTTTTATTAATTTTGAGCATATGCTCTATTTTGAATTTTTTCATTTTTTGTGCAAGTGGTTATAAACCTTAAAAATAAATTCTATAGTGCGGAACTAGACACATTAACTTTTTCAACGGTGTGTAACATGCCTAACTAAAAGTTCATACCCTCCATAATATAATTCGGATGTGTCCACCTCGGCAATAAAAACACTGTTTTATTAAACTTATACAAATGTTGAAAAATATTTTTTTTAATACCGATAATATTTAGATATTGAAAATTGCAATATTGAGAATTGTATTCGCCTATCGCAATTCTAAAGGCACTTTTGTCCAAAAGTGATGAGTTATTTCAGTTTTTAATATCCAAAGATGTTCACAAATGCTTAGTTTCAGAAACTTGGCTCAAGCCTTATATATCTATAAGACATAAAGAGTTTCGAATTTATAGAAATGACAGGGAACATACTAGAGAAGGGGGTGTGGCAATAATAATTAAAAAAAACATTCCCCACGACCTACTTCCAATTGCTGATACTAAAGTAATTGAAAATATTGGCATAAAACTATATACAAATGTCGGTTGCGCTAATATATTTTCTTGCTACTTTCCTGGTGGGTAAGTACGAACAAATGTTGATAGAAAACTACACTTTGCTGCAGACTTATACAGAATGACTAGAACCAGTAATTATATTCTAGGAGGAGATTTTAATTGTAGACATCAGGAATGGGGTTGTATAAGAGCAAATTGTTGGGGTAAAATACTTCACATAAAACTAAGCTCCTATAATATAAATATCATTTATCCTAGCGAACATACTTACGTACCATACGACAGAAACAGGCAAGGGTCTACTCTAGACTTTTATTTAACGAGTATTTCTCAATATATTTCTCCTGCCTCCACTATCAATGATTTGAGCTCGGATCATTTACCAGTCCAAATCACTTTAAACCACGTGATCAATAGAACACAATTTCTAGGATATGATTTCAATAAAGCAAATTGGACATTATTTTCAAGACACATCAAACGCAATATAGTATTACCAGATATTAATGAAATTAGAAGTAATGAGGACATAGACTGCTTACTGTCATCATTAAATAATTGTATCAATCAGGCTATTATGCCAAGTGTACCCAGTAAATCAGCGCCTGGTACGGGCAAGCCATTTCCTACGTATATTACCAATCTAATTAAATTAAGAAACAGATACCGTAGAAACAGGAAAAGATACAGACAAACTGAGGACCTTTATTTCATGAGGGGTTTAAACGTAGTAATACAAGATGAACTTCAAATTGTGAGGAATAAATCGTGGAATCATTTACTGTCTACTTTAGACAAAGGCTCTCCACCTTTTTGGAATCTAACAAAAATTTTGAGGAAGAAGTCCAGTAATATCCCAATTTAAAGCACAACGATTCCCGTTTCTGTGCCAATTCAGAAAAGTGTGATATCCTTGCTAGCACATTTATTTTGAATCATTCTATATCCTCTAACATCAGCGATGATCTTACAATACGGGAAGTAAACAATAGACTAGAGCAGTTCCGCCATTCCAACATAAGTCCGTCCGATCACTTTTTAATGAATTCGTCTCTGATATTGAAAATAGTAAATAACTTGAAAGGCAAAAAGTCCCCAGGATTTGATAACATCAACAATTAATGTCTAAAGGCACTGCCAAAAAAAGGAATTCAATATTTGACGATAATGATCAACAGTTGTCTTAAATTAGGTTACTTCCAAACGAATTCAAAGTGGCGAAAGTCATACCAATTAAAAGCCTAATAAACCACCCGACATTCCTTCGTCTTACCGACCAATCAGCTTGCTGTCATCAATCGGCAAAGTTCTTGAAAAAGTACTTAAAGACAAACTGGTACATTTTATTGAGTTGAATAACCTTTTTCCGCCACAACAGTTCGGTTTCAGAAAAGAACATAGCACTACCCACCCTCTAGTAAGAATTAGAAACATTGTTCGTTCCAACTTCCAACAGCAGAAATCCACTGGTATGATTCTTTTAGATATCAAAGCCGCTTTTGATTGCGTTTGACACGATGACCTAATTTATAAAATGTCAAATTCCAACTTCCCGACTGAACTTTTAAGAATAATACAAAACTTTTTATCCTCGCGCACGTTCAAGGTCCACATAGGTTCTCACAGTTCTGGCTCCTATTCAATTACTGCTGGATGTCCGCAAGGTTCCTGTCTGTCACCAGTGCTATACAATTTATATACCTCCGATATTCCTCAATTTAGCTATTGTAAAATGTCTGTTTTCGCAGACGATACCGCAATCTTGTATTCAGATGTGTTGGCATCTGATATAACTTCAAAATTAGAGTCAGCAGTACGTGTTTTATTAGTCTATTTCAGGAAATGGAAAATTATGATTAATTGTGAGAAAATACAGGCAATATATTTTTCTCGAAAGAGAAAAGCTTGCTATCTGCCACAGTATAACTATTGGGAACGTTCGGATCCACTGGGAACAGAAAGTTAAGTATTTAGGTATTATATTAGATCCCAAACTAAGTTTTAAAGACCACATCCCTTATACTACCAATAAGGTAAACATATTGACACGCACACTATATCCATTTTTAAATCGAAGATCTTCCTTATCTATTGCGAATAAAAAACTGATATTGAAATCAATATTTCATTCTGTTATATTTTACGCTGCTCCTGTATAGGCCAACAGTGCCAGGTCCCACATAAAAAGACTGCAAGTCGCTCAGAACAAGTTATTAAAACTTATTTATAATCTACCATGGTTCTATTCAACCCACAGACTTCATACTCTCGCAAATGTAGAGTTAGTTGCGGGCAGATTAAGTAGGCTAACACAAAATTTCAACACCAGATGTATAGACTCTGAGTACGTACATATCAATGAGCTGGTCTAAAAATAAACATTTGGTTACCCCCCTTGTACTTATTTATTTTAATTTTGTAACATACAGTTAACCCACACTAAGACCTTCTTGATTTTTTTGTATCCTCCTTCATTCAATGCTCAAATGATATCGTTTCAGATGTAAACATATTATCTTGAACTAGAAGAAACTGATAACTTAATATTCGAACAAAACAGCTCAAACTTAAAAAAATACTTATGTCTGTAAAAGCAAGGTTGGGGGTAGCGAAGAGCACCGGGTTACGGCTAGTTCCATTAATATAAACGAGTTGTAAGTTGTGCGTACCTCAATATAATCACTTTTATCTTCATTCGGTATATGAACCCGAATTTCTATCAAGGTTACTAACATTTGGTACTTATATTTTCTCCTAACGGAATCATCGGAGTTCCGTCCGATTTCCACCCTTACTTTTCTCGTTCGTAACTAACACAGTGAACAGATTTCCGCATTTATGTAATTCTATTGACCTGGTTCTAGTAAGCTCTAACGGAAAGTTTTAAAAATTCGGGTAAGGGTGAATCGGTTTTCAAATTTAAAATCGCATTCTCCAATATTCGTATAATGCTTTGACTAAGCATGTTTCTTCTGAGAAAGCAGTAGTTTTTTTTTGTCACATTATAACAAAAATATACCACTATTTTAACAACCCAAAAAGCAACTATTCTATGATAAATACTAGTACTTGTATAATCTAAAGCGGAAGTAAAAAAAGTCTGGTGACAAAGTATATTATGTTACCAACACACAAGTGGCTTTAAAAAAGAAAAGGGACCCTCACAGAAGAGAAACTAAGTGCCCAACACAAAAGGGAAACGAGAGTAGAATTTGATAAACTAAAAGAATATGAATGCAGAAAGATAAAAATAAGTTTAAGGGTATTAAACTCCCACTTTTTGTGGCAAACACTTTAACTGGTTTATGTGGGGACAACTTCTGGCCACAACTCTGAAATTAATTACCACACACTTATCTGACACAGGAAATGAGACTAGCTTAACATTTTAACGGAAATAGTTACAAGAAAAAGTACTGCTCGGTTTACAAAATGTTCTAGATAAACAAATGCCTTTTTAGCTTGTTCGCTTATATTGGTCTTTTGACTTAACAAAATTAACAGGTATTATTACAGGCTGATTACCTTTTGTGTCTACAATTTAACAGAAGACATTTTTTCAAGTTATAAAAGTTACTATAAGTTCATGTTCAATTGTTTGAAGAAATCTTGAAATGAGAAATTAGCAACAGTAGTTCTTATACATTTGTTAAGAATAGAATCTGGTCTGAAAAAGTTCAGTTTTACTTTTAAGAATTGCAGTTTAATAGCTTCCTTTCGTCTGTGGAAAACACAACAGCGGTCCCAATAAGCAACCTAGAGAGTAAAAACTATGCATAGAAATGTATTGTTGTTGCAAATTGTTTGGGATTTATAATGGACCAAACCCCTTCCAGGTTCTCTATACAAGGACTCAAATAACATCTGTGAAAATCACACTTTTTGGGGCTAATCTTTCTAAAAATTGTTACAATGGGATTGACCTAGACTGCTGAATGTAGGTCTGAAACTATCTTTTGGACAAGGTGAATGTTTCAATATAGCCCCAATACAAAGTACCCTCCCGAGTTCAGGTACTGGCGCTCTAGAAACAGCATTTATGGTCTGATCTCGATAAGACGTGACGCGAAGTACACACAGAGAAAAGATATGGTTACTATATGTTCACCGCAACAGTAAAATGTTTTCTACAATAAAAACATGTTAGTCGCAACCATAGTACTGTTTTTTAAAATTTCATTTTCACAACAGTATGATTGCGGTAATATTAATATTTTTGAAATGCTACACAAGTATTATTGCCAAATTTAGAAATAAAAATATAGTTGTAGCAACCATATAAACATGATTGGTGCAACAACAATATTGTTGTTTAAAATTTACCTTAACAATAACATGATTACGGCAATGATACCGTATGGTTGCGAAAATGAACACAACAAAACAGGTTTTATAGAGCATTCATGTACTTGATGTGTGTGCGTATGTTTTCTTATTGATATGCAAAAAAAAACATATACACAAGATACAGTGCATGGAGAAAACCACAACAATCGGAAGGTAGTTTGAGGGATTTTTATTGTGTTTACTTCGTTCGGTAAAATACTCTTCTACCGACTGGTTCTCATTAATTTAAAATCTGCCTGCACTTAAGTATAAAGTCATTGATTAAGGTTTAATCACATTTGTTACATGCGGTCTACGGATGGTGAAGTAGCATTCACCGCTGCTGGTAGCTAAAAGTATTTTTAACTGCCGGAATATATATTTTTGTTTCTTGAATGAAATGTTCAACAAAAACATGGCCTCAGATCTTGGTATGAACTATAAGTAATGCATTATAAGATAACTTAATAAAAATCTGTATTTTTGAATAACAACATTACCCAATCCTAATAAAAAAATTATGGGGATCATAGTATAGTTCAGTGTGAATCATACTATGGTTGTGGGGATCATAGTATGGATGTGTGTGAATCATACTATGGTTGTGAGGATCATACTATGGTTGTATGAGAAACATTCTATGGTTGTCAGGATCATAATATGGTTGAGGAGATCATAGTATGGTTGAGTGTGAATCATACTATGGTTATGGGGATCATAGTATAGTTATGTGTGAATCATACTATTGTTGTGAGGATCATAATATTGTTGTGCCACAAACTTATACCCAACAATAGTATGATCCTCATCAAATATTGTCACCATAGCCATACATTTTTCTGCGTGTAGTTTAATGGCATGATAAATTCTTTGACGTTTGGGAATAAGGTCTTAAGTCAAAAAAATGCATTTTGAGTTTTTGATTGGGTTTAACTACATTTTTTCTGTTTCGTTTGGTATCAATAACTTAATTCTAGCACAACTGCATCCAATCGTAATCATTTGCTCTTTAGGCTATAAGTCAGAAAAATTCATATTTTGTTTGGTATTAAGGTCTTAAGTTGACTTAAGTCTTTGTGACCGAAACCTTTGAAACATTTAATATTCTTCTAAGGGCATAAGTTGACTTAAGTCTTTGTGTCAACAAACGAAACAACAAAGAAAAGAAATCGGTTATTTCATCGCCTGTCTAATCTAGTTACCTAGCGTTTATACTTCATATGAATCGCAATACTCAATTGAGCGAATGAATTTGCATTTCTTTGAATTGGGTTCACATTATTTAATAACAGTTTACAACAGTTCCATCGCTATTTTCGGCTATGCCAAACATTTTTGATTCCGAAGATAGCGTTATGGATAAGGATTTTTTCCCAGAAGAAGAAGCCAGTGAAAGCGAAAAAAATGGAGTTGCAACTAGTCCAAACATTTTCGATTCCGATGATAGCGTTATGGATAAGGATATACTCCCCGAAGAAGAAGCCAGTGAAAGCGAAAAAAATGGAGTTGCAACTAGTCCATCAGCTCAAGTAAGTGAGGACGTAGTAGTTGATAACATGGGAAATAATGGTAAGAAGTATTCGAGGCGCATAAGGAAAGAAAGAACTAAAAATATTCATAGCGGCAAAAGTTATGTAAGTGTCAGCGGAAAAGTAATTAAGGCAAGGCAATTACAACTTTTAAAACAATGCAGGAAAAAATGCAATTCTTTTCTTAAAGAAGAAATTATGAAAACGATTTTTGACGAATACTGGTCGCTTGGGAATCACGATAAAAGGGTAACTTTCATTTCAAACCTCATAAATGTTAAAGAAAAAGAGGTTTCTCGCAAAAGAAAAGCTGACAGTTTAAAAACTAGGGAAGTAACCTACGAATATTCCCTAGAAGTAAATGGCAGAAGAGTTTCTGTGTGCAAGGGTTGTTTCAGTAGAACTTTAGACGAAAGAGAAAAGTTTATATCAAATGCCATTAAAAATAAAATGCTTAACACATCCGGCATTACTAACGATGATCAAAGAGGAAAAAAATCTCCGAAAAACAAAAAGTCTCAGGAGGAAATTAATGAGGTACGGGCTCACATAACATCATTTCCAAGCTATGAAAGTCATTACACCAGACGTACAAATAACAAGAACTTTTTACCTTCCTATTTAAATTTGCGCATTATGTACGACTTATACAAAGAAGGACGAGAAAATTTTGTTAGCCGTTCAATCTATGAGAGGGAATTTCACAATTTAAAACTCGCCTTTAAAAAACCAAAAGTGGACACCTGTTATAAGTGCGACACTCTTCAAATGCGCGTTGAAGTTGCTGCCACTCAAGAAAAAAAAACAAGAAGCAGAAAATGACCTCCAAATCCACCAAGAGCAGGCTACTGCAGCGTATGATGCCAAAAAAGCAGATAAGCTTGCGACACAAGACAATGCTCTAAAGAAATGTTTCAGTTTTGATCTACAGCAATGCCAACCCCATTTGTTGGATCGTCGGTAGCATTTTATAAAAGGCAGTTGTGGACCTTTAACTTAACAGTTCACGATAATGCTACAGGAGAGTCAACACACTATATGTGGCATGAAGCTCTAGCAGCTAGAGGGGGAAACGAAATAGCGTCCTGCTTATACGCTCATTTGAAGAAGCTACCTGGTAGCGTTTCTGAGGTGACATTTTACTCAGACACATGTGGGGGTCAAAACAAAAACAGTCACGTGGCGGCAATGTTTTTAATGGCTCAGGCTAAGTTCCCCAATTTAACCATAAACCACAAGTTCCTTGTTCCGGGTCATACGCATATGGAATGCGACGTGGATCATTCCATGATTGAAAAACAAAAAAAGAAAACAAAAACACCAGTTTATCACCCCCATGATTGGTACCAGTTGGTAAGAACAACAGGCCTTAAAAAGAAGTTCCACGTACACGAAATGCAGCAAGAAGAATTTTTAGACTTTGCAGCTTTGTTGAAGACAGTTTTTGTATGCAGGAAAAAAAATACTTTAAATGAACACTTCTCTTGGCATAGTGCACAATGGCTTCAATACAAGCAGAACGGCTTAGTGAGTTACAAAAACAGTTTGAACGATTCCGAAGATTTGAAGATTTTAAGCTTCCTTAGGAGAGGAAAAAATAAAAATCTAAAAAATTATACACTCCAAAGAAAATATAAAACTTTGGTCCCGATATCTGAGGAGAAAAAAAGGGATTTGTGTTCTCTTTTAAGCTTGATACCACCTATGTTCCACAGTTTTTATATAAATTTACCTACTTCCTACACCGCTGTAAATGATGATCCTGATTTGGTACATGAAGAGGAGGAAGCAGACACAACTTAATTTTTTTTTCTTGGTTTTTATTATTAACTTTATAATTATTAATTATTAAATTACTTTTATTGTTTATTATAATAATTTTTCAAGCTTTTGAATAAATGAGTTAATCAATTCCTATTTTTAACTAAATAACAACGTTTTATTTCCTGACTTAATTCTTACAAAAAAGCAAAACTTTTAGAAATGATACAAAATTTGTGGATCCTAAGGACTTAAGTCATCTAAAAAACGGTTAATACTAACAAATTTTAAAAAATGTGTTAATATTATTACTATAGGTTATCATATCCATGCTTGTTTCCGATCAGTTCCTTTTCAAACAAATTTTATCCTGATTTGCAAACAATTAAATAAATTTCAATTTAACATTACGAAAAACTACAATTTTTGACTTAAGACCTTATTCCCAAACGTCAAAGAATTAACTGTTTATAATTTATACCATATCGGTCCATAATTGTATTTAATTTATCTCACATATAAAGACTCCTAATTATTACGAGGGTGCTATATATATTTCTGGCCTAATAATGAAAATTCGAATATCTATCATCAAAACTGGTTTTATTGTTTTTCAAAGTATTCTCTAGCATGATTTATACACTTTTGCATGCGCTCAAACCAATTGTCGAAGCACTTTATCCACTCCGATTGAAACACCTCTAAAACATGGTTTTTGAACGCTTCAACAGCATTCAAGAGCGGATGACCCATCAATTCGACATTTCAGCCGGTCAAAAAGGCGCTGGTTTGAGCCGATGTGTGAGACTTCGCATTGTCATGGTGCACAATGATTTGTCTTCGCTTGTTCGTTTTTCGATTTTCTCCGATGACTTCAGGTAAACAAATTGTGGTGTACCAATCAAAATTGACCATCCTAGTACATTGCTCAAGCGGACGAGTCGCCACATGACCAGTTTTGCCGAAGTAATAGGCGACCATTTGCTTCGAAGTGCTTCTTCCACCCACACGGTCGATTGCTGTTTTGTTTCGGCTCATACGCATAGATCCATAATTCGTCACCTGTGACGATCTTATAAACGTCTTCTGATGCACCGCGATCGTATTTTTTCACTAAGTGTTGCCAAAAATATATATAGCAACCTTCGTAATAGACTTATAAAAGCATAACTAAGACAATTGTTATATTTGCCATTGCAATAGCAAAACAATAGGAGGGAGTTAATATTATTCTGCCCGATTAAACTTATCGCTATTTTTAACCTTAATTCATTTCGTTGTAACCACAAAAAAGTTCACTTTGTATAATTAGGGAAATTGCCTAAATTTATTCGATATAATAAAAAATAAATAATGTATTAATACTTACTTTTTGGACTTTTGACCACAACTGTAGCTTCGAGTGCTGTAAATGACATATATTTTGTGATTTTAATAATTTTGCTTTTTTAGATATTGTGGTTAAAAATAAATGGTATTTTAAAATACTAATTTAGTTTAAATTAATTTCAGATAGAGAGAGTTGCAATGTAGTTATTTAAGTAAAGGGGAAATTTATGGTATTTCGTAAAGGTCAATGGTCATGGCCATTTTAAGTTTATCTTTGATAATTTACGAAAATATCAGGATTGATGTTTGCTCACTGAAAGAGAATGCAGTTTCAGGTCGACGTAAGTACGCAGTGACAAGATTTAGAATGAAATGAAAAAAAATTAAATTTGGCAAAAATGGCGGGAGCTATAAAATTGAAGTTGGCTTAATTTTGAAAATATTTTGATGCCTTTTTGTATGGCATTATTCAAATGTCCGCTTCGGCTTCACTGAAAGTGCTTCAAGTGTTAAATTGTTGACGACTCGGTCCACCCGGCAATAGAATTTTAATGTTGGCCCAGAGTCTATCAAAAGGAATATTAGCGAAGACTGTGTACTTGTGTAGACCCTACGATATTAATCGAAGGTATTATTATCATTGCCAATTAATGAACGCTCGCTGTGAAATGACCCATTTACAAAATGTGTACTTCAAAACTTCAACTAAAAAGGTCCAATTTCACCAGAGATATTACATAGTAGGGACATAAATACTGTAACAAACATTGAACACTACCATTTCAATAGTAGAACTGAACATACCCCGTTAATGTCGTATGGTTTTTGAAAGCTAACCTCAATAGCGTTAGTCTGTAACGGGATTTTAATTTTGTTTCAACTTTCATCATTAATTGGTCAGATAATGGGAACCGTATTGCTGTAATAGCGCTTTTCAAGTGTGAAATGAGAAAAAGCGATATTTTCAAAACGCTCCGGCCACTAGGGATTAGCCGCATGTTCGTCTACCGATGCATAAAACTGAGACTGGAGATGTAAAAGCCCGCCACCGGTCGGGCCACCCAAGCTCTGTTCAAACACCGCATGTCATCAAAGCCGTAAAATCAAGAATTCACAGAAATCTGCCCCGAAAACAGAAAATCATGGAACGTGAGATGAATATCACGCAAAAGTCCATGAGTCGAATCATTAAAAAAGACTTGGGGCTTTCAAACGTCGTACCGGACATTTATTGACTACAGCTTTAAAAAAAATAGGATTGAAAAATGCAAACGTCTTTTGGTGAAGCACGCTGATAACTTTCACAGAAAAGATTTGTTCAATGATGAAAAAAAATTTACCGTTCAGGAAAAATTTAACAAGCTTAATGATAGAGTGTATGCGCGGTCATCTAAGGAAGCATCTGAACTGATCGCAAGGGTGGAAAAGGATATTAAGGGTCATCACCCGGCTCCAGTCATGGTTTGGTGGGGTTTCTCTTACGATGCGGTCACTGACCTGCATTTCTGCGAACAAGGAGCCGAAACATCGGCCAAAGTTTACCAAGAAACCGTTTTGGAAGCTGTTGTGAAGCCTCTTAACAATTCCCAATTTCAAAACCAGCCATGGACTTTCCAGCAGGATTGCCTATAAGGCTAAAACGTCCCAGTCCTGGCTTCGAATGGGCCTCAGGCAGTCCAGATTTGAACCCATTGGATTACAAATTGTGGACGGTTTTAGAGGATAAGGTTTGTCACAAAAGATACCCCAACATTGGATCTCTTCAGACTGCTTTGGTTCGAGCTGTGGCCAATTTTCCAATGGACGAGGTTCGTGCAGCTATTGGCAATTGGCCAGTGCGACTTTAGGCGTGTGTAAAGGCAAAAGGCGGACGTTTCAAATAAGTGGATTCTTTTTGGATACAAAATACATCAATATTTATATTAAAAAATATTTGGTCCAAAAACATTCAGTACTTTTTATTTTACATATATAAGTATACGAGTATATTCAAAAAATAAATGCCATACGTCCTTTCAAATTACCAATAAAGATTCCACGCTGGATTTGAATTTTTATATTTGTTCTTGTTCTGAAAAAGTACCTCTAGAAATTCAAGACAAATGTCAAAAAAACATTACTCCCTCTTTCCCCCCTGAACTCCCTTACTTTCCACTCACCAACGCAGTGCACTGCATAAAAGGGACATCCCCTGAGTGTTGGTCAATTAAAAAAAATAAGAAATAAAATAGCTAAAGGTTGAGATAATTCGGCACATTAACGACAAACAAACCTTCATTATGTCTCAGAGTCATTGAAAATGTGAAGATCGGTATGCCATCGAAGCCGTAGTGAACATTTTGGCCGATATTTTGTATCATACATACTAAACATAGATCCTTCTGTCATAATAAAAAATATTAAGATAATTATCTGAAAACCATTTGTTTTATTGACAATAAACATCGTGCGTTTTAGTTGGACACTCGTTGGTCGATGAGGTATTTTAATTCTAAGTTCAGGTTTATGTGGACTGGGTCACGCCTTGTAAAAAATTGGCTGAAAGTAACTTAATGTAAAAATTCTATAAAATCGCAGTTGATAGTGGTGATATATGTGACAGCGCATAGAGAAAGGGACCTAAGGGTAAAAAAAAACAATTTTCACTTTTTTTGGATGTAGAAAACATCTGAGCATCGAATGAGACCGATCCCATGCCCCAAAAGTGTTCCCTCCCAGAGATATGCGCGTTTTATGAAAGTGATGGTACACCAAAGATACACGTATTTAAATCTTTAAAATGGCTCTTCTGAACAAAACTGGTTTTTACCCTTAGGTCCCTTTCTATTTTGCGCGTCACATATAGGGTTCTCCGATAGGGACATAACCATTTCGTATTTCTATGTCATGCACCCTCACACATTTTTAATGATCTTTCAGTGTCGAAACGTTAGTCGAAGTCAACATTTCCATCATGGTGAAGTTCACTTAAGGCCATCGTTTGGAAATCTTTCAAAAATTCTGAGTCGGTGGATCTGGCAAAGTTTCACAAAAATCCAGAATTTCATCGGAAAATCATCTTCAGCAATAAAGCTCACTTCTGTCTAAGTGGTTTTGTCAATAAACAAAATATGCGTTATTGGACAGCAACAATACCACATGTGCTTCAAGAGACACAATTGCATCCGCAAAAAAATACTATGTGGTGTGGTTTTCATGCCGGCGATGTGATTGGGCCGTATATTTTCGTCGATGAAAACAATCGTCATGTTGCCGTCAATGGAGAGCGTTATCGTGCCATGTTAGAAAATTATATTTGGCCAGAATTGGATAAGCTTGACATCGCTGATATGTGGTTTCAACAAAGCGGTGCCACTAGACACACATTACGCGTTACAATCGATTTACTGAAAGGCAAATTCGGTGAACGTGTTATCTCGAGAAATGGCCCGGTCGAATGGTCACCTCGTTCATGCGATTTACCGCCATTGGATTTCTTTTTATGGGGCCACATGAAGTCATTGGTCTGTGCCAACAACTTTAGACGAGCGCAGAGACAACATCCGACACGACATTGCCAACGTTCCGGTCGTAATGTGTGCAAGAGTGGTGGAAAATTGGGTCCAAAGAATTGATCGCTGTACACGGGCTCATGGAGGTCTTATGACCGAAATCGAATCTCGTTCTTCAAATGTAACATTTGTACTACATCTGGAATAAATTAGAACTGTATATCTTAAATATTCTTTGTTTTATAAAAATATAAAATTGTTATGTCCTTAATGGAAGACCCTGCAAGAAACTAGAAAATTACAAATATAGTTAATTTTCTAGAGGGTAACTTAGACCTTATGAGGAGAAAATTCTTACCTCTTGACTGATCTGTCGCATAACAACCGTTTCAGTTCATCAAGAACTATTTCTGCAAAACGTCAGCCACCCAGCTTCAATAGTGCGCTTCCCACAGACGGACAAGCCCCCGATATAGTTATCAGGGGATGTTTTTACAGATTAAGGGCTTCTCTCTCTCTTTTGTTTTCACTTCTTAGTGAGCGAGAAGATAATCTCTTAAGCCCAAGCAGGGAAGTGTACACAAATAGAACCAATAACGATAACAGACAAATGTGAAATCCAAACCACAAGATTTTTGAAACTTGCGAGATTTGTAAATCATAAATCAGTTTGACGTGTAGATTTGAAACGAACACATCAACCCAAAAATATCGCCTCATTTAATTATTATGAGTCAACATGAGTTTTGAAGAAAATGAATTTAAGCTGATAAGACGTTGGAATATTTGAACAAAGCGTGTTTGTAATTAAAGTAAAATTATTTCAAATATAGCACAATCCCCAAGACGAAATTGTATTTATACTCGTATAGTGTAAAAATGTTAAAACTTCAAGTTTCGCTATGTTGTCTACAATTTCTGCTAATCACTAGGAGTTATGCAAAAACACTACAGTTCTCGGAGGGCATCGAAGACCCTTGCCCAAATGAATGGAATTGTACCATCACACCGAATGAGTATATGGTGAGCACCTTACACATTAATACAACTGCTGAATTAGCTGTTATATCCTACTCGTCCATGGATTATTTGTTGGTCATATGTCATGGCCTAAAACTCTATGATTTTGAGAAGCTCTTGCCAGCCTTGAAAGTGACTGAATACGATCGAGTGAAAATGCGGCAGTGCCCGTTATCGGCATCTTTTACTTTGGGACATGCTCTGCGTATACTAGGAGTGGTCAAGTGCAACCAATTAGATTTTGATAGTAAATACTTGGACAATACTATTGCGCCAGAACATTTTAGAGATTTGCCAGAAATGAACAAATTTGTACTGAACATATCAACAAGTGACGAAAACCTTCGTCTCCCTGACGATCTCCTGGCTGACAAGTCCTTAAGGATGTTGAACAAGCTAAGTTTATATTCAAAATTGAATGAAATCCCTCTGAATACGTTTGCAACATTGGAAAACTTACTCGTTTTGCATATAGGCAATAATCTACAAAGATTACCTGAAGGAGTTTTCCAAAACCAACGAAAACTGACTCACCTTTGGTTAAGTAACAACAAGCTACGATACCTAAGTAAGAATGTCTTCCACGGCGCAGAATCGGTAACCTCTTTGGATTTGTCATATAATGAGATTGAATATCTTGCTGGTGATGTTTTTGAAAAACTGATAAATGTTCAATATATTGATTTGAAAAACAATCAGTTGAAATTCCTGCCCTCTAATCTTTTGAAGTACAATCAAAAATTAATACACTTAACAATGGATAATAACAAGGTGCCTATGACCACTGTACCCCCGGCAATGTTGGCTAATCTCCCGCAGCTTACATTGGTCAGCTTTACATGTGGTTTGCTATCCATACCCGGAGATGTAATTGCGAACTCTTCCGCTGTTACAGACATCTGGATTTACGATAACAATCTGAAAACCTTACCTGCCAGCCTATTTGCAAGTCAAACTAAACTCTTATATTTGGCATTATCAAATAATTCTCTCTCCAATTTGCCCGACAACTTATTCCAGTACAATGTTTTAGTGACACATTTGTATTTAAATAACAATAGGCTCCACAATATTTCAAGGTGAGTGCGAAATTAAAGGTTGATACAAAAACACCTGTTCTGTTTTAAATAATAATAGTTTAGAATACCCTACATAATAGAATGAAGTTTACCGGAAAACGAAGTTGAAACAATGGATTTTTATAAGATTTTTCGTTTCGTTTGCTTTTGGGTATTTTTAATTTTCATTTCACGAGAAAAATAATACGCTTATCTATATTTTTTTAAAAAATATACATAAAGCTGCGGGCAACAACCACATGAATGTTATTCTGGTCAAATTTTAGAGGGTGCAATTGGGATTGAATTGGTCTGGCAGACTGTATACTTAGTAGGGACATAAATACGAGGGCGACCACAAAAGTAGCTGGCCTAACATAAAAAAAACCGTTTTTCTGGAATTATTATTATTTATTTTTCCACATAATCTCCTTCCAACTCAATACACTTCATCAAACGTTTTTCAAGTTTTTTAATTCCATCCGAAAAATATGAACTTTAAGACCTTCAAAATATGCCTCAGTTTCAGCAATAACCTCGCTATTGGACGAAAATGTTTTGCCACCGAGAATTTTTTTTGAATTTGGAACAAGAAATAATCAGAAGGAGCTAAATCTGGACTATTTGGTGGATGCGGAGCAATTTCAAATCGTAATTCGGCCAGTTTCTGTTGAGTTAAAAATGCAGTGTGTGAAGGAGCATTATCTTGATGAAAAAGAACTTTTTTTTCTAAATGCGGTCGTTTTATCTTGATTTCTTCACTCAACCGATCCAATAATGCACAATAATATTCACTATTTATAGTTTTTCCTTTCTCAAGATAATCAATAAATATTATTCCCCTTGCATCCCAAAATACTGTGGCCATTACTTTTCCTGCTGACTTAACAGTTTTCACCTTCTTGGGACCACTTTTACCAGCTTCTATCCATTGTTTTGACTGTTCTTTGTATTCTTGGATGTAGTAATGGATCCATGTTTCATCAACAGCTATGAATCGGAGCAAGAACTCTATTGGATTACGCTGATAAATCGCTAAAAGCTCCACGGAATTGGTCCAACGGAGCAAAGTCAACAAACGCGGCACCTTTTTCGCGGATAGCTTTTTCATGTGGAGTTCATCATGTAAAATACTCCAAACTTGTGTATTTTAACAATATCAGCAAGTTCTCTGAGCTTTATTCGCTCAGAGAACTTGCAGTCAATAAATGTCCGGTACGTCGTTTGAAAGCCACAAGTCCCAAGTCTTTTTTTTATGATTCGACTCATGGACTTTTGCGTGATATTCATCTCACGGGCCATGTTTTTCTGTTTTCGGAGCGGATTTTTGTGAATTCTTGATTTGACGGCTTTGATGACATGCGGTGTTCGAAAAGAGCGTGGGCAGCCCGACCGGTGGCGGTATTTTACATTTCCAGTCTCCTCAAACAGGTTTATGCATCGGTAGACGAACATGCGGCTAATCCCTAGTGGCCGGAGCGCTTTGAAAATATCGCTTTTTTCATTTCACACTTGAAAAGCGCTATTACAGCGATACGGTTCTCATTATCTGACCACTCATGATAAAAGTTAAAAAATTTTAACTTTTAATGTTGTAACAGTATTTATGTCCCTACTAAGTATATTTGGTAATCAGTAAGCCTCTAGCTCTTTTTGTATGGAATAAATCATGCTTTCAACAGACAGATGAACGTTGCTAAATCGTCTTAGATCGCAGAGAAGTATTTCGAGAAACTTTTGAGTTTCAGTGCAACATAAAATATTGAGCAACTAGTTTACGTAGAGTGGGGTAAACTGCATAACAGGGATTCGAAAGTTAAGACAATTGTCAATTGTCGCCTAGATCATGTAGTATCACAGCTATAGACTTTTTTCTATGCTGACAAACCAGCTACGATTCAGGTTTGGAAGCCAACATTCGGTGTGTCATTAAAGCCATACCGGTCGAAATGCTCAAATCATCCAAAACTGGACCCCCAGAATGGACACCCTGAAGCGTAGTTGCGGTCAACATTTAAAGGAAATTATATTCAACAAATAAATGGCATAAAATGTCCTTTCGAAAGAATCACAAATATTTTACATTCTATTTGATTTTTTGCATATTTTTATTTTGAAAAAACCCTTTAGATTCATCACCCGATAGTTACCAAAAAAGAATTATTAATTCCTTCTCCATCAACCCTATGATTTATATACAAAAATTAAAAACATCCCAATAATAAAAGCAAATTTTATCTTTCTGATTTCAGAAAACTGTTCGTAAATCTCGAAAGATTGCAAGTAGTAGATTTAAGTAATAATCTATTGCAAGTGGATAGTTCGCGGTTCTATCTGCCGTTTACGCATTGCACGTGGTTGGCAAAATTAAGATTGTCAAACAATCTACTGAACCAAATTCCCGACGACTGGATGTCACCCACTTCTTTACGTGATTTTGACTTGAGCCACAATAATATAACCTCACTCAATTCGCAACAAATTCAACAACTTATTACGACAAAAATCATGATCAGTTTAAACAATAACCAAATTAGTCGAATAAACCTGCACAATCTTGAAAATATACAGATACGAGCAAAGGACGAAATAATAATGGATTTAAATGACAATCCCATGGATTGTGACTGCGAACTGCTCCACTTTCTGCTGTACATAAATGGTGACAAACACGCTCACATTTTGAGTCAAATAATTTTTAAAGCAAATCTTCTACTGTGCACAAGGCCACCTCATCTGAAGGAAAGAATTGTGAACAAGTTGGATGCAATGGATCTAAAATGTCCAACAGAAGCAGAAAACTGCCCATCTGAGTGTAGCTGTCACAACAGGACCTTCGATAATACGTTAATGATCGATTGCTCTAACAAATTACTCAATACATTTCCCGATTTGTCAATGGTGGAAGGGATGAGTTTTACAGGAGTTGAACTCAATTTAAATAATACTCAATTGTTAGCGCTACCCATGCGTAGTTACCCCGGCTATAGTAAAGTGACTAAGCTCTTGGTGGCCGGAAACAATTTGTCTACAATTGAAGCACATCAAATGCCTGCGAACTTAATCTATCTGGACCTTAGAAAGAATTTTCTAACAACATTCGGCGATGATATGTTAGAATTTATGAACGAAAGCAAAATTCTAAAAACTGTCCTTATGTCACAGAATCCTTGGCTTTGTGAGTGCAACGAAAATGCCCATTTGCTGTCCATAACAACTTTTACCCATATAATAGCCGACTTTCTCAACATTACCTGCTCTAACACACCACAGTCTAAGTATTATTACGAATTACAAGATCTATGCTACAAAGAAAATTTTAACACCCGCTTGGTCGTAAGTCTGTGCGGGGTGGCCCTAATTCTCGTTTCTTTGGTGGCCTTTTATTACAAATTCGAGAGGGAAATAAAAATGTGGCTGTATGCGAAAGGTATATTTTCTCGATTCGAAGATGAGGATGAACTAGATAAAGAAAAGGCTTACGATGCCTTTGTTTCGTATTCCCATGGAGATGAAGAATTCGTAGTAAATCATTTGCAACCCGGGCTGGAAAATGGTCGGCCTCCCTTTAAACTGTGCCTTCACGAAAGAGATTTTATGGTGGGTGAGTGCATACCGGACCAAATAGTCAGATCCATAAATAACTCGAGAAGGATTATTGTAGTGCTGTCCAAAAACTTTCTGGAGTCACGATGGTCGCAGTTGGAATTTAGGCTGGCTCATGAAGCATCCCTAACTGAGCGCCGAAATAGAGTTATTGTGATCATATACGGCGATATTAATGATCTTCATGTAGTGGATGATGATCTGAAATCGTATTTGAAGACTAAAACTTACTTGAAATGGGATTCTCCATGGTTCTGGAAAAAACTACGCTTCGCCATGCCGCATCCAGCGGCGAATGTGCCACGAGAAGATGAAATCAATCTATTGCCCCTGACAAACACTTCTACATAAATATTCTACTGTGTACTCAAGGACTGGACAGTTAATTTATGCTGCTAATTTCGGTTGTTTTACTTAAAGGCTTTTTGTTTTAAACATAATAAAAACTTTATTTTAACTCTTTATGTAGATTTATAGACTTAGAAACCAAATAACGTTAAATACGAGTATACGACTTTTTTATTTATTTAAATTAAATTCTTTACAAATTTTGCAAGCAAGTAATTGTAATAAAAAATAAATAATTTAAAAAGAAAGATATTTAAAATAATTTCGTGACTTTTAGAAAAAAAAACACAGTTTGTTTGCAAAAAAAATAATTTTTCAACATAATCTCCTTTTAACTCCAATTTTTCTCCTTTTCTTAAATTTTTGTATTTTTGTAAAACGAATTTGTTTGATCAATAATTTCATCATTGAATCTCTTTCCACCGAGCCATTATTAAGGCTTGGCAACAGGAGAATATATCGATGAGGTACCAAATCGTAACCCAATTCATGCAATTTTGCCATTCTGACTGCACACGTGTGCACTCTTGCATTATTTGAATGTGAATGTGAATTTGCATGTGAACTCATACGCTTATATTGGGTCTTCTGGTGTTCCTCAAGGAAGTATTCTAGGCCCGTCGCTCTTTATTCTTTTTCTTAATGATATTTCATCTTGTATAAAGTGGTCAAGAATTTTGCTCTATGCCGATGTTTTAGAATTATTTTTGTGCATTCAATCCATAGCAGATGTATTTCGTTTGCAAAATGATGTACAGAGTATTGCTAAATGGTGTTCGGAGAATTTTCTGGAAATTAATGTTAAGAAATGTTTCAAGGTTTCATATTTTAAATGCAGAAATCCGGTTTTTTATGACTATATGCTTAATGATCATAAACTAGTTAATGCTGATGAAATTGTTGATTTAGGGGTAATATTTGATTCGAAGTTTACATTCGTAAATCACATAAATTCTATTGTACATAAAGCATACTTACTGTTAGCTTTTATTAAAAGGAATTGTAGAGATGATCCACAAGATCCATACACAGTTAAGGTAGTTTATACGTCTTTAGCTAGAGATAAATTATAATATGCGTCCTTAATCTGGAATCCCTTTTATTCACTTCACATTTGTAGACTTGAAAAAATTCAAAAGAGATTTATATCGTTTGCTCTTCGCTCAATTAGTTTTGCTCAACCTCAGCCTTTATATGTAGACAAATGTAGGTTAATTCATTTGAAAACGCTGGACAATAGAAGAACCTTATTATCTCAAGTTTTTCTTCATAAATTGGTTTCGGGCTCGAAAGATTCATCGTGTTTGTTGGCACTAGTCGATTTTTGCTTTCCTACCAGAACTTTGCGTCGCTTTAACTTGTTTTGTTTACCTGTTCATAGAACGAATTATTCTTTTAATGAACCTATAACTAGAGCTATGAAAGAGTTCAATAGTATCTCCAATCACAACATTGATTTGTATGATTCGTTATGTAGTTTTATTAATAACTTAGATTTAATTTACTAAGGAATTTGTACTTCCATAGACTTAAATAAATAAATAAATTCTGGCCAAAAATAATCGATTATACGGTCCAATAAGATGGCATAATATTTGCCGTTTATTGTTTTTCCCATTTGAAGGTATTCCATGTGGATAGTCCCGCGTGGATTCCAAAAAAGCTGTTGCCATCACCTAATTGGCTGACAAAGTCATCTTGGCCTTCTTCCGAGCCGGTTCATCAGGAGAAACCCATTGTTTTCACTGCTGCTTGGACTTCGGAGTGTTGTAGTGGATCCATGTTTCATCCACAGTTACAAAAACTCATTTCAATTGCGTTTGAACAACACAAACAATCCTTTAAAGTTGTCACACGATTACGTTTATGGTCAATTGAGAGCAAACGCGGCAGACATCTTGCATACAGCTGTCTTAAACCCAACTGATCATGTAAAATCGAAATCACACTGCCATATGAAATGCGTATGGCATCAACAATCTAACGCACTTTTACTCTTCGATCGGCCAACACCGAATCGTAGATTTTTTCGATATTTTCGGGTGTATTGACCTAAATTATCCGTCCAGAACGTTCAGCGTTATTTGTACTTGTGCGATCACAATGAAAGTCAGGACACCACTTTTTACCATTGAAGTCAATGGTGCAGAGTCCCCATAGTATTTATGAAGCTTTTAATTGGTTTGATTTACTGTTTTTTTTTCGAAAAAAATAATGTTTAATGAGCACTCGATATTTACTTTTTTCCATTTTTAACAAAATCCACGAGGTTGTTTGCTTTAAACAGCTGTTAGATACAAGTTAAATGACGGAACTATTTTAAAATGAAACAGTGGTCGATTAATAGATGGTACTTGATGAAAGCAGTGTTGCATTTCATATACGAGTAACTACGAGGAAAGTTGGAAAAGTATGGACAAAAAATACTCTTGAGTTTCAGTGCAACATAAAATATTGAGCAACTAGTTTACGTAGAGTGGGGTAAACTGCATAACAGGGATGCGAAAGTTAGTACAATTGTACTTTTTTTGATACAGCTTAGTCATCGAAAGAACCCTGGTACAACCGCAGCTCATTTGTGCTCTTTGACACTCTTCACAAATGTTACGATCTGTTGTCATTTTATACCCTAAACCACATTGTTGAGTGATGTCCGGCCGTCCGTTTGTCAGTCCATTTATCTTTATGATTTAAGTAGAGGTTGCAATTATGAACCGATTTCGATAATACTTGGTACATTCTTCAACTTTGGGCCAAGGGCGAACCATATTGAAATTGGGCCATAACGAATAACCCGCACACAAAGTCCCTCCCGATTTGAGTTCTTGCAGCCACAGCTCAAGCCAATAAATACTAACATACTGAGTCCGACCTTGCTTAAGCTTCAGACGGAGCACAGTGTTCCGTTTCATTGACAAAAATCAGAAAACTGACCTGCTTCGAATTTACATTTTTTGGTATTATTTTAAAGGTAAAAGTCCAACTAAGACAAATATTTTTTCATAGAAAAAGTTTTTTGGTCACCAGAGCCATTTAAAAGTATGAGATTTGTATCCAGATTTAATTAATATTGTAGTTTCGTTCCTGAGTAGTTGAACGAAAATATTTGTCAAAGACGCATTTATAGACAGAATCGAATTGGCTAATAATTTTTAAAAAGTTAAGGAGTGGTACAAATTTATTTTTATATAATGTTTTTTATATCATAAAAATATTTGTATTACATACATTATTAATATTTAATTTTATTATATGAATATGGGAAAAATGTTTAATTTTTGATAGTAAAATGAACGGATGGTGAACGTTTTTGTCAAAATAAATTAGTTTCGACTTTCGTCTATTAGCAAGAAATGAAACCTTCACCAATTTTGTCCGATTCTTTTTGATTTTCATTTTTTAAAAAGTGTCTATAATGAATTTATTATTCGAAAAATTCTCAAAATTAGTTTGGAGTTTTTTAGTTTTAGTTTTTTTTTTTGTAATAGACGAATTATTACAAAGAAATGTTCGCCGATTCTGTTTGATATTAATTTTTTAAAAAATGTATAAGTACTTAGTAGGGACATAAATACTGTTACAACATTGAACACACCCAATTCATTAGTAGAACTGAACATACCCCGTTAATGTCATATGGGTTTTGAAAGCTCAATAGCGTTAGTTTGTAACGGGATTTTAAAATTGTTTCAACTTTCATCATCAAATGGTCAGATAATGAGAACCGTTTCGCTGTAATAGCGCTTTTCAAGTTTGAAATGAAAAAAACGATATTTTCAAAATGCTCCGGCCACTAGGGATTAGCCGCATGTTCGCCTACCGATGCATAAAACTGTTTGAGGAGACTGGAGATGTAAAAGGCCGCCACCGGTCGGGCCGCCCACGCTCTGTTCGATCACCGCATGTCATCAAAGCCTTTAAATCAAGAATTCACAGAAATCCGCTCCGAATCATTAAAAAAGACTTGGAACTTGGGGCTTTCAAACGACACACCGGACATTTATTGATTGCAGCTTTAAAAAAATAGGATTGAAAAATGCAAACGTCTTTTGGTGAAGCACGCTGATAACTTGAACAGAAAAATTTTGTTCACCGATAAAAAAATTTTTACCGTTCAGGAAAAATTTAACAAGCAAAATGTAAGAGTGTATGCGCGGTCATCTAAGGCAGCATCTGAACTGATTCCAAGGGTGGAAAAGGGTCATCACCCAGCTTCAGTCATGGTTTGGTGGGATGTCTCTTTCCATGGGGTCACTGACCTGCATTTGTGCGAACAAGGAGTCAAAATATCGGCCAAAATTTACCAAGAAACCGTTTTGGAAGCAGTTGTGAAGCCTCTTAACAATTTCCTGTCCCAAAACCAGCCATGAACTTTTAAACAGGATTCTGCGCCGGCCCATAAGGCTAAAACGTCCCAGGCCTGGGTGCAAAATAATTTGCTAGCGTTCATTTCCTCTGATAAATGGCCGTCAGTCAGTCCAGATTTGAACCCGTTGGATTACAAATTGAAGACGGTTTTAGAGGACAAGGGTGACCCGGCCTATGAAAAGGTGGCAGCGTTCAATCCTGTTTTTAAATTTCATTTATTATCTTGATTTTGGATTTTCAATAAAATTCTGTTTTTCTTTCATTTGTGCTCTTCTTTCTCATTTTTAGTACACTTCTAAGCAAGTTAGGACTTTCTAGTTTTCACGACGTGAAAGAGCGTCTCAAAAACTATCGAAACCAAAAAAAAGTGGAAAATTTTTTTTTGAGTCATAATCTACCTTTTCATATGCCGGGTCACATATGATGAATTTTTTATTTGAAGAATTCTCAATTTTCAATTCCAAAAAGCAACAAACCATAACAAATTCGATAAATTTTTTTTTTGCTCAATAAATTATTTCAGGCTTAGAAAAAATCAAATTCTTCTGCGATTTTGTCCGATTCTGTTTGATTCTCATTTTTTAAAAAGTGATGAATTTTTTATTAGATAAATTCTCAATTACTGATTTCAAAAAGCAAGACACCTCAAAAAAATTCGGTGACATTTTTTTGTAGCACATTAAATAAGTTTGGATGTCTGTCTATTGGAAAAACGCGAAACCTACGCTGATTTTTTCTATTAAAATTTTTACGAAGAAGCTAATATTATTTTATTTCAGTTAAAACTAATGAAATAATTACATTTTACAAGAAAACTTTGAATGCAAAACAAAAACCGAAAATATGTTTTATATCAGCGTATCATAATTCATTTAGAAATGAAGTTTCATTGTATTCTGAAATCTCTTTCTATAATTGCCCAATGCAAGTATGGGAACGGAACACTGTGCGGAGGTTCCTCATCCTCTATATAGCAGAGTGGTGTTGGGTACCTCGTATTCGGTCAGGACCGACTTTAATTGTTTTTATTCGTAGTTTTTGTTTGAGTACAATAGTATACCAATTCTGATTGTTTTCCTGGTTCAGAGTTCTAAATATTTTTTTCCTATAGATTTTGCCCCCTAAACACGAACTTGAATTAAAAAAAAAAAATTCCTCTGATTAGTTTACAAGATAGAATTTTTGGATTCTTTACGACTTTTTTATGAGATGTCTCAACTTTTTGGACCATAACTCCCAAACTCTTCTACCGATTTGATCAAGAGTGGTGTCAAATGAAAGGAAATAAGCTTTGCTAAAACAAGGTATTAAAGTCAGATCAATAGTTTTGACGGCATTTTAAATTTAAAAAATTTAATTTTTTGTGTGCAAATATCACGATTTTAAAGTGAAAAACAAAAATATATAAACATAATTTACAAAAATAAAACTTTATAAAACTTGGGCAAGAAATGGTAGAGTTATACGTCCTGGTAAATTTTTCGGTTTTTAGCATTTAAGTTACTTGCTTAATAACCCAAGGTTTACCGTAGAGCAGGATGCCTACGGCCGATTAATATTTGTACCGCACCCAGCGTAGAGTTATATATAATTTCGCCCCATTGTTCCACTAAACAACGTGTATTTCTACCATTTCTCACCCAATTTTGACTTGTGTTGCTCGAGAAAGTCCAAACTGTATGCTCAATTTGTTTATATATTTAGTTTATATATTTTTTCTTTTCAATTTTAAATCGTGATTTTTGCACAAAAAATTAAATTTTTAAATTTTAAATGCCTCTAACGTCAAAACTATTGAACTGAATTCAGTATGAAAAAAAGCTAATTTTCTTTCATTTGAGACCACTCTTGATCAAATCGCTAATAGCGTTTGGGAGTTAGTGTCCAAAAAGATGAGTCCTCTCATAAAAAAAACGGAAAAAATTCCAAAAATTTTATCTTGAAAATTAATCAGAAAACTAATTAAAATTCATTTTCGTGTTTAGAAGGCCAAAATCTATAGAACAAAATATTTTGAACTCTGGATCAAAATGGCTGTAAACTAGTGGCAAACGTATTAAAAAGTTTACTCAACTCAAAACCGCAGACGCAAAATATAGTGTAAACCTCCGTTTAGTCCTACAGCTAAATACGAGGGTGGATAGGAAACTTCTTAGCCTAGCTCAAAAAGCGCGGTATAAACAGAAAAAAGTTAAGTGTTTTGGAAACTTCCATCTCTGCTATGAACACATGTTAAATTTTGTTTCAATCTGGCAACTCTTTCATATAGAAACAGGTGTTCACAAAAGACGCATCCGCGATTTTTTTACAATGGAAAAATTAGAAATGCGTGGTGTCATTAAATATTTACATAAAAAAGGTTTATCGGGACAAGAAATTCATAATGATATGGTGAATGTGTTAGGTGAAAGTGCTCCTTCATATGCAACAGTAAAAAATTGGGTTGCTGAATTTAAACGTGGTCGTACAAGCATTGAAGATGAACCACGTAGTGGACGTCCAAAAACAGCAACAACAACATAAATTGTAGCCAAAGTGCATGATATGGTATTAAATGATCGACTAATAAAAGTGCGTGAAATAGCTAATATCATGGGCATCTCAAATAATCGAGTCCATTTAATTTTGCATGAAGAACTACAGATGAAAAAGCTTTCTGCAAGATGGGTGCCGGAATTGTTAACAGTCGACCAAAAACGCATAAGAATGAACATTTCTCAAGCTTGTTTGGATCGTTTTCAGCGAAATTAAATGGATTTCATGCGTCGTTTCCTAACTGTTGATGAGACATGGATCCACCACTATACTTCAGAGACAAAAGAACAATCCAAACAATGGACTGAAGCTGGAGGAAGTGCCCCAAAGAAGACAAAAACAATTCAATCGGCTGGTAAGGTTATGACAACGGTTTTTTGGGACTTCAAAGGTATTTTATTAATTGACTATCTGCAAAAGGGTAAAACAATAAATTCAGAGTACTATTGCAACCTTTTAGATCAATTAAATGTACAAATTCGAGAAAAACGTCCTGGCTTACAGCACAAAAAAATAATTTTTCATCAAGACAACGCACCAGCGCACAAGAGTGTTTAAACAATGGCTAAAATCAACGAATTAAAGTACGAGTTGCTAGACCACCCACCTTATTCTCCTGATTTAGCTCCCAGTGACTTTTACCTGTTCCCAAATCTAAAAAAATTCCTTGCTGGCAAGCGTTTTACCTCAAATGAAGATGCAGTTACAGTTGTAAGCCACTATTTTGAAGACCTTGAGGAAAACTATTTTAATCAAGGGATAGAATTGCTAGATAAGCGTTGGACTAAGTGTATTGAAGTGTCAGGAGATTATATTGAAAAATAAAAATATTTTTGAAAAACTAACTATTCTCTTTCATTAATAGGCTAAGTACTTTCCGAACCGCCCTATTAATCGAAATCAAACTTTATAAGGGACTTAAATAGAGTGCATCGATTTGAAGGAAATTCATAATTCTAAAATAATTGGCCATCGAATTGCGCAAAAAAAGAAAACACACAAAACGCATTCCTCATATGTCTGAGTGGTCATGAGTTTGGGTGTGCATAAAATTACTAAAACTACAATTCAATATTCACGACAATAACGTGCAGCGAACAGCAGTGCAACATGCATAAATTGATTAAACGCTAAACATGCGGCAATCCCAAGAATGATGGCCAGCAGAAAATAAACACTCGCCCAAACGAGGACAATTCTACGTTCGCCCATAATGAATGAGGAAATTTGTTTCGTTTCGAAATCAAATTGATCAGACAGGATAATTACGCATGTGTGTGTTTGTGTGAGCGTATGTGCGAGTATGTGTGTGCTCTACTATTGTGGCAGTTGGTCCTATGTATGTGTAGTTAGCACGTTTCCATTGAAGTTGTACATGGCCGTTATGGCCATTCTTATTCGGACGTCTGTCTGTGCGTGGATTTTGTATCTCTTTACTTACTAATGCGCATTGATTATACGTTAGTTAGCAATTCAAATGTTGCAAATTGCATTCGAAATTGCTGGGCAGCTATAGCAATTGCAACGGGAACAACAACAAGGAGAACAGCAATGTAACTCACGATAACTGACAACATTGACAGCAGCGACAACAATTGTCAAAATTGTTGATTTCTGTTAAATGAAAATTGCATTGGCATACCACACACACACACATACTCACTCACTTACATACACGTAGCCTTGCATACTTTAGCCATAGAACAAAATGTCATGCCAAAGCCAAGCGACATTGCACGCCAATCGAATGCCCGCGGAATAAGGAGTCGGTACAATATGAAAAGTCTTAACTTTTTCACAAGAAGAGCCTTTACTTAGTATTGTAAATACTCGTAGCTTCATGGTAGGAGACTTGCTTTTGCATTGTAGCTCTTGAGAGCAAGCATGCAAATCTTTTAAGAATTCGAGTTGGTTCGGCTTAGTGGTTCAGAGCAGATCTGAACCGCTGGTTTGTTTTTAAATATGGTTTCTAGGCACTGTTCTGTTTTGATACAACTGTTAAAAATTGGTTTAAAAATCACAACAAAAATATTTTTTGATATAAATTATTTCTATTAAAAACAAACCTACGGGAAATTAAGAGTAAATTACCATAAATGTACCGAACCGAGGACGGGTGAAAACCGAACCTATCACAGGACAGGTTCGGTATGGATAGAATGGTGTCAATTACTTGAAAAATTGAAAGTTGCAAAATTCGCGGTATAACTTTGTACATACGAGGGCGGTTCGGAAAGTTCTTAGCCTATCAATGAAAGAGAATAGTTAGTTTTTCAAAAATATTTTTATTTTTCAACATAATCTCCTGAAACTTCAATACACTTAGTCCAACGCTTATCTAGCAATTCTATCCCTTGATTTAAATAGTTTTCCTCAAGGTCTGCAAAATAGTGGTTTACAACTGTAATTGCATCTTCATTTGAGGTTAAACGCTTGCCAGCAAGGAATTTTTTTAGATTTGGGAACAGGTAAAAGTCACTGGGAGCTAAATCAGGAGAATAAGGTGGGTGGTCAAGCAACTCGTAGTTTAATTCGTTGATTTTAGCCATTGTTAAAACACTCTTGTGCGCTGGTGCGTTGTCTTGATGAAAAATTATTTTTTTTGTGTTGTAAGCCAGGACGTTTTTCTCGAATTTGTACATTTAATGGATCTAAAAATTTGCAATAGTACTCTATTGTACTTTATTGTTTTACCCTTTTTACCCTTTCAATTAATAAAATACCTTTGAAGTCCCAAAAAACCGTTTTTCTCGTTTTTCTCGAATTTGTACATTTAATTGATCTAAAAGGTCAATTTTTCCCTTTTGCAGATAGTCAATCAATAAAATACCTTTGAAGTCCCAAAAAAACCGTTGCCATAACCTTACCAGCCGATTGAACTGTTTTTGCCTTCTTTGGGGCACTTCCTCCAGCTTCAGTCCATTGTTTGGATTGTTCTTTTGTCTCTGGAGTATAGTGGTGGATCCATGTCTCATCAACAGTTATGAAACGGCGCTTAAAATCCATTTTATTTCGCTGAAAACGATCCAAACAAGCTTGAGAAATGTTCATTCTTATGCGTTTTTGGTCGACTTTTAACAAGTCCGGCACCCATCTTGCAGAAAGCTTTTTCATCTGTAGTTCTTCATGCAAAATTAAATGGACTCGATCATTTGAGATGCCCATAATATTAGCTATTTCACGCACTTTTATTCGTCGATCATTTAATACCATATCATGCACTTTGGCTACAATTTCTGTTGTTGTTGCTGTTTTTGGACGTCCACTACGTGGTTCATCTTCAATGCTTGTACGACCACATTTAAATTCAGCAACCCAATTTTTTACTGTTGCATATGAAGGAGTACTTTCACCTAACACATTCACCATATCATTATGAATTTCTTGTCCCGATAAACCTTTTTTATGCAAATATTTAATGCGCCACGCATTTCTAATTTTTCCATTGTAAAAAAATCGCGGATGCGTCTTTTGTGAACACCTGTTTCTATATGAAGGAGTTGCCAGATCGAAACACAATTTAACATGTGTTCATAGCAGAGATGGAAGTTTCCAAAACACTTAATTATTTTCTGTTTATACCGCGCTTTTTGTGCTAGGCTAAGATGTTTCCGAACCGCCCTCGTAAAACCGCATTTCTTTTGACTTATTTTCATTTTATTAATCATCGCTACTTTAAAATTTAATTAAATTTCAAAACATATAGATTTAGAATTATTATCAAAAAGAATTTCTCAGTTTAAGTTTTCGTTTTTATATATCTGAATGTTAATCTCTACATTTGAAATTTATAATATTTTCTCTTACTGTGTATTTTAATTGCCTACTTGTATTTTAATGATTTGCACAATTTACAAAATGCAGACCTGCTGTGTGACCGGCTCAATTTGTACTGGTAGTGTAATTAGTTCATTTGGGACTATAAGTAGTTATATTACGAGTTTAATTTGGCCTGTGACTGGCTCAGTTGGGATGGGTACAACTAAGAGGCATTCTATGATGGATACTATACTTAGTAGGGACATAAATACTGTTACACACGTTTTATGCTGTAAAATAAAAAGTACTGAATGTTTTTGGACCAAATATTTTTTAATATATTTATTGATGTATATTGATCCAAAAGAATCTGCTTATTCGAAATGTCCGCCGTTTGCCTTTACACACGCCTTAAGTCGCACTGGCCAATCGTCAATAGGTGCACGAACCTCGTCCATTGAAAAATTGGCCACAGCTCGAATCAAAACAGTCTTAAGAGATCCAAAATGGTGTATCTTTTGTGACAAACCTTGTCCTCTAAAACCGTCCACAATTTGTAATCGAATAGGTTCAAATCTGGACTGCCTGAGGGCCATTCTTCAGAGGAAATGAACGCTGGTTGTTTCGAAGCCAGGCCTGGGACGTTTTAGACTTATGGGCCGGCGCAGAATTCTGCTGGAAAGTCCATGGCTGGTTTTGGCACAGGGAATTGTTAAGAGGCTTCACAACAGCTTCCAAAACGGTTTCTTGGTAAACTTTGGCCGATGTTTTGACTCCTTGTTCGCAGAAATGCAGGCCAGTGACCCCATCGTAAGAGACACTCCACCAAACCATGACTGAAGCTGGGTGATGACCTTTTTCCACCCTTGGGATCAGTTCAGATGCTTTCTTAGATGACCGCGAATACACATTTTGCTTGGTAAATTTTCCCGAAACACTTAAAAAAAATTTTTCATCGGTGAACATAATTTTTCTGTGCAAGTTATTAGCGTGCTTCACCAAAAGACGTTTGCATTTTGCAATCGCTTTTTTCATTTCACACTTGAAAAGCGCTATTACAGCTATACGGTTCTCATTATCTGACCACTTAATGATGAAAGTTGAAACAATTTTTAAATCCCCTTACAGACTAACGCTATTAAGGTTAGCTTTCAAAACCCATATGACATTAACAGGGTATGTTTAGTTCTACTACTGAAATGGGTGTGTTCAATGTTGTAACAGTATTTATGTCCCTACTAAGTAGTGACAGGTACTATACCTCTCATTTTTGATCATTCCCGTCACAATTTGACTCCCTCGAATGACAAAGCCATGTAAAAGGTAGCGGTTATTTTCAGATAGTTGGGGCGGTACTCAGACAGGTCCCTTTCCATGAGGGACCTAACATGTGACTAGTTCTGTACCGGTCCAATTTCCCGTTGGGAAAATACATAACTTAAATTAAGTTATGTACTTTAAAGCTAAAACAAGTAAAAAGCTTTAGTCGTTTGATTCTAATAAAACATAACTTCCTTATAAATAAACTATTTTTTTTTAATTTGGTTGTTTCCAGTACTGTGCGTGTTAATACATGGTGGAGCGCGGGATTTGTTTTGTTTTTACACTGCAGGCTATGGCGGCACTGTTGATCGAAGATAGTGGAGAGTGTGAGTGGCTTATAGTGGCTGACGGGAGATTTGTAGTCCTCTGGCTTCCGGTTGTCATCATTCATTGGCCACGTGACGAGAGGTCATTTTCTGTGGAAGCGTGTTTTTCAAATGCGCACTCGATCATGGCAGTGCAGCGTGCTTTTCGTTAACGATTCCCCCACAGGGACGTGTTTCTGGACGGCCGTCAATTGTAAATTTGGTAACTTTATTGAGAACAGCAGAGAGAAGGATTACAACACCACAAAACATCGATAGAGTTAGAACAGCAGTACTGAAATATCCGAAACGCTTTGCTCGAAAGCAATCACTTGCTCTTGGCAATGCAATTAGAGGATACATGGTTCCAACAGGATGGTGCCACTGCACACACAGCGTGGGTTACCATGAATTGTTTAAGGCAAATGTTTCCTGGATGGCTTATCTCTTTGACGGGTGATGCGAACTGGCCGGTACGCTCACCAGACTAGCCCCATGCGAATTTTTCCTTTGGGTTTACCCGAAGTCGAAGGTGTATATCAACCGTCTTATCACCTGGGAAGACCTAATTTACAGTATTGAGGCTGAAATTGGCAGAATACTAGTCGACATGCTTATTAGAGTTCATGAAAACACATGAACAGGGATTAACCGGCTCAAGACCTCTTGCTTCTATATTTAAATAGAAGACAAGTTTTTAACTGCATGAAAACTTTAGAAAACGTATTCAGCAATATGTGGATAGCGAAGGTCGACATTTGCAAGATACACTATTTAAAACAATGTAATTTAAAATTTCCTTCACTGTTCAATATAATTAAAAAATAAAAAAAAAATTCTAAGGTTCATCATTTTTTTTTTAATTTCCAAATAAGCAAATGTTCGTGCTCCACCCTGTATAAGAATATACGTAGGACGGCTCCAATTTCTAAAAATGACTCACTATTTAAAATTTTTTTCTTTTTTTTTATACGCTCCACCGAAAACTTGATGGTGTACTTTATTTGTCATTCCGTTTGCAACAAAACGAATTACTGATCAGAGACCCTGTTCTACCTTTTTTATGCGTAGGGACGGTTAAGGGTATATAAAGATGTTTGGCACAGCCAAACTTAACGACGTTTTTACTTGCTTTTTATCGTAAGATTTTCTTTTAACTAAAAATCATTTTTTTTTTGCTTATGTCGTTTATGACTTGTTATATTTGAGATTTTCTATTTTGAATTGAAAGCTATTCTATGCATAATGTAAATCTGTTCCTATTAGTTCTTATCGCATATGAAAACTTGTTAAAATTTAGGAAATGGTGGAAAAAAACCGCGGAAAGTCATAGCCGACTTTCGTGTTTTAACAATTACATAAGATGCGGAAGGTGGTAACACAAAACATATATAATTTTTTTTGGAATGGTCATGAGAATCGTTGTGAACGCATAGTATAGCCATCTTGTATAAAGCATCAAAACGACAGAAAAATGTTTTAAACAAACTATTAATTAAAGTTACAGATAATATTCTGCTACTACTGAATCAAGCGTTGGATACATTAAGGAATTTGTAACATAAATTGATGTAATCGGAGACTCTTTTGTAAAGCAGAAAAAGACGGTGTTTATTACTTTGTTTCATTTTCTAGTTCTCTATACCGTCCACCAAAGGATAGATGATCAGTTAAATTTGTCAATACGCGGCGTAAAATTCTACTCGTAATATAGGCTGCTCTAGAGGTATTTTTTCAGAACAAAAAAAATATAAAAAATCAAATCAAGTGTGAAATCTTTATTGGTAATTTGAAAGCACATTTTATGGCATTTATTTTTTGAAAAAAAACTACCTTCAAATGTTGGAAACTGTATATTGGTAATAAGCGTTCGGTGAGAATAGGGAAGATCCGCTGTTTTTCGATCAAAACTATGTTCAGTGATTAGGCCCATTTCTGGCTCAACGGCAAAGTCAATAAACAAAATTGCCGCATTATGGCTGAAGAGCAACAAGAAGAAGTTCAAGAGGTGCCATTATACCCAGAGAAAACCATGGTTTAGTGCGGTTTATAAGCTGGTGGAATCACCGGTGCATATTTTTTCAAACATGATGATGGCCGGAACGTAACCGTCAATGGAGCTCGCAGTCGCGCCATGATATCGGACTTTTTGCTTCCTGAATTGAAGCCTGTAATTTTGACGACATTTAGATTTAACACGGCTGCACTTGCCATACAGCTGCTCAAGCAATGTATCTATTAAAAGGTCATTAGGAAGAGCAGCCAATTTCACGTTTTAGACCGGTGAGTTGGCCGCCTAGATCTTTTAAAATCACAGCTATAGACCTTATTCTTTGGGGCTACGCAAAGTCCATATTCTATGCTGACAAACCAGCTACGATTCAGGTTTTTGAAGCCAACATTTCGCGTGTCATTAAAGACATACCGGTCGAAATGCTCGAACAAGTCATCCAAAATTGGACCCCAGAATGGACACCCTGATGCGTAGTTACAGCCAACATTTAAAGGAAATTATATTCAAAAAATAAATGGCATAAAATGTCCTTTCGAAGGAACCACAAATATTCAACATTTGATTTTTTTATTTTGATAAAATACCTTAAGATTGATCACCCGATATTCCCATACGAGCCTTTTTTTGTGCATTCGTCAAATTATGTGGGATCCAACGAGAACAAATTTTTTTCATGGCCAAATGAACATGCAATATCTTATTGATGCTTGTCATACTAATGCCCAAGGATGTCTCAATCTTACGGTATGTCACATGTCGGTCTTGCTTAATCAGTTCATGCACGGTTTCGATAGTTTCTGGCAAAGTGACCGACGTCGTTCTCGAAATTGATCCTGGAGCGAACGGCGTCCGAGACTGAACTCTTGGTACCAGTGACTAACAGGGTTTTTGATAATGCTTCATCGCCAAAAGTCGAATCTAGTTGATTTTAACACTCTTGTCTTGATAACCCACGCCGAAGATCGTAAAAAATCGTCGCACGAAAATGGTCGCAGGATAATTCAATTTTTTGACTGAGATGAATTTTTCAACACACTGTAAACAAAACAATTCGCCCTCAAATGACAAAACGTTCTGAGTGAAGTTATGCTAAAAAATGTCAAAGTTTCCAATGGAAGTTCAAGTTTGCATCTGGGAACACTAGTATTGTCAGGACCCGAAATATAAAGAGCAACCCTCGTAATGGATTTTATAAAGTAGTTTTTACATGCCTTGGAGATAAATCTCCTTCTCCTAAAGTAGACGGCATTTACAAGGTGTAAAACCCGTCGCTGCAAAAATATTAGACTAGATGTTCTTACGTGAGACTGAACCTAGGCTTACTGGCATGCTATTCTTGCACACTTTCATTACACCACGCCGACTCAGTATTACACATTTTTTGTTGTACATTCTTAAACTGATTCTATTTTATAGACCGGGTTGGCACATCTCTGCAAAATGTTCCATGTATTTTTATTGAATGAACATCACTTTGGAGGCGTCAGTTTGAAATGTTGTTTAGAGAAAATGCCTGAATGCATGTCCGCATGTATGGATTCGTGCGTATAAACGAGCATAGCAGAGCGTGCGTTTTTGGAAGCCATTTGCCTTACGGCAAAAATGTGTAGTTAGCACTTGAAATAATTTAAAGCAGCGCCAGATGTGGTGGTGTGGATGTTTATGGTAATGATTATAAATGAAAGGACGGGTGAAAGAATGAGTGTTTGCATGGAATGGTGGATAAATGGCTGCATTGTTGTATGAATAAATTAAAACAACTAAAGGGCCCCGCAAATGATTATAAACTAGAGAGCTTACTTCAGTTTTAAAAAGGAAACAAATATGGAAATTTTTTTTAGAATTTTCCCAGTATGCAAAATGAATCGAAGTTTAATCGTAAATGAATCTTTTTCCCGTAAAATTTTATCGATATCATGTTCGATATAATGCCAAGAATGTCTGTTTATAAGTATAAAATGTAATGTGATATAGACTATAGAACCTATACAATTAAACTCTGTTCGTAACATAAATGTAAATGACAATGGTGGAACACAGTCACGTAGGATAGATCATCTTCCTGAAAGCAATACAAAGCATCTGCCCGTTTAAGGCAGCAAGTCCATATTGAATTTTCTTCTACAACAAGAGCTCGACCTATTAATAAACCATCTTGCCAAAAATCATCATTTCATGCATCTTCTTCTCGTATACAGCGAAGAACTGCCAAAGAGCGAGAGTGGTCTTCATACCAGGAAAGGCGAGTTATGTAAAACGTCATGTCTACTAAAAACCATGGAACGTATGGTGGATATTATGGGATGACCCCAAATACCAGACAATTTGTTAAAGATCAAACGACATGGTTTTGTCAAAAGCAGGTCAAGGGCCTCACTGCCTTAAGGTTGTTAAACTAATAGACAATCTTTAAAGGATAATATTTACACCCTGGCTACCTTTAGAGATGGATACTTTCAATAATGTGCATACCGACGTACTAGTTCAATAATTAAGACCAGTTTTGCGTAGACCAGGCGCTTAAAGAATGGATCAGGAACAGATGGATATCCTGCGGATGGAATGTTATAAATATTACAGACAATTTTTCTCGGGAAACAGCACAGGGTGGCATTCTTTTACCATTCCTTTGGGTCACCCCTATACGCTTAGAGGAAATATATGTTTACTATATGGTCGGCTCAACCATAGTATTGTTTTTTTTTAATTTAATGTTTAATTTAATGTTAATAATAGTATGATTGCGGCAATTATTATATTGTTGAAATGTAACAATAGTGTTATTGCCAAATTCAAAAAATGAAAATATGGTTGGTGCAACAAAAGTATTGTTTTTGGGTTTTATTTTGACAATAATATAATAACGGCAATCATACCGAATCTTACGCACTAACAGTACTTTCACGCAAAGAAAAGATATGGTTACTATATGGTCACGGCAACAATAGCATGTTCTATGCAATAAAAGCATGGTCGTCGCAACCATAGTATTGTTTTTTGAATTTTATTTTGACAATAGTATGTTTGCGGCAAAACTAATATTGTTGAAATTTAACAATTGTATTGTTGCCAAATTTAAAAATGGTAATATGGTTGTAGCAACAATGTAAATATGGTTGGTGCGACAGAAGTATTGTTTTTTGGGTTTTATGTTAACAATAATATAATTACGGTAATCATACCAGCAAGATCGAACTTTTTTTTTATAATACTTTTATATGTAAATTATTTTTTTTTTAAAACAAACTACTTTCGATTAGTATAACTGATATAATTTTAACTAGTAAATTTTATCTACTGTTAAAAAGCCACTACTATTATTAACAGTTTAATGTATTTTGACATAATTTATAAACATCTCTATTGTTGAACTGTAATTTAAACCAATCCTTTCAGAAAATTCTGGAGATCATAGTATGGTTGTGTGTGAATCATACTATAGTTGTGAGGATTATACTATGGTTGTATGTTAAACATACTATGGTTATGAGAATCATAGTATGGTTGTGGGGATCATAGTATGGTTGATTGTGAATAATAATATGGTTGTGAGGACCATAGTATGGTTGTGCGTAAATAATTCTATTGTTGTAAGGACCATAATATTGTTGTGGGGATCATAGTATGGTTTTTGTGTGAACCATACTGTTGTTGTGATTATCATAAAATTATTGTGACAAAACCTTATAACTAACAATAGCATGATACTCTTGTTGGTCAACTGGGCTACGTCTATGAGCATAAACGGAAACCCCATCGAAAACCGAAATATGCTCCTTCAACGATCGAAGAACCTCGCTTTAAAGGAAAAGTCTTAAAGCTGACTAATAAAGTTAAATACCTTGGGGTAATTCTTGATCAGAAGCTATTGCGAAAAGACCACTGAAAGGAAAAATCTCGTAGATGCTGGTCAATGGGCAGAAGATCTAAATGGGACCTTAGGCCTAAGATGGCACACCAGTTCTATACAATCGTAGCTACGCTATTACAACACACGCGGCAATAGTTTGGTGACATTCAGTGAGTGTTATCAGGGACATATAAGTACAAAGGTATTCTTAAAAGATTAAAAATGTGTTTTGATCGAATTGTTCGGTATTTATATAACTTAAAATTTTATGATCACGTAATGGCTCATGCTGTTCAATTCTGAGGCAGTACATTTGGAAACTTTATTGGTCTAAGATTAATTTTACTTTTTGACAGAGACCGGAAAAACTAGATAAGTTGCAGCGAAAATGCTGCCTAGGTATCAGTGGAGCAATCTGCACAACTTCTAGTTGGGCAATGGAAGTAATACCTAATGTTTTTCCTTATGTTTTTAAGGAAGTGCAAAATTAATTATTTTCCAAATAAAAAAAGGTTATTTTAAAAAAATGGCGATTAGCTTGCGTCGATGTTCGCGGTAAGTAAAAAATGGTCCTCACGAAACAGATTCGCTTTAACGAATACATTTTATTTGACTAATATGGAGGATTCTTATTTCTAATATTCATTTTCTTTTAGGCGAACCCGTTAACTTAACGACTAGTGTTGGAAAACATAATTCAATTAGTAATGCTAATTTAGAGCTTATTCTATTTTTGATTCATTTTCTTAAATACTAGTATTATTTTAATTAAATAAATAATATTTTTTTAAAATTCAATATAATTTATTTTATTTATACGACTGCTGGTAAGTACGATCCAACACCTAATATAAGACCGATTGATATTTATATCAGACACGTGACGGCCATCACAGCAAAAAGATTGATGGCAGTAGGCGAAAACATAACGGCTTGAATTTAGAAAAAACCCTGGAGCTGAGTTTTATATGGAAACCTCTGTATCGAAAAATATTTCCGACTGCAGGACCACAATACTGTATTCCAAGCAGCGACTAAGGCCATCACGGAATGCGTACGATTGTTCAACTTAAATAACATTTACGACAATGCAAAGGTTTTCACAGAGAGCCAAGCAGCGATCAAGGCACTATACTCAACAATAGTCAAATCACGAATGCTTTAGAAATGTAAAGAAAAAATAGCCAATTTAAAAAGGAATGACACCCTATAGTTCATATAGGTCCCTAGACATTCTAACATTGACTGCAACGAAAAAGCTGGCGAACTTGCAAGGGAAGGGTCAGTTAGACAGGTTCTTCTTGCTATTCCTGTTCAAGTAGTTAGAGCTGAAAGCAATGCAAGGGCCCTGGTCGCTCACGCAAACGCTATGAAATGGCACAGCGGGCGCCGAAGCCACCAAAAGAATTTGGAGAGACCCTGATAAATGAAGACTAAAGAAGCTATTAAGTCTAAAGAGAACTGCATTGAGCAAGATGATGGGCGTTCTTAACGTAATAAATATTCGGTTATGCATACCACAAGATGATAAAAATGATCAAATTATTGTACACACAAACAGCAGATCGGACATACCAGTAAAAGGCAGAAATATATTTAGTTGTCACAACTCGGGGCTGTGGCACCCAATAGTTTTGCATATTTTTGTTAAAGCATTTTTTGTTTCAAAAATAGGCTTTTAAATATCCTATGATACAAATCTGTGGTAAAACTTGACAAATTTGATAAAATCACGGTAACTTAGATTTTTCTTAAAAAAATTATTTTTATCAAACTAGGTTGAGATCTACGACTTTTTTCTTGCCTAATGTTTAATGGAGCAAATAGTGGTGACTTTATAACAAATAATATAACAAAACTGTTTTAACTCATATGCAGTCTTACAATTTTTATTTTCAAAATAAATCCACTCTCATTTTCACTCGTCGTTATGTTTTAGTTAAGGAATAGAGGTCAACAGTTGTTGGGTGTATAAATAAAAGATGCGATATATGAATACTTTTATCTAGAAAAAAATTGTGGAGGTTCCGACCCTTTATCCCATCTACCGATATATTTAGTTTCATTTACTGACCATTGCAATGGTTGTACCAACCAACTTTTAAGGAAACTTTGTATTACATGCAACCTCAAACATGCAATTGGCAATAAAATTGAGTTCTGGAAACGAATCTGTTCTCCGTGTCCATTAGTCCATATTGGCAAATGATTGCCCATTGTGACCGTGAGAGACATGTGCCATACAAACAAAAAAGTCCAGCTACCATAACCTTTTTTAATGTATTTGGTGTGTCCCTACGAGTACTAACAGTACCCAATATAAACACTTTCCGTCCACAAAAAGTTATGATTTGTAAAAAGGCCTATGGGCCGATTTCGCCCATTTGTAATCCAAACAGTTTATGAGCATAGGCTGTTATCATGGTTTTGCAAATAGAATGAAAAATTTAATATATCATGCACCCTTTGATGGAGGTAAAAGTAATGCATAATTTACTTTATTCCCACTTTATTTTAACGAGGGTAAACTTCTCTCAAATCTGAGCATTGTGCACGATATAAGTCTGGGGCTCACTGACCGAGATTTTCTCTTTAAAGCCGGCTACGAACAGCTAATCCATAGTACAGAAAAGTTTTTACATGCCATAGAGATAAATCAGAATTTAAAGTTGGAAGCCCGACTTTCAAAAATTATTAGATGTCCTTACCTAAAGGTGAACTTAGGTTTACTGGCAAGATAGACATGCACACTACCATCACTTGACGGCGCCCCAACTGAAAAGCCGTTCTTTTATACACCTCCTTCTGTTTAAAATTCTGTTTTATACAATTTACGTCACTCATTTACAATACAAAGTGGCTGTAAGATTGTCATACTGTACATCATAATGCAAAGACTTAACGCTTTTTATGTCATTAACATAATCATTAAAAAACAGCTACAAAAGATTGTGCGTTTGTAAGGGCCTTTGTGGGATCTGCATGTACACCCGGATAAGTACGAGTCTACCGCATCAGCAGTATCTGCGGCACTCGTAAGTGGTGGCACCAACGATCCCCGTCAACAATGTTGAGCCACTCACACCAACAGCTTTTTAACAATTTAATTATATGCTGAATGAATAAGAAATTAAAGGAGCTAATAATGCACAAATAAAAGCCGACTGTAGTAGCAACCAACGCCAACAACACAAAGCGTAGTACCCCACACAGTGGGGGATGAAATTAGCCGTGTTAGTCGGTAGGTACTGGCACAGAACACAGACACGAAAAAAATATACTTTAAGCTTAAATTTCAATTAAAAATTGGTTGAAACAACAACATTATTCGTTGTACTCGTATTTGCTGAGTTGTTAAAAATTTTGATCGAACTTAAAAAATGCAAAAATGACACTCAATTAAATTGTTATACCCACTACAGAGATTGGATTCATTCATTTGTGATTCCGTGTGCAACAAAGTGAAATATTTATCGGTGACCTTTTACATACATATGTGACAGCGCATAGAGAAAGGGACCTAAGGGTAAAAAAATCAATTTTCACTTTTTTTTGATGTGGACAACATCTGAGCATCGAATGAGACCGATCCCATGCCCCAAAAGTGTTCCCTCCCAGAGATATGTGCGTTTTATGAAAGTAAAGTCGACGATTCTAAGCGCAAATAGAAAGGGACCTAATCTTTCAAATGGCTCTCCTGAACAAAACTTTTCATCAACTTTTCACTTTTTTTTTGATGTGGACAACATCTGAGCATCGAATGAGACCGATCCCATGTCCCAAAAGTGTTCCCTCCCAGAGATATGTGCGTTTTATGAAAGTGAAGTCGACGATTCTAAGCGCAAATAGAAAGGGACCTAGTCTTTAAAATGGCTCTCCTGAACAAAACTAGATTTTTACCTTAGGCCCCTTTCTATTTTGCGCGTCACATATATAGTTTCAATAGCAGTAAAATTCTAAGATACCTAGCCATGTGTCTGTTGAAATTACGGTAGAGGTCGCATGAATTGAATTGAATTAAAATTTTGCATGATTTGGGCTTATGGTCACAAACTGTTTGCAATTGTAAATAGGAGCAGGAGTTAAAAAATTCCCCTTTAAGGGACTAAAGGTACCTCGGTAAAAAAGTACATTCGCTTAATAATTCATAATGTTTTGTGGACAAGCATTGGTTAAACTGTGAAGTGTTAGTTAGAAAGCAAACGGCATAGTTGCTGGACTTTTTGGCTCATTTGACCCAAAAAAAACGTCCCAATTGGTCAAATGGTGCAATTAGTAGTCAATGTGGTTATACGTGACAGCGCATAGAGAAAGGAACCTAAGGGTAAAAAAATCAATTTTCATTTTTTTCTTTTTTTGAAATGGACAACATCTCAGCATCGAATGAGACCGATCACATGCCCCAAAGATGTTCCCTATCAGAGATATGCGCGTTTTATGAAAGCGAAGTCGACGATTCTACACCAAAGATACACGTATTTAAATCTTTAAAATAGCTCTCGTGAACAAAACTGGTTTTTACCCTTAGGTTCCTTTCTATTTTGCGCGTACACTCAAATTAAAGAATTTTTGCTACTTATTCTAATATAGAGTAGTTTTGGTTGAGATTAGAGATGGACGCTGTGTACAAATGGGCCCAAAAACGTACACATTTTTGTACCGTCTACCACAGGATGGATGGTATACTAAATTTATTCATTTCGTTTGCAACACCACGAAAAATTGATCGGAGACCCTTAATGTATATATGTGATGCGCAAAATAGAAAGGGACCTAAGGGTAAAACCCAGTTTTGTTCAGGAGAGCCATTTTAAAGATTTAAATACGTGTAAAAAAGTGAAAATTGATTTTTTTACCGTTAGGTCCCTTTCTCTATGCGCTGTCACATATAGAGTGATCCATCTATTTAGAGTGGTTCATTCAGAGCAAAAAAAAATATAAAAATTCAAATCAATTGGGAAATCTTTATTGGTAATTTGAAAGAACATTTTATGGCATTTATATTTTTAAAAAAATTTTCTTTAAATGTTGGCCGCAACTGCGCCTCAAGGCTTCCATTCTGAGGGTCCAACTTCGGATGACTCGTTCGAGCATTTCGACCGGTATGGCTTTAATGACACGCGTAATGTTGGCTTCCAAAACCTGAATCGTAGCTGGTTTATCAGCCTAGACTTTGGACTTTACTTAACCCCAAAAAAATATCTAAAGGTGTGATATCACTCGCTCTAGGCGGCCAACTCACCTGTCCAAAACGTGAAATTAGCTGCTTTTCGAAATCACCTCTCAATAGATTCATTGTTGGAGCAGCTGTATGGCAAGTGACACCTTCCTGTTCAAACCAAGTGTCGTCAAGATTACGGGCTTCAATTTCAAGTAGCATAACGATCGATATCATGGCGCGATAGCGAGCACCATTCACGGTTACGTTCCGGCCATCATCATTTTTGAAAATTTTTTTGCACCGCTGATTCCACCAGCTTATAAACCGCACCAAACCGTGGTTTTCTCTGTGTATAATGGCACCTCTTGAACCACATCTTGTTTCTCTTCACCTCAAATGCGGCAATTTTGTTTATTTACTTTGCCGTTGAGCCAGAAATGGGTCTCATCACTGCACAAAATTTTGGTCGAAAACAGCGGATCTTCCCGTTTCTCACCATAATAGAGTTGCCAACATTTGAAAGTAAATATTTTCAAAAAATAAATGCTACGAGCACAATCGGTACAGGGGGAAAAGTTTCCTTTTAAGGAACTAAATGTAATTTGGCATTTGCTGAGCAAATCATAAGTTTTTGTTAACGGAAAATAGTTGAATGATTGGTACTGTTAGTTGGGATACACTAAATACCTCAAATAATAGTATTGTTGCTGAACTCATGAGCCCAAAAAACGTCCCGCATGTTTAAAACGTGCTATTAATAATCAATATGGACATGCGGGTGTTTAAATTAAAGGAAATTTTGCTGCCAATCTAAAAATAGAGAAAGTTTTTAGTTTTGGCTGACATTATGGACGGACGCTTATGCCGAACGAGCTCAAAAAAGACACCATTTTTTGGGCCCATATGGACCAAATTGGCACAAATCTTAAATGAAGGTACATATTTGGATTTGTTAGAATCAGTTCACTGTTTCTGAATTCCCGCATGTCCCCGAACATTAGGAGGACAGACTGTAGCTTTTTCGTTTGGACTAAATCGTGCTTTCAAGGCGAATGGAAAATCAATGACGATCAATTATCTACTCCATAAGGTCGCAGATAATTATTTGAAGTTGTTACAATCGGAATGACAAATTTATATACTCCCATGCCTTGGTGGAGAGTGTAAGCTCAGACAAAAAAAATATTAAAACCATAATTAATTGGTTTTGGTTATTGACTCAAAGGCAGACTTTTTCGAAACTAGCCATGGATATCTGTATTCCTTCATTGACTCAAGTCAAAGTACTTATGTACGTATTAGTTGCATACACTTTAATAAGAACTTACCTTTTCTATGTATCCTTCGAACTGTGCGTGAACAACCCAGCGGCACGAAGGAAGATGCTCTGCAAGGCCTTTACGAAAGCTTCCTTAGGAGCTCCAAGGCATTTCAAAGTAAAACAAGATTAAAATGCAGAGCACTGACATTCTAATTAAAGGCCTTGCGAAATTGGCCCTTGAGATGGCCTATAAAGAAAATAAAAATATATGAAAATAAAATAGATACAAAAGGTCGGAATACTCTTTGTTTATCTACAATTATAGAAGAAAATATTAATGTTAAATTAAACATTTTTTCTTTGAGTTTTTTTTTTTAATTTGTTGTAATCATTTGTTGTTATTAGTTTTGAAAGAGTGAATTACTCCTCAAGCTAATAGATCAGGTTTTTTTTTGTTGTTTATCATAGAGGGAAGGAAAAGTAAGTCAGCGAAGTTAAAGCAAACACATCACCGTCTGGTGTGGGCGACTTTTCAATACCTTTATGTTTGCTGCAGACATGGCCTCTACGAGGGCGACCGCAAAACTAACTGGCCTGGCACATTTTCTGTTTTACTAGCAACTTTTTTTTGTTTTTTGTTTTTTTAAAAGCAATCTTTTATAAGCCATCTGTCAAAATTTCCGAAATATTTAATGATTATTTTCTTTGTTACAGGTGATTGAAATAAACAAGTTTTATAATTTTTGAAAAATGAAAAATAAAGAGTTTCGTGCGGTAATTAATCACTTTTATATGAAAGGTTATACGCCATATTTAATCAAAGATGAATTGGATTCTGTTCATGGTAATAATGCACCATCATACTCCACCGTAAAATCCTGGGTTCAACAATTTAAAATGGGTCGTTCAAGTACGGAAGATGAACAACGCTCTGGAAGACCGAAAACTGTCACTGCTATTGAAAACATTACAAAAATATTTAATGAAGTGACTAAAGATAGACGAATAAAACTCAGAGAACTTGTTGATATTGTTAAAATACACGAATCACAAGTTTGGAGTATTTTACATGATGAACTCCACATGAAAAAGCTATCCGCCGCGTTTGCTGACTGCCCAAAAAATCGTCCGTTGATGAAACATGGATCCATCACTACATCCCAGAATGCAAAGAACAGTCAAAACAATGGATAGAAGCTGGTAAAAGTGGTCCCAAGAAGGCGAAAACTGTTAAGTCAGCAGGAAAAGTAATGGCCTCAGTATTTTGGGTTGCAAGGGGTATAATATGTATTGATTATCTTGAGAAAGGAAAAACTATAAATAGTGAATAAAATTGTGCATTATTGGATCGGTTGAGTGAAGAAATCAAGATAAAACGACCGCATTTAGAAAAAAAAGTTATTTTTCAACAAGACAATGCTCCTTCACACACTGCATTTTTAACTCAACAAAAACTGGTCGAATTACGATTTGAAATTGCTCCGCATCCACCATATAGTCCAGATTTAGCTCCTTCTGATTATTTCTTGTTTCCAAATTTAAAAAAAATTCTCGGTGGCAAAAAATGTTCGTCCAATAGCGAGGTTACTGCTGAAACTGATGCTTATTTTAAAGGTCTTGAAAAATCTTATTTTTCGGATGGAATTAAAAAACTTGAAAAATGTTTGATGAAGTGTATTGAGTTGGAAGGAGATTATGTTGAAAAATAAATAATAATAATTCCAAAAAAACGGTTGTTTTTATGTTAGGGCAGTTTCTTTTGTGGTCGCCCTCGTACTCGTTTAACGATCTTTACATACGAAACTTTTTATTTATTTTTCAACCCTCCACCATAGAATCCTATGTACCTATACTTATACATACTAGATTTGTCGATCTAGTCATGATCGCATCTCCTAGTTTAGCTATGACTTTGAAAGGATTATGATCATATTCTGGGATTGTAAATGGATGAAATCTTAAGACGACTAAATTTACCCTAAAAAATACACTGTGGATAAATCATTGCTTTACTGGATTAAATTAAGAAGCACTTCACACGTTAAAATGGGGTATTGGTTGCAGGACACTTCGGCTCCAGTGGCCGATGAACGGTCCATATTACCCTAAGACCGTTTACTGATAAATATGAACGTATTGTCATTCACAGTTAATATCAATACAACTATGTATATACATCGAAATTTGGGGCTAAGGTTTGAGTATCCTACGGGTACAAAAATGGACCATATCGTCAAAACCTGTGACTCTCGATTAAAGTAAATTTTACTACAAATCCATATAAAGATGCTTTTTGAAGAGTTGTCTGGTAAAGGGTATACTTATATACTATACGAACCAAATGACGTTTTTATTTGTTTTAGTTTTCCTTCGCTGGAATTTGAACCAAGATGTCGTTGCTAATACTGCATACAGCACTAGGCGATTGAAAATTCAAAAATTGACTATACTGACAAACTGATAATGTCATCTATATCAACTTTATACCAATGGCAGCAGTTTATGGAACAAAAGTTCTTTGAAATTAAACTCAAATGTAGTAGTGTGATTGCGTTATATTTGGTCGGAATCTCACAATCAGCTATTGTTCGAGAGCTTAGCCAGGTTGATGTGAATAAAATGTGTGCGATTCGCACCATAAATCATTATGCTAGATACACACGTGGCTGCCGTTGCAGCAATTCAGCCATTTTGAATCGAACATTGCTTCGTGTGTAGCTGTGTTGCCACGAGTTTTGGGAACAAAAAAAAAAATGCTGCAACATGTTGCTATTGACGGTTGCCTCGCTTGACGGTTGTGTACCTAGTAATATAATGATACAGGCAGTATTGCCAAACGATATGGAGGTGGACGGAAGAAAACCGAAACTTTACTTCAAATGGCTCGGAATGTGAAAGCTTGACTTCAACTAAAAACCATGTCGTAGTGGTAATCAAAAGACCAAAGAACTAAAAAAAATATCTCAGCGACACATCCGACGCATATTCTATAATAAACTCACTGTAAAGCCTAATTAGTTCCAAAAGGCACACGATCTTACACCAAAGCAAAAATTGCTATTGAACAGTTCATTAACACTCAGGTTCAACACCATGTACGAACATCTAAAATTTTTCCACCTTATAAATCCCGGCGACTTACAAGTAAAATATTTAAATCTTATATATATCTTATATATCTTTTCTTTATTAATAAAATGTAAAAAAATAGTGGTGCAAATTCAATAAATGTTCACGAAGAACAAAGGGAGTCTTCAAATTCTCTCCACTTTACTCGATCATTATCTAGGATCTTTACTTGGTTCCTAGTCATATAACGAGATTAACATTAATTTCTCATCACACGTTTAGCCCTGTGGCTTCCAGTCCACTGCATGTCGTTTTTGTTGTTGTTGTAACAACAATATATTTTGAAGTCCTGTTCGTCTATGGGCGATCTGCTTCGCTATCAAGGTGGAGAAAAGGCGCCATTTGAACTGGAAAATCGTTGACCACGCATTTTTTTCTTGCTGTGCGGGAATAAAAAGAAGTCATTAGGTGCCAAGTCAGGGCTATACGGCGGATGGCCCATCAATTCGACGTTTTGGCCGGTCAAAAAGGCGCTGGTTTGAGCCGATGTGTGACAGCTCGCATTCTCATGGCGCACGATGATTCGTCTTCTCTTGTTTTTTTTCGAATTTCTCCGAAGAGATCAGGCAAACAAATTGTAGTGTACCACTCAGAATTGAGCATCCTACGTTGCTCATGCGGAACAGTCGCCACATGACCAGTTTTACCAAAGAAACAGGCGACCATTTGCCTCAAAGTTCTTCTCCCACGAACAACTTTCGTTGAATTTGCCTCGTCTTCGAAGACCCTCACGGTCGATTGATGTTTTGTTTCGGGTGTCTGTCATTGTTTTTGAAAAAAGTCTCAATAAAATAAACTAAACTAAAAAAACTAAACTTCGGGTGACGATCTTATAAAAGTCTTTTGAAGCACCGCGATCGTAGTTGTTCAAAATTACTTTGCACCAATCGACACGAGCGTTTTTGAGCGATTGTCAAATATCGAATGCAATATCGAATGTATGCTGGTTGAAGAAATCTCAAAGGATGCCCCTATCTCACGGTATGTCACGTGACGATTTTGCATTAGCAGTTCATGCACGGCATCAATGCTCTCGGGCACAAAGGCCGTTTTTAGACGACCTTCGTCTTTGAGCGAGCGTCGGCCAAGATTGAATTCATTACATCAGATTTTCCTGTGCTATAGGATGGTGCTTCATCGCCATACAAAGATTTTCAAAGAAGTTCATCGATGCACTCTTGTCGTGATAATCCACGTCGAAAGTTGTGAAAAATGATCGCACGAAAATGTTCACGAGTTAATTCCATTTATTTGCCAAATTGATTTTTTCAAGTCACTTTAAACAACACAAATGATGGTCGTACGTCAATACCTTCTGAGTACGTTTATACTAAAAATGTCAAACTTTCCAATAGAAATGTCAAATGGCGCCAGGCAATTGACAGTTATATATATAGCAACCCTCGTATTCCAAGATTGTATATGTCAACTTTTCTTCAATTAAATGCAGGTCCACTTGTTAATTTTGCTTCAAATCTAATGGTACGACCCATTTTTTATGCATATGTGACAGCTCATAGAGAAAGGGACCTAAGGGTAAAAAAAAAATCAATTTTCACTTTTTTTTGATGTGGACAACATCTGAGCATCGAATGAGACCGATCCCATGCCCCAAAAGTGTTCCCTCCCAGAGATATGCGCGTTTTATGAAAGTGATGGTACACCAAAGATACACGCATTTAAATCTTTAAAATGGCTCTCCTGAACAAAACGGTTTTTTACCCTTAGGTCCCTTTCTATTTTGAGCGTCACATATGCTGAATTGAATATTCTGTCTTTGATTTAAGCAAATCTTGCATCGATGCAGCGTTTTCTTTTGTTTAATAAGAATAATTGTCAGTTGTTCGGCTTCTTTGTCATCATTATTTTCTATTGCAGCTTGAATCTTAATGTTTGTCTCATCTCAAATCTTGCAAGTGTTAGATTTGGGGACTTTTAAACCTATATTATACTCGGTGCAAAATATTTTCCGATAGGCGTTTTCTCTTGCTGGATTAATTTAATTTTCTTCACACCAAGATACATAGCTTTCTCTGTAGAAACTGGCAATGGTCATATCGTGGCTCAAAAAGTTCTATGGCTGTTATTGACTCCGCTGTTACTCTGGTATTTTTGAATCATATGAAATGAGTCTAGGTCCTGAGAAATGACAATGTCTGAGAAAGACAAATTTCCAGTTTCTGAAAAAATCAAAATTTTCAATGAAGACAACATTTGTAGAGGTTATGCAAATGTACTACTATGAGTTCGTATTGGCCTTAACCCGAAGAACCCAGTGACCTATAATGACAAATGTTAAGCTTCTCAACACTTCTGATCCACTCTGATTTTATTACAACCGATTGCGTAAAATCCGCCACTGTGCCACAGTGTTGGGGCGTACAATAAAAGTCGCAGAAGAGCCTCAACGACAACAACAACATGGCAGCTGAAAAGATTTGCTGTTCAGTTAGCGTTTTTTTCTCCTTTTCTCGCTGTTTGTGGAAAATGAAACAAAAGGAACCTCATTTGAAAATAATGATAAACAAAGTCATCCTTTTATGTGTCAGTGCTCGTTATGATACGCAAATACCCACACATTCACACGAACATGCATAAGTACGAGTATATATGAACGTGCAAATTAATTAGCATAGTGTTTGCACTAGAGAATACATGTATGTACCACCATTATGTATCTGTACATTTATACATATATATCACAGTAGTCGCATATATTCAGGGAGACCGTTGTCTATTGTTTCTATGTATTTAAGAGTCAGTCTACATGTACAGGGGGTATATATAAGTAGTTCTCAAAAAAACACAAGTGGCCGTGCCGAAGCATTTATGCCCTTCATGATGGATTAGGGTACACTATGAAAATTTTGTCAAGGGGTCGTAATAGCGGTCATTTTTCTATTATGGTGTGTTTCTTTCCATACCAATATCATACTTATATATACCAACCTCTATTGTCATACCGCTATTTTTTCAATTCAGAGTATGCATAGTATTTTTTCGATTCATAGTTCAGGATCCTATGGACCAATTCCTTTTGCTAATTTTTAACATATAGTCTATAATTATATGCTACTCATTGATTTTGTTCAGTTCAAATTTTATAACGTTCGGGTCATTACTTCGCCATAAATTCAATTTTAAAAAGGGGCGTGAACCCCACTTTGTTAACCAGGGTTTGTTTAGTTCTATGCCAATAACATATGTTCCAAATAACATAGTAATATCTCAAACAGTATACGAGTATTACAAATCGTCTTTCTAAGTTCAGTCTAGTATGGACAGGGCCACGCCCTTTTGACTAATTTTCACACAATACAATCTATATTAAAATCCTAATATTTGATTTCATTCAGTTCAAAATATATAACGATCGGTGCGCTACTTAGACCATTAATGCGATTTTTGAAAGCGGGCGTGGCACCGCCTCCTTTTCCTCCTGGATGTGTTTGTAATAATAATATCATATGCTCCAAAAATCATCGTCATATTTTTATTAGTTCATGAGGTATAGCTTTTTAAATACAGGGTTGTGCCACGCCCCTTGTGCAATTTTACTTAAGGGTGGTTAAATGTTAAGGGCCGATGTTGTTGTGAACCGCACCTAAACGCCATGTTTTTTTCTGCATTTCATTTGATTTTTCTCAATTTCAGACTAACTCAATTTGAACAATGGGAAGATACACAAGCGAACAACGAGTTCAAGTTATTCAGGCTTATAATGAAAATCAATTTTCGAAGAAAATCATTTTCAGTGATGAGGCACATTTTCACCTCAGTGGATTCGTCAATAAGCAGAATTGCCGTATTTGGGCGAATGATAATCCAAGAGTGGTTGTCGAAAAAACAATTCACCCACAAAGAGTGACTGTTTGTTGCGGTTAATGGGCTGGCGGAATCATCGGGCCGTATTTTTTCTAAAATGAGGCCGGTCATGCAGTTACTGTGAATGGTGTTCGATATCGTTACTTTTTATGGCCCGCATTAGAAGATATGGATGTGGACAATGTGTGGTTTCAACAGGACGATGCCACTTGCCACACAGCTAGCGAAACAATGGCGCTTTTGCGCCACAAATCAACAACGGCCCTTAAAATGTAACCACCCGGTACAACATAATCTAGAAACTTTGCCTAGTCATTGGTTTTATCATATTAAAGTTTGTTATGATCGGTTCATAAGTTGGCCATAAATGCCATTTTTAAAGGAGGCGGGTCACCGTCCACTTGAGGGGAAAATTTTTACCTCTTAAGCGATCTGATTTAATATCAATATCAGTTTTAATATCAACCGTTTCAGTCTATCAACCCAAGTTTCTGGATAATTTCAGCCACCTAGCTTCAATAATGCGACCTGTAGTTTGCATTCTACAGACAGACAGACGGACAAGTCTAGATTATCTTAGAATTTTACCACGACTTAGAATATACAGTTGTACTTTATGGCGTCTCGGACCAGTATTTCGATGTGTTGCATACGGAATAACGAAATGAATAAACGCTCAATTCTATTATGGAGGGTATAGAAGTATAAATGAATATTGTTCAAAACTAGAGTGGGAGAGAAGAAAACACCCTCCAGGGTTGCCAAAACTGTGCGCCCAAGAACCAACCTAAATCCAATTTAATAACGGACTAATAGCGTTTTCGGACCGCATTAAAACTTATCTTTCAAGTAGTTTCATTTCAGCGCAAACCGCCGGAAAATATGTAGTATTGTTTTCCCTGTGGAATCGCACGATGTTAATTATAAAAAAAAACAAATATATTTGAACGCCAATTTTTGTCATCATAACGCTCTGCTCAATTGTGTACCTCTCCATGGTTGAATTTATGAAACACTGAAATACACAAAGAAATGCGAATTAACTTGTTTAAAAAACTTGACGTTAAGTTGTGACTCATAATTAACATCCTGCATTGAATTGGTTAGACCACCCTTAGTATCGCAGCAAATATTTGTAACAACTCACCCAACTTTAAGTGAACCGATCGACATAGAATTACAAGTTGATAAGATAAATAAATGTCTGTCCGTCTAACTGTTTTCTATTAAAAGCTTTAAATTTAATTACTGGTTTTCGCGTGAAAAGCCCTTTTTTAATTTTTTTGCTGTTGGGGCCGGGCTGTATATGATGTATTCCAAAATGACTGTAGTTAAGTGCATCAAAATGCAGCTTTTACGCTTAGATATAACAAACGCCACAGCCAGAAACGCGTTGGTTGATAATGATCTCGGAAAGCACAAACAGAGAAGACCGACCCCGTTTTGGGGTCGGAGGAAGTACGTCCCAGACAGTACATAACAATTACACTATTTTTGAGCAAGCCAGGCCCAACATGAGGATGTGGAGCCAGTCTAAGTAAGTAAGTGAGTTAGGGAAGGTACTGACAGATGGTCAGTACCTCAAATTTTCTCAAATCGTAGCATTAATGTTATTTTCGGACTAGTGACAATGTTTTATTGTTTCTTATGTATTGTTAACCCATATTATATATATATCGTTGAACTAAATTGTCTGGCTGGCGGTCATTAACAAATTTAAAAAAAAAAACTGGCCATGGTGTTGTCTTGTAATTTCTTTTTTTTCTAATTTTCAACATTTTGATCGTCTTCGACGATCATCCCTAGAAAATATAAACTAAAACACGAAAACGGATTAAAGTACAAAAATAAACGACACAATTTTGACAATCGTAATTACATTTTTTACACAAAACTATTGTATGCTTTAAAATGTAATTATTTAAACAATTTTGTCGATTAAGGGCGCTCTTAGGCCTTAAACTTCAATAAAGCCAAATCGTTAAATTAATGTCATAATCAGATTCTTTAGAAAATTTAATTGTTTCTGACCCACATGTCAATGTTAGAAGGGGCATATTTTGCTCTGCTTTAAGCCGTCAAGGCCTCAAATTTCTTCGAATTGTAAAATTGTTGTGATGTTCTGATTCATTACGAAATTTTAATATTTTTTAATAACTATATGTCCATAGTACAAGAAGGCCAATTTTTGGGTTCCTGGGTCTGTAAAGTCCGAATACCAAATTGGTCCAAATCTTAAATATAGGTACACATTTGGATTTAAGAAAAGATTTTACCGTTTCTTGGCAGCTATATGTCCCTAAACAATAAAAGATTGTTTTTGGGCCCCTTAGCAACGTCCATTTATGCGAAGGTTAAGGAAGCTGAATGAACACCACTTCCACATAAAGCTGATTTAAAACCTAATTAATTAATTAACACAGCAAAAATGTCGAAAGTGAAAGATAAGATCAGAATTTTTTTTATCACTCAAAAGGGGTTTTTTCCTTATTGCCGCTTTTGGTCCATTTTCAATATCAAACGATCGCCAACTGTATGGTAAGTTTGAAAACGCTAGCTCTTTTCGTTTGGACTAAATTGTGTTTTTTACAGACGGACTTGGCTGGATCATCTTAATACTTAATATGGTAGCAGATAAGTATATCGAAGTTTTACAAACGGAATGACAATGACAAAAAAACACCTGCTTTTAGGCATACAATGTCTAGTAAAATACTTCATTGGGTCGAAAATACGTATTTCGAAACGTTTTAAAATAACTTCGACAACTTTTAACTCTTACGATCCCAGGTTTTTATGCAACCATTTTGTTGTTGGCATCCCTATAATACTTCAGAAGACACTGACGTTGTTGCAGCGAATATGCACTTACCGTGGAATGGGTGGTGGCATAATGTTAGTAATTATGCAAAAAGGCACGAATATTTTTTTACTTGCAGTGAAATGTTCAAACTGCGTGTGTATGTGTATAACATGTATTATATGCATGTATGCGTTGCTTCTTAAAGGCTCGCATAGTAGTAATGCTGAGTTTCATTGAAACTTTTATGCGGTAGGCGACACGGCTGCTGTGTCAGACTTGGCCTTTTTCATTAAAAATTCCTTGCCTTCTTGCGTACACACTTTTGTGCAAAGCAAAAAACCATGGAAATAAGTTTGTTGTCTCTTTAATGTATTTGTAATCGGATATGAATGTGTAGCCAACTACACACAGAGAAAATATATGGTTACTATATGGTCACGACAACAATAATGTGTTCTCTGCAATTCAAATATGTTAGTCGCAGCCATAGTATTGTTTTTTGAATTTTATTTTGACAATGGTATGATTGCCGCAATAATAATATTGTTGAAACATCTCAATAGTATTATATTTAGTATTTTATTATAGTATACTATAAGTATAGTTATTGCAACAATATTATTATGATTGATACAGCAAAAGAATTGTTTTTAATGTTTTATGCTCACAATTATATGATTACGGCAATCAAACGTATGATTGTAATTCTTATAAATTTAAGTATGGTTTGAGTAACAATTTTACTGTTACGAATATTACAATATAATATTAAGGTTTGCACGTAAATTAAAATTTTTCAGAACAAAATGCTTTGGATTGTAGGAATGAAAAATTTAAATAGTGATTGTAACCGCATATTTTTTATTGTTAAATAAGTCCCTCCTATTATTTTGAACTTAATGTATTTTTAAATTATTAACTTAATATAAATCTATTGTTGAATAACAACATAAATTAATACTAATAAATAATTTTGGAGATCAAAGTATGGCTAAGTGCGTGCGAATCATAGTATGGTGGTGGGGATCATATTATGGTTGTGTGTGAATCATACTATTGTAGTGAGGATTATAATATTGTACTGACACAACCATATATCAACAATATGTAGAATGATGCTCTTCGAATATTGTTACCCTAGCCATACTTTTTTTTCATCGTGTATGAATAACGCTACTACGAGGGTTGCTATATATGTTTCTGGCTTAGGCAACACCAAGTGTTCCCTGGCGCAATCTGACATTTATATAGGAAAGTTTGGCATTTTTTAGCATAAACGTACGGCCATCATTTCTGTTGTTTACAGTGACTTGAAAAAATCAATTTGGCAAAAAAATGGAATTAACTCGTGAACATTTTCGTGCGATCATTTATCACAACTTTCGACGTGGATTACCACGACAAGAGTGCATCGACGAACTTAAATCTTTGTACGGCGATGAAGCACCATCCTGATAAACTGGTTTAATGAATGCAATCGGGGCCGACGCTCGCTCAAAGACGAAGGTCGTAAAGGTCGTCCAAAAACGGCCGTTGTCACAGAGAACATGTGACACACATTGTGAGATAGAGGCATCCTTGGGCATTTCTTCCACCAGCATACATTCGATATTATATGAACACCTGGCCGTAAACAAAGTATCTTCTCGTTGAAACCCGCACAATTTGACAATCGCTTAAAGAAAGGCTCGTGTCGATTGGATGTAGTGCTTGAAAAGACGTTTATAAGATCGTCACAGGAGACGAAACGTGGATCTATACGTATGAGCCCGAAACAAAACAGCAATCGACCGTGTGGGTGGGTCTTCAAAGGCGAGCCAAATATAACGAAAGTTGTTCGTGGAAGAAGCACTTCGAAGCAAATGGTCGCATGTTTCTTCGGCAAAACTGGTCATGTGGCGACTGTTCCGCTTGAGCAACGTAGGAGGTCAATTCTGAGTGGTTCACCACAATTTGTTTGCCTGAAGTCTTCGGAGAAATTTGGTCCGCCGTACAGCCCTGACTTGGCACTCAATGACTTCTGTTTATTCCCGCACATCAAGAAAAAAATGCGTGATCAACGATTTTCGTCGCGAGAAGAGGCTGCTGAAGCGTTCAAAAACCATGTTTTAGAGGTGTCTCAATCGGAGTGGAAAAAGTGCTTATACATTTGGTTTGAAATATTTGGTGGAAAAAGTGCTTATACATTTGGTTTGAGCGCATGAAAAAGTGTATAAATCATTCTTTGAATACTTTGAAATAAAATAAAACCATTTTTGATGATAAATATTCGCATTTTCATTATTAGACCAGAAATATATATAGCAGCCTTCGTAGACTTGAAAACTACACGGAGGAAAAATGTTGAAAATTTCTGTTTTCGTTAGGAAACAGCTTAAGACACAATATTTGTCCATGGTACTGAACAACGGTTAATAAAGCTTAAGTCTATTGATCCGTCTTACATATACCCTCACCCATGTGTAAGGTGACCAATCTAGAGGTAGTTTTTCAAAATGGTTTATTTCACAGATAACGCATGAGTCGTGTTAAACTTTATTTTTTTTCTTTTCAGTTGTGTTTGCGATTTATGCGCGAATAGCCTGCGTGATCTGCCTGCGCGTAGCCGTTTCAGTGTTTCAGGGCTCTCCAAAAGCTTTTTGTTCAGTGACGAGGTCCATTTATGGCCCAACGGCATCGACAATAGCCGCATTTGCTGCAGAAAAGGTTAAGGAGGTGCCATTATAGCCAGAGAAAACCGCGGTTCTGTGCGGTTTATGGCCTGGTGGAATGATCGGTCCATATTTTTTTAAAAATAATGATGGCCGAAATGTAACCGTGAATGGTGCTCCCTATCGCTCCGTGATATCGGAAGGATTAAAGCCCGTAATCTTGACTCCACTTGGCATACAGCCGCTCAAACAATGGACCTTTTCAGAGGTCATTTTGAAGAGCAGCTAATTTCAAGTTTCGGACTGGTGAGTTGGCCACCTAGATCGTGTGATATCAAACCTTAAGAAATCTTTTCTTTGGGGCTACGTAAAGTCCAAAGTCTGTGCTGACAAACCAGCTACGATACAGGTTTTGATTGCCAACATTATTGAAATGCTCGAACGAATAATTCAAAATTGTACTCGCTGAATGGACACCCTGAGGCGTAGTTGTGGCAAACACTTGAAGGATATGTTATTAAAAAAATAAATGGCATAAAATGTCCTTTCGAGTAAACAATAAATATTTCCCACTTGATTTGAATTTTTATATTTGTTTTATTTTTTATATTTGTTTTACTTGCCGTCTTTTATTGCCTAAAGCCTTCCGATTTTATTGAAATCTTCAAACCATTGGTTTGTAGGGGAGGTACTAAAATGTGGCAAGACAATTTTACCATAGGCGAGTACAAAGATGAAATAAACATATTGCACAAAAACAAAATTCAAGCGAAATTTATGAAATACGAAAAAAGTTATATGGGTTTTGTAGGGGTTGTTTGTGTGGGAGTTGCAAGAAGGGCGGGACAGGGGCTCAATTACTCCATCTTATCTTCCCATTCATTTTCATTTGATTACTAATCAAGCAAGTAGCAAAGTTGAGCGTTATGGCCGATTGCTCTGGGGGTACCAGAATGGGCGTGTCATCTACTCTTTCATACGCGCGTATAAATTATGAAGTTCGCAATACGTATATGTGAATGTCAGCCACTAGGATACAACTTAAGTGGGTTCTAATATACACTGAAACTGATTTGTGTCGGAGGTATCAAAAGGGTCGAGGAATTCAATTATTTGCTACCAAGTTAACCTTAAAACTCAGTTCTTAAGTATTGATTTTGAGTAGGATCATATAACATTCAAGATATAGCATGAACAGCAAAAGTGTGCAGAATCATGAATTGCATAAGAGGTACCAGAACTGGCGTGTCAACCATGTTTTGCATATGCCGTTATTAAGATATTACTGTGTTTGCAATTTAAGCGAATTTTATGCACTAGGTGACAAGTTATGTGGTTTTAAATCTTCAGTGGGACTGGGTCATGTGTGTGGGAAGTACCAGAAGGTGCGTCGTTAGAAAGATTTTCTCCATTCTTAAGTATTGTTTTTTAGGGAAAGCGTAAAAATCGTGTTGAAGATACAAGACTACCAAAAAGATTGCGAAATGGTACATTTCGATGGGTTGCCCCAGAATTGGTGTGGCAATACTGTCACTTCTCTATCCCATAGACAGCTTTGGACAAATACGAGTATTACGAAATGAAAAACTCCAAATCTTTTCTAGAGATATCGCGCGAACCAGCCGCACAGACGGACATGGCTCAAATGGTCAAAACATATATGTGACAGCGCATAGAGAAAGGGACCTAAGGGTAAAAAAAATCAATTTTCACTTTTTTTTGATGTGGACAACATCTGAGCATCGAATGATACCCTTGCCCCAAAAGTGTTCCCTCCCCGAGATATGCGCGTTTTATGAAAGTGATGGTACACCAAAGATACACGTATTTAAATCTTTAAAATGGCTCTCCTGAACAAAACTGGATTTTACCCTTAGGTCCCTTTCTATTTTGCGCGTCACATATAGGTTCTAAAATGTTATTTTCCGATACGTTCCACTTTTGCGGTACCAAATGAGATATACCCCCTTTCCCAGTAGGTTGGGGGTATAAAACTATTTTCTTAACACAGAAAAGGCGTTGAGATGAGAAAGATCCTAACTGATAAGCAATTGGTTGTAATGGGTGATCCATCTAGAGGTAGTTTTTCAGAACAAAAAATAATATAAAAATTTAAATCAAGTGTGTAATCTTTATTGGTAATTTGAAAAGACATTTAATGGCATTTATTTTCTGAAAATAATTACCTTAAAATGTTGGCAATTGTATTATGGAAATGAGCATTCGGTGAGAAACGGGAGATCCGCTGTTTTGGAACAAAATTTTGTTCAGTAATGATGCCCAGTTCTGGCTCAACGGCAAAGTCAATAAACAAAATTGCCGCATTTGGGCTGAAGAGCAACCAGAAGAGGTTCAGAAGGTTCCATTATACCCAGAGAAAACCACGGTTTGGTGCGATTTATAGGCTGGTTAAATCATCGGTCCATATATTTTCAAAAATGATGAATGCCGGCACGTATCCGTGAAAGGTGCTCGCTACCGCACCATGATATCTGACTTTTTGCTACCTGAAATTGAAGCCCGTAACCTTGACGACACTTGGATTCAACAGGACGGTGCTACTTGCCATATAGCTGCTCAAACAATGGATCTATTGAGAGGTCATTTTGAAAAGCAGCTAATTTCACGTTTTGGATAGGTGAGTTGGCCGTCTAGATCGAGTGATATCCCACCTTTACGTAAAGTCCAAAGTCTATGCTGACAAACCAGCTACGATTCAGGTTTTGGAAGCCAACATTATGCGTGTCATTAAAGCCATACCGGTCGAAATGCTCAAATGAATCATCCAAAATTGGACCATCGGAATGGAAAGCCAGAGGCGTAGTTGCGGCCAACATTTCAAGGAAATTATATTCAAAAAATAAATGCCATCAAATGTCCTTTCAAATTACCAATAAAGATTCCACACTTGATTTGAATTTTTATATATTTTTGTTCTGAAAAAATACCTGTATATAGATCACCCTATACTTTTATACATATACTCTGAAAACCTTGAATATGAAACTAACTAACTGTTACTGAGATGAAAAACTTTTCAATAGTAAACATTTAAAGTTCGTTTTGGTCCATAGGTTGAGTAAGGGCCGTGCTGTTTAGTGACAAAAACATGTCGCATATATCCGTATAAAAATCGTTTAACGATTTTAGACGAAAGTGACATTGTCCAGTAGTAAAAGTGCTTCGGTAACAAAATGTTATCTTTTAGGTAAAGTCCTGCTTGCTTAACAATTGATTTTTTTAAACCATTGTTTTAGCATTTGCTCGGTCATCTAAGCATTCTTGCTTTGACCATAATCTGACGGCAGTTTCACTTTTTTAAATGCTCTTGGACTTTTTACTTTTCCGATCATCAACAGCTTTAGTTTATGGTCCCTGTTGCATTACAGCAGACCTAAAAGTTCCACTCTCTTTGACAATCTTACGTCCAGCTGCAGATTTCTCAGAATGCAACGCAAGCGTTTTTTCTGGCAACTTTATTTAGAATATAGCAGTCTTGGCGGCACTGTAGACTTGAGAATATGTTATGCCCATTTGAGCAACTTTGCGTGTAACTTTTCAATATTGTTGGAGAGTTTCTCGCCAGCTGTTTTGAGAAATGTAATGTGCCAATTTCGTAAGAATTTCCTTCATCTCATCAATCGTTAAAAAGTTATGCTTTTGCTTAACTTTTGGTGGCATAATGAATGAAACAAGATATTTCCAAAACTGTACATTCAAAGATATCCCTAAATGTTATGCAAACAATAACTGGCACTATTTTGCCACTTTGCCACAAAACGTTATAAATTGTACAGAAATATCACCGTAATTAAAAAAATTAATGGAAATACATCAAAAACTCAAATAAAATCAAAATAAGCAAATAAAAAAAATTTCAGTATTGTTGAGAAAAAAAAAATAAGCGCGATGTTCGGATTACAGAATCTACAATAGACAAAAAGTAAGTGTCCAGATTACCGCAATGTCCGAATTTTATAGATGGCAATGTAATTAAATAAAGGATGAAACAACTACTACAAACACACGATGTTAATTGTTAAGAGAACAAAATGTTTTCAGAGAATTATCTTAATATTTTTTATTATGATAGAAGGATCTATGACAATTATATGCCACTGTTATTTATGCTAATGTTACCAAAATGCTATTAAGTTGCGTTTAAATTTTGCTTCCAAAACCAGCGAAAAGGCCAAAGTCGGATGTGCAGAAAAGCCAATTCAAAACCTACTTTAAACCCGTTGAGGGGCTCTAAATTTACCAAGATATTACAAGTAATTCAATTTTAAAAGTTGTAAGCAAAAGTTTTATTGCATTGTTTTATTGGTAAAACTTTTAGTAAAACCTTCTAAAATTGTTTTACATTCTTCTCTTCTCAGTTGGTGGAGCTTATACCTATCTTATCTGCATTGTTTTGTATCTATAAATTCGACTAAATGTAATCCCTACATAGCCACGTCTGGCATGCCGCAGCTTAGTATATTAGGACCTCTTTTTAAACTGTTTTTAATGATATTTCCTCGTGGTTTCTGTTTTAAAATTTATTACTTATGCTGATGATATAAAGCTCTTCTCTAATTTACTAAGTAAAGGCTGGTCTAACTAAAACGTACGATGTAAATTGTAAATAAAAAATAGCTTTCAGTGCGATGATAGAGCGATCTATTACAATAATGTGTGAAACAAAATATCGGCCAAATACTTGCCACGGCTTCGGAAGATACCCCTATACCCCTATCCGATGATTTGGTTTACGAAACATACGAGGTCGTCCGCAAAAGTAACTGGCCTAACATAAAAAGAACCGTTTTTTTGGGAATTATTATTATTTATTTTTCAACATAATCTCCTTCCAACTCAATACACTTCATCAAACTTTTTTCAAGTTTTTTAATTCCATCCGAAAAATAAGATTTTTCAAGACCCTCAAAATATGCCTCAGTTTCAGCAATAACCTCGCTATTGGACGAAAATTTTTTGCCACCGAGAAATTTTTTTGAATTTGGAAACAAGAAATAAATAGAAGGAGCTAAATCTGGACTATATGGTGGATGCGGAACAATTTCAAATCGCAATTCGGCCAGTTTTTGTTGAGTTAAAAATGCAGTGTGTGAAGGAGCATTATCTTGATGAAAAAGAACTTTTTTTTCTAAATGCGGTCGTTTTATCTTGATTTCTTCACTCAACCGATCCAATAATGCACAATAATATTCACTATTTATAGTTTTTCTTTCTCAAGATAATCAATAAATATTATACCCCTTGCATCCCAAAATACTGTGGTCATTACTTTTCCTGCTGACTTTCGCCTTCTTGGGACCACTATTACCAGCTTCTATCCATTGTTTTGACTGTTCTTTGCATTCTGGGATATAGTGCATTCTGGGATATGTTTCATCAACAGTTATGAATCGGCGCAATAACTCTATTGGATTACGTTGATAAAGATCCTCGGAATTGGTCCAACGGGCCAAAGTCAACAAACGCGGCAAGATAGCTTTTTCATGTGGAGTTCATCATGTAAAATACTCCAAACTTGTTTTTCGTGTATTTTAACAATATCAGCAAGTTCTCTGAGCTTTATTCGTCACTTCATTAAATATTGTTCTAATGTTTTCAATAGTAGTAGCAGTTTTCGGTCTTCCAGAGCGTTGTTCATCTTCCGTACTTGAACGACCCATTTTAAATTGTTGAACCCAGGATTTCACGGTGGAGTATGATGGTGCATTATCACCATGAACAGAAACCAATTCATCTTTGATTAATTGTGGCGTATAAGCTTTCATATAAAAGTGAAAGAAGGGGACCTTCTTAGTTATCAGTGGGTCTAAATGGGACTGATTTTACATTTAGCCAAATTGTTGATTTTTAAAAAAATTGTTATTTAATACCTATATTTTCAAGCATATGCAGATGCATATTTTTGACCACAGACCATTTGTATGGTGACTATATCAAAAAAAGGTCTATATGTGACGCGCAAAATAGAAAGGGACCTATGGTTAAAAACCTGTTTTGTTCAGGAGAGCCATTTTAAAGATTAGGTCCCTTTCTATTTGCGCTTAGAATCGTCGACTTCGCTTTCATAAAACGCGCATATCTCTGGAAGGGAACACTTTTGGGACATGGGATCGGTCTCATTCGATGCTCAGATGTTGTCCACATCAAAAAAAGAAAAAAAAATGAAAATTGATGTTTTTACCCTTAGTTCCCTTTCTCTATGCGCTGTCACATATGGACTAAATTTGTTGTTGGCTTCAATAAACGAAAACCGAATTACTGAATAATCAAAAATGGGCAATCAAAAAAACGATAGTTTTTTGACACGCAAAAAACGATTACCCGTATTATTTAAACCGAATCGATTACATTAATAATTCTAAATATTGCAAACGAAATGACGACAAAAATATACACTCCATCCTTCAGTAGTGTTTGATTAATTTCATATCTACATTGATATTCATATCTCCATTTGAACTGTCGAATCTTTCTATGTTACAAAACCGCTGAGTGTGCACTATAGAAAATTACTGATATAAAATTTAGTGTCGTTTTTTAAGATTAGAAGAAAATGAGAGTTTAGCCATAACGATATTTCTATGTACTGGAATGAGAAACTGGTTCACCTTAGACTCAGCCCACCCACAGAAATGTAACATAAGTTGAAAAAAGCGAATATTCTATCTGAAATTTGCCTGCCCTTAAAATCCACTTTAAAGCTCACTCATTAAACCGTCAAATTCGTCGGCTTTTGTGTTCATTAAATTTTGCAAAATGCCTTTTTTGAATTTCCAAAAAATTACGTCGTGTCAGCTTTTTGCTTAGTTTGTACGTACACACATACATATGTGCAATAAATTGTTAAATAATTCAATTAAGTCACTCTAAACTGAACATGAACAGTTTTGTGATACGTACTCGTATGTACATAATCTCGATTGATTCAAGTGAGTACACACAGCAACAAATTGAATTTGTTTTAAAAATGCCACAAAATTCAGTTGAATAACTTTTTGGGTGACACAAAAATATACCGCAGCCGCAACACTCATGAACTGCGGCACAAAATCATAGAACACAACAAACAGCGCGTGAAAATGTGGTAAATGGCGCTGGACGAGAAAATGTATGCCCTACAAAGAGTGTGCCAAATGCATTAGGGGATTGATAAATCCAGTCGTAATTTCTCAGCTGAGTTTTTTGCGCTGATAAAAAGAAGAGCCCTGTAGTCATTCGAAAAAAGACCTTATTTACGTTTTAATAGCATCCCAAAGTCACGTCTGGTTTTTGTTATCCACCTTGTAGAGGACTTTTTTGTTGATGAAGGTTTGCGAAAGGTTTTGAGGCCAGTCAAATTATGGAGAAACTAAAGCCTATATTAATAAATGCATACAATAAATAACATTGAGTTTAATTTTTACAATAGTATGATTGCCGCAATATTAATATTGTTGATATGTAAAAATAGCATTATTGTCAAATTCAAAAATGAAAATATGGTTGTAGCAACAATATAAATATGGTTGGTGCGTGTTTTTTGGTTTTTATGTTAACAATAATATGATTACGGCAATCATACTGTATGATTGTAATATTTCTTCATTTGATTTCGAATCTAATGCAATAATAGTCCTTTTTATATGTAAATTACAATTTTTCAAACAAACTGCTTTGGCTTTGTGTTCTGAAATATTTTATTAAAATCTCTTACGTTGTTTTAAACTGTAGTTTTCTACTGTTGAATAAATCACTTCTGCCACTAGGGATTAGCCGCATGTTCGTCTATCGATGCATAAACTGTTTGAGGGGACTGGAGATGTAAAAGACCGCCACCGGTCGGGCCGCCCACGCTCTGTTCGAACACCGCATGTCATCAAAGCCGTTAAATGAAGAATTTACAGAAATCCGCTCCGAAAACAGAAAATCATGGCCCGTGAGATGAATATCACGCAAAAGTCCATGAGTCGAATCATTAAAAAAGACTTGAGACTTTCAAACGACGTACCGGACATTTATTGACTGCAGCTTTAAAAAAATAGGATTGAAAAATGCAAACGTCTCTTGGTGAAGCACGCTGAAAAATGTTGTTGCTTTAGTTCGAGCTGTGGCCAATTTTCCAATAGAAGAGGTTCGTGCATCTATTGACGATTGGCCAGTGCGACTTAAGGCGTGTGTAAACGCAACAGGCGGACATTTCGAATAAATAGATTCTTTTTGGATACAATATACATCAATAAATATATTAAAAAATATTTGGTCCAAAAACATTCAGTACTTTTTATTTGAGAGCATAAAACGTGTGTAACAGTATTTATGTCCCTACTATTCACACACAACCATACTATGATCCCTGAAACCATATTATTATTCACACTCAACCATACTATGATCCCCACAGCCAGATTATGATCATCATAACTATAGTAAGTTTTACGTAAAACCATATTATGATTCTCATAACCATAGCAAGACTTTCACACTACCAACATTTTTTTTAATGTTCGGTTGTTAAGTATATTATGTAAAAATACTTTAAACTTTTAATAATAGGAGTGCTGTATTTAACGGTAGAAAAAATTCAATTATCAAAAATATTTCAGTTTTACTAATCCAAAGTAGTTTGATTTGAAAAAATGTAATTTACATGTAAATTATTGCTATTAACCATTTTTCCGGTTTGTTTGCCGGAATCATGTCATTGGAAACATAAAACCCATGAAAACAATACTTTTGTCCCACCAACCATATTTATATAAATTTGGCAACATTCCAATTGTTACATTTCAACAATACGAGTATTAATATTGCCGCGACCATACTATTGTCAAAATGAAATTCAAAAAACAATACTACGGTTGCGACCACCAGACTTTAATTGCAGAGAACATACGATTGTTGCGTGACCATATATTTTCTCTGCGTGCAGAATCGAGTCAGAAATGTAAGGGTTTGAGCATTCGTATTTGGGGCATGCTCATGTGGCGGACACTATAAGTATATTACAAATAGGTAAAGTCGGGAGTGAGCGACTACAAGATACCCTTCACGACATTGTCTGAAGCTTGGGCATGATCGGACTTAATATAATGCTTCCGGAGCAGGAAGGACATATTTCGTGGGGCTAAATGGAACATAAATAAGAACAAATGGACTAGCCATGTGGTCTGTATGGTAAATCCAAAAGAGTGATTCATGAGCAAATTTCATTGTATATGTACATGGGCTTATCAATAATTCCGTGACTTTTCGAATAAAACACAGTTTTTTGTTCAACAAAAAATTTTTTTTTCGACATAATCTTCTTTTAGCTCAATACACTTAGTCCAACGCTCTCCAATTTTTGTATCCCGTCTACAAATAAGATTTTTCGAGATCCATAAAATAGGAAGTATTCGCAGTATGGCTTCAAGTATTAGTTTCACACTTCGTCGACTATACTTATACAGCACCAATGTAGTTTTACCTCGTTGGGTGAAAACAAAACTGGTCCATGGCTTAATTATGCCAAATATTTTGTACTGCCTAGAGATATATACTTTTAGGAACTACTCTAAGTAATATGAATATAATAAAGGCAGTGTTTTATAGAGTTATGCGCTATGTATATTCTGTTTAACCGTATGCACACATATCGCCGTTTGTGAATGACTTTTTAGGTTGTTCCTTTGTGGAATTTGTGCACCTTCGGTTGCTATACTTTTTTACAAGATATACAAAATTCAGCCTCCTTTGTTCCTAGCAAATTAAATTGTCTTCAGCACTCAATTCGCAACAGACTGTTAATTATTCCAAAGGTAACACCGCTTATGGATCGATCATTCCTCGTAAGAGTAGCCCGGCTATTTAACATTTTAACAAGCAATTTAAAAACGTTTAATTTGTCTTCCATGACATTTTGTAAACATTTAATGGAACATTTATATATGTTTACAATACGTTTTTCCATGGTTTCTTGATTACCACTTATATGCTTTCATCAGGAAAAATTAGGATTATTTTAATTTATTTTTATTCTAATTTTTTTTAACAGTTTATGATGTCCTATTTAACATTTTGATACATATTGTAGTTTAGCTTTAATAGGCCCCCAATGGGCTTCGAATTACATGTCAATGAAGAAATGAAATGAACTTGTTTGATAAATTATTTCATAGTTGCAGCTGAATCTTTTTTCACCGAGCCATTGCTTTAGGCTTGGAAATAGGAAACAGTCACAGGGGGCTTAGTTCGGAGAATATGGCGGATAATGTACCAATTCGTATTATCTTGATCAAAAAGACCTTTTTTCGTTTTCGGGACGTTTTTTTTTAAATCATCGCTAAATCGGTCCAATAAGTTGGCATAATATTCGCCGTATATTGTTTTTCCCTTTTGAAGGAAATCGATGTGAATTTTCCCAAAATCCCATTCCAAAAAACTATTCTCATCACTTTATTGGCCGACAAAATCACCTTGGCTTTCTTCGGAGCCGGTTTACCCGGAGAAACCCATTGTTTAGAGTCATGCTTGGTCTCCAGAGTGTGGTATTGGATCCATGTTTCATCCACAGTTACAACACGTGCAAAAACTCATTCGAATTTCGGTTAAACAACTCCAAACAATCCTTTGAAGTTGTCACACGACTACGGTTATGGTCAATTGAGAGCAAACGCGGCACGCATCTTGCCGACAGCTTTCTTAAACCCAACTGATCATGTAAAATCGAAACCACACTGCACACAAATTTACTCTTCGATCGGCCAACACCATATCGTGGATTTTTTGACATTTTCGGGTGTATGCACCTCAATTGGCCATCCAGAACGTTTAGCGTCATTTGTACTTGTGCGACCACAATGAACCATTTTTTTTACCATTAAAATCGAAATCCCCAAAGTATATGTTAAGCTTTTCCTTGGTTTGATTGACGTTTTTTTCCGCCAAAAAAATGTTTAATGAGCACTCGAAATTTGGTTTTTCCAATTTTAGCAAAATCCACCAGGTTGTATGTTTTGAACACCTGTAAAAACCAAACTTAATGACAGACTTCTCTCAAAATTTGACAGTAGTCTATTAACAGATGGCACTTGATGGGAGCAGTGTTGCATTTCATATACCTACGAGGGAAGGAAGAATCAAAAATGTTCTAAATTTTTCAGCAATGGTTCATAGTTTGTCGTTATAATACTTAGTAGGTATATAAATACTGTTACAACATTGAACACACCCATTTCAATAGTAGAACTGAACATACCCTGTTAATGTCATAAGGGTCTTGAAAGCTAAGCTAATAGCGTTAGTCTGTAAAGGGATTTTTAAAATTGTTTCAACTTTCATCATGGAGTGGTCAGATAATAAAAACCTTATCGCTGTAATAGCGCTTTTCAAGTGTGAAAAAAAAAAAAACGATATTTTCAAAGCGCTCCGGCCACTAGGGATTAGCCGCATGTTCGTCTACCCATGCATAAACTGTTTGAGGAGACTGGAGATGTAAAAAAAGCAAAATGATAGAGTGTATGCGCGGTCATCTAAGGAAGCATCTGAACTGATCCCAAGGGCTGAAAAGGGTCATAACAATTTGCCAGCGTTCATTTCCTCTGAAGAATGGCCCTCAGGCAGTCCAGATTTGAACCCATTCGATTACAAATTGTGGACGGTTTTAAACGACAAGGTTTGTCGCAAAAGATACCCCAAAATCGGATCTTTAAGACTGCTTTGGTTCGAGCTGTGGCCAATTTTCCAATGAACGAGGCTCGTGCAGCTATTGACGATTGGCCAGTGCGACTTAAGGCGTGTGTAAACCCAAAAGACGCACATTTGGAATAAGTAAATTCTTTTTGGATACAAAAACAGTATTTATATCTCTAATAAGTACCTTTATATTGCTATATTTTTTTGTCGCTTCTGTTTGGGGTTCCAGATCAGACCGACACAGAACTTAGCCATTTCATACTCAAATCCATATGTGGGTTCCTAGTGAAATTGTCTTAAATTTAGGTACCCATAATTTCATATATACTTCAAGGAGGATTCACAACAGCTTCCAAAACGGTTTCTTGGTAAACTTTGGTCGATTTTTTGACTCCTTGTTCGCAGAAATGCTGGCCAGTGACCCCATCGTAAGAGACACCCCACCAAACCATGACTGAAGCTGGGTGATGACCCTTTTCCACCCTTGGGATAAGTTCAGATGCTTCCTTAGATGACCGCGCATACACTCTATCATTTTGCTTGTTAAAGTTTTCCTGAACGGTAAAAATTTTTTCATCGGTGAACAAAGTTGTTCTGTGCAAGTTATCAGCGGTCTTCACCAAAAACGTTTGCATTTTTCAATCCTATTTTTTTAATGCTGCAGTCAATTAATGTCCGGTTGTTTGTTTGAAAGGCCAAGTCTTTTTTAATGATTCGACTCATGGACTTTTGCCTGATATTCATCTCACGGTCCATGATTTTCTGTTTTCGGAGCGGATTTCTGTGAATTCTTGATTTAACGGCTTTGATGTCATGCGGTGTTCGAGCGTGGGCGGCCCGACCGTTGCCGGCCTATTACATCTCCAGTCTCTTTAAACAGTTTTATGCATCGGTAGACGAACATGCGGCTAATCCCTAGTGGCCGGAGCGTTTTGAAAATATCACTTTTTTTCATTTCACACTTGAAAAGCGCTATTACAACGATACGGTTCTCATTATCTGACCACTTCATGATGGAAGTTGAAACAATTTGAACATCCCGTTACAGCCTAACGCTATTGAGGTTAGCCTTCAAAACCCATATAACATAAACGGGGTATTTTTTATCTGGTTCTTTTTCTTTATTTTTAGCTAATGAGGCCTAAATTATTTTATGTAAATGAAACTCCTTCTTTTTACATTTTTTTCCCAACGTTTCGTCGATTTTATGTCGACTTCTTCAGGGGATTCGTCTATTAAACAAGAAAACAATTAATATTTATTTTTCAAAACCAGTGTTCAAACTTACAATAACAGGTTTTGGTGTTTTTTTACATAAAGTTAGTTTGGTTCTCAAACACAGTTTATAAAATTACATGAAACACACAAACATAAATAGGACATAAATTGTTTTACACAACTTATTCTAATATCACAGTTCGATTTATGAAATTGCAACCCTGTAGCTTGCGCTAATGTTGTCAGTATCTTCCTTCAGATTCATCGTTCTATCTACTTTTTCTTGTATTCTTAAGCTCTCTATGATCATTCTCTTTTTCTCTTTTTTCTCCTTGTCAAGTATTTTCACAGCTTCAAAATCAGCAGTGTGTCCAGAGCTTAGTATGTGTTGTGATAGTGCTGTTCTCTCTTTTTTCTTTTCAATGTCGCTCATGTGTTCCCCCATTCTTGTCTGCAATGTTCTTTTTGTTGTGCCGATGTATATCAAATCGCAGTTTTGGTTGTTGTTTCCCTTGCATCCTATTTCGTACACAATATTACTTTGTTGTTGTTTGTCTAATGGAGTTTTGACGTTTGAAAAAACAGCGCTTAAAGTTTTGTTTGCCTTGTAGGCGAAGCATATGTTTTCTGTTGTCATTGTTGCTTTGATGGTTTTGTTGTCAGTTAGTCCGGGTATGTATTTTACACTGTAAAAATTTTTTGCTTTCTCCGGCATGATGGGGATGTCGTTTGTTTCATTATTTCCTCTGTATTTTAATTTTCTTTTGACTTCGTCGATCAAGTTTGTGATAAGTCCTTTTGGAAAACTATTATTCATTAGAATTTTCTTGATGTCATTAATATTTTTTGTGTGAAATTCTTCGTCGCTTATTCTTAGAACTCTGTTGATTAGACTTTTTGCTGTGTTTATTATTTGAGATTTCGGTTGGGTTGAGTTAAAATTAATAATTCTTCCGGATGAAGTTTCCTTCCTATACCAGTCAAATATTATTTTGTTGTTTTTGCGGTGTAATGATGTATCCAAGTATGATATCATATTTTCTTTCTCAATTTCAATAGTAAATTGAATTTTTGGGTGGTAACTGTTAAATGTTTTTAAAATCCTGTCAACGTCGTCTTTATTTAATATTGCAAAAATATCATCTACATATTTCGCCAGGTATTTGATATTTATGTCATTTTTTTGCAGTTCTGCGAAGGCGTCGTCCAGAAGTTCATCGAGTACAATGTCTGCTATAGTAGGAGAAAGGGGGTTGCCCATTGGCATACCAAAGACTTGATTGTAAATTTCTTTGTCGTAAATAAAATAGTTGTTGTCAATTAAGCAGAAGTTTAGAATTGTCAAAAATTTTGATCGTGGAATGTCTGTATGCGAAGCGATTTTATTCCAGTTTTTCATAATAATTCTAATTGCCATGTGTACTGGTATATTCGTGAAGAGCGATATAACGTCAAATGACACCATGATTTCGTTGTCCTTTAGTCCAATCTTTTGTAATTCATGTTTAAAATTCGTCGAGTTTTTTATATTATATTTGTCAGAAACCATTTGTTTCAATATTTTGCCTATATATTTTGATAACTGGTAACATGGAACATTGATTGACGAAACAATAGGTCTTAAAGGAGCGTCCGGTTTGTGGATTTTGGGAAGTCCATATAGGCGAGGGGCTGCTGCTGCAGAACAGTATAATTGTTTTTTCTCCCAGTTGGTGATTAAATTAGATTTGTGCAAGTCTAGAATTATGTTGTTGTTCGTTTTTTGTAATTTCTGCGTAGGATCATTTCTTATCACTTTATATGTGTTTTTGTCATCCAATAGTGCCTTGATTTTTTCTTTGTATTCCCATTTGTACATTGCCACTGTTTTATTCCCCTTGTCCGCGTGAATGATAATAATGTCGTCGTGGTCCTTCAAAAACTTCTGCGTTTTTTTGAAGATTGTCAAAATAAATTTCTCTTTAGACGTATTCTTTATGTTCCTTTTGAAATTAGCAACTCTGTTTGCTATTTTTGTTCTGTGTAATTCTTTCCCGTCGTCTTCCGTCATTTGAATGCATTGCTCGAAATCTGCTATTGTGTGTATCGGTGAAAAAGTATGTTTGTCGATCGGTAAAGCGAACTTTTTCCCAAGGGAAAGAATCCATTTGTACTCCACCGGGAAATTTGTTGAAGTTTTGTTTTCAAACCAGTCGTCATTATATTTTAGTCCATATTGTTTGAAGTGCATTTCTTTCAGTGCATCGATTTTGTTTTGATGCAGTTCTCTTGTATTTTTGGTCATTGCTTTTTTTCGCTCTTTTTGTTTATTTGTAAATGAGAAGTAGTCAACGTCAGTTAATGTCACTCTTATTGACAGGTTGATGTGATGCGGGGTATGTTCAGTTCTACTATTGAAATGGGTGTGTTCAATGTTGTAATAGTATTTATGTCCCTACTAAGTACATCAATAAATATATTAAAAAATATTTAATATAAAAACATTCAGTGCTTTTTATTTTATAGCATAAAACGTGTCTAACAGTATTTATGTCCCTACTAAGTAAATAAATCGAAGAAAATAAATAAAACAAAATTTCGTTACAATTTAATATAAAGAATTCTTCTTTAATGTAAGTCAGGATGTGTTGCTCGAAGCTAAGGGCCTCGGGACCAACAACAGTCGTCATTTGGTTGGACCACCCTTTACTATACCCGAGTAGATTAAAATTGGGTTTACTTGAGCGATTGTGCCTGAAATCGAGTCGAAAATTAAAATTTAATACATTTTATCCATATTGCATGTAATATGTATCTTCAAGAGAGGTACAAGTGTGATCTTTAATCGTGGGGCATACTCGTACGAGTATGTGTGTGAATATGAAATTGTTTAAATACTCGTACACATCTTTAATATACTTACATACACAGTATCGCTTAAATGTATTTTTAAGCTTGAGAGCAACATGTAAAAGATGTAAATTATTTTTAACCGATACTTAAAGCGGCAATCGACAATTTTAAGTTAAAACAATTGTGTATGCACTTTAATATTTAAAAGCCTATGTACGAGTACTTCTGTCGATGTGTGTAAGGACGTATTGATGATTTACGACGATGGTATGTTAAATGCTGTTCACATAACAACCATTAAATTATTATTCTATTTAAATGCGAACATAATTAATTAAGGAATATTTTAAGACAATTACATTATTTCCCAATTAAAAAAAGTAAACCCTGCACTTCTGAATGTTTAGAAAAGCTAACAAAACATAGGTTTCAGACTGCCTGGCACTGGCAGTCTAAAGTCCAGCTTGATTTTGTGACAAAATATAATTGGTTTTTAGTGTAATCGGCTATATGGGAGCTTTATTATGATTTTTCCCCAATTTAACAGGGTTCCTTTTCGGCACAAAGCAATTACTTTTGCCAAATTTCATCAAGAATTGATGTAATTTGTGGCTTCTAGATCTGTAGGTTCAGTAATCGCGAAGAAACCTTGCGTGAGGGCTATACGAAAATAAACACACATTTTAATTCTAGTCGTTCATTACGTACATCACCCAAAAAAATTTACTAAATTCAAGCAAAATTGAATTTTAAGTAAATGCGACTCTCATATGGCACCCAGTTTAACTTAACACAATTTTAGGTCGGCTTTTTTCTTAAAATGACTTTGGTATTTGGTCACGAAATTAATACAAATGTCTTTTTTTGTACAATATTATATTATAAACGACAGCATCCTCAAATTTCCACAAATGCAGTAAATAAATTTTTTTCTTGATGCTAGGGAATAAGTAGAATTCATTGGGTGCCAAATCAGGGCTGTACGGTGGATGGTCCATCAATTCGACATTTTGAGTGGTCATATAGCTCATCGTTTCAGCTGATGTGTGAGAGCTCGCGTTGTCGGGATCCAAATGATCTGTCTTCTTCTATGAGGGTTGCTATATATATTTCTGGCAACCCTAAGTGGTGTCTGGCGCCCGAAGCAGCTGTTTTTCATCGCCCGAAGCGGCTGTTAAATCGTGGAAAAGTGCTTCGACAATTAGTTTGGCGCATGCAAAAGTGTATACATCAAGCTGGAGAATACTTTAAAAACAATAAAACCATTTTTGATGATAAATACTCACATTTTCATTATTAGGATAGAAATATATATTGTAGCCCTCGTATTATCTTTTCTCATTTCTTCGAACACTGTAGGCAAACAGATGGTTTTATACCACTCAGAATTGACCGCCCTACGTGCCACTTAAGGCATTGTTGCAACATGGGCGGTAATACCGAAAAAAAGCAATCATTGGCTTCGATGTACTTATACTTCTTCCACGAACAACTATTGTTGGATTTGGCTCGTCTTGAAAGACCCATACGGTCTTGCTGTTTTGGTTCGGGTTATTATGCATAGATTCATGATTCGTTACCTGTGACAATATTATACACTGCGGTCTTGCTGTTTTAGTTCGGGTTATTATGCATAGATTCATGATTCGTTACCTGTGACAATATTATACACTGCCTTTGAGCTATCGCAGTTATACTTTTTCAACATCTCTTTGCACCAATCCATACGAGCCTTTATTTGAGCATTCGTCAAATTATGTGGGATTCAACGAGAACAATTTTTTTTCTCTGCAAAATGAACATGCAATATCTTATTGATGCTTGTCATACTAATGACCAAGGTTGCCTCAATCTCACGGTCTTGTTTAATAAGTTCACGCACAGCATCGACGGTTTCTGGCAAAGTGGCCGATGTTGGACGTCTTTCACGATATTCATCCTGGAGCGACCGGCGTCCGAGACTGATCTCTTGGTACCAGCGATTAACAGTGGCTTGTGATGGTGCTTCATCTCAAAAAGTCGAAACAAGTTGATTTAAACACTCTTGTCTCGATAACACACGCCGAATACCGTAAAAAATCATCGCACGAAAATTTTCACTGGATAATTCCATTTTTTGACTGAGATGAATTTTTCAACACTCTGTGAATAAAACAATTCGCCCTCAAATGGCAAAACGATCTGAGTGAAGTTATGCTAAAAAATGTTGAAGTTTTAAATGGAAGTTGTCAGGACCCGAAGTATCAATAGGACCCCTCGTATGTCCGTTTTGACCATGAGGCCAAAGAATCCATTAACCTTGAGCATAAGCCCTCAGCATGTTAAATTTCGGGATCCTAGGTTGATTCGTTTCACAGCTATCGTGCTTTCAACAGGCACAAGGACGGACGGAAGGCCATGGCAAGATCTTCTAACGACGGTTGCTATATATATATTCCTGGCCTAGGCAACACTAAGTGTTGCCTGGTGCCATCTAAAAGTTTGACATTTTTTAGCATAAACGTACTCAGAACGCTTTGACGTACGACCATCATTGGTATTGTTTAGTGACTTGAAAAAATCAATTTGGCAAAAATATGGAATTAACTCGTGAACATTTTCGTGCGATCATTTTTCATAACTTTCGACGTGGATTATCACGACAAGAGTGCATCGATAAACTTAAATCTTTGTATGGCGATAAAACACCGACGCTCGCTCAAAGACAAAGGTCGTCGAACAAGAGAAGACGAAACATTGTGCACCATGACAATGCGAGCTCTCACACATCGGCTCAAACCAGCGCCTTTTTGACCGGCCAAAACGTCAAATTGATGGGTCATCCGCCGTACAGCCCTGACTTGACACCCAATGACTTCTTTTTATTCCCGTACATCAAGAAAAAAATGCGTGGTTAAAGATTTTTGTCGCCAGAAAATGCTGTTGAAGCGTTCAAAAACCATGTTTTGGAGGTGTCTCTATCGGAGTGGAAAAGTGCTTCGACAATTGGTTTGAGCGCTTGCAAAGTGTATAAATCATGCTGGAGTATAATTTGAAAACAATTAAACTTGTTGATGATAAATATTCGCATTTTCATTATTAGGCCAGAAATATATATAGCAGCCCTCGCAGAATATTACGACTACCAAAAATATATATACTTTTAGGATCTCCAACCTTCTGACCTTTTCAAGTATCCTTAATGCGACAACTGGTGGGTTGAACAGGCTCAAGTGAATGGTGACTTTACAAAGAAAAACATCCTCAGCGACGAGGCACACTTGCAGCTCAGTGTATTCGCTAACAAGCAAAAGTGCCACATTTGGGCACAAGAGAATCCACTAGTGATTGCTGAAAAGCCGATGCATCCACAAAGAGTGACTGTTCGGTGTGGTTTTTGGTCTGGCGGCGTCATCGTGCCGTACTTTTTCGAAATTATATTCGGCAAAGCAATTACCATGAATGGTGTTCACTATCGCGGACTTTCTGCAGCCAAAAATTGAGGATATAGACCTGGACGATATGTGGTTTCAACAGGGTGGAGCCACATGCCACACAGCTAACGAAACAATGGCTCTGTTGCAACCCGCTGTGTTATCGCACGTCGTAGCGATGTTAAATAGCCGTCACGATCATGTGATTTGGCACCATTCGATTTCTTTCTTTGGGGGTTTAAAAGAAAAGGTGTACATCAATAATCTAAGAACAATTCAAGAGCTAAAAGATGAGACAATATAACACATAACCGATATTGAACCACCATCTCAGAGCCATTGAAAATATGGACCATCGGATAGAGGTATGACACTGAAGCTGTGACGAGTATTTGGCCGATATATTTTTTAGCACATAATTGTCATGGATCCTTCTATCAGAATAAAAAATATTAAGATAATTCTTTGAAAACTTTTTGTTAAATTTACAATTAATATAACTTTTAGTTGGACGAACCTTAAAAATGAAATATTTTCAAAATTAAATTAAGTATTTGTAAAAACAAAATAAATTAAGAATTCGAAATTCTTATTTGAGGTACGTAATATTTTCGGACATACCCAAATCAAGTTTAAATTACTCAAATTATGTATAATTTGTGGAAAATTTGACTCGAGTGAAGTAAATTTGTTGGTGTCAATTTTAGTATGTTTTGAAATTAAAAAAGTATGAAATTTCGTAGAGAGCGTGCCTTATTTGAGCTGCAGAATATTTGTGTGGAAGCTTTCGAAAACACGGCATGCTGCGGTTAAATTTCACCAAAGATGGCTGTTGCTGCCCAGAATGTTCTTCTGTCAAAATCGGATGTAATGTAGAGTTTTTTTTAGGGTTAATTGAAATCGGGCAAAATATATGTATGATATCAAAATATAGACCGGTCCACAAAGCCTTAATAAGCTGCGTCCTTCACGAATACTTGCAGAATGTACTTAGTAGGGACATAAATACTGTTACAACATTTAACACACCCATTTCAGTAGTAGAACTGAACATACCCCGTTAAAGTTTGAAAGCTAACCTTAATAGCGTAGTCTGTAACGGGATTTTAAAATTGTTTCAACTTTCATCATGGAGTGGTCAGATAAGGAGAACCGTATCGCTGTAATAGCGCTTTTAAAGTGTGAAATGAAAAAAGCGATATTTTCAAAACGCCTAAGGATTAGCCGCATGCTCCTCTACCGATGCATAAACTGTTTGAGGAGACTGGAGATGTAAAAGACCGCCACCGGTTGGGCCCACGCTCTGTTCGAACACCGACTGTCATCAAAGCCGTTAAATGAAGAATTCACAGAAATCAGCTACGAAAACAGAAAATCATGGCCTGTGAGATGAATATCACGCAAAAGTCCATGAATCGAATCATTAAAAAAGACTTGGGACTTGGGGCTTTCAAACGACGTACCGTACATTTATTGACTGCAGCTTTAAAAAAATAGGATTGAAGAATGCAAACGTCTTTTGGTGAAGCACGCTGATAACTTGCACAGAAAAATTTTGTTCACCGATGAAAAAAATTTTACCGTTCAGGAAAAATTTAACAAGCAAAATGATAGAGTGTATGCGCGGTCATCTAAGGAAACATCTGAACTTATCCCAAGGGTGGAAAAGGGTCATCACCCAGCTTCAGTCATGGTTTGGTGGAGTGTCTCTTACGATGGGGTCACTGGCCTGCATTTCTGCAAACAAAAAGTCAAAACATCGGCCAAAGTTTACCAAGAAACCGATTTGGAAGCTGCTGTGAAGCCTCTTAACAATTCCCTGTTCCAAAACCAGCCAAGGACTTTCCAGCAGGATTCTGCACCGGCCCATACGGCTAAAACGCCCCAGGCCTCACTTCGCAACAATTTGCCAGCGTTCATTTCCTCTGAATAATGGCCCTTAGGTAGTCCAGATTTGAACCCATTTGATTACAAATTGTGGACGGTTTTAGAGGACAAGGTTTGTCACAAAAGATACCCCAACATTGGATCTCTTAAGACTGCTTTGGTTCAAGCGGTGGCCAATTTTTCAATGGACGAGGTAGGTGCAGCTATTGACGATTGGCCAGTGTGACTTAAGGCGCGTGTAAGGGCAAAAGGCGGACATTTCGAATAAGTAGATTCTTTTTGGATACAATATACATCAATAAATATATTAACAAATGGTCCAAAAACATTCAGTCCTTTTTATTTTACAGCATAAAACGTGTGTAGCAGTATTTATGTCCCTACTAAGTGCTAAGTCTAATCGAAATCGGTTCATAACTGCGTCCCGTACATTTACTACAACGATAGAGTAACATACGGACGGACGGATATCGCTTAACGGAATCCTATTGTCGTTTTAAATCGATCGGTAAATTGAACATAGGGTCTATCTCCATGGTGTTGCAAACATCCGCCCTTAGTCATAATACATTGTACTACAGTATAATGAAGGGTATAAAAAAGGATTTGCCACTTATCCGTACTTAGCCTGCAAACAGCAACGTTATAATTTGCCTTTTACGCAAAGAGCTGTCCAAATTTACATACGACCCTCCTGTGTATGCAAATATACATTTCATATTTTGCTGAGTACTCATTTGCAAATACACAGACCAATTAAAAATGTTTGTTTGTTGCGTTTCTTGGATTACCCAGCACAGTTGTCGTGAGTAAGGACGGACTCACCCAACCGACCGTATGCAGAATATGTGTGTTAAGGTTAGGACGAGTATTTAAAAACTCGACGACCTAAGAGGAAACTAGCAAACAAACGAAAACACAGAAACAACTCAAAAGCAACAATAATAACAACTGCTCGTACTTGCACTTGTCACCCCATTTGCACTTCCGTTTGCTGTTACATATGCAAAACAAAATGGAACGAAATTCAAGTGTTATCCTTAGAACACACTTGGTTACACATGCATATTAATTAAAACACCCTACATCTAATTGCAAAGCTGGATGTTGTGATGTTGGGCGGTTGTGAGCTGAAGCCGGAAATTATCCAAAAAATCGTATTCATTCATGTTAAAAATCTTCATTTAAAAAAATGTCTACCTTTTTTAAATGCAGGTCTCCTATGTTTTCTTATTAGTAAAAACCTCGGTTTGAAATTCAAATTATCTAAAGGCTACGCATTTAATTCAATCTTGTTCAAATATTGTTCAGTCATTCACCCTAGGAAAATTGAAAACGCAAGCTAAAATTTTGACATAGGCTTCCCGTCGCTTTTAAAGTTAATCATAATTAAAAATGCGCACTATGCGCTATGCTTAATTTGAGCAAGATTGACTTTAATATGTGGTTTTGTATAGCATTAGGGCAAGATACCTTTGCAATACATCCAAATAAAGTACTTAGTATACCTATTCTGTGAAATTCTAAGATAATCTAGCTACGTGTGTTTGCCAGTGGAAAGTAAACAACAGGCCGCATTTACACAGTGTAATTTCTTTATGACAAGAGCTACAACTTTCCTTCAGAGAGTAAATCAAAAATCCGAACGGTTTGCAAGATATAAGCCAGAGAAAATTATTCCTTTTTTGTAAAAATGACAGTGAGGCCCCAAATCTTTGGGGACCATAAAAAAGAGTGCATGACTTTGGGTAAAACTTGGAGACACGGCTCTCTTTTTTGGTCTTTTATCACGTAGTGATGTCCATGTGTTAAAAAATTACACACAGTGTTATTGAAGCTTCACGCAGAGAAAAAACATGGTTACTATATGGTCACGGCAATAAAAGTATGATCTCCGCAATAAAATTATGTTCGTCGCAACCATTGCATTGTTAACTGAATTTATTTTTGACAATAGTATAATTGCTGCAGCATTAATATTGTAGAAATGTAACAACAGTATTATTTCCAAATTTAAAAATGAATATATGGTTATAGCAACAATATAAATATGGTTGGTGCAACAAAAGTATTGTGTTTTTCGTTTTATGTTAACAATTACATGATTACGACAATCATACTGTATGATTGTAATTTTTCTTCATTTAAATATGATTTTAAAAACAAATGTTATTGGTACGGATCTAATGCAATAATAGTACTTTTTATCGAAATTAAATTTTTTAAACAAGCTGCTTTGGCTTTGTTTAACTGAAATTTTTTTTATAAAAACGCTAACGTTTATTTAAACTTAATTTTTTTACTGTAAAATAAATCACTCCTATTATTTTGAATTTAATATTTTTTTTTTGAATAATTATCTAATTCAACTCTATTGTCGACAACTGATACAAATTCTAATAAATTATATTGGAGATCATAGTATAATTGTGTGTGATCATACTATGGTTGTAGGGTTCATAACATGGTTGCGTGTGAATCATACTATGGTTGTGAGGTTCATACTATGGTTGTATGTGAAACATACTATGGTTGTGAGGATCATACTATGGTTGTGGAGATCATAGTATGGTTGAGTGTGAGTCATACTATGGTTGTGGGGATCATAGTATAGTTATGTGTTAATCATACTAATGTTGTTAGGATCATATTATGGTTGTATTTGAAACATACTTTTGTTGTGAGGATCATAATATTGTTGTACCACCACCATATGCCCAACAATAGTATTATCCTCTTCAAATATTGTCATCACAACCATACTTTTTTTCTGCGTGTAGTTGTCTGACATTTTTCAGAAACGATTGTTGATGGACTGAAATTGTTGGTATTGGAAATTGGTCAGCTCGGCCAAGAGCTAAACATTTTCAAGAGATGTGGTGCCGCCCACACAACTCTAATAGTAACAAGTGAAACCAATAAGAAAAGTCGTAAGTCAGACTTGGTCGACAAAATTTGAGCGGGAAGGGGTATAATTTGTGGCTTCAAGATCTGCGGGACCCCAAATCGGGATGAACCTTTGTGTGGGAGTTATTCGAAAACATAGACTGATACGGTAATATAACTCATCAGATATGTGTTGGCCACTCGTTATGCCCTTTGCGATATTTTGTGTGTGTTTAATGTGTGATTTTAGAGATGTAGGCTCTGAATTCGGAAAGGACCTTTGTTTGGGCACTATACGAAAATATGGACAGTTTTGACAATACACAATTCAGGAGCTGTTTATCTTGTACCAATTGGACAAATTTTACCAGTGATGGGTGTTGGTTACTCGAAATTTGGTCGAAATCGGATGTAATATGTTCATTTTAAAGACGTATGGCGGTTCCATGCCCCTTGAAAAAGTCAGACTTACGGCCACAGTATCGGACTGATCGTTGTAAATTTTTAACAGAATGAAATCAATGATTAGCAGATTATTATACCGGGTAATCACGTGTGGAATATTTTTTGTTCTGTCGAAAGGACATTTTATGTTATTTATGTTTTGATTATTATTTCCTTCAAATGTTGGCAACTGTGCACGCAGAAAAAAAGTATGGTTGTGGCGACAATATTCGAAGAGGATAATACTATTGTTGTGTATATGGTTGTGGTACAGCAATATTATGATCCTCACAACAATAGTATGATTCAAATAGGACCATACTATGATCCTCACAACAATAATATGATTCACACATAACCATACTATGATCCCCACAAACATAGTATGATTCACACTCAACCATACTATGATCTCCACAACCATAGTATGATCCTCACAACCATAGTATGTTTCACATACAACTATAATATGATTCACACGCAACCATGTTATGATCCCTACAACCATAGTATGATCACACACAATTGTACTTTGATCCCTAATATAATTTATTACAATTTGTTTAAGTTGTCGACAATAGATTTGAATTATGAAAATTATTAAAAAAATACATTAAATTCAAAATAATAGGAGTGATTTATTTTACAGTAGAAAAAATAAGTTTAAACGTTAATGTGTCATTAACGATATACTGGTAGAAATGCTCTAACGAGTCATCCAAATTAGATCCTCAGAATGAACACATTAAGGCGTAGTTGCGGCAAACGCTTGTAGAAAATTGTATTCAAAAAATATATGACATAAAATGACCTTTCGATTGAACAATAAAGATTCCACACTTGATTAAAATTTTTGTGTTTTTTATCTTATTTTGACAAAATACCTCTTGATTGATTACCCGTTACGAGAAGGATGTGATTCTTTTTGCTAACTGTTCTCGTTTTTTTATCCTTAGCATTTTACGGTTTTTCTACATATGGAAGTTAGATCTTCAATCTTTCTCGCATTATAGTTGATAGTATTTAATACGCGATGGATAGGATAATTATTCTGCGGTTGATAGTGCAAACGGTCTCCCTCTCCTTTTGTTTGTGAATTGGGCATACAACGCTGAGGTTTCATATGACAAGATCACGCTCATAAATTAAGTAAAGAAAATGTTCATGTCGCGATAGGGCGTGCCATGAACACTTACTTGGGTTATAGCCCCACTTTTGAAAAAATATATACGAAGACAAAAGTTATAGTTGAGACAACAATACTCGTATTAGAAGAGCATCATACTATAGTTGGGTATATGATTGTGGTACAACAATATTATGATTTCACAACAAAGTTTGATTTACATACAACCATACTATGATCCCTACAACCACAGTATGATTCACACTCAACCATACTATGGCTCACATAACCTTATTATGATCCCTACAACCATAGTGTATTTCACATTCTACCATAGTATGATTCACACTCAACCATGTTATGATCACACTCAACCATACTATGATCCCCAAAATTATTTATTAGGATTAGGTTATGTAGTTACCAATAGAGATTTTTATTAAGTAAATTTATTGAAAAATAAATTAAACACAAATAATTAACGGTAGAAAAACTCCGTTTAAGCATAAGCGTTTTGGCAAGTGGCAGCGTCCAGCTGTAACCAAGTGTCGGCCAGATTACGGGCTTCAATTTCAGTTAGCATAAAGATCGATATCAAGACGCGATTGCGAGCACCATTCACGGTTACGTTCCGGCCATCATCATTTTTAAAAAAATATGCACCGATGATTCCACCAGCTTATAAACCGCACCAAAACCTTGGTTTTCTCTGGGCAGCTCTTCAACTTCTTCTTGTTGCTCTTCAGCCCAAATGCGGCAATTTTGTTTATTGACCTTGCCGTTTAGCAAGAAATGGGCCTCATCACTCAACAAAATTTTAGTCGAAAACAGCGGATCTTCCCGTTTCTCAACGAACGCTCAGTTCCATAATACAGTTGTCAACATTTGAAGGTAATTATTTTCAAAAAATAAGTGCCATAAAATGTCCTTTCAAATTACCGATAAAGATTACACACTTGATTTGGATTTTTATGTTTTTTTTTGTTCTGAAAAAATACCTCTAGATGGATCACCCTATACTATTGTTACATTTCAACAACTTTTATATTGCCGTAATCATACTGTCAAGTCAAATAGAAATTCAAAAAACAATACTATGATTGCGACGAACATACTTTTATTGCAGAGAACATATTATGTGACCATGTAATAACCATATTTTTTCTCTGAGTTTATATATGGACCAGTGAGGTGCCCAGTCCACAAACCATGGTTTTGTGCTACTATTTCCTTTCATTCTAAGCCTTTGTTTTGAAAATGTCACATTTTTGAAATATCTTCATTGGTAGGGCAACTGTTAAGTCTGTGTTGACCAACTGTGACATGCATTCTTTTGTTGAACTCGACGTCTGTACCAATACATATCAGAGTGCCGCCCCGAAGTGCCTTCTGGTGCATTAGTAATTGTTTGCGTGCATGTGTGTATGTGAAAGTGGCATTAAAGTGTGAATGAAAGAGTTGTTTTCTTAATTGTGCTGAGCCTTTCATTTTGGTTAACATTTTTTTCTGTCTAACAAAGGAAATTCTTATTTGAGAACAGCTCTTTGATAAAACAATGAAGCTTGTCTAAAGGGGAATAGAAAGTAACGAACAAACTTATTAAAATGGAACTATTTTTTTAAAGATATAGGAATACTATCAGTGTACGCCCATATAAATAGCTTTACAGGCGAGCTTATGTGTGCATTAATTAAAAATAGGACACATGAATTTGAAAAAAAATGGTTCTGACGGTGATTTTAGATCAGTATTACAGTTATATTGGGTGTTCCATTTGGAGGTTCCCTACTTTTTTAAAGAAAAAACCACAGAAAATTCAAATTGAATGGGGAATGTTTATTATCATATGAAAGAACGTTCTTTGGCATTTATTTTTTGATGATTATGTCTATCAAATGTTGGCCGCGGCTACGCCTCAGGTGGTCCATCCGTTAAATCACACGCGTGATGTTTTGCTCCAAGGCCTGAATCGTAGCTGATTTGTCAGCATAGACTTTGGACACTACGTAGCCCCAAAGAAAAAAGTCTAATGGTGTGAAATCACAAGATCTTGGTAGCCAATCAACCGGCCCAAAACGTGAAATTATCTGCTCACCAAAGTGTTCTTTCAATAAGTCCATTGATTGATGCGATGTGTGGGAAGTGGAGCAGTCTTGTTGAAACCAAATGTTGCCGAGATCACGAGATTCAATTTCAGGCATCACATAGTCGGTTATCATGGCACGATAACGGTCGCCATTGACGGTTCTCACCGGCATCATTTTTGAAGAAATATGGACCGATGATTCCACCGGCCCACAAACCCACCAAACCATTGTTTTTTCTGGTTGAAGTGGCAGCTCTTGAACCTCTTCTGGTTGCTCTTCGTCCCAAATGCGGCAACTTTGCTTGTTTACATACCCATTGAGCCAGTAATGTTGGCCGATTATGTTGACCACAAGTTGAATGAAGTGCACGAAACACATTCCCCACAGAACGTGAATTTTCGTAATAAAGTTGAGCGATTTAAAAACGTTGTTCAGTCTTTTCATGATGAAATGCCAAACAATAATAACATGACAGCATGACATGACTCATACGTGATCTGCCAAAAAAAAAAACCTATTGAAAATAGTATCTATACTTGGATCATAAAAAAAAAAATAATATGAAGGTCGAAATTTCATAACAATAAAAAATTATCTATAAGTATACTCTTCTTCATGGACTGCATTCTCTAGCTCGTAGTCGGAATACTTTTCTAGCAGGATGTGTTTTAATCCATACCAATACTCGTATTACACGTAAGATATATCTTCTTCATAGCTTTAATAATTTAGAAGATATGGTCTTTTAAATTTCAGAATTGTATGGGCGTTGACATGGCCCATGAGTAAAAAAATGTTTAACGAAAAAAGTATTTTAACATATGTCAGTTAATTGTGGACAAGCAATGGCTTAAGATATGGATATTTAGTAAAGAGACGCACTTATAAAATTCTAAAATGGAAGGCATGCTCTAGGTCCCAACAGCGCCGAAAAATTGATCACTTCCAACATGGACATTCGGGTACTTAGAAACAGTGGACTTTTTTTGAAGAATTTGAATATGTCATTAATTCTTCAAAAAATATGTCATTAATTGGAATTAAAACGGAGGCCTTGACCTATGGGCGTGATCTATATACTCGAATTGCCAAAAAGCGTCCCCCTTTGTTCGGTGGTTATCCAGAAAAACTGAAGTTATCAAGCAAGCCCAAATATGCAGCTTTATTTAAGATTTTTGGCATACCTCATACCGACCCCAATGGGCCATAGGTCCAAAAATCGGCATCCTTGAAATACGTATGGACACTTAAGTATCAAAAACTATAACAATTTCGTCAAGGGTTCAAACAACATATTAATTTTACAATTCGATTCACGGGTCTAAAGTCCGTAGTAAAAAATTGGTCCTTAAGAACATGGAAATATTTGAAATCAAAAACTGAAAAAAAAAATGTATGAAGAAACTGAATTTGACATTAATTTTACATTTGGCTTAATTTGAGCCCTTAACGAATGTCCATGGTCATGTGCCCTAAGGCCCAAAAACCGTCCTGAAGTATTCGGAAACATATGATAATCCAGAATCAGTGACATTTTCTTACAGATTTTTTACTCGGACTTACCTATAGGGATCCAGAAATCGGCTTCCTTCAGCTATGGGCGTAAAGGTATTAAAAAACAACAAAAATATTTCGTCACTTATTCGAAAATAATACATCTGAGGGTTGGCCCATAGGTTAAGGGTCTCTAGAACGCTGAAAATGAGGTCCGTTCGAGCATCTACAAGGTGGGCCAAAAGTGACCATGGGGTTTAAAAATGTAATTACCACCCAAAGGGTGTTACATTTTTCGGGCCGATGTTGAATGCAAACCACACCTAAACATCAAGTTTTTTCTGCATTTCATTTGATATCTCTCTTTATCAGACTAACTCAATTTGAACCATGGAAAGATACACGAGCGAGCAACGCGCTAAAGTTATTAAGGCTTATTATGAAAATGAAAATCAATTTTCGAAGAAAATCATCTTCAGTGATGAGGCATATTTTCACCTCCGTGGATTTGTCAATAAACAAAATTGCCGCATTTGGGCGAATGATAATCCAAGAGTGATTGTCGAAAAAACAATGCACCCACAAGGAGTGACTGGTTGGTGCGGTTTATGGACTGGCGGCATCATCGGGCCGTATTTTTTCAAAAATGAGGCCGGTCAGGCCGTTACAGTGAATGATATTCGCTATCGTGAGATGGTAACGAACTTTTTATGGCCCGAATTGGAAGATATACATAGATGTGGACGATATGTGGTTTGAACAGGACGGTGCCACAGAGCCAACGAAACAATGGATCTCTTGTGCAACAAATCAACACCGGCCTTTAAAATTTAACCACCCTTTATAAATAACACTTGGAGAATAAAAAAATGGAGAGATTCACAGCTGAACAATAAACCAGAAAAAGAGTATTTAATTATTAAATCAGCGATCACTTATTTTAACCCAAACGCATGAATGATGAAGCTCATTTTTATTTGAATGACATTGTAAATAAGCATAACTGTAGGTTCCGGGGTTCTGAAAATCCAAGAGCCATTCATCAACGCCAACTGCGCACCAATATGTGATCCCACTCCACGTACAGTGTGGCGTGGGATCACAGCAATATCATTGGGCACTACTTCTTCTAGAGTGAAGTTGAAAGTGCTGCAACCGTAAATGGAGAGCGGTATTGGTTTGTGATAGAAGATTTCTTACGTCCTGCTCTTGAAAACAGATCTGAAATGTGGTTTTAGCAGGACGGAGCCACTGCTCACACCGCCCGAGACACAAGAGCACGTTTAAGTCATATGTTTGGAGTACGAATAATTTCCTGAGATTCGGAAACTATATGGCCAGCGCGATCGCCAGATTTGTCAGCACCCGACTACTTTCTTTGGGGTTAGTTGAAGGAGCTAGTATATGTGAACAGGATCGAGACAATCCTTCAACTCAGGGCCAACATTGTTGCAGAAATTCGAACGCTTCAGCCACAAATTTTGAAACATGTTATGGAAAATGCTATAAAACGAGCCCATCATTGCTCAGCTGAAAACGAGTGATAGAAAACATGGTTCAATTGTACCATTTGTGGAACAATAGAAGACTTGTTGGTAAGGTAGTTGCTATTTATATTTCAGGTCCGGCAATAAAAACACAATATCTTATCATTGGAAATGGTTTTATTGTTTTTCAAAATATTCTCCTTTAAGATCAATACAATTTTACATGCGCACAAAACAATTTTCTAAGCACTTTTTTTACTCCGATTGAGACACCTTCAAAACATGATTTTTGAACGCTTCAACAGCTGCTTCGGGCGATGGAAAACATTGAGCACTCATTTTTGTCTTAATGCTAGGGAATAAGAATAAGTCATTTTGTGCCAAATCAGGGCTGTAGGGAGGATGGCCCATCAATTCGAGATCTTGAGTGGTCAACTAGCTATTCGTTTCAGCTGATGTGTGAGAGCTTGCATTGTCGTGATGCAAAATGAATCCGTCTTCTCTTATTATCTTTTCTCATTTCTTCGACCACTGTTGGCAAACAGATGGTTATACAACACTCAAATCTAACCGTCCAACGTTCCACTAATGGCATTGTGGCAACATGGCCGGTTATCCCAAAAAAAAACGCCATCATTTGCTTCGATGTATCGTACTTCTTCCACGAACAACTTTTGTTGGATTTGGCTCGTCTTGAAAGACCCATACGGTCTTGCTGTTTTGGTTCGGGTTTTTATGCATAGATCCATGATTCGTCACCTGTGACAATGTTAAAGACCTTCTCTGAGCTACCGGAGGTATACTTTTTCAACATCTTTTTGCACCACTCCATACGAGCCTTTATTTGATCATTCGTCAAATTATGAGGGATCAAACGAGAACAACTTTTTTTTCACGGCCAAATGAACATGCAATATATTATTGATGCTGGTCCTACTAATGCCCAAGTATGCCTAAATCTCACGGTATATCACATGTTGGTCTTGCTTAATCAGTTTACGCACAGCCACGACGGTTTCTGGCAAAGGGACCGAAGTTGGACATCCTTCACGAAATTTATCCTGCAGCGAACGGCGTCAGAGACTAAACTCTTGGTACCAGCGATTAACAGATGTTTTTAATGGTGCTTCATCGCCAAAAGTCGAAACAAGTTGATTTAAACACTCTTGGCTCGATAACCCACGCCGAAAACCCTAAAAAATTGTCGCACGAAAATGTTCACGGGATAATTTCATTTTTTGACTGAGATGAATTTTTCAACACACTGTAAACAAAACAATTCGCCCTCGAATGACAAAACGTTCTGAGTGAAGTTATGCTAAAAAATGTCAAAGTATCCAATGGAAGTTCCAGTTTGCATCTGAGAATACTAGTCTTGTCAGGACCCGTGACATAAATAGCAACCCTCGTATGACAAAAATGTTATTTGAGTTTCTTAATGTAGCAATATTCATTAGCCACCTTAAGTTTGTTTGCATGCAAAAATATTTATTTCTTCGTGCTGATGTCTAAAGTGAAATCGTATGAAGATTATTTTCGTAGAACTTTTTTATATCCTTAATCTAATTTGGGATTGTACTTTTCCTCCCTTTTTAAGAAAAGGAAAAAATATTTTTTTAACGGTAGTTTTGAGTATTTTTATGTTCTACAAAAATGTTGTCCAGGTTATGGCAGAAGGTGTCTCCGAAGATGAGAAATCGATGTCTCTAATTTAAGAGAGTCCCTTTTGGCCATTTCTTAAAGAAATTGAATAAATGAACAAATGAAAACTTCCTCGAGCCATAAAAACTAACTAAGACCTACAAGGAGCCTATCCTTTTGGGGATTTACTATACCCACCAACGTCGTTCATTTCGAAAAGGATCCATCACCTAGAAAAGGTCCCAGATTTCATTTTCAATCAAAATAGATTTTTTTTTATGTTCTGATTAAAAAAAGGCAGCATAACCAAAGGGGCCATATACTTTACAGGATAAGTTTTATTTATCCTATTTAAATATAGAAACCATGGCGAAGGGTACATAACACAATAACGGCGGTCCTGCCGACTGTGTCAGCAAGATAAATTCTCATTATTATTTTACCAATCATCATGACATCTAAAAATAGCTTTGTTCACATCCGCATTATTACTTAATTTCTAATAAAATGACAAAAGAGATACGGTCCTCGGTCCCAATGGCTCTCGACATGGAACGCTGTTAACCGTTCTACTTCAGAGCACGATAGCATCGACATATCCAAACTGTGGTTTAAAATAATTTGCACTAAATACCGTACAAGCTAAAGTAGTCCGCTCTAGTTTAAACCGTTACTGCCTGCGCATAGATCGGCTTGTACGATTTTTATGAAATTTGGACATTTATGTCCAAAAGACCATAGAAGTTGAAAGGAAAAAAACCTTAATTTTTACCTAAGATATGACATGGGTATTTAAATACCTGTGCAGGGTGTTTGTTGGAATTACCCATTTGCATTTGACCGGATCTGGAGGCCAGGTGTGTTGACGTATCGCTGCCTGAGTAGACAACTTAAGCTTTTCGGTAAAATTAGAAATTTTTAATTTGTACCATTTTCCTATGTTTGACAGCACTTTTCCGGAGCATTTTCCGAAAAAATCTTCTATTTTTGCCTGCAAAAAACAAAAGATATAAAAATAAAAAAAAATCCTGATAAATGCTTTTATTTAGCCCAATCTTTTCTCTTTTCTATAAAAAACAAGCAAAAATGTTAAGTTTGGCTGTGCCGAACTTTGGATGCCCTCCACCAGATTCCCAAATAAAACCAAATTTGGTGCGGAAGTGTGTTCTATATAGAAATCTTTATGTGCAAAATTTCATTTCGATAGGTCAAGTTTGTAGTGAGTTATTGTCATATTATTTTTCAAGGCCCATGAGACCGTTTGTGTGGGAGGTACCAGTAGGGCCTTTCCGATCTTAGCCAAATAGAGCGCAAAAGTCTGTTCTATGTATTAATCTTTATGCCGAAAATTTCGTCTCGATAGGTCAAGTGTGTGGTGAGTTATTGTCATATTATTTTTCAAGGCCCTTGAGACCGTTAGTGTGGGTGGTACCAGTAGGACTTTTTCGATCTCAACCGAATTCAGCGTAGAAGTGTGTTGTATATAGAAATCTTGATGTGTAAAATTTCATTTCGATTGGTCCAGTTTGTGGTGAGTTATGGTCATGTTATTTCTCAAGGCCCATAACACCGTTTGTATGGGAGGTACAAGAAATGGTGGCCCAATCTAAACCATTTTTACACAGATGATTGCGCCTATATAGAGACTATTGTTTGCAAAATTTCAGTGATTTTGCTCAAGAAACTGGACGGATATTTCCAAATAAAAAACTAATTTTTATGAGGTAGTGTCGGTTGAGGGTCTCCAACACCAACTTCCCGTAGAGCTATATAGAGCCATTTTCAATACCAACCATGCTAGGTTATCTACACATGTTTGTGCCAAATTTCAGCTCCCTAGCTGTTTTCATGCAGGCTCTATCTTGTGTTTAACAGACGGACAGCCGGACAACATGGCTAGATCGTCTTAGAATTTTACGTTGGGTCTTCGATGATTATTTCAAGGTGTTACAGACAGAATGACAAAACTAATATAATCTCCATTGTATGGTGGAGGGTATAAAAATATCGCAATATCGCTCACCTGGCCCACGCTAAAATTATTTATGTATCAAAACGTTCTTGGGTATTTAAATACCCATTATGCAGGAGTAGGTTAAAAGTAGCTCTTTGAAGTGGGTGTACATAGTTTTTCCAATTAAAGATAACACGATTATCCTCTAATACATGAATACATCTTTCATATTTTCGAAGAACCACTCAAAATCATTGCTGGACAAATTGTTATTATATTCTAACATATTTGCGAGACCTTATAAAGTTCCCCCACTTAATAAATTTAATATAAAAAAAAACAAAACCAAATAAAGAAAACTTATTTTGAAACATACATTTTTAATGTGCGGCAATGAAAACAAGATTGGAACACAGAGGCAATAAAAAACAGTATTTTAAATCCAAACAAGAAAATCTGTTAAGCTGTTGCAAACGTAAGTTTTGCGCTTTTATGGCCGACGACAATAAATGGCAACAACAGAAAACAAGTAAAGAAACTGCTATTAAAATAAGCGAGAAAGAAATTATTCGCCGAAACTCACAACAAATTTCTCAACGCAGTAAAAAATTTCAAAATGACTATTCTGACTGAGAGGGGAGAAATTCGGGTAGAAAAGAATGACACAAAAAAACTGTTATTAACGATTTTGCCACCATAAGGCAGGGCTATTAAATTTCAGGGCAATAATTCTTTTTTGCGTTTATTGAATTAATTTAAAATTCATGACTGTTAACAGGACCAGCATAATAAAATATAGGCGGACAGAAGTATTCAATTGAGTTTAAATTATGTATTTTTTTATAAAAAGGAGGATACGGTCACACAAGATGACGTTTTCTTTAGATTTTGTTTTTCATATTATGCAAAATTGGAAAATGCTGACGGCGGAAAAGTTGCTCGGTCCTGTGGAATGGGGCTGAATTTGTATACATCCGAATAATGATTATGTAGCATTATTATCTATTTTTACATTTAATATTGAAGACAAATTTAAAGACAACATATAAGAAAAATAAAAGGAGTTCTCTGATCATAGTTTGTGTGGCTAATAATGTTAGACGTTCTTAGATATTTAAAAATACTCTCTAAAACGTAAAGAACGTCTACAACTCTAGCATTCTGACTCTGAAGTCCGAGGTCCGGCATAAAACTCCATGCCACACATTGTATAAACTTGCATTTAAAGTCTATACGAGGGTGGTTCGGAAACTTCTTAGCCTAGCACAAAAAGCGCGGTATAAACAGAAAAAAATTAAGTGTTTTGGAAACTTCCATCTCTGCTAGAAATGCGTAGTGTCATTAAATATTTACATAAAAAAGGTTTATCGGGACAAGAAATTCATAATGATATGGTGATTGTGTTAGGTGAAAAAGCTCCTTCATATGCAACAGTTAAAAATTGGGTTGCTGAATTTAAACGTGGTCGTACAAGCATTGAAGATGAACCACGTAGTGGACGTCCAAAAACAGCAACAACAACAGAAATTGTAGCCAAAGTGCATGATATGGTATTAAATGATCGACGAATAAATGTGCGTGAAATAGCTAATATCATGGGCATCTCAAATGATCGAGTCCATTTATTTTTGCATGAAGAACTACAGATGAAAAAGCTTTCTGCAAGATGGGTGCCGGACTTGTTAACAGTCGACCAAAATCGCATAAGAATGAACATTTCTCAAGCTTGTTTGTATCGTTTTCAGCAAAATAAAATGGATTTTAAGCGTCGTTTCATAACTGTTGATGAGACATGGATCCACCACTGTACTCCAGAGACAAAAGAACAATCCAAACAATGGACTGAAGCTGGAGGAAGTGCCCCAAAGAAGGCAAAAACAATTCAATCGGCTGGTAAGGTTATGGCAACGGTTTTTTGGGACTTCAAAGGTATTTTATTGATTGACTATCTTCAAAAGGGTAAAACAATAAATTCAGAGTACTATTGCAACCTTTTAGATCAATTAAATGTACAAATTCGAGAAAACCGTCCTGGCTTACAACACAAAAAATAATTTTTCATCAAGACAACGCACCAGCGCACAAGAGTGTTTTAACAATGTCTAAAATCAACGAATTAAAGTACGAGTTGCTTGACCACCCACCTTTTTCTCCTGATTTAGCTCCCAGTGACTTTAACCTGTTCCCAAATCTAAAAAAAATTCCTTGCTGGCAAGCGTTATACCTCAAATGAAGATGCAATAACAGTTGTAAACCACTATTTTGAAGACCTTGAGGAAAACTATTTTAATCAAGGGATAGAATTGCTAGAAAAGCGTTGGACTAAGTGTATTGAAGTTTCGGCAGATTATATTGAAAAATAAAAATATTTTTGAAAAACTAACTATTCTTTTTCATTGATAGGCTAAGAACTTTCCGAACCGCCCTCGTATTTTATTATCAGATAAGCATGCCTCTTATATTTGTAGTACTCGTAAATTATGTTGGTTAAAGGAATATCGGTTATGTTAAGGAATTAAAACAAAGCAATGCTTGAAATGAGTCTGGTTAAGTGTTCCCACTGCAAAGCTGGTATTACTTCTGACTGATGACTGATTTTCCATGGACTGTATTTCGCTTAAACAAATCGTTAAAGTGACAAAACATATCTAATGAAAAGTCGCCAATTTATATGATACCAACAACGCTTAAGAGGAAAATAATAAATTTTACAATGTAAAAAAGTCATGTCGTCTCATTTCAATACTAACTACTTCATCACAACCACACTATACCACCACAATAACCATACTATGATCCCCACAACCATAGCATGATGTACACTAAGCCATACTATGAGCTCCACAAACATAGTACGATCCTAACCACAATATTATGTATCATATACAACCATAGTATGATTCTCACAACTACAGTATAATTCGCACGCAACCATGTTATGATCACACACAATTGTACTATGATCCCCAAAATTATTTATTAGAATTGGGTTAAGTTGCAACAATAGATTTGAATAATGAAATTTATTTAAAAATACATTAAAATCAAATTTATAGGAGTGATTTATTTAACAATAGAAAAATTCAGCTTAAAAGACGTAAGCGTTTTTATTAAAAATATTTTCACTGCACGCAGAGAAAAGATATGAATACACTATGGTCACCTCAACAATACTGTGTTCTCTACAATAAAAGCATGTTCATCGCAACCATAGTATTGTTTTTTGAATTTCATTTTGACAATAGTATGATTGCGACAATATTGCTACTGTTGAAATATAACAATAGTATTATTGCCAAATTTAGAAATGAAAATATGGTTGTAGCAACCATATAAACATGGTTGGTACAACAACAGTATTGCTGTTTAAAATTTACGTTAACAATAATTTGATTACGGCAATCATACAGTATGGTTGCGACTATAAACATAACAAAACAGGTTTTATAGAGCATACATGTATGTGTGTGCGTATGTTTTTTTGATATACAAAAAAAAAACACATACACACGATACAGTGAATGGTTGTTGTCCATTAAAAAACAATAATAATCGGAAGGCAGTTCGAGGGATATTTATTGTGTTTACTTTGTTTGGTGAAATACTCTAAAATCGACTGGTTCTCGTTTATTTAAAATCTGCCTGCACTTAAGTATATAGCCTTCGATCATGAGGTTTAATCACATTCATTACTTGGTGTCTACGGATGGTGAAGTAGCATTCACCCCTGCTGGCAACTAAAAGTATTTTTGACCGTTGGAACATATATTTTCGTTTCTTGAATGTTTGATAAAAACATGGCCTCAAATCTGGCTATGAACTAATACGAGGGTGGTTCGGAATCTTCTTAGCCTAGCACAAAAAGAGCGGTATAAACAGAAAAAAGTTAAGTGTTTTGGAAACTTTCATCTCTGCTATGAACACTAATTAAACTTTGTTTCGATCTGGCAACTCCTTCATATAGAAACAGGTGTTCACAAAAGACGCATCCGCGATTTTTTACAATGGAAAAATTAGAAATGCGTGGTGTCATTAAATATTTACATAAAAAAGGTTTATCGGGACAAGAAATTCATAATGATATGGTGAATGTGTTAGGTGAAAGTGCTCCTTCATATGCAACAGTAAAAAATTGGGTTGCTGAATTTAAACGTGGTCGTACAAGCATTGAAGATGAACCACGTAGTGGACGTCCAAAAACAGCAACAACAACAGAAATTGTAGCCAAAGTGCATGATATGGTATTAAATGATCGACGAATAAAAGTGCGTGAAATAGCTAATATCATGGGCATCTCAAATGATCGAGTCTATTTAATTTTGCATGAAGAACTACAGATGAAAAACCTTTCTGCAAGATGGGTGCCGCACTTGTTCACAGTCGACCAAAAACGCATAAGAATGAACATTTCTCAAGCTTGTTTGGATCGTTTTCAGCGAAATAAAATGGATTTTAAGCGTCGTTTCATAACTGTTGATGAGACATGGATCCACCACTATACCCCAGAGACAAAAGAACAATCCAAACAATGGACTGAAGCTGGAGGAAGTGCCCCAAAGAAGGCAAAAACAATTCAATCGGCTGGTAAGGTTATGGCAACGGTTTTTTGGGACTACAAAGGTATTTTATTGATTGACTATCTGCAAAAGGGTAAAACAATAAATTCAGAGTACTATTGCAACCTTTTAGATCAATTAAATGTACAAATTCGAGAAAAACGTCCTGGCTTACAACACAAAAATATAATTTTCATCAAGACAACGCACCAGCGCACAAGAGTGTTTTAACAATGGCTAAAATCAACGAATTAAAGTACGAGTTGCTTGACCCACCTTATTCTCCTGATTTAGCTCCCAGTGACTTTTACCTGTTCCCAAATCTAAAAAAAATCCTTGCTGGCAAGCGTTTTACCTCAAATGAAGATGCAATTACAGTTGTAAACCACTATTTGAAGACCTTGAGGAAAACTATTTTAATCAAGGGATAGAATTGCTAGATAAGCGTTGGACTAAGTGTATTGAAGTTTCAGGAGATTGTATTGAAAAGTAAAAATATTTTTGAAAAACTAACTATTCTCTTTCATTGATAGGCTAAGAACTTTCCGAACATCCTCGTAGTAATGCAATTTAAAATAACAAACTTTATAAAACTATCTATTTTTGAATAAAACAAAAACCAATCCTGACAAATATTTTTGGGGATCATAGTATGGTTGAGTGTGAATCATTCTATGGTTGTAGGGATCATAGTATGGTTGCGTGTGAATCATACTATGGTTGTGAGGATCATACTATGGTTGTATGAGAAACATACTATTGTTGTGAGGATCATAGTATGGTTGTGGAGATCATAGTATGGTTGAGTGTGAATCATACTATGTTTGTGGGGATCATAATATGGTAATGTGTGAATCATACTATTTTTGTGAGGACCATTATATTGTTGTGTCACAACCATATAGCCAACAATAGTATGATCCTCTTCGAATATTGTCACCCCAACCATACTTTTTTTCTGCGTGTGCGTGCCGAAATTGCAGTCCCTGCTTGCAACTCATAGTCTTTGCGACTACATTCTGAACAATTTTAGATCCAATTAAATGAAATCATTAAGAGAAACATAATGTCAAATCTGACCGACTTAATCCAGAAACTCAACTTTTATTAAACTACTCGTAATGTAAAACGTTAATCTAAATAATGTGTTTTCGTTTGATTGATGTACAATTTTCTTTAAAATTTTGTAAACTTTTTATTAATTCGATCTAAACTGTTCTTCAAATTGATGTACATTGTTCTTCCGATTGATGTAAAATGTTTAATTGATGTAAGAAATTAAAGAAGTATTGATGAAAAGTTTTACATCAAATTGAAGTAAATTCTTGTGAGCTGGAAAACGATGCCCAAATTCATCGAATTGATGTACAAACCTTTCATTTTCAGTGCACATTTTTGTATATGCATACCACGAAATGAACGATCCTTTACACTAAAACAGTAGAATGCCGTTTATAAAATGCTTTGTCAGAAAAAGGTTAATGGTATTCTTATATGTACTCCGCCGCGACTTAAAATAAAGTATAAAGGTTTCATCACTTAATTTGCATTTTACATCTGCGAAAGCAATTTTCTTTCGAATTTAATTCCAATGAAATTTTTTTTTTTTTTATTTTTTATACTAATCCAGAGAATCAATAGTTTATAACATATACGAGGTTTGCTATATATATTTTTGGCATAGACAACACTAAGTGTTGCCTGGCGCAATCTGACATTTCCATTGGAAAGTTTGACATTTTTTTAGCATAAACGTCGTTACGTACAGGGACCTAAAAAAATCAATTTGGCAAAAAAATGGAATTAAGTCGTGAACATTTTCGTGCGATCAGTTTTCACAACTTTCGAAGTGGATTATCACGACAAGAGTGCATCGATGAACTTAAATCTTTGTATGGCGATGAAACACCATTCTATAGCACTGTGAAAAACTGGTTAATTGAATGCAATTGTGGCCGACGCTCGCCGCTGTGCCAGAGAACATTGATGCCGTGCGTGAACTGATAATGCAAGATCGTCATATGGCATACCATGGGATAGAGGCATCCTAGGGCATTTCTTCCACCAGCATACATTTGATACTGCATGAACAGCTGGCCGTAAAAAAGGTTTATTCTCGTTGGATCCCGCTCAATTTGACAATCGCTCAAAAAAGGCTAGAGTCGATTGGTGCAAAGAAATTTTGAAAAAATATGATCACGGTTCTTCAAAAGACGTGTATAAGATTTTCACAGGTGACGAATCATGGATCTATGCGTACGAGCCCGAAACAAAACAGCAATCGACCGTGTGGGTCTTCGAAGACGAGCCAAATCCAACGAAAGTTGGATGTTTCTTCGGCAAAACTAGTCATGTGGCGACTGTTCCGCTTGAGCTACGTAGGACGATTAATTCTGAATGGTACACCATAATTTGTTTGCCTAAAGTCTTCGGAGAAATTCGAAAAACGAACAAGAGAAGACGAATCATTGTGCACCCTGACAATGCGAGCTCTCACACATCGACTCAAAGCAGCACCTTTTTGGCAGTCCAAAACATCGAATTGATGGGTCATCCGCCGTACAGCCCTGACTTGTCACCCAATGACTTCTTTTTATTCCCGCACATGAAGAAAAAAAGGCGTGGTCAACGATGCTATTAAAGCGTTCAAGAACCATGTTTTGGAGGTGTCTCAATCGAAGTGGAAAAAGTGCTTCGACAATTGGTTTGAGCGCATGCAAAAGTGTATACATCAAGCTGGAGAATACTTTGAAAAACAATAAAACCATTTTTGATGAAAATATTATCATTTTCATTATTAGGCCAGAAATATATATTGCAGCCCTCTTTTTAGACACGATAAAACGTTTCCTCATACATACAATATTAAATTATTAGTCGTGTTTTATGTAAAAAATCAGCTTAAACCCCCCTTTAAAGCTGTACTTATAACTTTAAAACCAAAAATCTACACCTTATTACATTCAAAAATGAGTTTGATATACGCGTCCAATTTTGCGGGACTTCGTATGGTCTATTGCATGGTGTTTTGTTCTATCTTTTATTTTATCTCCTTTCTGCTAATATTCCACACTTTTAATATTCGTTTTCAATGTGGATTGTAGGTACCAATTAGCTCAGCCTAAAGATATTAAATTCTCGTTTGAGTGAATTTAAATTTTTCGAATTTACACAACTGTTCCTAGCGCTTTTACCAATTCTATGCTCCCTGGGTAGAATAGAATTACAATAGCATGTCATTTGGCTCCACGCAAAAGTCGGGTACCTCGAGAACAAAAAAAAACACCAACATTTATGTTCATTAACCTGTGTAATTTGCTGAGCTGTTTTTGTTCTTTTGCAACAGAAATATTTTGTATTTATTCTACCTTTGCCTTCTGAATGAACGAACGAGCATATCTTCGCATGTTACATATCATTGGCTTTTAAATCACAGTATTTTGCTCTCTGGAAATATGAAAAGTGGAGTTTTTTTTATACATTTGTGTTGGTTGCTTTGAACATATGTATGTTTGCGTGTTTTTGGGGTAATAAAACGTAATGGCCAGTTTCTGTCGGCTGATAAGTTGAAAGCATGCAATTCTTGGTTCATAATGTCTTAATTTTTCAGTCGTACATTTTGTGGTGATTTGCGGCACTAATGACTCTGGGGGTGTGCAAAAGTCTAGTAAATATCTAGCCGGTGTTGCCATTATTGGTAATAAGATGACAGTTACCAGCGCTTACATTTGTCCATATGTGTTCAGGAGTACGGTATGAAAGAAATATTCAACATAATACAAATGTGGACATAAGACTAAGCCAGAGTCAAAACAAAGTTAAAGAGCACATCTCAATAACCCGCTGAAATTCTGTAAATTAAAAAGTCCCAAAGTGGTCAGAACTATTTACGCTCGTCTTGCTCAGAAAGAGTGAAGCCCGAAATCTTTTCAAATGTTTTAGTAGTAAAATGTAAGATCTTCGAGAGCTAACTCAATTTTTATGGCTAAGTACACCTTTCTAATTGAAATATATTTCCATTGGGCTTAAAATCAATATAGTTTCCAAACTATGTTGATTTTTTTTCTATAGAGGCCAATACACAATCTCGGAGAAAGGTTTAGATCTAAATAGACATGAGAAGAGCCAGGTTAGCGTCATAACGACGATCTGTAAATCGACCAGAATCTGTAAACAGCTCTTCTTTCGATACACTCTTTCACAATTAAAATGGTTTCGGTTTAGCTTGCAAATCATGAACGCACGGCAACAATAATATGTTATCTGGAATAAAAGCATGTTCGTCTTTTCGTCGCAACTATGTTTTTGTTTGAATTCCGTTTTGACAATAGTTTTCAACAATAGTTTTATTGCCAAATATGGTTGCTGCGACAAGGTTATTATTTTTTGGGGTTATTTTGTTTACAATCATACCGTGCCTATGAACAAAGCATACCAGTTTTTAAAGACCAACGTTACATACCAAAAACACATATCCGCACACGAAACAATGATTGGTAGTTGTGCATTAAAAAAACAAGAGCTAGAGATGCAAACCTATGCAAAAAAAGGCAGTGCGAAGGATTTGTATTGTGTTTACTTTGATTGGTGGAAAATTTTACTGGAAGTTGGTTCTCGTTCATTTAGAATTTCCTTGCACATAAGTGTATAACCATTGATCTTGGATTAATCGCATACGCTGCTTGGGGTCTGAGAATGGTTAAGTAGCTTTCACCGAAACTGCAATCACCCCTGCATGCAAATAAAGTTCTTTTCGACTGCCTTTTAAATAAATTTTTGGTTTCTTTGAATAAAATGTTTAATAGAAACATGGTCTCGCATCGGTCTATGAACTAAAAAAAATAATAATTTACTTAAAACAATTTCCATAGTGAACCACATAACCCAATCCTGAAGAGAATCATACTATGGTTAATGGGATCATGACATGTTGGCATGTGAATCATACTATGGTTCTGAGGATCATATAATGGTTGTATGTGAAATATTTTTGGTTGTGAGGATTATAAGATGGATTTAGAGATTACAGTTTGGCTGAGTGTCAAGCATAATCCAAAATAAATTTGGTTGTATGTCAATCATATGTTGTGGGGATCATAATGATGTTGTGCCGCAACCATATACCCTAAAATAATATGATTCTCTTCGACTATTGTCACCCCAACCATATTATTTTGTCTGAGTGTGCGTGAAATGTTCCTTGTGTAGGGCTATCCTTAAACATCAATAAAAGCTAATTCCTTTTAGTTGTATAATAAATTTTTTAAGACTTAACATGAAAACGCGCCCACATTCATTACAGCTGAATAGGACATACAATCAAATTACTTAGGCAAATGTACACGGACCGTAATTTGGGTTCTAAAACTTCTTAAAATTTTCTTCGCCGAAGGATGTATGGTAACTAAATTTGTCATTCCGTTTGCAACAGCACAATAAATAGATCGGAGACCCTAGAAAGACGATTTAGCCTTGTCCGCCCGTCCGTGTGTTCATTTAAAACACGATGGCGGTCAAACGAATTTCGATGGCTGCTACTTATATTTCGGGTCCTGACAATACTAGTGTTCCCAGACGCAAACTGAAACTTCCATTGAAAACTCTGACATTTGTTAGCATAACTTCACTCAGAACGTTTTGTCATTTGAGGGCGAATTGTTTTGTTTGCTGTGCGTTGAAAAATGCATCTCAGTCAAAAAATGGAAGTATCCCGTGAACATTTTCGTTTGTTGATTTTTTTTACGATTTTTGGAGTGGGTTATAGAGACAAGAGAGTTTAAATCAACTTGTTTTGAGTTTTGGCGATGAAGCACCATCAAAAACCACTGTTGATCGCTGGTACCAAGAGTTCAGGCTCGGACGCCGTTCACTCAAGATTGAATTTAGTGAAGGACGTCAAACTTCGTTTACTTTGCCAGAAACCATCGATGCTGTGCGTGAACTGATTAAGCAAGACCGACATCTGACATACCGTGAGATTGGGGCATCCTTGGGCATTAATATGACAAGCATCAATAAGATATTGCATGTCCATTTGGACGGGAAAAAAATTGTTCTCGTTGGATCAAACATAATTTGACGAATGCTCAAAAAACGGCTCGTATGGAATGGTGCAAAGAGATGTTGAAAAAGTATATCTGCGGTAGCTCCAAGGCAGTATATATCATTGTCACAGGTGACGAATCATGCATCCGTGCATATTAACCCGAAACAAAACAGCAATCGACCGTATGGGTCTTTCCAGATTAGCCAAATCCAACAAAAGTTGTTCGTGGAAGAAGTACATCGAAGCAAAGGATTGCGTTCTTTTTTGGCTGGCCACGTTACCAGAGTGCCTTTAGGGGAACGTAGGACGGTCAATTCTGAGTGGTATAGAACTATCTGTTTGTCTACAGTGTTTGAAGAAATGAGGAAAGATAATAAGAGAAGACGGATCATTTTGCATCACGACAATGCGAGCTCTCACACATTAGCTGAAACGATGAGCTATTCGACCACTCAAGATGTCGTACTGATGGGCCATCCACGATACGGCCTTGATTTAGCAACCAATAACTTCTTCTTATTCCCTAGAACCATCGCCCGAAGCAGCTGTTGAAGCGTTTAAAAATCATGTTTTTGAGGTATCTCTATCAGAGTGGAAAGAGTGCTTCGAAATTTGTTTCGTGCGCATGCAAAAGTGTATTGATCTTAAATGAGAATATTTTGAAAATCAATTTAACCATTTCCAATGATAAATTACTGTGCTTTTATTGCCGGACCCGAAAAATAAATAGCAACCCTCTTACCTTACATAGAAAAAAATAACAAACGGAAAATTTCAACGTAAAAGTTGTTAAGAATACTAAGATAAGACCTGTTTATACCGTTTTGTTAAAACTTGTAATCAAACTCAGCGAGTCGAAAAATCCCAGTTAAAATATCACAATAAAAACATTTGCATAAACAATTTATCAGAATGGAGAATACTTTTTTTATAAATTTGTTAGTAACAAGTTTGAGTCGGGTGCTATTTTTTTACTTCGCTGATTTTATGTAAATTTTAGTAGTAAAAGGGGGAATGGTTGTTCATTTTTTTTTTCCATTTCCAAATAAATAACGGTTAAACAGAAAGCTTGTTCCAGGAGTTTTTTATTGTGTTGTTTATGTTCGGTGGGAAGTTCTACTGCTAGCAGTTCTTGTTAGATACATATAGCTATCTGCTTTTATGTGTAGCCCCTGATATTAGTTAAAACACATTCAAGGTTTTGCATTCTAGACATCATTAGATATTTACCTCAATTACGCCAATGGCGTTCAGACGACTCTGTATTACCATTTTTAAATTTATTATGCTGAATACCATAATTTTTCGGCTATCTAGTTTCATTCAAGTTTTAATAGGTTTTGACACAAAACCCGGTTAATTGGTATAAACTAAAATGCGAAGAAGGGATATGATATATTATTGAAAGCAGACGTACAACTTTTGTTTTTAATAAATACTACAAATCATAGTTTTTTTTGTGTATGAACAATGGTTTGTTGTTGAATTTGTTGATTGGAATACACTTAGCATCTCAAAAAAGGGCATAGCTAGTAAACGTTTTGGCCCATTTAGAATGGCTCTCGTGGTCAAAACGGGCGAGCATAGTTAATATAGATAAATGGATACCCAAATCAAAACACATTTTTCTACGAATTTCAATATAAGTAGAGTAGTTTTAAAGTAATTTGGTTAAGATTTGAGTCGGATGCATGGAACAAAATTGCTCATAATATGAACTTTTTTTCAGCGTATAATAGCGTACGGGCGCTGGGGGGTACATAAGTTTCACCTGGCCGTTTTAAAATAAGTGGCTGCCAGCGTGCGATATTAAGGTTCCACGATCATCTTTCAAGTAAATCCAGGTTAAACTGGGGGTAAGAATATTTAATTACTCTGCTGCGGCTGTTTGCACTTCAAAAACTCCAGGTAATTTACGACTGGGAACCAAAGCCATGTAAATATAGGGTGATCCATCTTGAGGTATTTTTTTCAATACCCTTTTTCACATTTATCGCGTAAATTGTGTTCAACTTTATTTTTTTCTTTTTAGTATTGTCTGCCATTTCATCATAGAGTAATTACAGTTTTTAAGTTTTAATCTTTTAATCTTGGGAGCTCGCTGTCTCGCCTTGATATCGGACGTTTTGCTTCCTGAAATTGGAGCCCGTAATCTTGACAACATTTTGATTTAACAGGACGGCTCAACTTGTCCTAAGCTGCTCAAACAATGGATCCATTCGAAATTACGAAAAGCAGCCAATTTCACGGTTTGGACCGGTGAGTTGGCCGCCTAGATCGTGTAATATCACAGCTATTGTTTTTTTCTTTGGGGCTACGTAAAGTCCAAGTTCTATGCTGACAAACTTGCTACGATTCAGGTTTTGAAAGCCCACATTACGAGTGTTATTAAAGTGATACCGGTCGAAATGCTCGTTCAAGTCATCCAAAATTGGACCCTCAGAATGGACTCCCTGAAGCGTAGTTGCGGCCAACATTGAAAGGAAATTATATTCAACAAATAAATGGTATAAAATTTCATTTCCAAAGAACCACAAATATTCCACATTTTATTTGACTTTTTGAATTTTTTTTATTTTGAAAAAACTCACTCGTTACTTCTGTGTAAACTGCATTAAGCGCTGGAAGGCGATGCTAAACAGTACGTCCAGGTCTGTGAGTATAAGAATTATATAGTAAACAGGTTTCCACTTGTTCCTTAATGGCATGTTGAGGGATTAAAGCAAGTATGTTAAAAATTTCACTACCAACTGGATTTTTACTAATATTCGATGTAAATTAGACAGAGGTTAATTAAATTTCTTAGCACACTAGAAATTATTCTATATTATTCTATTCTATATTATTCTATGAAAATTTCAACTTCTGAAATATTAGAAACTGATACCAAATCAAAATGTAATTCTATCTAATCACGTTCAGTGGAAATTTTCTTTTTTTTTTCGAGAAAGTTTTGTATTGTTTGCATGCAAAACCTCACAACGTCCAGTATGAAACTGATAAGTTCTCATTTCACAGAATACTTTAACGTACCAAGTGTTTTCATTTATTTTGTACGATTAATTGCTTTACCTTATCCCGAATTTCTCCATTTGGAGCATTCAGCATCAGATGTATGAATGTATGCTGGTCGAATGATGATGATGAACGTTGTGTACTGTGCACTTATGGCCAGAAGACTTCTCATTTCAGCAAACGTTCGAATGAAAGAAGCCGTTGAAAAATATGATTACATACATGTATATTCCCCTGTCGACATCTGTTGTATGTTGCATCATTATGTGCCGTGTTGAAGTTGCAAAAACGAAACAAATAATGCACAGAATATTGCATATGAAACGTGCTAAAGTGTTTGGTTCAAATTTCACAAGTATAACAAATAATCCACCACCCAGAAGAGGGAAATAAAAACTGGAAAAAATGTTGCACATATGTTTGGGGCTAAATATAGAAAAAGTCTAGTGTTTCTCTAAGCTACAGGATGTTGTGTAACCACAAGGCTCCCAGAAGAACTGAATTATTAAAGAGGCGAATTTGGGATCACAATATTAGAAAGTTTTATTTATCGTAAATTAAATAAAATTCCACAGTTTCCAAATCGTTAATACAAAAATTGACTAGATTTCGGTGTAAAAATTCATAGAAATGACTGAATTCTTTTAAAAATGACAACAGATAATTTTTTTAATAAAAAATGATTTGTAGGAGTCTCGACATTCGACCAATGTTACTGTGCCTCACAAATTCTCTGGTGAAATATCTTTTCGCATCTGCATATGTGACGCGCAAAATAGAAAGGGGCCTAAGGTTAAAAACCAGTTTTGTTCATGAGAGCCATTTTAAAGATTAGGTTTCTATTTGCGCATAGAATCGTTGACTTCACTTTCATAAAACGCGCATATCTCTGGGAGGGAACACTTTTGGGGTATGGGATTGGTCTCATTCGATGCTCAGATGTTGTCCACATCAAAAAAAAATGAAAATTGATTTTTTTTACCCTTAGGTCCCTTACTTTATGCGCTGTAACATATAATGAATAGATGATTAATTTTGAGGATCCCTACTTTATTAAAGAAAAAAATACAGAAAATTCAAATTTAATGGGGAATGATTATTATTATTTGAAAGAACATTCTTTGGCCCAAAACGTGAAAGTATCACAGAAGTGTTCTCTCAATAAATCCATTGATTGATGCGATGTGTGGGAAGTGGCGCCGTCTTGTTGAAACCAAATGTCGCCGAGATCACGAGCTTCAATTTCAGGCATCAAATAGTCGGTTATCATGGGACGATAACGGTCGCCCTTGACGGTTACGTTCTCACCGGCATCATTTTTGAAGAAATATGGACCGACGATTTCACCGGCCCACAAACCACACCAAACCGTAGTTTTTTGTGGATGAAATGACAGCTCTTGAACCTCTTCTGGTTGCTCTTCGTCCCAAATGCGGCAATTTTGCTTGTTTACATACCAATTAAGCCAGAAATGTTGGCCGATTATGTTGACCATAAATTGAACGAAGTGCACGCAGAAAAAAAGTATGGTTGGGGTAACAATATTCGAAGAGCATCATATTATTGTTGGTTATATGGTTGTGGCACAACAATATTATGATCATCACAACAATAGTATGGTTCACACACAACCATACTATGATCCCCATAACAATATTATGGTCCTCACAACAATATAATTATTCACACACAGCCAAACTATGATCCCCACAACCATATTATTATTCACATTCAACCATACTATGATCCCGACAACCATATTATGATCCTCATAACCATAGTATGTATAACGTACAACCATAGTATGATTCTCACAACCATAGTATGATTTACACACAATCATTCTATGATTCCCAAAATTTGTTGTAACGATTGGGATTAGTTGTTATTATACAATAGAGAATTTTATTAAGTGAGTTATGTAATAATAGGAGTGATTTATTAAACGATAAAAAAGTTCTTTTATTAAAAACATTTATATTTCTATTATTATACTAATTCGTAGTTTGTTTCGAAAAATTTTAATTATTTTAGTGTTATTGCGTAAGATTCGTAAAAATGTCAAATTAAAATAAAATACAATTTTGCCATAATGATTGCCGTAATCATGTTATGTTAACATAAAACCCATGAAAACAATACTTTTGTTCCACCAACCATATTTATATTGTTGCTACAACCATATTTTCATTTTTAAAATTGGCAACAATACTATTGTTACACTTCAACAATATTAATATTGCCGCAATCATACTATTGTCAAAATGAAATTCAGAAATACTATGGTTGCGACGACCATACTTTTATTGCAGAGAACATACTATTGTTGCCGTGACCATATAGTAGCCATATATTTTCCCTGCGTGTGCACGAAACACATTCCTCACAGAACGTGAATTTTCGTAATAAAGTTTAACGATTTGTAAACGTTGTTAAGGCGTAAGTCTTTCCATGATGAAATGCCGAACAATACTAAACAATAATAACATGACATCATGACACAACTCTTACGTGATCTGTCAAAAAAGGCTATTGAAAAAAGTATTTCTACTTGGATCACCCTTTATAAACTCTCTTTCTACATCACACTCTGCTTTGCTTTAGAGCTCGATCGTCTGGATTTCACAGTAGTTTAAAAATATTTTTAAAACAGAACATAAGGTGATTTTCCAGTACTCAAATGAGTTATTATGCCACTCGTTGCTCTTCGACCAGTACTTCTTTTCGAAGTGTCTGCAATGTCTCTATTTCTCACCGGGTTTTTGTCAACTCTTCTTCAACATTAACTTGTCTTGTCAGTCACAATATGCGAAAAGGTATTAATTTAATCAAATTCAAATGATGACCTGTTTTATGGAACTAAGAACATGCATTGCATTTTATATGAGTTTTTACGTCATTCGATTCTGTCTGCAGTATACGATATTGTCTCGTAATGATGATTTTTGTGCATACTCGTATAATCACACCAACACATATCACTGGATTCTCTTCGAGATGATGTGCTATTTTTATGCCAGTCATAACTTACAAAATATAAAACGAAAATTTATTATCCTTTCTTTCTGTCTACTGTCGTAGAGGCAATCCTCCGACATGTGATGATAATGTCTTTCTTTGTCTTAAGCCATAAAAAAAGTGTGCTGTCATACATACGAGTATGCAGATTCCCATGCGGCTCTTGGGTGTGGTGAACATCTGACAGATGTAAGAGATTCTAGTTTCATTGTAACCTCATACAATAATCATGGCAATTATGTTAAAATAATGCTGCTGTCATACACAATTTTATTACCACATTTCGAATGTATCTTCCATTTTCCACTGCTGGCTTTTTGCGATGATACTATTTTGCACATTTTTATGGTGTTCATAATTTGAATAATTTATAAAAACAGAGGGTATAGAGAGGTAAAGGGTTGTTTATTTTGTGGCGATGAACGGAAACTTAAGTTATAGGCATACTTCTGATTGAGAGTTAAAGAAAATATTTTCTCAGCTTTGTTCTTATTTCTGAGAGACGACCTTATTCTATTTATTCTCCAATGGATATCCTGCATGACTGGATTCTAGTGAGGCAACTTCCGATGACTTTTGTGGGCGGTTTACAGCTCGTCCATAACTCAACGAATGTTCGCTTTCAAAGAATTCAGAGTTGAAGAATTTTTCTCATAAATATGATTTGTGAGGAATGCCCACAAAAAAGTTCATCGCTGAAAACTGGTACGATCTTAGTGACTAATAAATATCGACCAGCTATGAATTACACGTCTAAAAATTATTCAGCTTAAAGTGTAGTAGCCGCATTTATTTTCTTGTTCGAATTTTCCCAACAGTAACTACCACTGCTATAGGTAGGCTACAGGTTCTACAGCTCTAGAAGACCCGATCATGCTATGATTTCGCAAACTGCGATAACCAGTTTTCGAAACTCTGATTAAAGTGTACCATATAGGTTTATGTTTTCCGATGGCTCCCATACAAGAATCAATTCCGATTCCCTGCCGCTCTTAACTTTGATTTACTCATATTTCGTATAGTACATTATGACAGATTTCTACTCAAGAGTGATAAAAATTACTCCATGTCTGCCCATGTTAATATAAAGCGCCCACACAAAGGTCCATCCCGATTTATTGTTCTTTTTCCTTTAGTTCTGTCACAAATTAAATCCAACTGCGATCACATTTTACATGGTGCGTTACGTGCGGCCACTGGCCAACCACTGTGAAATTAGATCATATGGTTTCTTATAGCCCCGTTGAAACGGACATTTTCAATTTTTGGTCCTACGGCTCCACAAACCACAATTTATGAAAAAATAAAATCAAATTTTTACAAATAAATGTTGTTTTTTTACACCTGTGATTTTCAAGAAGAAATAAATCGCATATACTTATTAGGGTCATAACTACTGTTGCACACGATTTGTGCTGTACAATAAAAAGTACTGAATGTTTTTGGACAAAATATTTTGTAATATATTATTGATGTATATTGTATCCAAAAAGAATCTACTTATTCGAAAAATCCGCCTTTTGACTTTACACACGCCTTAAGTCGCACTGGCCAATCATCAATAGCTGCACGAACCTCGTCCGTTGGAAAATTGGCCACAGCTCGAACCAAAGAAATCTTAAGCGATCCATTGTTGGGGTATCTTGGGTGACAAACCTTGTCCTCTAAAACACCTTGTCCACAATTTGTAATCCAATGGGTTCAAATCTGGACTGCCTGAGGGCCATTCTTCAGAGGAAATGAACGCTGGCAAATTGTTTCGAAGCCAGGCCTGGGACGTTTTAGCCTTATGGGCCGGCTTAGAATCCTGCTGGAAAGTCCATTGCTGGTTTTGGAACAGGGAATTGTTAAGAGGCTTCACAACAGCTTTCAAATCGGTTTCTTTGTAAACTTTGGCCGATGTTTTGACTCCTTGTTCGCAGAAATGAAGGTCAGTGATCCCATCGTAAGAGACACCCCACAAAACCATGACTGAAGCTAGGTGATGACCCTTTTCCACCCTTGGGATCAGTTCAGATGCTTCCTTAGATGACCGCGCATACACTGTATCATTTTGCTTGTTAATTTTTTCCTGAGCGGTAAAATTTTTATCGGTGAACAAAATGTTTCTCTGCAAGTTATCAGCGTGCTTCACCAAAAGACGTTTGCATTATTCAATCCTATTTTTTTTAAAGCTGCAATCAATAAATGTCCGGTAAGTCGTTTGAAAGCCCCAAATCTTTTTTAATGATTCGACTCATGGACTTTTGCGTGATATTCATCTCACGGGCCATGATTTTCTGTTTTCGGAGCGGATTTCTGGGAATTCTTGATTGAACGGCTTTGATGACATGTCGGGCCGCCCCCGGTCTTTTACATCTCCAGTCTCCTCAAACAGTTTTACGCATCGGTAGACGAACATGCGGCTAATCCCTAGTGGCCGGAGCGCTTTGAAAATATAGCTTTTTTACATTTCACACTTGAAAAGCGCTATTACAGCGATACGGTTCTCACTATCTGACCACACTCCATGATGCAAGTTGAAACAATTTTAAAATCCCGTAACAGACTAACGCTTTTGAGGTTAGCTTTCAAAACCCATGTGACATTCAGGGGGTATGTTCAGTTCTACTATTGAAATGGGTGTGTTCAATGTTGTAACAGTAATTATATCCATACTAAGTAGTTTAATGCTATGGCCACGAATTTAGCCTTATTATAAAAATAAGGGTTTGCTTTTACGTTTTGAGAATGATTCCGGGCAAGTGGCGGCCGCGGTTGGCTCGACTTAATTCCAGCCGAGAGGCCCAAATTTCTACCACATTTTGCAGCATTTGGGGCCGTATGTCAACAATCACGCGGCAAATATTCTCTTGCAAGTCATCAATAGTGTCGGGCTTATCAGCATAGACAAGCGACTTCATATAGCCCCTCACAAAATAGTCCAACGGTATTAAATTCCGCGATCTTGAAGGTCACGCCACAGGCCCAGAACGCGAGATGATACGCTCACCAAAAGTTTCCTTCAATAAATTGATTGTTTCGTTGGCTGCATGCAGCGGCGTCTTGTTGGAACCATAGATCGTCTACATCAGCGTCCTACAACTCAGGCACGAAAAAGTCATTAATCATATCTCTATAAGTATAGCGTTTCCCATTGGCTGTATCGTTATGGCCTGCTTCATTTTTGAAGAAATATGGACTAATGATTCTCTCTGCCCACAGAGCACACCAAAAAGTGATTTTGAGGATATAACGGCGTCTCAATAATGGTTTGTGGATTTTCATTACTCCAAATGCAACAATTTTGATTATTAACGTACGCATATAACCAAATGTGAGCTTCTTAGCTGAACAAACTTTTCTTGTAAAACTCAGGATCGGTGGCCTTTTTGTTTTGGGTCCATTCACCTTGATTTGTAAACGTTGTTCCGGAGTAAGTCTATTCATTATGAAATGGCAAGCCAAATTGAGCTTAAATCATTTGACAGCCGTCACAAAGACCAACTCCGAAACTAGTGTGGCCAGATTAAGAACCACACGTCTAAAATACACCTTGTACAACATTCCCTTCCGATTTAAGACCTAGCCGCTCCAGTCTACATAATTTAATCGCGATCTTAAATCTAACATCTCTGGTGAAATTAAACTTTATCGCCTCAAAATGTCATGTGCCCCTAACACAAAAGTTTCTCCCTCACGAAGGTCTTTCATATTAAATCGGCTTCAATGTTTCATATGATGAAGCCAGCCATCGACACATAACAAAACACACGATTGATTTTTATTGTGATTATTATTGACTTTGTTCGGTGCAAAATTCTTCTGCCAGCAGTTCTCGTTAAATGCGAATCTGCCTGCTCTTGACCATGTTTAAATCACTTACATTGCTTGGGGTCGGATAATGGTGCAATAGCTTTCATCGAAAATGCAGTCCCTGCTTGCAACTTATAGTCTTTTCGGCTACATTCTGAATAATTTTAGATCCTATTAAATGAAATCTTCAAAAGAAACATAATCTTAAATCTGACTGACTTAAACAAGAAACTCAAGTTTTACTAAATTGATGCAAAACGTTCTTCTAGCTAATGTATGTTTTCATTTGATTGATTTAAAATTTTGTAAACTTTTTATCAATTTGAAGTACGTTGTTCTCTTAATTGATGTACGCTGTAGTTTAGATTGATGTGCAGGGTAGAACGCGATTTGTTTTTTTGCGCTTCAGGCTGTGGCGGCACGGACACGTGAGGAGAGGTCATTTCGTGTTGAAGCGTATTTTTCAAATGTGCACACGATCATTGCAGTGCAGCGTGCTTTTCGTTAACGATTCGCTGTTCCCCCACGCGGACTTATTCCTTGTCGGCAATCAATTGTAAGTTGGTTAACTTCATTGAGAACAGCAGGGAATGTGTCATGTGTACGAAGGGGACCTGAGAGAAGGATTACAAAACATCGAGAGAGTTAGAGCAGCAGTACTGCAATCTCTGAAACGCTCTGCTCGGAAGCAATTTCTTGCAATTCTTTATGATGAACTGAATTTTCACCCTATAAAATGTGCGTAATCCAACAATTGTCAGCACAAGACAATTTGACACGGCGGACCTATTGTTAAGACTTTCTTGCAACTATACCCCGTGACGCAATTGTGTTATTTTCTGATTAGGCACATTTTCCCCTCAGTGGGTGTGTAGACAAAATATGCGGTACTGGAGTGAAACAAATCCCAGAGAACTTTACCAGGTGTGGTGCACCATATCACGAGAAGGCATCATTGGCCCTTACGTTTTCCAGGATAACTGTCTTGCCGTAACTGTGAACTCCAAACGGTACTTGACTATGATACAGGATTTTTTCTGCCAGCTCTTGAGGCAATGCAATAAGAGGATACATGGTTCCAACAGGATGGTACCACTGCACGCACAGCGAGGGTTACCATGAACTGTTTGAAGCAAATGTTTCCTGTACGCCTTATCTCTGAGGGGTGATGTTGATGATATTGAGGGGTGCTGTGAACTGGCCGGCGCGTTCACCAGTCTTAGCCCCATTTCATTCCCAAATAAGCAAATTACCGCGCTCCACCCTGTACAATGTTCATTAAATTGATCTAAGAAATTAATGATTTATTGATGAAAAGTTCTACATCAAATTGAAGTGTTGTTAGCTGGAAAATTATGCCTAAACTCATCGAATTAATGTACGAACCTTTAATTTTCAGTGCATAGTTTGGTATATCCGAACCACGAAATGGACAACCCTTTGCACTAAAACAGTAGAAAGACATTTAAAAAATGCGTTGTCAGAAAAAGGTTGATGGCATTCTTATATGTACTTTGCCGCTACCACATAAAGGTTTCACCACTAAATTTGCATTTCACATATGCGCAATGTAATGTAAGTGAAGTTTTGAAATTTCAGATTTAAGGCAGGTTATTTTAAATTCACGAGTACCGACATAAGAGGTTTATAACTTAATAATCATTTGTAAATATATTGGATTTGTACATAAGCAAATAAAACTAGGAAAGAAGCTACAGTCGGATGTGGTAGCGTGTATTATACCTGACACTTTTGGATGTTGAGAAAAGTCAGTTAACAATAGGTGTTTGTACCCCTTAAGACTGGCTTTAAAATTATACAGATTTAAATATCTATGTCCTAGTCGTATTTGAATTTGTGAAAAGATGTCTTTTTTTTGTTAAAATTGGTTGCAAATACGAGTATGTACTTAGTAGGGACATAAATACTGTTACAACTTTGAACACACCAATGTTAATTGTGGAACTGAACATATCCCGTTAATGTCATATAGGTTTCGAAAGCTAACCTCAATAGCGTTAGACTGTAACGGGATTTTGAAATTGTTTCAACTTTCATCATGGAGTGGTCAGATAAAGAGAACCGTATCGCTGTAATAGCGCTTTTCAAGTGTGAAATGAAAAAAAGCGATATTTTCAAAAGGCTCCGGCCACTAGGGATTAGCCGCATGTTCGTCTACCGATGCATAAAACTGTTTGTGGAGACTGGAGATGTAAAAGACCGCCACCGGTCGGGCCGGCCACGCTCTGTTCGAACACCGCATGTCATCAAAGCCGTTAAATCAAGAATTCACAGAAATCCGCTCCGAAAACAGAAAATCATGGCCCGTGAGATAAATATCACGCAAAAGTCCATAAGTCGAATCATTAAAAAAGACTTGGGACTTGGGGCTTTCAAACGACGTACCGGACATTTATTGACTGCAGCTTTAAAAAAGTAGGATTGAAAAATGCAGGATTGAAAAATTTTTACCGTTTAGGAAAAATTTAACAAGCAAAATGATGGAGTGTATGCCTTAGATTCATCTAAGGAAGCATCTGAACTGATCCCAAGGGTGCAAAAAGGTCATCACCCAGCTTCAGTCATGGTTTGGTGGGGTGTCTCTTACTATGGGGTCACTGACCTGCATTTCTGCGAACAATGAGTCAAAACATCGGCCAAAGTTTACCATGAAACCGTTTTGGAAGCTGTTGTGAAGCCTCTTAACAATTTCCTGTTTTAATACCAGCCATGGACTTTCCAGCAGGATTCTGCGCCGGCCCATAAGGCTAAAACGTCCCAGGGCTGATTTCGAAACAATTTGCCAGCGTTTATTTCCTTTGAAGAATGACCCTTAGGCAGTCCAGACTCGAACCCATTGGATTACAAATTCTAGCGGTTTTATAGGACAAGGTTTGTCACAAAAGATACCCCAACATTGGATCTCTTAAGACTGCTTTGGTGCGAGCTGCGGCCAATTTCCCAATGGACGAGGTTCGTGCAGCTATTGACGATTGGCCAGTGCGACTTAAGGCCTGTGAAACAGTATTTGTGTCTCTACTATGTAGTTTCGAAAAAAAATTGGATTAAAATAAATGATTGTGATTCCGAAATTAGTACAAAATTCACTGCTAACCATATGTGACAGCGCATAGAGAAATGTACCTAAGGGTAAAAAAAATCAATTTTCACTTTTTTTTGATGTGGACAACATCTGAGCATCGAATGAGACCCATGTCCCAAAAGTGTTCCCTCCCAGAGATATGCGCGTTTTATGAAAGTGATGGTACACTAAAGATACACGTATTTAATTCTTTAAAATGGCTCTCCTAAACAAACCTGGTTTTTACCCTTAGGTCCCTTTCTATTTTGCGCGTCACATATAGGAGAAGTTGTGCAGGGGTTTCCTACCTTAGTATAAAGTCATGGACAGGGGATTATTATAGGTATACACCACGTACGTTGTTGTAGACGTACTACAGCCCTTGATGTCACTTGCTAATTTGCACTCTCGCAGAGCGAATAGCGTACAAACCAACTTAGAATTACTTGTGATCCCACCTGGCGCACCGGTAACATAAGGTTCATATAATCGCCTTCTTGTATCCTTGAACCCAGATTGTTATTATTAAAAAGTGATATGAGCCATTTGTACTAAGGCAAACGTGGAGAATATTTTTTAATATTTAGAATAACAAGCATATATTTTTTTACAGTAAAGGAATAACAATATTCGTTTTAATTAAATTTGTGTTTGTAAAACCAAACAAGCTTAACAAAAATTGTGGAAAATAGACAAATGTTCCCAACATATTCAAAGAATATCGTTTAAATCCTATTATTGGTCTATGCCAAAATGACAAAAGCAATGAATGTATGATTGAGAGGACTTAAAAAAATCCAATATCCTTTTGCATTTCATATAAATGGCAAAAAGTTTAGGGGTATTACAAACGCACAGGCAAGCGATGGCGGGCAAGCATATACACAATTTTAGATGACATTTAAATTCATATAGCAGCCTTTTAAAAAGCCACGTTTATTGCAGAAAAAAACGTTCATGCAAAAAGTGTTAAAAAGTGAATATGAAATCCATAACGTTAGAAAAACCGTACGTTGAGGTACGTCCACACAAACATATACGAGTACATGTGGTTAAACATACATATGTTTGTATGTAAGTGTTTGTGTGTGCGATAGGGACACTCAAACTCTGTTCAAAACAATAATCCAACCGGAAACCAACAAACGCGCGGAAGTGTCATATGCATACATTAATACGATATACACCAACACACCCGCACACACACGTTCACATCCTTTGGGGAAACGTATGCTTTTATTTAAGAGACCTCTTCGTTCCAGCCATCCGTGGAGAACAATGCGGATTGCAATAGGTCTGTCCTATCGTCTAAGCAGACGTCCTTTTTTCTAAATGCTTGTTTTAGTCGGTACTCTTCTCCATATCTCCATATCTCCAATATGGAGATGTGGGTACACACAGAGAATTGATTTGTTGCCACAACCGAATTTTTGCAACCCAATGTTCGAGGTTGCACGTACTATCCATGTATTCCATCAGTACAACCGAATATGAATGGGGTGACAGCAATTTTGAGTAGAGGGAATTGGCACTTTCGTTTGCAGAAAAAAACTTATTGGTATTTCTAACAGATAAAGTTAATTATTGGAACCGAATTTGTGCATGTATATTGTTTTGTTATATGGCTGCATCGTTTGTAAGCATTAGCCGTCTAACCCAAGAAAATTGAACTGTATGACCATTTTTTTACATTTTATCAGAATTTCGAAATACGTTTTCGTCGTAAGCAAAGATTTTGTAGTGATTTAATATGTTGGTGTTGGAATAACCAAATATATGTTACAATAGCGAACTAAACAGGTCAGGTTTGGTAACTAAACAGGACTTATCTATTGTTAACACATATGTTGGTTGCCATGACCGCCAGTAGTCGCAACCAATAATTTAACTGAATTCGGTTGGTAGAACCGAACTAATGGCTTTGAATTCCGTGATATGATTTTTGCAACCATGTCAGCATAAATACTATGGAATGTTGGTGAGTTTAACAGAAAGTAGGTTTTCCAACGGCTTTTTTCTCGGTAGTATGTGGCAGGTAGAAGTTAAAATAGGTTTTTCGGTCTGGCCGAATCTAGCGACTTTTTTACTTGTTTGATTTTGCAATTATTCATTTATCTCGTGTTGATTGTGCCGCTTATGAATTCTGTTGGCGGTGCTTTGCTCACCGTTGGCGTACTATGGTCACTTCTGAAAATACAAAAAACATCTCAGAGGCGGGATTGTGTAATCGAATCAGGCCAAAGTTTGGAAGGGCAGAATTTCTTCAAAACAATACTTCTGCAAAACTTCTTCATAAATGAATATTAAAACCGTCGTGTCCGTTTTTTAAACTGTTAGGTATAAACACTCTCCCCAGTTGCTTTAGCAGAGGTATGAATGTAAAAAGGTATGGAGTTATTACAAACTCGGCACGTCCGTGTAGATAAGAAATCATACCGTGTATCAGGCCTGTAAACCGCTACTTTCCGCCGCTGCGCTATTCATAGCCACATTCATAGACGCATTCACAGACACACTCAGTAATGTCACTCTGCATGTTTTAACCGTTGTCGCCGTTCGTTATCACAGACATTGGAACACAGTATCGAAAGTTGGCAATCTGTATATCCAGTGCGTGAAGTACTCGTATAAATCGAGTTTTATCATCTGTGGAATATGAAATATACAACAGATGCTACAATTTTATGGGTCCTAAAGATTACTCTTCTAACTCGAAGATCCGACGTAGATTCATTACGACAGATATGTTTCCAGGGCTTTTAAAAAATATAGAAATGGGCATGCTGCTTTGGTCAGGTAAGCATTCTTTTAACCACACTGCGGGAGGGGGTATTACGACTTTATGCTGATGTTTGCAATACCTTAAAGTACGTGAAAGTACGACTATGTAAAGTATGTCAATCATTTCTAATTTTTCCATTGTAAAAAAATCGCGAATGCGTCTTTTGTGAACACCTGTTTCTATATGAAGGAGTTGCCAGATCGAAAATTTAACATGTGTTCAAAGCAGAGATGGAAGTTTCCAAAACACTTAACTTTTTTCTGTTTATACCGCGCTTTTTGTGCTAGGCTAGGAAGCTTCCGAACCGCCCTCGTAGTTTAAGAAGCCACATATTTCATACGATTCTTACCAAATTTCGCATAATGCGATACAAGTGATAAATATCCTACTAAGGTGAAGTTGGACCATATCCATCCATGTTTTCGCATAGCCCCCAAACAAAAGTTCCTTCTGAAAAGAGGACCTGCCACTCTAGAAGAAATAAGTTAACTTTGATTGTGCTTACATTTCGCTTGGCATGTTATTAGCAACCAGTTATATACTGGTTATTATTAATTAAGTTGTAGGTCGTCCGGAACACCCAGGTCCAACCCCGCTTAGAAACATGTAAGCATTTTTCAGCGGTGGGTTTTTATTTCGTACAATGCCGTCGACTTTACGAATTTGAGATTTATCCTTAAGACACATAGGAAAAACTGATTCGTTACCACATCGATTTGTTTTGCTAACCGAATATTTGAGGTTACATGCACCTCGAGTATTCAGTATCAGTACGAGCGAATTCTAGTTGGTGCTCCGTAATTGTGAGTAATTGAAACTGTAGTATGGGTGCAACATACCAAGTATTAGCCAAACAAATAAATATAAAAGTCAGAGACAAAAACTATTGCGTACACAGTTGAATAACTTTACACAGAGAAAAACTCGGTTGGAAATCGGTCGGAACTACAAAAAATCGGTTGGAAAAACCGACATTCTGTTGCAATAACCAACATTCTATTGTATTAATGGTAACATGGTTCGATATATCATATGATGGTTGCTACAACCATATCACGGAATTCGCAGCCAATAACACAGTTATGCCAACCGAATTCAGTTTAACTATTAGTTGAGACAACTGGCAGTTATGGTAACCTACCAATAGCGATGTATATGTTACTTTGGTACCAATAATTGGTGGTGACAACAGATTAGTTTTTTTAGTGCCCAAACGCTGTTAGTAACATTTGTTGTAACATTATATTGGTTATTCCAAAATAAGTATTAACAATAAATAAGTATTAACAAATAAATCTTTGTTAACGACGAACATATTTCGAAATCCCCAAAAAATGTATAAAACACAAAAAAATGGTCAGACAGTTAAAGTTTTTTGAGTTAGACGATTATGCGGTCTAGGGTATCTCACAGACTAATTTGAATTTTTTATACCCTGCCCCACTCTGTGGAACTGAGTGCTAGACCCATCTTTAAGTATCGGAACCGGTTTTCTTCGATTTCAATAAAGTTTCTAGTCAAACTAAAGGTAGCAACTATTATACGCTTTTTATGAAAATTGGCAGAAGCATCCGCCCATGGTCAAAGGGCGAGTGCTATTGATATTGAAGAAAATCGAGTCAGATTTAGATAGATCTCCCACATATACGCTTATCCGATTTTTATGTTTTTAGCTTTAGAAGTCACAATCTTTATTAAATTTAGCAAGAGGGTGTTTTTAGACTAAGGGAGGACATTATTCAAATTGAAGCAAATTCGGTTTAGATTTAGATATAACTCCCACACACATAGGTGTATCAGAATTTATGTTTTTTAGTACAAAAAGCCCCATATTATATCCAATTATCGTGAAATGTGGCTCAAGTTGTTTTTTGGACCAAGGAAGTACTATAAAATTTAAAGAGAATATTGGTTAAAATTTGGTCCCACACTTATGTTCATCCGATTTTATGTTTTTAGCTCCAGAAGCCACATATTACATCCAATCTTGATGAAATTAGGCAGAGGTAAGTTTTTTTTTGGCAAGGGGCGGACGCTTTTAAAATTGAAGAAAAATATCAAATCTGAACCGATTTTGATACAGCTTATGTTTTTAGTTCTAGAAGCCACATATGACATACAATCGTAATGAAATTTTGCACATTTAATATCCTTGGACGGATGCTGCTAAAAATTAGGGAAAATCAGTTCAGGTTTAAACACAGCTCGCATATTTATGTTCAACCGATTTTACTAAAAGTAATGCAATTTCCCCACAAATTTAAATATGACATTAGTTTAAAAATCTAAGTAAATTACGAGTCCGTCTAAGGAGTTCCAAAAACGTAGTTTTAGTTGGCTTTCTAAACATTCAGACGTGTAGAGTATAATATAGCGGCCACAGCTATCTTTAGCTTTTTTACTGTTTCTGTTTGTGATTGTTTTAAAAAGTGGAGTTCTTTCTAACACCGTTATTGTGTTTTCTGTTTCACGTTCTCTTATTTTAACCAAATCGTTTGTGTAATCACAATACTGTGCCAGACATATGAAGCTATGCTATGTGTTCAGGTGTTGCCGCCATATATGATTTGTTTTATTGCCACGTTAAACAAAGCCTGTTGTATGTATGCATGAGAGAATAGGAGCGTGTGTATTAGGGGGAACCTTCGCCGCAGTTTTCGTGATTAGTGTTAAACCGACGATTTAACCGAAATCGACATGTAAAATTAACATGTTGAAGTCGTTGAAAAGGTCAATGAGTAGATTTGAAAGACGTTAAGTGCTCGATACCAGTTACAGATAATGGGATAAATGTCCATTCAAGACCCAGGAAGAGATCAAAACTGCAATTGGCTGAAGAACGACGAAGGAGCTGCATAAGACCAGAGGAGATGAGCTGAGCTTAGCTTACATGAATCAGCTAGTTTGAACATTGTGGAAAAACGAACTCAAGCTCCATAATGTGAACTTTCGCAATCCTTAGATAAAAAGGCCATACCGTTTGCTCCGACTACGCGCAATAAGTCTCATATCCGATAAAATCTAAATTTTAGAATGAAGTCTCACCCTAAGGAAGACAAAGGTATACGTACACCATTGTCTGTCATACCATCATATTTTTGTAAATATGTCTGTTTCTGCAGACACATGTGTATGTATTCAAATACATCCTCTGGAAGTTTTTCTATTTTTCTTTCCTTTTGATTTGTTTTCTGTTTCAATTTGAGAGTTTTATTTTGTATTTTCCTCTCAAATCCAATATAAGCCGCTTGATTCTAACCTTATGCTTCCTTTCGGAAAGGATATTCATAAACGTCGAGGATTATAAAACAATATTTTTACGTATGTGTGTGTCTACACAAATGTATGGCTATGGTTTTATATGCCATTATTGAGTTTATTCCCATATTGTTCTAGGCAGAATTATTGTCTTAAACAACGGAAGATAATTGAAGCATACGGAAAGAATTTGAGCTTTTATTTGGATGGGTGAAAGCATTGGGGGAGATTGGGTGCAAGAGCGAAAAACAACTTGTGTATATTGAAAATATATTATCATTGTAAATTAAAACAAGTAAAAACGTTATGAAATTAGGTCAGACCGTCTCTACTATTTTTTTAAGGTTCATAATATTTTCATTTCATTCCCAAATAAGCAAATTAAAGATTCATAAAATAATTTTTTCAAAGGCTATAATTTTTTATTTCATTCCCAAATAAGCAAATTACAATGTTCCATGTACAAGATTTAGACTAATATAGTGTTAGAACCGGACCATTTAGGCCCTAGAGGCCTAAAAATCGGCCACCTTGAACTATGAACATATGGGTCTAAAAAACAATAAATGTCACCCCAAATCAGAAAATCACATCTATTTCCCGATACGAAGAAATCTAAGGTCTCTAGGGTGCCCAAAAAGGAGAGGGGACCATTAACATATGGGTGAACAGTGAATTTTTCTAAATTAACTGAATTTGACATCAGTTTTATGATTTAGAGTCTTTGACTATGCGGCGTGGTATATCAGGGTCCATATACCACGCCCATTGTCTCGTAACGCTCGGAGACAGATGTGTATCCAGAAACACTGAAATGTTCCGCATAATCTGAATTTATCATACATTTGACTATTTGGCTGAATTAGTGACCTCGACCAATAGGCGCTGTCTATGGACCTTGGGACCCAAAACCGTCCTGTAATGATCGGAGACACTGAAATTTCTCAAAAATCGAAATATGTGTCTGTTTTTAATATTTGTGCCAATTTGGAACTTGGAGTGGTTGGTCCATATGGGCCTTAATAGCTCAAATATCGGTCATCTTGAACTATGGAGATATGGTTATGATAATCCAATAAAATTCGCCATAGATCCTAATAACATATTAATTTAAATATTCGACTCATTTTAAGTCACTGTTCTATGAGTCCATGAGTAAAATGTTCCTAGGTTGCCGAAAAACAGGTGCTTACGAACATTGATCTTTGTGAACTCTGAAGCAGCGCAATTGTGTCACGAAACTGAATTTTACGATATGGCTGAATTGGTGGCCGACCCCTAACGTTCGGAGAGATATGGTAATGCAGAAACATTAAAATTTTCTTAAAAATCCAAATATCTACCTTTGATAAGAATTGGGCCAGTTTTGCACTCAAACCGTTCATTATGGGCCCAAATATCGGTCTAGTTTAACTATGGGTACTTAAAAGCAATAAAATATCGTCACGAATCCGAAAATAACAATAATTCCACATTTTTATTTAATTTGGAGCCGTGGTCAATAGGACAAAGGTACTGAAATTAAGGTGCATTCGAACATTAACATACGGTTACTCAGAAACAGTGGAATTATCTTACTTTTCTCAATATGCATTAACCATTAAGATTTTATTTAATTTAATGATAATTTGGTTGATCATTTTTTGTTTATAATTTTTGACCCTTTCGGCCCTCTTCAAAAATAGGCATATGTGACGCGCAAAATAGAAAGGGACCTAAGGTTAAAAAATAGTTTTGTTCAGGAGATTCATTTTAAAGATTAGGTCTCTTTCTAGAATCGCTTAGAATCGTCGATTTCACTTTCATAAAACGCGCATATCTTTGGGAGGGAACACTTTTGGGGCATGGGATCGGTCTCATTCAATGCTCAGATGTTGTCCACATCAAAAAAAGAAAAAACATAAAATTTTCTAAATTTTTTTTCTAAATTGGAATCTAATGTTTCATCGGGCCACAAAAATGTACTTCTGTCAAACATGGACAAACCACTTACGACAAAATACCCAAATCAGTCAATGGCGTACTACAACGCAGTTATCAAGGCGATAAAAACTCCACTATTGTTGTACTCCTGCGTATGTATCAAATTTTGCTGACCCACATTATTAAAAAATTAATTTATCTACAAGTATATTAAGAGCATGACTAGAGTTTTACAAAAAGAAACTATTGAAACGATTTATAAGTCATTTCCAAAACTTTAGCTACTGTTCAGTTTGCTTATGAATATAAATATTTTCACAACATTAACGCTTTTGACAGTTAAAAATTTAGCAAAGAATGTGCATAACTCTTGCCTAAAACTTACAGCAGTACTCAGCGAATGTTTCGCTTGAAATAACCACAACACTTCGACCACAAAAACAAAACCATGTTGCACACACATGGACCAAATCTACTCTGGAGTATAAACAAAATAAATTTGTATTTACGGTATGCATGTGTGTCAGAAATTTTTAAGAGCACATGTGCACCCGTACCAGTGCCAGCATAATGTTGGTTATTTAAGTCGAGTACCCGGGTATTTGACATATCTTCTTGAATAGGCGAAACAAAAATTTACCTATTTAGAATGTGGGGTACATATTTTAATGTCCTTCATTATAGGATAGAGTATATATGAATTTAATTTAATTCGTTTGCAACACCTCTTAATACTGGTCGGATATTCCATAAATTATAAATATTCGAATCGTCGTAAAATTCTAAGATGAACTAGCCATTTCCGTCTGTCAGTCTGTGGAAAGCAAACTACAGGTCGCACTGTTGAAGCTATCCACTATTGAGGATGTAATTATTCAAAACATGTATTGATGGACTGAGACTGTTGGTGTTATTAAAAATGGGTTAGATCGTCAAAAAGACAAAATCTCATGCACTTTTAGCGATTCGACGATGAAATTTTAAATAAACCATGTTGGAGGAAAATAGAGCGAATTGATAGCCAAAGTAATAAACCAATCGTCATAAAATCTTATCAGAATGAAAGCAATATTTAAGAGTTTCTCTCCCGGGATTCCTGGGAATCCCGGTCATATTTATTCCCGGTTTCCTGGGAAATTCATCCGGGACTCCCAGGAAGTTTAAGATGTCTTAACTGAAGATCAAACAATAATTAATTACAATCACAACAATTTATCTCAAAACGGTTCGAAACAAAATGTGAGTATGCAGAAATTATTTTTAAAGAAGACAGTGGTGTCATCAACGTTGCGGAATTGGACGAAAGATCATTTGAGGATTGCCATAACAAACGCAAATCAAAATGTTGCACTAAATAAAAATCAATTACCTAACTACTACATAAGGGGGTTGATATTTATATTTCGGGTCCGACAAAAAAAAAACACAATAATTTATCATTGGAAATGGTTATATTGTTTTTCAAAATATTCTCCTTTAAGATCATTACACTTTTGACAGACACCTCCAAAACATGATTTTTGGACGCTTCAACAGCTGCTTTGGGCCGTGTAAAACGTTGACCACGCATTTTTTTCTGATGCTAGGGAATATGAAGAAGTCATTGGGCGGATGGCCCATCAATTCGACATCTTGAGTGGTCAAATAGCTCATCGTTCCAGCTGATGTGTGAGAGCTCGCATTGTCGTGATGTAAAATGATCCGTCATCTCTTATTATCTTTCCTCATTTCTTTGAATACTGTTGGCAAACAGATGGTTGTATACCACTCAGAACTGATCGTCCTATATTCTACTAATAGCACTGTGGCAACATGGTCGGTAATATCGAAAAAAACGCAATCATTTGCTTTGATGTACTTCATCCACGAACAACTTTTGTTGGATTTGGCTCGTCTTGAAAGACCCATACGGTCGATTGCTCTTTTGTTTAGGGTTTATCTGCGCTTTGTAGTTGTGGATGAAACATGGATCCATTACATTACTCGGGAGACCAAGCAGCTGTCTAAACAATGGGTTTCTCCGAGTGAACCGGCTCCAAAGAAGGCCAAGGTGACTTTGTCGGCCAATGAGGTGATGGCAACAGTGGGATGCACGCGGGATAATACTAATTGATTACCTTCAAAAGGGTAAAAAAATAAACGGCGAATATTATGATAACTTATTGGAACGATTTAACGAGGATTAAAAAAACGACCAAGAAGAAAGTTATCTTTTATCAAGATAATGCACAGGTGCACACGTATTGAGACTGTACTTAATGGCGAAATTGCATAAATTGGGTTACGAATTGGTACCTCGTCAGCCATATTCTCCGGTTTTAGCACTCCAGTGACTGTTTTCTATTTCCAAACTTAAAGAAATGGCTCCGTGGAAAGAGAAGAAAATGCCTATTTTCTGGACTTCGAAAACCCATATTTTTTGGAAGCGATACAACAATTGGAGAAACGTTAGACTAAGTGTATTGAGCTAAAAGAAGATTATGTTGAAGAATATTTTTTTATTCGAAAAGTCACTGATCTATTGATATGTCCTTTTGAAATTAGACCATAACGGCCGATGGTTTCGATTTAAGGTACTGCATTTCTAGAAGTCACAAACTATAACGATCACGCTCACAATTTAAATGGTGCATTCTGAGCGACCATTAATTAACGGTGTTAAAACTAGACTACATAGGTCCATATATTCGTACAGTACCACATAAAAGCCCTTCTCGATTTTAGAATCTACAGCTTTACATTCACAGTTTTCATTCGATTCCTACCAAATTTCACATCGAGAGTTACGATATATACGTTTATTCGATCGAGCTCAAATTTTGCATGCTACTTTATGAGCGACAAATAATTAAATCTAGTAGAGTAGTGTAGGGAATCGCATGTTCATAAAACAGAAACAGCGTTTCTCAGTCTGAATATGCCATAATTCTAAATTGCATATGGATAATTTGTAAATACTGTGCCACCAAAGCACACGGCTTAAAAACCCTTTCCCTACATATGATGTAGTATTGAAAATAATAGCTAAGCGTGGATAGCATAACCTTGGGTAATGTACCCGGTTGCCCAAATACAGTCCCCAAATAAGGGGAACAAAACAGAAACACTGAAATGTTCTCAACATTTAAATATACCTTTACCTATATTTATGAATTTAACCATTACGGGACTTTGACCTACCGATGTGAACCATAGGAGCCCAAAAATCGGTCCTCTTAAACTATGGTTAATAAATTATGGTTATAAAGTAATAAAAATCGTCACCAATCCGAATAGAATATTTATTCTACAAATATACTAATATCGAGGCTTTGATCCATAAAAAAAATAATCCCTTCGAAAATGGTATATGCACACAGAGAAAAATTAGTTAGAAATCGGTTGGAACTACTATATTTTGGTTGTAATCAACATATGTTTTTAATCGTAATGGATATTCGGTTTGATATACCACAAGATAAAAAATATAATCATCTCGTTGTAGACGCAACTAGTGGATCGGTCATACTTATGAAACGCATAAAATGTATTTAGTTGCCATGACTAGTGGTTTTGGAAACCAAGAGTTATGCCAACATTTTGTTGTTGTAACTGAATATTGGTGATGATATTTAAACTTTCATCATAACAAAGAGCGAAAATAATACTATTATTACTGCTTAAAGCAACTCGTTTAATCAAATTTATTCAGTAAAATTCTATTATAATGTTTTGCTGTTTTTTGTCTCGTCATGAACCTCCCTATGCTTTGCTTAAAAGTATAGGGTGATCCATCTAGATTTATTTTTTCAAAATAAAAAAAATACTAAAATTCAAATCAAGTGTGGAATCTTTTTTATTCATTCGAAGGAATGTTTATGCCATTTATTTTTTGAATATATTTTCCTTCAAATGTTGGCCGCAACAACGCCTCATGGTGTCCATTCTGAGGGTGCAATTTTGAATGACTCATTCGAGCATTTCGACCGGTATGGCGTGAATGACACGAGTAATATTGGATTCCAAGACCTGAATCATAGCTGGTTTGTCAGCATAGACTTTGGACTTTCCGTAGCTCCAAAGAAAAGAGTCTAAAGGTGTGATATCTATCACACGATCGAGGCGGCCAATTCACCGGTCCAAAATGTAAAATTAGCTGCTCCTCGAAATTACCCCGCACTAGGTCCATTGTTTGACCAGCTGCATGGCAAGTGGCACCGTCCTGTTGAAACAAAATGTCGTTATGAATAGGGGAGTCAATTTCAGGTAGTAAAAAGTCCGATATTATAGAGCAATAGCGAGCACCATTGAGAGTTAAGTTTCGACCATCATCATTTTTGAAAAAATATGGACCGATAATTCCACGAGCCCATAAACCGCACCAAACCGTGGTTTTCTCAGGATATAATGGCACCTCTTGAACCTTTTCTGGTTCCTCTTAAGCCCAAATGCGGCAATTTTATTTATTGACTTTGCCGTTGAGCGTGGGCCTCATTACTGAACAACATTTTGGTCGAAAACAGCGGATCTTCCCTTTTCTCACCGAACGCCCATTTCCATAATATAGTTACCAACGTTTAAAGAAAATTATTTTAAAAAACTAAAGAGCATAAAATGTTCTTTCGTATGAACAATAAAGATTTCAAACTTGATTTGAATTTTAGTATTTTTTATTTTGAAAAAAATACCTCTAGATACAAGCGCGGCATGACGACCTTTATGTCCAAACTTTTTTTTCGAGTTTCGGATACTTCGTATTCTTTACAGGTACTTCCAACTAACATTCGGTTGCATAAAACCTCATTTATTCGGTGGGCAAACAATTTCAGTTGTGGCAACGAATCTGTTCTCCATACGTGGGTACAGAAACAGTGGAAGTTCTTCACTCCTGTATATAGGCACCAAGTTTTAGAATTTGTTTTACTTTCAAGTCCTTATCTACAGTCCGTAGCGACCAAAAGATCGGCCCTATTGAACAATGGACATATGGAAACTCAAAAATAATGATTCATGGTTTTACTTTTGAAACCATGAATCTAAACTAGCTGACTCTTCAAGAATTTATTCTATATTACCTCAATTTGCCATTTACAAATCACGCAATGGAACCCTGGTAGTATTCCCGAATAAAGACATCATCTTTTGTCTACTAACTGTAGTCTATACTCTTCAAGTAGAAAAATTTACCGAGCCAATTCGAGTATTCAAAAGAAATCATTTTCAGCAGCACGAATTTGTACGTCAATGTATGGATGTTAACTAGAATGAATGAATATTCATGCTTTAAAAGATAAAGAAATAAAACTACGCTTCTGACAACCGATTCATTTATCTTAGTTTTGCTGGCAAATAAAGAAAACGAAAACTTTCTTCAAACGTTGTGGTTAGCCGAACCAAGTATTCGTAAGAAAGAATAAAGAAGGACGGAGAGAAATCCCAAAACAAAAATTGTACGTTCCATCAAACTCACAAGCAAGAATTAGGGAGGAATGTGCTTTTGTTGTTTCTTCGGTGTTAGAAAAATGTTGTGGCAACTTAGCCACATACAAGTGCAACCAACAGAACTAATTTGGTGGAAAAAATCTTTTGAAATGGTACAACGGCATGCAAAACAGAAGTTTAATGAAGAGCAAAGGAATTATGAATTTTGTAGAAAATTATAGGAAACTAGTTTGGCAATGGTTCGCTAAGGAGGACGCACACAGGATCACTTCGAAAGAAAAATCAGAAAATGGACATTTTCCTGTTTAAAAGTCTTAAAAGCCTTAGAAAAGTAACACCATGGAACATTGTATCCAAGTGATCATAATCAGTTGAAAATAATCGTTCTACATGAAATGTAACAAAGGGACGATAACGTTTGGACTATCCAAATCGTCCATGCGCATTACGAGCCCCGACCACTATTAATTCGTACGGCAAGCATTTTTACCCGTATGCAATGTTTAACAGGTGATATTTTCAATACTAAAGTAGTCAGAGCATGCAAACCTATTTTTTTCTGAAAGAGCATTTTGTTCTCTTGATTTTAAAAAAAAAAATTTTATTGTACCTCAACAACAACAACAACAACAACAATATTTATTTCTTTGAATGCTTCGCAAAACTATTAAAAAAAATGTGACCAGTATTAATTCGTACGGTGGGTTAAATAGTTGCTATTTTATAAAAACTTTAATTTATCTTTAAATATTAATATTGGGTAACATCGCATTTTGCCTCTACAACACATTTACATCGCTTTGGCATAGATTCATATAAATTCTGGCACTGTTCTGTTGAAATAGAATCCCACATCTCTTGCAATTTTGTTTTTAAACCAGAAAGGGTCCTTTGAGGCTCATTTTTTAAGTTTCTTTTCATTATTCCCCATATATTCTCGATTGGGCTTAGGTCCGGACTATTTGATGGCCAATCTAAGACCCCAATTTCCTTAGACTGCAGCCATGATTTGGTTCGTTTGGCAGTATGAGATGATGCTCCATCCTGCTGAAACGTGTATTCTCCACAGTCAGCCAGTTTTGGTATTGATGGCAGCAAACTTTCTTCTAGAATGTTAATATATTTTTCAGCATTGACCATCCCATCAATAAAGTGCAGTTGTCCTACCCCTTTGGCAGACATAAAACCCTACACCATTATGCTCGCTGGGAACTTAACTGTCCTTTTAAGGTAGTCTTTGTGGTACGCTTCAGTTTTGTTACGGATAACTCGCCTTCGCGCATCGCCGACACTCACATCAAATTTAGATTCATCGCTAAATATGATGGAATTCCATTGCCTTTGAGTCCACGACATCCGTTCTCGACACCATTGCAAACGCTTCTTCTTTTGGCGAAGGGTAAGCAATGGTTTTTCTTTGGCCTAAGGTTTAAGATATTGAGTATGTAAAAAAGATAATAATAATAGTAATAAATATACATACCTTATAAAACTTATATCCGATATTTCGTAACTGTAGGCGCGTCCACTCACGACCAACACTTTTCCCGATTTTATCAGACCATTCTGATGCTACATTTCTTAAGCTTTGGCGACGATTAGCCTTCACAATCGTGGCCAGCGATCTTTTATCTCTCTCTGTTATTGCCGATTTTCGGCCTCTATTCACGATATTGTTATCAATATTGCCAGTTTTATTGAATTTATTTATTACTCCTTGAACAGACGACTTAGATAGATTTAATTGTTTGGATATTTCGCCAAAAGTCTTCCCAGATTTATAATAGTCTAAAACCAAACTTCTTATTTCCTTGCAAATCGGCTTACCACGTGCCATCGTTGGAGAACATTGAATAATTTGAAGAATTTTTTTTTTTTTACATTTCTGATATTCTGCTTTGCATAACGGTTTCTACTTTTTGTTTTGTTTTGATCTTCTTTCAATTGTTAGCTAAGCTAACCCACCGTACGAATTAATACTGGTCACATTTTTTTTAATAGTTTTGCGAAGCATTCAAAGAAATAAATATTGTTGTTGTTGTTGTTGAGGTACAATAATTTTTTTTTTTTTAAATCAAGAGAACAAAATGCTCTTTCAGAAAAAAATAGGTTTGCATGCGCTGACTACATTAGTATTGAAAATATCACCTGTTAAACATTGCATACGGGTAAAAATGCTTGCCGTACGAATTAATAGTGGTCGGGGCTCGTACTTGCGTTCTAATGCAATAATTCGGTACATCTAAATGGGTGTTTTTTTTTTAAAAGTGTGGTTTTCAAGAAGAAATAAAACGCATATAATTTAATGGCATAACGAAGAATTTATAAGCTTTATTAGTATAAAGCTAAGGGGTTGTCATTATGTTTTACTCGTACAAATGATTTCGGGCAAGTGACCGCCTCGGCTGGCTCGAATAAATTCCAGCCGAGAGGCCCAGTTTTCGACCACTTTTTGCAGCGTTTAGGGCCGTATGTCAGCAATAACGCGCCGAATATTCTCTTCTAAGTCGTAGACAAGCGATTTTACATAACCTCAACAGGCCCACAACGTGAGATAATGCGCTCACCAAAAGTTTGCTTCATTAAATTGATTTTTTCGTTGGCTGTATGGCATGTAGCGCCGTCTTGTTGGAACCAAACGTATTTTACATCAACATCCTACAATGCAGGCACGAAAAAATCATTAATCATGGTTCTACAGCCTTCCCCATTGACTGTAACATTTTGGCCGGCTTCATTTTTGAAGAAATGTGGACCAATGATTCCCTCTGCCCATAGAGCACACCAAAAAATGACTTTTTGAAGATGTAACAACGTGTCCACAATGGATTGTGGATTTTCATTACTCTAAATGCGACAATTTTGGTAATTTTCGTAACCAAAAGCAAGCTTCATCGCTGAACATAATTTTCTTGTAAATATCAGGATCGGTGGCCATCTCGTTTTGGGTCCATTCACCACGATTTACAAACGTTGTTCCGGAGTAAGTCTATTCCTTATGAAATGGCAAACCAAACTGACCATAAATCAAGTGAAAGCTGTCAAAAAGACCAACACCGAAACAAGTGCAGACAGATTAAATACCACACGTCTAAAAAAAAACCCCGCATAACCCTCGTACTACCTATATATGTGACGCGCAAAATAGAAACGGACCTAAGGGTAGAAACCAGTTTTGTTCAGGAGAGCCATTTTAAAGATTAGGTCCCTTTCTATTTGCGCTTAGAATCATCGACTTCACTTTCATAAAACGCGCATATATCTGGGAGGGAACACTTTTGGGGCATGGGATCGGTCTCATTCGATGCTCAGATGTTGTTCACATCAAAAAAAAAGTGAACATTGATTTTTTTACCCTTAGGTCCCTTTCTCTATGCGCTGTTACATATACAGGGGATCCCAAAATTTCTTCGGACTAGTTTTCTGTAGGCAATGATTAGCGCTTTTAAAAAAGTCAATACCATCCATATTGGATACAAAGTGTGGTTCTGGTGATGATTATATAGGGTGATCCATCTTGGTATTATTTTTCCTAAAATTTCGAGTGAGTTGTGTTCAACTTTATTTTTTTTATTCTTTTCAGTACTGTTTGCCATTTCATCATGGAAAGACTTACACTTGTGCAACTGTCTAGAGAAAATAAGCGTTCGGTGCGAAACTGTTTTCGACCACAATTTTGTTCAGTGATGAGGCCCATTTCTGGCTCAACGGCAAAGTCAATAAACAAAATTGCCGCATTTGGGCAACAAGGAGAGGTTCAAGAGGTACCATAATACCCAGAGAAAACCACGGTCTGGTGCTGTTTATGGGCTAGTGAAATAATCAGTCCATATTTTTTGCAAAAATGATGATGGTCGGAACGTAACCATGAATAGAGCTTACTGTCGCGCCTTGATATGGGACTTTTTGCTTCCTGAAATTTAAGCCCGTAATCTTGACGACATTTGGATTTAACAGGACGGCTCCACTTGCCATACAGCTGCTCAAGCAATGGATCTATTAAGAGGTCATTACGAAGAGCAGCTGTTTTCACGTTGTGGACCTGTGAGTTTTCCGCCTATAACATGGAATATCACAGCTATAGACTTTTTGCTTTGGGGCTACGCAAAGTCCAAATTTTATGCTGACAAACCAGCTACGATTCATGTTTTGGAAGTCAACATTACGCGTGTCATTAAAGCCATACCGGCTTTAAAAATTGGACCCTCAGAATGGACACCCTGATGTGTAGTTGCGGCCAACATTTAAAGGAAATTATATTCAAAAAAAAAATTTCACCTTTTGTTTTATTTTTTTATTTTGAAAAAAATACCTGTAGTTTGATCAACCGTTAAATATTTTTTCACGCCCAAGGTTGCCAACCTGGAACGACGTCAATACTTCAAAGAGTTTTAACTGTATTCCTGTAAACCAGAATGCACCTTACCTCTTGCTGTGTGAAAACAAAAGACTTATTTTCGAAATATTTTTGTTTCCAACCTCTGTTTCTTGTATTGAGATGGTTAGTGTGAATATCGCGCAGATAAACCCAAGTTAAAATCAGGTTAAAAACGTCTGATTTTTACTAAGCATACTTTTCACCTCTTTGTCGTCGAAATTGCGAGCATAAGAATATACGAAATTTATTAGAAATGTTTCATCTTTGTTTTTTTTTATTATAATTGTTTTATTATAATAGGTGTAGTGGGAGGAAATCGCCTCGCTAATGATTTCCACTGGATTTTGAATAAAGAAGAGATTGGTTTCAACAAACAAATTCAATTTATTAAACCAAAATTTCTTATATTAAAATTCCTAAAATACAAATTCAACTTAGGATATTTTCATCGTTTTTCTAGTAGGTACAACTTACTTTTTGGTATGGAAACCACTAGATAATTATTTTCAATAAATAGTTCAATTGGTATGTAGAAAATATTTAGAAATACTCCTATTCACAGCGTCCAGCCAAGCTAATTACCAATTTTATCTTAAAAAATGGCGCTGTACTAAGACGCTAGAACCGCCAACTCCGAAAATCGAGTTGCCGCCGTAGCATATATTTTATTTAACGAATGTATCTTAAACTAACTAAACATATCATTATGCAGATTTGCCAGTGACGGCAACATTCTCCCCCACAGTATGACAAGAAGGATCTTTGCTGGCATACTCCTCTTGGGAAGTCACGTCCAAAACTGCTAGTTTCGCCACAGGTCTATCTAGGATTCCATGTGATGTTAACACCTTAGCACTTCTTACTTGTCCATCTTTTGCCAATCTTGTCTCAAGTACTTTACCTCGAGGCCAAACATTGCGAGGCATGGAAGGGTCAACAATTACTACTAAGTCCCCCTGACGAAGAGGTTCCTGCCTTCCGAACCACTTAGACCTGCACGTTAGCGTAGGCAAAAATTCTGCCAGCCACTTTTTCCAAAAAACATTTGCGTACTGTTGCGATGTTAGCCAAGTTTGCTTTAGGACCACGCCACTGTCATTACATCTGGACATTGGTTTGAGTCCATTGGAGCTTCCCAGTAGAAAATGGTTGGGGGTCAATGCCTCTTCGATTTCGTCATCGATAGGAACATAGGCGAGAGGCCTAGAATTAACAATATTCTCTACCTCGATCAACATACTGGAAAGCAATTCATCACTTGGCGCTCTTGATGACATTATTTTATATAGCACAGTTTTTACCGACCGTACCAATCGTTCCCAAGCACCTCCCATATGAGGGGAAGATGGTGGATTAAAGTTCCATTTTGTTGTAGTGCTGGTGAACGTTTTAACAAACTCATTTTGATCATTGTCTGCAAGAGCCTCCCGAAGTTCTCTTTCTGCCCCGATAAAATTTGTGCCGTTGTCGCTATAAAATTCTCGAGGAATACCCCTTCGCGCCATAAAATTACGGATGGCCAGGATGCATGAACTGGTGTTCAGGGAATGCGCAAGTTCAACGTGGATGGCTCTAACTGTTAAACAAGTAAACAGGCAACCATACCGCTTTTCTTTATGGCGATTCACTGTTACTATAAGAGGTCCAAAGAAATCCACTCCCGTATAAGTAAATGGTGCTTCATATGAGGCCAAACGAGCTCTTGGTAACTTCGCCATCTGTGGAACACGTGGAACCGCCTTTTTTACTTTACACCATTGACATTTTCGCGTCACCGATTTATATATAACCCGAAGTTTAGAAATTGAATATCTCTGACGAAGTTCGTTAATAACCGTTTCATGGTTTATGTGATAGTATTTGGCATGATAATGAAGTATTATAAGACTCGTTATATAACTGGATTTGGGTAAAATTACAGGATGTTTCCTTTCTTCAGAAACCCGTGCATTATCGATCCTACCATCAACCCTCACAACGCCAAGTTCGTCCATGAATGGTGATTTGGTGAAAATTTCACTTGACTTCGGTATCGCTATTCCCGATTTTAAACAAGATATCTCCACAGAATATTTTTCACTTTGAGTTTGTCGAATTAAGAAGCTCTCCGCTTTTATCAACTCAGCTTGAGTGAATTCGCCTTTTACTATTATCTTGGTTCTGATATTATTAATAAAGCGTAAAAAATAAGCAGTAGCTCTCAAAAGCCGATTCCAATTTGAAAAACGTCCTTCATCAATTAACTTTATGGAAAGGGTTATTTTAAATGAGTGATGAATCATCTCTTCAGGAGTTGTCTCTTTATGAACGTAGGGTTCATTCCACTTATCTTCCGTTTGATATATACAATCAGGTCCTTTATACCATCTACTCAGACTGGATACCTGTGGAACCCGAGTCCATTTCGTAGCCTCATCTGCTACGTTTTCTTTAGTAGGTATCCAACGCCAGTCATTTACGGAACTCAATTCTAAAATTTCTGTTATGCGAAAGGCTACAAATTGGTTATATTTTCTATGGTCAGAATTGATCCAACTTAAAACAGTTTTAGAATCTGACCAGAAAATTTTCCTTGAAATCTTAATATTATGATTCTCGCAGATGTATTTTGCGTAACGAGCCCCAATTAAAGCCGCCATAAGTTCGAGGCGGGGTACTGACGTAATTTTTATTGGGGCAACCCTGGTTTTTGAACCAATTAAAGAACATATTATGGTTTCATCGGATACCAAGCGCAAGTAGCAAACAGCTGCATAGCCATCTTTACTGGCGTCGACAAAGGTATGAAGCTGTACATTAATACCATCATATGTGGGAAAATTTTTCAGATAACAGCGAGGTATTTTGATCTGTTGAATATTCGGTAAAAAATTGACCCATTGAGTCCACTTAATCATCAGTTCTTCAGATATTTCTTCATCCCACTCTATTCTGCACCTCCAAATTTCTTGTAGTAAGATTTTTACGTACATGATAATGTTACCAATAAGTCCCAGTGGGTCAAATATTGACATAACTAGACGAAGTACTTCACGTTTTGTAGGCCTTTTAATACAACAAAATATATCGCTTTCTATCAGCCACTGGGAAACCTTAAAAGTAATAACGTCTTCCTGATGTTCCCAATAGACACCAAGAACCTTTTCCACATTTCCAGAATCGTTGAAGTTTAAGCATTTCGTAGAATCAGAGCAGCTGTCGGAAATCATTCTCAGTACCTCCTTATTGTTGGATATCCAATTGCGTATATGGAATCCACCTTGACGATGAACATATTTTACATCAGATATCAATTCAATTGCCTCTTGTGGAGTGTCCACAGAAATCAAAAGATCATCAACATAGTGGTTTTCTTTTATAGCCTTAACTGCTAAAGGATAGTCGTTCTCAAAACGTTCCGCATTTAAGTTTTTAATATATTGAGATATGCTAGGGGCACATGTTGCCCCAAAAATCATTACATCCATTACGTAAATTTCCGGACTGATATTTTGGTCACATTCACGCCACAAAAAACGTTGTACATCTCTATCTTCAGGCCTTATGAAAATTTGATGAAACATTTCTTCGATGTCACCGCAGATAGCAATAGATTTCTGACGAAAGGAAAATAACACAGCTGGGAGAGACGTTAACATATCTGGGCCCTTTAATAAGAATGAGTTCAAAGAGACCCCTCGAGACTTTGCCGCAGCATCCCAAACAACGCGAGATTTTCCCGGTTTATTCTTGTTAAAAACTGCGAAGATTGGCAGATACCACACTTTATGACCTGCATTGATTTCTTCCTGGGATAATTTACGAATGTATCCCTTCGAAACATATTTCTCAATCGTAGTTGTAAAAACATTCAAAAGATCCGGACTTTGCTTCAGTTTACGCTCCAGACAGAGGAGACGTTTAATTGCCATCTCATAGCTGTCGGGTAAATTTAGAACATCAAATTTCCACAGTAGTGGAGTTACAAAGTGACCGTCTTCCCTCTGTTGTGTATGTTGTTTTAAAAGACTTAGGGCACGCTCATCATCTTTACCAACTAGTGGATCATTACAACAAATCCCAACACTATCGAGTGAGTAAAACCCCTTAACTAAATCTTCTAAATTTCGATCCCTATTGCTACATTCGCATACGTGGTAATTAAAATGCTTACTTGGTTCTTTATTGTCAGCAACAGTTCCATATATCAGCCAACCAATTTGTGTTCGTACGGCTACCGGTTCGTGGGGAGATCCTTGCCTTACTTTTGATGATATTCCCAAGTTGAAGTGATTGAGGCCGATAAGTATTTTAGGTACCGCATCATAATAACTTTGAATAGGCAAATTTCTCAGGTGTGGGAATGTTTGTAGAAGATTCTCATAATCCAACGTCTGTGTCGGTAGGTTTAGCGAAGACACTGTGCTTACATTCAGCGGTATACGTTTGTTATTGCCACCTGAAATATGAATCGTTAACTTTTTTGAATTGCTCTCACACCTTTCCATACCACCGGTCCACTTAAGGCACAATGGATTAGCAGCTCCCGACATTTCTAGGTCTTCCATCAATGATTCATCCATTAGGCTTATGGATGAACCCTCATCAATAAAAGCATAGGTGTTCACACTTTTGTATTTTCCGAACACTTTTACAGGTATTATTTTAAATAAAACTTGTTTCACAGCAGCAGAATGTGTATTAATTATTTCAATATTATCCACCACATGTGTATTGTTTACTTCTTTATTACAGCTGTTGGGGGTGTTATTGTTATTCTCTTCCACTGACGTATATCGATGCAACGAAGAATGATGATAATACTGGCACCCCTCCACCCCGCACTGAGATCTTTTCTTACACTCCCCACTGTGTTTGTGCAAACAACTTTTGCATAGTTTGTGCTTTCTCACAATATCCCACTTTTCACCACGGTTTAGCGAAAGGTATTTGGAACAATTTGCAATTGCCGTACATCTGTTAGAGCTACAGACAAAACATTTACGTTCCTCAGTATGGGCATGAACAAAGGCCTTTTTAGAAGTGTTATTGTTTACGTTGTGTGATCTATCTCTTCTGCTGTTATAACAGTTTTCGACTGTTATACAGCTGGCAGAGATACCTATGTTGAATATCCAATTAGCAAACTCGTACATATTGGGGTTTTTGTTTTGATCCAACAGCTGTAACTTTTGAATTCCCCACTGCAGCTGATATGATGCTGGTAATTTTTGTATTAACTCTTGTAAAAGTGAGGAGTTGTTTATTTCATCTAATAAATTAGATGATTCAATTGTAGCTATTAAGCTTTTTACATTGACAGCAAAGGTGGTAAATGAAGGTAAGTAATTTTCATCAATTGGAGGGGTTGCTTTAATACGATTTTTGATAGAATTTACGATTTTTTCAGGTTGACCATACAGTAACCGAAGTATTGACATAACCCAAGTTACGTTCGTTGGATGAACTAACATATGTTGAACATTTTTAAGAGCATCGCCACTCAAGGATTTCTGTAATCGAATAAGATTTTCGCTATCTGTGAATCCACATATTTTTGTCGACCAATCATAAGTTGATGAAAATAAGGGCCATTCTTCTGGTTGACCGGAGAAAGTTGGTAGCTCTTTTGGCATAGACTTTCGGGCAATAAGTTGACTTTGATTTATTTGAGTTGTGTTAAAAGCATTGGTGGAAACTTGAGGTGAATTCGTGTATGTGCAGTGTTGCGGTTCGACGGTTGGAGCGGTTCCTGCTGCAAAGTTTTGTGTGGAAGTAAAGATTGAAAAGTTTGGAGGATTTAAATTAAAGGTTTGTTGTGGCGTATGGCTGATAGGAGCAGCAGTGTTCCTATATACGTTTTGAACGTTGGAAGACAATGTCGTCGGATTACCTGGATTCATGCTGACGGTTGTTGTGACGGGTGTAGGAATTTGGAAGGTTTGATGTAAATATTGATGTCGTTGTTGAACTCCAGTGTGGGCGGTTGCGCCGGGAGGAAATGTTGGTTCAATGGAGGCAGAGGTTGAAGTTGTGGCGACGTTCGCGTTAACTTGCGGAATATTATAAAGTAAATTGTTACTAACTCTGTTAGAATTATTCGTCTTGTTAGTGGCATTTAAGCCACCATTCACTTGAGATTGATTATTGAAATAAACAGTTTTATCTGGCAAGTGGGATAATGCTTGCCGCGCCGTCGTTCTGTTTTCAGATAATGACGTAGGATCGGATTGAACTTGTTTAGAAGAATCAATCGTAGGTGGAAGTTTTTGCAACCAATTGCGAACGGACTGTGATCGACGTGATGACGCCACACTAAGGCGGTCTTCTTCTTGAAGTTGTAAGAGTTTATATTTTTTGTTAAGGTAATCTTTATTTAGAGCGGTCTGGCAAGCTAGGGAAAGGGATCTTTCCTCTTCTAGTCGTTGAAGCTCCAGTTGAAGATATCTGGACTGGGAATCACTTGATTGAACTGTGGCACGGCTGCAAACACTATGCTCGGATTGAGGCGATGTAGCATTAACCGGTACTGAATTACAAGTTTGGCATTTGAAGGTTAGGGTTGATAATTCCTCGGGAGTGGCATTTGTGCATGACGTATGATAACTTTTTTGGCATTTACTGCACGTTATCATATTTTGGTCAGGGGGGTTTGCGCATAGTAGACACTTAGAACTATTTTGTTGACCCTGGTCTTCCATTTGTACTTACTTTGATTGATTGAATAGGACGCTGTTAGGTGCTTCTGTTGTTCTTCTTGACTTTACAGGAAACGTTAGCCACAAAAAGAATTTTAAAATGTAGTGGGAGGAAATCGCCTCGCTAATGATTTCCACTGGATTTTGAATAAAGAAGAGATTGGTTTCAACAAACAAATTCAATTTATTAAACCAAAATTTCTTATATTAAAATTCCTAAAATACAAATTCAACTTAGGATATTTTCATCGTTTTTCTAGTAGGTACAACTTACTTTTTGGTATGGAAACCACTAGATAATTATTTTCAATAAATAGTTCAATTGGTATGTAGAAAATATTTAGAAATACTCCTATTCACAGCGTCCAGCCAAGCTAATTACCAATTTTATCTTAAAAAATGGCGCTGTACTAAGACGCTAGAACCGCCAACTCCGAAAATCGAGTTGCCGCCGTAGCATATATTTTATTTAACGAATGTATCTTAAACTAACTAAACATATCATTATGCAGATTTGCCAGTGACGGCAACATAGGGTTTATCAACAGTTTAATATTGTACCCCAGCGCCTCTTGGACATTTTTGGAGCGAGTTTCTTCAAGGAACTTTTTTGTAAATATCCTTTTGGAATGTATCCTTAAAAAATGTATCCCGATATTCTATTTTATTTTATTGGGTGTTTTATTCTATTTGGGTGTTTTGTGTGTACTTAAATATTTTATGTAGCCCATGTCCATCGCTTTTGCAAAAGCTGCAATTTAATCCACTTATGGGGAATCTGTAACAAATTATCATCATTATTTACATCCATTTAACTTCGATTAAATGTGAGTGTACTTTTTACCACGTCGGCTTGGGGTGATGGCAAAAATCAACGCAATATCATGTATGTCTATGTGGCATAAAATAAATACATGTACCCTGCAAACATTTTCGATCGCGAATGAATCATTGGAGAATCATCTGGATGATGAATTGAATCGCGGAAATCATCATTGGGGAAAAATAAGCGAATCCCCATTGTGTGTGGCTGTCCGGTGCAAAGAGCATCGCCAAAATGAATCGCATGCAAATCTTTACGATGAATCGCCTATAATTCATCTCAACGAATCTCTGGCTACTCGTCGGGAAGAATTACTTGCGTCTAATTTATGAAGTTCGCTTTGCACCGGACAACCACACACAATGGGGAGTCGCCTATTTTTTTCAATGACGATCGCCGCAATCAATTCATCGTCCAGATGAGTCGCCGATGATTCATCCGCTACCAAAAATGTATGCTGGGTACGGTTTGGTATATATATTTCTGGCCTAGACAGCACTTAGTGTTGCCTGACGCCAAACTTTCCATTTTCAGTGGAAAGTTTAACATTTTTCAGCAAAAACGTACTCAGAATGTTTTGACGTTCGACCATCAATTGTGTTGTTTAAAGTGACTTGAAAAAATCGATTTGGCAAAAAAATGAAATTAACTCGTGAACATTTTCGTGTGATCATTTTTCACAACTTTCAACGTGGATTATCACGACAAGAGTGGACCGATGAACTTAAATCCTAATATGGCGATGAAACACCATCCTATAGCACTGTAAAAACTGCTTTAATGAATTCAATCGTGGTCGACGCTCGCTCAAAGACGAAGGTCGTGAAGGTCGTCCAAAAAGGTCAGAGAACATTGATGCCGTGCGTGGATGGATGGATACTGAAAGATCGTCATTTGACATACCCTGAGATAGAGGCATCCTTGGGCATTTCTTCCACCAGCATACATTCGATATTGCATGAACACCTGGCCGTAAAAAAGGTTTGTTCTCGTTGGATCCCGTACAGTTTGACAATCGCTCTAATAAAGGTTCGTGTCGATTGGTGAGAAGAAATTTTGAAAAAATGCGTCACAGGTGACGAATCATAGATCTATGCGTATGAGCCCGTAACAAAACAGCAATCGACCGTGTGGGTCTTCGAAGAAGAGCCAAATCCAACGAAAGTTGTTCGTGGAAGAAGCACTTCGAGCAAATGGTCGCCTGTTTCTTCGGCAAAACTGGCCATGTGGCGACTGTTCCGCTTGAACAACGTAGAACGGTCAAATCTGACTGGTACACCACAATTTGTTTGCATGAAGTCTTCGAAGAAATTCAAAAAACGAACAAGAGAAAACGAATCATTGTGTACCATGACAATGCGAACTCTCAAACCAGCGCCTTTTTGACCGGCCAAAAAGTCGAAATGATGGGTTACCCGCCTTACAGCCATGACTTGGCACCCAACGACTTCTCTTTATTCCCGCACATTAAGAAAAAAATGCGCGGTCAAAATTTTCATCGTCAGAAGATGCTGTTGAAGCGTTCAAAAACAATGTTTTGGAGGAGTCTCAATCAGAGTGGAAAAAGCGCTTCGGCAATTGGTTTAAGCGCATGCAAAAGTGTATAAATGAAGCTGGAGAGTACTTTGAAAAACAATACAACCATTTTTAATGATAAATATTCACATTTTTATTATTAGGCAGAAAAATATATAGCATTCCTGGTACATATATTTTTTTAATGGCACATCCGTGCATTATTCGCTAGTGATAATCGCCTCGATTATAAACATCAAATAAGGTTAAACGCAAATAATTTTGGTTTTTCTTTAATCAAAGTCAGTTTTTTATTCTTGTACAATGGTGTGAAGTTATTGCGAGCTGCCAATAGAACACGGCCAGTATAACAATTCACAATTATATTGGAAATACCTCGGATAATAGAAAAAGTGATCGACCAATTTCGCAGGTTTTTTTCAACCGTCTTTTAAAATTCTGAAACAAAACTAAACTATGCATTTGCATTTTTGACTGTTTGTTCGCGATTCTTGATTATGATAATGTTTTTCTGGGACGTACCGCGAACGCATAGTGAATTAATTTACCCACTCGATGTTGGCACCAAGTTCGAACGAACCGCGTATGTAACGCGAATTGTTCATCCCACGCTATCGCAATAAAATTTTCGGATGAACCGCGTATGCATTGCAAATTCTTCTGCCGCTGCGATTTTGACAACAAGTTCCGGACGAACCGCAAATGCTGCACGAGTTCTTCTGCATAAGCAATGTTGACGCCATTTATCGCCAGGAAAAATCGTTAATTTTTCGCTACAAATCGTGCAATTCTTGGCTGGGTATGAGCACAGCCTGCCTTTGCACTTAAGCTCGATGCATCAATCACGATGACACCAATAATCGCCAATTCGTCGCCACAAATCGTCCAATTGTATGCTGGGTATGACACAGTCTGCCTGTACACTTAAGCGCAATGCAACGTAGAAACATCATTTTTTCGAATCGGTGCCAATTACGGCAATGTCGATGGGGGTTGCTGTGTTTTATTGGATGATTAATTCATTACTTAATTGTAAAGGTCTGAACTGAAAGATTAATATGAGAAATATACACACGCAAGTATTTTCTTTAAATAAAATTAATTTTTACTATTCGACATCAATGGAAAACACTATTTTTTAACATCGATAGCGAGTGGGATTGGTAGCAGTTACAAGCCAGATTTCTATGCTGCAATTAAAATCCTACCTATAAAATCGATCCGAAATTTAGTCGAAATGTGGAAACACTTTGAAATAACATCAAATAAAAATGCTGAATCGAAAAATTACTTACTGGGATTCGTCTTTTCGAAAAAAGGACGAAGAAATCACTCCAATCTTTAAGATACTCGTAATTAACTCCATACGATTATATAAGTACTAAGACATGTCAATACGACAATTCGGAAAAACGAAGAAATATTTACTACTTTTTAACTTAATTCATATGGTATAGCGGCGCAAAATAAAACTTTTCTAGGCCCATAAAACTCGGACCTAAGAGGACCGTCCTTTTGCGAATTTACTAGGGTGTTTTTTTAGGCGTGTGGTTTTTAATCTGACCACACTTTATTCGAAGTTGCTCTTTTTGGCAGCTGTCACTGTATTAATGCTCAGTTTGGTTTGCCATTTCATAAAAAATAGACTTACTCCGGAACAACGTTTGCAAATCTCGGTGGTTGGGCCTAAAACAAGAAGTTCACTGATCCTGATTTTTACGAGAAAATTTTGTTCAGCGATGAAGCTCACTATTGTTTGAATGGGTACGTTAATAACCAAAAAATGTTTCATTTAGAGTAACAAAAATATACAAGCCATTGGTCAAACGCCAATACATCCTCAAAAAGTCACTGTTTTCTGTGCTCTATGGACAGAGGGAATCATTGGTCCATATTTCTTCAAAAATGAAGCCGGCCATGAGGTTACGGTCGATGGGGAACGCTATAGAACCATTATTAATGACTTTTTTGTGGCTGAATTGGAGGTTGTTGGTCTGGACGACTTTTGGTTCCAACAAGAAGGCGCTTAATGCCATACAGCCAACGAAACAGTCAATTTATTGAAGGAAACTTTTAATAAACACATTATCTCGCGTTGTGTGCCTTTGGCGTGGCCTCCATGGCCGTACGATTTAACACCGCTGGAATATTTTGGGTGTAAAGTCGCTTGTCAACGCAGATAAGCCCGAAACATTCGACGCCTTGGAATAGAAAATTCGGACCGTTATTGCTGACATATGGTCCTAAATGCTGCAAAAAATGGTCGAAAATTGGGCATCTCGACTGAAATCTATTAGAGACAACCGCGGCGGCCACTTGCGACAAATCATTTTTAAAATATAATGGCAGCTTTATAATGAAACTAAATTCTTGTCCATAACATTAAATTATATGCGTTTTATTTCTTCTTGAGAACCACACGTCGGAAAAATACACCCTATACGTATAATCACCTAAGTCTTTCATTCCTTGAATGTCCGGACTTTTGTTGCATAGTGTAATATGTTACAACAGCGAACTAAAGGAAGTTTGGTACTGGTAAAAAAGCAACATGTACCTCGTTATTGTTTGGTTGTCATAACCAGCAGTTGTGGCAACCAATAGTTTTACTGAATTCGGTTGGTATAACCGATTTATTGGCTGTAAGATTCATATTATTATTGTATAAGTAGCTTTCATCTTATGGTAAGTCGAACCATGTTACCATTAATATCATGGAATGTTGGTGATTACAACAGAAAGTCATAAGCCGAGTTTCTGTCACAATTTTTGTAATGGGTGATCCATCTAGAGGTATTTTTTCCTCTCAATAGATCCATTGTTTGAGCAGCTGTATGGCAAGTGGCACCGTCCTGTCGAAACCAAGTGTTGTCAAGATTACGGGCTTCAATTTCAGGTAGCATAAAGATCTATATCATAGCGCGATAGCGAGCACCATTTACGGTTACGTTCCGGCTATCATCATTTTTGAAAAAATATGCACCGATGATTCCACCAGCTTATAAATCGCACCGAACCGTGGTTTTCTTTGGGTATAATGGCACCAGTTTAGTTGACTATGTCAACTTGTGTGCCGTGCCGTGCATGTACGTATGTTTAGCTCGTTTGTTTTATTTCGGTCTGTTGCTTTTACACATTGAACAGGGATTAAACCGGCTCAAGACCTCTTGCTTCTATATTTTAATAGAAAACAAGTTTTTAACAAAATGGCAAAGTGACATTGATTTTCGTGGCTGCACACTACTTTTATCACACTACTTATAATTATTTTAAAAAAAGCCATAAAACGTCCTTTCACATTATCAATAAAGATTCCAAACTTGATTTGAATTTTTATTTTTTTTCTTCTGAAAAAATAACTCTAGATGGATCACCCTATAGGTCGGACCAATATCTAACTGAATTTTTTTCTGTGTTAGAAGGCTGATTTAATGGAAGTCGGAGCAGGCGGAAAGCTATTTTCAAACCACTCTACCAAAACTTCTGTAAATAAGTCACAGAAAATAATATGTGACCTTCTCCGAGAAAAGGGACCTAGTGTGTGAAAATGAAGTTTTGAGAAAAACGCATTTAAAGTTTCTTAACGCATTATCACTGTGAACACACCTTCAGTGTGGAGATGCGATTTGGTAGGGTAAGTTATGATTGGGTGCCGACTTTGGTGACATATATTTTTCGCTTTTAGTGTGACAATACCTTCGCTATTGTTGCTTCTCTGTTTAAAATTTTAATGTTTTTCTCATTTTTATCGATTTTCACAAGTTCGTTTTGTACGTTGTTATGGGTTAAATAAATTTTTATCAGGAATCTTACTCATTTCATGCTATTCTACACCCTTTTAGGTACCAGACTCCTCTCTTAAGTCCAAACCCGTTTTTGACACACTAGTTTCCTTTTCTCGGAGAAGGTCACATATATCTCGATCGACCTCAACGACAGATGTAAGATAATGAAAGTGTCGGTGTGACTTTACACTCTTTAATTAATGTAATAATTAAGAAAAATTCGAGTTCAAAAGTTTACTATTTCAAAGTGGACTTTGATTTAAAAATTTTTCACCATGTGACCTAATATGATATATTGAAGACATTAATGGAAAAGAACATTGTGACACGATTAAATTAATGCAACAAAATCAACTCTTTAAATCTAATATTCTGCAAAAAATGTACACTTACATTACCTCTAGGTAGCTGACATTGTCACAAAATGTCGGATTAACTATTCAATTGGCCTAAGGTAGCTTTAAATTTAAATCAACGCTCATTTCCCTACACATAATGGAATATTATACACAATACATTTTCATTTCCGTGAAATTTATGGTGGCATTTGTTTAATGCTCCAAACACTTCATGCAAATTCGCCTGCCCACCTTTTCCCTCAGTCGCTGTTACGCGAATTGCATTCTTTCGTTCGTCTTTTGTTCCATCGAGACGGCTAGAACACTCAAATCCTTTTTTTAATATTCATTTACCTAATTTTTATGCAAATGTTACGTAATGCGACCTAATACTTATTCCACTTGTAAATGTGGATAATTTATGCAAATACTTTTGGTTTGGCATAATCACAAGGAAACGACCAAAAAACCCAGTGGCATGCAAACGAACGACTTTGAGCGCTGTAATGAATAGAATTTAGAAAATGAATTCCTTTGTTTGAGCCAAAATTATAATAATGATATGATTTTAATTAAAGTTTTAAATTCGGCGAATGCCAAAAAAGCAGCGATGTTAAACGAATACGAAAAGTATTTCTTTCATAGGAGACTCCATGCACAGTTTAACATATTATTGGAGGGAAAAAATAGAAATTCACTTTGGTAAAGTTCGAGCAATGCAGAAAATAGCGTTTGTGTGGCCTCATTATACAAATGGTAGAAAAAAGAAATGAACGATAAGGAAATGCTAAGGTCGACCAAAGGATGCTATAACAGGACATGCAGTTTCATCTGTCGAAATTGCCTTTAGTTAAGTCTTCGACATTTACAAGGTGAATACAACCCCGTTGAAATTATGTCAGAAATCTTATTCAGCTTTAAGCCATCCTGGCTTGTGTGACAGTCGCAAATATCACACCACGACGGTCGACCAAGAAGCGAAGTGGTCCAAGAAAATAACATAAAAGAGTATAAATGTCACAAAGCGGGGATTCGCGTTTATTTGACCATACGAACCAGCCAAAAGTTCAGCTAAAACACATTGAGCTGGGATTAACCGGCTTAAGACCCCTTGCATATAGATTTTAATAGCAGACACGGTTTTACAATATGTGACGCGCAAAATAGAAAGGGAACTACGGTTAAAAACAAGTTTTGTTCAGAAGAGCGATTTTAAAGATTATGTCCCTTTCTATTTGCGCTCAGAATCGTCGATTTCACTTTCATAAAATGCGCATATCTCTGGGAGGCAACACTTTGTGGGCATGGGATCGGTCTCATTCGATGCACAGATGTTGTCCACATCAAAAAAAACAGTGAAAAGTTGATGAAAAAATTTGTTCAGGAGAGCCATTTTAAAGATTAGGTCCCTTTCTATTTGCGCTTAGAATCGTCGACTACACTTTCATAAAACGCGCATATCTCTGGGAGGGAACATTTTGGGGGCATGGGATCGGTCTCATTCGATGCTCAGATGTTGTCCACAGAAGAAATAAAATGAAAATTGATTTTTTTTACCCTTAGGTCCCTTTCTCTATGCGCTGTCACATATGGCAAAGTGGCATGTACTTAGTAGGGACATAAATACTGTTACAACATTGAACACAGCCATTTTAATAGTAGAACTGAACATACCCCGTTAATGTCATATGGGTTTTGAAAGCTAACCTCAATAGCGTTAGTCTGGAACGGGATTTTAAAATTGTTTCAACTTTCATCATGGAGTGGTCAGCTAATGAGAACCGTATCGCTGTAATAGCGCTTTTCAAGTGTGTAATGAAAAAATCGATATTTTTAAAACGCTCCGGCCACTAGGTATTAGCCGCATATTCGTCTGCCGATGCATAAAACTGTTTGAGGAGACTGGAGGTGTAAAAGACCGCCACAGGTCGGGCCGCCCACGAACACCGCATGTTATCAAAGCCGTTAAAACAAGAATTCACAGAAATCCGCTCCGAAAACAGAAAATCATGGCCCGTGAGATGAATATCACGCAAAAGTCCATGAGTCAAATCTTTAAAAAAGACTCGGGACTTGGGGCTTTCAATCGACGTACCGGAAATTTATTGACTGCAGCTTTAAAAAAATAGGATTGAAAAATGCAAACGTCTTTTGGTGATGCACTCTGATAACTTGCATAGAAAAATTTTGTTCACCGATGACAAAATTTTTACCGTTTAGGAAAAATTTAACAAGCAAAAAGATAGAGTGTATGCGCAGTCACCTAAGGAAGCATCTGAACTGATCTCAAGGGTGGAAAAAGGTCATCAGCCAGCTTCAGTCATGGTTTGGTGGGGTGTCTCTTACGATGGGGTCACTGGCCTGCATTTCTGCGAACAAGGAGTCAAAACATGGGCCAAAGTTTACTAAGAAACCGTGTTGGAAGCTGTTGTGAAGCCTCTTAACAATTCCCTGTTCCAAAACCAGCGATGGAATTTCAGTAGGATTCGCCCCATAAGGCTAAAAAGTCCCAGGCCTGGCTTTGAAACAATTTGCCAGCGTTCATTTGCTCTGAAGAATGGCCCTCAGGCAGTCCAGTTTTGAACCCACTGGATTACAAATTGTGGACGGTTTTAGAGGACAAGGTTTGTCAAAAAAAATAAACATCCACATTGGATTTCTTAAGACTGCTTTGGTTCGAGCTGTGGCCAATTTTCCAAGAGACGAGGTTCGTGCAGCTATTAACGATTGACCAGTGCAACTTAAGGCGTGTGTAAAGACAAAAGGCGGACATTTCGAATAAGTAGTTTCTTTTTGGATACAATATACATCAATAAATATATTAAAAAAATATTTGGTCTAAAAACATTCAGTAGTTTTTATTGAACAGCACAAAACGTGTGCAACAGTATTTATGTCCCTACTAAGTACAGTCAATTTTCGATTTTTTTTAAACAATTGCCCACGAAAATGCAATTTATCTTTACCACCACGGAGACTCTACTTTCAGAGCAATCTATACATTTTCTTTTACAATGTGTGTTGTGAAAGGAGTTTATTTGGCTTTGATTTTTTTTTAGTATAGCTCGTGTGCTTATTTCGTTATTTTGCTTCAACGCATTGAACAGGCATTAACCGGCTCGAGACCTGTTGCATCTACATTTTTAGTAGAAAACTTGTTTATTTTACAAAATGGCAAAGACTGGTGTAATTGCAATGTGACAATCATAATCAGAACGCTTTTTAGCAATTGTTGAAAGAAAAACTGAACTTTTTAAGACCAGGTTCTCACCAAACATATGAGAACTACTGTTGCAAATGTAATTTTTCGAGTTTTCGTCAGCAACAGACCGAAATAAATAAACGAGCTAAACGAAACGTTCAGCTAAATCTTTTAAATAAATCCATGTTTCGATACGTAGTGAAATTTGCTATAGAAGACTAACTTTAATGGCGCACATAATCGTCCATATGCCCGACATAATTTTCAAACGTTAAAGCCACGTATTAATCTTTCAAACAAAGAAAAAAATAATAATTTCTTTGTGTAATTCTTACCAAGTATAATTTCTACCGCACTAGAAACAAAACCCACTTTATATTTTCATAATAAATAAATCTTATTAAAGAGTATAAAGAAATGGATATTGCTACTTACTTAATTCAAACGCCGTCATATCTGAAACGAAAACAATATTTTTAATGTTTTTTCGATGTGACAATAATAATATTTATAATTATAATTTCGAAACAAACCAAAAAACGCCTTGTAAATAATGGCGTTTCGATTAGGTGTCCGAAAATCCGGGGTTTTCAAAAAACAGGGATTTCGAGTTTTTTCAAAACCGTGTTTTCAAAAAACCGATTCTCGGTTTGTTTTAATAAAAAAACGGCATTAACTGACATTCCGGTTTTAGCCTTTTGCTAAAGAATGGAAATATTTCTTGGAATCAGAAATAAAGAAATTGTGCCCTAGAGTAGGCTTTAGATTTACCTATAAAAAATAAAATACCTTTAAAAAAATAAGGTCATATTTAAATGTATGTGAAAATTGTATTGCTTTTGGTACCCCTAAACAATGATTGAATTGGTATGATTTTCAGATCTAGGGCCTGTCACCTAATTTTTTAAAGCTATTTAAAAACAATGCGCCATTTTTTGGGCCTCTGCCAATTTGTAAGGGGCTATAACCAAAACTCAGCCTATATGTATCGAATCGGTTCGGGATTTGTTGTTTGTCAATCAAATTTGATTGAAATCGGAATTAATATGAATTTAAGAGCGTTGTATGTTACATTGGGACAGATCTTTACACTGGTGCTATTCTAAAACGTGGGATGGTGTGACTCGTTTTTATCTGAGCGATCGAATTGTAGCCGATTTCATCAATATTGATTTTACTATGTAGCTTCTAGAGTTAAAGACATAAAATCGGTGAGTGTGAGTGAGCTATATCTAAAATTTAGCTGATTTTCATAAAAGTCAGCAGCATTTATCTAAAAAACTTACTTTTGTAAATGTCATAAATATCAGATAACAATTGCGAGCTGCAGTTTGAAACCCAGCTTTAGAAAGACAGCAGACGGGCGGACACATAGATATTGTAAAACTGTATTAACTTGTAATGCAGAGTCGAGCTAGCTTAAATATTTTTAATATTTACATACCAAATTCCCACAATCCCCGACAGCAAGAAACCAGGTAAACCGACATGTCCAGTTTAAGTTATTTTTGAAAAAACGACTTTCGAGATTGGACATAAAAACAGAAATGTGTGGTTTAGGTCTTTGATGAAATAAAACATTACCGCTATATATTTTTTATTTAAATTTGGTGTTCTTATAATAAATGTATTACATATATACTTGTGTACAGTGTGACATATGTGACGCGCAAAATAGAAAGGGGCCTAAGGTTAAAAACCAGTTTTGTTCAGGAGAGCCATTTTAAAGATAAGGTCCCTTTCTATTTGCGCTTAGAATCGTCGACTTCACTTTCATAAACGCGCATATCTCTGGGAGGGAACACTTTTGGGGCATGGTATCGGTCTCATTCGATGCTCAGATGTTGTCCACATAAAAAAAAAGTTAAAAGTTGATGAAAAGTTTTGTTCAGGAGAGCCATTTTAAAGATTAGGTCCCTTTTCTATTTGCGCTTAGAATCGTCGACTTCACTTTCATAAAACGCGCATATCTCTGGGAGAGAACACTTTTGGGGCATGGTATCGGTCTCATTCGATGCTAAGATGTTGTCCACATCAAAAAAAAAAAATTGATTTTTTTACTTAGGTCCCTTTCTCTGTGCGCTGTCACATATATATTTATTATTAATTGTCTTAAAATTCTGAGAAAGCAAGATATCGTTACACAAAAATCGCGAAATCTCTCACCAATTATTTTTAAATATTGAGTTTTTTGACAGATGTGTTCAGTTCTTACGAAATTTCGGAAAAACAAGAGCGGAAATTTTCTTGTTAAAAAAAAAGATTACCCACAGCTCAATCCACTTCCGAATTAGATCAATTTGAAATGGGGACTTTAATTTTTCAAAATGTAAGCAAAGAAATCTTTGCAAAAGGGATGGATGCTTAGGGAAATTGAAATTAAAAAAAAAATTAGCAACAGCTCAATCCACTTCCGAATTAGATCAACTTGAAATAGGGACTTTAATTTTTCAAAATGTTAGCAATGAAATCGTTGCAAAAGGGATGCTTAGGGATATACCAATTTAAACTTTTGATTGTCAAAATGTGTACATTGTATAGGGTGATCCATCTAGAGGTATTTTTTTAGAACAAAAAAATATATAAAAACTCAAATCAAGTGTGGAATGTTTATTGGTAATTTGAAAGGACATTTTATGGCATTTATTTTTTGAATATAATTTCTTTCAAATGGTGGTCGCAACTACGCCTCAGGGTTTCCATTATGAGGCTAGAATTTTGGATGACTCGTTTGAGCATTTTGACCGGTATGGCTTTAATGACACGCGTAATGTTGGCTTCCAAAACCTGAATCGTAGCTGGTTTGTCAGCATAGACTTAGACTTTACGTAACCCCAAAGAAAAATGTCTTAAGGTGTGATATCACTTGATCTAGGCGGCCAAATCTCATGTCCAAAACGTGAAATTAGCTGCTTTTCGAAATAACTTCTCAATAGATCCATTGTTTGAGCAGTTTGATCCATTTGTCGCCAAGATTGCGGGCTTTAATTTCAGGTATCATTAAGATAGATATCATGGCGTGATAGCGAGCACCATTCACGGTTAGGTTCCGGCCATCATCATTTTTGAAAAAATATGCACCGATGATTCCACCAGATTATAAATCGCACTGAACCGTGGTTTTCTTTGGGTATAATTGCACCTCTTGAACCGCTTCTTGTTAATCTTCAGCCCAAATTGTTTATTGACTTTGCCGTTGAGCAAGAAATAGGTCTCATTACTGAAAAAAAATTTTGGTCGAAAACAGCGGATCATCCTGTTTCTCACCGAACGCTCATTTCCATAATACAGTTGCCAACATGTGAAGTTAATTATTTTTAAATAATAAATGCCATAAAATGTCCTTTAAAATTACCAATAAAGATTCCACACTTGTTTTGAATTTTTAAATTTTTTTTGTTCTGAAAAAATACCTCTAGATGGATCACCCAATATAAAGTTTTTCAGTCGTTAAAGTTTAAAACATTGGTAAAGTGTTAAGTTTAGTGTATTTCTGCCCTTTTCCGATTAATGTTTTGTTGTAAATTTTAACAGATATGTAGTGGGCTAGTTATGAGTTTCGAGGCAAATAATTGTACTAAGCCATATGTGACAGCGCATAGAGGAAGGGACCTAAGGGTAAAAATAAAAATTTTAATTTTTTTCTTTTTTTGATGTGGACAACATCTAAGCATCGAATGAGACTGATCCATGCCCCAAAAGTTTTCCCTCCCAGAGATATGCGCGTTTTATGAAAGTGAATTCGACGATTCTAAGCGCGAATAGAAAGGGACCTAATCTTTAAAATGGCTCTCCAGAACAAAACTGGTTTTAAACCTTTCTATTTTGCGCGTCACATATGCAGGCTTCAGGGAAAAAACAATGCGACGCGCATTCAAAAATCGATCGATATGGCGTTTGCGTTAATGAAAATCTTGTAAATTCAACTAAATTGGAGCATTCACTTCTTATAGCTCCCTCACAAACCGCACTATCCGAGCGCAGATTGAAACCAATATAAATGTATCCCTAATGCATGAACTTCGCTTAGATTTGGTTTTCTGCAAATATGTTCATTTCACCTTTGTATGAGCATAAGAAAAAAGTACCTTTTATACAAAAGTCCATTCGCATGATTTTAATAAAATCGGTACGCTTCAGGTAATGGAGGATCGAACGACGGAAATATAAAAATCCATTGATGGCGAGAGTATGTGTTAGGCTGATCATCCGACTAAAACTTTCTTACATTTTTATTCTTCAATAGCGCAGTCACGGTAGACGGTATATAAGGTATGGACTGGACCAACTCCTCAAGGTTTTAGCTGATACTATAAACTTGCTATTTCGCAATTTTTCTAAAAAAAACGTGATAAAAGTGGCCAAAAAATCAACAAACTGTCATTTGTGAATCCGATTCTTAAATTTATTTAATTTTAAGAAACATTTTCGTTAACTCAATTAAATTTACAAAAAAAAACTTCATTGAATTTATGAACAATGTTTCATTGATTGTAAGCTCTGTTTCCAGTTTTAACTTTTTATTGAGATAATATTTTTTATTTCAAATATACAAAATTTATACCAGAATATTCGTATTATGGCTATGGAAGTATATCTTTAATTTGTTTATCACTTTTCGAAATGAAATATAAATCCGTGTTTTATTCCATCATTCAAACAACAATTTTAATCATTTATTTTTAATAAATCTTGGAACTGTTTGCTTACGAGTATTACTACTTATACATATTAATTACATGTATTTTTTTTGGCTATAACAAGAGATTTAATTTTTCATGTAGGTTACTGATGTATGATCGTATAAAGTACACTGGCGCCACAAGTAGATTCCACAAACTATGCGTAAATTATTCAAAAGAATTAATTTATTTCCATGCTATAGTCACATTTTAATTTATACTTGAATGAGGAAGATATAACCAATGAGAACGACGATGTGGCGTACAGAGTGAATGAAATACCAAAAGTTTCCTCATTAAATGTACCAGTGTTTCGTGTAGCACCGCTTAAACGCTCGCAGTTGGATGCAAGTGAATCCTTGCCACTCTTTTTGTGGTGCTTTTTCCTTTGATGATAGTGTAAATTAAATGTGCACGTACTTTTGAAAGTTTATCTTTTTTTCTCTTTCTTTTTTAATACGTACGTTCTTCCTGTGGCAATTTCGCTCGAATGCAACGCAAAGTAGATAGTGTCTGAATTAAAGAACATTAAGTTAAAATAACAACAATAAATAATCAGCAAAAAGAATATTAAATTGCCACAAATAAGTCCATTAGAATGAAGGCAAAAGGCTTAACTGCAGGACATTTTTGTTCGGGGAATTAGATGTCGCGAATGCCATAAAATGCAGATCGCTTTATGATAGCCTGAAGAAAATCTCTAAAATTGTTTTGTTTTTACACATTGAACAGGGATTAAACCGACTCAAGACCTCTTGCTTCTATATTTTAATAGAAGACAAGTTTTTAACAAAATGGCAAAGTGAGATTGACTTTCGTGGCTGCATACTACTTTTATCGTGATTTCGGGTCCGTGACAACCCTCTTTAGTAAGCCTTGCTGCAATTGTTGAAACTAAAACCGAACTCTATAAGGCCAGGCTCTCCCCAAACGAATGAGAACTACTGTTGTAAACCTTACTTTTCAAGTTTTCTTCACACAATTGCCCACGAAAATACAACTCACTCTTGCCACCTCTAAAGAGATTCACATCGAGAGCCATCAATAGATTTCTTTCTTTAATTTATAATACTATTTTTATGTTAAGTTTAGTTTCGACATAAGTTGGTTTGAAAATGAGCAACGGTTTGTTTTTTAAACTACAGAAAAAGTAAAACAATCTAAGCCGGACCGGGCCGATATATTCCAATTTTACCTAGATTAGTTTTGGTTCCATCATTGTGTTTTTCCACTGTTTTTAACATAGTCACGCCATAAAAAGGTCTTAAGCTGAATAATTCCCATGTTAGCCTAAAAGATGTCGCATGGACTTTCCTTCGTCTTTACAGATTCTGCAGCAGCCAACTATCGCAACCTATAGTTTCATTGCATGCCTACTAATCAGGAGAGATACAATCAGCACGACGTCAGGTCGTGATAAGGACAACAGTTAACGTGAGCCTTCATATACACACCGGCACACATTTGGTTAAATTGAGCATGTCAACGCGGATGCTTGTTCTTCTGAGTTTTGGAAGACAGAATCCAAAGCTTTAATAACGAACTAACTCTAGAAGAAAAATATTTACGTCCAAAGTGGTGAGAATATTATAACGGGTTTTCCAATAGGGACATAACAATTTCGTATCTTTAACAAAAAACATTTTTATGGATCTTTCAGTGTCAAAACCTTAGTCAAAGTCAACATTTTCATCATGGCAAAGGTCATTACGAGCAACGTTTAGAAATCATTAAAAAATACTACCGAAATCCTGAATCGGTGGCCCTGGCAAAGTTTCATAAAAATCCAGAATTACTTCGAAAAATCATCTTTAGCGATGAAGCTCATTTCTGGGTGAGTGGTTTTGTCAATAAACAAAATAAAATTTTATGTCAAGAGTTAAGAGTTAAGGCCTATTGCGTTATTATCAATCATTGATAAACTTTTTGAAAAAATCGTACATAAACAGCTTAACGCGTATTTAAATGAGCATCGCCTTATGTTTAAATTATAGTTTGGGTTTAGGAAAGGAAGTGGTACACAAGAAGCGGTAGTAAACGTTATAAATACAATATGTGATGGTTTGAATAATGGTTATGGGGGAGTAGCTGGAATCTTTTACGATTTTTCGAAAGCGTTTGCTCTAGTAGATCACAATATTTTATTACAAAAACTTCACAACTACGGGATTGCAGGAAGTGCTAATAAACTTATTAGAAGTTATCTTCAAAATAGGAAACAGTATGTTGAAATAGAAAAAAGTTGAAGGCAAATGGGAAATATACAATATGGAGTGCCTCAAGGGAGTGTTTTAGGTCCATTATTGTTTACAATTTATTTAAATGATATTGCGAATCTCAAGATACACGGTAAATTATCCCTATTGCCATGAAGTTATTCTCAAACCTCAAATAGAAGAGGATGCACGTATTATAACGGATTTTGCCAGGATAAATGGACTACTGTTAAATGTTAGTGCGATTTCGAGTTAGTGCGATTTCGACCTTACCCAGTTGGTAATAACGCTTTCAATATTTCTATTTGTGGAAAAGATGTTGTTGAATCCAGTTCGGTTCGATACTTAGGAGTACTTTTGCAAGGAATTTTATCATGGAACTTACATATGCAACATTTGAGGAAAAAAGTAGCTTCAGGAATAGGACTACTCTATAAATTTAAAAATAAGTTCGATGAAAAAACTAAATTATTGCTATATAATGGGCTAATCCATAGTCATTTCAATTACTTACCGATGATATACGAGGGCGACCGCAAAAGTAACTGGCCTAACATAAAAAGAACCGTTTTTTTTGGAATTATTATTATTTATTTTTCAACATAATCTCCTTCCAACTCAATACACTTTATCAAACGTTTTTCAAGTTTTTTAATTCCATCCGAAAAATACGATTTTTCAAGACCTTCAAAATATGCCTCAGTCTCAGAAATAACCTCGCTATTGGACGAACATTTTTTGCCACCGAGAAATTTTTTTTAAATTTGGAAACAAGAAATAATCCATCCCAAAATACTGTGGCCATTACTTTTCCTGCTGACTTAACAGTTTTCGCCTTCTTGGGACCACTTTTTCCAGCTTCTATCCATTGTTTTGATTGTTCTTTGCATTCTGGGATGTAGTGATGGATCCATGGTTCTTCAACAGTTATGAATCGGCGCAGGAACTCTATTGGATTACGCTGATACATCGTTAAAAGCTCCTTGGAATTAGTCCAACGGACGATTTTTTAGGGCAAAGTCAACAAACGCGGCACATATCTTGCGGATAGCTTTTTCATGTGGAGTTCATCATGTAAAATACTCCATCTTGTTTTTCGTGTATTTTAACAATATCAGCAAGTTCTCTGAGCTTTATTCGTCTATCTTTAGTCACTTCATTAAATATTTTTCTAATGTTTTCAATAGTAGTAGCAGTTTTCGGTCTTCCAGAGCGCTGTTCATCTTCCGTACTTGAACGACCCATTTTAAATTGTTATGACTTCAGAAATTGTCATGCCTTGATTACTCGCCCTACAAGCGGGACATCTATTGATCACGTATATTCAAATATACAGACAGCGGTATCAACAAATTCGGTGGAATGTATATTATGAGATCACAATCTTATCCATTTTAACATTGGAATCGATATTCAAAATCCTAACATTGTTTCTGAGACGTATTCTTATGTCGATCACTATCATCTGACTCAGAATATAAAAAGACAGCTACCATCGGTTATGCTTACTGGAGATCCTTCAAGTTATATTAGTTCTGTTATGTCGTTAATGAGAAGTTGTATGGAGGAATCCACATTTATAAAAAGACGTAAATGTACAGGTAGACATGACATCACACCATGGGTGAATGGAAATTTGAAAAAGTTGATAGATTTTAAAGAAAAACTGCTAAGAGCAAGAAGAAGAAGGCCAGGTAGATATGAGATAGAAAAACAACTTAAAGCTATTAGTAAAGTCATTAAAATTGCCAGCAGAGAGTCCATGAACAATTTTTATATAGATAATTTAGAAAATATTCGCCATGAACCGAGCAAATGTTGGAAGTTTTTAAACAAAACACTTGGTAGGAATTGCAGTGATAAATTCATTAAAGTAGAAGATAATAATGGCAATTTAATATATAATGACGTCCAAAAAGACAGAGTTTTTAATGAATACTTCCTGAAATCAGTGAAAGATTTGAAATCGTCTATTGACCAAAACCCCAATGATTACTGCAATTCAATGTGTACTCTTATTCGATGTAACACTTCTATGCAATTGAGATGTACTAGTTTGAATGAAGTTCAGGATATTATCTCTGACATATCTATGCGAAAAAGTTCGGGATATGATAACATATCTCCTAGAACTGTATTGGAGTGTGTGGATGTTCTTTCACCTTATTTGGTGAACATATTCAATAATATGATGGTCAGCTGTACATATCCTGAGGTTTTGAAAATACATAGAGTAGTCCCGATTCCAAAGGAATCAAATGTCAGTACGGTTGACAAGTACAGACCAATTGCTGTTTTGCCAATATTTAATAATATTTATGAAAAAATTTTCCATAACCAAATTTCTTCATATCTGGATAGCAATAACTTGCTCAGCAGATTCCAGTTTGGGTTCAAAAAGGGATGTGGCACTGAAGAGGCTGCAGTAAATGTGGTTAATCATATTTGTAAAGGATTAGATGAGGGACTGAAAGGAGTGGCTGGAGTTTTTTATGACTTTTCCAAGGCTTTTGATCTTGTTGATCATGACATTTTATTACAAAAAATTAAGTATTATGGAATTTGTGGAAACACATTGAAGATTTTGAAGAGTTATTTACAGAACAGAAAACAATATGTAGAAATAAATGGGTGTAAAAGCTCATATGAATTTGTGGAACATGGTGTACCACAAGGAAGTGTACTTGGGCCGTTGCTTTTTAAGATTTATCTTAATGATATAACCAACCTGGGTCTGACCGGTAAAATGTTGTTATATGCAGATGATATTTGCCTTATTTATCCTTACCATCACGAAACAGTAGCTAGAGCTTATATGGAGCGAGATGCTGCCCTATTAAGTGAATTTGCTAGAATAAACAAATTATTTTTAAACGCGGATAAAACTAAAGTTATACGTTTTAAACCCCATATTGACCACAGGAATTCCTTTGCCATGTACATTGATGGTAAGGAAATTTTAGAAGTTCATTCTTTAAAGTACTTGGGATTGCAAATACAAAGCAATCTCTCCTGGGAACTACATATTCAGCAATTGAAAACCAAATTATCTCGAGCTGTAGGAGTCTTATATAAGTTTAAGAATAAATTCAATTATGAAACCAAATTTTTGATTTACCAAGCATTAGTGCAGAGTAACCTAAATTACTTAGCTTTACTGTACGGTTACAAAAAAAGTGTTGAGTTCAAATCTCTGTTCAGGTTCTAAAATAGAGCGTTAAAAACTGTTGCGAATCTTCCGTTAACATATTCTACTATGTCTTTATACAAGACAGTATTTCCATCGGTGTTACCTCTTTATGGAATTTATAAAATGCAGCTTTTATTGTATGTATTTAGATGTGTTCACAACACTGGACATCATACAATTTCTTTTGCCATAAACCAAAGTTCATTTAATACCAGAAATAACACAAACTTGAGGGTAGCCAGGTGTAGGCTTGAGCTTACAAAACAGAGAATTGAATATATGGGATGTAATGAATTTAATAAATTACCAAATGATTTGAAGACTATGAACAGAATTTCCACATTTAAGAATCATCTAAAAACTTATTTGTTGCAACATGTTGATGAATTTATAAATTAAATGATCCAATCTCAATAATTTAAAAAGTTTTTGACAAATTTTTCGAAAGAAAGTAAAGTGTAGCTAAATATTTAAAAAAAAAATAATGCCAACTTGCCTCTGTAATGTCTATAAGACGCTGAGGCTTCAATATCAATTATGTAGAATGCTACTACAAATATTATTTTTCAAATATTATATTTTGTTTTTATATAATATATAATTTATGTAATATAATATTTAAGCATGAAAATGTAGAAAACAAATAAAAAAAAAAACCCAGGTATGATGGTGTATTATCACCATGAACAGAATCCAATTCATCTTTGATGAATTGTGGCGTATAACCTTTCATATAAAAGTGTTTAATTACCGCACGAAACTCTTTATTTTCCATTTTTCAAAAATTATAAAACTTGTTTACTTCAATCACCTGTAACAAAGAAAATAATCATTAAATATTTCGGAAATTTTGACAAATGGCATATAAAAGATTGCTTTTAAAAAACAAAAAAAAGTTGCTAGTAAAACAGAAAATGTGCCAGGCCAGTTAATTTTCCGGTCGCCCTCGTACTCTTACAAAAAAAGTCTCGAGTATAGATATCTGCAACGAGCACAAAATAAAGCACTCAGAATTGTTTACAATCTTCCACAAACGTATTCGACGGTATCTTTGTATAAGGACGTATCTAAAATAATTTTGCCTATATATGGACTATATAAAATGCAGTTGTTAATGTACATGTTTAAATCAGTGCGTAACATTGGTTATCATTCTATTTCTTTTTCTCAAAATCAAACTTTTTTCAATACTAGAAATTGTTCAAACTTGCTTTTGAAAAGAAGTAGGCTGGAAGCAAAAAAACAGCGTATTGAGCATACCGGTTGCTCTGAATATAATCGTCTGCATCAATATATCAAAAATATTTTTCGAATCTCAATTTTCAGAACAAAATTAAAAACATATTTATTAGATAATATTGAATTGCTTCTATTGTAAGCTCTTTTAGTTTTTAAGTGCACAATTTTTTGTTATATCTAATTTTCAAGCTACAAACTACTTTTAGCTAAATATTTGCCAACTGGCCCCAAAAAAGTCCACGTGGCGCTGGGGCAACAATTTGTTTTTGAATTGTAAATATTATTTGGTACGAAATAAATAAATAAAAAAAAGATGCGCTTTCAAGTCCAATATCCATTAATATTTTCGTATTCGTATATTGGAATTTAGGTCCGTTCAATAATCTGAATGTAGTTGCAACACATTACTTGTCAGCAGCACACAAGCTTTATTTTATATTTATAAAATTTATGGGCATTTTTAATGCCAAACAAATAAATAATATTAAAAAAACTGTGTCATATTCGGCTTAGGCAGATTAATGAACAATTAGCCAAAGTTCCTTTCGTTTGTCTTTGGCCGAATAAACCCACCTTCGGTCGGGCAGTCCCATACGGGAAGGGATTCAACTTTTTGTCAGCTAGTCTGGCTTCTTATCGTTTTACTAATTAATAATTTTTAGCAGAATCGTGTGAATAGTAGTACAATAATTAGGTGTGTACCGAAAGTGGGCGGAATGGTGCATTTGCACAGGAGGTACCAGGGCGTGTTATCCATAAAAGAAAAATGGAGTTCGTAATTTAGAAGAATTCCATGCATAACAAAGAGATAAGTTATGAGGGTTATTAAAGATAAGACTAGAATACTAAAAGTGGGCGGAATAGTGATTTGAATGGGAAAATCCAGAATGGGCGTGTTAACGACTCTTTCAATTTGCGATTACAAATCCGTTTTTAAAATACTCGTATATCGTATCTTAATTTGATTGTGGGTTTTTAATCTACACTTTAACGAGGTCATTGTGCGGCTATGATTCCATTTTTTTTCATCAAATATGCTTATAACTACAATGTGTCGGCGTAATGGTAACTTTGTGCGAGAGGTACTAGATAAGGTGTGGCAATATGGTCCATTTTTAATCTCCTAGGCAGTCTTGGAAATCTTTTAAGACATGCGAAATGAAAAATCAATATATGTGACGCGCAAAATAGAAAGGGACCTAAGGCTAAACCCCAGTTTTTTTCAGGAGTGCCATTTTAAAGATTAGGTCCCTTTCTATCTGCGCTTAGAATCGTCGACTTCACATTCATAAATCGCGCATATCTCTGGGAGGGAACACTTTTGGGCATGGGATCGGTCTCACTCGATGCTCAGATGTTGTCCACATCAAAAAAAGAAAAAAAAATGTAAATTGATTTTTTTACCCTTAGGTCCCTTTCTCTATGCGCTGTCACATATGACTCCTATCTAAAGTTACCGTACGAAGCAACAAGCAGACGGACATGCCTCATATAACTTAATTATTTATGGATTTGGTCCAAACATTTTTATGGGTGTTTTATCAAAACATAAGCCGGTATGACCCAATTTCACTAAATTGGCGTTTTTCGGAATCCTCGGGTCCATAAGTCCGACTTTTCTAGGGGTAGTTTTTGAGCTTTTTAGAGAAACTGTTGCTTTTCTAAACAGGTACATATGACAGAATTTTTTTTGGAAACATTGAACGAGTATTTTGGATATTTTCATTCAGCTTCCAGTATCCAAATAAAAGCCTTTCCATTATTTAGTGGTCGCTCCGAATATCACATTGAGGAATACATTCCTTAATTGAGGGGTTAAAATTTTAATTGTGTACTAGCTTGTTTCATTCTTTCAATTCGCAATACTTCTGTTTATATTTTGGTTCATGTTATAGGACATTTTTTAAGCGTTTGATTTTCAATCTAGCCAAACTTTTTTCGAAGTTGGTCTTTTTGACAGCTGTCACTTGATTTATGCTCAGTTTGGTTTGCGATTTCATGATGAATAGACTTACTCCGGAACAAGGTTTGCAAATCGTGGTGAATGGGCCCAAAACAAGATGGCCACCGATCCATGATTAATGACTTTTTCGTGCCTGAATTGGGGGATGTTGACTTGGACGAACTTTGGTTCCAACAAGATGGCGCTACATGCCATACAGCCAACGAAACAATCAATTTATTGACAAAAACTTTTAAAGCGCCTCCAAGATCGTGCGATTTAGCACCGCTGAACTATTTAATGTGGGTTTATGTAAAGTCCCTTGTCTACGCAGCTAAGCCCGACAGGATTGACGCCTTGAAAGAGAATATTCGACGCGTTATTGCTGACATACGGTACCAAATGCGGCAAAAAGTGGTTGCAAATTGGGCCTTATGGCTGGAATTTATTCGAGCCTTCCGCTGCGGCCACTTACCCATAATCATTTTCAAAACATAAACTATATGAGTTTATTTCTTCTTGAAAACCACACGCTGAAAAAACACACTTATACTAATTACACTTGGTAGGGACATAAATACTGTTACACACGTTTAATACTGTAAAATAAAAAGTACCTGAATGTTTTGGACCACATATTTTTTAATATATGAAGGGCTTATTGCAAAAACACAATAAGCCACACGATTTCAAAAAGTGTTTTTTTCAGCTCATTCAATTACTTTACACCATTGCAACGTTCACTGAAAATATTTTAGCAATTGTCCGTTTAATTTCTGACCTATAGCAAATGTTACTTTTTGCATTTCGATTTTATTCATAAATATTTTTTGTCAAAAACTCGATAAGCCACAGCAATTAAGAAGACCGTAGTACAAAACTATGGATTCTGATGAAGATATCAGTGGAAGTGATTATTTTTTTGAAGATACTGATGACAGCGTGAAAGACAAAGACTTTTTGCCGACAGATGATGAAGTAATTTCAGAAACCAGCGAGGTATGATTTATTTTAACTGCTGTGGTATTTGAATTTTTGTGGCTTATATTGTGTTTGTTATTCAGGAAAATTGTGTGTTGCAAATCGAAGACGAATCGCGTGAAAATAATACCGCATTTCGATGGAGAGCTCGAAATGAAGATAAGTATGATCGGAATAAGAACAAAAGAAAGCGCAACTCTGGTCATGAGTATATTTGTCCAAAAACTATGAAATCTGTTGAAGCACGCAAACTAGGACCACCTTGTAGTTGCGAACAAAATTGTAGACAGAAGCTTAATAACACCGAAGAACTCATATTTAACCAGTTTTGGAAACTAGGATCTTATGATCTACAAAACAGCTACCTCTTTGGTTGCATTCATGTAGGAAAGAAGAAGAGGTCGTAAAAAAGGAAAATTAAAAGACAACAGTCTAGAAGGAAATTCTCAGCTCGTTATTTCGTTGAAATTGATGGCGCCCATGTTAAAATTTGCAAAAGAGAGTTCATGAACTTACATGGTCTTCAGGATTCAAGAGGAAGACTTGAGAATATTATCAAAATTAAAAAAGACGGTGCTGCAATTTCTAAAACAGATGGTAGAGGTAAGCATACAAGTAGACCTAATAGACTGAGTCGTGAACAAACTGATTCTGTAAGAAATCATATAAATATGATACCAAAATACTAGAGTCATTACAGCAGAGCCAATAACATCCATAGAACTTATTTGAACCACGATATGACCATTGCCAGTTTGTATAGAGAAAGCTATGTTCCTTGGTGTGAAGAAAATGGAATTATTCCTGTAAGAGAAAATGCCTATCGGAAAATATTTTGCACCGAGTATAATATAGGTTTTAAGTTCCCCAAATCTGACACCTGCAAGATGTGTGATGAGACAAACATTAAGATTCAAGCTGCAATACAAAATAATGATGACAAAGAAGCCAAACAACTGACAATTATTCTAAATGAACATAAAGACAACGCTGCAGCAATGCAAGATTTGCTTAAATCTGAGACAGAATATTCAATTCAGCATATGCATACGAAATTGGTTATATCATTCGATTTGCAGCAAGTTTTGCCAATTCCAAAACTAACAAGCGGACCTGCATTTTACTGCAGCAAAATTGGCCTATACAATCTTGGAATACACGATTGCACGACTGGACAGGGACACATGTTTGTTTGGACGGAAAATGTGGCTAAACGTGGAGCTGATGAAGTTGCTTCCGTGCTACTTAAATATCTAAACACCAAAACCGTCGTTGATGATCTTGTAGTTTTTACGGATAATTGCCCAGGGCAGAACAAAAATTGGCTTGTGATGTCTTTGTGGATGCAATTAGTAAAAGAAGGAAGGTTCAAAACCATTACGCACCATTTCCTAGTTAGTGGTCACACTCATTTGCCATCTGATAGAGACTTCGCTTTAATAGAAAAGAGACATAAGAAATATGATCCGCAAATCTACTCCCCAGAAGGTTGGCACAGTGTTATTAAAGAAGCAAATAAAAAGACTCCATTTGTCGTTACAGTTATGGAACAAGCTGATTTTTTAAATTTCGGCCCTATTGTGGACGGCATTAATAAAAATGCAATTACTACCGATAGGTGCAAAACGGATTTCTCTGGTGTATACTCATTTCACTTTAATGTTCAAAATACGAGATCAATTTTTGTAAAGCATTCAATTCAAGGAGATTATAAGGAAGTAAGTATTATAAAAAAGGGAAGACCTGCAAATACAACCTTAAATGGATTGAAAAACAAATACACAGAATTCCTAAAACTAGCGGCAAAAAAAGTACACAGCGTAAAATCCTTACTGCCATATATTCCACCAATTTATCATTCCTTCTACAACGCTTTGGAGCCGTCTTCCGCTGAAACGGAATTAGAACTTATAGAAATTATTTAATGTAATTTACATTTTAATATTTATTTCATTTACTTTTTTAAAAAAGAAAAATAAAAAATTTTGTACTGCAAAAACACGATAAGCCACTTTATTTCAACCAAAATAACAAAACTTTTGATATTCAAAATAGAAAAAATTTAAATAAAATGTATGCAATAACTCGATAAGCCACACTTTTTTTTTGAAAATAGCGGTTTCCGAAGTTTTCTAGGTATTCATGGACCGGTATGTGATAGTAGTCTTCCTTAAACACTTATTACAAGTATTTAAATCATGATTTCATCAAACCCCTATTTTCTGCATTTATTTCAAACTTCAAAGGCGATTTTCTCAGTATTTTCATTTTGTGGCTTATCGTGTTTTTGCAATAAGCCCTTCATATTTATTGATGTATATTGTATCCAAAAAGAATCTACTTATTCGAAATGTCCGCCTTTTGCCTTTACACACGTCAATTGCTGCACGCGCCTCTTTTATTGGAAAATTGGCCACAGCTCGAACCAAAGCAGTCTTAAGAGATCCAATGTCGGGGTATCTTTTGTGACAAACCTTGTCCTCTAAAACCGTCCACAATCTGCTATCCAATGGATTCAAATCTGGCCTGCCTGAAGGCCTTTCTTCAGAGGAAATGAACGCTGGCAAATTGTTTCGAAGCCAGGCCTGGGACGTTTTAGCCTTATGGGCCGGCGCAGAATCCTGCTGGAAAGTCCATGGCTGGTTTTGGAACAGGGAATTGTTAAGAGGCTTCACAACAGCTTCCAAAACGGTTTCTTTGGCCGATATTTTGACTCCTTGTTTGCAGAAATGCATGTCAGTGACCCCATCGTAAGAAACACCCCACCAAACCAACTGAAGCTGGGTGATGACCCTTTTCCACCCTTGGGATCAGTTCAGATGCTTCCTTAGATGACCGCGCATATACTAACGCATGTGCATATGTGACGCGCAAAATAGAAAGGGACCTAAGGTTAAAAACCAGTTTTGTTCAGGAGAGCCATTTTAAAGATTAGGTTCCATTCTATTTGCGCTTAGAATCGACGACTTCACTTTCATAAAACGCGCATATCTCTGGGAGGAAACACTTTTGGGCATGGGATCGGTCTCATTCGATGCTCAGATGTTGTCCACATAAAAAAGAGAAAAAATGAAAATTGATTTTTACCCTTAGGTCCCTTTCTCTATGCGCTGTCACATATACTAAAAATCCTTTCATCGGTGAACAAAATTTTTCTGTGCATGTTATCAGCGTGCTTCACCAAAAGACGTTTGCATTTTTCAATCCTATTTTTTTTAAAGCTGCAGTCAATAAATGTCCGGTACGTCGTTTGAAAGCCCCAAGTCCCAAGTCTTTTTTAATGATTCGACTCATGGACTTTTGCTTGATATTCATCTTACGGGCCATGATTTTCTGTTTTCGGAGCGGATTTCTGTGGATTCTTGATTTAACGGCTTTGATGACATGCAGACCGCCACCCGACTGCTGGTGGTCTTTTACATCTCCAGTCTCCTCAAACAGTTTTATGCATCTAGTGGCCGAAGCGTTTTGAAAATATCGCTTTTTTCATTTCACACTTGAAAAGCGCTATTACAGCGATACGGTTCTCATTATCTGACCACTCCATGATGAAAGTTGAATCAATTTTATGATATCTTATGAGGTTAGCTTTAAAACCCCATATAAAATTAACGGGGTATGTTCCGTTCTACTATTGAAATGGGTGTGTTCAATGTTGTAACAGTATTTATGTCCCTACTAAGTAGTCCGTCCGTCCATGTGTATGTTAAAAGCACGATAGGGGCCGAACGAATTAACCTAGGATTCTGAAATATTGCACGATAATGACCTATAGTTAGAATTAACCTAGTAAACTGAAATTTTGCGTGATGATGGGTTATAGTCGTAAACGGTTTAAAATTGTATATGAGCAGAATCGGCACAAATGGAAAAAAAAAACTTTTCCTTTAAGGGACTAAGGTACCTCTACAAAAAGTACACTTTTTGGTTTTTGCTTAATAACTCAATTAATTTTTTTATAGCCGACACAATAATTAAAAATGGTACTGTACCTCAAAAAAGGCAATAGACTGGACTTTTTGGCTCATGTGGCCCAACAAAGTTCCGCATGGTCAAAACGGGCTATTTATACTCGAAGTCAATTTAGGCATTGGGTAGAAAAACTAACGCACATAGACAATCATAGAATCCTTTTGAAGTTTCCGCTAAGATAAAGAACGGACGCATTGGCTAAAAGGATAAAACTGCAATTTTTCTTCTTTTTGCGCTTTATTAGCGTATGGACGGCGGAGGGTAAATGAGGTTCGGCCTTGCCTAACCTAACGACGTTTTTACTTGTTGTTATTTACTTCCGTCAATTACTTCAGGATACCGCATACATATGTACATCCTAAGAAGCCTAACACACACTCCTATGGCTTAGGCTATAAAAATAAAAAGTGCCATTTGATATCATGAGACATTTCATTTTTACACTTCATTACCGGTTATGATGAAACATAAATTCCCATAAGAAAAATGTCATAAAGATGAACGAAAGTAATAACGACAAAAAATGGAGCTTTTTGAGAAAATAAAAGATATACGTGGGTAAATTGCACGAAAACCTAACAGCAGCAGCCTGCCCATACGTAGGTGGGTTAGGTCCTAATATAATCTTATGGTCTACACCCACAAACGTAACGTTATACTAAAGTGGATAAATCGTTGCCAAGGAGGTCAGGGCACGCACTTTCAAGGAAATGTGAATTAATTTCCGTACATAAACTTGTCATCAATTTAAGTTTGAAATCAATTTACCAGAAGAATTTCATCGTTTTTCCGAGTGTAACCATGTGGAAAAATCAAGTGATTTTTATCGATTTATTCTAGAGTCAATTATCGCTTCACTACAAAATGCGTTTAAGCCATTAATCTCTGGGCGTACTGCGAAAAGGAAACATTATTGTTTGCTATTCGTACAACAAGTATTTTTCAATTAATGAAATATCTTATTTTTGCATCATGATAAATGAAGGGATTTTTTAAAGAATTACTGAAGAATTTTACACGAAAACGAAGAAACATGAGTCAAGTGGTTTGTTGTGCTCTTGTTTTATGCGCCCGACAACAATACCAGCTCATGCGACAACTTAAGGTTAATGGTCCCATAGCAAAAACGCCGACAACCATCCTTCACATCTTTGTGTTGCTTGTGTTGCTAATGCTACGGATGGCGGTTGCCTTCCGAGGCGAAGATAAATGATAAATGATGCCAAAAATGTATTATGAGAAATATTTCTAAGAAATGCGAAACATTTGTTGTGATAGATGACATAGCGCAGGAGGTGGGAACATTTTAGCTGGAGAAAGCACAGTTTAAATGTTAGCGCTCAAGCAAAACTTTTAAACAATTCTAAAAAGAGTATAGCGTATTTGAAGTTGAAAAATAACAAATCTCTGCAGCACAACATATCTAGCTTTATTTATAATATAACGAGGTAATTCCATTCATTACGACATTTCAATTAAAATACGTATTTGAATAATTGGTCAGCAAATCTGTAGTGAATAAATTACGCTGATGGTGTGGTTATCGACTCATGCTCGTAGTTGTTTCCCTCCATCCCTATGAGTGCCACTTTTGGTGACAATGAAACATATGCCATAGGAAGAAAACAAAATTTTTACTTAGTAGGGACATAAATACTATTACAACATTGAACACACCCATTTCAATAGTAGAACTGAACATACCCCGTTAACGTCATATGGGTTTTGAAAGCTAACCTCATAAGTTATCATAAAATTGTTTCAACTTTCATCATGGAGTGGTCAGATAATGAGAACCGTATCGCCGTAAAAGCGCTTTTCAAGTGTGAAATGAAAACAAGCGATATTTTCAAAAGGCTCCGGCCACTAGGAATTAGCCGCATGTTCGTCTACTGATGCAAAAAACTGTTTGAGGAGACTGGAGATGTAAAAGACCGCCACCGGTCGGGGCGCCCACGCTCTGTTCTAACACCGCATGTCATCAAAGCCGTTAAATCAAGAATTTACAGAAATACGCTCCAAAAAACAGAAAATCATGGCCCGTAAGATAAATATCACGCAAAAGTCCATGAGTCGAATCATTAAAAAAGACTTGGGACTTTCAAACGACGTACCGATCATTTATTGGCTAAAGCTTTAAAAAAAATAGGATGGAGAAATACAAACGTCTGTTGGTGAAGCACGCTGAGAACTTGCACAGAAAGCTTTTGTTCACCGATGAAAAAATTTTTACCGTTCAGGAAAAATTTAACAAGCAAAAGGATAGCGGTTATCTAAGGAAGCTTCTGAACTGATGCCAAGGGTGGAAAAGGGTCATCACCCAGCTTTAGTCATGGTTTGGTGGGGTTTCTCTTACGATGGGGTCACTGACCTGCATTTCTGCGAACAAGGAGCCAAAAGATCGGCCAAAGTTTACTAAGAAACCGTTTTGGAAGCTGTTGTGAAGCCTCTTAACAATTCCCTGTTCCAAAACCAGCCATGGACTTTCCAGCAGGATTCTGCGCTGGCCCATAAGGCTAAAACGTCCCAGGCCTGGCTTCGAAACAATTTGCCAGCGTTCATTTCCTCTAAAGAATGGCCCTCAGGCTGTCCAGATTTGAACCCATTGGATTACAAATTGTTTACGGTTTTAGAGGACAAGGTTTGTCACAAAAGATACTCCAACATTCGATCTCTTAAGACTGCTTTAGTTCGAGATGTGGCCAATTTTCCAATGGACGAGGTTTTGCGCAGCTATTGATGATTGGCCAGTGCGACATAGGGCGTGTGTAAAGGCAAAAGGCGGACATTTCGAATAAGTAGATTATTTTTGGATACAATATACACCAATAAATATATTAAAACATATTTGGTCCACAAACATTCAGCACCTTTTATTTTACAGCATAAAACGTGTGTAACAGTATTTATGTCCCCACTAAGTATGTTCCACTCAACATCGTAACACCAAAATTTTGTCTTGTTGTGGATAAATTTAGATTTTTTGTTAAAAATATACTCCGCTCAAGGATGGAGTGTATACCAAATTTGTCATTCCGTTTGCAACACCTCAAAATATTGATAGGAGTTCGTCGATACCGCGATACTGGCCAAACAATATGAGATAGAGTCCCAAAATCTTGGACGAATTCGCACACGCAAAGAAATAAATATAATATCTATATGGTCACGGCAATTATAATATGTTCTCTGCAATTAAAGTATGTTCATCCCAACCATAGTGTTGTTTTTTGACTTACATTTTGACAATATTATGATTGCGGCAATATTTATGTTGTTTAAATTCAACAAAACCATTGTTGCCAAATTTTAAAAATGAAAATATGGTTGTAGCAGCGATATACTTAAATACGTAAATAAGTTAATACGAGTATGGTTGGTGAGCAAAAGTACTGTTTTGAGATTTAATGTAAACAATAATATGATTACGTCAGTCATACTGTACGAGTATGATTACAATATGTGACAGCGCATAGAGAAAGGGTAAAAAAAATCAATTTTCACTTTTTTTTTGATGTGGACAACATCTGAGCATCGAATGTGACCGATCCCTTGCCCCAAAAGTGTTCCCTCCCAGAAATATGCGCGTTTTATGAAAGTAATGGTACACCAAAGATACACGTATTTAAATATTTAAAATGGCTCTCCTGAACAAAACAGGTTTTTACCCTTAGACCTAGGGTTAAAAACCAGTTTTGTTCAGGAGAGCCATTTTAAATATTAGGTCCTTTTCTATTTGCGCTTAGAATCGTCGACTTCACTTTCATAAAGCGCGCATATTTCTTGGAGGGAACACTTTTGGGGCATGGGATCGGTCTCATTCGATGCTCAGATGTTGTCCACATCAAAAAAGAAAAAAAAAAAAAAAAAAATTGATTTTTTTACCCTTAGGTCCCTTATCTATTTAAAAGCCTGCTCCAAGATTCCATCGGAATAAAACTTGCACCGAACATACATAAATCGAAATATGCACTTTATTTGAAAATTTCGGGACGATTGCTTTCCTTCTTCTACCAATACCGTTGTTGAATTCATTTCAAATAACACTAACCTAATTTCCAATACTTCCCAATACCACTGGACCGTCATATATGATGAAGAGCTTCGGCCAGACTAAACGAATTGTCCACTTGTCGAAAATGGTTCTTGTGAACATCCTTGATAAGTTATTATACGCTAAAATTAAGAATATTTGAGGTGCTTTAAAAACCCATGTTTCGTGTTGTCAGTTTTATAAGATTTTAACTCGTCTGATTTACCCTTTTAATTTATATTAAAATGTTGCCACAACAACATTTTAAAGGTACGGAAGGAAATGAAACACTGCTCGGCGAAAGCGGAAATGACTTAAAAAAGATCTCGACAACTTCTCCCTTTTTGCGAAACAAAAAAAAACCGAATTCCATTCTGACACACAAAAGTGTTATATTTATGTTATTCATTTCTTGTACATTTCTGCTTTTGGCCATATTTTCAATGACCAGCACAGATTCTCGTAATGATGGCACCCCATGATGAAGCATTAACTGCACAGATAAGCTGTGCATCGTAGCTGTGCTTGCTATGTGTTTATATTAACAATATTTTCTAGGTTTGCCTTTTTCTTTTCTCCTGCGACACTCAGAAAGAGTGCAACTGATCTAGAGGGTGTTTTTTTAAGCTGCATGAGAAATATCGAAATCGATAAATATGGTTCGACACTTGGCAAGTAATAAATTAATCATTTAACGCCTCTCAAATTATGAAAAATTTACTTTGGACAAATTGTATCTGTTCGCGAAGTTCATGGAGGATTTTTATCAAAGAATTGTGTTAAGTTACACAAAGAAAAAAAGTATTGTTGAATATTTGAAGACCATCATGCCATTTTTGGCTATATGGTTGTGACACAACAATATTATGATCCTCACAACAATAGTATGATACACATACAACCTTTCTATGATCCCCACAACCAAACTATAATCCCCACAACCAAACTATGATCGCACAACCGTAGTATGATATACACTCAACCATACTATGCTCCCCTCAACCATATTATGATCTTCATAGCCATATTATGTTTCATATACAACCATAGAATGATTCAGACGCAACCATGTTATGATCCCAACAACTTCGGTTGGTTTATGTTGTCAACAAGAGAGATTTTAATTAAGTAAATTACTTTTAAATACATTAAATTAAGATTAATTGTAGTGATTTATTTAACAGTAGAAAAAATCTGTTTAAAAAGGCGTCAGTTTTTTTATTTATTACTTAGGGTAAAGTACTTTAAATTTTAATTTAAATTAAAATTTTTAATTTACTTTTAAAGGTATTCGTGAAAATAACTTTGTTCTAAAGAGCATATTCAAATAAAGAAAAATAACAATCATTCAATATGATTGCCGTAATCCATATTAATATTGTTACTACAACCATATTTTCATTTCTAAATTTGGCAATAATACTATTGTTACATTTCAACACTATTAATAGTGCCGCAATCCAAAATGAAATTAAAAAAAAATACTCTGGTTGAGATAAACATACTTTTATTGCAGAAAACATATTATTGTTGGCGTGACCATGTTGTAACCATATTTTTTCTTGCGTGTATAAAGCTCATTTCTGCTTAAATGGCTTCAATAAGCAAACTTGACGTATTTTCAGTATAGACAATCACTAAGCCGTTATCAATCTCCGTTACATTCATTAATGGCCCCCACGTTCATCTGATTCAAAGCTTCTGGATTTATTTTTAAAGGGACTATGTTAAGTCATTGGTTTATGCCGATGAACTAGCAACTCTAAAAATATTAGAAGCCAATATCAGCCAGAAAGACTCAGCTGAAGCTCAAGGTTTGCCAATCCACACGCAGAGAAAAGATATGGTTACTATATGGTCACGGCAACAATAGTATGTTCTCTGCAATAAAAGTATGGTCGTCACAACCATAGTATAGTTTTTTGAATTTCATTTTGACAATAGTATGATTGCGGCAATATAAATATTGTTGAAATGTAACAATAGTATTGTTGCCAAATTTAAAAATGAAAATATGGTTGTAGCAACAATATAAATATGGTTGGTGGGACAAAAGTATTGTTTTCATGGGTTTTATGTTAACAATAACATGATTAAGGCAATCATACCGGCAAAACCTTATGTTTTTTTAATTTGACAATGTTATTTTAATGATTCTTACGCAATAACAGCAATAAAAATTAAATTTTTTCAAACATACTACGGATTAGTGTAACTAAAATATTTTTAATAGATGAATTTTTTTACTGTTAAATAAATCCCTCCTATTGTTACGTAACTTACTTTATAAAATTCTTTATTGTTGAATAACAACGTATTCCAGTCTTTACAAACAATTTTGGGGATCATAGTATGGTTGTGCGTAAGTCATACTATGGTTGTACGTTAAACATACTATGGTTATGAGGATCATAATATGGTTGTGGGGATCATAATATGGTTGAATGTGAATAATAATATGGTTGTGGGGATCATATTATTGTTGTGTGTGAATGATTCTATTGTTGTGACGACCATAATATTGTTATGGGGATCATAGTATGGTAGTGTGTGAACCATACTATTGTTGTGATGATCATATTATTGTTGTGCCACAACCATATAACCAACAATAGTAAGGTGCTCTTCGAATATTGTTACCCCAACCAAACTTTTTTTCTACGTGCACTAGCTCCTCAACGCAAACTCAAAACTGAGTCTTGAATACAAGATTTTGCTACACGCAGAGAAAAAATGTGGTAACTATATGGTAACGACAATAATAATATGATCTTCGCAGTAAAACTATGTTCGTCGCAAACATAGTATTGTTTTTTGAATTTAATTTTGACCCTAGTATGATTGCCGCAATATTAATATTGTTGAAATGTAACAAAAGTATTATTGACATACGAGTATTTACAAATGAAAATATGGTTGTAGCAAAAATATAAATATGGTTGGTGCGATAAAAGTATTGTTTTTGGGTTTTACGTTAACAATAATATAATTACGCCAATCATACTGTATGATTGTAATTTTTCTTCATTTGGATATGCTTATTAGAACAATGTTATTATTACGAATGTAATAAATAATAGTTCTTTTTATATGGAAATTACAATTTGTCGAACAAACTGCTTTGGCTTAGTTAACTGAAATATTTAAAACAAAAAGGCCTACATTTTTTTAAACTGATTTTTTCTATTGTTAAACTAATCGCTCCTATTATTTTGAATTTGATATATTTTTAAATAATTTTCATAATTCAAATCTATTGTTGACAACTTAACCCAAATCTATTAAATAATTTTGTGGACCATGGTAGAATTGTGTGTGATCATACTATAATTGTAGGGATTATTATATGGTTTCGTGTGAATCATACTATCATACTGAGCTTTTATGGGAAACATACTATGGTTGTGAGAATCATAATATGGTTGTGAAGATCATAGTATGGTTGAGTTTCAATCATACTATGGTTGTGGGGATCATAGTATGGTTGCATTTAATTCATACTTTTGTTGTGAGGATCATAATATTGTTGTACCACAACCATATACGCAATAATAGTATGATGCTCTTCAAATATTGTTATCCCAACCATACTTTTTTTCTGTGTGTATAAAATAGTGTACCTCGAACCTATCAGGCTATACGGTGCCCGAGCTATGGGCAAGCAAGTTCAAGCAACCTTGACAAAATTCAGAGAGTCCAATCGAAAAAATTGCGGTTGAACACTGGCGACCTTTGGTACATGAGGAATGAAAAGATGCAATTCAAGATATCAAGATGATGCACAAACAGAAGCTTGAACGACACAGCAAAATATTAGCTAGGCAGTTACTATGTACTCCAAGCAGGTCAAGACTTTGGAGAAATGAACGCCAGGTGTTCTGAGTTTCATGTTACAGCTTATAGCGAACACACGCGCGCAAAAGACTGTGTAGAATCCTCATACTTTACGTGGTTTAAACCAAACGAGGTTTAAATGCTTTGGCAAGTGATACTTATTGCAGTCAAAGAATAAAACGGAAATGTCTTGCTATAGAGATCTTTAGGTTTAAACTAAATCCTTTTCAAATTCTCAGTTATGTTAACGCTCTAAGGACGCTACGTACAATACCGCGCATAAGAATAAAATCGACTCTACCAATGAAGAGTTTTATAAAACTAGACTTCTCCACTTTAAAAGCCTAGACTTCTTTACTCTACAATCAAAAATGTCAAACTAATACAGTTGACATACTACTGTGAACAAATTAATGCAAATCCTGCCAAAAAGAGGCAGAGAACCGCATAACACAGAAATCCATGTGAGGATTCTCTATTGAATTTTACTTAACGATTCGTATACTGATTGTTAGGCTCCTCTGGAGCAGATCCAATAATCAATCAAAAAAAAAAATATGAGCCCTACATTCAGATATGTTTGAATAAATAATCAAAAATTGGATTGATTCAATGAACCATGCAACTCTTAGCCGTGGCTGACATATGACAAAAATAAGATTTAAAGCATTAATTAACAGGTTGTAATAAAAAAAAATAGTTTCAACAACATTTCTGCCTGGTATTATCCTTTTAAGTTTCCCAACTCTTACAACAACACCCTTTACAAAAGTGCTGTCGCCAGTTTTGCATAAACATCCGTTTTAGTACAAGACAACAATTGCGTGACTCTGGAGATACAGTGAATTTGAACGAATTACGTCATACTCGTAGATTTCGTTTAGTCATGGACGCAACTGCTGGATGATGTTTGAAGGAATGTTACGAGTATCTATTTCTTTAATATTTCATTAAGGTCACGATAGTGTATGACAGAATATGATGTTGAGCATTCCGCCGCTCGCGTGCAATTTTGATCCAAACGCCATTTTCTGATGTTGGAAAAAAATGAACTTAAAATAAATTATTTTCTAACTGAACCGATGAAATTTCATAGTTTTTGTCATTTTATCCTGAGTAACGTCTATAGTTTTTTTGTGCGAAATTTCAACGAATATCTGTAGAAAGTAAATAAGTTATAGTCAAATGACGTTTGGACCAAGATAGCATGAGGGAGACTATAGCATAGCAACACTTGGGCCATAACCGACTTAACATCCACTTAGTTTTTTTATTCAGTTCATCAGTGCTTTTGACCTAATTCTTTCAACATTCTATAAAGGAATAAACAGGAAACTTCTCTCGAATCATTGAGCTTTGCTACTTGATACTAAGTGACGGGGACCGACTGGTTAACGCCAACGGCTAATCCAATTTATAGAGAAGCTTTTTCATAGCTCTCTTACTCGTAAAGTCGCGGTGAAAAAACGCTGCTGAAAATTGTTAAGCACACACAGAGAACAGATTTGTTGCCACAACTGAATTTTTTGCCAACCTAGTGTTGGTGGTTGCACATACTATCGATGTATTCCATTGTTACACCGAATGTTGATTGGGTAGACAGCAATTTTCAGTAGAGGGAACTGACAATTTCGGTTGAGGAAAACAAGTATCGATTATTGAAACTAAATTTGTATGTGGGTTGGTTATAAGTACTTTTTGAAAAATGTAATATTTTATTTAAGGTATATAACGTCAGTATTTATTATCAAGCTTTAGGTGGCCGGAACTTGAGTAAAGTGGGTCGCCACCAAAAAAACTTAGTTGTTGTTTTGAATAATAAGGAGGTCTATCTATTGCAAAAATTCAGATCAAGTCTGAGTAATGACGGCAAATTACAGGCTAGCCTTTCTTTATACTGGATTTTTTTTTATAGTTCGTTTATTTTAAGGGCAGTAACGTTTGGAAGCATTAGCCGTATTACCAAAAAAATTTTAACTGTCTGACCTTTTTTTGGTTTCATAAACTTTTGGGGATTTCGTAATATGTTTTCGTCTAAAATAATGATTGTGTTGTGACTAGAACCGAAAATATATTATAAGGTTTATAATTTGATGTTGGTATAACCAATATTGTGTTACAACTGCCAACTAAACAGGGATTGGTCACTACAAAGGTCTGATTGTTAGCCACTAATAAAAGTACTAAAGTAACTTGTACATCACAATTGGTTGGTTGCCATAACCGCCAGTTGTCGCAACCAATATTTAAACTGAATTCGGTTTGTATACATGTGTTGTTGGCTGTGAATACCGTGATATGGTTGTAGCAATCATCATTTGATATCTCGAACCGTGTTACCATCATTACTATGGAATGTCGGTTACTGCAACAGAAATTCGGTTTATCCAACCAAGTTCGAAACGATTTCCATCTTATTTTTGTCTGTGCGCATGTTCTCAGCTGGATCTGAATTTACATTTGCGGCACAAAATCTAATATTTTTTTTATTTTAACAAATAGTTTATACCCTTCACCATAGGCCAGAAGACTCACTAAAGTTTACATATGTGTACTTACAAAGAATAGATTCGTTACCACAACCGAATATATTTGCCAACCGAATATTTGAGATTGCATGCACCTCGTGTATTCAATCAGTACAACCATTTGTTAGTTGGTGCTTTGTAGTTTTTTTTTATAATTGAAACCGTAGTATAGGTACAACATCCGAAGCAATCGAACCTTTAAAAAAGAAGTTTTTGGTCTAAAAATCCTCATGCTGCACATGTTTAACGAAAATTTTTTATCAGAAGCTAAAAACTGTTTACTCTATGAGTAATTTAAGGCATAGGGAGGATCATGTCGGCCTTCTGTTTCATCTGAAGCAAAAAACTGTTCACTTATACAATAGAATACGTTAAGCAATAGAAAGGATCACTTCGAGGATAAAGTGAAAATTATGTTGGACGATTTGTACAGAAAAATATTCGATTAATCGAATGGCATAAAGGCAGTAATAATCTAAGGATAAAATTTGCCATTAAACAACCCATTTTGATTATTGTGAAAGTTTAGTTATTATCACCAATAATTGCTTACAACAACCAAATTTCTGTGACAACTAAAAATCTTTTCCGCGTTTCATTGGTATGGCCGATTAATAATTTTTTTTTACAAAACGATGGTAATGCTTATATCAGCTTATATTATGGCAAATCGAATATCCATTACGATTATAAATATTTGTTAATTGCAACGAAAATTCTACTTTTGCAACGGATTTTTGTAGTTAGTTCTAATCGATTTCCAAATAATTTTTTCTCTGTGTGTATATTTTTCATTGATAGTCGTAAAATTCTACAACGATCGAATTATGTCCGTTCGTCTGATCAAAGCATAATAGCATTGAAAGCTAATAAGCTAGAATTTTGCTCAATGATTTCCATTAGAAAGTAATTGTTTGGCTCAAAGGGAATTAAGTTTTCCGTTAAGGGACAAAAATAATCGGAAAAACTACAGGTAATTTCTAACTAGCCACAAGACGATTTAGGCCATCTGTCTGTTGAAAGCACGATTCAGATCAAATAAATTATGGGGAAACAGTTCCTGTTTAAGGGTTTGAAAAAAACTTTGCCCATAGTTTTGCTTTACACATTACGACTATATAACATTAATTATATCCTTTATAGTTAGATTTGCTTGGAAGTTAAAGGAAAATGCTTATTTAACGTCCCAAACAATGGCGTGGACAGTAAAAATGAACAACGAAATATTCTAAAAAATCCCACTTTGTACCTATATTTAAGGTTTGTGCTATGGACATGCATGTATGTATTAAAAACCCGTGAAATTTTGACACGAAACCGAATAAACCATTTATTCGATTTGGTTCATGACAAACGCCAATATTTGTTCTATCAAAGATAAACATATGTGACCCATATGAGCCTTAGGGACTCAAAAAATTGCCCTCTTCCACAATAGACTTATGTTACTCAAATACAATGAAATTTCCTTACGAATCTGAATATGACATTACGATTTGGCTGAAATGATCGCCCATAGCCTAAAGAGCGCAAAAAAGGTGGTCCTGGAAAAATGGGTCTACCTGCCGTCCAATACTGCCAATAACATAAAAGCTGCAGTGCATGTACACAGAGAAAAATAAAACAATTAAAAGTCGGTCCGAACTACACAAATTCCTTTTGTATAAACATACCTTCTGTTACAATCACCAACATTTCTTGCTATTGATGGTAACATGGTTCGACATATTATCAGATGATACACGCAGAGAAAAAACATGGTTACTATATGGTCACGGCAATAATAATATATTCTCTGCAATAAAAGTACGAGTATGTTCGTCGCAACCATATCATTGTTTACTAAATTTAATTTTGTTAAAACGTAACAATAGTATTATTGCCAAATTCAAAAATAAAAATATGATTATAGCAACAATATAAATATGGTTGGTGTGACAAAAGTATTGTTTTTTGGGTTTTATGTCAACAATAATATGGTTACGGCAATCATACCGTATAATTGTAATTCTTCTTCTGCTGAATATGCTTTTTAGGACAATGTTATTGTTACGGATCTAATGCAATAATAATCCTTTTTATATGGAAGTCAAAATGTTTTAAACAAACTGCTTTGGCTTTGTTTAACTGAAAATTTTTTAATAAAAACGCTTACGTTTTTTTAAACTTATTTTTTCTACTGTTAAATAAATCACTTCCATTATTATGAATTAAATGTATTTTTAAATAATTTTCATAATTCAAATCTATTGCTGACAACTAACCCAATACTAATAAATAATATTGGAGATCATAGTATAATGGTGTGTGATTACTTTTATACTATGGTTGTAGATATCATAACATGGTTGCGTGTGAATCATACTATGGTTGTGAGGATCATACTATGGTTGTGTGTGAAACATACTATGGTTGTGGAGATCATAGTATGGTTGAGTGTAAGTCATACTATGGTTGTGGGAATCATAGTATGGTTATGTGTGAATCATACTTTTGTCGTGAGGATCATAGTATGGTTGTATTTGAATCATACTATTGTTGTGAGGATCATAATATAGTTGTATTTGAATCATACTATTGTTGTGAGGATCACAATGTTGTTGTGAGGATCATAATATAGTTGTATTTGAATCATACTATTGTTGTAAGGATCATAATATTGTTGTACCACAACCATATACACAACAATACGAGTAGTATTATCCTCTTCGAATATTGTCACCACAACCATACTTTTTTCTGCGTGTAGCCACGATAATATCACGGCACGCTCAGCCAAGAAAATATATTATATCAGCAGAATTCAGTAACACTATTGCTTGCCACAGATGGTAATTATGGCAAACAACTATTTGTAAAGTATTTTTACTATACCTATAATTGGTGGTGACAACAGAAAAGTTCTTTTTAGTAAGCAAACCCCATTTAGTTCGCTATTGTTACGAGTACAATACTCATTTATCCCAACATCAGAATATAAGACCTGAAATAATCGTTGTTGATAAAGAAAACACATTAAGGAATGCCAAAAAAGCGAATAGAAAGAAAAACAAATATGCCCTCCACCGTACATACGCTACTAAAGTGCAAAAAAAAATCGTCCGTTTTTTCAATCGTCGCTTAAACTACAAAATTACACTAAATTTAGATTAGAAATAAAATAAGCTATAACTTGAGTACCTCTGTCTCCGTACTGACCTGTTTTAAGCATGCGGGACGCTTTTTTAGCCCCATGAGCCAAAAAGCCATGAGCCTACTACCTCGAATAAAGCATAGTTGTAGCTTTATTTGAGGTACTAGGTGCGTTCAACTAAAAATATCCATTTGAACCATTGTCCGTCCACAAAAAATTAAAGATTTGTTAAGTTCAGAAAAGTATAGTTCTTACCTAGGTACTCTTAGTCGTATAAAGAAAAAACTGTTGTCCCCAAAATTACTTTATATTTGGATTGGAAAAATATGCTTCAATTTAAGTACCCATATGTCCATATTGACCATCGAGTTTGGCCACATAAGCCTAAAAGTTCAAGAGCTATGCAATGAGGTGGTTAGTACGTTCCTATACCCATTTGAAACATTGTCCACAAAAAAATTATTATTTGTTAAGCAAATGCTCAAAAAGTGTACTTTTTACCGAGGAAACTTTAGTCCCTTAAAGGGAAACTTATTCCCTCCTGTGCCGATTTCCCAAAACCCTTAACAGCTTATGACCATAAGCCATCATCCGCTATCGTGCTTCCAACAGACAGACCGTCTTAGAATTTTACGGCAATCAAGAATATATACTTTATAGGGTCCCCTATCAATAGTTCGTGGTGTTGCAAACGGAAAGACAAATTGAATAAACTACGAGTATCCACCTTCGGTCGAGGGTATAAAAGACACAACTTGTTTTTGTTGACAGCGACCCATATTTACCTAGTTACTAAACTCCAAATTTTAACAAAAATATTATTATACTTACTTCGGTTTTTTTCATAACTTATCATAATCAGCTTTATCTTTAACAACCAATAAATGTACAAATACGAGTACAGTTCCAATAATCATTTTTATTATGTGTTCCATCTACACGCAGAAAAAAAGTATGGTTGGGGTGACAATATTCGAAGAGGATCATACTATTGTTGGGTATATGGTTGTCACACAACAATAGAATGATCCTCACAACAATAGTATGATTCACGCATAACCATACTATGATCCCCACAACCGTAGTATGATTCACACTCAACCATACTATCATCTTCACAACCATACTATGATCCTCACAACCATAGTATGATTCACACTCAACCATACCATATCTCCACAACCATAGTATGATCCTCACAACCATAGTATGTTTTTCATACAACCATAGTATGATCCTCACAACCTTAGTATGATTCACACGCAACCATTCTATGATTCTCACAACCATAGTATGATTCACACTCAACCATACTATTATCTCCACAACCATATTATGATCCTCACATCCATAGTATGTTCCTTATACAACCATAGTATGATCCTCACAACCACAGTATGATTCACACGCAACCATACTATGATCCCCACAACCATAGTATGATTCACACTCAACCATACTATAATCCCCAAAATTATTTATTAGGATTGGTTTTGTTGTTATTCAAAAATAGAGATTTTTATTACGTATGTTATTTTAAATTGCTTTACTATTAGTTCATAGCCAGATTTGATGTCATGTTTTTATTAAACATTTCATTCAAGAAACAAAAATATATATTCCAACGGTCAAAAATACTTTTAGTTGCCAGCAGGGGTGAATGTTACTTCACCATCCGTAGACACCAAGTAACGAATGTGATTTTACCATGATCAATGGCTATATACTTAAGTGCAGGCAGATTTTAAATAAACGAGAACCAGTCGGTATTAGAGTATTTCACCGAAAAAAGAAAACACAATAAAAAAAATAAAATTCAAAAAACAATACTATGGTTGCGACGATCATGCTTTTATTGTAGAGAACATATTAGTTTTACGGTGACCATAGTGTAACCATATCTTTTCTCTGCGTGTACTTAAAATTGCCATGTATCCAACCCACATTTGGTTGTATCTATCGAATAAATGAATAGTACGTGCAACTAGCAACATTCGGTTCGCAAAAAAATCGGTTGTGGCAATAAATCAGTTCTCTGTTTTCATTGAATGAGAATTTCGCTTATATCACTCCTTCAACAAACTATATCACGGCCTTGAAAAGTATGCCAATATTGGCAAACATTTTGATCTTAGTTGCCCTACACTTTACCGAATACAACTATCATCGTCATTTTTCTTCAATACGTATTTATTTACCACTGAACCCAAGTCGGCCAACCTTACAAATTGTTTTTGACCAGAAAATACTGCCATATACCACAATAAGAAATTGTTTTCATAAACACAAACTTAAAGTTTTGCACGGTACATATTATCCACTCTTGGCTGCTTACTTACTACTTTGGTACGTTTTTGTAATCCTTTAATATTCTTTTTGCCCTACGAGACAGAGGGATTTGTGTAGAGTTTCTCCAACACTATGCTTTCATTCATTAGAAAAGCCTGTTGATGTTATTTTTCTATCTTTGCTTTTGTATCCTTTGTGAAGGACATTTTCAAAAGGAAACTCATCTGTGTGTTTTTCTTTTTGGCGCGGGTATAAATAAATAGAAATGGCTTAGATAAACAGTTAATGGTTACTATAAATACTTCAAAGAACGTATTTTATTCTAATTTAATATCAGGGAAACTGAAAAAGATGTTTAAATTGCGCCTTTAAAGTTCAGTGGAAGTAATATTTATAAACGAACATTATAACCTGTTAGTCATAATATTTTTTAAGAAGAATATGTACTTAGTAGGAACATAAATACTGTTCCACACGTTTTAGGCTGTAAAATAAAAAGTACTGAATGTTTTTGGACCAAATATTTTCTAACATATTTATTGATGTACGTCGTATCCAAAAAGAATCTACTTATTCGAAATGTTCGCCTTTTGCCTTAAGTCGCACTGGCCAATCGCCAATAGCAGCACGAACCTCGTCCATTGGAAAATTGGCCACAGCTCGAACCAAAGCAGTCTTAAGAGATTCAATGTTGGGGTATCTTTTGTGACAAGCCTTGTCCTCTAAAAACATCCACAATTTGTAATCCAATGGTTTCAAATCTGGACTGCCTGAGGGCCATTCTTCAGAGGAAATGAACGCTGGCAAATTGTTTCGAAGCCAGGCCTGGGACGTTTTATATTTATGGGCCGGCGCAGAATCCTGCTGGAAAGTCCATGGCTGGTTTTAGAACAGGGAATTGTTAAGAGGCTTCACAACAGCTTCCAAAACGGTTTCTTGGTAAACTTTGTCCGATGTTTTGACTCCTTGTTCGCACAAATGCAGGTTAGTGACCCCATCGTAAGAGCCACACCACCAAACCATGACTGAAGCTGGGTGATGACTCTTTCCTCCCTTGGGATCGGTTCAGATGCTTCCTTAGATGACCGCGCATACACATTATCTTTTTACTTGTTAAATTTTTCCTGAACGGTGAAAATTTTTTCATCAGTGAACAAAATTTTTCTGTTTAAGTTACCAGCGTGCTTCACCAAAAGACATTTGCATTTCTCAATCCTATTTTTTTTAAAGCTGCAGTCAATAAATGTCCGGTACGTCGTTTACAAGCCCCAAGTCCCAAGTCTTTTTTGATGATTCGACTCATGGACTTTTGCGTGATATTCATCTCACGGGCCATGATTTTCTGTTTTCGGAGCAGATTTCTGTGAATTCTTGATTTAATGGCTTTGATGACATGCGGTGTTCGAACAGAGCGTGGGCGGCCCGTCCGGTGGCGGTCTTTTACATCTCCAGTCTGCTCAAACAGTTTTATGCATCGGTAGACAAACATGCGGCTAATCCCTAGTGGCCGGAGCGGAGCGTTTTGAAAATATCGCATTTTTTCATTTCACACATGAAAAGCGCTATTACAGCGATACGGCTCTCATTATCTGACCACTCCATGATGAAAGTTGAAACAATTTTAAAATCCCGTTACAGACTAACGTTATTGAGGTTAGCTTTCAAAATCCATATGACATTAACGGAGTATGTTCAGTTCTACTATTGAAATGGATGTGTTCAATGTTGTAACAGTATTTACGTCCCTACTAAGTATAAAGTGGTTTGAGGATTAATATAAATATGGGTATTTCCATGGACATGCATGTGACTTTCAAACACCTTTGATTAAAAAAAAACAAAGTAAAGGTAATTTTTTTTATACCCTCCACCATACAATGGAGGGTATATTAATTTTGTCATTCTGTCTGTAACACCTTGAAATAATCATCGGAGACCCAACAAAGTATATATTCTTGATCCTCGTAAAATTCTAAGGCGATCTAGCCATGTTGTCCGGCGGTCCGTCTGTTTAAAACAAGATAGAGCCTGCGTGAAAACAGCTTGGGAGCTGGAATTTGACACAAACATGTGTAGTTAACTTAGCATGATTGGTATTGAAAATGGGCTATATAGCTCTACGGGAAGTTGGTTTTGGAGACCCTCAACCGACACTACCTCATAAAAATTAGTTTTTTATTTGGAAATATCCGTCTAATTTCTTGAGCAAAATCACTGAAATTTTGCAAATAATAATCTATATATAAGCGCAATCATCTGTGTAAAAATGGTTTAGATTGAGCAACCATTTCTTGTACCTCCCATACAAACGGCCTTATGGGCCTTGAGAAATAATATGACTATAACTCACAACAAACTTGACCTATCGAAATGAAATTTTACACATCAAAATTTCTATAAACAACAAACTTCTACGCTGAATTCGGCTGAGATCGGAAAAGTCCTACTGCTACCTCACACTCTAACGGTCTCATGGGCTTTGAAAAATAATATGACATAACTCACCACACACTTGACCTATCGAGACGAAATTTTCGGCATAAAGATTTCTATATAGAACAGACTTTTGTGCTCAACTTGGCTTAGATCGGAAAGGCCCTAGTGGTATCTCCCACACAAACGGTCTCATGGGCTTTGAGAAATAATATGACGATAACTCACCACAAGCTTGACCTATCGAAATGAAATTTTGCACATAAAGATTCCTATATAGAACACACTTCCGCACCAAATTTGGTTTTATTTGGGAATCTGGTGGAGGGTATCCAAAGTTCGGCACAGCCAAACTTAACATTTTTTTCTTGTTTTAATTTGTAAATAGTGTTTTTGCAAAACTTTTAATGTAAAAGTTTAGGGTCATGGAAATCTTAGTCGGTAGATATTAACTAATAAAACGCCGTTTTTGAAGTGTATTTATGATATGATTGCTAGCTGCCGTGGTATGATAGAAGTGTTCAATGTTATCAGGACAGTAAACCCACGTTCAATACTGAAAAGGAGCATGCAACCATTTTTCAGCTACGGGTTTCCATGTCGTAACTGCCGGCGACTTTTCAAGTAAATGATTTATCTCTAAGCCATGTAAGAACTTCTCTTTAAAATTCATTATCAGTTCGGAGCCGGCGTTTATCAGTAGGTCCCGGTCAGTGAGATTAAAAATTGTATCTTGCACAGCTCACAGATTTGACAAAAGTTTCTTTTGCTCCTAGGAAGATTTAGGACTTATGTTAAAAAGTGAGTAGTAATTATACTCAATATCCGCGGTTACATTTTTTAAATTATTTTTTTTTTTTGGAAAGGGTCATCGCCCAGCTTCAGTCATGGTTTGGTGGAATGTCTCTTACGATGGGGTCACTGACCCGCATTTCTGCGAACAAGGAGTCAAAACATCGACCAAAGTTTACCAAGAGCCGTTTCGAAGCTGTTTTGAAGCCTCCTAACAATTTCCTGTTCCAAAACCAGCCATGGACTTTCCAGCAGGATGCTGCGCCGGCCCATAAGGCTAAAACGTCCCAGGCCTGGCTTCGAAACAATTTGCCAGCGTTCATTTCCTCTGAAGAATGGCCCTCAGGCAGTACAGATTTGAACCCATTGGATTACAAATTGTGGACGGTTTTAAAGGACAAGGTTTGTCACCAAAGACACCTCAACATTGGATCTCTTAAGACTGCTTTGAGTGGAGCTGTGGCCAATTTTCCAATGGACGAGGTTCGTGCAGCTATTGGCGATTGGCCAGTGCAACTTAAGGCGTATGTAAAGGCAAAAGGCGGACATTTCGAATAAGTAGATTCTTTTTGGATACGATATACATCAATAAATATATTAAAAAATATTTGGTCCAAAAACATTCAGTACTTTTTATTTTACAGCATAAAACGTATGTAACAGTATTTATGTCCCTACTAAGTATTCATAAAACTTTCTTTAAATCCGAACTTCTATGTCCGAAGCACGACATAGAAGTTTAAAATACAAACAAGTGATACTCGTACTCTACAGATGCATTGTGTGTTCTCATTTCTGACTAAATCTTGAATCCTTCAGTCAAACTAAATCTGATTGTTAAGTTTCTTAGCTTGTTGGACGAGGATTTTAATACGAAATAATGCAGTTATTATAAAAATACAATAGTGGTAAAAAATCCAAAAAAAGTAGGCAGCTCAGAGTAATTCAAAATTTCTGCTATATCTTCAACGAAAGCGCTGCATATCGTTGAAAATGTCAATTTCTCCTCTAAACACCGCCTTCAAGTTTTTGAAATTCAGTTGACAAATAATATAATTTAGTGGTCCATTTACTTAAAAAAAAAACGAAAATAACGGTATGCAAATATTGCCTAACCTAGAGCGAATCTGGCAAGTTGGAGACCAGATTCGTTTTCAGCAGTCCCAAATCAACTAAAGTTGGCTATCAAACCTTCTGCTGCAAATTTTGTGATGACCAATTAAAGCTACTTTAGAGGATAAGATCATAATTGTCAAGTCAAAAATTGTTGCCCTATGAAATCTTTTTTTCATATCGAAATATGGAAAATGAATTGCCAGTTCCTTTAAATGTTAATACATTTGAATTTCCCCGCTTTATCTATTACTAGTTTAATAAACGAATAAAATAAGAATTTTTTCCAATTAAATACATATGTACTTTTATCTACACGCAGAGAAAATATATGGTTACACTATGGTCACCGCAATAATAATATGTTCTCTACAATAAAAGCATGTTCGCCGCAACCATAGTATTGTTTTTTGAATTTAATTTTGACAATAGTATGATTGCGACAATATTGCTATTGTTGAAATGTAACAATAGTATTATTGCCAAATTTAGAAATAAAAATATGGTTGTAGCAACCATATAAACATGGTTGGTACAACAAAAGTATTGTTATTTAAAATTTACGTTAACAATAAATTTGATTACGGCAATTATACAGTATGGTTGCGACTATGGATATAACAAAACAGGTTTTATAGAGCATACATGTATGTGTGTGCGTAAATTTTTTTGATATACAAAAAAAACACATACACACCATACAGTGAATAGTTGCTGTCCATTAAAAAAAACAACACAATCGAAAGGTATTTCGAGGGATTTTTATTGTGTTTACTTTGTTCGGTGAAATGCTCTAATACCGACTGGTTCTCGTTTATTTAAAATCTGCCTGCACTTAAGTATATAGCCATTGATCATGGTTTAATCACATTCGTTACTTGGTGTTTACGGATGGTGAATTAGCTGGCAACTAAAAGTATTTTTGACCGTTGGAATATATATTGAATAAATGAAATGTTTAACAAAAACATGGCCCAACTACTAATAGTAATGCAATTTAAAATAACATACTTAATAAAAATCTCTTTTTCTTGAATAACAACAATAACCAATCCTAATAAATAATTTTGGGGATCATATTATGGTTGAGTGTGAATCATACTATGGTTGTGGGGATCATAGTATGGTTGTGTGTGAATCATTCTATGGTTGTGAGGATCATACTATGGTTGTATGAGAAACATACTATGGTTGTGAGGATCATACTATGGTTGTATGAGAAACATACTATGGTTGTGAGGATCATACTATGGTTGTGGAGATAATAGTATGGTTGAGTGGGAATCATACTATGGTTGTGGGGATCATAGTATGGTTATGTGTGAATTATACTTTGGTTGTGGGGATCATACTATGGTTATGTGTAAATCATACTATTGTTGTGAGGATCATAATATTGTTGTGTCACAACCATATACCCAACAATAGTATGATCCTCTTCGAATATTGTCACCTCAACCATACTTTTTTTCTGCGTGTATCTGATAATTAGTTTAGGCATAGAATATCTTAGAATTAAATAAATCATTTAAAATGAATAAGTATAAGTTAAGGGGTCTGAATTGATTATAGAAAATTCTTTCTTTTTGGTTTATTGTGCAAACCACGATACATTAAACTAATTTACTTAAAAGTTCGCCGGAGCAATGATTGGAAAGTAGATTTTAGCTACTTTTATAACACTGGGTAGAGACGTATATTTTTCTACACAAATGAACAGACAAATGAATTTCGGCCTTACGGAAGCTTATATACCAACCACGATTACGGTTTAATAACTATAAAAATGTTGTCAATGGGGCGTAGCACTGGCCTATTTTTCCTATCAGGATGTTTCATATTTCATATCGTCATATTGGTATTAGTTCACGAGAAATATGCCTTTCAAAGTTTAGGGTTGTACGCGTAGAACTACGCCTGTTTGTTCAATTTCAACATAATGTTGTCTATATCAATAATCGAATCATTGATTTTATTCTATCATACGAATATGTTCCAAATATCACCGTCATATTGTATTGCAACTAAAAGTTCAGGGTTGTTGATTTTCTAGAGGCTGAGCCAGTCCTTGCGAGAGATATATTTTTACCTTTTCAGCTATTATAAACACCAATCGTATTGACCATTAATTCATTTCTGCAAAACTTTAGCCAATTATAATAGTGCGACCTGTGGTTAAATTTCCACAGACAGACAGATGGAACTTGCTAGATCATCTTACAATTTTACGTCGATTCAAAATTAATTTAATGTATGGGATCTCCAACTAGTACACATTTCGAAGTGTTCGAATTACAAATTGAATATGTTCTCTATCCTCTATATGGTTACTCAAATTAAAGCAAGTTTCACAACGAAAATTGCTTTAAGCGAGACCTTATAGGAATGCAAATAGATTCAAACGGATGATCAGTCTAGAGGTATTTTTAATAGGGTTTTTTCATCGATTACGTGTGAGTTGTGTTAAACTTAATTTTTTTTAGTATTTTATGCCATTTCATCATGAAAAGACTTACACTTCTTCCTGCGCGTCGCTGTTTCAGTGTTTAGATTCTTCAAATGCTCGGAGAAGATCCGCTATTTTTGACCGAAATGTTGTTGTGTGATGAGCCCCATTTCTGGCTCAACGTCAATAAACAAAATTGCCGCATTTGGCCTGGAGAGCAACCAGAATAGGTCAAGAGATGCCATTATACACAGAGAAAACGGCGGTTTGGTGCGGCTTATGGGCTGGTAAATCATCGGTCCATATTTTATCAAAAATGATGATGGCCGGAACGTAACCGCAATTGGTGCTCGCTATCGCGCCATGATATCCGACTTTTTGCTTTCTAATGTTGAAGGCCGTTATCTTGACGACATTTGGTTTCAACAGGATGGTGCCACTTGCCACACGCAGAAAAAAGTATGGTTGTGGCGACAATATCCGAAGAGGATAATACTATTGTTGGGTATATAGTTGTACTCCTACAATATTATGATACTCACAACAATAGTATTATTCAAAAACAACCATACTATGATCCTCAAAACAATAGTATGATTCACACATAACCATACTATGATCCCCACAACCATATTGTGATTCACACTCAACCATACTATAATCTCCACAACCATAGTATGATCCTCACAACCATGGTATGTTTCATATACAACCATAGTATGATCCTCACAACCATAGAATGATTCACACGCAACCATGTTATGATCCCTACAACCATAGTATGATCACACACAATTATACAATGATCCCCAATATTGTTTATTAGAATTGCTTTAAGTTGTCAACAATAGATTTGAAATATGAAAATTATTCAAAAATACATGAAATTCAAAATAATAGGAGTGATTAATTTCACAGTAGAAAAAACAAGTTTAAATAAACGTAAGCGTTTTTTAAAAATATTTTAGTTAAACAAAGCCAAAGCAGCTTGTTTAAAAAATTTAAATTTCGATAAAAAAGTACAAATATTGCATTAGATCCTTACCAATAACATTTGTTCTTAAAGGCATATTTAAATACAGAAAAATTACAATCACACAGTATGATTGCCGTAATCATATTATTGTTAACATAAAAAGCAAAGCACAATACTTTTGTCGCACCAACCATATTTATATTGTTGCTATAACCATATTTTCATTTTTAAATTTGGCAATAATACTATTGTTACATTTCAACTATATTAATATTGTAGCAACTATACTATTGTCAAAACTTAATTCTGTTAACAATGCTATGGTTGCGACGAACATACATTTATTGCGGAGAACATATTATTATTGCCGTGACCATGTAGTAACCATGTTTTTTCTCTGCGTGCATATAGCTGCTCATACAATGGATGGATTGAGGGTCGTTTCGAAGAAGAGATAATATCACGTTTTGAGCCATTGAGTTGGCCGCCCAGTTTGTATGAAATCACACCTTTATATTTTTTTCTTTGGGGCTAGGTAAAATCCAAAGTCTATGTTGACAAACCAGCTACGATTCAGGTTTTGGAAGCCAACATTACGCGTGTCATTAAAGCCATACCGGTCGAAATGCTCGAACGAGTCATCCAAAATTGAACCCTCAGAATGGAAACCCTTAGGCGTAGTTGCGGCCAACATTTGAAGCAAATTTTATTCAAAAAATAAATGGCATAAAATATCCTTTCGAATGAACAATAAAAATTCGGCACTTGATTTAAATTCTTTTATTTTTTTATTTTGAAAAAAATACCGATCGATTCTGAATCACTTATTCCATTGAGCTATGTCCGTCAATCTGTCCATTTATCGTCGCAGTTATACCCCGATTTTAATAAAACTTAACATTTTCCAGTTTTGCCCCAAAACGAACCCAGTTGGAATTTGTTCGCATCGATCCATATTTTGAAATCATACGTAGGTCTTGATTTCAGAACCTATAGCTCTAAAAGCTATATATTCCACCCGATTTCGATAAAATTTCGCACGGAGCGTTACAAGCGACCAACACCAATATGTGATGACATTAGATCCAGCGGTCCATGTTTACCAATGGCCCCATACAAAGGCCTTTCCTGACTTGAGGTCCTGTAGCTCTTGAAGATACAAGTTATACCCGATCACTCTCAAATGTGTGGGAAATAAAAAAAAAATATTAACGAATAAGTTAAACCCCATGGTAACTTTTGGCTCACCCTGTACAACCCCGATTTGAGATCCTATACATATACGAGTTACGTACATATGCCGATCACAACCAAATTTGATACAGTATGAAATTACAGAGGAAATCAATCGACCCAAAATATTTCATAATTACTAAAAACATATTTTTTATCGATTCACTGTGCACATGTATCCCATATCTTTTTTCTTGTTGAAATTTGCGGTCTTTGGTTGAAAGTATGAAAATATTTAATATGATAGGCCACATGATGTGAAACTAAGTTGTGTAATTTAATCATAGTTTCTTTCGTACATAAACATATGTTTATGAATTGGTCATATACACTTGACAAAACATTAATTTAAATTGACAATATAATTGCATTAGCAACGTATTCAGCTGCCAACTCCCTTTTTAACTTCTATAATGTCAACAATATCTTTTGTCGTTTGAACAAATCTCATTGTGAAGTGATTTCAATTTATGCAAATTAGATTTAACTATTAATTTAGTTAATTAAACAAAAGAAAACTACAAATTCTAAATTGATGAGAATGTAGCTATGCATGTGCAGGCACGCAAAGGAGAAACATTTACAAATCTCTGGACGAATCCTGTGGAGGCGGCAGACGAAGGACCCTGCATCCGTGCCGTACATTTTGGCCAAATTTATACAATTATTCTCCTTTGCTCGAACTCTCTTTCACTCCAAACTAATTAATACCAAATGTGACCTCATTCGACTGAGTGTCTGTGCATGGCTTCTCCCCCACTGTAGGCTTGTGTGGCTGTGTGTGTGTTGGTTGGTATGTTGTGATACAAGGATAACCACAATATCCTTGTACATTAAAATATGCACATAAGTTAAACTAGAAAATGTAACCAATTTCTGCTGGCTTTTAGTGTAGTATACGTATGGACAGGGTTACCATACAAATTTTTCGGAAAGGATGACAAAGATGAGGACACATTTAAAAAAGAAAAAATTACAGTGGAAAAAATACAATTTTTTTAATGATCACGAATTGAATATGCTTATAATTTGGTTAACAAAAGTTTCAAGTAAAATTATTTTTAGTATTTTAGGTCACACGTCAACAATTTGAACTTGAAAGCAAAACAGCAAAAACTTAGTCATTCCTTAACAAAAAGTCGCAATTGTGATCGAGTCTTGAGATAATGTTCTACTGTTCTGAAAAAAGAGTTTGGAAATAGTGCCATGCAAATTCCTTGTCGTGTGCACTAAATCGAAGTTGGTATCGAAACTAACGTAACTCCATTTGCGTTGTGCTACTTTAGCTACTGTGCTGATTTTATGGACTCATGTACTTTATACTTTGTTTAAAATTTGATTTTTCCGAAAAACGGGTATTTTTTTTCTCATTTTTCCTTAGTGGCCCCCGCAGAAACTAAAACAAAGGCCTAAAATTACAACCTTGCGGCAGCCAATTAACATCACTATATCAGCTGATTATTCGATTTTTAAAAACACTGCGTAAAATATCGATGGTTGCGTTGGCTGTGTAAAATGTGGCCCCGTCTCACAGTGCTCCGTTTCTTTGACAAAAAGTAGAAAAATCCGCAACTATTTTTTTAATAGAAATAAAGTGAGCGATTTGTATCCAGAATTAATTAATATTAGTGGTTTAAATAAAGTAGTTTCGTTCCTGAGTAGTTGAACGAAAATATTTGTCAAAGACGAATTTTTACACGGAACTGAACTGGCTTATAATTATTAAATAGTTAAGAAGTGGTACTAATTTAGTTTTTGTAGTTTATTTTTAATATTAAAAAAATAACTTTTAGTTATTTTTTTAATGTTAAATATTTTTTTTTTGATGAAAAAACCTAAGGGTGGTTAAATTTAAAGGGCCGATGTTGAATGTGGACCACACCTAAACGTCAAGTTTTTTCTGCATTTCATTTGATATTTCTTAATTTTAGACTAACTCAACTTGAAGCGAGCAACGCGTTAAAGTTATTCAGGCTTATTATGAAAATGGGCGTTCAAATCAAAATGCATATCGTGCACTTCGTGATTTTTTCGGTTAATTAAATCGTCCAAATGTGCGTACAATCGAAAAAATCGTGCAAAAATTTGAGCAAACCGGGTCTGTAGGAGATGTGAAAACACCAGTGCATGCTCATACAGCTCGTACTGCAGAACATATTGCTGCTGTTTGCGATAGTGTGGCTGAAGAGCCGTCCACCTCAACTTGTCGTCGTCCCCCACAGTTGCACCTCTCACGCTCGCCGTTGCACAGTAGCGCCCGTAGAGCAAACGAGGTTGCAAAAATCAAAATTTTCATGAGCGCCGACGAAGTTTTGAATAAACCCATATTATAGGAAACTTTTCAACGATTTCAAATCTGCCACTCTTAATAATATCACATTTTTAGTTTAGAAGATATAGCCGTTCAAAGTTGACCGACTTTCGGTTTTCAAAAAAACACACAATTTTTAGTGAATTTGTTGCGATTTCAGGTGTAATATCACGAAAAATAGGTAACGAATCGCCTTATTTTTTGTTTGTATTGATTTATGTATTTATTAAATGTATAATGATAAAAAAAAATTAACTGTTTGCTTTGTGTTTCTCCTGGTAAATCACTATTTAAAAACTATCCGTTTTTTCACTATTTTTCAACTTTGACGGAAAATAAAAAAAATCTATATTTTTCAATATTTGCCATATTTGCAAAACCTGTTCATTGATTATTTCTTTACATAATTCAAAAATTTTAGCTGCCCGTACGTGTCCGTTTGGCTTCTAGAGGTAAAATAGGTTAAAAAGACATGGTTGCAGAAATTGTATGGCGTCCATCCCTTATATGTTTTGACTGACAGTAGTTTGATCTAATAGTTTGAAAAAAACTACTCATTGAAATTAGCAGGTACGTACCTCACTTAAACAATACTTTGGCGTACAAATGGTCAAGAACAATATTCACTTATGGTCCCTATTTTTATTTTTTATTTTTAGGCATGGTAGCATAAGCCTATATATTGCAAAATAAGGATAATGCCTGGATTACTCTACGACTGAAAGTTGGCGCAACAATTACTGAAACCATTAAACAATTTAAGTACTGAAAACATGGCGTTGAACAATTTTAAATTATTTGAACTGTTTAGAAAGTCAACCACACCAATTTTTTTCACGGAAGCTGTTTTAGAAGTACTTGATAGCTTATACGGAAATATTGAGAGAAGCGAAATTATAAAAAATAAATTTTATCTGATATATGCAAATATTAAGGCAAAATGGGTGAAATCTAATCGAACCATTCAGAACTTCAACTCCAAATACGAGGACTGGCTTAATGAAGACACCATCCTGGATATATTGGCAGTAGATAAACCCACCACATCAACCAGAGGAGCAAAAGGAAGGCCAAAAAAAGTATTGAGGAGTGTTCAATTTTCACAAGGAAGAGGAAACTTGCCGATGCCACCAATGACTTCACCACGAAGCAATTATCGGACGCGCTGTCTATTAAATTTACAAAGGATAGTGAAAGAGTTAGGTCGCAGATAACCAAATCTGTTGCTGATGCAAGCCCACTGCGACTAAAAAGGATTAAGGAAAGCATTCCCACGCCCACAAACGCACACATTAAAAAGTATGGATCCGAAGAAGCCTTGGCCTTGTTTATGGACTTAGAAATTTCCAAAGAGAAATATGAGAAACTACGGACATCTTTAACGCGACACGGCGCTGACGTTTTACCCGGATACAAGCATATTACGCAAGCCAAAATAAATTCACGACCACTGCATACGGAGTTTACGGAAGTCTCTGCGAAAGCCAATCTGCAGGATTTCATGGGCCATACAGCAAAACGGTTGTTGGAGAGTCTTCCTGAAAATGAGGTGAAAATTCTTCCTGAGAAGTTGACATTGATCAGCAAATGGGGCTGCGATGGATCATCCGGACAAAGCGTTTATAAGCAAAGGATATCTTTCGATGACGCTACAATATCGGACGGAAATATGTTTATGGCATCTGTTGTTCCTTTGCGGCTTAAATCTGATGTTTCCCTACACTGGAAAAATCCACGTCGGTCATCGGTGCATTATTGCCGACCAATAATGTTTCAGTTTGCAAGGGAATCGGCAGAACTTATAAGGACCACGGTGAAGGACATTGAAGAACAAATAAGCAAGATTAAGCCTACAAAGCTGCAAATTGGAGAAGGAAAATATATTGAATGCAATTACGAGTTCCATCTGACCATGGTTGACGGAAAAGTCGTAAACGAACTAACAGGAACAACCTCAACAATGTCATGCCCGATTTGCAAAAAGAGTCAGAAGAACTTTGGTAATTTAAACGATTCTACAAATGAGGAGAATTACGAATATGGAATGTCACCATTGCACGCAAGGATAAGGTGTATGGAATTCTTGCTAAAACTGGCGTATACCCTACCACAAGAGGTGGAAAACTTGGATGAAAATACATCAATAAAGGATAAGGAAAATATCAGAAAGAAGCAAATACAGGATGCTTTTTTTAAACAAGTTGGACTAAAAGTAGACTGTCCCAAGCACGGATACGGTAACTCAAACGATGGAAACACTTCTAGGAGATTTTTTGAAAATGATGAGGCAGTAACTAGAATCACTGGAATTGACAATCAAATCGTGAAAAGATTGTGAACGATCTTAGATGTTTTAAACTGCAAAGAAAATGTCAATTCTACAAAATATGGAGAATATGCGTCGAAAACTGCATCTCTTTTAGCAGAAATGTATCCACAGAAGAAGTTGACCCCAACCGTCCATAAAATATTGGCGCATGGCAAAGATATAATTGAGTACCAGTCTTTGCCAATTGGAGAGCTTTCTGAAGAAGCACAGGAGTCTCTTAACAAATTTTATAAAAAATATAGATTGCAGAACACATTCAAAGCATCAAGGGTAAGGCAAAATGAGGACCTCTTCAACATGTTGGCAGCATCTTCCGATCCACTTATTTCATCCCTGCGGCATGTGAAGTCAAGAATAGAGTTAGAAAATAATTATAGTTTAGAAATGGTTAGTCTTTTTGATATACCTTCTCTTACGAACTGTGATGAATATTTTACAGAAAATTGAAAAAATAAATTTAAAAAAAAAAAATATTTTTTTTTTTAATTTGTTGGGTAATAATTTAAAACATAAAACCCTAAAGAAAAAAAAGAAAAACAATCTAAAAATTTAAAAATAATTTTTTTTAGTTACCATAAAATTGATTTTTCTACTAATTTTAACTTTGATAACCCATAATTAGGCCCCTACAGAGCGTAGCACCATTTCCAAACGCTCATTTCATAGGCTGAACAGTTATCTATCATATGCTGTTTAAACTGTTCAATTATCTTATTCGGTTCAAAAGATATGATTTTTGCAACGAAAAAACTCAAATGGCGCCACTGTGCGTTGATATATAGTGATATATAGTAGACTTGCATGTACACATTTACAAGGTGCAATTGTCTCAAGAACTAAAGCCCCTTGACCATTCCAATCGTCGTCAATGGTCAAAACGGTGGCAAGAAATGGCAACAATGGATGATGGGCCCTTAAAATGTAACCACCCTATATAATATTTTTGAAATCAGTGTATCAAAATCCATTTAGAAATGAAGTTTTATTGTATTTTGAAAACTTCTTCTATTTTTGCCCAATGCTAGTATAGATAGGGACCAAAAACTGCAAGAATGCTTTTAGGAATTCTTAGCCACAGCAGCAATGTTTTCGATTGAACGCACTAGACAAGGACGAAATCGGGTTGGTTTGTCCAATAACGATTCATTTTCATAAACTCGCTTCACAAATTGACGCACAAACTGAACTGAAAACCGATCTCTTCTCGAAAAGTTTCCATGGTCTTACAGTTTGCGGTAAAGACTCACTACTTTGGAAGTCTTAAATATTTCCCAATTTTGTTTGAGCGCATTTAGCAAATGTCCAGCATAAACCTGACAAATAAAATAAAAATGAATGCTGTTCTACCTTTCAAAGTCAAAGTAATCGGTAGTTCAAATTTATAATTATAAATGGCCCACCCTTTACATCGAGTGCTTTTAAATTGCTAAAATTCTAAATTATTAAATTTTTTCTGCCTGTAGCAAAAGGTGGACAAATTTTACTTTTTTGAATAAGGAGGGGCCCGTCAAAACAGTTTTCAAAACAGTAAAATTATTCCTCCTTTTTCTTCAGATAGAAACAATTGAGATGTTAGCAATTTTGAGGCACTAGAGGCACTAGATGTAATGTTTTTTGGTAAGTTTGTTCTTCACCATCTTCTCTTTCGGGTAATAAAAAAGGAAAACGTATGGTAACCCTGCGTATGTATGCCAGTGAATGTGTGTCTGTCTGTATGTGCTTCCCAATGTTTCTTCGTCTGTAGGGCTGTCTGCCTGCCTGCCAGTGTTTATGTGTGACTGTTAGAAAAGTTTTGCAGTTTAACCATTATTTTTGGTAAGTTTCTAACTTCAGTCGATGTGCGGTATGTGTACGTCTACTAATAAATTTGTCTAAGAGTTTATATGTATGTGTGTGCATGTATTCTCATTCACAGTGATGGAGTTTAAATAAGGACATCTGCCAACTGATATACTTTGACCTCGTGCAAAAAGTGTTTAATTAGAGTTCTCTCACTATTTAATTTAATACGTCCACCATAGGATGGAGGTAATACTTAAGTTTCCTTTGCAAAACCTCGAAATATCAGTTAGAAGCCCTATAAAGTATTTAGGGTCTTTATCGTCGTAAAATTCTCAGACGATCTATCAATGTTCATCCATTCGTTCGCGTGTTTGTTACATCCACCATGGTGGTCCAACGAAATAAGCGCCCTGAATTTTTTTACGATGACCGTATATGATTGTAAATTGGCGAAGTCGGCCTCGAAGAAATAAAGTTTTCATTAGATACCCCTGAAAAATTCTGATACTTATGGTCTAAATCAATTACTTTAAGGTGCTGTCAACATATGCTCAAAGTCATCATACCCTTTACCACAATGTGGAGCAGGGTATGTGGAGCCGGGTATAAAAATACATTAGCCATGCTGGCAACTGTATTATGGAAATGAGCGTCCGATGAGAAACGGGAAGATCCGCTGTTTTCGACCAAATTTTTTTTCAGTGATGAGGTCCATTTCTGGCTCAACTGCAAAGTTAATAACCAAAATTGCTGCAGTTGGGCTAAAGAGCAACAAGAAGAGGTTCAAGAGGTGCCATTATACCCAGAGAAAACCACGGTTTGGTGCGGTTTATAAGCTGATGGAATCATCGGTGCATATGTTTTCAAAAATGATGATAGCCGGAACGTAACAGTGAATGGTACTCGCTATCGCGCCATGATATCGATCTTTATGCTACCTTAAATTGAAGCCCGTAATCTTGACGACACTTGGTTTCAACAGGACGGTGCCACTTGTCATACGGCAGCTCAAACAATGGATCTATTGAGAGGTCATTTCGAAAAGCAGCTAATTTAACGTTTTGGATAGGTCAGTTGGCCGCCTAGATCGAGACATTTTTCTTTGGGGTTACGTAAAGTCCAAAGTCTATGCTGACAACCAGCTACGATTCAGATTTTGGAAGCCAACATTACGCGTGTCATTAAAGCTATACCGGTCGAAATGCTCGCACGAGTCATCCAAAATTAGACCCTCAGAATGGAAACCCTGAGGCGTAGTTGAGGCCAACATTTGAAGGAAATTATATTCAAAAAATAAATGCCATAAAATGTCCTTTCAAATTACAAATAAAGATTTCACACTTGATTTGAATTTTTATATATTTTTATTTTTCTGAAAAAATACCTCTAGATGGATCACCCTATATAAAGGAGGTTTTTTTTTAGGTTTTTAAGAAGAATTAAAACGCATATAATTTAATATTATGGCCAAGAATTTAGCTTTATTAAAAAGATATGGGTTTGCATTATTTCTTAAAAATGATTTTGGGCAAGTGGCCGCCGTGGCTGGCTCGAATAAATTCCAGCCGAGTGGCCCAGTTTTCGATCACTTTTAGCAGCATTTGGGGCCGTATATCAGCATTAACGCGCCGAATATTCTCTTCCAATGCGTCAATCGTGTGTGGCTTATCTACGTAGACAAGCGACTTCACATAACCCCACAAAAAATAGTCCAGCGGTGTAAATCGCACGATCTTGGAGGCCATGCAACAGACCCACGACGCGATATAATCCTCTTACCAAAAGTTTCCTACAATATATTGATTGTTTCGTTGGCTGTATGGCATGTTCCGTTGTCTAGTTGGAAACAAAGGTCATCCACATCAACATCCTCCAATTCAGGCAGGAAAGAGTCATTTATCATGGCTTTATAGCATTTCCTGTTGACTAAAACGTTATGGCCGGCTTCATTATTGAACAAATATGGACTAATGATTCCCTTTGCCCATCGAGCAAACCAAACAGTGACTTTTTGAGGATATTACGGCGTCCTAATAATGGCTTGTGGATTGTCATTACTCCAAATGCAACAATGTTGGTTATTAGGGTACCCATTCAACCAAAAGTGAGCTTCATCGCTAAACAAAATTATCTTATAAAATTCAGGATCGGTGGTCATCTTGTTTTGGGCCCATTCACCACGATTTGCAAACGTTGTTCCGAAATAAGGCTATTCATTATGAAATGGCAAACCAAACTCAGCATTAATCAAGTGGCAGCAGTCAAAAAGAACAACAAAAAAGTGTGGCCATATTGAAAACCAAACGTCTAAAAAACACCCTTTATTTCAAAATAAAGTTCTTAACAATCAATTGCAAGCGGTCAAACCAATTTTCGAAGCACTTTTTCACTTCGATTGAAACTTTTCCAAAACATAGATTTTGAACGCTTCAACAGCTGTTTTGAGTGTCGAAAAACGTTGACCACGCTTTTTTTCTGAATGTCAGTGAAAATCAGGGCTGTCCGACGGATAACCAAATATCCCATTGTTTCAGCTGATGTGTGCTGATACGTTTAGAGAATGTCCAATCTTTATGATCAATTTATTTATATATTTTTATATAATTGTTTATATGTATTTTTTTCAATTTAAAATCGTAATTTTTGAACAAAATATTGAATTTTTTAAATTTAAATTCATTGTGATGGGACGTTTAATACATTGTATGAAAAAGTTTTAGAAAAGCTAATTTCCTTTCATTTGAGAACACCCTGGTTCAAATTGGTAATAGCGTTTGGGAGTTCCGGTCCAAAAATGTCTCAGCTTTTTGGACCACAAAAAAATCTTAAAAACAAAATCCAAAAATTCTGTTTTAAAAACTAATCAGAGGAAAATTTTTTAAAATTCATTTTCGTGTTTAGGAGGCCAAAATAGGAAAAAAATATTTAAAAGTTTAGACCAAAATGGCTGTAAACAAGTTTTACAAACAATATGGTGTGTTAAATTTATTTCCCTCAAAAAGTAAAGTGCATTATGATGTGACGTTCTGTTGCTACGGAAACCAACTGTTTCACACAATCTTGTTTCTTTTGGTTTTTTTGGTATAGCCCCATGTATCGTAGTTTAAAAATACATGTACCACCTTGGTCTCATAACAAATATTATTTAATATATCAAATCAACATTTTTTTCATCTCGATTAAAGTTCCTTTCGTCATAATAGGTTAAAACGAGAGCCAAAAGCAAAGGGTAAAAAAATCAATTTTCATTTTTTTTCTTTTTTTGATGTGGATAACATCTGAGCATCGAATAAGACAACAAAATGAGAGCTTATTTTGATAATGATCCGTCGCACTGTGGCTGAAATTTTGATTTCGTTGGCCAACAGTGTAATTTTTTTTGTCACCGATTTTTTAAAATTTTTACGACTTTTTGTAGCTTATATATCCAGATTAAGGTATCCAAAAAATAGACTAAACTATTGCTAATTGTGGGCGTGGTATGCTGTCAAACTTAACTGTTTTTTTAATTTCAGAAAAAAGTGTTATTTTTTTTTTATCAAAAATAAATGCTTACTACGACGCGTCGCAAACGTATGATCTTATTGCTAGCTTGTTAATATCAGTATTAATAACGTATTTAACTTAACATCATTTTTCTATACTTAATTTTATGTATTTAAAATTAGACAGTTCCTTGTGTTGTTAGACTCACATTTAAATTTGGTTTATAAAACACGTCTGAATTATTTAAGGTTGCATGTATTCATGTTTCACAGTGTCATCTCGACAATATACCCAGCAAACCAAACCTTCAGAATTCGGTCAGAATTGTGTACGACAATCGGCAAAATGTTCCGATTTCGGATCAGAATTCTTAGCGAGTTCGTAACGAAAAACATATGAGAGGGTTGACACGAATTCTGAACTACTTCTCTGAGGGAATTCTGATGCCTTTGCCGACATTTCGAACCGATTTCTGACCGAATTCTGAACTGTAGTCTTAAGAAATTCGAAAGGAAATTCCGATTTGTCGTATCAAATTCTGAACTAATTCTGAACGACTTCGGTCAGAATTCTGGCATTAAGTCTTATTAAATTCTGATGTTTTTACCGACACTTCGAACCGAATTCTAAACGAATTCTGAGACAATCAAAAAGAAGAAAATATTTTTGTTCTACAAAAAAAAGATGTAAAACATTTTCAAAAAGCGTTCGGAAAGCCTTTAAGCAGGGTTGTCTACAGTTTCAGAGAGCGCCATTTTACTATAATAATATTGCAAGCAATATTTGTGCTGCAACTATGTTTAGTGGCTATACACTTAAGGGCAACCAGTTTTGCATTTAACGAGAACTGCCGGCAGTAGAGTTTTCCTCCGAACACAATAAAAATCCCACGCACCAAACGTTCAGAATTCGGTCAGAACTCTGTACGGCAATGGGAAAAATTTTCCGAAAAAATATCAAGCAAATAGCAAAAATTTTAAACGAACAGACTACCTTAGGTAAATCGTTTTGAATTCGTTGCGAGTTCATTACGAGAAGTCTGATCAAAAAATTAATAAAGTCCGACGGACAAGTCTAACAGAATTCGGGCCGAGTTCGTTCAGATATTTCGAAACATAAAAAATAAAAAATCCTCAGACAAATTGAACAGAATTCGTAATGATTTCAGTAAGAATTCTCGATAGAGTTCAGATATTGTTCAGAATTGTCTGATATCAGACATTGCACAGCAAACCAAATCTTCAGAATTCGGTCAGAATTCTGTACGACAATCGGCAAAATGTTCCGATTTCTTACCGAGTTCGTAACGAAAAACATATGAGAGGGTTGACAAAAATTCTGAACTACTGAACAGAATTCAAAACGATTTCGGTAAGAATTCTCGATAGAGTTCAGACATTGTTAATAATTGTTGGCAAATTTGGTTTACTGGGTGTAGACAAATTTGGTTTACTGGGTAGCCACAATACAAATAAGTACTCGTATATACATGTATTCTGAAAAAAAGGTTTTATTCTCTGAGAAACCTACATATATAATAATGTTTATTGGAGATGATTTTAAGCTATCGCTTGGTAACAGCAGTGCTATATGAAAGTATTTAAAGGCAACATAGAAAAAAGGCGAAAAGAATTCCGTTGGATGGTACGTCTTTTACTTGCAGTGACAAATTTTTGACGGAAATGATAATAACTATGATACTGTTTTAAAACAATTCTTTATTTGAAGCCTTTCACTGTAACAACATTTGTATGTATTTTACAGACGTGTTGTGTTTAGTATCATTTCCAAGTTTAATTAAAGCCTACTATTATAGTATTTTCCTTAGTCTTTCATTTGTGTTTCTAAAGGTTCGCCAACGTATTCTTTTTCTATTGTATTCATTTAGAGCTTTTACCAGCATTAATTTAATAAATCTTTGCGACTAGATGTGGTGGCTACATGGAGGCAGAGAAGGGTATTCTTCTTTTTGGCAAATTAGTCCGATGATTGCTGCTGTGGGACGAAATCGATAATGAAAAGGTTTAGGCTATGTTAAGGAAATTACCTGTTTGTTCAACTGGGAACAAAATAAAGTTAATGAAAGAAACTGGAATGAGATATGTTAAATGAAAATAAGTACAAAATTGTCGGACCGAATTATTTACCCTGCATAATAAAATTTGTCTATTCATGGCGGACAAAATTTGAACTGAAATAGGGAATGGAGCGTTTCCTTCAACATTAAACTTAAAGAATTATATTCGTACTATTTACGATATATTTTTATACCCCCACCATACAATGGAGCGTATATTAGTTTTGTCATTCTGTCTGTAACACCTTGAAATAATCATCGGAGACCCAACAGAGTATATATATTCTTGATCTTGAATTCTAAGTCGATCCATGCCATGTTGTCCGGCTGTCCGTCTGTTGAAAACAAGATATAGCCTGCATGAAAACAGCTAGGGAGCTGAAATTTGGTTCAAACATGTGTAGTTAAACTTGCATGGTTGGAATTGAAAATGGGGTATATAGCTCTACGGGAAGTTGGTGTTGGAAACCCTCAACCGACACTACCTCATAAAAATTACTTTTTTATTTGGAAATATCCGTTCAGTTTCTTGAGCAAAATCACTGAAATTTTGGAAATAATAATCTCTATTTAGGCGCCATCATCTATGTAAAAATGGTTTAGATTGAGCCACCTTGAGAAATAACCTATCGAAATTAAGTTTTGCACATCAAGATTTCTATATACAACACACTTCTACGCTGAATTCGGTTGATATCGGAAAAGTCCTCATGGGCCTTGAAAAATAATATGACAATAACTCACTACAAACTTGACCTATCGAGATGAAATTTTCTACATAAAGATTTTTATATAAAACACACCTCTGCGCCAAATTCTGTTGAGATCGAAAAAGTCCTACTGGTACCTCCCACACAAACGGTCTCATTGGCTTTGAGAAATAATATCACGATAACTCACCACAAGCTTGACCTATCGAAATGAAATTTTGCACATAAAGATTTCTACATAGAACACACTTCCGCACCAAATTTGGTTTTATTTGGGAATCTGGTGGAGGGTATCCAAAGTTCGGCACAGCCAAACTTAACATTTTTTACTTATTCTTATTATGTTCTGCATACAATCTTCATTTTTATTGGCGTCGTTTTCGTACATTTCGTTTATGTATTGTGAAGAAGTACATAAAAAAGCTTTGCAAAAATTTCGTAATTTTTCCCTTATGTGTTTCTATAAAAAGTTATTTACTTTGCATGAAAAGTCATCATAAAAATTGTAATCGTAATTTTTGCGAAAATTTTTGTGTAAATTGTAATTTTTACGAAATTTTTTGTTTTTTTTAAGAATATTGTACACAATCTTTACCTCAGACATGTCTCTAAGCGCAGATATTACTTTCGCCACATATGTGACAGCGCATCTGAGCATCGAATGAGACCAATCCCATGCCCCAAAAGTGTTCCCTCCCAGAGATATAAGCGTTTTATGAAAGTGATGGTACACCAACGATACACGTATTTAAATCTTTAAAATGGTTCTCCTGAACAAAACTGGTTTTAACCCTTAGGTCCCTTTCTATTTTGCGCGTCACATATGCTGATGACACTTCATTGGTGTCTTCACATAATTAATTAATCTTAGCTGCAAGCGCAGTTCAGAATGCCGTGAACCACTTAGAATCTTGGTTAACGAAATGGAACATAAAGGTTAATGCAGATAAACCCACACACATAACCTTTTCGTTAAGAAAAAGGTGATTATCCCCAAATTACATTGAATGGTTTTACGATTCCGATAAAAAACAATGTCAAATTTCTGGGCCTCCATCTCGACAGACGCTTAACGTGGAAACATCATATCAAGTCAAAAAGAGATCAACTAAAAATAAAGACCAGAAAAATGTACTGGCTGTTCGCTAAAAAATCGAAAGTAAGTCTTGATAATAAAGTGCTACTTTACACATCAATTCTAAAGCCCGTATGGACATACGGTATCCAGTTTTGGGGAACTGCCAGCAATTCAAACATTAAAATATTACAAACTTATCAATTCAAAACACTACGTATGATTACCACAGCTCCATGGTTTATCTCTAACAAAAATATTCATAAGGACCTAAAAGTACCTACTGTGAATGAAGAAAACAACAGAATTACTACAAACTATCTGGAAAGACTAAGCAACCAGTCGAACCCGCTAGCAATCTCACTACTGGACGAGACTGATGAGGTATCTAGGCTCAAAAGACATCACATACTGAACCTGCCACATATATAAATTAAGTCTGTTTTAAAAATATATACTTTATAAAATGTATGTAGCTTTTTGGATTTAAAAATCCAAAATTTTATCATGTTTAATGTCAATCAATTTACTTATTGTCGCAAGACAGATTGCAAAAAAAATATCGAAAATATAAAAAAAATATTATAAGAACATCATTCTGTGTTTGCTTGTGCATACTTAAAAGGGTAATTCTCAATCACTTCAATGCAACTTATGTATAAGTCATTTGATTTGAGATTTGATTGTAACAGCTGTAGAGTCTGCTTAGCAACCATAGTTAATACAATTCGCCAAGTTTTTTACATTGATTTTAAAACGAATCAACAAAGATCTCAAACCAGAATAAAAACTGTTTAAACCATAAAATTGATAAAGGACCGAATATGTACTTATATTTATTTAAAAAACGAAAACCGTTTTATGAAAAAGCTTTATATTTTTCATATAAATTTTGAAGAAATTTTATAATTTTTGTGAAAAGTTTATTGTGAAATGTGTCATAAAAATTATGAAAATGTGGAATAAGAAATATGAACAATTTCATAAAATCTAAGTAACATTTCATGTAAGATATAAAACTGCTTCATAAAACGTGTGAAACGCATTCTTTGAAAATATGAAAAAATTCCAAAAAAAAAAAATAAGAAAACCTTTTATTAAATTCATAAAGACTACCAACTTTTGTCATCAAACCGATTTTGCAATTTTTAAGATTTGTTTTCATATATCTTATAAAAAGTTTCTTTGACTGAAAAAATAAGACAAATTTTGTAATGCATATCAAATACTTCGTCATTTTCATGAACTTAATTTTTTCAGCTGAACTTTGTTATCCTCTCTTATACTAGGGAAAATTCTATGCAATTAAATTCTGGTTCCTGGGTCCGGCCCCAATTTACTTAGTAGGGACATAACTACTGTTACACACGTTTTATGCTGTAAAATAAAAGGTACTGAATGTTTTTTGACCAAATATTTTTTAATATTTTTATTGATGTATGTTGATCCAAAAAGAATCTACTTATTCGAAATGCCCGCCTTTTGCCTTTACACACGCCTTAAGTCGCACTGGCCAATCGTCAATAGCTGCACAAACCTCGTCCATTGGAAAATTGGCCACAGCTCGAACCAAAGCAGTCTTAAGAGATCCAATCTTTTGTGACAAACTTGTCCTCTAAAACCGTCAACAATTTGTAATCCAATGGGTTCAAATCTGGACTGCCTGAGGGTCATTCTTCAGAGGAAATGAACGCTGGCAAATTTTATCGAAGCCAGGCCTGGGACGTTTTAGCCTTATGGGCGGGCGCAGATTCTGCTGGAAAGTCCATGGCTGGCTTTGGAGCTGGGAATTGTTAAGAGGCTTCACAACAGCTTCCAAAACGGTTTCTTGGTAAACTTTGGACGATGTTTTGACTCCTTGTTCGCAGAAATGCAGGTAAGTGACCCCATCGTAAAAGACACCCCACCAAAGCTGGGTGATGACCCTTTTCCACCCTTGGGATCAGTTCAGATGCTTACATGGATGACCGCTTATGGCCGTTGAACAAAATTTTTCTGTGCAAGTTATCTGCGGGCTTTACCAAAAGACGTTTGCATTTTTCAATCCTATTTTTTTAAAGCTGCAGTCCATAAATGTCCGGTACGTCGTTTGAAAGCGCCAAGCCTTTTTTTAATGATTCGACTCATGGATTTTTGCGTGATATTCATCTCACGGGCCATTATTTGCTGTTTTCGGAGAGGATTTCTATGAATTCGTGATTTAACGGCTTTGATGGCATGCGGTGTTCGAACAGAGCGTGGGCGGCCCGACCGGTGGCGGTCTTTTACATATCCAGTCTCCTCAAACAGTTTTATGTATCGGTAGACGAACATGCAGCTAATTCCTAGTGGCCGGAGCGTTTTGAAAATATCGCTTTTTTCATTTCACACTTGAAAAGCGCTATTACAGCGATACGGTTCTCATTATCTGACCACTCCATGATGAAAGTTGAAACAATTTTAAAATCCCGTTACAGACTAACGCTATTGAGGTTAGCTTACAAAACCCATATGCCATTAACGGGGTATGTTCAGTTCTACTATTGAAATGGATGTGTTCAATGTTGTAACAGTATTTATGTCCCCACTAAGTAAAACTGCTTCATAATACGTATGAAACGCAAAGTATGGAAGGAATAAAAAAAACGGTTTAAACCATAACAATGATAAAAACCCCTAATACATTTTAAAAACGAAAACTACTTCTTGATAAGTTTATATTTTCTGTAAACATTTTTCATATAAATTATAAACAAATTTCACGAACTTAATTTTTTCAGTGAACTCCTCTCTTATACTAGGGAAAATTCTATGCAATCCAATTATGGTTCTTGGGTCCAGCCCAATTTAAATCGTGTAAATAAGAGAATACTTGGGTTCGTTAGGATTTTTTTGCGCTTTTGTTACACATATTATCCATGATGGAAGGGACTGATTTTTCTGCCTAAAAGGTTCAAGGGCTGGTCCAGAAGTTTGCCAAATCTTAAGATGAATGGCTTATTGTTTAGTGTTTTATAAATAAGAAATTGTATCTGCTCCTACAAATAAGTTAACAAATGTGTAAGCTAATATGCATAAATTATTTAGTTCGTTATTACGGAACTGTTTTGTCGCAAGGGCCACTGCATTGTTGGCAGGGTGTAAATAAAAAGTTTTTACCCATATATCTATGTTGGAATAATGCGTTTTTTCGGCCTCAGGACCACGGTGGGGACCTTCAATTATTCACATCTTATAACTCTTTCTAGGGGTTAACATATTTTATAGTTTTAGCGCAAAAAAGAATAATTATCTCCTGCAATTACATCGATATCGTGTTTGATTTAATACCTAGGATAAGTATCTTTTTTCGTGTAGCGTGTACAACCATACCATAGGGTGATCCATCAAGAGGTATTTTTTCAGAACAAAAAATATAAATATTCAAATCAAGTGTGGAATGTTGATTGGTAATTTGAAAGCACATTTAATGGCATTTATTATTTGAAAATAATTTCCTTCAGATGTTGGCAACTGTATTATGGAAATGAGCGTTCGGTGAGAACCGGGAAGATCCACTGTTTTCGACCAAAATTGTGTTCACTCATGAGGCCCAATAAACAAAATTGCCGCATTTGGGCTGAAGAGCAACAAGAAGAGGTTCAAGAGGTGCCATTATACCCAGAGAAAACCACGATTTGGTGCGGTTTATAAGCTGGGAATCATTAATGCATATTTTTTCAAAAATGATGTTGGACATAACGTAACAGTGAATGGTGTTCGCTATCGCGCCATGATATCGATATTTATGCTACCTGAAATTGAAGCCCGACGATACTTGGTTTCAACAGGATGGTGCCACTTGCCATGCAGCTGCTCAAACAATGCATCTATTGAGAGGTAATTTCGAAAAGCAGATAATTTCACGTTTTGGATAGGTAAGTTGGCCGCCTAGATCGAGTGATTTCACACCTTTAGACATTTTTCTTTGGGGTTACGTAAAGTCAAAAGTCTATTCTGACAAACCAGCTACGATTCAGGTTTTGGAAGCCAACATTACGCATGTCATTAAAGCCATACCAGTCCAAATGCACGAACGAGTCATCCTAAATTGGACCTTCAGAATGGAAACCCTTAGGCCGAGGCCACGCAATAAGCGGCAAAGCGGTGAGCGGCAATAAATTAAAACATATGAAATAGTATTGAATTGGCCACGCACTGAGCGGAATGTCTGAGCGGCTAGGCGGCGCCGCTCGGAAATATAACTTTTCTCTAATTTTCAGTTGGTTTCTAAGCGGCAAAGAAAATATATTGGGGAAATATACGCCTATCAGAGGCAGTACTGAAGAACTGTCAATTATAAATTTTGCAGAAAAATCCACCACCAACATCTGGATCCGAAGCTTATACAAACAAAATAAGCTGGCACTATTTAGGTATGATGACTTTCATCAAAGATACTATTTAAACCGATCCCACCGAAGGAAATTTGGAGAAGATACATACAAAAGAAAATGAAATAAATGCTATTATTGACGATCTTCTGAGTGAGGAGGAAATTAGCGGCAGTACTGAAGAACTGTCATTTATAAATGTTATGCCTAGCACTAGCAATACTTCAACAGATTGTTTTACACCTGTTCCATTAAAAAAAGAGAGATCTAATGAACATTGATGCAGAATTTATTAAATTGGAAAAAGAAAGGATGGAAATACTTAAAAAGGAGGTGGAAAAAAGAGAGGACAATGACGACCTGCAGTTTTTCAAAAGTTTACTACCATTAATAGAAAAGTTTGATAGTTTCGAAAAATTAAAAATTCGAGGAGAAATACAAAATTTAATTTTACAAATTGAATTGAATTCAAAAGAAAACAAAAAAATTAACTTACCTCAAATTTAAAACAAGTCTATGCTCTGCAGAAATTGCTTTTCTTTGTTTTGTCTATTTGGGTTTAACTTTTTTCAACAGTGTATCAAAGGATTCCACAGACATACGGCAGTATTGCCAAAATCTGTCTGGACATTTGCGTAGATTTCTATATAAATAGTTAAATTCGCCATAATGTAGCCTTGGTCGATTTATTAGATGAACACCAAATCTCCTTTTTTTAAACGCATAAATTTCTTATAAGTTAAAATACGATTTATCGCGTAATAGCATAAAACAAATCTCACTTGACAATGGCATTTAAAAACTAAATGCTTCGAAATGACGCTCAGTAATAAGCCACGTGCCGCTCAAATTTGCCACTCAGACGCTCTCCTGCTCATTGCGTGGCCTCGGCCTTAGGCGTAGTTGCGGCCAACATTTAAAGAAAACTATATTCAAAAAATAAATGCCATAAAATGTCCTTCAAATTACCAATAAAGATTCCACACTTGATTTGAATTTTTTTGTTCTGAAAAAATACCTCTAAATGGGTCACTCTTTTTTTATACTTGACAGAATTTCAATTTTTCGACACTATGTAAATGTGTACTTTAATCGACATGATACAGGGTGGAACGCGGTAATTTGCTTTTTTGCACTGCAGACTGTAGCGGCACTGTTAGCTGAAGAGAGTGGAAAGTGTGCGTGGCTTAAAGTGGCTAACGGAAGATTTGTCTTCGTATGCTTTTTGGTTGCCGTTATGCAACGCTGCAGTAGCAGCGTGCTTTTCGTTAACGATTCGCTGTTCCCCCACGCGGACGTGTTCCTGGACGGCAATCAATTGTAAATGGGGTAACTTCCTTGAGATCAGCAGGGAATGTGTCATGTGTACGAAGGGAACCTGAGAAAAGCATTACAACACTCCGAACGTTACTTGAATACTCGTATGATACAGGATATTTTTAGCCAGCTCTTGAGCCAATGCATCTAGAGAACACATGGTTCCAACAGGATGGTTCCACTGCACACACAGCGAGGGCTACCATGAATTGTTTGAGGCAAATGTTTCCTGGACGGCTTATCTCTTTGAGGAGTAATGTGAACTGGCCGGTACGCTCACCAAACTTAGCCCCATACGTTTTTTTCCTTTAGGGTTACCTGAAGTCGAAGGTGTATATTTGCCGTCCCAACACCTTGAAAGACCTAATAAACAAAATTGAGGCTAAAATTGGCAGAATACCAGTCGACATGCTTGTTAGAGTTCATGAAAACTTTCAGGAACATATGCAGCAGTGTGTGGATAGCCAAGGTCGATCTTTGGCAGATACACTATTTAAAACCATGTAATTTAAAAATTCCTGTACTGTTCAATATAATTAAAATATAAAATATTTTTTTCTAAGGCTCATAATTTTCTTATTTCATTCCCAAACAAGCAAGATAACGCGCCCTGTGGCGAATTACAGGGCAAGTTCCCATTTAGGAAATAATAAATTTTTTGAGTATTAGCTTAGGGTTCCTATATATGCACTAAGTGTTGCCTGGCGCCATCTGACATTTCCATTGGAAAGTTCGACATTTTTAAGCATAAACGTACTCAGAACGTTTTGACGCACGACCATCGTTTGTGTTGTTTACAGTGACTTGAAAAAATCAATTTGGCAAAAAATGGAATTAACACGTAAACATTTTCGAGCGATCATTTTTCACAACTTTCGAACTGGATAATCACGACAAGAGTGCTTCGATGAACTTAAATCTTTATATGTGACAGCGCATAGAGAAAGGGACCTAAGGGTATAAAATCTGAGCATCGAATGAGACCGATCCCATGCCCCAAAAGTGTTCCCTCCCAGAGAGGGACGATTCTAAGCGCAAATAGAAAGGGACCTAATCTTTAAAATGGCTCTCCTGAGCAAAACTGGTTTTTAACCTTAGGGCCCTTTCTATTTTGAGCGTCACATATGGCGATGAAGCACCATCTTATAGCACTGTGAAAACTGGTTTAATGAATTCAATCGTGGCCGACGCTCGCTCAAAGACGAAGGTCGTCCAAAAAACGGCCGTTGTGCGTGAACTGATAATGCAAGATCGTCATGTGGCAAACTGTGAGATAGAGGCATCCATGGGCATTTCTTCCACAAGCATACATTCTATATTGCATGAGCACCTAACCGTAAAAAAGGTCTGTTCTCGTTGGATCCCGCACAATTTCACAATCGCTCAAAAAAATGCTCGTGTCGACTGGTGCAAAGAAATTTTATAAAAATACGATCGCGGTACCTAAAAAGACTTTTATAAGATCTTCACAGGTGACGAATAATGGATCTATGCGTATGAGCCCGAAACAAAACAGCAATCGACCGTGTGGGTCTTCGAAGACGAGCCAAATCCAACGAAAGTTGTTTGTGGAAAAAGCACTTCGAAGCAAATGGTCGCCTGTTTCTTCGGCAAAACTGGTCATGTGGCGACTGTTCCGCTTGAGCAACGTAGAGCGATCAATTCTGAATGGTACATCACAATTTATTGCCTGAAGTCTTCGGAGAAATTCGAAATAAGAACAAGAGAATACGGATCATTGTGCAGCATGACACATCGGCTCAAACCAGCGCTTTTTTGACCGGCCAAAACGTAGAATTGATGGGTCATCCGCCGTACAGCCGTGACTTGGCAGCCAATGACTTCTCTTTATTCCCGCACATCAACAAAAAAAATGCGTGGTGAACGATTTTCGTCGCCTGAAGATGCTGTTGTTGCGTTCAAAAACCATGTTTTGGAGGTGTCTCAATCGGAGTGGAAAAAGTACTTCGACATTAGTTTCGAGCGCATGCAAAAGTGTTTAAATCATGCTTGAGAATACTTTGAAAAACAGTAAAAACAATTTTTGATGATAAATATTTGCATTTTTATTATTAGGTCAGAAATATATATAACAGCCCTCGAAATAGTTATTGAATGCTTTAAATTTCCTTCCGCTATCCACAATTAATCCGCTTCGCTTAAATTGTTGCGCTTCGACTAAAGGACCATTGAAGGGAACAATACGGATTTTTATAATCAATCCTTGGCTTTATTTATTTATATTATTCCTTTAATAAAGTCTCTCCGGCTTTATTATGACAGAGGCAAATTGCTGAAGCAGCCATTTCTATTTATCATTTAGATTGCCCCGTGTACATACACACATATTTCAGTACACACACATACTGACAGTGGCATTTTTCACTTCAATCGCTCCCATGCTACTGTCCTGTCCTTCGCATGCCCACTCAGTCAATCAGAGCGTCAGTCGGACTGAATCCATTTATGCTTGTAACGGTCGTTGTGATGTACAGAAATAAATTGCATTCGCATCTTAATATCTTCTCGTGGTAGTAAGTTGTATCTTTAGTTTCCTCGTAGAGTTTCCATTCGTTTTTTCCCTTTTGGCTGTGGCTAAAGAGTTGATTGTTTGCTCAGTTACGTATGGAGCTCTTCCAGCGTAGAAGTATCTTCAACGTGTTGAGCTACTGTGTCCCTACATTTGAATTTATATAAACGATGTGAGAATAACAAGTCAGTGTTAAAAGATACTCTTCAAAAATTAGTGGCAATGGTCTTTGCAAGATTTATTAAATTGAATGCTTGGCTTAACTACGGAGAAATGATGATAACAGCTCATAACTGGACTTGTGTTTGTAGCAATTTAAAAATTACCTTGAGGGAATAGAGAAAAGTAATATTTAATTTTATTTCTGTCAGGTTGGTTGATCTTTTTAACAACACTGTGGTACATATTAAAATCTTAAACATAGATTACGAGGGCTGCTATATATACATTTCTGGCCTAATAATGAAAATGCGAATATTTATCATCAAAATGGTTTTATTGTTGTTCAAGGTATTCTTCAGCATGATTTATACACTTTTGCATGCGCTCAAACCAATTGCCGAAGCACTTTTTCCACTTCGATTGAGACAACTCCAAAACATGGTTTTTGAACGCTTCAACAGCATCTTCTGGCGACGAAAATCGTTGACCACGCATTTTTTTCTTAATGTGCGGGAATAAAAAAGTCATTGGCTGCCGCGGATGACCCATCAATTCGACGTTTTGGCCGTTCAAAAAGGCGCTGGTTTGAGCCGATGTGTGAGAGCTCGCATTGTCATGATGCACAATGATTCGTCTTCTCTTGTTAATTTTTCGAATTTCTGCGACCCCTGCAGACAAACAAATTGTGGTGTACCACTCAGAATTGACCGTCTTACGTTGCTTAAGCGGAACATTCGCCACATGACCAGTTTTGACGAAGAAACAGGCGACCATTTGCTTCGAAGTTCTTCTTCCACGAACAACTTTCGTTGGATTTGGCTCGTCTTCGAAGACCCACACGTTTGAATGCTGTTTTGTTTCGTGCTCATACGCATAGATCCATGATTCGTCACCTGTGACGAACTTATAAACGTGTTTTAAAACACAGCGATCGTATTTTTTCAATATTTCATTGTACCAATCGACACGAGCCTTTTTTTGAGCGATTTTCATATTGTGCGGGATCCAACGAGAACAAACCATTTTTACGGCCAGGTGTGCATGCAATATCGAATGCTGGTGGAAGAAATGCCCAAGGATGCCTCTATCTCACGGTATATCACATGCATTATCAGTTCATGCATGCCATCAATGTTCTTTGGCACAACGGCCATTTTTGGACGACCTTCACAAGCTTCGTCTTTGAGCAAGCGTCAGCCACGATTGAATTCATTAAACCTGTTTTTCACATTGCTACGAGTATAGGATGGTGCTTCATCGCTATACGAATATTTAAGTTTATCGATGCGCTCTTGTCGTGATAATCCACGTCGAACGTTGTGAAAATGATCACACGAAAATGTGCCCGAGGTAGTTCCATTTTTTTTGCCAAATTAATTTTTTCAAGACACACAAATGATGGTCGTACGTCAAAACGTTCTGAGTACGTTTAAGCTAAAAAAATGTCAAACTTTCCAATGGAAATGTCAGATGGCTCCAGTCAACACTTAGTGTTGTCTAGACCAGAAATATATTAAGCAACCCGTACATTAAACTCTTAATAATAGGGTGATTTATTAAACAGTTGAAAAAAATTAATTTATTTAAAATATTTCAGTTATACTTACTCGTATATAAAGTTATTAGTTTTTAAAAAAGTTAATTTTTATCTAAAAAGTACTATTATTCCGTAAGATTCGTAACAATAACATTATCAAATTAAAAAAAATTACGATTTTGCCTGCATGATTGCCATAATCATATTATTGTTATTATAAAACTTAATAAAACAATACTTTTGTCTTACCTACCATATATATATTGTTGCTACACCCATATTTTCATTCTTGAATTTGGCAATAATTCTATTGTCACATTTTAACAATATTAATTGAGTGAAACACACGTCATTCACGTTTGAGCATTTGTAAGATACTAAATTTTGTTTATACAAAAAGTGATTATATCAAATGTTGAAAACATTTCAAGTCATCTAGTAAAACTTCCTGCAGAGATTACAAGTCAAACAATACAATTTTTAATAACATATGTACGAGGGCGACCGCAAAACTAACTGGCCTGGCACATTTTCTGTTTTACTAGCAACTTTTTTGTTTTTTAAAAGCAATCTTTTATAAGCCATCTGTCAAAATTTCCGAAATATTTAATGATTATTTTCTTTGTTACAGGTGATTGAAGTCAACAAGTTTTATAATTTTTGAAAAATGGAAAATAAAAGAGTTTCGTGCGGTAATTAAACACTTTTATATGAAAAGTTATACGCCACAATTAATCAAAGATGAATTGGATTCTGTTCATGGTGATAATGCACCATCATACTCCACCGTGAAATCCTGGGTTCAACAATTTAAAATGGGTCGTTCAAGTACGGAAGATGAAGAACGCTCTGGAAGACCGAAAAATGCTTCTACTATTGAAAACATTAGAAAAATATTTAATGAAGTGACTAAAGATAGAGGAATAAAGCTCAGAGAACTTTTTAATATTGTTAAAATACACAAAAAACAAATTTGGAGTATTTTACATGATGAACTCCACATGAAAAAGCTATCCGCAAGATGGGTGCCGCGTTTGTTGACTTTGCCCCAAAAAATCGTCCGTTGGACCAATTCCAAGGAGCTTTAAGCGATTTATCAGCGTTATCCAATAGAGTTCTTGCACCGATTAATAACTGTTGATGAAACATGGATCCATCACTACATCCCAGAATGCAAAGAACACTGCATTGGTCTCAAGAAGGCGAAAACTGTGAAGTCAGCAGGAAAAGTAATGGCCACAGTATTTTGGGATGCAAGGGGTATAATATTTATTGATTATCTTGAGAAAGGAAAAACTATAAACAGTGAATATTATTGTGCATTATTGGATCGGTTGAGTGAAGAAATAAAGATAAAACGACCGCATTTAGAAAAAACAAGTAAGTAAGTGCTATAGTCGGGCGTGGCCGACTCTATGATACCCGCACCACTATAAATGTGATTAAGTCTCCTGTTAATCGAAAGCACTCGTCGCTATTTCTATCTGTATCTATCACGCAAGCACTAAGCCTTTATACCCCATACCACTATGTGGTGAGGGTATAACAATTATAGTTGGTCCACATTTTCATACCTTGTTTTCGGACCCTGTGCCCTCCCACGGACGAGATAAATCATTTGGCTTGACATATTTAAAGTCCTGAGGCAATTCCCAGTCATTTGAGGGGTCACACTAAAATCCGGGTAAACCGAAACTTTTGGACCCTCCTAATGGACCCTGGGGCCCAAACAGGTCGAATTTTTTCTGTATTTAAAATTGTAAGATAATTTCCTTTCATTTAAGGGGTCACACTTATATTTAAAATCATGGGTCCATTTTTTGGGTTCTGAAGGCCCCGTAGGTCCGAGAGGCGGGTCCAACTATTTTTTTTACATTTTGTGGTCAGTTCTACATCGAATGTCATATTTTTTCAATTTGTTGACCAATACACGCGACATCAACTGGATTTGGACCAAATCCGGGAGTTCCTTTGTATGGGGGGTCTATCAGAAAGTGCTCCGATTTGCACCAAATTCAATAGCGTCCGTCCTTGTCCCAATATATTACCACATGCCAAGTTTCGTCAAGATCGGTGCATAAATGCGACCTGTACTTTGATTACAAGAATAGATGGACATCTTTACATCCAGCCAGCCGGCCAGCCAGCCGGCCAGCCAGCCAGCCAGCCAGCCAGCCAGCCGCCCAGCCAACCAGACAGACATGGCTAGATCGACTCAAAATGTAATTCTGAGCAACTTTCTCTCTGGTCCCGGTATTCTAACTCGATTCCTTCGATGTGTTACAAACGCAAGCACTAAGCCATTATACCCCATACCACTATGTGGTGCGGGTATAAAAAGTTCTTTTTCATCAAGATAATGCTCCTTCACACACTGCATTTTTAACTCAACAACAACTGGCCGAATTACGATTTGAAATTGCTCCGCATCCACCATGTAGTCCAGATTTAGCTCCTTCTGATTATTTCTTGTTTCCAAATTTAAAAAAATTTCTCGGTGGCAAAAAATGTTCGTCGTTTTCATCAAGATAATGCTCCTTCACACACTGCATTTTTAACTCAACAAAAACTGGCCGAATTACGATTTGAAATTGCTCCGCATCCACCATATAGTCCAGATTTAGCTCCTTCTGATTATTTCTTGTTTTCAAATTTAAAAAATTTCTCGGTGGCAAAAAATGTTCGTCCAATAGCGAGGTTATTGCTGAGACTGAGGCATATTTTGAATGTCTTGAAACATCTTATTTTTCGGATGGAATTAAAAAACTTGAAGAACGTTTGATGAAGTGTATTGAGTTGGAAGGAGATTATGTTGAAAAATAAATAATAATAATTCCAAAAAACGGTTCTTTTTATGTTAGGCCAGTTACTTTTGCGGTCGCTCTCGTACATCCCTTTGGCTGGTATTCATCCTAAGTACTCGAAAAGTGACACATTTCTTGTGTGTGCGGGCTGCTCCTACCACTGGCCATTATCACCATGTGGAAAAGTACGATCATGAGCGAGCGTACAAATTTTATCTAATGTATACAGCTAACAATTTTATGGGCTGCACTTAAGAATGCAACAATACCCAACACACAATTTAAAACATGTTCAACTTTGAACATTAATATTTCCGCAATCATACTATTGTCAAAATGAAATTCAAGAAACAATACTATTGTTCCGACTACCATACTTTCTTTCTTTCTATCTGCAGAAGTCAATCTCCTGAACTAAATCCATTAGAGAACTTGTGCAGCGAATTAAAGTTAAGACTCTCTAAACAAGCTTTCAAAACTAAAGATGATTTTTGGGAGAAACACAAAATATTGGATACGATATTCAATTGGAAACTTGTCAAAACTTGATCCCTAGCATGCCCAGAAGGGTACAGAAAGTTGTGCAAAATGGAGGTGGATGTACTGGGTACTAGTTCTACATAAATATTTACTAACAGTTATAAAGAAAATAATTAAGGAGTTTTTGATTGCTGACCAAGTTGTAACCGATATGTCTATTGGAAAAGGAAATCCAAAAAAAACTCCCTTTTGAATATTTCAATTTCGTTCAAACATATTGCAAAAGACGGATTAAGGCTTAGACAGCGACATAGCCTAATCCCTGTGAACTGCGGCGTATATTAAAAAATTCCACTGCCTTGTGCTCTTGGATTTAACAAAATACATATTCCATCATATAAACAAATTTTAAAATTCCTTTCACACACACAACGTTTTTTTTCTATATTTACATACCCACACACATTCATGTCTATTTGCGTTTATGTATACATAAATATACACATAGATATTTATGCTGGCACATAGGGAAAGAAAAAGTGTTGTATTTAACTTCAGGGTTGTCATATTCCTTCGGTACCCAACAACAACAAGCCAAAAAGTTTGAAAAAAAACGAAATCAACGCGTATGGCATTGTAATTTTCGAACATCATTTTTCTACCGAACATTTGCAAATAAAAGGCATACATCCTCACAGTCGCACACATTTGTTTGGGATCAAACTCGTCAGCCATGGCTGAAAGGCTGCAAGGAATTTATGCAAACCATTACCAAGGACTTCAACGACATGCTGAACAAAAATACTCTGGGGACGAAGGGGAGAACTGGTGCCAAAAACAGCGTAAACACAATTTGTTGGCATTAAAATGTTATGTGATGTGATGAAGAAGAAATACGATTTTCATTCAAACTTTTATCCGTACATACGAGTACATAGATGAAGACAGCGAGCTTATGCAGTGGTAGAGTTTTCTTTTTTCCCGGTCCTTTTCGTTTCACAGGGAAGCGAGGAAATTTTTACAAATTTCCTGAGATCTCGGCCGGGAAAAATAGCAAATGTAGATTTCCTTGAAGTTGGACTAATCTTTATTAGATTATGAAAGAAAACTATCCATATACTCATATTACGCTTGAAGATTTCAAAAAGAAAATTGTTTTTTACTTTAAAAAGCAAATATATGAGGGCTGCTATATATATTTTTGGCCTAATAATGAAAATGCAAATATTTATCATCAAAAATGGTTTTATTGTTTATCAAAGTATTCTCCAGCATGATTTATACACTTTTGCATGAGCTCAAACCAATTGTCGAAGCACTTTTTCCAATCCGATTGAGACACCTCCACAACATGGTTTTTGAACGCTTCAACAGCATCATCTGGCGACGAAAATAGTTCACCACGCATTTTTTTGTTGATATGCGGGAATAAAAAGAAGTCGTTTGGAGCCAAGTCATATTCCTTCCATCAATTCGACGTTTAAGCCTGTCAAAAAGCCGCTGGTTTGAGCCGATGTGTGTGAGCTCGCATTGTCATGGTGTACAATGATTTGTCTTCTCTTGTTCGTTTTTCGAATTTCTCCGAAGACTTCAGGTAAACAAATTGTGGTATACCACTCAGAATTGATCGTCCTACGTTGCTCAAGCGGAACAGTCGCCACATGACCAGATTTGCCGAAGAAACAGGCGACCATTTGCTTCGAAGTGCTTCTTCCACAAACAACTTTCGTTGGATTTGGCTCGTCTTCGAAGACCCACACGATCGATTGCTGTTTTGTTTCGGGCTCATACGCATAGATTCATGATTCGTCACCTGTGACGATCTTATAAACGTCTTTTGAATTTTCTTGTACCAATCGACACGAGGCTTTTTTTGAGCGATTGTCAAATTGTGCGAGAGAACAAACCTTTGTTGCGGCCATTTGTTCATGCAATATCGGATGAATGCTGGTGGAAGAAATGCCCAAGGATCCCTCTTTCTTACGGTATGTCACATGACGATCTTGCATTATCAGTTTACGCACTGCATCAATGTTCTCTGGCATAACGGCCGTTTTTGGACGACCTTCGTCGTTGAGCGAGCGTCGACTACGATTGAATTCATTAAACTAGTTTTCTCAGTGCTATAGGATGGTGCTTCATCGCCATACAAAGATTTAAATTCATCGATGCACTCTAGTCGTGATAATCCACGTCGAAAGTTGTGAAACATGATCTCACGAAAATGTTCACGAGTTAATTCCATTTTTTTGCCAAATTGATTTTTTTAAGTCGTTGTAAACAACACAAATGATGGTCGTACGTCAAAACGTTATGAGTACGTCTATACTAAAAAATTTTAAACTTTCCAATGGAAATGTCAGTTAGCGCCAGGCAACACTTAGTGTTGCCTTTAACGAAATCTGTCTGTCCGTGCGTTCATCTAAAGCTTGTAATACAACTAAAAGTTGCAATTGTTGTTCGATCATCAAGGAAGTTTGCAGGAGTAAGTTTCTTGGACCAAGGACAGACGCTACTGAAATTAAAAAAAACGTTTCAGGTTTAGATAAAGCTCAGATTGTATGTCTTTAGCTCTAAAAGCCACATGTTACATCTAATCATGAGAAATTTGGCACACGCTAGTTTTTTTGGACCAAGATTTTCCTCAACTTTAAAAGCGCCCTTATTAAAATTGAGGAAAATCGATTCAGATTAAGCTACAGCACGTATCTCCCACATATCTCCCACGTATCTCCCGAATTGAAATTTTCTTACAAATTTAAATATGACTTTAGTTTTTAAATCTGGGCAAATTTAGAACCCGTCTAGCGTAGATCAAACCCTATTTTCAGTTGGCTTTTTGGAACATGCAAAAGTGACTTTATTGGACACGCCCGTCTTTAGCTTTTTTTACGATTTTTAATAAACAAAATTCCCGTAAGGAAGCCGACAAATAATTGGCCAAACGTAGGGGAATATTATATTTTACCAGTTTTGTTTTTTTAATTATTACCAAAATACGTAAGGCCGAAGTAGCTGAACACAACGAAATTTGTTCCAATCATATTTATCATCTTGTGGTATGTCAAAACGAATATTCGTTACATTTAAAAACAATCGGTGATGGCAACGGAAATTCTTCTTTTGCAACTAAATTTCTAAAGCTTCAACCAATTTCTAACTGATAAATTCTCTGTGGAAAAACTAACGACTGAAGAAAAAACTTAAAGTGCCAACGTATTGTTTTATAAAACATCAGTGTACGACAAATGCAGGCAACGTCATCTTTTATACATTTTGTGAAGAATTACGATCAAAAGTAATCTGCAGCCGAAACCCATTAATCGTCAGTGAATGCGGTGTTCCCTAGATTATCCACTGATAGCTATTTTACGTCCATTTCCAACTTTATTATTTCAATTTTATATCTAATATAAAAATTGACTTATTTTTATTTTCTTAATTTTTATATTCTTATTCTTTTTAATTAAGTCGACTTTTTAGGATTTTAAATTTTGAAATTCCCGAAATCTCGGCATTAAATTCCCGGGAATCACGAAATTCCCTTCCCGGGAAAAACCCCTATGCAGTAGGGAAGCATAATGTAGCAAATAAATTTCCATTACATGCCACGTATCTAACATTCGAATTGGACAAAACATCCTGGTTTTAATATGATATGACAAGCCGCCTCCTGGATCTTCCAGAAGTATTCCATTGGAATAGACGTTCCATCACAAAAATATGAGTATGTATTTGTCAAACAAATCAGGACGTAGCTGCTTTGTTATAGGAGCAATATACCTTCGTAATCTATGTATGGTTGCGTGAACTAATAAAATCATTCAGTCCTTCTTATGTATTACACAAGTGATGTTCCATTGCTGCCATTTCCATGCACACTGCTGTAACTTTTTCTATTTTTTCTTTTTTTTGTAAAAAGTCAATACTTTGATATTCTCCAGTATGGATATTTTTAGCGTAGCAAATATTTTAACAACACTTTAACCTCCAACCAACTCAACATTTACATTACATGTTTGTGATTGAATTTCGTAATAATATTTGAATAATATTACATACATCTCCTGCTTGCTTTTGCGTTGAAAGAATTTCTAGAATATATTAAACCATAACATAACTTGTACGAGTATCGGGGCAAGATTGTCTGAATCAGAACAAGTGCGTATGTATGTATGCTAGCCTGGTTATGACTTTATGCAGGTCAGCTGTAACATTGGATTGGATATCTGTGAATCTTATTAACCCTAGGATGGGCATAGTGGTCTGGCCAGACCAAATTTGACTTTGACGGAGTGTAATTTTTATCTAGAACAAAAAATCCAAAAACAGGCTCCGTGAATTCTATAAATAAAGGGTTCTTGACCAAACGATATTATTTTTGAGCTGATTGACCCAACCTATTAGTGATAAATTATCGATCAAAGTTAAACCCTGCTAAATGGTCATTGTGGTCTGGCTAGACCACAAACATTTTCATGAAGTGTTTTAATAAATTTGGCACAAAAATAACAAATGGTCTGATTCTATTCTCTGGTTTCCACGGTGTAATGAAATTTATGCGTGTTATTCATTTACCGTTAGGAATTTTTTTTACTTCTGTCTGGAATGAAGTTCTTGTATGTTCAGTATGCGATTAGCTTTCGAAGTCAAGTGCACGTATTCAAGAGTGTTTGTTTTAAATTTTCTCGTGCGTTTGCCATTTACTGCGGAATGTCTGAATTGGACATTGTTGAACTGGCCATAAATAAGCCAAGAAGATATCAGCGTCTAACATCTGCCCAAAGAGAAGCTGCCGAGGAACGAATGATGACATATCTTGCTAAAAGTGATGATGAGGAAGAAGCCTTTTTGGACAGTGGGGACGAATATACTCCAGAAGATGATGGTGATGATGACGACGCAACTGACGCTGAAATGGAAATTGTTGCAGAGGAGAATGCTAGCGACGATAACATATCCGATGATGAAATACATGATGAAGCCGAACAAGTTCCCAGTAATGCTACTGATCCACACTTCTATGGTTGTAAAGCTGGTATATTATGGGTGAAACAACCGCCTACAAGTAGCAGGCCACAATCCCACAATATTCCTGTATGCAGCAAAACAGGTCCATCACGTCACTTTCTACCAAACGCATTCCAAATATTCAAGAAAATTATGTCGCCTGCAATAGTGGACATAATTGTTCGCGAAACTAACCGCAAAGCGGGACAAGTATTTCTAGCCTGGAACGCGAATCACCCAACTCAAGAAAAGCAATGGGAACCGACAAATGAAATTGAAATGTATTCTTTTTTCGGTTTGCTGTTATTCGCCGGTCTTTTCAAATGTGCAACACAGCCGATTAAGGAATTGTGGAAACCATATCACCATGATATATATAAAGCCACCATGTCTTTCAACCGCTTCAAATTTCTTCTTCGTTTCGTCCGGTTTGATAGTGGTAACACCCGCACGGCGCGACAGGCATTGAGCAAATCAGCAGCTATAGACGATATCTGGAATATGCTTATATCAAACCTGGAGTCATCGTATACCCCAGGTGCTAATTTGACTGTGGACGAACAATTGTTCCCCTTCCGTGGACGTACACGCTTTACCCAGTACATTCCTTCAAAACCTGCCAAATATGGCATAAAGGTTTGGTGGATATGTGATTCTATTACAAATTATCCTTTAAAAGGTAAAATATATACAGGAAAACCCCCTGAAGGAACACGGGAAGTTAATCAAGGAGAAAAAGTGGTGATGGAGTTGACTCGAAAATATTTCAATACAGGTCGTACCGTATATTGCGATAATTTTTTTACGTCCCAAACACTTGCGGAAAATTTGGTCAATCAACGTCTTGCTCTTGTTGGTACCGTGCGCTCAAATAAATTATTTGTGCCCTCAGAGTTCAAGAAATCAAGGCCACGTGAACAATTTGAAATGCTGTTTGGATACTACGAGAAATATGCTTTATGCTCATACGTACCAAAAGTTAATAAAGCTGTAATTCTATTATCAACGCAACATTATTCGAACACAATTCCAACAGTCATAACCGAAGAAGATGAACCAGGTAGAACAACAAGACCTAATATAGGTAAAAAACCATGTCAGATATTGGACTATAATCGCCACAAAGCAGGAGTCGATACTATGGACCAGATGTTGTCAATATATAGCTGCAAACGTGGAACAAATCGCTGGCCATTAGCCATGTTTTACAATATTTTGGATATAGCTGGTTTAGCATCATATGTAATTTACAAGGAAATGGTTAAAATAAAACAAACGGACCGTCGTCGGATGTTTCTAATTGAACTGGCAACCCAATTGGTAACACCACATATGCAAATTCGGGCCACTAAACCCGAAGTTACCAGATTTCAACACATTAGGAATGCTATGTCAAAGTTCCACGTGCTGGTAAGTTTATAAATGACACTAGTAAACATATTCCGTTCTAACTTATTTATACTTCCAGGTACCATTAGGACAATCACAAACAGCGACCACCTCAACAGCAACATGTAATTATCGTCCCTTGTGCGTCATATGCAATACTACAAATAAAACAAAGCGGAAAACACGTTTTTACTGCGGTATATGTGGCAATGCTATGTGCCTACAGCACGGAAAAGAAAGCAAAACATACTGTTGTGATAACTGTAAAATAGCGGAGCAGTAGTAGAATTCTGTTTTTACCAAAAGTTAATTAATTTAAAGTTATGTTGCACAGTAAAAGAAAAATATATACATATATTTAAAATAAAATTAAACAAAAAATTATTAATATCGAGTTTTCTTTATTTTCTTTTTACGATTCAAATAACAATATTGAGACGAAACGGTAATTTCATTACGAATATGTCATATAAAAACTGTTTTTAGACATTCTGACAGATCCATTAAAATAAATCAGCTCGTTTTAAGTAATTGTTTACTAATTTCTCTCTTGTGGTCTGGCTGGACCACAACGACCATTTAGTGGTACAAGAGTCATTGACCATCCTAGGGTTAAGGTGCACACTCATAGGGCAACGCAGCGTAAATTACCACTTTCGAAATTCCTGTCGATAATCGAGGATACGGAAATAAATATTTGTGAATTCCCATATAATGGGTCATTCAAACTACAAGTAAGACAATAAATAAATATTGTAGTTATACATGCACTACGACTGTGTTATGCCAAATCTCAACTAATGATAGACATATGTGACGCGCAAAATAGAAAGGGACCTAAGGGTAAAAACCAGTTTTGTTCAGGAGAGCCATTTTAAAGATTTAAATACGTGTATCTTTGGCGTACCTTTCATAAAATGCTCATATCTCTGGGAGGGAACACTTTTGGGGCATGGGATCGGTCTCATTCGATGCTCAGATGTAATCCACATCAAAAAAAATAAAAATCGATTTTGTTTTACCCTTAGGTCCCTTTCTCTATGCGCTGTCACATATACAGTCGCTCTCAGCTTATTTGTTGAAGTCTCTTATTTTTTGGCAAAATGAAAATATGTCAAAAACTTTTTGATTAGAAAAACAACATAAACTCCTTATGAAAATATTTATTCCTTTTTTATATTGAGAAAAAAATAAGATATTGTAACAATCTTACAGACATAGCAACAAAATAGTAATTGGTCTCAATCAAGTCGGATAGAGAAATAACGAAATGATGTTACACAATTTACTCGTATGTATAGATCAATGACAGTGATCATTTTGAAGTGAAATCCGATAGGGAAGCTTTGCCTTTAAAGTACAACGAACATCGATTGAATAGCGACAAATTCAAATATTTCAAGGAGGAAAAAAACTAACGGAAAAATGCTAAAGTCCTTCATTATTTGAGCATATCATTGAAAGGTTTCTCCATGAAAATATAATCGAATAGAATAGTAGATCAGCACCCAATGAGGTATTTAATGAAGCAGATATGCGATAGATCTTTGTGCTCCCAACTATTGGAAAAGCTTTGCGAAAAGCCAACCGGTGGGATTGCCTACAACAAAGTATAAGTACTCGTACTTAGCCTCCAACAGAAAACGTAGAATAGAGTTTTCTCGAGAGCATATCAATCATTTAGGAAATCGGTAATATTTTGCAGATAAAAGTGTATTTAACTTTTTTAGATCAGATGGCTAGTATATGTATGGAGCAAATCAAACATCGTCCTTAATCCACGCAGTGCTGTAAAACACGGTGGAGGCTACATAATGGTATGGGGCTGTATGTTGTTGTTCTTGTAGAAGCACATGGTGCCGGTAATGGTATGGGGCTGTACGAGTATGTTGTTATTCTTGTAGAAGCACATGATGCCGGGGTGACAGCCCTTGGTCGAAGAATTCCTCCTTCGGGTCGATCCGGTGCATGTCATATTCAGGTGTCAGAAATCTAGCATTTAGTTAAGGAAATATGGAAAAACTGTATTTGGATCTACTAAAGGATAACCTACTACAAAGTGCACAGAAACTTAATACAGGGTGTCTGTCGGGAAAGTTTACTATAGGGTGTCCGTCTGGAAGATATACTAATTTGTTTGTTTATAATTTTTGATTAAATGAAAGAGAATAGATCTTATATTGATAAATGTTTTATCTAATGTCGGCAATTATGTATGGAATACAATACCAGATTAATATCCTCCTCGGTTAGCCTCACAAATGCGAGTCATTTGGAGCACAGTTTTCATTACATTTAGCACGGCGTCGATTGTTGTGAACACTTTCTTGACCACCAGTAATGTTTCAAGCCGATCTAGCAGTACGTTGTGGTCCATGCTTGGGTCTATCAGCTACAAACTTTCTTTCTTCGAAATCTGCGATAACTAGTGCATTTTTTTGGCACGCTGTTTCTCCCAAAAATTTCTCATCGTCACAGTAATCGATGATTGATTTTGATAAAATGTTTAACGATTTATCGAATATTTATCCATAATAAATAGGACACGTTTCTATTTCACGACTGCCAAATATGAACTGTCAAGACAACTGCTTACCAAAATGGCGGCAAAACAAAGTAGTATACCTTCCAGGCGGACACCCTGTATAAGGGTTACATTTAGGTTCTACCAGAATAATTATCCAAAACTTAAATCTGACATAGTCTACAATTGGCTTATCTGAAACTGCCCACACATTTTACAAACACCTGCTCATAGAACAGTTCTTAACGTCATAGAGAATTTGTGAACGCGACTTGAAAAGAAAATTCGAAATCATGGTCTACAACTGGGCAGAGTGAATACTCCAGTCTTCTTTAATCTACTGATATATCCAGGAACTTCTAAAACTCGTTCAGGGTTCAATCGGATATTCTGATGACTTTATAGTGTTTAACGCTAATGACAAGGTTGAGAAAATTAATAAAAATCTACAAAGTTCTATGAGGCAGTAAAACATTTTAATGATTTGAATATAAAAATCAATTACGACAAATGTGAGACGATCCTAGGTATAATACTTTATACTATATATATGTTGTTATCATATTATAGTTATATGTTATTATAACTTTAGAAAATTTTGGAAAACCTTCGGTTTAAATGCTCCACAAACCAACAAAATAATATTAAACAAAGAGGTAGAAAAGTACTTAGGCCTACATATATGAATGGTCTGGTGATAGTCCAGTTAAGCAAAGCAATAAAAGCATTCCAGCTACAAGGTTCTGTTTTTCTCTCAAAACACATAAGTTGTTCTTTCAATCACTAGTCCATCCTATTACAACTTAAAGCTGCCCTATCTGAATTAATGTATCTCCATCTTTCATGTCTCGGGCAGTGTGGGCAGTGGCTCCGTCCTGCTGAAACCTCATCTCATGACATATAATTAAATCCTTTTCATTTAATTATGGTAACTATGTAAACTTGAATTAAATATACAAATAAAAAATACTAAATGTGAGTTACTAGAGGAATGGGGCAACATTAGTCACGATTATACAAAAGCATTAGTAGCATTAGTTATATCTCAACTCAAAGCAGTTCTAGATCAAAAAGGTTACGCAATTAAGTATTAAGTACAAAAATATTTTTTTAAGTATTTTTAAGACTGTCAAATTACGAGTGAATCCTTTAAGCTGTTAGCTTAATCCTGCAGAACAGTTTCTAATTTTACTATATTTTTTCCGAAAAACTTGTTTCTGTTAGTTTTTTTAAATAGAATGTGTAATAAATATTTCTTTTCATTTATGTGTTAATTTATTGCCTATGGGGAATAATTTCGAAAATATTTTAAACTTTTTTTTAAAATCGTTACTGAATCATAAAAGCTGTGACTGATTTAATACTTAGTAGGGACATAAATACTGTTACAACATTGAACACACCCATTTCAATAGTAGAACTGAACACACCCCGTTAATGTCATATGGGTTTTGAAAGCTTACCTCAATAGCGTTAGTCTGTAACGGTATTTTAAAATTGTTTCAACTTTAATCATGGAGTGGTCAGATAATGAGAACCATATCGCTACAATAGCGCTTTTAAAGTGTGAAATCAATAAAAAAGACTTGTGACTTGGGGCTTTCAAGCGACGTACCGGACATTTATTGACTGCAGCTTTAAAAAAAAATAGGATTGAAAAATGCAAACGTCTTTTAGTGAAGCACGCTGATAACTTGCACAGAAAAATTTTGTTCAGCGATGAAAAAATGTTTACCGTTCAGAAAAAATTGACCAGGCAAAATGATAGAGTGTAACCATTTGAACTGATCCCAAGGGTGGACAAGGGTCATCACCCAGCTTCAGTCATGGTTTGGTGGGGTATCTCTTACGATGGGGTCACTGACGTGCATTTCTGCGAACAAGGAGTTAAAACATCGGCCAAAGTTTACAAAGAAACCGTTTTGGAAGTTGTTGTGAAGCCTCTTAACAATTTCCTGTTCCAAAACCAGCCATGGACTTTCCAGCAGGATTCTGCACCGGCAAAAACGTTCTAGGCCTGGCTTCGAAACAATTTGCCAGCGTTCATTTCCTCTGAAGAATGGCCCTCAGGCAGTCCAGATTTGAACCCATTGGATTACAAATTGTGGACGGTTTTTGAGGACAAAGTTTTTCACAAAAGATACTCCATTACATTGGATCTCTTAAGACTGCTTTGGGTCGAGCTGTGACCAATTTTCCAATAAACGAGGTTCGTGCAGCTATTGAAGATTGGCCAGTTGCCAGACTTAAGGCGTGTGTAAAGGCAAAAGACTGACATTTCGAATAAGTAGATTCTTTTTGGATACAATATACATCAATAAATATATTAAAAAATATTAGGTCCAAAAACATTCAGTACTTTTTATTTTACAGCAAAAACCGTGTGTAACAGTATTTATGTCCATACTATATATATGTGACGCGCGAAATAGAAAGGGACCTAAGGGTAAAAACCAGTTCTATACAGGAGAGCCATTTTAAAGATTTAAATACGTGTACCTTTGGTGTACCATCACTTTCATAAAACGCGCATATCTCTGGGAGGGAACACTTTTGGGGCATGGGGTCGGTATCATTCGATGCTCAGATGTTGTCCACATCAAAAAAAGGAAAATTGATTTTTTTTTACCTTTAGGTCCCTTTTCCTGTCACATATATGTATATCGCTAGCCATAGGAGTAACATTTTCGGTATAATTTGTGTACTGATAAATTAAATCTTACTGAAGTATCATTTCTATCTGATTTGGAGGTTTTCCAACACACAAAAATGCACGTAAAGTACATATTTAAAATGGACGATTTTTTTCATTTGAGCCGATTTATTAGTAGATTTTATTTGTCATTACCATTAAAGTTCTATTATATTAGATGTTGTTTTTGTAGTCCGAAAGATATTATGTGTACATTTTTAAAAAAAAAATCTGCCTATTATGGTCTTTAAAGCACTTAGCGTGGAGGTGACTACCTTTGCAAAGACATATTTCTTTACACACTATATTCCAAATCTAATGTTCTTTACCCAAATTCTTTGCAAAATTGTATCCGTGGATACTCTGCGAGAATTCGTTTGCCCACAATAGCAGACAGTGTTTATTTCAAGGCGATCTGCTCAATAATGAGACTTGTACCGCTTTCAAAAAAGGGTTGTGTCTCCACCCACTTTGCTCCAGAACAAAAAAGTTTAAATCATAATCCTATATAGAGCCTCGTTAATGGATTAGGGCTGACCAGTACATCTGGAGGGATGTACATTACGCTGATGATATACCGTAGGATTCTGGCAGTGATCAAAACGGGGGACTCATGTTGTTACTGTTCTGACATTGCAATGGCGACAATAATTTCTTTAAGATGAGATGATAGACTTACCAGAAAATAATTAAATTCAAAAATATTGACGAGTTGCTGTGCATCATATGTAGCGATCATGTATCTCCACAAAAAAGTAGATATAACCTGCAAAGAGAAAAAAATTATTAGCAAAAAAGTTAAAAATATTTTTTACCCTCCAGTCTTATCATTAGTAATTCCTTACACATAATAGCAGACAAGATTTATTCATTGGATTACTATTAAAAAAGGATGCGTGGCATTTCCACATTTCCCCGAAATTATTTCTTTAAAAGTATATAATCCGAAAGCGATGTTCCTAACTTAAATACGTCATTGGTACTGGTCGTTTAGCATTTTTAACCATTAATTTAACATTTTTAGGTGTCGTTTAACATTTTTAGATGCCACGTCCCTCTGTAAGAAAGCATCCATGTATACTCCATGACAAATTATTCTCCCACAACAGCAAACTATTACAATTTAACAGTTTTCTCCCACTTTTTCTCCGAACGTGTTTCACAACACACTAAAAGTACATATACCGAATTTGATATTCTTAACTCTTATAGATTATGAGCTTTGGATATGTTACGTTTCTGGATAAGAGGGCAGTGCAATGTCCCCTTTTAAAATCTTGTCCATTTATTTTTTTTTTGCAGTTTTATTTTTTTTAATTCATTAAGATACATATAGCAACTATGAATAAACAAAATAGATTCCATATAGTAGTATAAAAACACATAGCCCAGAAAATAGGACTCAAGTTTACTTATGATTTGTAGTATTTTGCTTAACATTTTAAATATTTAAACTTATTTTATATAAAAAATTATATTTTTTTATGGAAAAGTTTTTTTTAAAAAAAACACTTCTTAAGTATTTATGGGGTTAAAAAGGGTCAGGTTGGTAAAAGAAAGAGGTACAATTTAGTTGTTTATCCACCAAAATTTAGTTTTATCTATTTTCAGTCTCTCGTTAATATCGCTGGTTTCAAATCGAATATCATTGTTAGCAACTATGTCATTATTTACAGTCTTCTCATTTGCTCTTCTATTCAGATGGTAGAAAATGGGAATACCAACTGAGTTCTGTATATACCCATGTTTGTCCAGGTATAGAAATGCTTCGGGGGAACAAAACCTGTTGATAAGGTTGTTTGTATATAACTATCGCAGGCGTAGTAAGGGGCCATAATAAGGTTATTATCATAACATTGTGTGCTTCGTACAATATGATTTCTTATGGACTTTATAATAAAGTTATCTAATCTTATTATATTTGGAGAATTATACAATCTGGCATTAGATACATACTTCGTATAGTTGCTATGTTTAGACTTATGAAGAGATGTACATGAGCGTAAACAATTTCTCTCAAATTTGCGAATTCGTTCCGTATAAGATGGTGAAATATTAAACCATATGGGGCATCCATAGGTTAATATAGGACGAATTAGCGCCTGGTACATTAGACATTTTACCTGAGGCGTGATAATCTTGTCCATTTATAACATGTGACATTCTCCTGGTCCACAGTAGCATACTACAAGATCGGCTTATTAATCAAGGCGCTACATCACTTTTAAAAATAGGAGCGTGGCACCGCCCACATTTCCTTACCATTTTTTGGCTAAAACAGTTTATAGTAGTATACTATACCCCATGTTCTTAGCTCATATAGTTTTTGAATAAAGTAACCTCTTTTAAATACCGGTCATTCAGGTATATATATATATATATATCTTTTTTTACTTTTTTATTTGAGATCTATCTACAAAAATACAATAAGCTAATGTAAGCGTTGATATTAAATAACAGAAATTATATACTTATAGCACCAGTGAACTACATAATGTAAAAGAGAAAAAATAAATTTTGTTTTAGGTATAATAACATTAAGTATAATATGACCTACAGTAATTAAAAATATCAGCTAACGAATGGTAAATCCAGAATATGCTTCCTCTTCAGTCTTCTAATTTCATTACTGTCGTCTAAAAGAGAGACAGCTAATGAATTTGGGTATCTACGAATTTCTTGTTTGACGGACATCATGTTGAGATCACTAGAAATAGTTTTGTTCCTGACAAACCATGGAGCATTTGTTATTAATCTTTAGGTTTTAGACTGATACCTTTTCAATGATGTCGATATTTGAGTTACTGTATGTACCCCACAATTGAATACCGTAGGTCCACACAGGTTTAAGAATTGTTTTGTAAATCCTTAGTTTATTGTTTAAATTTAATTGAGATTTTGGTCCTAAAAGCCAGAAAAGTTAGCTAGTTTTTATTTTTTATTGTCGCTGTTTGGCCTTTATGTGAGGTTTCCATGATAGTCGCCGATCTTAAGTAATTCCCAGATAGTTTAGAATATTTTGCTGTGGAACCGGATCACCGTGGATGCTGACTTGAGGGCATTCTCTTCATCTTGTTTAAAAAGGAGTTTAGCTACACTTTTCTGAATTTACTTTTATATTCCATTTCTGAAGCCGTTTTTCAAGATGATGTATTTGATTTTGTATGAAGCCAGATGCTTCAGTTTGGCAAGAGCTTGCTGCAAAAATTGCTCTGTCATCAGCGTATGTTGCTACCATAACATTATCAGCGACTGACATAGCTGTAAAAATTGTGTAAAGCACAGGTCCAAGCACGCTTCCCTGAGGTATACCTGCTTCAATTTAAAAAAAAATCTGACATTTCATCTTTAAATTTGACGTAAAAGTGTCTTTGTGAAAGGTAACTTTTGAAAAATAGATTGAATGGTGACGGTAGAAGCTTTTTAATCTTGAATAATAATCCGTCGTGCCAGACTCTGTCGAAGGCTTGTTGGATATCTAGAAATAGCGTCGAACAGTACCTCTTTTTTCTCTAGAGTATTTGTCATTTATTTTATTAGACGATGACACTGTTCAGGAGTACCGTGTTTGTGGCTAAAGCTTAACTGATGATCGGGAATGATATTTTGCTTTTCTAATATAGGCAATAATCTTTTAAGAAATATTTTTTCAAATATTTTAGGAAATATTGCTAAAAGGCTTATTGGGTAAATTCAAAAGTACACACAGAGAACTAGTATAAAATAACGAAAGTCAGACGTAGGCGACCATATTATACCCTGCACTTCTGGCTGTTCAGAGAATCCAACTGAAAATGGGTTTTTGGACCCCTTGGAGGGGCTCTAAATTAACCCAGATTTTAAAACGAATGTCATATATGAATTTGTGAGATTAGTTCATCATTTTCGGTAAAATCGGTTGCACATATATGTGTGAGCTATATGTAAATCAGAACCGATTTTGTCCACTTTCAACAGCTTTCGTCCTTAGAACAAGAAACAATATAGAGGTACTGAGGACCTTCGACAGATATTTGTCTCTTGACAAGTCCAGATAATTCTTTGATTTCGGTGAATACTTGTGTCCTTGGATATTCTCATAAAAGACGAGAGAAATTTATTTGCATACTCGTAGCAATTACGTCAATTAAGTATATATTAATCGTTAATGGTAATCGGAGTCGATTTTTACCATCGATTTATCGATTCAGAAAGTCAAAATTAAATTAGTTAATAGGCTGGTCGAAAGTATATTTTCAGCTTTGGTTACGAAACACTAGGCAGTGCTTTTCAAAATATTGAAACCGAGTACTGTTACTCGGTGTAATCTTCATCTACCGGTTTTACTGCGAATTCAAATATCGATTAACTTTAAAGATTGAGGCTGAGGTAATGCTCGTATTTATCATCAACTTAAAATCACATTGGAAGGTATATGTGACCCGGCCTATGAAAAGGTGGCTTATGACTTAAAAAAGAAATTGACCTATCATCTTTAACAGCTGTTAAAGATGATATGTCAATGTTAAAGATGAGTCATAATCCACCTTTTCATAGGCCGGGTCACATATAATATTCGTCCCGGCCAAAATTAATGACATTTTTACTTGTAGTTTAGCATTTTTCCCTGTTAAATTAAACATGCGTATATACGAGGGCGTATTAATAATTCCGTGACTTTTATCGGAAATGAAACACTGATCCCATTAAGTGCCATCTGCTAGTAGACTACTGTCGAGTTTTGAGAGAGTTCCGTCATTTAGTTTGTGTTTTACAGCTGTTCATAAGATACCAGCTCGTGGATTTTGTTAAAAATGGAAAAATGTGAATTTCGAAACATTATTTTTTGCGGAAAAAAAACAGTCAATCAAACCAAGGAAAAGCTTGATAAAAAACTATGGGGGTCTGCAATATCGATTTCAATGGTAAAAAAGCGGCCCACCAACTTTCGTAGTGGTTGCGCATGTACAAATGGCTCTGAACGTTTTGAACGGCCAATTGAGGTCAATACACCCGAAAATGTCGAAAAAATCCACGATATGGTGTTGGCCGATCGAAAATTAAAAGTGCGTGAGATTGTTGATGCCATACGCATTCCATATGGCAATGTGGTTTCGATTTTACATTAGAAGTTGGTTTTAGAAAGCTGTCTGCAAGATTGGTGCCGCGTTTGCTCTCAATTGACCATAAACGTAATCGTGTGACAACTTCAATGGATTGTTAAACCTCAATTCGAATGAGTTATTGCGACGTTTTGTAACTGTGGATGAAACATGGATCCATTACAACACTCCGGAGACCAAGCAGCAGTCTAAACAATGGGTTTCTCCCGGTGAACCGGCTCGGAAGAAGGCCAAGGTGACTTTGTCGGCCAATAAGGTTTTTTGGGATGCACGCGGGATAATCCACATCGATTACATTCAGAGGGAAAACAATAAACGGCGAATATTACGCCAACCTATGGGACCGATTTAAAGAGGATTTTAAAAAAACATGGATCCATTACCACACTTTGCAGACCAAGCAGCAGTCTAAACAATGGGTTTCTCCGCGTGAACCGGCTCCGAAGAAGGCAAAGATGATTTTGTCGGTCAATAAAGTTTTTTGGGATGCACGCGGGATAATCCACATCGATTACATTCAAAAGGGAAAAACAATAAACGGCGAATATTACGTCAACCTATTGGACCGATTTAAAGAGGATTTAAAAAAAACGACCCCATATGGCCAAGAAAAAAGTTCTTTTTCATCAAGATAATGTACGGGTGCACACGTTTGCAGTCTCAATGTCAAAACTGCATGAATTGGGTTACGATTTGGTACCTCATCCGCCAAGTTTTCCAGATTTAGCCCCCATTGACTATTGACTATTTCCTATTTCCAAACCTAAAAAAACGACATGGTGGAAAGCGATTCCGCTCCAACGATGAAATTATTTATCACACAAATGCCTATTTTATGGACCTCGAAAAATCATATTTTTTTGAAAGGGATACAAACATTGGACTAAAAGTATAGCTAAAAGGAGAGTATGTTGAAAAATATTTTTTTTTTGCAAAAAAAAAACTGTGTTTTATTCTAAAAGTCACGGAATTATTTATATGCCTTCGTACACGCAAACACAAAGCATCACGCATCGGTCTGAATGATTGTCTTGTCTGTCAAGGGCGAACTTTGTGCGATATTTTCTCGCAATCATGACAAATACTTAGTAGGGACATAAATACTGTTACACACGTTTTATGCTGTAAAATAAAAAGTACTGAAGGTTTTTGGACTAAATATTTTTTATTATTATATTTATTGATGTATATTGTATCCAAAAAGAATCTAATTATTCGAAATGTCCGCCTTTTACCTTTTTACACTCGCCTTAAGTCGCACTGGTCATTCGTTAATAGCTGCACGAACCTCGTCCATTGGAAAATTGGCCACAGCTCGAACCAAAGCAATCTTAATAGATCCAATGTTGTGGTATCTTTTGTGACAAACCTTGTCCTCTAAACCGTCTACAATTTGTAATCCAATGGGATCAAATCTGGACTGCCTGAGGACCATTCTTCAGAGGAAATGAAACCAGGCAAATTGCTTCAAAGCCAGGCCTGGGTTTTAGCCTTATAGGCCGGCGCAGAATCCTGCTGGAAAGTCCAAGGCTAGTTTTGGAACAGGGAATTGTTAAGAGGCTTCACAACAACTTCCAAAACGGTTTCTTGGTAAACTTTGGCCGATGCACATTGAACAGGAATAAACCAGCTCAAGACCTCTTGCTTCTATATTTAAATAGAAGACCGGTTGTTAACAAAACGGCAAAGTGACATTGATTTTCGTGGCTACACACTACTTTCATCATGATTTCGGGTCCGTGACAAACCTCTTCAGAAAGCCGATGTTTTGACTTCTTGGTCGCAGAAATGCTGGTCAGTGACCCCATCGTAAGAGACACCCCACCAAACCATGACTGAAGCTGGGTGATGACCCTTTTCCACCCGTGGGATAAGTTCAGATGCTTACTTAGATGACACTATTATTTTTCTTGTTAAATTTTCCTGAACGGTAAAAATTTTTTCATTGCTGAACAAAATTTTTCTGTTTAAGTTATCAGCGTGCTTCACCAAAAGACGTTTGCATTTTTCAATCCTATTTTTTTAAAGCTGCAGTCAATAAGTGTCCGGAGCGTCGTTTGAAAGCCTTAAGTCCCAAGTCTTTTTTAATGATTCGACTAATGGACTTTTGAGTGATATTCATCTCACGGGCCATGATTTTCTGTTTTCGGAGCGGATTTCTGTGAATTCTTGATTTAACGGCTTTGATGACATGCGGTGTTTGAAAAGATCGTGGGAGGCCCGACCGGTGGCGGTCTTTTACATCTCCAGTCTCCTCAAACAGTTTTATGCATCGGTAGACGCACATGCGGCTAATCCCTAGTGGCCGGAGCGTTTTGAAAATACCTTTTTTATTTCACACTTGAACAGCGCTATTACAGCGATACGGTTCTCATTATCTGACCACTCCATGATGAAAGTTGAAACAATTTTAAAATCCCGTTACAGAATAACGATACTGAGGTTAGCTTTCTAAACCCATATGACATTGACGGGGTATGTTTGGTTCTACTATTGAAATGGGTGTGTTCAATGTTGTAACAGTATTTATGTCTCTAGTAAGTATTATCGTTAAGAGCTTCAAGAAGAAACATGAACCCATGACTTCCACTACACTCAAAGAAAGAAGCGGTCAAAGCGGGTTAAATACATTACTCTTTTTAATTCATTAAATTACGGCAATACAAATAAGGTCAACATAGAGTGGATATTATTGCTTACCAGTCGCAGTAAAAATAACGTCCGGTGTAGTTGCTACAGTAGAACTCCAAAATAGTTTGATTTATTTGCAGGCTTAGGGCCGTATTCATAAAATTTTACTTCAGGTTTTAAATTCAAATTTCCTTTATAAAAATGTTCTTTAAACGTATTGTGGCTTTTTGTGAATATGAGGGCTATTTTTTATGTCAATTTAATACAGAAATGTGATATTTTTTGTAACTGCATGAGAAACCTTTTGCTTTACTATACCATCATACATTTGTTCGAAGAAAACAATGGATGTTCCCAATTCACTAGAAAAAGAAAAAAACTATGCTTTTAAAAGGAAACCATCCTTTCTGCCAGTGCTAGAAGAAAATAAATTGCTTGACAGTTGACACATATATTCATTTCAATTGGTTTTGTTTCCGTGCACACGTTCAGTTAAGCCTTACATATTTCATAATAAAGTAGCTTATATTTATCCGCCAGAGAACTTGTATTTTTAAGGCTCACTTCGCATTTCACATTTGCTGCAATTCGTTCTGCCTGGAAATTGTTATTATGCTGGGTGGAAGAAATAGTGCCTGTAATCTTTAGGTACATTTTATTCTCTGGTGTAAGGGATTTATTCCCCAATGCTACCGATGTAATGTTTTATTTGTGTTATCACTTAGTAACTTTCGTTTTGTTATCCGGATGTGTAAGCTCAATTTTTTTTTCGCAACAAGTTTTTGTCTCTGAACTTAGACAGCAAAATGGAGAGGAAAAAATTTTCTATTACAACATTACACCTTTTTGTCTGCACATACATCCTCAAACGGTCCTTTAAGCAACATTTCTTCCACCCCTCTAATCATTATGCCCGAAGCGAAACTGCAACCATCTCTCCAGACTGTGTGGTTGCCGTTCACGCCACCCACACAGTTGAATGGAGTGTATGCATAGTTAGTTTGATAAATGATATGCAACACTTGAACTACTCGTACACATAAAAAATATTCTAGATATTCGTTGGGTGCTTTTGATCGATGAAATGAAAATATTCTCCATTTCTTAAAGAAACGACCTGCTGCACCCGCCACTTAAACAAAATTTGAAAAATAAGGGCTAAGCTTTCATAGAGGCTAATACTAGATAGTTATCTAGGCTAAGTTCTAAGAATGGGACACGATTCATTCCTCACATATCCCAGTGTATAGTTCATACGATTTGGCCCTCAGAGTTACCAGATTGATATACACTCTTCGTAAGAATCGAGCCACTTTCCCAATATCCTCTTTATCCACCCGACTTCATAATCTCTAAATGCCGTACCTATCCCAATCAAAAAATAATGGTTGGGATGTCTTCTGAAAAGTCACCAACTTCATTTTAAGTGATCTACCAACTCCCTTAGATGTTCGGGTATTTGAGAAGAAATTCCGGTAATCAACAACGCAGCAGACGCTCGCCTTATTCCAGCTGGTTGAATCACCAAGATACCACTAAATTTTCCGGCAGTGGCATCCGCAGATAAGCGTTGCTCTTGTCTGACTAGTAAGTACGGCTCTTCGTGAAGTACGAGTATGGTGGTGGCTTAAACCCAAATCGCGGAAAAGCCAAAAGACTCAGTGAAGAATTGCATTGCAACCGGTTATTGTGACCCATAGATTAGCAAATAGGCCTCGGCCCCTTGCCAATGGGGATGTCGTGTCCACATAGCACGCTTCGAATTGATACCGGCGAGATTGGCCTTAAGGGACGCTGGCCGACACTTGATTATTCTTATTGTAACAACAATATATTTATTTTGAAGTCCTGTTCGTCTATGGCGGATATGCTTCGATATACAGGTGGAGGAAACGCGCCATTTGGACTAGATTAAGTGCACAGAGACCTGGGGATCAGCTGAGTGAGCTTGGCCGGACAATTGAAGAGATGCAGCACGTCATGCATTCTAGATCTCAGCTGAGCCAGAACCACACGCGTCTGTCTTGGTAGTACCTTCTCCTCAGGTGAAATCTCCGGGAACTGTTCCCCTAACACTACATTCACACTCACGATGTAGCTGGATATTGCTGCTGCGACTTCAGCGGCGTGAATGTTGTTCAGACCTGCCTGGTAGTTTCGATGATCTAATGGTTCTCTTTTGTACCGCTAGACCTCTCTCGCTAGATCATGAAGATCGTAGCTGATCTACCTGTGCGGAGGCCTCCTATCCAAAAGATGGTTGTTGGGAAGACTACTGCAAAAACACCTTACCAGGTATTGCTTAGACAGCAGGAAATTATGTCTGCGCACGGTAAGGACCTTCGTCTTCTCATGTATGTGGTCCAATATGTGTTTTTTGTTCCGTCGCTTGGTAATGGCTCCTGATGTGATGGCGGACCATAGTTGATAATAACACAGCGAGAACGAGAGTGGAAATAAGCTACAGAAGCAAATACTGCTGCCCAAACCGCAATGATGCAGGGTGTAGGAACAATATCTACATATCGGACGGTTAGAAAAGAGGTCAGAAAGAATGGGTTCTGACAAAAAAGGAAAAATAGATTTGAGTGAATGTGGGGACATTGAGAGGTCCAAGAGTAGCAATGATGCCGGAATATTCTATTAAAAATTCAAACACCATGAGTGTGGAAATCTCTATTGTGTATATAAACGGGACACTTTTCCACCTACACGCAGAGAAAAAACATGGTTACTACATGGTCACGGCAATAAAAGTATGTTCACCGCAATAAAAGTATGCTCGTCGCAACCTTAGCATTGTTAACTGAATTTAGTTTTGACAATAGTATAATTGCTGCAACATTAATATTCTTGAAATGTAACAATAGTATTATTGCCAAATTTAAAAATGAAAATATGGTAATAGCAACAATATAAATATGGTTAGTGCGTTGAAAGTGTTGTGTTTTGCGTTTTATGTTAACAATAATATGGTTACGGCAATCATAATGTATGATTATAATTTTTAAGAACAAATGTTATTGGTACGGATCTAATGCAATAATAGTACTTTTTTATCGAAATTAAAATTTTTTAAACAAGCTGCTTTAGCTTTGTTTAACTGAATTTTTTTTAAAAAAAACGCTTACGTTTATTTAAACTTATTTTTTCTACTGTAAAATAAATCACTCTTTTATTTTGAATTTAATGTTTTTTTTTTAATAATTTCTAATTCAAATCTATTGTCGACAACTTAAACAAATTCTAATAAATTATATTGGATATCATAGTATAATTGTGTGTGATCATTTTATGGTTGTTGGGATCATAACATGGTTGCGGGTGTATCATACTATGGTTGTGAGGATCATACTATGGTTGTTTGTGAAACATACTATGGTTGTCAGGATCATACTATGGTTGTGCAGATCATAGTATGGTTGAGTGTGAATCATACTATGGTTGTGGGGATCATATAATGGTTATGTGTGAATTATATTATTGTTGTGAGGATCATAGTATGGTTGTATTTGAATCATACTATTGTTGTGAGGATCATAATATTGTTGTACTACAACCATATACCCAACAATAGTATTATCCTCTTCGAATATTGTCACCACAACCATACTTTTTTTTGCATGTATTGAGGCCGGAAAATTTTGTAGAGAATACGATTAGTAGAGAGAATCATTGATGATTGGCGAAAAACGTCAATTGCACAGCCTAGAAAAAATTAAGGATAAGGTTTAAAGTTACTGGTTACCGGCTTTGCTCTTTTAGATTAAAATGAATAATTTGGTAAAGTGTATGCGCCAACTCATCTGCACATTTTGTTTAAAAGAGAATATGATGAGAGATGATTGAAATCTCAGGCAAAAAATGACGATGATGATAGTAGTTGGTTTATGTGATGTAAAACACACACTGATAGAAAGAAAAGGCCAGTGCCACGCCCTCTTAACGAAATTTTCATATAAGCATTGTAACGTCTAAAATTAATTTCTCTACATGTTTTTCTAAAACAAACTTTGAATAAGCTACAAGGAACAAGGCGTACGGGTCCAAATAGATTAATTTAGAAAAATAATAAAACTATATTATCTTTGGATCACTATAATTCCATATTTATAAGTACCCTATTATTTGGGCCACATAATCACGTGGGTCAAAAAACCATTCATATAGCCTGATCTTCTTACAATTTTACAACGATCAATAAATCAACATACTGAAGAGGGTCTGCGATCAATATTTCGTGATACCGCAAATGAAACTATTTTTTTATTATACGTATTTTGGATAGCATTTCTATAATCTAGTAAAATATGTATTAATTTAAAGTGGCACACCGGGCACTGCCATGACTTTTATGGATCGTAGTCCTTTGTGAAGGGTATACACTCTTTACAACTCTGCCAGGCAACATTACGAGTATGTTGTTATTGCTCCGTTTCTTGTTAAACCACAAAACGAAACCCCTAGAAAAACAAAGTGTACAACAAACGCACCCGTACATTCCGTACAGAAAAAAGTTTGCTTTTATCTTTAAGTAACTTTTGTACAATTTTCCATGTCCTAAGCGTGTTTTCCTCTTTGTAATGTACCAAGCACAGAAGGCGATGTGCAAGAGAAATAGACATAGGGAGGGAGGTGGTAAAAATAAGTGAACAAGACAAAATGGTTGAAAGTTTCCCATTTGAAATCTATAGTTTTATATGCATTTTCCAGTATTATCTCTGTGTATGGCTCACACTGATTGTGGTTGCAAAGTTTTCCATTACAAAAGAGTTAATCACACTTCTTCTTCAGACTGGTTGTGTGTGTAGAGTTGTGGTCTCATTTTGCAGCTCCTACAAATGTTCAGTTTAACATGGTTTAACTTTTAGGAAAACAAAAAACCCCATTTGAATAACGAGTATTTAGGTTCTGGAGGAAATCGATTACATTTCCTTGGTAGTGGTGCCAACTAGAAATATATTTAAAAAATTATTAAATACACTTCGTAGGCATATTTTAGGAAAATACAACTGAATTTTAATTTTATTTAGAAATTACTAAAACATGTGATTGATATTTGTATCCCCGCCGTAGTATGGAGTAAACACTGAGTTTCTCATTTCTGCGAAGTATAAAAAAATATTTGCTTAGGCTCTTTAAGTATTCTAAAACATACATACGGTCATTACTTTTTTTGGCAAGTGGAAAAACATGGGACGATTTTTTAATAACAGCTATATAGTTCCTTACCGTCGTAAATGCCTACGACGATGGCGGTCAAACGAAATGAGGTTGAATTCTGAAACATTGCACAAAAATGACTCATAGCCATAGGCTGCTTGGATTGCAAAACGTGGGAATACGCCTGAAAGGGGCAACGGTGATGACCCCTACATATGCAATGTATTTTGCTGGCTACACGCAGATAAAAAGTATGGTTGTGATGACAATATTCAAAGAGGATAATACTATTGTTGGGTATATGGTTGTGGTACAACAATATTATGATCCTCACAACAATAGTATGATTCAAATACAACCATACTATGATCCTCACAACAATAGTATGAATCACACATAACCACACTATAATCCCCACAACCATAGTATGATCCACACTCAACCATACTATGATCTCCACAACCAAAGTATGATCCTCACAACCATAGTATGTTTCATATAAAACCATAGTATGGTCCTCACAACCATAGTATGATTCACACGCAACCATGTTATGATCCCTACAACCAAAGTATTATCACAAACAATTATACTATGATCCCCAACATAATTTATTAGTATTGGTTTAAGTTGTCAACAATAGATTTGAATTATAAAAATTATTCAAAAATACATTAAATAATAGAAGTGATTTATTTCACAGTAGAAAAAATAAGTTTAAAGAAACGTAAGCGTTTTTATCAAAAATATTTCAGAGCAGCTTGTTTAAAAAATTTTAATTTCGATAAAATAAGTAATATTATTGCATTAGATCCGTACCGATTTGCTCTAAAAAGAATATTTAAATAAAGAAAAATGACAATCATACAGTATGATTGCAGTAATAATATTATTGTTATCATAAAACGCAAAACACAATACTTTTGTCGCACTAACCATATTCATATTGTTGCTATAAACATATTTTCATTTTTAAATTTGGCAATAATACTATTGTTACATTTCAACAACATTAATATTGCAGCAATTACACTATTGTCAGAAATAAATTCAGTTAACAATGCTATGGTTGCGACGAACATACTTTTGTTGTGGATAACATAAAGGGTGTTTTTTATTGAGGTATAGAACTTCGAATTGAAATAAAACACAAGAAAATCATTTTAATGTCCATCAATTTGGCTTTATTGGAAGGATAATTTTATGCCATTAATGTTTAAATATGATTTCGGGCATGTGGCCTCCGCGGCTGGCTCGAATAAAGCCAATTCTACAGATCCAATTTTCAACCACTTTTTCGAGCATATGGGGCCGTATGTTGGCAATAACGCCACGAATGTTGGCTTCCAAGTCCCCTAACGTGTTTCTGGTTTGTTGGCGTAGACGAGCGACTTCACATATCCCCAAAGAAAATAATCCAATGGTGTCAAATCACACGATCTTGGTGGCCAATTGACAGGTCCATTCCGCGAAATTATGCGCTCATCGAATGTTTCCTTCAATAATTCGATTGTGACGTGCGCTGTGTGGCATGTAGCGCCGTCTTGTTGGAACCACAACTCATCCACATTCATGCCATCCAATTCGGGAACAAAATAGTCGGTTATCATGGCTCTATACCGGTCTCCATTAACGGTAACTGACTCTCCAGCATTATTTCGGAAGAAGTATGGCCCAATGACTCCACCAGCCCATAGAGCACACCAAACAGTCAGTTTTTGTGGATGTTATGGCGTCTCAAGGGTCTCATGTGGATTCTCTTCACTCCAAATGCGGCAATTTTGCTTGTTGACGTAGCCATTCAACCAAAAATGAGCCTCATCACTGAACAAAATTTTGTGATGAAAATCAGCATCGAGATGAATCTCATTTTCGGCCCATTTTGCAAGCGTTGTTCTTTTGTCAACCTGTTCATGATGAAATGGCAAACCAAACTAAATATTAATCACTTGACAGCTGACAAAATGGCCGCCAGTTAAAAAAGTGATGCCAGCTTAAAGTTCTATACCCCAATAAAAAACACCCTTTATTATTATTGCCGTGATCATGTAGTAACCATGTTTTTTCTCTGCGTGTAAGCGAAGATTGCAAGTGGACGACGTATAGATATTGTATATGGGTAAATCCTATGTTGTGGAAGTCCACATAACCGTCGCCGTTCTGAATGCGATATTTTCCTGAGACCTTCAACACAAATTCTTTAAGAATACTATAAAACGGCAAAAATATATATTCTTTTAAACTACTTCGTAGGGACATAAATTCTGTTACACACGTTTTATGCTGTTAAATAAAAAGTACTGAATGTTTTTGGACCAAATATTTTTTAAAATATAAATATTGATGTATATTGTATCCAAAAAGAATCTACTTATTCAAAATGTCCGCCTTTTGCCTTTACACACGTCTTAAGTTGCACTGGCCAATCGCCAATAGCTGCACGAACCTCGTACATTGGAAAATTGGCCACAGCTCGAGCCAAAGCAGTCTTAGGTGATCCCATGTTGGGGTATCTTTTGTGACAAACCTTGTACTCTTAAACCGTCCACAATTTGTAATCCAATGGATTCAAATCTGGACTGCCTGAGGGCCATTCTTCAAAGGAAATGAACGCTGGCAAACTGTTTCGAAGCCATGCCTGGGACGTTTTAGCCTTATGGGCCGGCGCAGAATCCTGCTGAAAAGTCCATGGTTGGTTTTGGAACAGGGAATTGTTAAGAGGCTTTACAACAGCTTCCAAAACGGTTTCTTGGAAAACTTTGGCCGATGTTTTGACTCCTTGTTCGCTGAAATGCAGGTCAGCGACCCCATCGTAAGGGACACCCCACCAAACCATGACTGAAGCTGGGTGATGACCCTTTTCCACCCTTGGGATAAGTTCAGATTCTTCCTTAGATGACCGCGCATACACTCTATTATTTTTCTTGTTAAGTTTTTCCTGAACGGTAAAAATATTTTTATCGGTGAACAAAATTTTTCTGTGCAAGTTATCGCATGCTTCACCAAAAGACGTTTGCATTTTTCAATCCTATTTTTTTTTAGCTGCAGTCAATAAGTGTCCGGTATGTCGTTTGAAAGCCCCTAGTCCCAAGTTTTTTTTAATGATTAGACTCATGGACTTTTGCGTGATATTCATCTCACGGGCCATGATTTTCTGTTTTCGTAGCGTATTTCTGTGAATTCTTGATTTAACGGCTTTGATGACATGCGGTGTTCGAACAGAGCGTGGGCGGTCCGACTGGTGGCGGTCTTTTACATCTCCAGTCTCTTAAATAGTTTTATGCATCGGTAGACGAACATGCAGCTAATCCCTAGTGGCCGGAGCGTTATGAAATATTGTTTTTTTTCATTTCACACTTGAGAAGCGCTATTACAGCGATACGGTTCTCATTATCTAACCACTTCATGGTGAAAGTTGAAACAGTTTTAAAATCTCGTTACAGACTAACTCTATTGAGGTTAGCTTTCAAAACCCATATGACATTAACGGGGTATATTCAGTTCTACTATTTTAATGGGTGAGTTCAATGTTGTAACAGTATGTATGTCACTACTAAGTAATTTTGCCAGGAACTTCACAGCAATATGAGTCATTCCATGCCAAACGGTACGATTTTGGGCAAAAATTTAACGCAATGATTCCGATTTTTATGAAAATTTGCAGATTTGGTCCTCTAGCAATTCTATTTAATCCGCGATTAGAAAAAAAAAATATAATTTTTTTTTTCAAAAGTTATGACCAATTGAACTTTGGTAAAATGGAGATTTTATCAAGGAGGTGTGTTCATTCAGTCGCATGTAACTCCGGAAATACTTGACCGATTTTACTCTGCTATACCTTATTTTGAAGGTAATTTTAAGCACTTCTAAAATAACGAAACGGTATGGCATAACGCCATAGAATTTTTTAAGTTTGTATCATTTTAATCCTTTTATTTCGATTTTGAAAATGATTACATCTTTTTTTATTTTTGAAATTTTGCAGGCGTATTCTTACAGGTCTGTTTTACCGACTGTGTAAGTTTTAAAGTGGTGAAATAATGCGTTCTATTTTTAAAAATTTTTTTTTACCTTATACCTTTTTCACTTCCATGAATATAGAAAATATAATATAGAAAAAAAAATACTTTTTAATAGTTTATTGACACAAGATATAACAACAACAAAAAAACAAAGAAAAAAAGAAATAAAAAAATGAGTAATGAAATAAATGTTATGCCTTGTATACCATCTTCATACAGTACTGCTCAGAAGATGATGTTGTCTGGACTTTCATTATTTTATCGGGTTGTGGAATGAATGCATGGTAGCCAAGAGTTCCAGAAATTGTTTTCGCTTTTTCAAAACGCTCCTTCAGGTGTTTCGCCCTATCTTGATATTGATAGTTATTGAAGAATTCTGTATGAATATTCTTCACGTTTTTATTCACCCAATCATAAAATTTGACGGCACTATTAATGGGATTTATGAGGCTGGACAAGCTTGCACGTGCTGCTAGTCTTTTGACTGTTCCTCCCAGACCATCGCAGGGCCATTTGCCATGAGACGTTGCAAAAAAATGCCATTCCGCTGGTATTCCAAAATCTTCTACGTGGAACGTCAGATTTAAAAAGTTTTTCTTGTTTTTGTATTGTGCGCTTGCGCCATCAGAAAAGTAAAATATTTTACTTACAGGTCCTAAGGTTTTCTTTAAAAAATTTACAAGCCCCTCCTGGAATACGTGCACGGCTATTGTATCATGTTTTTATTTCTTTTTTTCTTTGTTTTTTTGTTGTTGTTATATCTTGTGTCAATAAACTATTAAAAAGTATTTTTTTTCTATATTATATTTTCTATATTCATGGAAGTGAAAAAGGTATAAGGTAAAAAAAAATTTTTAAAAATAGAACGCATTATTTCACCACTTTAAAACTTACACAGTCGGTAAAACAGACCTGTAAGAATACGCCTGCAAAATTTCAAAAATAAAAAAAGATGTAATCATTTTCAAAATCGAAATAAAAGGATTAAAATGATACAAACTTAAAAAATTCTATGGCGTTATGCCATACCGTTTCGTTATTTTAGAAGTGCTTAAAATTACCTTCAAAACAAGGTATAGCAGAGTAAAATCGGTCAAGTATTTCCGGAGTTACATGCGACTGAATGAACACACCTCTTTGATAAAATCTTCATTTCACCAAAGTTCAATTGGTCATAACATTTAAAAAAAAATTTTAAATTTTTTTTCTTGAAACACGTATATAATATTTTTAAGAGAAGAATGCATACACAAACTAGTTAAGCAATCCAAGCTTGTGATGTAAAAAATGCGTACCGTTTGGCATGGAATGACTCATATATGGAAGTTCCAAGATCATTTTAGGCGTGATAAGATCATAAGACCTAAAACAGCAAATTTCATTAATAAAAAAAATTCCGACCATTAGTTTACATCTTGATAATTTAATCCTAGTTTCCTCCGACCGAATCCGAAGATTTTCAAACCGCTGCCATTGTCCCCATTGCATTTTCGGGCATGGCCTTAGATGGATATATTTTCATGAAACAAGCCAAGGAATACGCTGGTGAAGTTTCCAATCTTGAATGAATCGCCCTGTAAAAAATACATATGTGACGCGCAAAATAGAAAGGCACCGAAGGATAAAATCCAGTTTTGTTCAGGACAGCCATTTTAAAGGTTAGGTCCCTTTCTATTTGCGCTTAGAATCGTCGACTTCACTTTCATAAAATGCGCATATTTCTGGGAGGGAACACTTTGGGGCATGGGATCGGTCTCATTCGATGCTCAGATGTTGTCCACATCAAAAAAAGAAAAAAATTGATTTTTTTACCCTTAGGTCCCTTTCTTTATACGCTGTCACATATGGGAAACAATTTTTTCAGATTAAATTATGCATTGCACGTATAAATACACTAGGTCACAAATAACAAAATTTTCTCTGTTATTTGTTTCTAGCATACTTTTTCCCATTGATTTTGACCTACTAAACACGAAAATGAGTTTTAAAAAATTTTCTGTCGATTGGTTTTCGAGATACAAATTTTTGAACTTTTTTTTTAAATTTTTGGAGGTACACTTACAATTTTGAGCATATCTTTCGTCTTCTTTGACCTATTTGAAAGAAAATAAGCCCTTACTTAACAAAATCTGACAACAAATGGCGGACTTATAATTTTTTTGGTAAAAGACCGACGATACGAATCGCTTAGGATTGCCGTTTCTACACGCGCCGTGTAACGAATTTTGTTTTCTCTGTGTAAGCTGTGCAAATAATGAAAATCAAAATATCGTGAAATAGCGGAATTTCGGTCTTTTACCAAAAAAATTATAAGTCCGCCATTTGTTGTCAGATTTTGTTAAGTAAGGGCTTATTTTCTTTGTAAAAATGCCAGCTATACGTAAAAAACCAAAATTGCTGTTAGCATCGTGTTTTATATTTTATATGAATTTTTATATGGTTTTTTCTGCCACATTTTTATTAAAAAAAACACCGTTTTTAACCTTTTTAAGCCGCCAACATCAAAACTACTTACCCGATTTTTTGAGAATGAGTTGTAGACGGCTCAATTTTCTTTAATTTGAGTAGTAGTAGGATCAAATAGGTCAAAGAAGACGAAAGATATGCTCAAAATTGTAAGTGTACCTCCAAAAATTTAAAAAAAAGTTCAAAAATTTGTATCTCGAAAACCAATCGACAGAAAAATTTTTAAAACTCATTTTCGTGTTTAGTAGGTCAAAATCAATGAGAAAAATTATGCTAGAACCAAATAACAAAACGACTGTTGGCTAGTGATATTTGTCTGGGTATAGCAGAAATGAGAAAAAAAACTGCTCGTGAATTTCTTTAGTAATTTTTTCAATACCAACCGATCGTTTGGATGGACTTTCAGACTGACCTGGCTGGGGCTTCTTAGTATTTTAGGATGATCAATATTATGTTATCGATCAATTTATTTTTATACTCACTTTCCTATAAAGAGGAAATTTACAGGCATGACGAGTTTTTCTAAGAAAGCACTTATATAGAAGTAATAATAATTGCACGACGATTTGCTGTGTGTTCTTAAACGCTACTTTTAAAGTTTAGTTTTATTTAAAAAGTTCCTAATACTTAAAGGGCAGTATGGTAATCAACCCATCGTGGTATATTCGAAACTGGCCCTCCATCTTCATAAAGTAATTCGTCTTGTTTGTAGTATGGAACATTTTGCTTGCGTTTCACTACAATCTTGCTCTGTGATTCATCGTTGACAAACTCAAATGATGCCTGGGCAATACAGTTCGCCTTCATCCAGGGTTCGTACAAAATAAAAATATTACATTCTTGAGAGTTATTGGTGTCATCGATAAGATCCGCGCTTATATCGTACAGATATATACATTTTCGTGAGGCCCTATTCAGTTTGTGCAGGATAAATCGTGGACCGCCATAGGCTTCCAAAGTCACTAGTGCCATATCGAGAACATGTTCAGCCTTTTCTAAATAATCTCCATCGAGTTCGACTCGCGAAACATATTCCTATAGAAGATATATTCAGTGTTATATTGACCCAGTTGATTGCATGTAATGCGGAAAGAATATTTTACCGGCCAGCGTACGCCGTCGATGGTGGAATATATATTATAGTTGTCAGACATTGTATTATTCGAATATAAATTCAAGACGATGTGTGGGTTTGTAAATTCCGCAAAAGACTGCTTTGCTACGATGTTGTGTTGAATATATAAACCTAAATATAAATAACATCAACTTGAGGATAAAAATATAACAGAAAAGTTGTGGTTTAAAAAAGTTTTTTTTCTGAAATACGCTGCCAGACACAAATTGTTCTTAGTCATCCACTGTTATGATGTAAATCTAGGGGGAATGTGAGAAAAGGGAATGTATTGAACGGAGCAATACAAATTAAACAGAAAAAGTGATAACATGTATAGACGACATTAAATTAACCCTCCACAATTATCATATTTATGACCGCTTGACTATTACGTTTTGATTGGGCTCCTTGAGTTTATGACCCAGTCTGACCATAACAATTAAACAGTTTAACAAAAAACAATGAAGACAAGATGAAGACCTGGGAATGATAATATTTTTCTTTTAGATCTTGCTGAGTACAACAATTTTCCCAAACACCTCCAAAATCTGGAGTTACGCGTAAAAACCCGGTTTTTCGGACCTTATGCGCTCATGTGCCAGTAACTTGGTTAAATATCAAACAATTTTTCGGCTGATTTGGAAAGAAGAAACGGCTGCCTTTCGAATGGTGTATACACTTTTAAAATCAGACTGAAAAAATATGTGTACATTAGGGCGTACCTCAAAAAAAAAAAGTTCGCCGTACACCTTCGAATATGAAGTATTATTGAAGTATATAACTTCTGCATTTATAAACGGATTTTAAAGTGTGATACATCGTCAATTTGGCCAATTACAGGCTAATTTTTTTGTCTTTGAAGTCATTGAGCTCAAGCACCCCCTTCTGGTACTTACCCATCATATCTCAGTTGCTACTACCCTAATGTACCACTCTAATATCAGAAAATTAAAGCTCGCGCGGGGTGCTTGAGCTCAATGACTTCAAAGACAAAAAAATCAGCCTCGTCGAGACAAAAACATCGATGTGTCACACTTTAAAATCCGTTTATAAATGCAGAAGTTATATAAAAAAAATGTAAAAGCGCGACCCCTACGTTCGGCATAAAAAAAAAACAAAAATTTTTTTGAAACTACCTTTCAATAATACTTCATATTCGAAGGTGTACGGCGAACTTTTTTTTTTTTACTTGTAACCTGGTACGCTCTAGTGTACATTTCCTGTAAACTTATTTTTTTAAAAATTCTTCTAAATTTTTAACTTTGGATGCGTTTTTACACAGAATTTTCTAAAAAGAACAGAACAATTTTTGAACTGAATGATAAGAAGCGTGTTCTTACAAATACAATTCGGTATTATTTTTAAAAATCCTTTAGAAACTGATTGAGTTATTCAACTTTTCTTAAAACAACATTTTTTGGAAAAATACAAGTACGAGGGCGACCGCAAAACTAACTGGCCTGGCACATTTTCTGTTTTACTAGCAACTTTTGTTTTTTTTTGTTTTTTAAAAGCAATCTTTTATAAGCCATCTGTCAAAATTTCCGAAATATTTAATGATTATTTCCTTTGTTGCAGGTGATTGAAGTAAACAAGTTTTATAATGTTTGAAAAATGGAAAATAAAGAGTTTCGTGCTTTTATATGAAAGGTTATATGCCATAATTAATCAAAGAGGAATTGGATTCTATTCATGGTGATAATGCACCATCTTACTCCACCGTGAAATCCTGGGTTCAATAATTTAAAATGGGTCTTTCAAGTACGGAAGATGAACAACGCTCTGGAAGACCAAAAACTGATACTACTATTGAAAACATTAGAAAAATATTTAATGAAGTGACTAAAGATAGACGAATAAAGCTCAGAGAAATTGCTGATATTGTTAAAATACACGAAAAACAAGTTTGGAGTATTTTACGTGATGAACTCCACATGAAAAAGCTATGCGCGAGATGGGTGCCGCGTTTGTTGACTTTGCCCCAAAAAATCGTCCGTTGGACCAATTCCGAGGAGCTTTTAGCGATTTATCAGCGTAATCCAATAGAGTTCTTGCGCCGATTCATAACTGTTGATGAAACATGGATCCATCACTACATCTCAGAATGCAAAGAACAGTCAAAACAATGGATAGAAGCTGGTAAAAGTGGTCCTAAAAAGGCGAAAACTGTTAAGTCGGCAGGGAAAGTAATGGCCACAGTATTTTGGGATGCAAGGGGTATAATATTTATTGATTATCTTGAGAAAGGAAAAACTATAAATAGTGAATATTATTGTGCATTATTGGATCGGTTGAGTGAAGAAATCAAGATAAAACGACCGCATTTAAAAAAAAAAAGTTCTTTTTCATCAAGATAATGCTCCTTCACACACTGCATTTTTAACTCAACAAAAACTGGCCGAATAACGATTTGAAATTGCTCCGCATCCACCATATAGTCCAGATTTAGCTTCTTCTGATTATTCCTTGTTTCCAAATTTGAAAAAAATTCTCGGTGGCAAAAAATGTTTGTCCAATAGCGAGGTTATTGCTGAAACTGAGGCATATTTTGAAGGTCTTGAAAAATCTTATTTTTCGGATGGAATTAAAAAACTTGAAAAACGTTTGATGAAGTCTATTGAGTTGGAAGGAGATTATGTTAAAAAATAAATAATAATAATTCCAAAAAAACGGTTTTTTTTTATGTTAGGCCAGTTACTTTTGCGGTCGCCCTCGTATTGGCAATGCTACTGAGAAATGTTTGTTTGTGCTGCTTTCTTTTTTATTGAACATCATCAGTATCCCGTTTAAGTGACCAGCAATATTCGAAAATCATTTTTATTTTATCTTTTCCTTGAAAACGTTTTTCCATTGTAATTATTTCTTGATGAAAGCGTTCGCCTTGTTCATCACTGAACTAGCCCAGGTTTTCTGGAAAGAAGTCTAGATGTGAATGGAGGAAATGAATTTTTATTGACATATTGCAGCCCATTTCACCATAAGCACTCAAAAATTCATCAACAATCGTGACATAGTTGTCGCTTCAGAAATTACCAAGAAAGTTATCAACGGAACTGAGCTTGTTGATAAAATTCTCACCTCTCATAACTTTAAGAATTTGAGGTCCAATGAATATACCTGAAATTCATCAGAACTAATAAATGCGATAACAAATATTAGATCTGTGAAGAAATTAATACCTTATTTAATTTTGGCTTCGCTTAATTTTGGGATCACCGCTCTAAGATAGCAAAAAGCTTCACCGGTTACATCAAGTTTTTTTTTACAAATTGGTTCATGTATCCTAACTTTAGATGCAGTGGTGGCAGAACAGCCTTGTCATTCTAAAACATCGAAAAATTAGAGAAGATTTAACAACGAAAAATCGAAGACAATCTAATCATGTCCTCCGTCTGTCTGTCTATGGAAAGCAAACTAAACTTACTAAATTCCCTCAACATCAAATCATTGACCGGTCTTTGCGGTACATCACTTACTCATAATATTGCCATCTGTTACAATAGCCGTATTATTTTAAGGTAAAAAGCTTATTTGCCTAGTTTGTTTGCAATATGATAAGCTGCCAACATTGAATTCACCAATACAAATTGGCCGATGAGACCTCTTCTTGTTTGATTATATTTTTGTTGACATAATACAAAACGAATATTTTTATTTAAAAGGGTGTGTCATGTTTGATTTTTTGTTAAACAAAATAAGTCTTTTATTCGTTTGTTTAGCGAATTAAGGCCAACTTTCGTGCTTACTGAGTAACTTCCATACAAATTCTAGTTAAGTAAAAATAAATGATTGATTGATTTTTTTACACGGATTTGGTTTAATATCTCTGGACAAACATTATATCCCTTGTATACCGGTTTAACGCCAGAATCGAACTGCTACGAGGGTTGCTATTTATAATTCGCGTCCTGATAATACTAGTGTTTCCAGATGAAAACTGCAAATTCCGTTGGAAACTTTGATATTTTTTTAGAATAACTTCACTCAGAACGTTTTGTCATTTAAGGGTAAATTGTTTTGTTTACAGTGTGTCTTGGTCAAAAAATGGAATTATCCCGTGATTTTTTTTACGATTTTCGGCGTGGGTTATCAAGACAAGAGTGTTTAAATCAACTTGTTTCGACTTTTAGCAATGAAGCACCATCAAAAACCACTGTTGATCGCTGGCACCAAGAGTTCAGTCTCGGACGCCGTTCGCTTCAGAATGAGTTTCGTGAAGGACGTCCAACTTCGGTCACTTTGCCAGAAACCATCGATGATGTGCGTGAACTGATTAAGCAAGACCAACATGTGACATACCGTGAGATTAAGGCATCTTTGGGCATTAGTATGACAAACATAAAAAAGATATTGCATGTTGATTTAGCAGTGAAAACAATTTGTTCTCGTTGGATCCCACATAATTTGACGAATGTTCATAAAAAAGCTCGTATGAATTAGTGCAAAGAGACGTTGAAAAAGTATAACTGCGGTAACTCAAAGGCAGTAACATTGTCACAGGTGACGAATCATGGATCTATGCATATGAATTCAAAACAAAACAGCAATCGACCGTGTGGGTCTTTCAAGACGAGCCAAATCCAACAAAAGCTGTTCGTGGAAGAAGTACATGGAAGCAAAAGATTGCTTTTTTCGGTATATCCGGCCATGTTGCCACAGTGCCTTTAGTGAAACGTAGAATGGTAAATTCTGAGTGGTATACAACCATCTGTTTGCCAACAGTGTTCGAAGAATTGAGGAAAGATAATTAGAGAAGACGGATAATTTTGCATCACGACACATCAACTGAAACGATGAGCTATTAGAACACTCAAGATGTCGAATTAATGGGCCATCCACCGTACAGCCCAGATTTGGCACCCAATAACTTCTTCTTATTTCCTAGCATCAAGGAAAAAATGCTTGGTCAACGTTTTTCATCGCCCGAAGCAGCTGTTGAAGCATTCAAAAATCATGTTTTGGAGGTGTCTCAATCGGAGTGGAAAAATTGCTTCGAGAATTGGTTTGTGCGCATGCAAAAGTGTATTGATCTTAAGGGGGAGAATATTTTGAAAAACAATAAAACCATTTCCAATGATAAATTATTGTGTTTTTATTGCCGGACCCGAAATATAAATAGCAGCCCTCGTAATGTACTTCATTTTATTAAGAAGCTTTTATATGGCTTAGAGGTTATTCTTTTATTCGTAAAGAATGAGTCATTTACGCCGTGGGAACCCCGCCACTGGCGAATCTAAGAAATTCTCACCCGGATTTGAGCTTATTCTGCGATAGTCATGCAGGCTAACGCACTACGGCGGCCGACATGTTTTCACACGTTTGTGGATTTTCATCCACAAGGTTATATCTCCTTTCACACATTGCACTTGTACTGAAAGTTTAACTCTTTTGGGTATGCGAACGCAAAACAAATACAAAAAACCTAATAGCTATAAATTTGTCTACAAAGTTTTGGAGTTTATTTCTATTGATTTTATTTGCGACATTTGCTATTGTTTTCTGCTAACAGGCAATTTGAACATTTCCAGTAATTTCTGGTAGAACAATTAATTGTAGCATTTATTCGCACTGTGTAAGCCTCAGATGTGTTTAAACAATTGGTTGGTTGTTAAGCAGTAAGACTGGACTAAAAACATAGAATAATAATATATAGCAATTTAAATCGGCGACTCGATATTTTGTCGACTTTGTACCTTCTGTGCTTCAAAAGCCTTATGGATAAGCGGCTGTTAAATCAACTTGCACATACCAAAACTAAAGAAATCTAATGTTAATCAGGGCAGACCATATAATGCCCTACAAAAGCAGAAAATCCAACTGAAGGAATGGTAAAGTAGCCGATATTAATGGTCACAGTCCAGTTGGGAATATACCATATCACAACAGTATATAAGTACATACGATGCAAAATTTTGGCATTTTATACACATAAAAATATATTGCACATTGTTGTCAATTTATTATTTTAAAAACACAATTCACAACGCTAATACTCAGGGAAAACACCGACATTTTCAATCACATAATTATTTATATGCAAAAAAAAAACAGAAAAAATCTCATTGAATTGGCAACGAAAATCTACATACGAACAATTGAGCATAACTCCCATTATGAAACGGGAGCGGTTATTGTCTAATTTTATTAATAAAATATTTGAATTGCATTCAGAAAAGCAGATTTATGGTTATCTTTTGTAATATTAACATGTTCGTTAAATTTTTGTGCTTACAAATGTCTGGATGTTTCCTGGATAAAAACTTTATTCGTAGATATCTGCTAAACTAAGCTTCTAATCAACAAGAGAGACTTAATTCGTGATCACTAGTTTCCTGGGTCAAAACAGTTGGAATTTCTTATAAAACCTCAAATCGTCGAAATCTGCTAAACTAAGCGTCTAATCGACAAAAGATAATTAATATGTGACCACCAGCTTACTGGGCCAAAATAGTTGGAATTTCATATAAAAATTTAAATCGTCGATATTTACTTAACTAAGCGTCTAATCGACAAAGAGCGTTAATTCGTGATCACTAGTTGGGCCAGAATAGTTGGAGGTTCATATGAAAACTTAAATCGTCGATATCTGCTAAACTAAGCGTCTAATCGACAAAAGAGCCTTAATTCGTGATCATTAGATTCCTGGGCCAAAATAGTTAAAATTTTAGATGAAAACTTAAATCGTCGATATCTGCTAATTCCTGGGCCAAAATAGTTGGAATTTTATATGAAAACTTATATGAAAACGTCGATATCTGCTAAACTAAGCGTCTAATCGACAAAAGAGCCTTAATTCGTTATCATAAGATTCCTTGGCCAAAATAGTGGAAATTTCATATTTGAATTTTAATCGTCGATATCTGCTGAACTAAGCGTCTCATCGACAAAAGAGCCTTGATTCGTGATCACTAGTTTCCTGGGCCAAAATAGTTGGAATTTCATATGAAAACTTAAATTAAAAATAATATACAAAAGAGCCTTAATTCGTGATCACTAGTTTCCTGGGCCAAAGTAGTTTGAATTCTATATGAAAACTTAAATGATCCATATCTGCTAAACTAAGCGTCTAAGCGACACTAGAGCCTTAATTCGTTTTCATAAAAGAGATAAATCGTCTAAACTTACCGCTTAATGTGTTGAGATAGCCGCCTTATAATTGTTATTTTAGACCGGCTTCTCAGTGATGGTATCTGAAAAAAGTAAAAGAGATTGAAATAAGTTATCTTTAGGTAGACCACATGCGACAACAGAGTTTCTCTACTTTTTTTCGCCTGTTAACTTTTTTGGCCACCACTATCAAGCCAGTAAACCCGAGTTCATCTTGCAGTTTTTTTAGCGTCGAGTTTTCCACCTCATAAATGCCCGATCTACTCTTAAACAGTAGACCCCGGTCAGTAAGTGCAAGAATAAAATGGTGCGTGAATTATCGAAATGTGCGTTCGGTGGGAAATGTTTTTCGTGCGCTTAGAACTTTTTATTGTAGACTTATTTCTGGCTTAACGCCAACATCAGCACACAAAATTGCCGCGTTTGGACTGAAGAGCAACCAGAAGAGGTTCAAGGGGTGCCATTTTACCCAGGGTAAAATTACCCTTGGTGCGGTTATTGGCCATATTTTTTCAAAAATGATGATATATGGAACATAACCGTGAATGGTGCTCACTATCGCGCCATGACAACGGATTTTTTGCTACCTGAATTTGAAGCCCGTAAGCTTGACGACATTTGGTTTCAACAGGACGGTGCCACTTGCCATACAGGTCATTTCGAAGAGCAGTTAGTTTCTCGTTTTAAACCGGTGAGTTGGTCGCCTAGATCGTGTGTTTTTTAGTCTTTTTTCTTTGGGGCTACGTAAAGTCCAAAGTAACAACAATCCAGCTATGATTCAGATTTCGGAAGCCAACATTACGCGTGTCATTAAAACCATACCGGTCGCAATGTTCGAACGAGTCATCTACTTATAAAATTGGACACTTAGAATGAACACCCTGAGGCGTAGTTACGGCCAACATTTAAAGGAAATTATATTCAAAGGAATAAATGTCCTTTCGAATGATGAAGATTCCACACTTGATTAGCATTTTGCATTTTTATACCCGCACCACATAGTGGTATGGGGTATAATGGCTTAGTGCTTGCGTTTGTAACACATCGAAGGAATCGAGTTAGAATACCGGGACCAGAGAGAAAGTTTCTCAGAATTACATTTTGATTCGATCTAGCCATGTCTGTCTGGCTGGCTGGGCGGCTGGCTGGCTGGATGTAAAGATGTCCATCTATTCTTGTAATCAAAGTACAGGTCGCATTTATGCACCGATCTTGATGAAACTTGGCATGTGGTAATATATTGGGACAAGGACGGACGCTATTGAATTTGGTCCAAATCAGTCCAATTTTTGATAGACCCCCCATACAAAGGAACTCCCGGATTTGGTCCAAATCCAGTTGATGTCGCGTGTATTGGTCAACAAATTAAAAAAATATGCCATTCAATGTAGAACTGACCACAAAATGTAAAAAAAATAGTTGGACCCGCCTCTCGGACCTACGGGGCCTTCAGAACACAAAAAATGGACCCATGATTTTAAATATAAGTGTGACCCCTTAAATGAAAGGAAATTATCTTACAATTTTAAATACAGAAAAAAATTCGACCTGTTTGGGCCCCAGGGTCCATTAGGAGGGTCCAAAAGTTTCGGTTTACCCGGATTTTAGTGTGACCCCTCAAATGACAGGGAATTGCCTCAGGACTTTAAATATGTCAAGCCAAATGATTTATCTCGTCCGTGGGAGGGCACAGGGTCCGAAAACAAGGTATGAAAATGTGGACCAACTATAATTGTTATACCCTCACCACATAGTGGTATGGGGTATAAAGGCTTAGTGCTTGCGTGATAGATACAGATAGAAATAGCGACGAGTGCTTTCGATTAACAGGAGACTTAATCACATTTATAGTGGTGCGGGTATCATAGAGTCGGCCACGCCCGACTATAGCACTTACTTGTTTTATTTTGAAAAAATACCTCTGGCTTGATTGATAGCCTGATATAATTCTTTCCCTATGACATCACTAGTATAACTTTAAGCATGAGAGAGACGCCCACCGAATTCGAAGGATTGTCACCTATATTTTATTTTTATCTTTACCTAGAAACCTGAAATTGTGCACGCTGATGACTTATGCTCATAAACTGTTTGGACAAAATCGACACATGGGGGAAAAAGGTTCCTTTAAAGGGACTAAAGGTTAATCGGTAAAAAGGAACAGTTTTTTGTGCGAATTTGGTTATCAGATTATAATTTTTTGTGGACGGGCAATGGTTTAAATGGGTTTTGTTAGTTAGAACGCTAGTTTCTGGATTTTTCGGCTCATGTGTCCTAAAACGGTCCCTCATGGCAAAAATGGGCAATTAATAGTCAATATAAACGTATGGACGATACCGAAATTAAAGCAAATTTTGCTTCCAGTCAAAATAAAAAGTAATTTTAAAGTTTAATCTATGATAAGGAAAGAACGCATAGACCGAAAGAGAAATAAAACCAAACTATTTTTTGTGTGCTTTAATAGCATAAGGACTGTGAAGGGTATATAGATTCTGCCTGGCCGAACGTAACGACTTTTTTCCTTGTTTTTTCTCATAAGCTTTCATACCTGTCTGGAGGTCCACAGCCTACATTTTATTAGAACTCGAAATAGTAAAAGCCCTTAATCAAACATTGGCATACTATTTGGCGTCTACAATTGAATGTGAATATAAATACAATCGAACACAATCAAAAATCTATGAAGGATTGGTTGCTAGTAAATCACACGTGCTGCTCCACATATTTATTTTACTATCAACATTTACATTTTATTTTTAATTTTCTACTTCAGTGATACAATATCATTGAGATAATTTACATTTTGTGTTGTGTCTTGATTTTGCAGTACCTACGTCATCGTAGAAGTACGAGTATATGTGTACATATACTTATAAGCAATATATCATCGAAGAGGTAAAGTATACTCGTATATATTTATATTCTTAATGTGTACAAACTCGTAAGTTAAATATACAATCTGTTATATAACTCACATACATCCTTCCTTATCTATTGTATGTGTATTAAAGTGGGTCGCGGTAAAAAATCTGCACTCTTTTGCTTACACTACTCTAAAGCTAAATCTGTGGTTTGAGTCCAAAGCTGCTGAAATAAATTTTCAAAATATATTGATTTGTTAATCGATTTTATGTTAAGTCCGACGACAGTGCCGATAATATGCAACCCTCCACGCATGTATGTATTTAATGTTCTCATAACTTCTATTCGGAGTTTTACTAACTCTTATTAAAAATGGGACTTACGAGGGCGGTTCGGAAAGTTCTTAGCCTATCAATGAAAGAGAATAGTTAGTTTTTCAAAAATATTTTTATTTTTCAATATAATCTCCTGAAACTTCAATACAGTCCATCGCTTATCTAGCAATTCTATCCCTTGATTAAACTAGTTTTCCTCAAGGTCTTCAAAATAGTGGTTTACAACTGTAATTGCATCTTCATTTGAGGTAAAACGCTTGCCAGCAAGGATTTTTTAGATTTGGGAACAGGTAAAAGTCACTGGGAGCTAAATCAGGAGAATAAGGTGGGTGGTCAAGCAACTCGTACTTTAATTCGTTGATTTTAGCCATTGTTAAAACACTCTTGTGCGCTGGTGCGTTGTCTTGATGAAAATTATATTTTTGTGTTGTAAGCCAGGACGTTTTTCTCGAATTTGTACATTTAATTGATCTAAAAGGTTGCAATAGTACTCTGAATTTATTGATTTACCCTTTTGCAGATAGTCAATCAATAAAATACCTTTGTAGTCCCAAAAAACCGTTGACATAACCTTACCAGCCGATTGAATTGAGTTTGCCTTCTTTGGGGGCACTTCCTCCAGCTTCAGTCCATTGTTTGGATTGTTCTTTTGTCTCTGGAGTATAGTGGTGGATCCATGTCGTATAAACAGTAATGAAACGACGCTTAAAATTTATTTTATTTCGCCAAAAACGATCCAAACAAGCTTGAGAAATGTTCATTCTTATGCGTTTTTGGTCGACTGTTAACAAGTGCGGCACCACATCTTGCAGAGGCTTTTTCATCTGTAGTTCTTCATGCAAAATTAAATGGACTCGATCATTTGAGATGCCCATGATATTAGCTATTTCACGCACTTTTATTTGTCGATCATTTAATACCATATCATGCACTTTGGCTACAATTTCTGTTGTTGTTGCTGTTTTTGGACGTCCACTACGTGGTTCATCTTCAATGCTTGTACGACCACGTTTAAATTCAGCAACCCAATTTTTTACTGTTGCATATGAAGGAGCACTTTCACCTAACACATTCACCATATCATTATGAATTTCTTGTCCCGATAAACCTTTTTTATGTAAATATTTAATGACACCACGCATTTCTAATTTTTCCATTGTAAAAAAATCGCGTATGCGTCTTTTGTGAACACCTGTTTCTATATGAAAGAGTTGCCAGATCGAAACAAAATTTAAAATGTGTTCATAGAAGAGATTGAAGTTTCCAAAACACTTAATTTTTTTCTGTTTATACCGCGCTTTTTGTGCTAGGCTAAGAAGTTTCCGAACCACCCTCGTAAATCTGTAGGGACCTTAACGAATACATAACACGATATTATGCAATAACAGCAGGGTGGGTTTCGCAGCTGGTGCTACGACTTACTTGAGCACGATCAGATTTAAAGTGAGACTCGTAAAGCGGTTAGTCTCAAAACTGGGAAAGACCTTTGTTTAGGGCTGTAGAAAAACACCGAGAGATATAATCCAATTTCTTTAGGGTTTGTTAATAATCTGCTCTAATGCACTGTACTAAACAAGAACAAAATCAGAAGAGATCCTTGACTTGTGCAGAGGCATTTCGTTTGGGTATAATCAAAAACTTACTTTCAAAGTAGTGAGTCTTAAACGCAAACTTTAAGATATTTACGTGGAGAATTTTCGAGCAGCGATCGTCATTTAGTTCAGTTTGTAAAGCGAGTTCATGAAAACTTATCGTTATTGGACAAACCCACGTGAGTAAGTTCTCGTTTAGTGAGTTCAATCGAAAGCATTGCTGCTGTGGCTGAGAACGTACAATAGCATCCATCAACATCAAATTGTCAGCGTTCTCAGGAAGTGAACCTTTCTCACACTTCTTTGAGAAGAATTGTGCATAAAGACCTCGGTATGAAGGCTTAAAAAGTTCAAATAGTCCAAGAACTAAAGTTTCATAGCCATCCCATGCGTTTTCGCTTGGACTTAAGATTGTTCGGCAGGAGATGAATAATTTTACCGAAAAATCGTGTTTTCAGGTGAAGCTAATTTTCATCTCAGTGGCTATGTCAATAAGTAAAATTATCGCATATGGGTTTTAGAGAATGTTGAGAAGCCAATGAGTCACTGTTCGGAGTGGATTTCAGGCTAGCGTCATCATTAGGCCACATTTCTTCGTAAATGAGTAGGCAGTTACCGTCAAATTCAACTTTGGGCTGGAAGCATCATTGGGCCATTTTTCTTCGAAAATGAGCAAGAAACCGCCAACGCTGAACATTACCGCGCCATGCTCAACGAATTTTTGTTTAAAAAAATTCAAGAGAATGTCATGGACGACATTCAGTTTCAACAAGACGTGGCCACATCTTAAACTGCCAATGCAACCATAGATATTTTACGCACTGTTTTTGAAAGTAGAATAATCAGCCGAAATTGGGATGTCAATTGGCAGTCTAGGAGCTGTGATTTGAGCTCTTTAGATTAGTTTCTGTGGAGAGCCTATAAGGATAAATCTTACGCAAAGCATCCAGAAACAATTGAAGCACTGAAATATGAAATCGAAGTTCCCTTTGAAACAATCGAAAATGTGCTGAAAATGTGGGTTGATCGAATGAAGTACTGCCGACCAGTTTTGGTAGTCATATGAATGATATTGCGTTCCATTATTGAATGACAAAGATCAACCTTTTCTATAAAACCAGAAATTTAAAATAATAAATTATCAGACCTGTTTTTTAGAACCGATTTAAATTTAAAATTTGTCAAAAATGGCCCAATATGGACTTTGGTTGCATATCTTAATGTCCAACGACATAATCAGAGGGAGCGTCATAAAGTCCATTGCATTTTGACATTCTTAAAAGTGGAAAAATTTCATTAAACCGGTCTTACATTCCATTGTCCACTGATGCAGGGCAATCTCTTAAAGAGTTCTTACAGTGAAAAGTTCAAATATTTCTTAGATTGAAGTGATAGCAATACCGGGAAACTCTACAAGGCCCTTAAATATTACCCAAATATTACAAAATTCCCTGTAAAATTGACCATCGGGCCTTTGGCTAGGCTTTAAGTCTTTCAGTCCAAGACAGGTCAAATCTTCGGTTTCGGATTTTCTGTGATGAGCGCTATCGCCTGCTTAATAAAATGCATCAATTCGAGGAAAACTAAATTCTAAACCAACATTTATAAACAAACAAGTAAAAACGTCGTTTGGCCAGGCCTCCACCTTCCTTCCACAAGCTATAAAAGCGCAAAAAATAGTCAGTTTTGTGTCCTTTCGGGCCATGCTCCCATTCCTATACTCAACCAAACTGATTCTATATTTAAAGTAAAAGCTAAATTTGCTTTAAATTGAGAACCCATATGGAAAGTGACTATTGATCGACCATTTTGACCACACGGTACGTTTTTTTGGACGACATAAGCCAAAAATTACAGCAACTATTTCCTTTTTTGAAGCACTTGCGCCTTTTTACCATTGTCCGTGTACAAAAAATTATAATTTTTTAAGCAATTTTTAAAAAGTGCAACTTTTACCGAGGTACCTTTAGTTCCGTAAAGGGAAACTTTTTCCCCTTGGATTGATTTCGCCCAATTACAATCTAATACTCGTACAGCTAATGAACATAAGACATCATCTTGCAAAATTTTCGGATTATAGGTTGATTTGCTTGACCGCTTTTGTGCTTTTAACAAATACGAGGGCAGACAGGCATAGGCTTTTATGAAGATTAGGAATAAAGTACAAACACTTTATGGGGTCTCCGATCAACATTTTGTGGTGTTGCTACCGAATTGACAAATTTAATATAACATCCACTCTTGGGGAGAGGGTATAAAAATCAATAAAAACACTAAAAACAGTTGAATAACTTTGTCTACGGGTCTCAATAACTACACGAGGCAAAAGTATGGTTGGGGTGACAATATTCGAAAAGCATCATACTTTTGTTGTATATAACGCGTGATCCATTTCAAGGTTCCCTACTTTTTTAAAGAAAAAACAAAGAAAATTCAAATGAATAGGGAATGTTTATTATCATTTGTAAGAACATACGTTGGCAATTATTTTTTGAAGATTATGTCTATCAAAAGTTGACCGCGGCTACGTCTCAGATGGTCCATCCGTTGAGTCCCATTTTCGATGACTTGTTCGAGCATTTCGAATGGTAACTGGCGAATGACACGCGTGATGTTTTGCTCCAAGGCCTGAATCGAAGCGGGTTTGTACGCATAAACTTTAGACTTTACATATCCCCACAGGAAAAAGTCTAACGGTGTGATATCAAACGATCTTGGTGGCCAATCGACCGGCCCAAAACGAGAAATTATCTGTTCACCGAAGTGTTCTCTCAATAAATCCATTGATTGATGCGATGTGTGGGAAGTGGCGCCGTCTTGTTGAAACCAAATGTCGCCGAGATCTCGAGCTTCGATTTCAGGCATCAAATAGTCGGTTATTATGGCACGATAACGGTCGTAATGGACGGTTACGTTCTCACCGGACTCGTTTTTGAAGAAATATGGACCGATGATTCCACCGGCCCACAAACCACACCAAACCGTTGTTTTTTCTGGATGAAGTGGTAGCTTTTGAACCTCTTCTGGTTGACCTTCGTCCCAAATGCGGGAATTTTGGTTGTTTACATACCCATTGAGCCAGAAATGGACCTCATCGCTGAACAAAATTTGGCTCGAAAACGTCGGATCTTCTTGGAACTTTTCAAGAGCTCATAGAGCGAAGCGATGTCGCTTAAAAACGTCGGGCGGTTTCAGTTCTTGCACAAGCTGTAGTTTGTACGCTTTTAATTTAGGAACCCGAAGCAAATGCCGCCAAGTCGTTCCATACGTCAGTCGGAGTTGCTTCGAACGGCGCCGAATCGACTCTCTACGGTCTTGGTATACACTCTCAGCTACTGACCATAAGTTGAACGAAGTGCACGAAACACATTCCTCACAGAACGTGAATTTTCGTAATAAAGTTTAACGATTTGTAAACGTTGTTCATTCGTAAGTCTTTCCATGATGACATGCCAAACAATACTAAACAAAAATAATATGACAGCATGACACGACTCACACGTGATCTGTCAAAAAAAGGCTATTGAAAAAAGTATATTTACTTGGATCACCCATTACATACAAACGAAAGTGGAAAAACAAACCGAGAATTTGTCTGTGACTGAAGTTATGTTTTTGTATGATATTGCATAGAAGAAGCATTTCGTCCATCTTCTATAGTTCATCGTCTTTGGTGCGTAGCACCAGATGGGGTGTTTAAAACATCTGCCTTTTGAAGTCGGGTTTCGGTAAAATGAAGCTTTTTGTTACGCCTCTTTCAATAGGCAGTCGACCCGTCAGAAACTTTTGTACTTGCAGTTAAATGGCATTTCTCAACTAAGCTTCCTTTCATAGAGCGTGACTCAGTCTATGTTATGTGGTGGTAAACAAACGTATATTTATTGATGTTATGTGTAATATGCAAATTTCTCATTAAGGATGAGAAATAGATTTCAGTAACCTTAAAGTTATATAAACGTATACATACGTATAGATTCATCTTCGAAAATAATCATGTGGGTGGGTAGGTATGTATATATGTCATACATGTGCTAGAGATGTAAATAAATCAAAGTTTTCACTACTCGATACTCAAAGATACTATTGAATTCGGTACACGATAAATACTGGAAATTTTGCCGTTACAACAATTCAACTTTCATGAAAAAAGCCCTAAAGAAAATTTAATTTTACATAATTCAAACTTAATTAATTTCGACATACACATAATTGGTTTATTTGGAATATCAAATATTCCCTTTATTTATGGAACACAATTTTATTCATGTGGCCGCCTCGGCAAGCTATGTTGTATCGGGAGATCAATCTAAAGGTTTTTTTACAAAATAAAAAAAAAAACAAAATCTCAAATAAAGTGTGGAATATTTATAATGTGGAATATAATAAACGACATAAAGGACACTTTATGCCATTTATTATTAAATATAATTTCCTTCAACTGTTGGCACAACTACGCCTCATGGTGTCCAGTCTGAGGGTCCAATTTTGGATGAATCGTTCGAGCATTTCCACCGTTATGGCGTAAACGACACGCGCAATATTGGCTTCCAAAAGCTGAATTGTAGTTGGTTTGTTAGCACGCCCTTTGGACTTTACGTAGCCCCATAGAAAAAAGTCTAACGGGGTAATATCACACGATCTAGGCGACCAAATCACTGGCCAACACTGCTCTTCTAAATGACCTCTCAAAAGATCCTTTATTGGAGCAGCTGTATGGCAAATGACACCGTCCTGTTGAAACCAACTGTCGTCAAGATTACGGGCTTTAATTTTAGGTAGCAAAAAGACCTATATTATGACGCGGTAGCGGGCACTATTCGTGAGTTCCGACCACCATCATTTTTGCAAAAAGTATGGACCGAGTATTGCACCAGCCCATAAACTGCACCAAACCGTGGTATTCTCTGGGTATAATGACACCTCTAAAACCTCTTCTGGTTGCTCTTCAGCCCAAATGAGGTAATTTTGTTTAGTGACGTTGCCGTTGAGCCAGGAATGGGCCATATCATTTCCCTAATACAGTTGCACAATTCGGAGACGTTGTTGCGGTGTAAGTCTTTTCATGATGAAATGGCAAACAATACTGAAATGAAAAAAAAAACAAAGTTTAACACAACTCACGCGTAATCTGTGAAAAAACCATATTGAAAAACTACCTCTAGATTGATCACCCGTTAGAGCATCCAGTCGATCATATTTTTAAAGACCTTAGTAATGGATTCTGGTTCTATCTCACAAATGGCTAGCTCAATATTAGCATTAAGTGCCTGAAAAGTTAATGGATTGCTTGCATAAAATAGTTCCTTTACGGCACCCTACTCCGATTTTACACGTCGTGATGGCTGATAATCGACTTTGGATAGCTAAATATCGATTGTAACATGGTTGTGTGGCAAGTATTGCCAAACTGCTAAAACCAAACATCTCCAAAAATATGTCTTCAATCTCCGGCCACAAAAAAAAATGTTTTATAATTTTTCTGGAAAGACTAAAGTTTCGAGTAGTATTTTCCAGAGAAAAATCTGCCTATGATGCTACCGCTCCAAAGTCCGCACTAAATTGTGGCTTTCTGAGGATGAATTAGCCCATTGACAATCTCGTATGGGGTTTCCGGCAGATAAGACAGTTTGGGCCTAACATAGCCACCGAAACGAAAATGCGTTTCGCCAGAAAAGTAAATTTTTTCGAGCAAAATCGTTGTGTATTTCGAGTAAAACTTGGACTATTATAAAGACATTGGTTGCGTAGCCTCAACAATCTTAAAACTTTTAATCCGAGACCATATACAGGGTTTTCCAATAGGGATATAATAATTTCGTATCTTTATTTCCACGCACCCTCAAACATTTTTTAATGATCTTTCAGTGTCAAAACGTTAGTCGAGGTCAACATTTCCATCGTGCTAAAGTTTACTTGTGAGCAACGTTTGGAAATCTTTAAAAATTACTACCGAAATTTTGAGTGGTCGCAACTCTAAGAGCGCTTACTCCAATTTTCGGCGGTAATAATCGTCCCACCCCACAGGTTGTGCTCTAGTGGATACATTTGTATCCAAATTTTCACTTTTGATGTTCTGGTGCCAAAGAGACGCCGTACCGCTCAAAGCGACAATCGCAGCCGTAAGTGTATCTGTTCAAAATGAGCTAATTCTAACATTTCCACGTTGTTCTCTGAAATAGGGCATCTCTCAAATCACATTGTGGCGTATTTGGCGAAAAGATCTTGGCCTTCATTCATATAAAATGAAACAGACTCAGGAGCTTAAGTCACCTGAATATTTGAAACACCGAAACTTCTCTAAATGGGCTCTGGCAAAAATTTACGAAAATCCAGAAATTCATCGAAAAATCATCTTCAGCGATTAAGCTCATTTCTGGCAAAGTGGTTTTGTCAATAAATAAAATATGCGTTATTGGACAGCAACAAACATACATGTGCTTTAAGAGACGCAATTGCAGCCGCAGCAGTGTGGTGTGGTTTTTATGCCGGAGTTGTGATTGGGCCGTATTTTTTCGTCGATGAAAACAATCGTCATGTTACCATCAATGGAGAGCGCTATCGTGCCATGTTAGAATATTATTTTTGGCCAGTATTGGATGAGCTTGACATCGCCCATATCAGGTTTCAACAAGACGGTGCTTCTAGCCACACAGATCGCGTTACAATCGACTTACTAAAAGGCAAATTCGGTAAACGTGTTATTTCGAGATATGGTCCGGTCGAATGGCCACCTCGTTTATGTGATTTAAGGCCATTAGATTTCTTTTTATGAGGCCACATCAAGTCATTGGTCTATGCCAACAAGCCGCGAACTTAAGACGAGCTCAGAGATAACATCAAACGCGAATTTGCCAACTTTCCGGTCGAAATGTGTGCAAGAATGGTGAAAAATTGGCTCCAAAAAATGGATCGCTGTACACGGGCTCGTGGTGGTCATATGAACGAAATCATATTTCATCTTAAAATTTAACATTTGCACTTCACCTGGAATAAATTTTGAGCATTTTATCTATAATATTCTGTGTTTTATAAATACGAGGCCAATTCGGAAACTTGTTAGCCTAGCACAAAAAGCGCGGTATAAACAGAAAAAAGTTAAGTGTTTTGGAAACTTCCATCTCTGCTATGAACACATGTTAAATTTTGTTTCGATCTGGCAACTCCTTCATATAGAAACGGGTGTTCACAAAAGACGCATCCGCTATTTTTTTACAATGGAAAAATTAGAAATGCGTGGTGTCATGAAATATTTACATAAAAAAGGTTTATCGGGACAAGAAATTCATAATGATATGGTGAATGTGTTAGGTGAAAGTGCTCCTTCATATGCAACAGCAAAAAATTGGGTTGCTGAATTTAAACGTGGTCGTACAAGCATTGAAGATGATCCACGTAACAGCAACAACAACAGAAATTGTAGCCAAAGTGCATGATATGGTATTAAATGATCGACGAATAAAAGTGCGTGAAATAGCTAATATCATGGGCATCTCAAATGATCGAGTCCATTTAATTTTGCATGAAGAACTACAGATGAAAAAGCTTTCTGCAAGATGGGTGCCGGACTTGGTAACAGTCGACCAAAAACGCATAAGAATGAACATTTCTCAAGCTTGTTTGGATCGTTTTCAGCGAAATAATATTGATTTTAAGCGTCGTTTCATAACTGTTGATGAGACATGGATCCACCACTATACTCCAGAGACAAAAGAACAATCCAAACAATGGACTGAAGCTGGAGGAAGTGCCCCAAGGAGGCAAAAACAATTCAATCGGCTGGTAAGGTTATGGCAACGGTTTTTTTGGGACTTTAAAGGTATTTTATTGATTGACTATCTACAAAAGGGTAAAACAAAAAATGCAGAGTACTATTGCAACCTTTTATATCAATTAAATGTACAAATTCGAGAAAGACGTCCTGGCTTACAACACAAAAAAATAATTTTTCATCAAGACAACGCACCAGTGCACAAAAGTGTTTTAACAATGGCTAAAATCAACGAATTAAAGTACGAGTTGCTTGACCACCCACCTTATTCTCCTGATTTAGCTCCCAGTGACTTTTACCTGTTCCCAAATCTAAAAAAAATCCTTGCTGGCAAGCGTTTTACCTCAAATGAAGATGCAGTAACAGTTGAAAACCACTATTTTGAAGACCTTGAGGAAAACTATTTTAATCAAGGGATAGAATTGCTAGATTAGCGTTGGACTAAGTGTATTGAAGTTTCAGGAGATTATATTGAAAAATAAAAATATTTTTGAAAAACTAACTATTCTCTTTCATTGATAGGCTAAGAACTTTCCGAACCGCCCTCGTATGTATATACAATAGTACAATAGGAGACATATTCCAGAAATTAGTGTACACGTCCTTTGTGTGTAATGTATGTCAGTCATTTACGAACGTAAATCGCGGCTAACAAATGGCCAATGTTCTCATCCGAATTTGAACTTACTCGTATGTTGCTGCTGTGATAACCGTGTACTAATCCTATTACACCACGACCGTATCGAGTACTCGATATCAATATACTCAACACTTTTACAACACCGATAAGTACACACATATCTACACATCCATATTTTAGTGTCTGTGTTTTTGGGCGACCGTAAAAATATGACAGCTCGAACGCATATTACAATGAATAATAACAGAAAAGGACCTTAAAAATCAAACGTTAAAAGGTCATATATTAAAATTGATTGCTTAGCAAAAATCAAGAAGTCTATGGTTATTATCTCACAGTGGGACAAAAGATTTCTGAGATTCGGATGTAAAATTGTTAAATAGTTTTTCAGGTCTAAAATTAAGTAAAACGAGTAAGAGTCTAAAGTTGGGAAAGATGATACGCTCCTCAAACGGCTTACACTTACTCTTAGTATTCGACATAAAGTATAATTCGAAAGCAATTTCTATCCTTTGTATGAGAGATATATCGAAGATTAAGTACAATACTGTCGCAAATCACAAATGATACAAACCAAATGTCAATAAAGTTTAGTAAACTTTTCCGCTTTTCTAACGGTTAGATCCCAATAAGGGTACCCAATGAGTGCTATACGAAACCATGAAGCGATCTGGTAAAACTTTAGCGATTTGTGTACTGTGAGTGCACTAATGCCGCGCATTAACTATTATTAGAATCAGATAAAATGCTCTGGTCTTAAATCGATTGGACTACAAAAGAGAAGAACATCAACATTTAGGCTGTATTAAAATATGAACCGGTCTTGTCGATTTTTAATAAGGTTTCTCCTGAACGATAGAAATAAAATTGTATTAAATCCTTAAAATTGGTTTGGTTAAGCCCAAAATCGGGAGGAACATTTGTTTGAAGGCTACTTGAAGATTTAGACCGATATGGTCTGCAAAATGACGCCACGATGATATTTCGTTGAAATCTGGCAAACTTGCCGCTGTTAGATTGATTAGACTCATAAGGAGGTACATTTGTAAAAGGCTCTATCTGAGCTTGGATTGAACGAAATAAGGTTAAAAAAACAAAATAGAGTGTAGTGTTTTATAGAGATCATCTCGTAATTCCGACCTAGAATTTAATATAATAAATATATAAAGAGACGAACATGTTTAAATCGACCCTGAAAATAATTCTAAGTCTATCGGTATAATTTAAATACGATTAGCTGGAATCATATATGACTGTTGGTGACATTGTGGTTAAATATGTATATGTGACGCGCAAAATAGAAAGGGACCTACGGTTAAAAACCAGTTTTGTTCAGGAGAGTCATTTCAAAGATTAGGTCCCTTTCTACTTGTGCTTAGAATCGTCGACTTCACTTTCTTAAAACGCGCATATCTCTGGGAGGGAACACTTTTGGGGCATGGAATCGGTCTCATTCGATGCTCAGATGTTGTCCACATCAAAAAAAAAATGAAAATTGATTTTTTTGCCCTTAGGTCCCTTTCTCTATGCGCTGTCACATATGTAAACATAATGAAATGAAGGATACTCTTTTATCATATTTTTTCAAGACGTACTCAGATCTCCCCTCACATTCATACTTCGCATAATGAGAGAGAGAGTGTTAAATGGAATAAGAATTTGATGCAGGTTAAAAAAGGGGAGACACAACTTTAAAGCGAAACGTTCCGCCCCTCCACGTACAAAAAAAGTATGTTTGGGATAACAATATTCGAGGAGCATCATACTATTGTTGGGTATATGGTTGTGGTACAACAATATTATGATCCTCACAACAGTGGTTTGTTTTAAATACAACCATACTATGATCCTCACAACCATATAATGATCTTCACAACACTAGTATGATTCACACATATCCAAACTATGACTCCCACAACCATATTATGATCCTCACAACCATAGTATGTTGCACATACAACTATAGTATGATCCTCATATCCATTGTATGATTAACACGCAACTATGTTATGATCCTTACAACCATTGTATGATCACACACAATTTTACTATGATCCCCAAAATTAATTATTAAAATTGGGTTAAGTTGTCAAAAATAGAATTGAATTATCAAAATTATTTAAAATTATATCAAATTCAAATGAGTAGTTATCATTTTATTGTATAAGTATAACCCAAAAAGATACCTTTTGTCACATCAACCAAATTTATATTGTTGCTGTAGCCATATTTTCATTTTTAAATTTAGCAATAATACTATTGTTACAGTTCAACAATATTAATATTGCTGCAATCATACTTTTGTCAAAATAAAATTTAATAAACATAACTAAAAACATATTATTATTGCCGTATTTATATAGTAACCATAGTTTTTCTCTGCTTGTTAAAACTGTAATATTAAAAAAATGTTGTCACCACGAACAAAAACATGTTGACAAATTAAGTTTGACGAGGCTGAAAACTGGGTCAAGGGGAGTGGCACCGGACGCTTTTCAATCAGAGCTTTTCAACCTATTAATACTAACATCATAAATACCAACTACTATCGTCATATCGGTATTACTTCATAGGATATCGCATTAAAGAATATATGTCGATTTTATCATGTTTAAAATTGTGTAACGTTCGGTCCATTACTTTGGCAGTAAATGCAATTTTTTAAAAGGGGCGTGACATCGCCCTGTATTCTACCACATGTGATTCGATTCGTCTAAAAATCCTATTTTCCAATTACCCTCGTCAAAGATTTTAGAGAATTGTTTGAATATTTTGTATTATTGTGGCAGGCTCTACACGCAGGAAAAAAGTATGGTTGTGATGACAATATTCAAAGAGGATAATACTATTGTTGGGTATATGGTTGTGCTACATCAATATTATGGTCCTCACAACAATAGTATGATTCAAATACAACCATACTATGGTCCTCACAACATTAGTATGATTCAAATACAACCATACTATGGTCCTCACAACAAAAGTATGATTCACACATAACCATACTATGATCCCCCCAACCATAGTATGATTCACACTTAACCATACTATGATTTCCACAACCATAGTATGATCCTCACAACCATAGTATGTTTCATATACAACCATAGTATGGTCCTCACAACCATAGTATGATTCATATTCAAATGAAGAAAAATTTCAATCATACAGTATGATTGCCGTAATCATATCATTGTTAACATACAACGCAAAACACAATACTTTTGTCGCACTAACCATATGTATATTGTTACTATAACCATATTTTCATTTTTAAATTTGGCAATAATACTATTGTTATATTTCAAACAATATTAATATTGCAGCAGAATTTATTTTTGGCAATAGTATAATTTACTATTGCCAAAAATAAATTCAGTTAACAATGCTATGGTTGCGACGAACATACTTTTGTTGTGAAGAACATATTATTATTGCCGTGACCATGTAGTAACCATGTTTTTTCTCTGCGTGTAGTCACCATTAACTTTTTGTCTGTTCAACCAACCATTTGGCGTATTGGTGCTTGAAACGGTCAGTAGGCTTCACCCCTTGAGTCAGTTGAACCTTATAAGCGTGTAAATTCAAATCTTTATTCAAAATTGACATCTGAGATGTTCAGTTGTTGGACACGATGACGTGTCGAGGTTGGCTGGCCTTCTGCCATACTAGAGCAAAAAAAATCAAGATATTTCACAGAACAAACTTGGCGAGTATGCATGTGTTTTCAAATATCCTACAGAAACGGTTTGCTAAAATTTGCCCAAAAAAATCCCAAAGTGCACGAAATGCATTTTGATCGCCCATTGAACGCCCATTTACGTAAAAGGCTTCAACAGCCTTAAATTGCTCTACACACTTTAATTTGTCCAATACTGAAACAAAGAAATGTCAAATTAAGTTGGGCCCAAATCTTGACGTTAAGGTCCGACTCACTATTAACATCGTGTATTATGTAAGGACCAGTCTTTAGTTCATGAAATATTGTCTTTATAATTTCAGGGTTGTGCGGGTGTTGCCACGCACCTTCTTTATTTGTCAAGGGGGCGTGTCACATCCTAATTTTTCTTCACAATGTATTCTCCATCGATATGTGTTCAAAATATCATCGTCATATTTCTTTTACTTTATAAGATTTTTTCTTTTTTAGTTCAACGTTGTGTGGGCGATGCCACACCCCTTATCCAATCTCATTGTAATATACATTGCAAATATCACATGTACGAACGAAACTTAATCTACACATTTCGTAACGGTCGTAGTTTATGTGGTGACAAAAAAGCAAAACCCCCTAAAAATACTACAAATATAGTGATTTTTCCAGGTGTTTAGTCAGTCCTTGTGTGGGGATAACTCTTACCACTTGCAGATCTGCCCCATTTTTAATAATTACTTTGATAAAGAACAAACCTTTCACTCAATACGCATATTCCATAATATTTTTGATAATAGTGAGCGTTAAAGTACCCACTGTTCTCGCCTTCTTAAAAATGTATAGATTTTCCTTTTAAATTGCATAAGAATACAAATTTATCTCCTACTTAAGATTTATTTCAATTTATCCATTCACGATAAACTATAAGTCAAAATCAACAACAGTGCCAACAGCAACAACAATAGAAACAGTTTATTGACCCTCATTCGGTGAACCTATAAAAGCCATGGCTCGGTATATTACACACAAATAAATAAAACATGTGCCAAAAAAACTTCGAAATGAGAAATATTCGCACAAATACACCCATCATCCTTGCACCCTTCTTACCCTTTATACATTATTCTGCTTCTTTTTTTTCACATTTCATTTAATGTATGCCATAATTTTCCCTAAAGACAGAGACGAAAGAAAAAAGCAATAAACGCAAATAGGAGGAATACATTTGTAGAGGAAAGACTTGTAACGCTGGACACCGTATGAAAGCTGGTAAGGGTGCCTCTTTGTTATGCCAATTTAAAAATGGATGTACAGGGCGTCCGTCCGGAAGGTATACTACGACGTCATTTTGGAAAACATTAGTCTTGACAGTTCATATTTGGCAGTCGTGAAGTAAAGACGTTGCAAATTTATTATAAAAAAATATTCGATAAACCAACGTGTTTTAATCGTTAAAACATTTTATCAAAACAATCATCCATTACTGTCACGATGAGAGGGTTACGTGAAATTTTTGGGAGGAACAACGTGTTGGCACGCACACGCGTGTAGTGAATGATTTCAAAGAAAGAGGGTCTGTAGCTGAAAGGCCCAAGCCACATTGTTTCTTAAAATGTGGCTACACAAATGAACATACGAGGGCGACCGCAAAAGTAACTGGCCTAACATAAAAATAACCGTTTTTTGGAATTATTATTCTTTATTTTTCAACATAATCTCCTTCCAACTCAATACACTTCATCAAACGTTTTTCAAGTTTTTTAATTCCATCCGAAAAATAAGATTTTTCAAGACCTTCAAAATATGCCTCAGTTTCAGCAATAACCTCGCTATTGGACGAAACTTTTTTGCCACCGAGAATTTTTTTTTAAATTTGGAAACAAGAAATAATCAGAACAAGCTAAATCTGGACTATATGGTGGAAGCGGAGCAATTTCAAATCGTAATTCGGCCAGTTTTTGTTGAGTTAAAAATGCAGTGTGTGAAGGAGCATTAACTTGATGAAAAAGAACTTTTTTTTCTAAATGCGGTCGTTTTATCTTGATTTTTTCACTCAACCGATCCAATAATGCACAATAATATTCACTATTTATAGTTTTTCCTTTCTTAAGATAATCAATAAATATTATATCCCTTGCATCCCAAAATACTGTGACCATTACTTTTCCTGCTGACTTAACAGTTTTCGCCTTCTTGGGACCACTTTTACCAGCTTCTATCCATTGCTTTGACTGTTCTTTGCATTCTGGGATGTAGTGATGGATCCATGTTTCATCAACAGTTATGAATCGGCTCAAGAACTCTATTGGATTACGCTGATAAATCGCTAAAAGCTCCTCGGAATTGGTCCAACGGAGATTTTTTGGGGCAAAGTCAGCAAACGCGGCAGCGTTCTTGCGGATAGCTTTTTCATGAGGAGTTCATCATGTAAAATACTCCAAACTTGTTTTTCGTGTATTTTAACAATATCAGCAAGTTCTCCGAGCTTTATTCGTCTATCTTTAGTCACTTCATTAAATATTTTTCTAATGTTTTCAATAGTAGTAGCAGTTTTTGCTCTTCCAGAGCGTTGTTCATCTTCCAGACTTGAACCCAGGATTTCACGGTGGAGTATGATGGTGCATTATCACCATGAACAGAATCCAATTCATCTTTGATTAATTGTGGCGTATAAACTTTCATATAAAAGTGTTTAATTACCGCACGAAACTCTTTATTTTCCATTTTTCAAAAATTATAAAACTTGTTTACTTCAATCACCTGTAACAAAGAAAATAATCATTAAATATTTCGGAAATTTTGACAGATGGCTTATAAAAGATTGCTTTTAAAAAGCAAAAAAAAAAAGTTGCTACTAAAACAGAAAATGTGCCAGGCCAGTTAGTTTTGCGGTCACCCTCGTACGAAGTGTTTATGTAGAAAAAATGGAAAAATTTTGAAGTTCTTGTCTTGTTTCAGCACATAGCAAAGATGTACGTACTTTAAAGTTCCTCAAAAAACGTCAACTCTTTAAATGAGGATTGATATAATTAAGAGCGATTCCCTAAATATTTGGGCTCCAGCTGTCAGCATTCGTATTCTGGACCAATTTCAAAACACTATTAAAACTCTGTCAATAATATTTTTGATTTTATTATTTTGACTATATAAATGACAAAATACAAAAGAGCGGTGCCATTAATTGGACATTGCCTTTAAATAATGTTAAAATAAGTTTTACACTTGAAATATAAAGCCCACGTCTGCTGCGAACTAGAGTCGACAAAATTACAGATGGCTCCCATATATAGTTTTTTAAACGTATACATATTGTTTTATCTGAGAAATTGTTGAATTGTGCCTTAAACTGAGGTTTTAATTAAACCTTGCAAGCGAGTACAAGAAGGTCTTTCGCTTCCGGCTGGTGTGTGAAAGTCAAGATCGATGGTGATTCTCTCCACATTTTCGTTAGAGTGCACCGTGAAAAAACGGGGTCCGAATGTTTTGTCAATTACACGCAGAAAAAGTATGGTTGTGGTGATAATATTCGAAGAGGATAATACTATTGTTGGGTATATGGTTGTGGTACAACAATATTATGATCCTTTCAACAATAGTATGATTCAAATACAACTATACTATGATCCTAACAACCATAGTATGATTCACACTCAACCATACTATGATCTCTACAACCATAGTATGACCCTCACAAACAAAGTATGACTCACACGCAACCATGTTATGATCCCTACAACCATAGTATGATTCACACGCAATTATACTATGATCCCCAATATAATTTATTAGAATTTGTTTAAGTTGTCGACAATAGACTTAAACTATGAAAATTATTCAAAAATACAATAAATTCAAAATGATAGGAGTGATTGCGACGAACATACTTTTATTGCGGACAAAATATTAGTATTGCCGTGACCATGTAGTAACCATGTTTTTTCTTTGTGTGTAGCTACTTTCAGTCTAAGGGAGTTTTGTACACTCTTGTTTACTGCTTTAAAAATCTGCAATTTGATGTAATTTACTTCAATGTTGACATCAAATGAACCCAAAAGTTTCTGCAACATTAGGTAGACAAATCGAGTTCATTTAACTAAATGTCACTGCCATTTCACAGTTGTTCGATTGTTCGGAAGACGATGTCAGAAGTAGGCACTGAAAAATATGCCCTGATTGATGTCTCTGTAAAATCTAGTAATATTCATTCCTGTCATATATGAATCCACTCGTATAGTGGAAAGTGGGTTTTTAAATTATTTCTAGGACTATTTGTACGCCTTTGTGTGATTTTCTTCTCGATTAAATTGACTATGAAGAAATCACGGCTTAGATATTTCGATAGGTTTCAGTTTCGAGGTAAATTGTGTAATAAGAGAAGTCCGTTAACCATTTTATTTTCACAAAAAAAATCATCCATATTAACGAATGGTATAATATTGAAATATATCGTTTATGTTGCAACAAATCTTTATGTATAGCAGTATTAGTCTAGAAAAGCATATGTGACGAGCAAAAAAGAAAGGGACCTAAGGTTAAAAACCAGTTTTGTTCAGGAGAGTCATTTCAAAGATTAGGTCCCTTTCTATTTGCGCTTAGAATCGTCGACTTCACTTTCATAAAACGCGCATATCTCTGGGAGGGAACACTTTTGGGGCATGGGATCGGTCTCATTCGATGCTCAGATGTTGTCCACATCAAAAAAAGAAAAAAATTAAAATTGATTTTTTTACCCTTAGGTCCCTTTCTCTATGCGCTGTCACATATGACTAAGTTAAATGTTTACTACATCGCCGACAGGCACAACGAACCTCTCCCCTATGTTTACGAGTATATCTTTCCATACACATCTACATAGAGTAGAGAACCGAAATGGAAACCAAAGAACGGCATTTATATATATTTTAGAGACTCCAAACATATTCATCATATAACAATAAATCATAAATGATCAACAATAACAACAACAACAACAATACCCGTGGCGGCAGCATCAGTGACAGTGGCAGCAGCTGAATAAAGGCCAACTACTAAATAAACCATGCAGGACTACAGTCACAATCAAACCACTGCTAACCCAAGTCATATTGAAACGCAGTGATGCCTAGTAACAGTTGTGCGAACCAAAAATAGCACAATGGCCGGCGAGGATAGGCTAAATTATAAACGACCTACGTAGATGTTGAGAGATAAGGTGCTTATTGGCATGTTTTACATGGGGTTGGGAAAAAGATACATTCTAATTATTGCGAGACGAATTGCTAAGATTGTATGAAGATAAGAAGTACTTGATGAGAATAAAAAAGGACTTCCCTACACATTGACAAAAAAGATGTATATAATATACCTTAAATTAAATCAGCATGAAGTTTTTATAGACTTCGGTGGGTTAAAATTGGACAAGGAAGCGGCGTTCAATCCACACAACCCTGAACTTAGAAGCACCATATCTCTTAAACTATTAGAGATATAACCATGATATTTGGAACAACATGTTTAGCACAAATCACAAACAGTCTGAGAAGTAGAAATAAAAAAATTGTTCTATTGTCAAAGTAATAGATAGAACAATCGATGTACACTGAAAATAATAAATTCAATGATACGCATATCAATATAGCACATGACTGCATAAAAAATGGACAACAGGGCGTGGAAATTTTAAAAAAAATCAGTTTTCATTTTTGTAAGAAACCAGTTAAAACAGTCTTTCCTATACGAAGTACAGGATGCTCAAGGAAAATAAAGAGTGGTTAAATTTTAAGGGCCGATGTTGAATGTGAACCACCCCTGAACGTCAAGTTTTCTGCATTTCATTTGATACTAACTCAATTTGAACCATAGAAAGATACACAAGCGAGCAACGCGTTAAAGTTATTCAGGCTTCGGGCAACAGTGCACGCAGATAAAAGATATGGTTACACTATGGTTACCGCAACAATATTATGTTCTCTACAATAAAAGCATGATCGTCGCAACCATATATTGTTTTTTGAATTTCATTTTGACAACAGTATAATTGCGACAATAATTATATTGTTGAAATGTAACAATAGTATTATTGTGGCTGTAGGAACCATATAAACATGGTTGGTAAAACAAAAGTATTATTGTTTAAAATTTACGTTAACTATAATATGATTACGACTATGAACAAAACAAAACATGTTTTTAAGAGCATACATGGATGTGTGTGCGTATATTTTTTTTTTTTTGATATACAAAAAAACATATACAGACGATACAGTGAATGGTTGTTGTCCATTAAAAAAACAACAACAATCGGAAGGTAGTTCGAGGGATCTTTATTTACTTTGTTCGGTGAAATACTGTAATATCGATTGGTTCTTGTTTATTTAAAATCTGCCTGCACTTAAGTATATAGCCATTGTTCATGGTTTAATCACATTCGTTTCCTGGGGTCTACGGATGGTGAAGTAGCATTTAACCGTTCTGGCAACTAAAATTATTTTCGACTGCCGTTGGAATATATGTTTTTGTTTCTTGAATGAAATGTTCAATAAAAACATGGCCCCAAATCTGTCCATGAACTAATTGTAATGCAATTTGAAATTACTTTCTTGATAAAAAAAATCTCTTATTTTTGAATAACAACACTCCTAATAAATAATTTAGGCGATCATAATATGGTTGATTGCATTATAATATGGTTGTACCGAATAGCATGGTTGCGTGTGAATCACACTATGGTTGTGAGGATCATACTATGGTTGTATAAGAAAAATACTATGGTTGTGAGGATCATAATATGGTTGTGGCGATAAAAGTATGGTTAAGTGTGAATCATACTATTGTTGTGAAGATCATAGTATGGTTGAGTGTGAATCATACTATTGTTGTGGAGATCATAATATGGTTGAGTGTGAATTATACTATGGTTGTGGGGATCATAGTATGGTAATGTGTGAGTCATACTATTGTTGTGAGAATCACAATATTGTTGTGCCACAACCATATACCTAACAATATTATGATCCTCTTCGAATATTTTTTTTCTGCGTGTGGTAGATCAATTTTCGAAGAAAATCATCTTCAGTGATGAGGAACATTTTTACCTAAGAGGATTCGTCAATAAGCAAAATTTCCGCACTTGGGCGAATGATAATCCAAGAGTGATTGTCTAAAAAAAAATCATAACGCGTGATCCATTTCGAGGTTCCCTACTTATTAAAAGAAAAAATAATAAAAAAAATATTAAAAGAAAAAAATTCAAATTGAATGGGGAATGTTTATTGTTATTATTATTTGAAAAAACATTCTTTAGCCTTTATTTTTTGAAGATTATGTCTATTAAATGTTGGCCGCGGCTACGTCTTAGATGGTCCATCCGTTGAGTTCAATTTTCGATGACTCGTTCGAGCATTTCGACAGGTAACTGGCGAATGACACGCGTGATGTTTTGCTCCAAGGCCTGAATCGAAGCGGGTTTGTCCGCATAAACTTTAAAAATATCCCCACAGAAAAGTCTAAAGGAGTGATATCACTCGTTCTAGGCGGCCAGCTCATATGTTCAAAACGTGAAATTAGCTCCTTTTCGAAATGACCTTTCAATAGATCCATTGCTTGAGCAGCTGTATGGCAAGTGGCGCCGTCTTGTTGAAACCAAATGTCGCCGAGATCACGAGCTTCAATTTTAGGCATCAAATATTCGGTTATTATGGCACGATAGCGGTCGCCATTGACGGTTATGTTCTCAACGGCACATTTTTGAAGAAATATGGACTGATGATTCCATCGGCCCACAAACCACACCAAACCGTTGTTTTTTCTGGATGAACTGGCGGCTCTTGAACCTCTTTTGGTTGCTCTTCGCCCCAAATGAGGCAATTTTGCTTGTTTACATACCCATTGAGCCAGAAATGGACCTCATCGCTGAACAACATTTGGCTCGAAAACGTCGGATCTTCTTGGAACTTTTTAAGAGCCCATAGAGCGAAGCGATGTCGCTTGGAAACGTCGGACGGCATCAGTTCTTGCACAAGCTGTATTTTGTAAGCTTTCAATTTTAGATCTCGACGTAAAATGCGCCAAGTCGTTTCAAACGTCAGTCCGAGTTGCTGCGAACGGCGCCGAATCGACTCTCCTCGGTCTAGGTATACACTCTCAGCTACGCCGATTATGTTGACCACAAGTTAAACGAAGTGCACGATACACATTCCTTACAGAGCGTGAATTTTCGAAATAAAGTTGAACGATTTGTAAACGTTGTTCAGGCGTAAGTCTTTCCATGATGAAATGCCAAACAATACTAAACCAAAATAACATGACAGCATGACACAACTCACACGTGATCTGCAAAAAAAAGGCTATTGAATAAAGTATCTCTACTTGGATTACACATTATTTTCTGAAAAAGTCCATTTTCGTCCTGTCCATTTTCGTCCTGGTAAAACTGTGGCATCGAGAGGGAGTGTAACATTTCGACGCGCATTTTAGGACAGTGGCATCATTGGCCTTTACGATTGCTGTAGAAACGCCAAACGTTGGCAGACCTCATCAGAACTTTTTGATGAAGTCTAGTTATCGTGAATTTCACTTACTGTTTTTACCATGCGTTACGTTTTTGGGCCACATGAGCCAAAACGTCCAGGAACTCTGCCCATTTTTTGGTTTTAAAGAGCGTCGTTACTAATTGTTCCCATTTAAATCAAATATTTAAAAAAGTGTACTTTTTCCGAGGTGCCTTTAGTCCCATAGAGGGAAACATTTGCCCTCCCTTTATCCGATTTTGCCCATTTACAATTACAAATAGCATATGACCATAAGACATCATCATGAAAATCCTAGGTTAATTAAGACGCACGGTCATAACTAGATCGTCTCAGAATTTTTTAATATATACTCTTTAAGAGAAAACGGAATGACAAATTTAGGACAAACTCCATCCTTCGGTTTACGGTTTGCTTTATGAAAATTAATGTTGGTTTTTATACCCTTCGTCCGAGAGTGGAAGGTTACTTAATTTATCATTCCGTTGGCAACACCACGAAATATTGATCATAAAATTTTGCACGAAGATTGCCTTTAGTCATAAGCTGTTTGAGATTGTAAATGGGCGAAATCGGCCAAGGGCGAAAAAGATTTTCTTTAAGAACGCATAGGCCTAAAGGGCCAAAAAAATACTTTTTTTTCGCTTAGGTGTGTCATGAATGTGAAGTGTATATAAGGTAAAGTTGCGTTTTAGTTTTTTTGTGTAATCAAAAATTGTTAGTTTTGAAGGAATTTCTAATAATACGGTACCATATTTAAAGTCAATTCGAATCTGCTTTATTTTTAGCCACTGCTGTGTTTTGAATACCAACGGTTTATTATTTTTTATTTCTGGCTTTGTACAAAGAAAATAGAAAACATATTCTATATGAAATGGGAACACCACAACACAAACAGGCGGCGATTCTATAAGAATGTATAACAATAGAGAAACAAATAGATAGATAGGACGACAGAGGAAAATTCCAAAATAAATTAATTCGAAAACTGCGTATTAACATAAATCATATGAAACGTTTAAAATGTTGTAAAAAAATCCGGTCATAAAAAACCTTTTTGGTGAATAACTCCGGAACTGTGAAACTGGCATACCATACAAGGCTCTGTTGTTCCTTCATCTGCCAGTTTCAGACAGCCACCATTTTGGTAAAGTTATTGTTGAAGTTGGTATTGGGTTCACGGCAGACTCGATGGGTTAAATAGTGTCCATAAAAATGTTACCGATATCACCTTCAGCATGATGTATATGAAACAGATTGTCCATAATCTTTGGACAGAGTTTTGGTTTATAAGGAAAGTGAAATTTTAAATGAAACTATTACTCCAACTATTATACATCCTATTTTAAAAGCTTTCAACTAAGTAGGTATTTTACTCAATAGTATTTCACACAAATGTGAAAGATCTATCGTTTTTACAAATACATATCGTTTTTTAAATACATATATCCCGTTCGTACTGGATATCAAAATTTCCTTAATCATATACCTTTCACCGTAGAATGGATATATATTCTAAATTTGCCATTTCGTTTGCAACACCTAGAAATATCGATATAAGACCCAATAAAGTATGGTCGTAAAATTGTAAGACCTTCTGGCCATGTCCTTCCATCCAAGTGTAAGTAGAAAACACTATACAGCGGTCCAACGAATTATGCATAGTGAATCCCTGAAATCATGTACGAAGACGACTTATAGTCATTAGCCCAGGAAGGACAAACATTATCCTTTACAAACGCAGAGAAAATATATGGTTACACTACTGTCACCGCAACAATAATATGTTGTCTACAATAAAACCATGTTCGTCGCAACCATAGTATTGTTTTTTGAATTTCATTTTGACGTTAGTATGATTGCGACAATATTCTTATTGTTGAAATGTAACAATAGTATTATTGCCAAATTTAGAAATGAAAACATGGTTGTAGCAACCATATAAACATGGTTGGTGCAACAAAAGTATTGTTGTTTAAAATTAACGTTAACAATAATATGATTACGGCAATCATGCAGTATGGTTGCGACAAAAACAAAACATAACAAAACAGGTTTTATAGAGCATACATGTATGTGCGTGCGTATGTTTTTTTGATACACAAAAAAACACATACACACGATACAGTGAATGGTTGTTGTCCATTAAAAAAAACAACAATCGGAAGGTAGTTCGAGGGATTTGTATTGTGTTTACTTTGTTCGGTTATTTAAAATCTTCCTGCACTTAAGTATATAGCCATTGCTCATGGTTTAATCACAATCGTTCCTTGGGGTCTACCAATGGTAAAGTAGCATTCACCCCTGCTGGGTACTAAAAGTATTTTTGACTGCCGTTGGAATATATTTAATTTTGCCAACGGAAGAATTAAGTATGTAATGGGTGATCCAAGTAGAGATACTTTTTTCAATAGCCTTTTTTGACAGATCACGTATGAGTCGTGTCATGCTGTCATGTTATTTTTGTTTAGCAATGTTCGGCATTTCATCATGGAAAAACTTACGCCTGAACAACGTTTACAAATCGTTAAACTTTATTACGAAAATTCACTTTCTGTGAGGAATGTGTTTCGTGCACTTCGTTCAACTTATGGTCAACATAATCTGCCAACAATTCTGGCGCAATGGGTATTTAAACTAGCAAAATTGCCGCATTTGGGACGAAGATCAAACAAAAGAGGTTCAAGAGTTGCCACTTCATCCGGAAAAAACAACTTTTTGGTGTGGTTTGTGGGCCGGTGGAATCATCGGTCCATATTTCTTTAAAAAGGATGCCGGTGAGAACGTAACCGTCAATGGCGACCGTTATCGTGCCATGATAACCGACTTTTTGATGCCTGAAATTGAAGCTTGTGATCTCGGCGACATTTGGTTTCAACAAGACGGCGTCACTTTCCACACATCGCATCAATCAATGGATTTATTTAGAGAACACTTCGGTGAGCAGATAATTTCACGTTTTGGGCCGGTCGATTGGCCATCAAGATCGTGTGATACCACACCGTTTAACTTTTGTCTGTGGGGATATGTTAAGTCTAAAGTTTATGCGGACAAACCCGGGCCTTGGAGCAGAACATCACTCGTGTCATTCGCCAGTTACCAGTCGAAATGCTCAAACGAGTCATCGAAAATTGGACTCAACGGATGGACCATCTGAGACGTAGCCGCGGCCAACATTTGATAGACATAATCTTTAAAAAATAAATGCCAAGGAATGTTCCTTCAAATAATAATAAACATTCCCCATTCAATTTAAATTTTCTGTGTTTTTTCTTTAAAAAAGTAATGGATTATGCGTTATGTAAAGTTCAAACGGTAAACCTAAACTAAAGTGGACCACACCACGCCGGTGTAATGGAAGTGTGTACGACTATCATGCAAGTAAACCCAAGCTCAAACCCGAATAAGAACATATAACATGTTTTCAGCGGCGGATTTATACATCGTTAATGTCGGCGGCTTTACGAGTAAGAGATTTGAGTAAATAATTCTCTTTTTAATGCATTAGACGGCGTGTAGTAAGGGTCGGTCCCCATACACAAAATATTGTTGCACCAGTCTCCCTCTAGATTTAAAGATTATCTAGAGACGATTTCAGGAACACATACCGCCCTTTTAGGTTTTTTATCCTGCGTTGTTATTTGAAGTTCGATCGTAACAAGATGCATACCGTTGTTCAAGTTTTGGCAAGGGCTATGTTTCGTCCCTAGGTTATTATTGGATTCGAGATAAAATTCGATTAGTTACCTCTGTCATCTTGTTTTCTACCCCCTAATTGAGACTTTTTTAAACGTTAGTAAAGAGCTTTAAAAATGATTAAATATTTTCCTTTAAAGTACCCATTTTTACTAACAAAAAAGTTACATTTTAAAATTACACTTAGGTCAAATTCGACTAGTTTCTTTTGACGTCGTTTTGTCTCACCCTCATCCACTTACACGAAAAACAAAACTCTTAGAAAGAAACGCACGCACATCCACTAAGGCGGGTCCGGTCGAGTATGAAGAATTCAAATTTTAGTTTTGTAGCTTTCTCAGATAGAATTTCAGAATAAAATCACAATGTTTTCCCATGCACCCTTCATTTGACCAAAGTAGTATTTTTGCCACAGCTGCTTTATTTATTGTCCGATCTTAAGGTATGATTTGACGTTGATCATTAATTAACAAGAGCTATACATCTTACATACCTCATTTTGGAATTCGAGTTCAATTTTTACCAGTGACATGAGTTACCCCATTATCTACCGCAGTAAATGGTACTTACTTTGCAACACAAGTAAAAGCATATGAAAATCATATTGTGTCTCTTGAAGCTCATGTGGGTTTGTTGCTGTATATTAACGGATATTTTGTTTATTGACGAAACCACTCAGCGAGAAATGAGCTTCATCGCTGAAGATGATTTTCGATGAAAATCTGGATTTTCGTGAAACTTTGCCCGCGCCACAGAATTTCAGTAGTATTTTTTTTTGATTGACCAACGTTAAGGGGATGTCCCCTATTATGCAGTGCATTGCGTTGGTGGGTGGAAAGTAAGGGATCAGAGGGGGAAAGAGGGAGTAATGTTTATTGACATTTGTCTTAAATTTCCGGATGTCGTAATCGGTGGGAAATACATTTGCCGGAAGACGATTCCACATACGGACTAAAAACGAATTCGATCTGTAGTGTATAGCGCGGTCGCCTGGCCAGTCGATAACAAACGGGTGTGAATTCCTGGAAAGTCGTGTATTCCTGGCAAACATCCTAACGTCTGGAATAAGTCCATGAAAGTGACGATAGAACAGCGACACACATCCCACATTCCGACGATGCTCAAGGGAAACAATAGAGTTGGATACCCTACTGCCGCCTATCAGCACCATCGCTCTCCTTTTAACACGGTCAATTAGCTCCAAGCATGATTTTGGAGCACCTGCCGTATATGGGAGTTGTATTAGGCCTGGTATAGCTCGTATAGATGTTGAATAGATCAGAAGGAGTGAAATATTTCTTACCCCGCTTTAGAAAGCCTATACACTTAAGTGCTTCTTTCGACACTTCGAATACATGTCCCGCCCAACGAGCGTCACATTGTATCTTCATGCCCAGAATATCGAGAGCTTCTGATTGTTCAATATCCGTACCATCGGTAGATAATGACGACCCTGATGGGTCAGTGAATTGCTTGTGGGACAACAGGCAGCACGCATTAAAATCAACTCTATCCATTCGATCCCAATCAGAAATGGCCTGTACATCGCGGCCAATCGTCTCATCCATAAAACGCCATCTGTCTTCAATATCTTGAAGACTTGACCTATGGTTGAATGAATAAGAATGACAGGGTTGCTGTCATCCGCAAACGAGTAGATTGGATTCACGGTCTGACCCAACACATCATCAATGAAAATAATAATAAAAAAGAGGAAGAAAGGACAGAGCCTTGTGGTATCAGGTCTCCCGTAGAGTGATTTCTACGGAAGCCATACTGTCGATCACTAAGCAGGTCGTTGGACTCTAGATACCTCACAAGATGGTAGTTAACCATGCTCTCCATTACCTTGGAGAGCGCAGAGCAAATCGCGATTGGCCGATAATTCGCAGGATTATTGGCTTCACCCTTTTTAGGAATTCGACGTTCGCAACCAACACGCTGGGAAGACTCCCGCACGATAAGCACGGAAGAATTACCTGCAAAAATTTCAGCCAATAGGTTAGCTTTGTCAACTGGGTCAGTGAATGCATGATCGTCTTTAACAAGAGGTGGGATAGTTGATGAACTATCCTTTACTCTTCTTGCAAACGACCAAAAGCTCTTACTTCCCCTGGGAGAAGCAAGAACCTTTGTTCGCAGACGATATTTGTGCGCGGGTCTTTAAGAATGGAGACCTTCATTTCAAGGCCGTATAAACTTCTATGACTTAGCAAAAATAGCGAATGTACCTCTTAAATCACTTTTAAAAGTTGTCGAACGATCGGGCTGGTTCCAAACTAATCGAATCAGTTGATATACACACAGAGAAAAGATTTTTTGCAACAACCGAATTTTTTGCCAAACAAATGATGGTGGTTGCACGAACTATCCATGTATTCCATCGCTACAACCGAATCTCGATTGGGAATACGGCAATTCTTGGTAGTGGGCACTGACACTACCGGTTAAAAAGACAAATCATCGGTTACCCTAACAAAATGATGATTATTGCTACTGAATTTGTGCATGTTTTGATTGTTCTTATAAATTTTTGGTTGTAAATCCTCTTTGAGTTCGGGTTTCTTATTATAAGTACATCGTATTGAATAGACCTCTTTTACAATTCATGGTCAAAGGAAGGCAAATTACAAATACTCAATAAAATAGCTTCGTTTGATTACATCCGAGTATTTCCCCAGTTTTTGATTAATTATTTCGTTTTTATAAAAATATTTATTTCAATGACCGAAAGCTAGTTGTACCATCTTATTTTGGATATTATAAAATACAATTCGTAATAGATTTCCGGCCAAAAATTCAAACTATAATGATTTAACACTTCTCTTCGTTTTTTTGGATTGCCAATTGTGTTTTCGTCTTAAACAAACATGTTGCAGTCATTAGAACCGATAAATTATTATAGGTATTATTTGCTGATATTGAAATTACCAATAATACGTATGTTACAACAGTGAAGAACCGGGGCTTGGTTACAACAAACAACTTATCTGTTGTCACTGCCAATTATTGGAACTAAAGCAACATGGTGGTTGTCATTACCACCAGTTATGGCAACATGGTGGTTGTCATAACCACCAGTTATAGCAACCAATATTTGATTGAATTCGGTTGGTATAACCAATTTATTGGCTGTGAGTACCGTAATATTGCCGCAGCAAACATCTTTTCATATGCAGAACCATGTAACCATCAGTACAACCGAATGCTTGTGATCGTAACAGAAAGTGTGTATTTCTAACCGAATTTCTGTAGGTCGGGCTGAATCCCAAATGATTTTTTCTCTGTGTGTACCATAATGGATAGCAAAATAAAATAGATAACTGCCACACATCTTTCTTATAAATATACACTATCTCTTCTTCCTATAACTCTCTCGATCTTTCCGTTTCAACAGGTTTTCACAAAGGACATTTACGATGGGTGCTATATATATTTCTGGCCTAATAATGAGAGTGCAAATAGTTATCATCAAAAATGGTTTTATTGTATTCTCCAGCACGATTTATACACTTTTGCATGCGCCTAAAGCATTTGTCGAAGCTATTCCGATTGAGGCACCTCCAAAACATTGGTTTTTGAACGCTTCAACAGCATCTTCTGGCGACGAAAATCGTTGGCCACGCATTTTTTTCTTGATGTACGGGAATAAATAGAATTTTTAATTTGACGTTTTGGCCGGTCAAAAAGGCGCTGGTTTAAGCCGATGTCTGAGCGCTTGCATTGTCATGGTGCCCAATGAATCATCTTCTCTTGTTCGTTTTTCGAATTTATTGTAAGACTTTAGGCAAACAAATTGTGGTGTACCACTCAGAATCAACGTAGAACAAACCGTTCTACGTTGCTCAAGCAAAACAGTCGCCACACGACCAGTTTTGCCGAAGAAACAGGCGACCATTTGCTTCGAAGTGCTTCTTCCACAAACAACTTTTGTTGGATTTGGTTCGCCTTCGAAGACCCCCACGGTCGATTGCTGTTTTGGTTCGGGCTCATACGCATAGATCCATGATTCGTCACCTGTCACGATCTTTAAAACGTCTTTTGAAGCACCGTGATCGTATTTTTTCAAAATTTCTTTGCACCAATCGACACGAGTCTTTTTTTGAGCGATTGTCAAATTGTGCGGGATCCAACGAGAACAAACCTTACTTACAGCTAGGTGTTCATGCAATATCGAATGTACGCTGGTGGAAGAAACCCCCAGGGATGCCTCTATCTCACGGTATAACGATCTTCCACTATCAGTTCACGCACGGCATCAATGTTCTCTGGCATTATGGCCGTTTTTGGGCAACCTTCACGACCTTCGTCTTTGAGCGAGCGTCGGCCACTATTGAATTCATTAAATCAGTTTTTCACAGTGCTAGAGGATGGTGCTTCATCGCCATACAAAGATTTAAGTTCATCGATGCACACTTGTCGTGATAATCCACGTCGAAAGTTGTGAAAAATGATCGCACTAAAATGTTCACGAGTTGATTCCATTTTTTGCCAAATTGATTTTTTCAAGTCAATGTCAGATGGCGCCAGGCAATATTTAGTGTTGCCTAGGCTAGAAATATATGTAGCAACCCTCGTAAGACCTCTGAGTGAACTCGCCATTTCTTCAGACGACCTACCTTTTCAATCTAACCCACAAAGTAATTACAGATTTTGTATGTGTCATATTAAAAATAGCACATGTGACGCGCAAAATAGAGAGGGACCTAAGATTTAAAACCAGTTTTGTTCAGGAGAGCCATTTTAAAGATTAGGTCCCTTTCTATTTGCTTAGAATCGTCGACTTCACTTCCATAAAACGCGCATATCTCTGGAAGGGGACACTTTTGGGACATGGGATCGGTCTCATTCGATGCTCAGATGTTGTCCACATCAAAAAAAGAAAAAAAAATAAAATTAATTTTTTACCCTTAGGTCCCTTTCCTATGCGCTGTCACACATGTGTTTAAAACTTCCGGAGGTATAGGATTCCTATAATATTCAAATTATATCGTGGATTTTTTACGTGTATATGTTCTTAAACATCTAAAAAAAGAAGATTTTGTGTCCATAACTTAAAGCTGGTTGCGAAGGACTAGCATTAATAAAGAATTTTATACTTTAAATATCGCAGTCATTGTGTTCTAGCTCAGGTCTTGAATCTCGATTTCTTGTCCGATTTTCGCGAACACCTCCCAAATGTTGGCCACAAAATAAAAACACAAACAGCATAAGTAAATTAGAGTGCATTTTTGGTCCTACACAAAGTAGTGGGTATAGTTTTTATGCTAAGCTTAGTTAACATCCCCACATGCTATAATTAAACCATTGTGCAAAATGCTCTTAAGTTCTCCAGTCTCAGAGATAAGTACATATTTACAAGCAAAAAGTAAATAGAAAAGGAATTAAGAAAAATTACCCGAAAATGGCCCTAGGAAAAACCACGATTTGTTTTAATTTCTTGTAACTCACAGAAAGACTATCTTGCGTAATGCCATATGTGAAACGCTCGTGACTTCTGTATGTTTTGCTCTCGTACGTAAGCAACGTAGTCAAGTCATTGCACTTTTGTTTTGCTGCAGTATACGTAGCTCACAAAACGAAAATGACAGCAACAACAAAATACAAAATCACAAAAACAGTAGACAGACGCCTTATTGTTGTGCAAAATTGGTTTCGATAAACCTCTTTAGGCTTAAATGGCGTTAGCAGTTGCAGATCCTGTTGCTGCTGCTTCCGTTGTTTTTGTTGCCGACGATGTTGTTGCCATTCCCTTGATTTTCAACGAGTTCTGTGAATTCTATCAAGTGTAATTGAATTCCCATTCTAGAAATCGTCTAAACCTCCTTGTGCGAGTGTGTATTCGATTGAGTGAAGTGTGTGTAACATCTTCCCCATGAGCATTTCAGCGAAATCTCAACGATAACAAGATTTATATCTGCTAAGTTATGACCTTAAGCGTTTTTAATTTATTCGATTCAAGTGTGGTTGAGCGGAAGTAAAGTCGTACAGTTGAGACGATGCGACTTCGAAAGCATAAACTCAATTCGTCTTGCCATTTTGATTTTATTGGCAAGTGAAATTAATTTTCTATCATCGCATAAAGATAACGCCTTTTGCGTTGAAACAATTTCGGCAACTTTTAATTAAAGCTTTCAGAGGCTATTATTCCATGCTTCTTGCACAAAGTTTCATTGAATTTCCTTTGGTAGAGCCAACAATGCCTAAGGAGAAACTTCGTACTACGCACACTATGTGTGCAGTCTTCTTTTCGCTCTTTAGTGCCAAAACAATGAGACAAACTGAAGTTTAATGAAAAGTTTATAAATTCAATATGACATATCCGAAAAGTTTTGACATTTTTAGAGGTGAAGTAATTTCCTGTAATAGACACACACACGCCCACAGCCAGACAGCATTAGGTTCACTAGTTTTGGTATTATTTTACTCAATTGGATGTGTTTTTTCGCTGTGTATCTACGAGTACTTGTGGGTAACTGAATTATGCTAAAGGGGCACAGTGCTCCGTTTTACTGACAAAAATCAGAAAACTGATCTGCTTCGTATTAAAATTTGTTTGATTATAAAAGTAATTATCCAATTAAGAAAAAACTGCCAATATTTCTTCATAGAAATAGTTTTATTAGGCTCCAGAGCCATTCAAAGTGAGCAATTTGTATCCATTTGTAGTATCGTTCCTGAGAAGTTGAATATATGTCAAAGACGCATTTTTGACGGAACGAATTGGCTTATAATTTTTGAATAGTTAAGGAGTGGTACAAATTAAGTTCTTTTTAATTTTATTTTTTAAATCTTATAAATATTAGTTTTAGTTAATTTTTTAATATTTAATTTTTTTAGATGAATATGAGAAAATTTTCAATTTTTGATGTAAAAAAAATATCATAAAATTCTGTAACATTTTTTTGCACTATAAATTAGTTAAGACTTTCGTCTATTAGAAGAAAACGAGATCTTAGATGGGTTTTTCAGATTCCTATTGATTTTCAGTTTCATTAATTTTTTTATTCAATGAATTCTCAATATTCAAATTCCAAAAAACATCAAAAAATTCGGTGACATTTTTTGCACAATAAATTATTTTGGAATTTGGCCTATTAAAAACCAGTGAAAACTACGCACATTTTTCGCTATTCTTTTTGATTTTCATTTTTTTAAAGTATTTATGATGAACTTTTTATTCGAAAAATTCTTAATTTTTGACGCCAATAAGCAAAAAAAAAACATAAGAAAAATTGGTGAAATTTTCTTGCACAATAAATTAGTTTGAACTTTCGTCTACTAGAAAAAAACGAAACCTTTTTTCTGATTTTGAGCGAATCTTTTTGATTTTCATTTTTATTCGAAAAATTTTCAATGTTTTATTCCAAAAAGCAAAATAAACATAAAAAAATCGATAAATTTGTTGCTGTTTGTTTTTCAAAAATAATACCAAATGGATACTCCCAGTTAATCCCTGTTCAATGTGTAAAAGCAACAGACCGAAATAAAACAAATGAGCTAAACAATTTCAAATTTATTAAATTTAGGATGTCAGCAAACTGTTCTGAGATCAGATAATCGTGTTAATTCAGGTGTAGTGTATACGAGGGTTGCTATATATATTTCTGGCGCCATCTGATATTTCCATTGGAAAGTTTGACATTTTTTGCATAAACGTACTCAGAACGTTTTGACGTACGACCATCATTTGTGTTGTTTACAGTGACTTGAAAAATTCAATTTGGAAAAAAAATGGAATTAACTCGTGAACCTTTTCGTGCGATAATTTTTCACAATTTTTGACGTGAATTATCACGGCAAGAGTGCATCGATGAACTTAAATCTTTGTATGGCAATGAGAAAAACTGGTTTAATGAATTTAATCGTGGCCGACGCTCGCTCAAAAATGAAGGACGCGAAGGTCGTCCAAAAACGGCCCTTGTGTCAGAGAACATTGATGCCGTGCGTGAACTGATAATGCAAGATCGTCATGTGACATACCGTGAGATAGAGGCATACCAAGGGATTCCATCTACCAGCGTACATTCGATATTGCATGAACACCTAGCTGTAAGAAAGGATAGTTCTCGTTGGATCCCGCACAATTTGACAATCGCTCAAAAAAAGACTAGTGTCGATTGGTGCAAAGAAATTTTAAAAAAATACGATCGAGGTGCTTTAAAAGACGTTTATAAGGTCGTCACAGGTGAATAATCATGGATCTATACGTATGAGCCCAAAACATAACAGCAATCGACCGTGTGGGTCTTCGAAAACGATCCAAATCCAACGAAAGTTGTTCGTGGAAGAAGCACTTCGAAGCAAATGGTCGCCTGTTTTTTCGGCAAAACTGGTCATGTGGCGACTGTTCCACTTGAGAAACGTAGGACGGTCAATTCTAAGTGGTACATTACAATTTGTTTGCCCGAAGTCTTCGGAGAAATTCGAAAAACGAACACGAGACGACGAATTATTGTGCACCATGACAATGCGAGCTCTCACACATCGGCTTAAACCAGCGCCTTTTGGCCGGCCAATACGTCCGCCGTACAGCCCTGACTTGGCACCCAATGACTTCTTTTGATTCCCGCACATCAAGTAATAAATGCGTGGTCAACGATTTTCGTTGTCAGAAGATGCTGTTGAAACGTTCAAAAACCATGTTTTGGAGGTGTCTCAATCGGAGTGGAAAAAGTGCTTCGACAATTGGTTTGAACGCAAGCAAAAGTGTATAAATCATGCTGGAGAACACTTTGAAAAGCATTAAACCATTTTTGATGATAAATATTGGCATTTTCATTATTAGGCCAGAAATCTATATAGCAGCCCTCTGATTCAGTATAAACCAATAAAAAATGCATCTACAAGAAAACCGCGAATGTTACATAAAACCCTATAACATTTTTAAAATCTGCGTATCATAATACATTTAGAAATGAAGTTTTAATGTATTTTGAAAACTCCTTTTGTGTTTGTCCAATGCTAGTATAGAAACGGAACACTGTGCAAAGTTTGGTTTAAACGGGCCCAATGTCAGTCAGTGAATTCTTGTAAGTCAGTGGGCTATATAAACAGAATAATATTAAAATCATCGATTAGTTCGGCCAGGACGTAACTATATACCCTCAACCGTGATTTAAAGTGGACCGCTTTTTGGGCCACATGGATCTATGAGTTCGATCTCAATCTCGAATCTTTTAAATAAATGCAAATTTGAATTCTAGTAAATATACATCTTTTTCAGACAATACCTTCACTTATACATAATGACCCTTTTTTAACCCCTTTCGCCCATTATTGCGACTCTCGTCCCAGCCACAACTATCAAAATGTACGATTTGTAGCTTAGACTTTTGATCACCCGTTTTGACCATACGGGCCGATTTTTGGAGCACACAAGCTGAAACGTCCAGCAACTATGCACCTTTATGAGGTACACACAGAGAAAACGTCAGTTGAAAATCGGTTGGAACTACAGAAATTCGTTTGGTAAAAGAAGATTTTTCGTTGCCATCACTGACTGTCAAGCTCATCCGATTCTGGCCAAAAATAATTTTCTAACATGGCACGATAGAGCTCTTCATTGACGGTAACATGGCGATTGTTTTCATCGACGAAAAATACGGCCCAAGCACACCTCCGGCATGAAAACCACACCACACAGTATTTTTTTGCCGATGCAATTGTGTCTCTTGAAGCACATGTGGGTTTGTTGCTGTCCTATCACGCAGAATTAAGCTTCATCGCTGAAGCGCTCTTAATGTTGCGACCACCGACATAGAATTTCGGCATTATTTTTTAATGATTTCCAAACGTTGCTCGTAAGTGAACTTCAAGTAGAACTTTTTTGACACTGAAAGATTATTATAAATGTTTGAGGGCGCGTCGACATAAAGATACGAAATATAATATGATGGACATGCTGTATTTATTTTGCATAACAAAACAAAGCCAATAGAAAGAAGTGGCAGACGACGGTCATTCCTACTGATGCTGAAAAAACAAATGGCACTACCAAACATAGCGAAACGAGTGCAGAACCACCGCATATCTAAGGATATGTAACGCAATGGATATACTCGTATGTAAGAATGAGAAAAACAATGCTAATGTTCAAAAGCAGAATTACTAAATATTTTTGTTCTTTTCAGATACTATCAAGATCGATACAAGGAGCTGCACCGTCCTTTTTTAAATAAGATTAAGAAGATAACAAAAAAAATCCGACCACTGGTTCAGAACTTAGCAATTTTACCCTACGACCACCAATCCGAAAATTTGAAAACCGCCGCGATTTCGCCCCTCTTGCATTTTCGGGCATGGTCGTAGATAGACATATTTTCACGAAATGAGCCACGGAATATGCTGGTTAAATATATTTAGTCGTGAATAACTACTACTAAGGTTAACATGGTGACAAACTATTGAATTTCTAGCCACGCTCCTTTTGGTATCTTCCGCACCATACATAACTTATATTTCGCTTATATTGCAAACTTTATATTTATAACGGCTTTATAAGTATACACACGTACGCAATCAGTGGATAACACGCCCCATTCTGATAACTCCCGTGCAAAAGACCACCCCGCCCATTTTTGGTAATCATACGATTATGCTAAAAATAAAAAATTAGATCTAGATGGGTGGAATTACTTAGTAGGGACATAAATACTGTTACACACGTTTTATGCTGTAAAATGAAAAGTACTGAATGTTTTTGGACCAAATATTTTTTAATATATTTATTGATGTATATTGTATCCAAAAAGAATCTACTTATTCGAAATGTCCGCCTTTTGCCTTTAGACACGCCTTAAGTCGCACTGGCCAATCGCCAATAGCAGCACGAACCAAAATTGGCCACAGCTTGAACCAAAGCAGTCTTAAGTAATCTAATGTTGGCGTATCTTTTGTGACAAACCCTGTCCTCTAAAACCGTCCACAGTTTGTAATCCAATGGGTTCAAATCTGGACTGCCTGAGGGCCATTCTTCAGAGGAAATGAACGCTGGCAATTTGTTTCGAAGCCAGGCCTGGGACGTTTTAGCCTTATGGGCCGGCGCAGAATCCTGCTGGAAAGTCCATGGCTGGTTTTGGAACAGGAAATTGTAAAGAGGCTTCACAACAGCTTCCGAAACGGTTTCTCGGTAAACTTTGGCCGATGTTTTGACTCCTTGTTCGCAGAAATGCAGGTCAGTGACCCCATGGCATAACCATGGCTGTAGCTGTGTGATGATTCTTTTCCACCCTTGTGATCAGTTCAGATGCTTCCTTAGATGACCGCGCATATACTCTATCATTTTGCTTGTTAATTTTTTCCTGAACAGTAAAAATTTTTTCATCGGTGAACAAAATTTTTCTTTGCAAATTATCAGCGTGCTTTGCCAAAAGACGTTTGAATACTTCTTTTGAAAGCCCCAAGTCCCAAGTCTTTTATAATGATACGACTCATGGACTTTCGCGTGATATTCATCTCACGGGCCATGATTTTCTGTTTTCGGAGCGGATTTCGGTGAATTCTTGATTAAACGGCTTTGACAACATGCGATATTCGAACATAGCGTGGGCCCGACCGGTGGCGGTCTTTTACATCTCCAGTCTCCTCCGGCCACTAGCTAATCCCTAGTGGCCGGAGCGTTTTGAAAATATCGTCTTTTTTTCATTTCACACTTGAAAAGCGCTATTACAGCGATCCGGTTCTCATTATCTGACCACTCCATGATGAAAGTTGAAAAAATTGTAAAATCCCGTTACAGACTAACACTATTAAGGTTAGCATTCAAAACCTATATGACATTAACGGGGTATGTTCAGTTCTACTATTGAAATGGGTGTGTTCAATGTTGTAACAGTATTTATGTCCCTACTATATATTAGACAGATTAGTAGCGACTTTGCCACGCCTCTTCTTTAACTTCCCACACAAACTAAACCTACATAAATGTTTCCCTAATGCATACAACTATCTTAAATTTTGTATTTCGCAATATGTTTATTTCATCTTTGTGCGCGAATAAAGAAAATGGATGCCACACCCCGTTCTATTACATCCCACACAAACGACGTTTACGAGATTTCACTAAATTCGGGATTTTACTTCTAACCATAGAGGACGGAACAAAGAAAAATGTTAAATACTTAACATATATGAGTGAGGGATCAATAGACTGAAGCCTTTTTACTTACTTTATAGTAAGCAAATGAAATGGTTGAAATAAGGAGATACTGACTCGATACATTTGGTATGCTGTTATGAAGTTATTTCCTAAAGATGGAATAACATCCATTTATGTTAATGAATAATACTAAAACTCATTCCCATCTGACAACAATACCGACTATTCACGTCACTTCTGCACAATCCACTTCCATCGAGTGGTCTCAAGCACCGAATGTGCGATGATGAATTCAAGTCGCCGACAAAAAAATGTTGACGTTGATGCTACGATTGAATCATTGACTATTACGAAGCGTTTACTGTAACATCTTTTGAAAGTGACAACCGAGAGTAGTAACTTGTTGTCATTTTAAGAAAAAAAGTAAGATTGAATGTTCAATTATATCAATGCATTTACGATTGATTGACAAGGTATTGTTGTGGCCACAAATCGAGGGGTACATGCAGGTATATGAAAAAAAGAACAAACCATTATAAAAAAAAACGTTGTATGGTAGCTTATTTCTTTTCTCTCAGAAAAAAGTAACGGCAAAAATAAATAAAAAAGAAACCACATAAAGAAACTATTAAAAAAGCAAAATTTTGGCCTGGTCGACTAAATTACGACATTCAGAAATTCAAGACAGATGTCAAAAAAAATTACGACCTCTTTCCCACCTTCGATTCCTTGCTTTCCACCAACCAACGCAATACAATGCAAAGGGGAATAACCCCTGAGTGTTGGTTAACTGAAAAAAATTACACCCTCTTTTCTGGATGTTAAAAAAAGGCAATTGAAAACAGGGGTTTTGACCCGGGCTTAAAATTTACACAGATTTAAGAGCAAATGTCATATTTAATTTTGTAGGAATATTCTTTGTTTTTTACTTAGTACCCAGTAAACCAAATTTGCCGACAATGTCTAATATCAGACAATTCTGAACAATATCTGAACTCTCTCGAGAATTCTTACCGAAATCGTTACAAATTCTGTTCGATTTGTCTGAGGATTTTTTATTTATTATGTTATGAAATATCTGAACGAATTCGGCCCGAATTCTGTTAGACTTGTCTGTGGGATTTTTATAAATTTTTTGTTCAGACTTCTCTTTTCGAACTCGCAACATTCTGAACTATCTGAGGTAGTCTAAAATTTTTGTTATTTGCTTCATATTTTACAGTTGTTGTTCTTGTGTTCAGACATGTCGGAACCATTTCAAAACGAATTCTTAACTGTTTGTCTGAGGTATTTTTATATTTCAAATTCAAATTCTGAAGTTTGGTCAGGTTAGCTGTGCGAGGGATTTTTTTTTGTGTTCGGAGGAAAACTCTACTTCTGGCAGTTCTCGTTAAATGCAAAACTGGTTGCCCTTAATTGTATAGCCACTAACCATATTTACAGCACAATTATTGCTTGCGAAACGCCAGACACCCCTGTTTTTTGTTACGAACTCGCTAAGAACTCTGATCCAAAATCGCACATTTTGCCGATTGTCGTACAGAAGTCTGACCGAATTCCGAAGGTTTGGTTTGCTGGGTAGGGACATAAATAATGTTGCACGCGTTTTATGTTGTAAAATAAAGTACTGAATGTTTTTGGACCAAATTTTTTAATATATTTATTGATGTATATTGTATCCAAAAAGAATCTACTTATTCGAAATTTCCGCCTTTTGCCTTGACACACGCCTTAAGTCGCACTGACCAATCGTCAATAGCTGCGCGAACCTCGTCCATTGGAAAATTGGCCACAGCTCGAACCAAAACAGTCTTAAGAGATCCAATGTTGGGGTGTCTTTGGTGACAAACCTTGTCCTCTAAAACACCTTGTCCACAACTTGTAATCCAATTGGTTCAAATCTGGACTGCCAGAGGGCCATTCTTTAGAGGAAATGAACGCTGGCACATTGTTTCGAAGCCAGGCCTGGGACGTTTCAGCCTTATGGGCCGGCGCAGAATCATGCTGGAAAGTCAATGGCTGGTTTTGAAACAGGAAATTGTTAAGAGGCTTCACAACAGCTTCCAAAACGGTTTCTTGGTAAACTTTGGCCGATGTTTTGACTCCTTTTTCGCATAAATGCAGGTCACTGACCCCATCGTAAGAGACACCCCACCAAACCATGACTGAAGCTGGGTGATGACCCTTTTCCACCCTTGGGATCAGTTCAGATGATTCCTTAGATGACCGCGCATACACTCTATCATTTTGCTTGTTAAATTTTTCCTGAACGTTAAAAATTTTTTCATCGGTGAACAAAATTTGTCTGTGCAAGCTATCAATCAGCGTGCTTCACCAAAAGACGTTTGCATTTTTCAATCCTTTTTTAAAGCTGCAGTCAATAAATGTCCGGTACGTCGTTTGAAAGCCCCAAGTCCCAATTTTTTTTTAACGATTCGACTCATGGACTTTTGCTTGATATTCATCTCACGGGTCATGATTTTCTGTTTTCGGAGCGGATTTCTGTGAATTCTTGATTTAACGGCTTTTATGACATGCGGTGTTCGAACGGAGTGTGGGCGGCCCGGTCCGGTGGCGGTCTTTTACATCTCCATTCTCCTCAAACAGTTTTATGCATCGGTAGACGAACATGCACCTAATCCCTAGTGACCGCAGCGTTTTAAAAATATCGCTTCTTTTCATTTCACCCTTGGAAAGCGCTAATACAGTGATACTGTTCTCATTATCTGACCACTCCATGATGAAAGAAGACTAACGCTATTGAGGTTAGTTTTCAAAACCCATACGACATTGACGGGGTATGTTCAGTTCTACTATTGAAATGGGTGTGTTCAATATTGTAACATTATTTATGTCCCTACTAAGTATACTAGAAGCAATTTGTTGTGGGTGCCAAACCATTTTTATGGTGACATTATTAAAAAATGGTCATATATGGTTCAAATTGCTATAAGATTGAATACTTTTCCATAGTCACACACTTTACAATATTTGATTGAAATCGTAATAAAAATTGGATTTCTCGAACGGTTGTATGTAGAGTAGGGAGGGAGCTTTATACTGGGGCTGTTTCAAAACGTGGACCTTATCACTTATTTTAAAGATCTGGAGACTTTTTGATCATTATCAACTTTCATCAAGATTGGCTGTTTTATGTAACTCCCAGAGCTAAAAACATAAAACCGATTTTCTTCAATTTATTGTCACTAACCGGAACGTGCTATTCATTTAGGAGGTGGAAACGCGCCTCTAGAAATATGTTCCTTCTCCTACCTGCAGTTAAACCTGGTTTTCTAGTTCTAGTCATACAAACTAATCATCACACTGCGGCGGCCCACAATCAATACATGGTCATATACTCAATGCAATTTTATAAAAATTCATTACTGATCGATTCATGTGTTAAATTGGGGCCCGGAAATAAGAGCCAGAAAACGGTCGCTGAGGGAATAACAAGCGAGTAATAGTTAATAAAGCATATGTGACGCGCAAAATAGAAAGGGACCTAAGGTTAAAATCCAGTTTTGTTCAGGAGAGCCTTTTCTATTTGCGATTAGAATCGTCGACTTGACTTTCATAAGACGCGCATATCTCTGGGAGGGAACACTTTTAGGGCATGGGATCGGTCTCATTCGATGCTCAGATGTTGTCCACATCAAAAAAAAGTGAAAAGTTGATGAAAAGTTTTGTTCAGGAGAGCCATTTTAAAGATTAGGTCCCTTTCTATTTGCGCTTAGAATCGTCGACTTCACTTCCACAAAACGAGCATATCTCTGGGAGGGAACACTTTTGGGGCATGGGATCGGTCTCATTCGATGCTCAGATGTTGTCCACATCAAAAAAAGAAAAAAAATGAAAATTGATTTTTTTACCCTTAGTTCCCTTTCTCTATGCGCTGTCACATATGGTTACATAAATCAACCGGTTTAATTCCGAATCCTTATCAAAATTTCCGTCACTTTTAGAATAAAACACAGTTTTTCTTGAAAAAAGATATATTTTTCAACATAATCTTCTTTTAGCTCAAAACACTTAATCCAAAGTTTCTCCAATTTGTGTATCCCTTCCAACAAATAGGAGTTTTCGAGGTCCATAAAACATGCATTTGTTTGATCAATAACTTCATCGATTAAGCTAAATATCTTTCCGTCATTTCTTGACTAAATCCGGAGAATATGACAGATCAGGTACCAATTCGTACCCCAATTCATGCAATTAAAATTGCACTCGTGTATTATCTTAAAGAAAAAAAAAGTTGGCATAATATTTTCCTTTTATTGTTTTTCCCTTTTTAAGGTAATCGTTGAGGATTATTCCGCTGCTTGCATCTCGAAAAAATGACCTTCTTCGGAGCCGGTTCACCCGGAGAAACCCATTCATTAGACTGCTGCTTGGTCTCCGGATTATTGTAATGGATCCATGTTTTATCATTTCGAATTGTGGTTAAACAACTCCAAACAATCCTTTGAAGTTGTCACACGATTACGTTTATGGCTAATTGAGTGGAAACGCCGCACCCATCTTGCAGACAGCTTTCTCCCATGATCATGTAAAATCGAAACCACACTGACTTATGAAATGCGTATGGCATCAACAATCTAACGCACTTTTACTCTTCGATTGGATTTTTTTCGATATTTCGTAGTCTATTACCAGATGGTACTTGATGGGAGCAGTGTTGCTTTTCATATAACTACGAGAGAAGTTGGAAAAGTCACGGAATTATTGATAAGCCTTCGTATGTATTTATTTAGAATTTCTCACTGAGGTTAAGGCTATGACCCATGAACTCTAGGGCCCCGTCAAATGGTCAGAACGTGCGATTAATATGAAATAAAGGCATATGTGACAGCGCATAGAGAAAGGGGCCTAAGGGTAAAAAATCAATTTTCTTTTTTTATTTATTGATGTGGACTACATCTGAGCATCGAATGAGACCGATCCCAGCCCCAAAAGTGTTCCCTTCCAGAGATATGCGCGTTTTATGAAAGTGAAGTCGACGATTCTAAGCGCAAACAGAAAGGGACCTAATCTTTAAAATGGCTCTCCTGAACAAAACTGGTTTTTAACCTTAGGTCCCTTTCTATTTTGCGCCTCACATATGTGGCGAATGAGACCGATCCCATGCCCCAAAAGTGTTCCCTCCCAGAGATATGCGCGTTTTATGAAAGTGAAGTCGACAATTCTAAGCGCAAATATAAAGGGACCTAATCTTTAAAATGGCTCTCCTTAACATAACTGGTTTTTAACCTTAGGTCCCTTCTATTTTGCGCGTCACATATGTGACGAATGAGACCGATCCCATGCCCCAAAAGTGTTCCCTCCCAGAGATATGCTCGTTTTATGAAAGTGAAGTCGACGATTCTAAGCGCAAATAGAAAGGGACCTAATCTTTAAAATGGCTCTCCTGAACATAACTGGTTTTTAACCTTAGGTCCCTTTCTACTTTGCGCGTCACATATGGGTTTGTTGCTGTCCTATATCGCATATTTTGTTTATTGACAAAACTACTCAGACAGAAATGAGCTTCATCGTTGAAGATGATGAGAATTGGAGTAAGCGCTCTTAAAGTTGCGACCACTAACTCAGAATTTCGGTAGTAATTTTTAATGATTTCCAAACGTTGCTCGTAAATTAACTTTACCATGATGAAAATGTTTGAGAGTGCGTTGAAATAAAGATACGAAATTGTTATGTCCATATTGGAAAACACTGTACTTCACATTTGGCTTATAATAAATTCTAAAAATCAAACAAAATGAAACTTTTAGGCTCAATAAAAAAAAACAAATTTTACCGTTATAGACAAAAACAATGCCATAACGATCACTTTACCATTATCGAGATGTGCGAAATATCGGGTGATCAATCTAAAGGTATTTTTTCAAAATAAAAAAAAAATCAAAAAATCAAATAAAATGTGGAATATTTGTGGTTCATTCGAAAGGAAATATAAGTATATATAAGTATATGCGTTTTATTTTTTCTTCAAGGCTACATGTCTGAAAAAAACGCCCATTAGATATTCCACCTTTTTCTCGTTTTTTAGATGACCTAAGTTCTAAGTCGGTGATAAACATGTTTTGGGTTTTTAATAGATCGGTGCTATAGTTTTATATTGCTGTTGCTTTAAGCAATGCCATTTATGTGTTTCAACCAGTTCTTACCACCCTAATGTACTTAGCTGCAGGAATGTGGTACGAGTATGTGTGTAAAATACACTTAACTTACATATATTTTTGACACATCTCAATTTAAATTTCGATGGAATCCTCTTATTGCCCATACTTCCATAGCTCTGTTTTTATTTCCATGAACTTTAGAAAATGACATGTAATGTTTGAATTATGACTTATTGCCACTACGAATTCTTAAGAAATATGCATAAAATTAAGGGGTACAAGGAGCTTCGAAAAAACGGAGGCCGAGATTGTAGACGGGAAGAATGAGTATGCTCCAAATCATAACTGAAAAAGCCGAAAGTTCAAAAATACTCTTTATTTAGATTGGTAGCAAAATTTGCTTTAATTTGAGTATCCCTATTGACAATTGACAGCCTGCCTTTAACATACGGGCCGTTTTTTTTTGGTCACGTCTTAAGCCCTTTTTGAGGTTTATTTGTGTTCCAACTATAGTAAATCCTCAAAAACTTTTGGTTTGTTAAGCAAATACTTAAAAAGTGTAATTTCTTTCGAGGTACCTGTAGTTCCTCGAAAGGTAAACTTTTTCCTCCTTAGGCGATTTCGCCCATTTGAAAACAGCTTATGGCCATAATCAATCGTCACGCAAAATTTTTGGATATACGTTAGATTGATTCGCTTTAACGCTATTCTTTCAACATTAACATGTTTTCAACATTAACACGGACGAACACATGGTGGAGGGTAATAGAAAAGGTCAAATCAATTTCTGCCGAACTTAAGCTTGAATGAGAATTTTTACAGTGAGGCGTGATTAAACCTATTTGTCCATCAGGGAATGTTTTATTCCAGTAGTATATCAACGTTGTCACAGCCATTTGTCTACTTTAAATATAACATAACAATCCATTTCGTTGGTCATTTTCACAATTTTTTAGTTCCTGTTTTTTTCATAGCCAATATCACATGAGACGCGCAAAATAGAAAGGGACCTAAGGTTAAAAACCAGTTTTGTTCAGGAGAGCCATTTTAAAGATAAGGTCCCTTTCTATTTGCGCTTAGAATCGTCGACTTCACTTTCATAAAACGCGTATATCTCTGGGAAGGAACAGATGTTGTCCACCTCAAAAAAAGAAAATAAATGAAAATTGATTTTTTTTACCCTTAGGTCCTTTTCTCTATGCGTTGTCACATATGGGTTCTCAAAATAAAGTAGATTTCACAACGAATTCAGTTATAGAATTATTTTGAAGTTTTGTCTGGGATTGCGGTCAGACTCAATGACCCTAGATGCCCAAAGTAGGCCCTTTTCAATAGCTAAACGAAGGTGGAGGGTACATATGATTCGGCGTGGCCAAAATTAACCACGTTTTACTTTTGATTAATTTTTAAATTTCATTCCATGGTGGAAGTATATACGATTCACTGTCGTTAATGTCGTTTTTAATTGTTTTATTTTCAATTAGGTGTCGTCGGCCAAGCGTGAAATTAATAAACGTAAACATGTCGAGTATACGGAATTGTTATGAAAACATATTTTATTATTAAAATTTCAAATTTGCCTAAAGATACGAGTATGCATGTTTTTCGATAATACTCGTATTTAATAAAAACGATACCCTTAGCATATCAAAATGTACATACTTAGATATATACATTAGGGCAGGTCGATTTGTATGGGTGGAAAAAAACCAACAAAGCGGATAGCAAAAGCGAAAACTACAGTAAATTCTAAGAAAGTTTTGCCAAGAAACCATGGGTCTAATATTAATTCCCAGTTCGCGCAGAGCGACTTTAGATTTTGAGGTCATACTTATTAAATTGTACTCAAAAACCTATACTTTCATAAGAAGCGATCCGGGATTGTGCTTGGTTTCTTCGATTATAACGAAAGTTTGTGCTTCTATGTATGCAGCATACAGATATTCCCATATTTTTTAAAAAAAATGCTAAAATTGTAGAAAATACGGTGGATCGAAAATAAAATTTTATTATTGTAATTAAGTTTTCAAAAAACTAAATGTTTTTGTGGTGCAAGTTACAGACATAGGTTTTTTTTGCTGATGACTGGGAATCTTTTCTAGTTTTAGTTTTTTTAGGTTTTAAAGTCTTTTTTGGATTCCATGCGTGGTGTTGTAGTACGACTTTCTATAGTTACGGCCATGATATCGTCTCTTTTCTTTGCGATAGCGCGTCGGGAAACTGTTACCAGAAGCTGTACACAATCCCTGGGTCAGGAAGCGGCGGATCATCAGACTCAATAAACTGCAACAAGTGTTCGTATGGAATATTTGCTGAGAATGGCAAGCCAATATTCAGACTGGGAAGAACACAAGACCCGGAGTTCATTGAAATTGTATCAATTTCAAAATTGGTGGAATCAACTGACATTCCAGACGTTTCCATTATAATTTATTAATCGAAAACTATTTAAAACTTGAAAAAAAATATTTAGAACACACTATTGTTTATTCAACGCAGACCACTTGTGTGGTAAGAGTACCGTATGATTGCTTTTTTTTGTTGTTTTTGCTCAGCCACGTGAAAAAACAAATATGTTACAAAAGCCTGCTATTATTGCATTAATTGCATGGCATGCTGTTATTTTTAAAACTATAGGTTTTTGGGTACAATTTAATAAGTATGACCTCAAAATCTAAAGTCGCTCTGCGCGAACTGGGAATTAATTTTAGACCCATGGTTTCTTGGCAAAACTTTCTTAGAATTTTCTGTAGTTTTCGCTTTTGCTATCCGCTTTATGCGAAAAAAATTCGACCCGGCCTAATATACATACATATATGCGGACGGACGGACTAACAAATAAAGTAGTTGGTTGTATTGTATTCAAAATTAACAATTTGTAAATTTCATTAAATATTAAAAGTTCTTTTGAGTTTTACTTACAGCTATTTTCAGTTAGTCTGCCATTGTGTAAAGTGGTTTTATTATACCTGAAAGAAAGAATGAAGGACAAAGTTAATTAATGCTGCATACCAGGTAGTAAATAGGTTAATGTTTAGTTGGGTAAAGTAGTACACAATTTAAATTATATTTATAATGGGGGTTTCTTTAGATTGGTTTCTACCAAAAAAAAAAATATTGACCTCCAAACAACCGATTGTGGAGAAGGGGCTAGGGAACAAATCTATTTTAGTAACAATTCTCAAGAAAACGAAAAAATATGGCCCTGTAGGGCATTAAAAACGAATAAGTTTAACAACCTATATTTACGAGACCCTGGATATCGAACCTACCTACAACTGAATATATCTGCTACATTTGGAATCTGACCTAGGCGATATTGGTATCGTTCGAAAGCTTATGGCAATACCTTTTAAATATAAATTTTATGAATCCTACAACCCATTGTGGGCTGGGGGTCATTTTGTGTATTTTTGACCCGAGTTTCTATGAAAAAATGGGTCAAAACTCGGAAAATTGCATTTTTTAAGGTAAGTATTTCTTCCTACAAGTTGCCATCACACTTTTATTTGTTACTTTGAATGTCGTTTAAATGAAGGAGATATTGGCTTTTTAGTTTCAGTTTATGCTCAAAATTTGGACAAAAAATACATATATCTTTTTTCGATATGAGTCTTGCCATTTTTTAACAATATGACAACATTTGTAGACGAAATTACACGCATTTCTTTTAATAACGCAGAAAAGTTTCATTCTAGAAAACTCGTTAGAAACGTAAAGTGTAGGTAACTGAATATAAAACAAGTAAAAAATGTTAAGTTTGGCTGTGCCGAACTTTGTATACCCTCCACCAGATTCCCAAATAAAAAACTATTTTATTTGCTTATGTCGTTTTTGACTGGGCTGATTGGTCAGTCTTCCTTCATGAATTAAATAAAACTAATTTATTCCATTCACATGGAATAAATTAGTTTTAATTAATTCATGAAGGAAGACTGACCAATCAGCCCAGTCAATAACGACATAAACAAATAAAATAAATACCCATCTGCTCAAAGAAGAAGAATAAAAAACTATTTTTTTAATTTTTGTAATTTATTTATTGTAATTTATTTAAACTAATATAATTTATAACTATATAACTAACTAATATAACTAATATAATTTATTATAACTTAAAATTTTTTTTTATTATTTACACACAATATTTCTTATTAAGAAGCCTAAAAATTATTATTTTATCAATTTGGTGCAGAAGTGTGTTCTATATATAAATCTTTATGTGGAAAATTTCATATCGATAGGTCAAGTTTTTGGTGAGTTATTGTCATATTATTTCTCAAGGCCCATAAGGCCGTTTGTATGGGAGGTACAAGAAATGGTGGCCCAATCATAGATGATTGCGCCCATATAGAGATTGTTATTTGCAAAATTTAAGTGATTTTGCTCAAGAAACTGGACGGATATTTCCAAATAAAAAACAAATTTTTATGAGGTGTGTCGGTTGAGGGTCTCCAACACCAACTTCCCGTAGAGCTATATAGCCTATTTTCAATAGCAACCATGCTAGGTTAACTACACCTGTTTTTGCCAAATTTCAGCTCCCTAGCTTTTTACATGCAGGCTCTATCTTGTTTTCAACAGACAGACAGACGGACAGCCGGACAACATGGCATGGATCGACTTAGAATTTTACGTAGGATCAAGAATATATATACATTGTTGGGTCTCCGATGATTATTTCAAGGCTTTACAGACAGAATGACAAACCTAATATACCCTCCATTGTATGGTGTAGGGTACAAAAAACAGTAGGGAACTGCGAAATTGTTCAGCGATTAAATTAGAGGGGCTCGAACAATAAATATTATAGAGGGGGAATATTTCTGCCCAAAAGGCCATAATCTGAGGCTTGTAACACTAGAAAAAGTTGCTGATGGTAGATTTGGAGGAAAGAAATACATGAAAATCATTAAGAAATGTATGAAAACTGGAATAAAATATTGAAGTAAGAGAGGTATAAGCTGAAAATTGCAGTGCAAGCGAAAAATTCGCGAGACTTTTTTCAACAAATTTTTTAATTTTTTTTAATAAAGAGCTTTATCTTCTGTTCTAGAAGGGTTAAAACGTCAAAAATGAAAGGTTAATATGTTGGCTATAAAACTAGATCGATAAATACATACTTAAAAATAGGCATTTTTCCAGTTATGAGGCATTTTTGGTAAAAGGTCGTGAAAAATAAAAATGCTGTTACCGCTTCTTAATGGGTTAACAGATCAAATATATGTATATACCACTGGAATGGCGTTGTAATAAGCTTTCCAACGACGATGAACTGAACTTTCGAGGCCCTATCTCGGAAACTATGGGAGACCGCCCGTTTTTTATTATATTTTCTGCTTAGAATCAAAATTTCTATCTATGGTGCAAATTTGGTGTCCGTGCAAGAGTTGTTACTAAACTAGATCTAAGCCGGGGCTAGAGAGGCTTTCTAACCAATACGATTTTTGATTTGAAAAATGATTACCATATAAACTCAACAAAGTAACTTCAAGCAATATAAGGTTGTGGTTCCAAAAATAGATGGAGTGCAGCCGTCTATGTGATAACCTGCTTTTCAGTACAGCCCGCCATAATTTCACTAAGGGTAAACATAATTCCATATCGTCCAATTTCACCAGAGTCATGAGTCGAAAAAAGCTCTAGGTTTTGTGAGAGCATCAGAATCTCAAATATGGTCCAGCATCGTCGGCTTCAATATGGTCCAGCATCTTCGGATATAAGCCACTGTGCTAAATTAAGGCAAGATTGAATTTTTATCGGAAGGGACCTTTACTTGGGCCAACAAAGGCCACATATAACAAAAGATGATTACAACATGCTATATTTGAACAAGATCGGATTTAAATTGCAGAGCGCGTGTGCCTCGATTCGTTAAGGGCCATGCTTGGGGCTATGTGAAAACATAAGCTGATGAAAACATTGACTGATACGATCTAATTTCAGTACGGTTGACTGATTTTTAACTTCCTAAATTTCCTAACAAACAAACCCTCAAAATAGGATGATTATTTGTACGCGGGCCAATATAGCCAACGTCGGCATAGTTGGCTACTGGTAGCGCGTAACAGACCACTCGATATTTGTGTACTCGTACAACCAAATTTAACTTGTGATTTTTGAAGCGGCAGGACTAAATCTTTGTGTAGGGCCTTTATAAGTTTAGGCCCGATATGGCCTAATAAGTATGGTCCTCTTAAACCCATAGTGCTAAATTTGACTAGGTTCACATTAAATATGTGGCATGTGGAGTGGTGGGGTTAGAAACTTTGTTTGCTTTAAACAAAAGTCCCCTAACGCCATAAATGGGAAAAAAAACACTTTGTTTGTCAAAGTGTATATGAGTAGTACGAGTAGTCCCTTATTACTCACACACATATGTGAAGCGCAAAATAGAAAGGGACCTAAGGTTAAAAACCAGTTTTGTTCAGTAGAGCCATTTTAAAGATTAGGTCCCTTTCTATTTGCGCTTAGAATCGTCGACTTCACTTTCATAAAACGCGCATATCTCTGGGACGGAACACTTTTGGGGTATGGGATCGGTCTCATTCGATGCTCAGATGTAGTCCACATCAAAAAAAAAATGAAAAATTGAGGAAAAGTTTTGTTCAGGAGAGCCATTTTAATGATTAGGTCCCATTCTACTTGCGCTTATAATCGTCGACTTCACTTTCATAAAACGCGCATATCTCTGGGAGGGAACACTTTTGGGGCATGGGATCGGTCTCATTCGATGCTCAGATGTTGTCCACATCAAAAAAAGTGAAAAGTTGATGAAAAGTTTTGTTCAGGAGAGCCATTTAAAAGTTTAGGTTCCTTTCTATTTGCGCTTAGAATCGTCGACTTCACTTTCATAAAACGCGCATATCTCTGTGAGGGAACACTTTTGGGGCATGGGTCTCATTTGATGCTCAGATGTTGTCCACATCAAGAAAAAAAATGAAAATTGATTTTTTTACCCTTAGGTCCCTTTCTCTATGCTGTCACATTTGGGTATTCAAAAACAATAACAATTTGACACAAATTTAAAAATCACATTGGTTTTTCGATCCGATTGAACATCTTGAACCATGCACAATGTCGCAAGGGTGCCGACAAAAGGTACCTAAACGGTCGGAAACATATCAGTATTCAGAAACATAGAAATGTTCTTACAAATTCAAACGTGCACTGTACCTATGTGATATTAATCGTATACTCACTGACCGGGACCTACTGTTAACAGCCGCCGCAAAGTGTGATGCATAGAAAATCAAGACGGACATTTGACAATAACCTAATGTTAATGGAATCGACAATTAGTTTGTATAGAAATGCAAACTAATATCTGGACACGAATACGTATTCAAAGGGTATGAAGCAAATCAAACTTTCAACCTTAGAAAGTAATAAAACGGGTGATATTTCTACAAATGGTGTATTTAAAATATTGAGAAAAGATTCGGATAATGAAAGAATTAAGTTAGGAAGCTTATGCTTAACAACTGTAAACGGATGAAAATCTTGTAATACGAAGGCTGATCAATAATTCCGTGACTTTTCCAACTTCCCTCGTAGTTTTATGAAATGCAACACTGCTAGTCTATTACCACCTGTTAATAGACTACTGTCACATTTTGAGAGAGTTCCGTCATTTAGTTTGTGTTTAACAGCTGTTCAAACATAAAACCTCGTGGACATTGTTAAAAATGAAAAAAAAATATGAGTGCTCATTAAACATAATTTTTGGCGGAAAAAACTGTCAATCAATCCAAGGAAAAATTAGATAAATCCTTTTTTGTTTAGGGACTTTCGTTATGGTCGCATAAGTACAAATGACGCTGAACGTTCTGGAGGGCCAATTGAGGTCAATATACCCGAAAATGACAAAAAAAAATCCACGATATTGTGTTGGACGATCGAAGAGTAAAAGTGAGTGAGATTGCTGATGCCATACTCATTTCATAAGCAAGGGGTCTTGAGCCGGTTTAATCCCTGTTCAATGTGTAAAAGATACAGACCGAAATAAAACAAACGAGCAAAACAATATTTATTTTTGCCAAAAAAAAACTGTGTTTTATTTGAAAAGTCACGAAATTATTGATATGCCATCGTATAATGAAAACCGCTTCAAGCAAAAGTACGCAGATTGGCTGAAAAGCACAATGGATTTTCTATATAACTTCTTTTTTTTCGCTCAACTTATTCAACTGAAATAACAAAAAACAAGAAAAAATGCCTAGTCAGACGTGGCCGACTTTAAGATTACCTACACCACTCTACTACTCAAAAGATTTCTCTGTTTGGAGTTTTAGATTGATTGGATTTACAATGTTCATGAAATTAAAACCCTTAACCTATATGGTTCAATTTTACCAATTCCGAAGTGGCCAATTGAGCTTGCCTACATGACTAATAGCACTCATCCTGACCGTGGTGCGTACAAGTTCCATTGTTGACCGTGTGACTTGGCGCGCCATCCTGTTAAAACCGTCACTACCCTATAGGTCTCTACGGAGTTTTTCTTGGTAATATATCCGCCAATATCAAAACGCACTTTATCAGATAAAATGGTTTATGGAAATAAATCGTCATCTATGTCTATGAGTCGAACTGAGTCGCCATAACTAAGCGGTCGATCGTGTACCATTAATTGCTAAGTCAATTAAACCTCGTAGGTAAAAAAGCTAGGTTTTTGTGCCAAATTCACATGCGGCTGGTTCATGAAATGTTAAGGTTTAATGATGAATGAATGAAATGAATGTTCCTGAGTCTATTAAGTGTTTTCAACTGTCATGCCAGTCTTAGGTAATTTTTGTGTAGAACAGCCCCGGTTCGTTCATCATTTCAGCAATTATATTTTTTAAAAAACACACAATTTGGACTTTACTAACCCTGAGTCGATGCTCGCAACTTTAAGAGCGCTTATTTTAATTTTCAACATCTTCAGCGATGAAGCTCATTTCTGCTTGAGTGGTTTTGTCAATAAACAAAATATGCGTTATTGGAAAGCAGCAAACCCACATGTGCTTCAAAAGACACAATTGCATCCGCCAAAAATCGATGTGTGGTGTGGTTTTTATACTGTACACCTCCATTGGGCCGTAGTTTTTCGTCGACGAAAACAATCGTCATGTGACCGTCAATGGAAAGCGCTATCGTGCCATGTTAGAAAATTGTTTTTGGACGGAATTGGACGAGGTTCATATCGCCGATATGTGGTTTCAACAAGACGGTGCCACTAGCCACACATCGATTTACTTATAGACAAATTCGGTTAACGTGTTATCTCGAGAACTGGTCCGGTCAAATGGCCACCTTCTTCTTGCGATTTAACGCCATTGGATTTCTTTTTATGGGGCCAAATCAAGTCATTAGTCTATGCCAACAAGTCACCAACTGCAGCTCAGAGACAACATCTAACAGAAAATTGCCAACGTTCCGGTCAAAATGTGTGCAAGAGTGTTGGAAAATTGGATGCATAGAACTGATCGCTGTACACGGGCTCCTGGTGGTCATATAACCCAAATTGAACTTCATTCTTAAACTGTAACATTTTCACTTCACCTAGAATAAATTTGATTTCTTTATCTTAAATATTCTGTGTTTTATTAGTATATAAAATTGTTAAGTCCTTAAGAGAATACCCTGTACAAGGCAGACTATCATTACCACAACTTTTTTTAAGATTTCGCGGAAGAAAATGCTGTTGCTTTCATATGATATATGATTAAACAAGAAAATCGACTAAATCGACTTCCAGTTTTAACCGTTTGTAAACAAATGACTTTTTAATAAGTTCTTGATAGCAGTCTAAGTTATCAACCCTTCCTTAACAACACCACTATCGTATGGATTTCAGAAAACATCTCTATCATGGTAAATATCCACGACAAGATTTTTCTTTCATGCTACTGATGTGCTTCTCTCATGGCATAAACAACTTTTGGCGCTTTTTATTTGTTGGTCCTTTTTGAGGAAATTTATCTTAAAATCTCACGCATGCCCAGCGCAATTGCTGAGAAATATGTTTTGTTCCATCCTCTCTCTTTCTGTGCTTTTCTGTTAGTTCTCTCTCAACTTAGCCAATGTTTAGTTTTATGTGCCTTTAAATTCAAGTAATTCTCGAATCTAAGTTTGTGTAAAGCGGTTAGTATAGAATATTTTTCCATTGCACATAGTCGTACACATCTACCGGTTTTACCGATAATTAAGAAATTGTGGCCACACGATAGAATAAAAACGTTAAATTTACTGACTTTCATGCATTCATGAAACAGCAGAAGATGGAGTAGTGTTGAAGGGCCATTAGTTGAAGTTTTAAAGCACAAAAACTTTAACAAAATGAGTGTGCAAGACCTTAAAAAAATAATTAAAAGATAGAGCCATGCTTTGACATTCACATGCCTCATCAATTCAAAGGATTAAATCTGAGTTTCAGGTTTTCATTTGTATGAGCATACTCAGATGGTCCTATGAAACGTCAAAGGAACATTGTCCGTTTTTCTTTTTTTTTTTTAATTATTTCAACCATCATTGTTCATTAGGAGTACATAATTACACTGCCACAACGACGTAGTCGTGACAACAAGTACGTGCCAAGGTAGAGGAAACCACCGGACAAGCTCGTCTCACCAAACCCTCGAGTCTCTCTTGCATCTACCACATTTCTGAACTTCTTTCATTTATCATTTGAGTTGGCAAAAATATTGAGGCAGCAACCCCCTACACACACATACACAGACACGACACTGCGGAACACAATAACGAAACACTTGCCCGTGCCGAGAAAGAAAATGAATCTAGGACGACTTAGCAAGGAGAACCTGTCATAAATGTCAAATTTTAATCCACTTTTGTGCTTCTCAAACTCTGCTCGTTCAATCTGGGAACACCAGCCATCCGTCCATCCACCACCCAGCTTAAGCTGTTTCGGCTGTTGGCGGTGGTGCAAGTAGTTCTGCCATGGAGCAACAATAATTTTCCGACTTGTTTTCCACCAACTGTCAAGCAAAAGTAGTTGTAATTACTCAGAATGAAGGAACCCAGCACCAACATCGATGTTGACACTTTAGAAAGTAATGACTAGAAAAGTTGGCTTTGTTAGTCTCATTTTTGTCATTTCTTTAGTACTTTTCAACTCAAGGATTTTTCGGGAATATAACACAACATTTACTTTAAAACAAGTTTCGTACGCAATTTAAAAATCGAATGTCGGCTCACAAGTGCAAAAGATTTATTTTTGTTTTGATATCAACACGGTGAGTCGTTAGGCTTTTCTCAAGGCAGCAAAATACGTGTTTTTTCAGACGTGTGGTTGTAAAGAAGAAAAAAATGCATATATGACAGCGCATAGAGAAAGGGACCTAAGGGTAAATAAATCAATTTTCAATTTTCTTTTCTTTTTTTGATGTGTACAACATCTGAGCATCGAATGAGACCGATCCCATGCCCCAAAAGTGTTTCCTCCCAGAGATATGCGCTTTTTATGAAAGTGAAGTCGACGACTCTAAGCGCAAATAGAAAGGGACCTAATCTTTAAAATGGCTCTCCTGAACAAAACTGATTTTTAACCTTAGGTCCCTTTCTATTTTGCGCGTCACATATTATTTAATGTTAAGGCCCAGAATATAGCTTTATTATAAAGATAAGTGTTTGCCTTTGTGTTTTAGAAATGATTTCGGGCAAATGGCCTCCGCCTCCAATTTTCGACCACATCTTGCAGCATTTAGGGCCGTATTATATTCTCTTCCAAGGTGTCAATGGTGTCGGGCTTATCTGCGTAGGCAAGCGACTCTACATAACCCCACAAAAGACAGACCAGTGGTGTTGAATAGCATGATCTTGGAGGTCAGGTAACAGGCCCACGACTCGAGATAAGGCGCTCACCAAAAGTTTCCTTTAATAAATGGTTTGTTTTGTTGGCTGTATGATATGTAGCGCCGTCTTGTTGGAACCAAAGGTCGCCCACATCAACATCCTCCAATTCAGGTACGAAAAAGCTGTAACTGTAACATTATGGCCTGCTTCATTTTTGAAGATATATAGACTTATGATTCCCTCTGTCCAGAGAGCACACCAAACAGTGACTTTTTGAGGATGTAACGGCGTTTCAACAATGGTTATTAACGGTTATTTTGGTTATTAACGTACCCACACGCAGAGAAAAGATATGGTTACTATATGGTCACCGCAACAACAATAATATGTGCTCTACAATAGAAGCATGTTCGTCGCAACCATTGTTTTTTGAATTTTATTGTGACTAGAGTATGATTGCGGCAATATTAATATTGTTGAAATGTAACAATAGCATTATTGTCAAATTTACATGCAGAGAAAAAACATGGTTACTATATGGTCACGGCAATAATAATATGTTCTCCACAATAAAAGTATGTTTGTCGCAACCATAGTATTGTTTACTGAATTTATTTTTGACAATAGTATGATTGCCGCAATATTAATATTGTTGAAATGTAACAATAGTATTATTGTCAAATTAGAAACTGATAATATGGTTGTAGCAACAATATAAACTAGTTTGGTGGGACAAACGTATTGTTTTTTGGGTTTTATATAAACAATATTATGATTACGGCAATCATACTGTGTGATTGTTATACTTCTTCATTTGAATATGGTTTTTAGAACAATGTTATTGTTACGGATCGAATGTAATAATAGTACTTTTTATAAGGAAATTAAAATTTTTCAAAAAAACAGCTTTGGCTTTGTTTAACTGAAAATTTTAAATAAAAACGCTTACGTTTTTTTACTTATAAATTGATATTTTCTACTGTTAAAATATCACTTCTATTACTTTGAATATAATGTATTTTAAAATAATTTTCATAATTCAAATCTATTGTTTACAACTTAACCCAATTCTAATAAATAATATTGGGGATCATAGTATATTTGTGTCTGATCATACTAAGGTTGTAGGGATCATAACATGGTTACGTGTGAATCATACTATGGCTGTGAGGATCATACTACGGTTGTGTGTGAAACATACTGTAGTTGTGATGATCATAATATGATTGTGGAGATCATAGTATGGTTGAGTGTGAATCATACGTACTATTGTTGTGAGGATCAAAGTATGGTTGTGAGGATTATAGTATTGTTGTATTTGAATCGTACTATTATTGTTGTACCACAACCATACACCCAACAATAGTATTATCCTCTTCAAATATTGTCACCGCAACCATACTTTTTTTCTGCGTGCTTTCAACAAAACGTGAGCTTCCTCTTTGAACCAAATTTTCTTGTAAAAATCAGGATCGGTGCCCATCTCGTTTTGGGCCCATTCACCGTAAAAACCACGGTTTGGTGCGGTGGAAGCATCGGTCAATTTTTTCTTCAAATTTGTAACGGGTGATCAATCTCGAGGTATTTTTTACAAAAGGGTTTTTTCAATTGTGTTAAATTGGTTTTTTCAGTATTGGTTACCGTTTCATCAATGACAGATTTACACCACACAAAAAACGGTTTGGTGCGGTTTTCTAGCTGGTGGAGCCATATACCATATTTCTTTCATAATGATGATAGCAGGAACGTAATCGTAAATGGTGTTCGCTTCATGATATCGGACTTTTTGAAATTGAAGCCCGTAATCTTAACGACATTTGGTTTCAATTGGACGGTGCAACTTGCCATACAGCTGCTCAAACAATGGATCTATTGAGAGGTCATTTTGAAGTGCAGCTAATTTCACGTTTTGAACCGGTGAGTTGGCCGTCCAGATTGTGTGAAATCATACCGTTAGACATTATTTTATAGTGCTACGTAAAGTACAAAGTAAATGTTAAAAAACCAGCTACGATTCGGGGTTTGGAAGCAAATATTATTCGAATCATTAACGCCATACCGGTCAAAATGCTCGAACGAGTCAACCAAAATTGGATCCTCAGAATGGACACCCTGAGGCGTAGTTACGGCCAACATTTGAAGAAAATTATATTCAAAAATTAATTGCCATAAAATGTCCTTCCGAATGACCAATACACATCCATACTTGATTTAAACTTTTGTATTTTTTTTTGAAATCCCTTTTAAATTTGAATACATAAATAGAAGGCTAGTAGTTCTGCTTTAATAACGTTGGGCAATAATGCTAACTTTCACATTTTTTTTCAATCCCATTTAATGCGTTTATTTAACAAGTAAAAACGTGGTTCAGTTCGGCCACGCCTAACATACCCTCCAACGTTTCTACGCAACTATAGTGCAAAATAAAGGTTCGTTTTTTGGGCCTCTGCGGAATATGAGTCAGTCCTTAATCCCATCTAAAACTTCAATATTATTATATACGAGGACTAGGATAACGATTCAAATTTGCTTTTATTTAAGCAACCAAATGTCCATATTTGGACTATTGATCGGTCGTTTTGACCGTGAGGGCCGTTTTTTGGGACGCACGAGCGAAAAAGTAGAGCAATTTGGCCCTTTTTGAGTTCCATATTTGGACTGTTGATCGTCCGTTTTTTTGACCGTGAGGGCCTTTTTTGGGCTACACGAGCGATAAAATAGAGCAATTTGGCCCTCTTTGAGGTGTGTACCAACCAACAATACCAATTTTTATCATTTTCCTTTCACAAAAATTTAAAATTTGTAAAGAAAATATTCAAAAAATACCTTTTGTAACTTTAGTCCCACGAAGGGGAAACAATATGTCCTTTGGTGCGATTTAGTCTATTTACAATTCCAAACATGTTAAAACCATTATCATGTAAAATTTCAGGATCCTAGGTTGATTCGTTTGACCGCTATAGTGCTATCAACAGACACACTCGCGGATGAACGGATATGACTAGATCGTCTTAAAATTTACGAGGATCTATATATTATTGATCGCCGTAAATTTTAACTTTATATGGTCTATGATAAATTTTTCGTAGTTTTGCAAACGGAATGACAAATTTAGTATACCATCTACTCTTTGGTGAAAGGTATAAAAAGTAGATAAATTCAAAAACATGCATTACGATCCAATATGAAAATGTTGTCTAGGGAGCTTGTCAATGGCCTCATTTCTATCCTGTATATTAAATAATATCGGTATTAGTTCCCGAGATGTAACTTTTCACATTTTAGGGTTGAATGGGCAGGGCCACGCCCTTCTGACGAATTTAACTACAATGTAACCTATAATAATATGCTAATCATTGGTTGTATTCTGTTACAATATTATAACGATGAGTCATTTGCATTGGCCACAAATCTGGTTTTTGAAAGCGGGCGTGGCACCGCCTAACTAACTAGGTTTTTAGACCCTATGAAAGGGATAAAACATAAAGTCGAAAGAACATTTGCGTCTAAGCTAAATCAGACCCGATTTTCTTCAATATCCAGAACGTCCATCCTTGGTTCGAAATACAGACTTGTGCCAAATGTCGTTAGGATTGGATAAAATATGCTTCTACAGCTGAATCAAAAAATTGGTTGAACATGCTCTTATGTGTGTGGGAGCTATACAAACATTTGCATTTTGGTGTGAATAAATGATGAAAATAAAGAGATACGAGTAAGTATATGTGACAGAAAGGGACCTAAGGATAAAAAATCAATTTTCATTCTTTTTGTTTGCTTTGATGTGGACAACATCTGAGTTTTCTCTCACAGAGATATGCGCGTTTTATGAAAGTGATGGTACACCAAAGATACACGTATTTAAATCTTTAAAATGGCTCTCCTGAAAAAAACTGGTTTTTACCCTTAGGTCCCTTTCTATTTTGCGCGTCTCATATATGCCATAATAAGACAGACGATGCCAAGATTTGTCTTGAAAAACTTTAATTGAGTAGTTTCCTGTATTAGTTATCATTTCTGGCATAGTATATACTTAGTAGGGACATAAATATTGTTACACACCCATTTCAATAGTATAACTGAACATACCCCGTTAATGTCATATAGGTTTTGAAAGCTAACCTCAATAGCCTTAGTCTGTAACGGGATTTTAAAATTGTTTCAACTTTCATCATGGAGTGGTCAGATAATGAGAACCGTATCGCCGTAATAGCGCTTTTCAAGTGTGAAATGAAAAAAAGCGATATTTTCAAAACGGCCATTAGGGATTAGCCGCATGTTCGTCCACCGATGCATAAAACTGTTTGAGGAGACTGCAGATGTAAAAGACCGCCACCGGTCGGGCCGCCTACGCTCTGTTCGAACACCACATGTCATCAAAGCCGTTAAATCAAGAATTCACAGAAATCCGCTCCAAAAACAGAAAATCATGAACCGTGAGATGAATATCACGCAAAAGTCCATGAGTCGAATCATTAAAATAGACTTGAGACTTGGGGCTTTCAAACGACGTACCGGACATTTATTGACTGCAACTTTAAAAAATCAGGATTGAAAAATGCAAACGTCTTTTGGTGAAGCACGCTGATAACTTGCACAGAAAAATTTTGTTCACCGATGAACAAATTTTTACCGTTCAGGAAAAATTTAACAAGCAAAATGGTAGAGTGTATGCGCGGTCAACTAAGGAAGCATCTGAACTGATCCCAAGGGTGCAAAAGGGTCATCACCCAGCTTCAGTCATGGTTTGGTGGGGTGTCTCTTACGATGGGGTCATTGACCTGCATTTCTGCGAGCAAGGAGTAAAAACATCGGCCAAAGTTTACAAAGAAACCGTTTTGGAAGCTGTTGTGATGTCTCTTAACAATTCACTGTTCCAAAACCAGCCATGGACTTTCCAGCAGGATTCTGCGCCGTCCGATAAGGCCAAAGCGTTCCAGGCCTGGCTTCGAAACAATTTGCCAGCGTTTGTTCATTTCCTCTGAAGAATGGCCCTCAGGCAGTACAGATTTCAACCCATTGGATTACAAATTGTGAACGATTTTAGAGGACAAAGTTTGCCACAAAAGATACCCTAACATTGGATCTCTTAAGACTGCTTTGGTTCGAGCTGAGGCCAATTTTCCAATGGACGAGGTTCGTGCAGCTATTGACGATTGGCCAGTGCGACTTAAGGCGTGTGTTAAGGCAAAAGGCGGACATTTCGAATAAGTAGATTCTTTTTGGATACAATATACATCAATAAATATATTAAAAAATAGTTGGTCCAAAAACATTCAGTACTCTTTATTTTACAGCATAAAACGTGTCTAACAGTATTTATGTCCCTACTAAGTATATGGGGTGGTTAAATTTTAAGGGCCAATGTTGAATATGAAGCACACCTAAACGTCGAGTTTTTTTCTGCATTTCATTTGATATTTCTCAATTTCAGACCAACTCTATAACTCAACGCGTTAAAGTTATTCAGGCGTGGATTATATAGCTCCCCATTAAAAGGTCCTTCTAACTCTGGAAGTCGCATATTCAGTCCGACCTTGCCAAAACTCCATACGGAGGTGGAGAATCTTGTAAATAACAAAGTGGTGCAGGGTATATCATGGTCAGCCGTATAGAGTGGTCAAGTGTTCAATAATTCGGTGCTACCCTTATTTAGTTTTTATACTAGAATTTGCTGCTCTTTACAGGGTGGCCCATTAAAAATTGAAATTTTAATCGGCTATAAAAAGAAAAAAAAATGGCCCAAATCCACAACAAACAGTGACTCGTTGTGGATGCATTGGCTTTTAAATAGTCACGTGTGGGTTCTCTTAACCCCATTTGTCTATGGCCAAAGAATCTTCAGCCCATTGGGCGAAGCGAAAACTCATCAGATCGTGTTCCATTTTTAAATGACAAAGTTTAACCTTTCCAATAAACCCATACATTTAAAAAAAACTATCAGTCCTTTTTTATAACCGATTCGAATTAAACATTTAAAATGTTCCACACTATATATTAACTGATGTGATTAAAATATAAGCTCAACTTTAACAAAATCTATCCAGTTTGCAAAACTAACATTTTTTGAGTAACCTATTTAAAAGTTTAAAGAACTGCCTAAAATTTCTTAAATGAAACAACGAATCGGAATCGGTCCTGCGATCAAAATTATGTGCACACAAAAAAAAAAGTTTAAAAACACTACAACCTACCGACTTTGACTTGAAAAAAAAACCATTGTGAACGAAAATCAACAACTGTTTCGCAAACGTAAATTACGCAGAAAGAACGTGACTTTGGCGCGAAAATGCAGAGGTCACGTTTCTTCGCAGCAAAACAAAAACAACAACTGCCCAGCACACAAAACGGCGGTAATGCTCAACCACGCCCTTTACAACATTTCAGTGTTTGTCTTTTTTTCTGTTGTTGATCTCTTGGGATGTGGGTGCATTTTTAAAAGGGTTCATGTCAAATGGAATACATTTTGTTTTAAAGTCGGTAAAAACGGAGAAACGAAAAAAATGGAAAATTTATCCAGACCATAGCATCCATAGCTACAAATATTACATAAGTTTTTGTTGTTGTTGATGGCACTGCTCGACAAACCGATGCTCAGCAAAATGTTCACGGAAAAATGCGACGAACAGAAAATGTAATTGGAACTTAAGCTACGTGATGTACGATATATTCATATACAAAATATGGTTATATGAGTTATGTTTCCACATTAGGGTGGAGTGAACTGGAATTAAAACAAGTAAAAACGTCGTTAAGTTCCGCCGAATATTGTAAAAAAGTGGGCTCTATGGCTTCATCATCACGACCAGTATCTCAGCCAAATAGTCAGAATAAATGCAGTTTATTATTATTTATTCGTACTGTTACAAAATGTGTTTTGATCTCTCTTTTTAAACATAAGGGTCGTTTTTTGCGCAAGATTTCGACGTCCTTACCTCTGCTAAACTTAAAAACAAATCCAGATTTATATTTGTAATATTTTAATTTGAGTACCCATATGTACAAATTGACAATTAATCGCTCTTTTGACCATATGGGCCGTTTTTGGGTTTTTGTCTCCTGTGGCCCAAAAACGGCCCATATGGCCCGGCAACTATGACATTTTTTGAAGGAATTAAGAACGTTGCAACTATGAGGTCCTATTTAACCATTGTTCTTCCATATAAAATTATGTTTTTTTTTTTTTTTTTTTTTTTTTTTTTGAAATGTTTATTTAAACAAAATGTATATATTTTAAACTACAAATAAACAAATAGTAGGTAATATGGTTTGTTATACGCTGTCCCATATTCGGGCTCTCAAGTATTTTATAGAATATTACATTATTTTTTAAATATGCATAAATATTATTTGTTACGCCAAAATTAGGTAAATAAATATATATTATATGTAACGAAAAAAGTTGTGAAAACATTACTTTTATATTACAAAAGGAGATAGGATCAAAGCTACAGTCAGGTTGGTAAAAAGTGTAAGAAAAATGAGAAAACTATTCGGTGAGCCACCAATATTTTTTGTTCTTAATGTGGGGTAATATGTTTTTATCTTCAGCATAAATGCTAGTATCAAATCTGCGATTGTCAACAGTAATCTCTCTACAAACAATAGTTTTGTTATTGGCTCGTCTATGTATGTGGTAAAATATTGGGATACCGATTTCATTTTGGATAAATCCTTTGTTATCTAGGTACAAAAACGCTTCAGGTGGTACGTATCCGCTTTGTAATGTTTCTTGTATGTATTGTCCATTGACATAATACGGAGCCATAATTAAATTATTTTCCTTGCATTCCATGCTTCTCACGATGTGGTTCCTAATAAGATGTATAATGAAATTATCAATTCTACTAATTTCAGCTACCTTATAAAGTTTTTTATTTGAAACATATTTAGTAAAGTTACTACTTGAGGATCTATATAGCGATGTACATGCTCTCAGACATTTTCTCTCAAATATTCTAATTTTCTCCATATACGATGGAGAAATGTTAAACCAAATTTGGCAACCGTAAGTCAAGATGGGTCGGATTAAAGATTGATATAATAAGAGCTTTACTGTTGGACTAATGTATTTTGAAAAAAATAAAGATTTGTACATAAAAAATGCGTTTCTGGCCTTTATAATTTGTGAATTTATATGGTTATTAAAATATAGAAAATTATCCAGATTAATCCCAAGATATTTGACGATTTGTTTATTCGGTATAGCTATACCTGAATTAGCCATTATTCTAAATTCTTTCCAATTGCGTTTCACGTTGTAATTGCATTTTCCTACAGGAGGTCGAAAAAGGATAGTCTCACATTTATTGGTATTAATTCTCATCTTCCAATCATTGGCATAATTTTCCACCGTATCATAATAGTATTGGAGGTTTTCATTGATTTTTCCAACTTTGTCATCGGAATGATAGACAATTATATCGTCAGCAAAGCCGATGATATTATCAATTTTATTCAATAGGCCATGGATAAATAAATTAAATAGAGTTGGGGAATTTACTGTTCCCTGTTGTAGGCCATTTACTATAGTATATTTCCTTGTACTCATCTGATTATTATTACTGACTATGAACGATTTATTATTAAGCATATTATGAATAAGTATAATGAAGTGTACGGGAAATTTGTATTCTAATAGTTTATATATTAGACCTGGGATCCAAATACTATCGAAAGCTTTTTCAAAATCTATTAGACAAGCACCAGTACATAAAGATTTGTTTAAGTTCCAATAGATATTGGAGACAAACAAATGTATTGCATGTATAGTCGAGTGTCTATATTTAAATCCAAATTGCCTATTACATATTAAATGATTTTTCTCGCAAAGTTTAGTTATATTATTGTTAACACATATTTCAAAAATTTTACTTATATTTGGAAGTAAGCTAATTGCGCGAAAGTTTCTAGGGTTACAACAATCCTTATTTTTCTTGGGTAGAACTACCACTTTTGCAATTTTCCATGCACGAGGAAAGTATGAGTTGTTAAGAACATTATTAAAAATTGTACAATATTCCAATGACATTACCTCGGGAATATTTCTCAAAACTATGTTGGGAATATTGTCAATACCTGAGGACAGTTTACTTCTCAAATTATTAAAAATATAAAGGATTGTATCCTTAGAAATAAAGAAATCATCCATGGCAAGTTCATCGAGATCGTTGGCCCTTTTATTTGCATGAAATGTAGTTATAGTTGATTGATTATCTTCATATTCAGTTTTCGATTCTAAAAACCTGGAAAAGCAATTATCAACTTCGACTTGCAAGCTATTTTCAGGATCAATCTCTTTAAAAGAGTGAACTGATTCTAGAAAGGAGCCAATAACATTCAAAATCTGATCTTGATCATTCACTATAAAACTATTATCCCCAGATTCCCTCTGTAATTCAGTTGGATGAATACCTGCATTAATGAGTAACCTTTCGTCCTCCTGTGGAATTTTCAATCTGTCTATCTTCCAAGGTTGTCCCATTCTAAATTGTTTCTTAACTTCATTAAACGTTTCACTGGTATTATTCCTGTTGAAATTTGAAAGCCTCTCGCGAAAATTATTATTTACGGATATGACAAAATTATCACTGATAAGTTTCTTAATTAATTTTAACTTATTCTTTAGAAAATTCAGATCATCCGGCGTTAAGGAACATTCCAATCGGTTGTGTTTTTTAATGGTAGTTAGTATCTTACTCTTTTCTTTCTGCAGTTTCCTTATGATTGGGTTAGAATATTTTGTAGTTGAATCGCATGTCTTAAATTGAGGAACTGTCCTATCTATTGCACTCTTTATGACATTGTTCAATCTTATTAAGTAAAAGTCTACCTCTGAATTTGTGAGGTTCCTATGGTTTGGGATGGTCTCATATTTATCAAGCTCGATTTGTACAAGGTTTTTAAATCTTTTCCAATCGGTCTTTTTGTAGTTGAATTGAGGGGTAGATATTTCTCTAAACAACGTAAGTGGATGTTCATTGCAAACATTCTGTACAATGATTTGGATCGCGTTATGATCGCTGTCATAGTCTAAAGTTCTGAGACAATTCGTTGAGCCATTCTGCCTGAGTAAACCTAATCGTGAGTCAGCAATACATATATCTATATACGAACCACAACGTGGATATGAAGGCATATCAGAAGCATATAGTTTACTTCTGTAATATATTTCGTAACTCGAAAGCCATTCTCTAAGCATATTGCCCTTTGAATTATTAGAAGCATTCCCCCAATCGGTATGTTTGCAGTTCAGATCTCCTGATATTATATAAAAATTGTCAGCGTTTTCTAATTTCAGAGATTGAAAAAGTTTGTGAAATTCAGAGTTGAAAAGGCTACTATTGTTGCCTGAAGGATAATAAGCTGCTATTACATATAAATTTTTATTGGACAATAATGGAATTTTAACGATGCATGTTTCAAGGAATTTAAAAGAGTTTACTATATTATTTGAGACTATTTTATATTTAATATCATTTTTAATTAATATAGCCGTTCCACCCCCTCTTATAGCATTGATCCTATCCTTTCGTAATAAAGTATAATCTTTAAAGTTTAATTTGTGTTTCACATTGAGTTTTGTTTCAGTGAGTAGAGCTATGTCTGGTTTGTACTTGTCTAAAAAATTAGTTAAGTCGTATCTTCTATTTAATCTTATTAGTGAATTTACATTGATTTCTATTATATTTAAATTTTTAACGATTGTTTCAGTCATAATTTAACATAGAAAAAATTGTATCTATTCTAGATGTTTGTATTTGCAATTGTTTTTGTAGGTTTATTATCTGATTAGAAAAATTTAACATAGTTTTATTAAGTTCTTGTAATGCAAGTTGAATTGGGTTGTTGTTATCTACATTCAATGTGTTGTTGTTTTGTACAACATCTGAAAAGCTTATGTTAGGGTTTACATGAATCGATGGTTTATTTGATCTGTTAAAGGCAAAACTCTCTTTCTTGGCGCGGAGTTTTTGTTGAATCTCTTTGTATTTTTCGCAACCTTTGTATGAAGCTGGATGACCATATTTATTACACAAGACGCAAAATAATTTCTCTCTTTCCTCTGTTGTCACTGTACTCAGAGCACATTTTCCAATTTCGTGTGTTTCATTGCATTTTACACACCTAGGAGGTAAGTAACAATTGGCGGCACTATGAAAAAAGCTTTGGCACCTTCTGCATTGCGGAATTTCTTGCTTTCTCAAAGAATCCCAGCGAACACAACGGTAAAGAAGTCCATTTATTTTTTTGAGTTCATTAACTTTGCTATTTCCACTTATTTGGACCATATATATTGGAAGATCGTAACCTTCTTTCGCCGATTTTTTTGTTGTGAATCGGTTCACTTTAACGAATTGTAGATCCTCGTTTTGGAATTTACATAGTTCGTCATAAACTTGAATAGGGTCGGTATCTGCACTGAGGCCTTTTAGTAAGTATGTTTTTGTTTTCAGTTCTTTTGGAGTAAAGGTGAAGAATTTAGTTTTAGTTTTTTCTAAATAAGCTTTAACTCTAATGTAGTCAGTCATTGAAGACAAAAACAGTGATATTTTTTTAGTGCTAAACTCTTTAATTTTGAAATCAATTATTTTAATTCCATTTTTTAGGAAGTTTATTAGTTCATTGGGTTGCACATCAAATATATTGATAGGTGGTACTTTCTTATGTTTATTATTGTTTTTTGCTTTTTCTTTGTTAATGTTACTCTCTTCACTTGAAGAGTTTAGTGTAGAATTTTTTGCATTGTTTGTGTGGTTCTCTCTGTTTGTAGAATTACTAGATGTTGTTGGTTTTTCGGTTTCTTGTACATGTTTTTCAAACTGTTGTAAAAAATCTTGATCGCATTCTTCGTCATTATCAAGAATATCGTAATAATTATTTTTTAGTTGTTTAGCCATTGTTTCGCTATGCACATTGCTTTTTCTTTTTCTATCACTGTCTATTTTTGAATTACATTGTTTTGATACATGGTTATCATTGCTTTTTTTTACGTATAAATTAGAGTTTTGAGCTTCCAGCTCTCTCATTTTTTTTGTCACTTAGATTGCAAGAGTCTATTTCTCTTTTTGTTTTTGTAAATTAGTTTATTGCAAGAATACGAGTACTTGTCAAGCAAGAATAGAATAACGATCTCCGCTATACGTCCGTCTATCATGACAGTCACGATCGAACTCCCCATATAAAATTATGGTTTCTAAAGCAAATACGTGAAAAATTTGCTTTTTCGCCTTTGTGCCTTTAGACCCTTAAAGGAATTTTTTTGATTGTCATTAGCATATTATTATTATAATACAGGGTGGATGATGAAAGCCGCTATCAAAAAAATATAACTTTTTTTTCTATTTAATGAGTCTAGGTAAATTTTTTTTATTTTTTAGATTGATTGTTAGATTTAACATAAATTGATAACTGGGACACTGAAACAAGAATTTGGATTGTCCGCCGCTATCACTCACTGGAATCCGCCGCTTTCACTCACTGGAGTTACGGTTTAAAGAGAGCATAGGCGCATGTATGGCGGCAGTCCCCGAGCAGATGGACCATAATGAGACTTTTTAACAATTTTGTCGAGCATGGGACAATCAACAGAAGACCTTACCATCGAAAGCCTTCAGTTCGGACGGAAAAAACAGTCGCTGCTGCAATACAAAACAATCCAAGAGTATCGACAAGAAGCTTATATGCAAATATATAAGCAGACATTCATTGCAGTCAATTAGGCACAAAGATTTGGACTTATTTCCATATAAAATTCAAATGGCTGCTGAACACAGCAGATTTCCCAATTCGCTTGGAATTTTGCCAGAAGATGCTTCAAATGGTAGAAGAGGACAGAGACATGTTGAACTGTCTTTTCATGTCTAACGAGGCCCATTTCGGAAAATCGTCAAATATGGAGTGGTTCCAAACCATAGATACTCCATGTGAAGGAATTGCATCCAATTCGTGTCACATTGTGGTGGGCAGTTTCCTCAAGCTGCATTGTCGGGCCCTACTTATTCGAAAAAACGGTCACCCCGTTCGGTTACTGGAGACCGTTACTTGAGCATGTTGAGATAGTTTTTCTATCCAGCATTACGCCCAATGAGAATTTATTTTAACTCTGTGTGGTTTCAGCAAGATGGTGAAACTATTCATATAGCTCGGCCTGCTAAGAAAGAATTGCTACGAAAATTTCCCAATAAGCTGATATCCAGAAACTCGACATTCCTTTGTTCCGCCAGGTCGCCTGACCTTACTGCACCTGACTTTTCCAGTGGGGTTATTGCAAACAAGAAGGCTATAAAGAAAAACCAACAAATTTAAATGAACTTAATCAATCCATTCGAGAAACAATTGCGGCTATTCCTGTCTGAACTTTCCATGCAGTATGAACAACTTTTTGTCAAGATGCCGCATGCATGCATCAACGAGCAGGGGGCATTTAAATTCCATTTTTTTAAACTATTTAAACTATATTTAATAACATTGCATGAGCTTCAACATGAATAAAAGAAAAAAAAAGTTATTTGAGTTTCTTAATGTAGCAATATTCATCAGCCACCCTGTATTAAAACCATTGAATGATTCCCACAACCATAGAGTAGTAGGCCACAACCATACAATCGTATACGTGTGGATGACTCGCCTGGTTCTGGTACCTCCAGTGCAAGTGCATTATTCCGCCCACTCTTGGTATTCGCATAATAATTATAATATTATTCATACTATTCTGGTAAAAAATAGTAATAAGCAAATAGAATATAAGTTGGACAAGCTAAAGAAAATTTGAAGCCTTAGCCACGCCCCTTCTTGAATCTTCAATACACACTGTACTAGCGTAACGCAGATTAAAACCTCACATTACTTTTTTCGAATATGCATTTCTCTTGAATTATGTTGCCTGCGCTAGACTTATTTCATCTTTGTAAACGCATAAGAAAAAATCGGCCCTTTTTAAGATTTCGATAAAATCGGAACTCTTCAGGCAGTGGAGGGCGGAAGGAAGGAAAATTTAAATTCCATATATGGGTGGGGGTAAAAGTAAATGTCGGATCAACCGACTGAAACTTTTTTACAAGCATTTGTTTTAGAGAACATAAAATTGTGGCATTGCCAGTATTAGAACAAAATCTTTGGTAAGTGGGCGGAGTAACGAGAGCAGAACGGCTCTTTTGGAGCTTTTATGGCACCTTTTTTTGAACTCGGCACTTATGTTTTTGTAAAAAGCTGTCAAGTGCTGTCTGGCTTAAAAATCACTTTTTCTGGCACCTTTTCGCAGTACATAATTTTAATATGCCTTATTAATTTTTAAAACATATAATTTCTTACAGTGCATTTTTTCAAAATATATATTTTTCATTTTATTTCCTTCGGAATATTATTTCTAATTACAAGTTATTTCATTATTTCTCATTACAAGTTATTTCATCTTTTTATCTATTTCTAGTATACATTGTATTTGTCTAGATTCTGTTACTTTTGATAAATTTTACACATTGAACTAAGGCCAGCCCAATTGTCTCTTATTACATCTATGACTTTGTCATCTCTTGATAATATTTTTCCCGTAAAAAGAAGTATTCCTTACAGTGTTTTTTGGCTCCCTTTTTCATTTTGCGCCATTTTTTGTGAATTTGCCCCTTTTTTGTAGACTTATAGCAACACAACGAATTCATTCAGCAGAAGGTCCGCTAAGTGGCAATGCATTTGCAGAATGATATTGTTTGGTGGGGCATGTGAGGCGACCGTATCTGCGATCCGTGCCTCTTTAAAAATAAAGATGGCTTTGCTATCACCGTCAACGAAAAGCACCAACCATCAGTAAGAACAAATTTTGTATTTTCAGATTCAAGTTATATATATGTGATCGACATGTGTTTCGAACAGATCGACGCTATATCCAGCACAGCTGATGCCGACTTAAGTCCATAGTTATCTCACTCGACGAGAATGTACAACTAAGTTTATGCGTTTAAAACGTTGGGGTTCTTTATGTGCTGGAATGTATAGATTTCAAAGCCAAGTTGAAATCAACCTGAACTATGAGCCAGACCTTCTTGTTAAAAGAATAAGCAAACCCCTTGACAAACTTGAGCTCAGAGAATCTACTAATCTGACAGAGTACTAAGCCTACTTCTAGAGTTTTTATTTATCTTTGGCTCTTAAGCTGTCTATCTCATCGCGTTAGTTTTGGCTCCATTGGTTATATTCTTCCGTTTTTATAATTTTCAAATTTAATTTGCACTCCCCCCTAATGTACATGCATGTGCGTGTTTGTGTTGTACTTATACAGACATCAGTTTGATGTTTGATCATGCAGACAACATGAACATTTGTATAGATGTGCTGCGAATATTTTAAAGAAAATTTATGAATATGAAAACGGAAAGTGAGAAATTTTTTACATCCGAAAAGGTCTACAAACGGTACACCGAAAGAAATAGCTGCATCAAGCCACTGATTTGATACCCCGTACACAATTTGCGCTGGCTTGACTACGAGGGCGGTTCGGAAACTTCTTAGCCTAGCACAAAAAGCGCGGTATAAACAGAAAAAAGTTAAGTGTTTTGGAAACTTCCATCCGCTATGAACACATGTTAAATTTTGTTTCGATCTGGCAACTCCTTCATATAGAAACAGGTGTTCACAAAAGACGCATCCGCGATTTTTTTACAATGGAAAAATTAGAAATGCGTGGTGTCATTAAATATTTACATAAAAAAGGTTTATCGGGACAAGAAATTCATACTGATATGGTGAATGTGTTAGGTGAAAGTGCTCCTTCATATGAAACAGTAAAAAATTGGGTTGCTGAAGTTAAACGTGGTCGTGCAAGCATTGAAGATAAACCACGTAGTGGACGTCCAAAAACAGCAACAACAACACAAAAAGGTAGCCAAAGTGCATGATATGGTATTAAATGATCGACGAATAAAAGTGCGTGAAATAGCTAATATCATGGGCATCTCAAATGATCGAGTCCATTTAATTTTGCATGAAGAACTACAGATGAAAAAGCTTACTGCAAGATGGGTGCCGCACTTGTTAACAGTCGACCAAAAACGCATAAGAATGAACATTTCTCAAGCTTGTTTGGATCGTTTTCAGCGAAATAAAATGGATTTTAAGCGTCGTTTCATAACTGTTGATGAGACATGGATCCACCACTATACTCCAGAGACAAAAGAACAATCCAAACAATGGACTGAAGCTGGAGGAAGTGCCCCAAAGAAGGCAAAAACAATTCAATCGGCTGGTAAGGTTATGGCAACGGTTTTTTGGGACTTCAAATGTATTTTATTGACTGACTATCTGCAAAAGGGTAAAACAATAAATTCAGAGTACTATTGCAACCTTTTAGATCAATTAAATGTACAAATTCGAGAAAAAAAAGCCCTGGCTTACAACACAAAAAAATAATTTTTCATCAAGACAACGCACCAGCGCACAAGAGTGTTTTAACAATGACTAAAATCAACGAATTAAAGTACGAGTTGCTTGACCACCCAACTTATTCTCCTGATTTAGCTCCCAGTGACTTTTACCTGTTGCCAAATCTAAAAAAAATCCTTGCTGGCAAACGTTTTACCTTAAATGATTATGCAATTACAGTTGTAAACCACTATTTGAAGACCTTGAGGAAAACTATGTTAATCAAGGGATAGCATTGCTAGATAAGCGTTGGACTAAGCGTTTTGAAGTTTCAGGAGATTATATTGAAAAATAAAAATATTTGTGAAAAACTAACTATTCTCTTTCATTGATAGGCTAAGAACTTTCCGAACCGCCCTCTATAGGCTCATTTCTATAAAGGGTGTTTTTTCTGACGTGTAGTTTTCAAGAAAGAATAAAACGCATAGAACTTAATGTAATGGCCAAAAATTTAGCTTTATTATAAAAATAAAGGCTTGTCGTTATGTTCTAAAAATTATTTCGGGCAATTGGCTGTCGCTGCTGGGTCGAGTAAATTCCAGCCGAAAGGCCCAGTTTTCGACCACTTTTTGCAGCATTTTGGGGCTGTATGTCAGCAACAACGCGCCGAATATTCTCTTTCAAGGCGTCAATCGTGTCGGGCTTATTTGCGTAGACAAGCGACTTTACATAACCCCACAGCAACATCCTCCAATTCAGGCACGAAAAAGTCATTAATCATGGCTCTATAACTTCCCCCGTTGACTATAACATTATGGCCGGCTCCACTTGAAGAAATATGGACCAATGATTCCCTCTGCCCCATAGGGCACACCAAACAGTGATTTTTTGAGGCGGCGCCGCAACAATGTCTTACAAAGAAAAAACAATTTTGACTTTTGAGGTTGTTTGGTAAATCAAAAACAATTCAACCAAGCTTTTTGAAATTAAACTTGTAATTTTAACCTCTTGACCGATCTTGCCCATTTCTAATACCAACCATATCAGTCCATCAAAACATGTTTCTGCAAAATTTCTGCCGTCTAGCTTCAAAAGTGCGACCCGTACTTTGCTTTCAGACAGACAAACGGTTATGGAAGGATGATCTAAGAATTTTATGACTATTCAGAATATATAATTTACCTTATGGGGTCTTCAATCAGTATTTCAAGGTGTTGACACCAGCACATTCATCCAGAATTGTAGCATATAAATTGCATAAACTATACTACGAATTGCTTCCGCACGCAATGTATTCGTATGAGGTGGTTTCCGCCGACTTCTTTCCGTTTCCCAAAGTGAAAACGTGAGTCGGGGTAAAAGTTCAGCTCAAACAAGGATGTGTCTTCGAGAAGAGTCTGATAACTCGTTTTTTTGGAGAGGTTAAAGATGGTTAAACATGTCTAAAACGTTGGAAAAGGTGTATTGTACTTGAAGGAGATTGCTTTTTTTTTAAAAAATCTTCGTCCCAATTGATTCACCTTCGTTTGTATGGGAGCTATGTCCTCATCCGAATCGATATTCTTTAATTTTCGCAACACCCGTCTTTGGATCAAAAGTACTTCTAACAATTTAATAGATTCCCAAGGACTGACCAAAAACTTACTTCTGCCAAATTTTTATCAAGATTCGATTAACTACTTATGTGGCTTTGAGTGCTACAGACATAAAATCGGCTGAATATGTTTAGGAGATACAATATCGTCTGTTCTTGGTCCAAAAAATGTACTTCTGCCAATTTTTATAAATATCGGACCAAAATCGTGACGTTTTGTTTGATGACAAGCTTGTGATGAAAAGCAGACGGGCGGGCATGCAGACATCGAATCAGTTCGTGAGTCTAAGTCGATCAGTTCACTTAAAGCTGGATCAAACTCAACACGCAAAGAAAAGATATGGTTACTATATGTTCACGGAAACAATACTATGTTCTCAGCAATAAAAGTATGGTCGTCGCAACGATAGTTTTGTTTTGTTTTTTTTTTAATTTTATATAGTGTGATTGCGACAATATTAATATTGTTGAAATGTAACAATAGTATTGTTGTTAAAAATAAAAATATGGTTGCAGCAACAATATAAATATGGTTGGTGCGACAAAAGTACTGTTTTTTGGGTTTTATGTTAACAATAATATGTTTACTACAATCATACCGGCAAAATTATAATTTATTTTTAATTTGACAATGTTATTGTTACGATTCTTACGCATTAATATAAATTTTTATGTTAATTAAATAAAAATATTTAAAACAATCTGGATTCGAACGAGTATAACTCTAATACAGGGTGTGGCAAAAGTCACGAAGGGGTTTAAAACAATCATAACTTATTTAATTTTTAATTTAAATTTATTTTTCTTACAAAATAATAAAATATAAGTACAATATGTGTAGATTTTTTAAATTTATGTGTGAACGATTACGTCACGTAAGTGACCACTATTTTCAGCCGCGCAAAGTTGGGCTATTTCAAGAGCATTTTCAGTGACACGAATCAGGGTATCTGGCTGCAACGCTCTTATTTGGGCCCTAATATTCTCCTTTAGCTGTTCAAGGGTTCTGGGTTTATTGATATACTGAGACATCCTCTCTTTTAAATATCCCTAAAGGAAATAATCAGGTGCTGTTAAATGCGGCCAACGGGCAGGCCAAATGAATGCTGAAAGTTTGAAAATTAAACGTTCTTTGAACCGAAGTGCATAAATTATTTGTTCTTGGGGATCTCCTGGCTTTAAGTGTTGCACTAACTGCACTTTGTAAGGAAAGAGATGTAAATTTCTACTTAATATTCTGCGTAAAGACCTGTCAGACATTTCTAGCTAGTTGATGTTTCAGGATTTTCCTCAATACTCTCCTGAACGCGTTGAATATTTCCTACATTAATTACGTCACTAAGCGTCGAATTATTGATTCGGAGGTGATCTCCTCACTTTAAAATGACGCTCGTTGAGTTTGAATTATTGATCGATGATGTTCAAAATAAAATTCTATGATTTTGGCTATTTGGATATCGTTGTAACTTTCCTTGATTAATCTCCCAGATTTTTTTACAAATCCTTAAAAGAAAAACAGGAAAAGAAATTGCATTGGAAAAGTTATTAATTTTTTAAATCCCTTCGAGACTTTTGCCGCACCCTGTATAACTATTAATATATTTAGTAAATACATTTTTTCTACTATTTAACAAATCACTCCTATTATTAAGAGTTTAGTGTATTTATATTTAATTTACTTAATAAAAATCTCTATTGTTGAATAACAACTTAACTCAACCCTCACAAACAATGTTAAGCTTGTGTGTGAGTCATATTGTGGTTGTGAATATCACACTATGGTTGTATGTTAAACATACTATGGTTTTGAGGATCTTTATATGGTTGTGGGGATCACAGTATGGTTGTGTGTGAACCATACTATTGTTTTGCCACAGCCATATAACAAACAATAGTATGATGCTCTTCAAATATTGCTGACCCAACCATACTCAATTGCTTCGTGAAGGATTTTTAGTAGCTACAAAAATGTAGTGCATTAAACTGATTAATTAGCTTGCTTCTTGTATTAAAGCGAACCTGAAATCTTGACGGAAACAAAAACAACGTTTAGCTGAAAAACATTATTGGCAAGTCAATTCAATTGTACACTAGTACTTAGTAGGAACATAAATACTGTTACAACATTGAACACACCCATTGCAATAGTAGGACTGAACATAACCCGTTTATGTCATATGGGTTTTGAAAGCAAACCTCAATAGCGTTAGTCTGTAACGGGATTTTAAAATTGTTTCAACTTTCATCATGGAGTGGTCAGATAATGAGAACCAAATCGCTGTAATCGCGCTTTTCAAGTGTGAAATAAAAAAGCGATATTTTCAAAACGCTCCGGCCACTAGGGATTAGCCGCATGTTCGTCTACCGATGCATAAAACTGTTTGAGGAGACTGCAGATGTAAAAGACCGACACCGGTCGGGCCTCCCACGCTCTGTTCGAACACCGCATGTCATCAAAGCCGTTAAATCAAGAATTCACAACAATCCGCCCCGAAAACGGAATATCAAGGCCCGTGAGATGAATATCACGCAAAAGTCCATGAGTTGAATCATTAAAAAAGTCTTGGGACTTGGGGTTTTCAAACGACGTACCGGAAATTTACTGACTGCAGCTTTCAAAAAATGGAATACAAAAATGCAAACGTCTTTTGGCGAAGCACGCTGATATCTTTCACAGACAAATTTTGTTCACCGATGAAAAAATTTTTACCGTTCAGGAAAAATTTAACAAGCAAAACGATAGAGTGTATGCGCGGTCATCCAAGGAAGCATCTGCACGCAGAAAAAATGTATGGTTATGGTGACAATATTTGAAGAGGATAATACTATTGTTGGGTGTATGGTTGTGGTACAACAATATTATGATCCTCACAATAATAATATGATTTATATACAAACATACTATGATCCCCACAACCATACTTTAATACTCGCAATAGTATATGACCATACTATGATCCCCACAACCATATTATGATCCTCGCAACCATAGTATGATTCTCACGTAACCATGTTATGATTCCTACAACCATAGTATGATCACACACAAATATACTATGATCCCCAATATTATTTATTAGAATTGGGTTAAGTTGCCAACAATAGATTTGAATTACGAAACTTATTTAAAAATACATTAAATTCAAAATAATAGAAGTGATTTATTTAATAGTAGAAAAACATGATTTTTAGAAAAGCGTTTTTATAAAAATCTATTTCAGTTAAACAAATCCAAAGCAGTTTGATTGAAAAAATTTTAATTTCCATATAAAAAGTACTACGAGTATTATTGCATTAGATCTGTAACAATAACATTGTTCTAAAAAGAAGTCTTAAATGAGAAAAAATTCCAATCATACAATATGATTACGTTAATCATATTATTGTTAACATAAAACCCAAAAACAATACTTTTGTCGCACCAACCACATTCATATTGTTGCTACAACCATATTTTAATTTTTTTTTATTTGGCAATAATATTATTGTTGCATTTCAACCATATTAATATTGCGGCAATCATACTATTGTCAAAATTAAATTCAGTAAACAATACTATGGTTGCGTATAGTAACCATGTTTTTTCTCTGCGTGTGAACTGATCCCAAGGGTGGAAAAGGGTCTTTACCCAGCTTCAGTCATGGTTTGGTGGGGTGTCTCTTACGATGGGATCACTGACCTGCATTTCTGCGAACAAGGAGTCAAAACATCGGCCAAAGTTTACCAAGAAACCGTTTTAGAAGCTGTTGTGAAGCCTCTTAACAATTCCCCGTTCCAAAACCAGCCATGGACTTTCCAGCAGGATTCTGCGCCGGCACATAAGGCTAAAACGTCTCAGGCCTGGCTTCGAAACAATTGGCCAGCGTTCATTTACCTGTGGCCAATTTTTCAATCGACGAGGTTCGTGCAGCTATTGTCGATTAGCCAGTGCGACTTAAGGCGTGTGTAAAGGCAAAAGGCGGCATTTCGAATAAGTAGATTCTTTTTGTATACAATATACATCAATATATTAAAAAATATTTGGTCCAAAAACATTCAGTACTTTTTATTTACAGCATAAAACGTATGTAACAGTATTTATGTCCCTACTAAGTATAATCAAGAATTATGTTGACACTCGTACAGTGTGTTAACGCCAAATTACTTTGAGTGTAGTTTTGCTTTTATCGATTGCAATCCGCCCATATTTGAGGACAACAGATAATGGAAATTTTAAGATAATCTTGTTACACATACGATATTGCTGCTTGCATCCTCTACATGGGTACACAAGGTGCTGGTTTGCATTTGCCAATACTATTGTACAATTCCTGAGGTTAAAAAAAACCATCATGCGGACGCTTAAAAAAAAATAAAAACAAGTGAGCAATTCTTGAGTTTGGCCGGGCCGAGGATTTTATACTCTTTGCCATTGATTGCGTTGTGGTATGGCATTGATAGTACTGGGTTGTGGTTTGTTTAGTGTATATTTGTCAGAGCAACACTTTTAAGGTCCTGTGAACTCTTTTCGTGTTTAGCTTCGTATATTTCATTGCCATTATCACAGATTCGGGCCTTAAATTAACACAAATCTTTAAAAGCGTAGAAAGGATTGTGATTAGAAAGGAAATTAAACTGTTTTTAAGTCAACGTTTATCGATGTTCGAAGGGACCTCATTTTCTTGATTCTAGGGACCTTCGACCAACTGGTCAATACCTCATATGCAGTCGAATCGTATAATTAACGTTATTTTACGATTTTTAACTAAACTTGTTGTTGTTTTTTTAATACCTTTATGCCCATAGTTGCAGGAGGTTGGACTCCTCTGGGCTAGTTCGAGTGCAAAATTAGCCTAAATCTTATATTTAGTTACATATTTGGACTTGAAAGAAAATTTCTAAATTACTGGATAATATTTTCTCCGGACATTACCGGAAGGTTCCTAGGCCCCAGAGCATATAAACCACGCCATAGGTCAAAGCCTTCAAATCGAAAAATTAATGTCCTATTCAGATTTTTTTTTATAAAATTTCACTGTTTCTATGTACTCATATGTCCTATTCGAAAGGAACAATTTTTCGGCACACCGGGGACCTTAGACCCATAGGCCGAGGACTAAAAGTGAATCGAATCGTAAAATTCATTTAAGTTTTGAACCCCTAGGGCCCATATGGGCAGGTCTGCTTTTCAAATTTACTCAAATCTTAAATATAGGTACATATTTTGATTTCTTAGAAAATTTCACTGCACCTGGATACCGATATGTCGAACGAACATTAAGGGATGGCTTTGGGCCCCAGTGTCCATAAAGTGCCCAGTGGTCAAGGCATTCAATTCTGCCAAATGGTAAAATTTACGTCATATTCATATTAGTCACAAAATTCCTCTGTTCATATTTTTCACCGCCCTAGGGACCGTAACCCCATGTATCAAGGCCTCAAATTCTTTCGAATCGTAAAAATAATTTGATATTCTGTTTCTTGACGAAATTTTATTGTTTTTTAATACCCATATGTCCATAGTTCAAGGAGGCCTATTTTCGACCCCTTGGGCTATATGCTACGAATTTCAAACTGGTCCAAGTCTTAAATATAGGTATATATATATTGATTGGTGAGAAGATTTTATCATTCCTAAAAACCTATATGTCCCCGAACATTTGGGGACGGTTTTTGGGCCACTAGGGCCTAGTTATAGGAAGCCCACAATTACGAAAAACTTTTAAAAAAAAGTCAACAATTTGACCTGGACGTTTTTTCTTTTTTTTCTGATTTCTTCCATTTTGAATACCAATACATCGCCAACTATAGCCTAAGTAAGTATAAGTATAACAATTATATTGTTTTTAGCTCAGTGATTTGGGAGAAGTTTCCCTTAATCCCTAATGGGGTGTTGTGAGAATTAAGTAGCATTCTTTTTAGCACTTTCGTTTCAATTCAATACATTGTTCTAAATGACACGCCCTTTCCCTTTTTTTCATGAAAAACTACTCTTTCCAATGATAATCTGCCAACAGGTTACTAAAAATAAATTTCAATCATTTACTTGCTGCTGGCCGAACAATATGTTTATGGTCGTAGGTGATAAATCCAAGGTGCGTGGTAAGTTCGGTGAAATAAGGAATCGGTTTTTGTTTTTAGTTTCACACTACAGTGTAGTAAAGGGTATTATGACTAAGTGCAGATGTTTGCAACGTCATACTCGTTAAGGAATAAATGTAGACCATATGTTAATCATACCGATCGACTCAGAATCCCTCATTCTTTCCATATATCGTTATATAAGTAATCAAAGTACAGGTCGCAGTTATGAACCGATTTGGATAAAACTTGGTACATTTTTCAAGTGTGAGCCAAGAACGATCCGTTTTGATGTTGGTCCACATCAGTCTATAGTTTGATATCATACATAGCTTTCTTTCCGATTTCGGAACCTACAGCATTATAACTAAATATTACATCCGTCATCTATCAAATTTCGCACAGAACATAACCCATCTCTGGTGAAATTTGTTTATATCGGTTTAAGTTTTCAAATAGCTGCCACACAAAGACCCCTCCCAGTTTGAGGTCCTGCGGCTGTAGAAGATAAAAAGTACACCCGATCACTCTCAAATTTTGCATGGTACGTTAAGTAACTAAATCCCATAGTTCCATATTTTTGTATAGCCCTCATACAAATTACCTTCCCGATTTCAGAACCTACAGCTATTAAAGTCACATATTACACCCGATTCTAACCAAATTTCGTGCCGATCATAATGAGCCATTAACATATTTTGTTCATTAACACATTTTGTCCATGCTTTTGTAAGTGGAAGCCGCAAAATACACCCGATGACGGTCAAATTTTGTCTGGTACGTTATGAGCGGCCACCGCCCATGTCTTGTAACTGGTTGATATTTTGGTTGATATTTTCGTATAGCTCCAAAACATAGGTCGTTCCAGTTTTCAGAATCTGTAGCTTTAGAAGCCACAATTCTCAGTTGGGTGCTACTTAATTTCGCACGGAGCATTACGAGCGGCCAACGCCCATGTCCTGTAACATTTGACCATATTGATTTATGTTTTCGTATAGCCCCCACACAAAGTCCTTCTCGATTTCATAATCTGCAGCTTTAGAAGCCACAATTTTTATCCGATTGCTACTATATTTCCCTTCCAATTTGAGGTCCTCTAAGCACATCTAGCTCTAAAAGCTTAGCGGCTTTTAGAACTAGATGTGCTTAAATAAACCGATCACGTTCAAATTTTGCCTTGTACGTTATGAGCGGCCAACGCTCATGTTTTCAAAGGTGCTACCGATTTGAGGTCCTGCAGCTCTAGAAGCCACGAAAAACATCCGATTACGCCCAAATTTCTATGGTACTTTTGTATCGACCATTAATTAAGTGTGGTGAAACTGGACCACATAAGTCAATATTTTAGTGTAGTCCCCATTTAAAGCGTTCCCAGCAACCCACACATATCTCTGTTGAAATTGGATCATATGTCTCCATATTTTCGAATAGCTTATACACAAAGGTCCCTACCGATTTGAGTTCCTGCAGCTCTAGAAGCCACAAATTAATTAGAAGCCAAAATTCTACATGGTACGTTATGAGCGACTATTTAATAACTGTGGTGAAATTAGACCACATAGGTCCATATTTCCGTATAGCACCCACACGAAAGGTCCCACTCAAATATACAATCTTCAGCTATAAAAACCACATTTTACATCCGATTTTATTCATATATAGCATGGAGTGATACACACGACCATCTTCCATGTCCTCGCGGAAAAAAGAGTATGGTGGGGGTAAAAATATTCGAAGAGCATCATACTCTTGTTTATTATATGGATGTGGCACAACAATATTATGATCATTACAACAATAGTATGGTTCACACACAACAATAATATGGTCCTCACAACAATAGAATTATTTACACACAACAGAAGTATGATCCCAACAATCATATCTGTACTCGTATTCACACTCAACCATACTATGATGCCCACAACCATATTATTAAACTCGTAACCATTGTATGTTTAACATACAATAATAGTATGATCCTCACAACCATAGTATGACTTACACACAACCATACTATGATCCCCAAATTTTTTCGTAAGGATTGGGTTAAGTTTTAATACAACAATATAGATTTTTTTAGGTAAATTATGTAAAAATACATTAAACTTTTAATAATAGGAGTGATTTATTTAACTGTAGAAAAAAATCATTTATTAAAAATATTTTTGTAATACCGTTTTGAAAAAATTTATTTACATATAAAAAGTACTATTATTGCGTTAAATTTGTGACAATAACATTATCAAGCTAAAAAAATACGATTTTGCCGGTATGATTGCCGTAATCATATTATTGTTAACTTAAAACCCAAAAAGACAATACTTTCTGTCGCACTAACCAAATTCCTATTGAAGCTTCTAGCATATTTACATTTTGAAATTTGGCAACAATACTATTTTTACATTACAACAATATAAGTATAGCCGTAATCATACTATTGTCGAAATGAAATTCAATAAACAATACTATAGTTACGACGGCCATACTTCTATTGCGGAAAACATACTATTGTTCCTATGACTAAAAAGTAACCATATCTTTTCTCTACCTGCATTCACATTGAACCATATCGGTCCATGTTTTCAAATAGCTCCCACAGAAAGGTCCATCTCTTTTGGAGGCTCTAAGAGCCACACAATATACCCGATCAAGCTCAAATTTTGAATGTAACTTTTCATTTAACCCTTACATATTGCTCGAACTCCATACAAAGGTGTTTAATCCTCTGAGTAACAAAGTGGTGTGGTGTATTTTATATTCGGCCATGCCCGACTTTAACTTTTTTTTTACTTATTATTGATCATGTGTTGTTATTGTGTTTAATAGTAAATACTTTGTTTGTCAAATGGTGTAAAAAATTCAAATACTTATAACTTACTTCAGCTTCATAAGGCTGAAGCAATAGAACAACCGGAGCAAAAAATTGGCACTAGTGAAATGCAAAAGCCAAAAGTAGTTAAATCCGCTAGAAGGGTATGACGACTGGTTATGGTAATCCACAAAAAATGGACACAACACGTTAATACATATGTCCTAAAAGCGGCGTTTTCCCAAATACTTATACCGGCCCAATCGGCTAATTATTAAACTACCATTTAATATTACCCTCGTTTTCCACCAAGATAATGTATAAGCGACGCATCACATCTTTACAATGCACAAAATGTACGCTGCACGGAAAGAATGCATAAATACTCGCAGTTGGATGTGCTGATGCTTATATTCTCCACTCTTGACCGCCTTATGGACGGGTATGCATGTACGCACGCATCACGTGCTGCTTTCATTTTGTAAAAGTCGTGCGTTTCCAGAGATATTTTTGTTGCATTTTCGTCATTATGAGATGTGGCACTATTGTAAGTGCATTTTTGGCTGGTAAGGAACCCACATATGCGCAGTTGTTGGTTCGCATAGTGACCACCATTTAATAAAGGATCAGCACTGCATTACACCCCCAGTCCGCAATAAGAAAGGAAAATATTAAACAGAAAATTAAACTCGAGGGAAGGAAATAGACATACGAAATTTGTTAAGAAAGTTATTTGGACACTTAATCCTTACAAAAGTGCAGGTAGTTAGTGACCCCACCTTTGGAGCTGATATGGATCCGAGTCTATGCCCTTCGATTTATTATAAGAGATTTTCATCTGCATTTTATTCCTAAGAACTTTTATCAGAATATTTAACGACAGTACTGGCATCAAATGCTTAGGGAGGGATCCGGGTATGACTATTGCTGGCGATGTTGAAAGAAATCTAGCCATGGAAGCCAAAATTAATTGCCTAAAGAGCAAAACATCGCACAGTGTGTCACAAAGGGTGAGTAAAGATCACAGAGATTTCTCAACCATCGAAAATCGCGCAGTGGCCATCATGCAGCGTTGCATGCAGCACTAGGGAACCTTAGTCGGATATCGATTAAGAGAAGATATGGTGAAGATATGATAAATGTTCAGTAGTAGTTATAATCAAAGGAAATCTTATGGCATGCAATAATTTCAATTAGTTCCTCTTGATGATTGTAACATGTTTAAATTTGTCAAATAAATAGTAACAGAGAAATTTTAAAATAATTTGCGCAAAAAACTTGACGTTAAGATGTGACTCAAAATTCAAATCGTGCATTATAGTTCGACCATCATTTATTTTTCAATTACGTTTTTCTTTCGAAGTATCTTAATTGTTATAAATGCAAATCTTAAGCATAGTCCATCTCTTTAGTATGGACAGAATAGTTTTGTTTCTGTTGTAATAAACTGAATTTGAACTGATTCTATGTTTAATGTAGAACTTCAGTGTCGGATTCTTTAAAGGGTTTTCCGAAAACAGAATAGCCTTTAGAAAAACCAAAGTAAGGGAGGGTAAAAATATTTCTCAAAACAATCGCATTTAAGCTCAATAAATACACTTAGTCCAACGTTTCGCCAATTTTTGTATCCGTTCCAAAAAATAGGATTTTTTGAGGTCCATAAAATTTGTTTTATCAATAATTTCTTCGATGTAGCTGAATGTTTTTCCATCGAGCCATTTCTTTAGGTTTGAAAACAGGAAATAGTCACTGGAGGCAAAATCCGGAGAATATGGCGGGTGAGGTACCAATTCGTAACTCAATTCATGCAATTTTGCCGTTGAGACTGGACACGTGTGCACCCGTACATTCTCTTGATGAAAATAACTTTTTCTTGCCCATATGGTATTCTTTTTTTTTAATTCTCGTTAAAGCGATACAATAATTTGGCATAATATTCGGCCTTTATTGTTTTTACCTTATGAAGGTAATCGACTGTTGCAAAAAACGGTTGCGATCACCTTATTGGCCGACAAAATCACCTTGGCCTTCTGCGGAGCAAATTACCAGGAGAAACCCCTTGCTGCTTGGTCTCCGGAGTATTGTAATGGATCCATTTTTCATCCACAGTTACAAAACGCCGCAAAAACTCGTTCGAATTGCGGTTAAACAATTCCAAACAATCCTTTGAAGTTGTCACACGATTACGTTTATAGTCAATTGAGAGCAAACGCGGCATCCACCTTCCAGACAGCTTTCTTAAACCCAACTGATAATGTAAAATCAAAACCACAATGCCATATGAAATGCGTTTGACATCAACAATCTTACGCACTTTTACTCTTCGATCGGCCAACACCATTTTCGTGTGTATTGATCTCAATTGGCCGTTTAGAACGTTCAGCGTCATTTGTAGAGGGAGGAGCGCGGTAATATGCATTTTGCACTGCCGGCAGTGGCGGCACTTTTGGTCGAAGAGAGTGAAGAGTATGCGTGGCTTATAGTAGCTGACGGGAGATTTGTATTCGTCTGACTTTTATTTTCCAGCATGCATTGGACACGTGAGGAGAGATCATTTTGTGGTGAAGCGTATTTTTCAAATGCGCACTCGATCATTGCAGTGCAGCATGCTTCTCGCTGTTCCCCACGCGACGTGTCCCTAGACGGCAATTAATTGTAAATTGGTGGACTTCATTGAGAACAGCAGGGAATGTGTCTAGTGCGAAGGGGATCTGAGAGAAGGATTACAGCATCACAAAACATCGAGAGACTTAGAACAGCAGAACTGCAATATCCGAAACGCTCTGCTCGGAAGCAATCACTTGCTCTTGGCATTTCCAGACTTTTTTCAGTTTTTTCAGTTGAGACAAAGCTTTTACAGGATACATTTTTCCAACAGAATGGTGCTACCGCACACGCATCGAGGATTACCATGAATTGTTTGAGGCAAATGTTTCCTAGACGGTTAATCGCTTTGAGGGTTGATGTGAACTGGCCGCTCACCAGAAGGAGGCCCATGCTATTTTTTTCTTTGGGGTTACCTGAGGTCGATGGTGTATATCAACCGTCCCAACACCTTAGAAGAGCTAATTAACAATATTGAGGCTGAAATTGGCAGAATACCAGTCGCCATGCTTTTAAGAGTTTATGGAAACTTCGGAAAACGAACGAGCGAAGGTCAACATTTGCCAGATACACTATTTAAAATCAAGAAATTTAAAAATTTCTTTACTGTTCAATATACGAGGGCGACCGCAAAACCAACTGGCCTGGCACATTTTCTGTTTTACTAGCAACTTTTTTTTTAAGCAATCTTTTATAAGCCATCTGTCAAAATTTCCGAAATATTTAATGATTATTTTCTTTGTTACAGGTGATTGAAGTAAACAAGTTTCATAATTTTTGAAAAATGGAAAATAAAGAGTTTCGTGCGGTAATTAAACACTTTTATATGAAAGGTTATACTTTACAATTAATCAAAGATGAATTGTATTCTGTTCAAGGTGATAATGCACCATCATACTCCACCTTGAAATCCTGGGTTCAACAATTTAAAATGGGTCGTTCAAGTACGGAAGATGAACAACGCTCTGGAAGACCGAAAACTGCTACTACTATTGAAAACATTAGAAAAATATTTAATGAAGTGACTAAAGATAGACGAATAAAGCTCAGAGAACTTGCTGATATTGTTAAAATACACGAAAAACAAGTTTGGAGTATTTTACATGATGAACTCCACATGAAAAAACTATCCGCAAGATGGGTGCCGCGTTTTTTGTCTTTGGACCAATTCCGAGGAGCTTTTAGCGATTTATCAGCGTAATCCAATAGAGTACTTGCGCCGATTCATAACTGTTGATGAAACATGGATCCATCACTACATCCCTGAATGCAAAGAACAGTCAAAACAATGGATAGAAGCTGGTAAAAGTGGTCCCAATAAGGCGAAAACTGTAAAGTCAGCATTTATTGATTATCTTGAGAAAGGAAAAACTATAAATAGTGAATATTATTGTGCATTATTGGATCGGTTGAGTGAAGAAATCAAGACAAAACGACCGCATTTAAAAAAAAAGTTCTTTTTCATCAAGATAATGCTCCTTCACACACTGCATTTTTAACTCAACAAAAACTGGCCGAAATTGCTACGCATCCATCATATAGTCCAGTTTTAGCTCCTTTTGATTATTTCTTGTTTCCAAATTTAAAAAAAATTCTCGGTGGCAAAAAATGTTCGTCCAATAGCGAGGTTATTGCTGAAACTGAGGCATATTTTGAAGGTCTTGAAAAATCTTATTTTTCGGATGGAATTAAAAAATTTGAAAAACGTTTGATGAAGTGTATTGAGTTGGAAGAAGATTATGTTGAAAAATTAATAATAATAATTCCAAAAAAACGGTTCTTTTTATGTAAGGCCAGTTACTTTTGCGGTCGCCCTCGTACTTAGTAGGGACATAAATACTGTTACAACATTGAACACACCCATTTCAATTGTAGAACTGAACATACCCCGTTAATGTCACATGGGTTTTGAAAGCTAACCTCAATAGCGTTAGTCTGAAACAGGATTTTAAAATTGTTTCAACTTTCATCATGGAGTGGTCAGATAATGAGAACCGTTCGCTGTAATAGCGCTTTTAAAGTGTGAAATGAAAAAAGCGATACTTTCAAAACGCACCGGCCACTAGGGATTAGCCGCATGTTCGTCTACCGATGCATAAAACTGTTTGAGGAGACTGGAGATGTAAAAGACCGCCACCGATCGGGCCGCCTACGCTCTGTTCGAACACTGCATGTCATCAAAGCCGTTAAATCAAGAATTCACAGATATCCGCTCGAAAAACAGAATATAATGGCCCGTGAGATGAATATCACGCAAAAGTCCATGAGTCGAATCATTATAAAAGACTTGGGACTTTCAAACGACGTACCGGACATTTATTGACTGAAGCTTTAAAAAAAATAGGATTGAAAAATGCAAACGTCTTTTGGTGAAGCACGCTGATAACTTGCACAGAAAAAATTTGTTCACGGATAAGAAAAATGTTACGTTTCAGGAAAAATTTAACAAGCAAAATGATAGAGTGTATGAGCGGTCATCTAAGGAAGCATCTGAACTGATCCTAAGGGTGGAAAAAGGTCATCACCCAGCATCAGTCATGGTTTTATGGGATGTCTCTTACGATTAGGGCTCTGAACTGCATTTCTGCGAACAAGGAGTCATAAAATCGGCCAAAGTGTACCAAGAAACCGTTTTGGAAGCTGTTGTGAAGTGCCTCTTAACAATTTCCTGTTCCAAAACCAGCCATGGACTTTCCAGCAGGATTATGCGCCAGCCCATAAGGCTAAAACGTCCCAGGCCTGGCTTCGAAATAATTTGCCAGCGTTCATTTCCTCTGAAGACTGGCCCTCAGACAGTCCAGATTTGAACCCATTGGATTACAAATTGTGGACGGTTTTAGAGGACAAGGTTTGTGACAAAAGATATCCCAATATTGGATCTCTTAAGACTGCTTTGTTTCGAGCTGTAGCCAATTTCCCAATGGACGAGGTTCGTGCAGCTATTGACGATTGGCCAGTGCGACTTAAGGCGTGTGTAAAGGCAAAAGGTGGACTTTTCGAATAAGTTGATTCTTTTTGGATACAATATACATCAATTAATATATTAAAAAATATTTGGTCCAAAAACATTCAGTACTTTTTTATTTTACAGCATAAAACGTGTGTAACAGTATTTATGTCCCTACGAAGTAATTAAAATATAAGATTATTTTTTTTTAAATTCATAATTTTGTATATTCTTTCCAAATAAGCAAATTACCAAGCTCCACCATGTACTTGTGCGACCACAACGAAAGAAGGTAAACCACTTTTTTACCATTGAAATCGATGGTGCAGAGTCCCCATAGTGTTCAAAAGCTTTTCCTCGGTTTGATTGGCGGTTTTTCCGCGAAAAATAATGTTTAATGAGCACTCGAAATTCACGAGGCTGTAAGTTTTAACAGCTGTTAAACACATCCCAAATGACAGAACTCTATCAAAATTTGACAGTAGTCCATTAACAGATGGTAATTGATTGAAGGTGTGATGCATTTCATATAACTACGAAGGAAGTTAGATAAGTCACGGAATTATTGATATGTCCTTGTACATTTACCGACAATTTTAGTGCACCAACCAACATTCGTTGTACTAATGGAAACTCTATAGTTCATGCAACCGCAGTCATTTGCTTGGCAAAAATTTCAGTTGTGGGCAAAAATCTCTTCTCTGTTTGTAAATATGACATTGTAGTCATCGTCGTTATGAAAAATCAATTCACTGAGGAGAATTAAACATTTTTTATAGTACTGAGCATTTTGTGTCACAATGGCAAATTCACATTTTATTGAAACAATAAAATCTGTTCCTCGAAATAGGTTACAATGTAACTCTGCGCGTTGCGTCTCACGCTGACTATTTACTTGAGTTAAAGGGAAAAATAATTAAAAAAATGTGTTACCACTAGCCAAACCCCACAATGATCATATAAAAATCTGTCTGTTTTTTTGTTGTTGTTAAAAGCATTTAAAACTTCATGGAACGTGATCATGAAAAACCGTTGGTACTTATGCCATCCATAGTTGTTTAACTGAAATGAATCTGAATGCAGGAGCATGTCCCTGTTTTTTCTGCACCGTTAAACTTTGTCCTTTGTCGTGTTATTGTTATTTTAGCAAACGGAAGTCATGACACTGTATTGCATTCGAGTGCTCGCTCTGTCATGAAGTATTAACATGAACTGAAACTTGAAATCAAACCGCTTTAACCAACGCATGTGCAGGGGTGTGTACTAGGTCCTCATTAAACTCTGCATATCCTGCGTGGATTCACAGGCGAATCAAGGTGGCCTGTATACGCAGTCCACGGAACAAATACGTGATTTGGTGCAAGTGGACAGGATATTAAGAAATGAAATGAAAGTGGCTGACTTAAATCGTATGCTGTATTTTTGTACAGATAAATTCATTTAAGATGTGACAGTCCTTACCATACTTCGTATATGTTTTTGAACCTTAAACTCCTATCAACAATTACACAGTGTAACAAAAAAGAAAGAAATCGAAATACCTGGGAAGTGTATTATTTTCTTGTAGATCTTGCTGAGTACAACAAGAAACCTGTTTTGAAATTTCCCAAACACCTCCAACATCTGGAGTTACGGGTAAAAAACCGGTTTTTCGAAACTTACGCACTTATATGCCAGTAACTTGGTTGAATATCAACCGATATTCGGCGATTTGGAAAGAAGATACTGCGGCCTTTCGAATGTTGTATACACTTTTAAAATCGCACTGAAAAAAATCTGAGTATTTTTCCTGTAAACTCATTTTTTTTTTAGTTTTTTTGTTGTAATTTTTTAATTTTTGATGCGTTTTTACACAGAATTTTTTAAAAGGAACAGAAACATTTTTGAAGTGAATAATGAAGAGAGTGTTCTTACCAATACAATTCGGTGTCAGTTTTTTAAATCCGCTAGAAACTGATTGAGTTATTCAACATTTATTAAAACAACATTTTTTGAAAAAAATACAATTTTTGGACAAACTACTCAGAAATATTTGTTTGACCGTTTTTTTATTGATGTCCCGTTTCTCATGTAAACACATTGTTAAAGTTTTTGTTCAATTGTTTTTTTTTAATTTATCGCTTTTTGTTCGCTTTGAAACTGTATTGATAAAAGAAGTTAGTTTCTTCTTTCCAAATTAGCCAAAAAAAACATAAAATCGGTTGATATTCAACCAAGTTACTGGAATATAAGTGCGTAAGATCCGAAAACCCGGGTTTTTACCCGAAACTCCAGATTTTGTAGGTGTTTGGGAAATTTCAAAACCGGTTTCTTGTTGTACTCAGCAAGATCTACAAGAAAAATAACATCATTTCCCAGGTATTTTTTCTTTGTCGCACTGTGTAATCTGTGAAAAACTTCTATTGAAAAAATACCTCTAGATTGATCACCCGTTACAGTAACATCCACAGAAAGTTCTTGTTTGTTGTGGTTTACATCTGGATTCATCAGCCTGTTTTTTTTTTTTAATCTGAGACCGGCCAGAATATAATTGGCAAAGGCAATCGCTAACGCACTATTCTAGCGCCAAGTGATTATGACGCTTGGTTTCAGCAAATCGATGCTAGGACATGCTCTGCGCGAGAAACATTCAGTGCCTTTAATAAGAAATTATTTAAGCGAGCATTTGAACAGGTCAACTGGATGCTTTAATGCTGTGACATCAAAACTACATATTTTTTCTTGAGCAAATGTGAAGTCACAGGATTTTAGCTACACTCAAGACTCGCATAATTGGCGAGATATCGAAGGCGATGATGGAAAATGTGATGGAAAATTTGACCATTCGAATAGTTTTTAGTTTATATTAAAATAAAATGTCAGAAAGTGTTCTTTCGTGTCATTAAACAGATTCCGACATCCAATACTATTTTTAAATTTTTTTTTATGAAAAAAAAAATAAACCCAACTTTTAGAAGGCATAACCTCTTAAATATCTGACGATGACACATCAATGACTACAAAATATCGAAATGACACTGTCGCCCATCTGTGGTGATCCATATAAGCTACACCATTGTACACTACTGTTTTAGTTGCTTATACAAGTAGGAGATTTTTGTTATTATTTTCTAAACCGAATTTTTTATTTTAGTCATTGCAAATTGTAGCTATTGCTATGTTAAATCGGTTGTTTTGCCAAATACACACCAACAAACTGACAATTTACTCGTATTGGCATTGTAAATGTTTTGTTTTGCTAAACGGTGCAGCTTTCCAGACCAGTAGTTAAAATGAATGGCAATATAGGAAATTTGTTTCGCCAAATTTAAAAGAAAAAGTTTACATTCGTTTGTCCTCCTACAAAAAGCTAGTGAAATTGATCGGCAACTCGAAGAAACTCGAATTCAGCATGAGGATTTCTTTTAATATTTCGTGTCCTGGCAATGCTAGTATTGCCAGTTGGCAGTAATAAAACTTGAACTACTGTAACATATCCTACGTAAGATTGACATGTATTCTTTGGATTAATAAATAAATTAAAAAAAAAAATTGCCAGTTGGTAACTGCAACTTCCATTGCAAAGTTTGAATTGTTTTATCATAACTTCGCTCAGAACGTTTTGTATATTGGTAAAATCATCCTGGTCTTAAAATGAATGTATCCAGTGAAAATTTTCGTGCAAAGATTTTTTACGATTTTTGGTGTGGATTTTCGAGACAAAAGTCTCTCAATTGACTTATTTCGACTTTTGGTGATAAAGCTCCATTAAAAATCATCGTAAATCGTTGCCAAGTGTTCAGTCCCGCATACCGATTGCTGCAGAATAAGTTTCATAAAGGTCGTTTAACTTCGTTCGTTTTGCCGGTAACAATCGACGCTTGACGTGAACTGATAAAGCAAGAACGACAGGTGAGATACCGTGAGATTCAGGCACCCTTGGTAATTAGAATGACAAGCATCAATTAGTTAGAGCTTGTTCAGAAACATTTCTTTTCATTGGATCCCACATAATTTGACGAATGCTCTTATAAAGCATCGTGTTGATTGAAGGGCGGTACGAACTAAGTCCCCAATGAACTAACTCCCCAAATCCGAAATGAACTTAGTCCCCAAATTTGGGGACTTAATTCATAATGAAATAAATCCCCAAAGTAGAAAATGAAATAAGTCCCTAACAAAGTGAATTAAACCCCCAATACAAAAATGAACTATGTCCCCAATGTTGAGGTTTTTTCCCTTAACGACAAAACCCCCAATTCAAAAATGAAATAACTCCCCATTTTTCGTCTTTGGTTCTTTATTCAAAAAAAAAAAAAATATTTACATACATATATAATAATACATATTTTCAGGCAATAACAAAAAAAAAACTAAATTCATTCAAATATAATATAAAAAAATAAGGTCTAGACATACATCGAGTCTTCTACGACTTTTCGGCAATACGGGCAATTGTAATTTGGCATGCCCTTTGAAATAGCATCAGCCTGTAGTTTTAGGTTACATTCGTCGCAAATTTTTAAATGCTTACACGGTATAAAAACTATATTTGGGCTTTTGTCCTGACAGACAACACAGACATTTTCTACGTTGTATGATGGTGGTTCACTAATATCTTCAAACAAATCTTCGTCCGAAGATTCTTCTTTAAAAATATTTTCCTCTTCTACCATATTTACACATATGCCATTCTTCTCGTACACCATTCGGGACAGAAATGAAGCCACTGTTATTTTTCCCTGTTGCAATAAAAGAGATGCTTCCTTTATTTTTTCACTTTTTTCTACACTTTTTTCTACCTTCTTCTCTTTTTCGCAAGCGATCCGCCACTTTCGCACAGCATTTCGAAATGTCGACTTTTAAAAAACTCTTCATCTCGAATTATTCGTACGAATTTAAAAAATGACCATTTCTTTCTGCAGAGCGTCCAAGAATTCCGTTGTAAGCCTCAACGGCAGATGTTGTCCGGGTATCCTGGTTATGTATTGTGAAGTGTTCACATCCAACCTGAAACATTACATATGTACATAGAAAAGAATAAACAATATTATTTTATGGAAAAATTATGTGATGAATTTTTATTATTACCTTATTAATCCACTGGTTTTCAAAATATTTCAAAAATGGTAAAAATAAAAAGTTGCTATCCATCAAAAAAATTTTGGATTTTAGGTCAGTAAAAGAACTTTTTATTAATTTCGGCGGCAATAAAAGAAGTGCTAAGATTTTATGGTAAAGCAATGATGCACTTTTGGAAGACCTAATGTATTCCAATAAGGATTTTTGTTTTGCCATATTTCGCCTTACAGCCTGGCAAAAATGAAACCTGAACGACAAGAAAGGAAACATTTTGTGAGTGTAATCTCAAACTGAAACCCTTAAGTACTTAACTATATGACATTGTTGTAAGTATGTTAAAAATCTATTTTAGATATGTATATGAGCAATATATCAAATCTCTTCGGTTGTAGTGTTCTGAAATTTGTTTCTGAGTGTAATTGTGTTAAAAATAAAAAATTCGCGCGAATTTTTTATTTTTAACACAATTACACTCAGAAACAAATTTCAGAACACTATAACCGATAATGTTTAAATATATGAGAAATGTTTTTTTATACTATATACTTACCAGCATCCCACTAGTTTTGCCCGAGGGTAAACAAAATGCACAGCACTTCTCAATCCCTGTTCGTAGTCGGTTATGAATATTGATGGGTCCAAATCAAATATATTTTCCTTAATATATTGAAGGAGGTTTTTGTATATTTCATTTGTTTTTTTGCTCATCAAAACAAAAAATACTGGAAAAATCTAAGAAAACAATTTTATTATCATGCATATAAACATTAACCAAAACTTACCTCTTCAAAATATTCTATGTAAATTACAAGTAACTGCTGAAAGCAGCCATGCGGCACTATTTTAAAGGTCCCATCCATTAAATACGTCCTTTTAGAAGCTGGAATATTTTCTCTAATCAAATCAATTGTTTTCAATGAAGAAAACAAGCAGAAGGAATAATTGTCTTCCTCTATTGCCGCCGTGAAGAAATGCCTCGGTTTCAAATTGTCTTTCGACAAACCAAAATCATTCCACACGTGTTCCAGATTGAAAGCTTCAACTGTTTGAAGAGCAGTCTTGGGAGACGTTACCAAGTTTCGGCTAACTATTTTTTGCAATCCCCTTTGAATTTTTGAAAAACTTAAATTTTTTGTGTCGTCTTGCTTGCTATATAAAAATCGTTGCTTAAAATATAAATTATAAAAATGATTTCCAAACATGTACTTACCTTTCACAAGTCTTTCTAAAAGCGCTTCTTATAGTACTAAGATTAGTCTTAGTACCACCAAGAGCTCCCGCCGCATCTTCACAATCTCGCTTTATTGCATTTAAAGCCTTCAACTCTTTGTAGGCTTCCTCCTCGCTGTCATGATCGTGTTCAACATATTTTTTTGGAACAACACATTTTCCATCAGACAGCAAGTTTACACGAGCTTTGCAATTTTGTTGTCTGCACTCGTATTTCGATACACCTTTATAAACCGATTTTCTCATATATATCATTTTTTGCTCGATCACGTACAATAACTCACTGTTTCTCCTTTTGCCAGGAATTATTTCAAAATTCATTTTTTTACTACTTTCCACTTTCACGTTTTATTTCAAACTAATTACTGTCGCTAAAGAATGGACCATGAATCGAAAGAAAACATTGTTTCATTCATTATAACGGTTTTTACATTGGTATTTTTACAAATTATTTAATTTTAAAGAAAATGAACTAATCCCCCAAAATAATGAACTAACCCCCCAAAAATAATTTTAGGGGGTTTGTTCATTTCTATGAATTGGGGAGTTGTTTCATTATGAACTAAATCCCCAATTTTAAATATGAATTAAATCCCCAAAAAATGAAATAAGTCCCCAAAAGTCGTTGTTGTTTTTCTCTGTATATAATTTTGGGGACTTAGTTCATTTCGGATTTGGGGAGTTAGTTCATTGGGGACTTAGTTCGTAACGCCGATTGAAGCAAAGAAATGTTGAAAAAATACAACCGCGGTAGAAGGTGAGGAATCATGGATCTATATATATGAGCCCGAAACAAAACAGCAAACGACGGAATGGGATGCGCATCGAAGCAAATGATCGTGTCTTTTTTTTCGCTATAACCGGACAAGTGGCCACAGTGCCTTTAGTGGAAAGCAGGAAGTCAATTAAGAGTGCCAAATGAGTGTTTGCCAACAGTGTTCAAAGAACTAAGACGAGAAGACGAATCATCTCGCATAACAACAAAGCGAGCTCTCACACATCAGCAGAAACAATGGGCTACACCAAATAAAAAGTTTTCGCACAAATTCAATCCACCTAGAGTTATTTTTTCAGAACAAAAAAAATATAAAAATTCAAATCAAGTGTGAAATCTTTATTAGTAATTTGAAAGCACATTTTATGGCATTTATTTTTTGAATATAATTTCTGTCAAATGTTGGCCGCAACTACGCCCCAGGGTTTCTATTCTGAGGGTCCAATTTTGGATGACTCGTTTGAGCATTTTGACCGGCATGGCTTTAATGGCACGCATAATGTTGGCTCCCAAAACCAGAATTGTAGCTGGTTTGTCAGCATAGACTTTAGGCGTTACGTAATATCAAAGAAAAATGTCTAAAGGTGTGATATCACTCGATCTAGGCGGCCAATTTACCTGTCCAAAACGTGAAATTAGCTTCTTTTTGAAATGACCTCTCAATAGATCCATTGTTTGAGCAGCTGTATGGCAAGTGGCAACCGTCCTGTTGAAACCAAGTGTCGTCAAGATTACGGGCTTTAATTTCAGGTAGCATAAATATCGATATCATGGCGCGATAGCGAGCACCATTCACCGCACCAAACCGTGGTTTTCTCTGGGTATTATTGCTCTTCTTGAACCTCTTCTTGTTGTTCTTCAGCCCAAATGCGGCCATTTTGTTTATTGACTTTGCCGTTGAGCAAGAAATGGGCCTCATCACTGAACAAAATTTTGGTCGAAAATAGCGAATCTTCCAGTTTCTCACCGAACGCTCATTTCCATAATACAGTTGCCAACATTTGAAGGTAATTATTTTCTAAAAATAAATGCCATAAAATGTCCTTTCAAATTACCAATAAGGATTTCACACTTGATTTGAATTTATAAATTTTTTTGTTGTGAAAAAATACCTCTAGATGGATCACCCTATGCATTCAATCTTGATAAAATTTAGCACTAGTAGGTTTTGTGGGCCAAGGAAGGGCGTTATTGTAATTGGTTTCGATTAAGATATATATATATATATATATATAATATATATATATATATATATATATATATATATATATATATATATATATATATATATATATATATATATATATATATATATATATATATATATATATATATATATATATATATATATATATATATATATATATATATATATATATTTATATATATATTTATATATATATTTATATATATATATATATATATATATATATATATATATATATATATATATATATATATATATATATATATATATATATATATATATATATATATATATATATATATATATATATATATATATATATATATATATATATATATATATATATATATATATATATATATATATATATATATATATATATATATATATATATATATATATATATATATATATATCTTAATCGAAACCAATTACAATAACGCCCTTCCTTGGCCCACAAAACCTACTAGTGCTAAATTTTATCAAGATTGAATGCATAGGGTGATCCATCTAGAGGTATTTTTTCACAACAAAAAAATTTATAAATTCAAATCAAGTGTGAAATCCTTATTGGTAATTTGAAAGGACATTTTATATATATATATATATATATATATATATATATATATATATATATATATAGCTGCCGCATATCTTATACGAGGGCGACCTCAAAAGTAACTGGCCTAACATAAAAGAACCGTTTTTTAGGAATTATTATTATTTATTTTTCAACATAATCTCCTTCCAACCCAATACATTTCATCAAACGTTTTTCAAGTTTTTTAATTCCATCCGAAAAATAAGATTTTTCAAGACCTTTAAAATATGCCTCAGTTTCACCGAGAAATTTTTTTAAATTTGGAAACAAGAAATAATCAGAAGGAGCTAAATCTGGACTATATGGTGGATGCGGAGCAATTTCAAATCGTAATTCGGCCAGTTTTTGTTAAGTTAAAAATGCAGTGTGTGAAGGAGCATTATCTTGATGAAAAAGAACTTTTTTTTCTAAATGCGGTCGTTTTATCTTGATTTCTTCACCCAACCTATCCAATAATGCACAATAATATTCACTATTTATAGTTTTTCCTTTCTCAAGATAATCAATAAATATTATACCCCTTGCATCCCAAAATACTGTGGCCATTACTTTTCCTGCTGACTTAACAGTTTTCGCCTTCTTGGGACCACTTTTACCAGCTTCTATCCATTGTTTTGACTGTTCTTTGCATTCTGGGATGTAGTGGTGGATCCGTGTTTGATCAACAGTTATGAATCGGCGCAAGAACTCTATTGGACTACGCTGATAAATCGCTAAAAGCTCCTCGGAATTGGTCCAACGGACGATTTTTTGGGGCAAAGTCAAAAAACGCGGCATCCATCTTGCGGATAGTTTTTTCATGTGGAGTTCATCATGTAAAATACTTCAAACTTGTTTTTCGTGTATTTTAACAACATCAGCAAGTTCTCTGAGCTTTATTCGTCTATCTTTAGTCACTTCATTAAATATTTTTCTAATGTTTTCAATAGTAGTATCAGTTTTCGGTCTTCCAGAGCGTTGTTCATCTTCCGTACTTGAACGACCCATTTAAAATTGTTGAACCCAGGATTTCACGGTGGAGTATGATGGTGCATTATCACCATGAACCGAATCCAATTCATCTTTGATTAATTGCGGCGTATAACCTTTCATATAAAAGTGTTTAATTACCGCACGAATCTCTTTATTTTCCATTTTTCAAAAATTATAAAACTCGTTTACTTCAATCACCTGTAACAAAGAAAATAATCATTAAATATTTCGGAAATTTTGACAGATGACTTATAAAAGATTGCTTTAAAAAAAAAACAAAAAAAAAGTTGCTAGTAAAACAGAAAATGTGCCAGGCCAGTTAGTTTTGCGGTCGCCCTCGTATGTTCATCCGATTTTACTGTGTTTAGCTCTAGGAGACACATTTAAGATCTAATTTTTACAAAATTTAGCAAGAGTAAGTTTTTTAAGCAAGAAATGACGTTATTGTCATTAAAGCAAATCAACTCAAATTTAGATATACTCGTACATACTTTCTCTCACATATGTCACATATGTATGATATTTCTATTTGTATATTTAGAAGCCAAATCTGTCATCCAATCTTGATGAAATTTCGCACAAGTTAGTTAATTATGCCATGGACGGACATGGTGCAATTGGAGTAAATGAGTTCAAATGTAGATATAGCTGCCACATGTATGTTCAACCTATTCTAGCTAAAGCAATGAAATTTGCACAACTTTAAGAAAGAAATTATTTTAAAACCTCTGAAGATTTTGAATCCTTCTAAAGGGATCTAAAACATATTTGCAGTTGGCATTTCTGATCATCTAGAAGTTCACGGTATAATATAGTCGGCCATCTTTCTTACTAGTTTTTAATTGAAAAACGAGTAAAGCTCGTTCATATTAGCCGTGTTTTGTTGGCAACTCGCTTAGGAGGTCATTAACGCGGTTACTTCACACAATTGTACGTGGATATAAAACTGGGTTTGTTCAACGACTATTTGCGTAAAAACCCGTTTGTGTCAAATAATTAAATTTTTTGTGAAGAAACCCGTTTATGTCAAATAACTAAATTTTTTGTGAAGAAAGTTATTCAAGAATAACCTTTAGCGAGTTGTTACTCGGTTAAAGCATTTTTTGTATATCTTTTTTTCTACAAATTACAAATTTTCAAAGCAAAAGGTGTATGATGCAGAAAAATATTAAACATTTCGCGTATGGTTTTAAAGTTATCGGCTTGGCGACCATTTACTCGTTTAATAAGCGAGTAGCAATAGAATACGCCTATTGTTTAGTTTTAACTTTAACGTTATGACTGTTTTTAGGGTGCTAAGTAAAGTAAAAATGCTAGAACACATATAATTCTATTTCTTCTTAATTCTTGTAATTGTTTTATGATTATATCCTAAAAAGCTTAATCGAGCGTGTCCGAAAGTGCACGAGACAAAAGTCTTGCCAACATTTCTTTTATTTTCATTTATGTAACGTACTTTTTTAGCTGGAGTTGCTTTTGGACTTAACTTTTTCTAACACGTTTCCTTTTTATTATGCCTTGGCTCCCTCTTAAGTACATTGCAATATGAACGCGGGGAGCTGGATCTCAGGGCATTGTACATGAACGTGAACTGGGACGAGCTACCTAATGGTTCTGTGTATTGTTTTAAAGTTTTTCAATAGAAAAATACTTTTCCTTTGTTTTCAAATAATTACAATATTTAAGCATTGTTTTTTTAAAACAAAAACACACACACTTACACAGAGAAGAAAAGTTTCTTTTCAGTCGCCAACCCCCCATCTATACGGTCTCATCCTGCTGTTGGAGCCGGTTCATTGGAAAAGAGCTAATAATACCATTAGTTGGATTTGGGTGCATGAATGGAAAAACACCGTCCACGGTGGTGGCATTAGCTACACACAGTTCTTCCCATTGCAGGCTTAAAAGAGAAACTTTTAAATAACAGCAAATGAAGGAAATGGGCTAGAATGGCTAAAGTTTGCAGAAGTTTTGATTTAGAGCGATACCGACCAACGCGAAGAAATTACTTCTCATAAATTACTGCAGAATAATGAAAAGGTAAATAATTTGCAATTGCTGTCGTAATTAAACAACAATTTGTGTAAGAAAACAATTCTTCTTTCGAAATTTGATGCAAAGCTGGACAATGTATTGTAACGAAGATTAGTCGCAAAAAAATATAAACATTGTGTAACCTTTATAATCATCTATAACGTCGAAGATCGGTTTGAGTAAGGTGCGAGTAAGACCCTGGAAACCTAGGAATCTAATCGTTATGGGTTATACAACTTTGCTTTTCTGCAATTAAAATTAAAAAATAAATAAATGGTTGTAGTACCAATATAGTAAATATAGTTGGTGCGACAAATGTATTGTGTTTTGGTCTGATATTTGTTTGATATGCAATCATATAGTATGATTGCAATGTTCTGAAGTTTGAATGTGGGTTTTGGAACATTTATTGTAGCGAATCGTATGCAATAATACAGTGGTACTAATCGTTTGAGAGTCTTTTTACCTATTATGGTGATATAAAATAATTTTAAATATGTTTTTTTACGAAACAGTTAGTTTATTAAATATTTAAAAAAAAAAAAAGTAAAAAACAAACAAATATTTTAAATTAAAAATAAATTTAAATTAAAGCTAAATAATGCGAGAAATTCGTTCGCGCGCACTGGTTAACTTTTAAGGGCCGATGTTGAATATGAACCACACCTAAACGTCAAACATTTTTTTGCATTTCATTTGATATTTCTCAATTTCAGACTAACTCAATTTGAATCATTGAAAGATACACAAGCGAGCGGAGCGTTAAAAGTATAAAGGCTTATTATGAAAATTAAAAGCAATTTCGAAGAAAATCATCTTCAGTGATGACGCACAATTTCACCTCAGTGGATTCGTCAATAAGCAGAATTGTCGCATTTGGGCGAATGATAATCCTAGAGTGATTGTCGAAAAAACAATGCACCTATTTGGTGCTGTTTATGGGCTGGCGACATCATTAGGCCGTATTTTTTTCAATATGAGTCCGGTCAGACAGTTACTGTGAATAGTGTTCGGTGAGATGATAACGAACTGTTTATGGCCCAAGTTAGAATATATGGATGTGGACGATATGTGATTTCAACAGGAAGGTGTCACTTGCCACTTAAACCACCCTTTACTTAAAAGTCAAAATAGGAAGTTTATACAAATTTCAAGCCAACTTTTATATTTATTTATTCCATTATTCTGTATGACGGAAAAAATTCGATTTGGCATGGATTCTATCAAGTTTTGAGTGGTTTTGAAGTTTATTTCGGACCAACACTCCTTAATCGTACATTTTAGATCGTTGATTGTTTAAAACTGTCTACCACCCACGTAAACCTTAGCTGCGAGAATGGGACTGCATTCAGGACTGCGGCCATGGCAATATAGGGTGATCCATCTAGAGTTATTTTTTCAATAGGGTTTTTTTCCACAGATTACGCATGAGTTGTATTAAACTTTTTTTTTTGTTTTCAGTACTGTTTGACATTTCATCGTGGAAAGACTTACACCGCAACAACGTCTGCTAATTGTGCAACTGTATAATGGAAATGAGCTGTCGGTAATAAACGTGCTTCGGCCAAAATTTTATTTAGTGATGAGGCCGTTTTTTGGGTGGACAGCAAAGTCAATAAAAAAATTGCGACATTTGGGCTGAAGAGCCAACAGAAGAGGTCTAAGAGGTGTAATTATACCCAGAAAAAAATTTGATTTCAACATGACAGTGCCACTTGCCACATACAGCTGCTCAAGCAATGGATCTATTGAGAGGTCATTTCGAAAGCAGATAATTTCACGTTTTGGACAGGTGAGTTGGCCGCCTAGATAGAGTGATATTACACCTTTAGACATTTTTCTTTGGGGTTATATAAACTGCAAAATCTATGCTGAAAAACCAGCTACGATTCAGGTTTTGGAAGCCAACATTATGCGTGTCATTAAAGCCATACCGGTCGAAATGCTCGAACGAGTCATCCAAAACAGAATGAACAGAATGGAAACCCTGAGGCGTAGTTGCGGCCAATATTTGAAGGAAATTATATTCAAAAAATAAATTCCATAAAATGTTCTTTCAAATTACCAATAAAGATTCCACACCTGTTTTGAACTTTTTTTTTTGTTCTGAAAAATACCTCTAGCGCTCTTGAGAAACCAAATTTCACAAAAGCCACAGCTTAAATATTTAAGATTGGCAGAAGATTAATAGCCCAATCTTGAATTATACCCTCCATCACAGGAAGGAGAGTATATTCACTATGTCATTCCGTTTGCCACACCTCGAATTACTAGTCAAAGACCCCATAAAGAAAAATTTCAAGACGATTAAGCCATGTCCGCCTGACCGTCTGTCTGTCTAACGTAAGCCAACTACAAGTTGCACTTTTTAAGCTACACACAGAAAAAATATATGGTTATTATATATAGCCACGGCAGCAATAACATGTTCTCTGCAATAAAAGTATTGACGTCGCAACCATATTATTGTTATTTAAATTTAATTTCACCAATAGAATAATTGCGGCACTATTAATATTGTTGAAATGTAACAATAGCATTATTGCCAATATTAAAAATGAAAATATGTTTGTAGCAACAATATAAATATGGTAGGTCCGACAAAAGTATTGTGCTTTGATTTAATGTTAAAGGTTATATGAATACAGCAATAATACTGAAATCTATTCAAAGAATGAAACTTAATCAAAATCTATTGTTGAATAACAAAAAACCCAATGATAATAAATAATCTTGGGGATCATAGAATAGTTGAGTGGGGTCATACTATGGTTGTATACTTTAGATCATAACATGGATGCGTGTAAATCATACTAAGATTGTGAGGATCATACTATGGCTGTAAGTAGAACAAGCTTTAGTTGTAAGGATAATAATATGGTTGAAGGGATCCACGTATGGTTGAGTGTAAATCATAGTAAGGTTGTTACGAGGGCAGATCAATAATTCCGTGACTTTTCCAACTTTCCTCGTAGTTATATGAAATGCAACACTGCTCCCCAGTACCATCTGTTAAAAGACTACTGTCAAATTCGGCCAAGGAAAAGCTTGATAAACACTATGGGGTCTCTGCACAATCGATTTCAATGGTAAAAAGTGGTTAACTGACTTTCGTTGTGGTCGAACAAGTACAAATGACGCTGAACGTTCTAGACGGCCAATTGAGGTCAATACACCTGAAATATCGAAAAAATCCACCATATGGTGTTGGCCGATCGAAGAGTAAAAGTGCGTGAGATTGTTGATGCCATACGCATTTCATGTGGCAGTGTGGTTCCGATTTTACATAATCAGTTGGGCTTAAGAAAGCTGTCTGCAAGATGGGTGCCGCGCTTGCTCTCAATTGACCATTAAACGTAATCGTGTGACAACTTCAAAGGATTGTTTGGAATTGTTTAACCGCAATTCGAATGAGTTTTTGGGGCGTTTCGTAACTTTGGACAAAAACTTCCCTACAACACTCCGGATACCAAGCGGCAGTCTAAACAATGGTTTTCTCCGAGTAAACCGGCTCCAAAGAAGGCCAAGGTGGCTTTGTCGGCCAATAAGGTGATGGCAACAGCTTTTTGGGATGTACGCGGGATAATCCACATCGATTACCTTCAAAAATAAAGAACAATAAACGGTGAATATTATGCCAACTTATTGGACCGATTTCACGAAAAATATAAAAAGAACGACCTCATATGGCCAAGACAAACGTTATTTTTCATCAAGATAAGGCACGGGTGCACACGTGTGTAGTCTCAATTGCAAAAATGGGGTTACGAATTGGTACCTCATCCGACATATTCTCTGCATTAAGACCCCAGTCACTATTTCCCATATCCAAAACTACAGAGATGACTTGGTTGAAAGAGTTTCAGCTCCAAAGGATGAAATTATTGATTAAACAAATGCCTATTTTATGGACCACGGAAAATCCTATTATTTGAAAGGGATACAGAAGTTGGAGAAACTTTGGACTAAGTGAATTGAGCTAAAAGGAGATTATGTTGAAAAAAAAATTTAAAAAAAAGTGTTTCATTCGAAAAGTCACGAAATTATTGATATGCCCATACCTTGGTTTCTTCGTGTAGGCAGCTCTGAAATGGTTGGTTTTAAAAATTGGTCAGATTGGTCAAGGACTAAGTCAATCTCTGAAAAAATTACTGATTGCAGTATTGTTTGGGGTTTAATCTATAAGTAATATCACAACTTTCAACTCCGATTGTTACGGCTGTAACTTGATGAATTATAATAAAACGCCTCTTTATTTGATTTTAAAATAATCTCAGTATATCGAGTTTACCTGGCTTAATGCCTAAGTGGTTTTATGGTTTTATGTTTTATTATCTAAAACGATTTGTAAAACATTACAAAATAACTTAGGTTATAAGTAAAACAAAAAAATATATTTCTTACTCAATTCTATCATCGTCGGCGTGTATGCTGGAATTAACGCATTTGTCGAATCGTTGATATTAAAAATATTAAATTCCTGTCGAATCGTTGTGACAAAATTCCCTTGTCGAATCGTTGTTGACATAAACAAATTGAACATGATCAGACAAGCAAAAGACTTAAACATAAAGAGATCTTATACTATGTTAACACGATGTGTTTACCAAACGATATCAATCAAAACATATTGACGTTATTAACGTAAATAAAATTCAAAATTGACATTGAAATAACATAAAAGTAACGTTAACGTATTCAAATATCTAAATTAACTGATTTAATTTAAAGTAACGGAAAAAGTAACTTAAATTTATAACACCGATCGTTACCAAATTATAACACTATACTTATACTTAGTTCATACTTGGATTTGAAACCATGGTTCTTTTAAACATTTTGTTCAAAAAGAACCTATAAAGTTATTTAAAAGGCAATCGAAAAGACAGTCACCCCTGCTTGCAATTAAAAGTCTTGTCGACAGCCTTTTAAATAACTTTATAGGTTCTTTTTGAACAAAATGTTAAAAAGAAACATGATCTCCAATCTGAGTATGAACTAAGGATTACTTTTACATTTTAATACGTTTGGTCAGGAAATATTTTTCAGATTAAACCTGCTTACGTGAACTGCTTGGCTTGAAAAGATGCAAGAACTAAAAATATTGTGAAAATGACCAAAGAAATTGATTTTTTACGTTGATATGTATGATGTTGGAATGGAACAAAATACATCCTGATGGATAAATAGGTTTAACCACGCCTAATTGCAAAAATTCTCATACAAGTTTAAGTTCGGCCGAACTTGATTTGATCACTTCTTATTATCCTACATACGAGGGCGACCGCAAAAGTAACTGGCCTAACATAAAAAGAACCTTTTTTTTTGGAATTATTATTATTTATTTTTCCAACTCATTACACTTCATCAAACGTTTTTCAAGTTTTTTAATTCCATCCGAAAAATAAGATTTTTCAAGACCTTCAAAAAAAGAAGGAGCATTATCTTGATGAAAAAGAACTTTTTTTTTCTAAATGCGGTCGTTTTATCTTGATTTCTTCACTCAACCGATCCAATAATGCACAATAATATTCAAAATTTATAGTTATTCCTTTCTCAAGATAATCAATAAATATTATACCCCTTGCATCCCAAAATACTGTGGCCATTACTTTTTCTGCTGACTTAACATTTTTCGCCTTCTTGCGACCACTTTTACCAGCTTCTATCCATTGTTTTGACTGTTCTTTGCATTCTGGGATGTAGTGATGGATCCATGTTTCATCAACAGTTATGAATCGGCGCAAGAACTCTATTGGATTACGCTGACAAATCGCTAAAAGCTCCTCGGAATTGGTCCAACGGACGATTTTTTGGGGCAAAGTCAACAAACGCGGCACATATCTTGCGGATAGCTTTTTCATGTGGAGTTCATCATGTAAAATACTCCAAACTTGTTTTTCGTGTATTTTAACAATATCAGCAAGTTCTCTGAGCTTTATTCGTCTATCTTTAGTCACTTCATTAAATATTTTTCTAATGTTTTCAATAGTAGTATCAGTTTTCGGTCTTCCAGAGCGTTGTTCATCTTCGTTACTTGAACGACCCATTTTAAATTGTTGAACCGAGGATTTCACGGTGGAGTATGATGGTACATTATCATCATGAACAGAATCCAATTCATCTTTGATTAATTGTGGCGTATAACCTTTCATATAAAAGTGTTTAATTACCGCATGAAACTCTTTATTTTCCATTTTTTAAAAATTATAAAACTTGTTTACTTCAATCACCTGTAACAAAGAAAATAATCATTAAATATTTCGCAAATTTTGACAGATGGCTTATAAAAGATTGTTTTTAAAAAAACAAAACAAAAAAAGTTGCTAGTAAAACAGAAAATGTGCCAGGCCAGTTAGTTTTGCGGTCGCCCTCGTAGAGTGCGCTATTGAAAGCACAATAGCGGTCAAACGAATAAATCTTTTGCGTGTTTATTGCTTTTGGCCATAAGCTTTTTGTAAATGGGGAAAAAGTTTCCCTTTGGCGAAACTTAAGGTACCTCGAAAAGAATTACACTTTTTTGCTTAACAAATCATAAGTTTTTGAGGACTGACTTGCTGATAGTTTATATGGGTACTGGCACAAATAAACCTCAAAAAGGGCATAATTGATAGACGTTTTGGCTCATGTGGCCCAAAAAATGTAGCGCATGTTCAAAACGGGCAATCAATAGTAAATATGGGTACTCAAATTAAAGCAAATTTTGCTACCAATCCAAATAAAGAGTAATTTTCGACTTGTTCAGTTACGATTTGGAGCATACACATTCCTTCTGTCTACCATCTTAGCCTCCGTTTTTTCAAAACTCCTTGCACCCCATAATTTTATGCATATTTCTTAAGAATATATAGTGGCAAGAAGTCACAATTCAAACATAACATGTCATTTTCTAAAGTTCATGGAAATAGAAACAGAACTATGGATGTATGAGCCATACGAGGATTCCATCGAAATGTAAATTGAGATGTGTCAAAAATATATGTGAGTTAAGTGTATTATACTCACATATTACTAGTCTTGAAGTTCTTACATTAGGGTGGCTAGATGTGTTTGAAACACATAAATGGCATTGCTTAAAGCAACAGCAATGCTTATATAAAACTATAGGACCGGGAAATTAAAAATCCGAAAGAGTTCGGTTTTACTTTCAACAATTGCAGCACGTCACGGAACCGAAATCATGATAAAAGCAGTGTGCAGCCACAAAAATCCATGTCACTTTTCCATTTTGTTAAAAACTTGTCTTCTATTTAAATGTAGATGCAAGAGATCTTGAGCCGGGTAATCCCTGTTCAATGTGAATCCGAAAAATGTTTATCACCGACTAAGAACTTATGTCGTCTAAAAAACGAGAAAAAGTTGGAATATGTAAAGGATGTTTTTTTTTCAGACGTGGTTTTCAAGAAAAAATAAAACGCATATAATTTAATGTTATTTAAAATTAAAAAATGATTTTGAACAAGAGCTGGGTCGAATAAATTACCGCCGAGAAGCACAAAACAACTTTCTGCAGCATTTGGGGCCTTATGTCAGCAGTAACGAGCCGAATATTCTCTTCCAAGGCGTCAATGATGTCGGGCTTACCTGCGTAGGCAAGCGACTTAACATAATCCCACAAAAAATAGTCCAGTGGGGTTAAATCGAACGATCTTGGAGGCCACGCCACAGGGACACGACGAGAGATTTTTCGTTCACCAAAAGTTTTCTTCAACAAATTGATTGTTTTGTTGCCTGTATGGCATGTAGCGCCATTTTGTTGGAACCAAAGGTCGTCCGCACCAACATTTTCCAACTCAGGATCAAACTCATTAATCACTGATTTATAGCGTTCCGCATTGATTGTAACATTATGACCGGCTACATTTCTGAAGAAATATTGACCAATGATTCTCCTTTGCCCATACAGCACACTAAATAGTGAATTTTTAACAGCGTCTCAACAATGGATTTTCATTACTCTAAATGGGATAATTTGGTCGTTAACGTACCCATTCAACTAAAAGTGAGCTTAATCGATGAACAAAATTTTCTTGTAAAACTCAGAATCGGTGGCCATCTTGTTTTGGGCCCATTTACCACGACTCGCTAACGTTGTTACAGAGTCCATTTATTATGAAATGGCAAACCAACCTGAGCATAAATCAAGTGACAGCTATCAAAAATACCAACTCCGTAAAAAGTGTGGCCAGATTGAAAATCACAAGTCTAAAAAAACCCTTTAAAAACTTTACCAAAGACTTGAACAGTCTGATCAAAAGTTCGTTGAAATGAACTTTAAAATGATATGTTTTTTCGTATTATCGACAGTGTTCGAGATATTAATTGGACTATTCGGACTATTGATTTAATCCGTAGAACTTTTTTGCAAGTGTCCCTTAAAACCGACCATACCAAGCGATATAAAGGTAGGTCCATTTACTCGATCTATTTTTTATATATCTTTTAATGATTATCGTTTAGTGTACTAAATTATTGGTACTCATATAAAACCCGTCAAAGTTATTCCATTTATGGGGAAAATCCTTTTCCCCACCCTAACGTACATATATAAAATAAAAGTTTTTCAACGAAATCATACCAAATGTCACATACAGCGACAGCAGCGTCAATATTACAATGCAACATTTCGAACTAAACTTGCTGCACATTGACATGTTGCATACATATCAAAATATTAATCCTTTGGGGGAGTGGTACCAAGAACGATTTACCAGTACGTGCAACTAAATTAAAAATCAGAAACATCATGCGAAGCTGTTGGCATTTCATTAGGAGAGTAAGAATGAGTGTCGGTCACTTAAATATGCCAGTATCCTACATATTAATTAAGAAGTTTATTTCAGAAGTTTTAAGTAATATTCCTCAAATACAAATAAAACAAATTTACTACAATTAATGCTAAAATTTACTATAATTAAAATTTACTACAATTAATGCCTCAAGTATACAAGACAATGATCGCAGTAGTTAAAAGAAAATATCGAGTCGTTGACCATTTTGTTATGGGAGAGAGTTCGAAACCGATATTTTTAATACTTAAACAATCCAGTTCTTACATCAAAATTTTAATTGTAGAGTAGTGAGTAACGGGTAACTCAACCGAACGAAGTAGTTGTTCTACTAAAAAAAACTAGAGTCGGGAGTGGCCGGCTACATAATACCCTGCACTTCTGGCGATGCAGGGTATAAGAAAAAGTGAAATAAAAACCATTTTGATTTTATATATTTTATATTGTATCTTCCTAGAAATGGTGGTTTCATTTCATTAAGAATATAAAAGGTGTTTTTATTCTAGACGTGTGGTTTTCAATTTGGTCACGCAATTTTTCAGAACTGGTCTTCATGACAGCTGTCACTTGATTTACGCTCAGTTTAGTTTGCCATTTCATAATGAATCGATTCACTCCGGAACAAAATTTGCAAGTCGTGGTGAATGAGCCCAAAACGAGATGGCCACCCATCCTGATTTTTACTAGAAAATTTTGTTAAGCGATAACGCTTACTTTTGGCCGAATGAATTCGTTAATGACCAAATTATCATACTTATATTTGGAGTAATGAAAATCCACAAGCCATTGTTGGGACACAGTTACACTAAAAAAAATTCACTTTTTGGAGTGCTCTCTGGTCAGAGAGAATCATTGGTCAATATTTTATCAAAAACTAAGCTGGTCATAATGTTACAGTCAATGGGAAACGTTATAGAGCCATTACACAGTACAACAGCCAATCTGGGGGGTGAGAAATTCCAAGTCAGGGTGATGGTACTAGGTCAGTATATTAAAACCCTCAAAGGGTTTTGCGTTCGTATGTGGCAGTTTTTTTTTATGACCTTTTACATTTTTTCCTTATCTTGACGTTTTTTCGCTTAGTTGTAAAATGTTGGCAAAAACGTAGTTTGACATAAGTCGAGAACGACTAGTTCGATTTTGCTGAGATAAATTGAAAAAAATTAATTACATTTTCTTTAATCCATTAATATACTGTTTCTCTACCAAATCAACATTTTTGCAATTAGAAATAAATTTATGAAGAAAATTTTGCCAAAAAAAAGTGAAAAGTGAGTTAAGAATAATATAATTCACAGTGACCTTAGTATCGCTACAGTAAAGGATGAAATTAAACGTTTTACTTCTAACTATTTAAACAGACTGAGTACACATCCTAATGTATTAGCCATAAATTTATTAGATGATACAAATGAAATAAGAAGACTAAAGAGACACCACGTATTAGATCTCCCCTTTATATAGACTAATGTAAATAATTTTATAACCTGTCATGTTTAAAAAGTACTGAATTCAAAATTTAAAATGTATATATTGTTAAGTTCATTGGAGTTTAACAATTAAGTTATTTTTAAGTTATTAGTACATTTGCTTATTGTTTTTTGTAAATAGATTGCAAATAAAGAAATTAGAAAAAAAAAAAAAAAAAAAGGGATTTATATGTTTTAAAAAAAAAAAAAAAATTTGGCAAAATTTTCTTCATAAATTTATTTCTAATTGCAAAAATGTTGATTTGGTAGAAAAACAGTATATTAATGGACATGGTATTTCTCACCCCTCAGACAATAACCCCAAAAATGTTCCATAGTGTTATTAATAACTTTTTCGTGCCTGAATTAGAGGACGTTGATGTGGAAGACCTTTGGTTCCAACAAGAGGGCACTACATGCCATACAGCCAACGAAACAATCAATTTATTATAATGGGTGATCCAAGTAGAGATACTTTTTCAATAGCCTTTTCTTTACAGATCACGTGTGCGTCGTGTCATGCTGTCATTTTATTTTTGTTTAGTATTGTTTGGCATTTCATCATGGAAAGACTTACGTCTGAACAACGTTTACAAATCGTTCAATTTTATTACGAAAATTCACGTTCTGTGAGGAATGTGTTTCGTGCATTTCGTTCAACTTATGGTCAACATAATCGGCCTACTGAGCGTACTATTCGCCATCACCATCACTCATCTTGAGACTCAGCATTCATTCTTGGATGATATTCGACCGAATGGACCACGTCCAGCACGTAGTGAAGTAAATGTAGCGGCCGTAGCTGAGAGTGTACACCAAGACCGTGGAGAGTTGATGCGGCGCCGCTCGCAGCAACTCGGACTGGCGTATGGAACGACTTGGCGCATTTTACGTCGAGATCTTAAATTGAAAGCGTACAAAATACAGTTTGTGCAAGAACTGAAGACGCCCGATGTTCCCAAGCGACATCGCTTCGGTCTATGGGCTATTGAAAAGTTCCAAGAAGATCAGATGTTTTCGAGCCAAATTTTGTTCAGCGATGAGGTCCATTTCTGGCTCAATGGGTATGTAAACAAGCAAAATTGCCGCATTTGGGACGAAGAGCAAACAGATGAGGTTCAAGAGAGAATAGAAGAAAAAACAACGGTTTGGTGTAGTTTGTGGGCCGATGGAATCATCGGTCCATATATCTTCAACAATGATGCCGGTGAGAATGTAACCGTCAATGACGACCGTTATCGTGCCATGATAACCGGTTATTTGATGCCTGAAATTGAAGCTCGTGATCTCGGCGACATTTGGTTTTAACAAGACGGCGCCACCTCCCTCACATCGCATCAAGCAATGGATTTATTGAGAGAACACTTCGGTGAGCAGATAATTTCACCTTTTGGGCCGGTCGATTGGCCACCAAGATCGTGTGATATCACATCGTTAGACTTTTTCCTGTGGGGATATGTAAAGTCTTAAGTTAATGCGGATAAACCCGCTTTGATTCAGGCCTTGGAGCAAACATAATGAGTGTCATTCGCCAGTTACCAGTCGAAATAATCGAACAAGTCATCGAAAATTGGACTCAACGGATGGACCATCTGAGACGTAGTCGCGGCCAACATTTGATAGACATAATCTTCAAAAAATAAATGCCAAAGAATGTTCTTTCAAATGATAATAAACATTCCCCATTCAATTTGTATTTTTTGTGTTTTTTTCTTCAAAAAAAGTAGGAAACCTCAAAATGGATCACGCGCTAGGATACTTTTGGTGAGCGCATTTCCTCGCGTCATGGGCCTGGGCCTGACTTTCAAGATCGTGCGTTTTAACACCGCTATTTTTGTGGGATTATGTGATGTCACTTGTCTAAGTAGAAAAAGCTCAACACGATTGACTTCTAGAAAGAAATTATTTGGCGCGTTATTGCTAACATACGGCACCAACTACTGCAAAAAGTGTTTCAAAATTGGGCCTCTCGGCTCATTTTATCATTTATTGGGCCTCTCGAATCATTCTTAAAACATATGTGACAGCGCAAAGAGAAAGGGGCCTAAGAGTAAAAAAATCAATTTTCATTTTTTTCTTTTTTGATGTGGACAACATCTGAGCATCGAATGAGACCGATCCCATGCCCCAAAAGTGTTCTCTCCCAGAGATATGCGCGTTTTATGAAAGTGAAGTCGACTTTTTTAAGCGCAAATAGAAAGGGACCTAATCTTTAAAATGGCTCTCCTGAACAAAACTTTTCATCAATTTTTCACTTTTTTTTGATGTGGACAGCATCTGAGCATCGAATGAGACCGAACCCATGCCCCAAAAGTGTTCTCTCCCAGAGATATGCGCGTTTTATGAAAGTGAAGTCGACTTTTTTAAGCGCAAATAGAAAGGGACCTAATCTTTAAAATGGCTCTCCTGAACAAAACTGGTTTTTAACCTAAGGTCCCTTTTTATTTTGCGCGTCATATTATGGCAAACCCTTATCTTTAAAATAAAGCTAAATTCTTGTCATGACATTAAATTTAAAGCGTTTTATTTCTTCTTGAAAGCCATGCATCTGAAAAAACACCCTTTAGAACAGATGGCAATTCAATATAATGTCAAAAAAAAACAACAGTGCCTATGGATCGCCCGTTTTGACCATGCGGGCCTTCTTTTGGGCTACGTGCACCGAAACGTCTAATCTCTATAACCTTTTTGAAGATTTTAAATGATTTTTAACCATCAGTTCCCATTTTAATTTTTCGTCCACAAAAAAATATACAAAAAATAGTGTACCTTTATCCGAGGATGTGTTAGTGCCCTAAAGGAAAGCTTTTCCGCCCTGGGCCGGATTCGCCCACTTACAATCCTAACCATCATCATGTAATTTCAGAATCCTCGAATGATTATTTGACCGCTATCGTGCTTGCAACAAACACACAGCAGGACGGACGGACATCGTCTTAGAAAATGACGACGATTAACAGTTTATATTGTCTTTATAGGGTCTCCGCTCATATTTGTGGGGTTGCAAACGGTACGACATATTTGGTATACCATCCACATCAGTGAAGGTTATAAAATGACACCAAATGGTGAAGCTTTTCCCACTCTGTTCGAAAATAAAGAACCAACCTACAAATCAATTTCAATGTAATTGATTTTGAAAGATTCGTGTCAAAACTTATTGTTCTGTGGTTGTTTCAAAGCGATAGTTACGTCGACTTCAACTGTTTTTGTGTGTGTTTTCAACAGGATCTGTGCAAATGGGTTGCATGCACATCATTCAAACGTAAGTGTGTCACTTGTTTGTAGAGTCCTTGGAAGCAGGACTACGACAATTCTCACAGACATATGCCTTTACATGAGTGTCTCAGAGACTGCATGTGTCTCTGCATTCAAATCAAACCACATTCACCACGAACGTAACACGCAGTACCTGTTGTTTGATTTCCGATTTCCTTCGACGACAAGGGGACTTAGATGCCATATTCGTTCGTCACCCTTGAATGACTTTGGTGTGTTTCCTCCTTTATTCAATTGGTGAGTTGCATGTGTGTTGTAAGGTGGCGTTTTTGGCTCCTCGTGTTCTTCGAAAATCGTAAGGAGACTTTAACGCTCAACTGAAAATTCATCACATCAAGTACTCTTTAGATTTCAATCAAGTGTAGGTGTATTGAATTGGAAGCATAATGATGAAATGCATGGCAACTTTTGCTGAGATCTGCACAAGGCAAAGGAGGTACATTTTTGCAAAAGAAAGGGAAAAGTAAATCTTAAACAAAGAATAATATGAAACTGCGTGCAGAAAATGGTCATGTGCTTGCTTTAAGAGTTTTGAAAGTATTTTCTGTCGAAGGTAGATTGAGTAGATACGAGTACCAACATAAAGTTAGCTTTTAATAAAACCTTGTTTGTTATCATGTATTGAAATCTTGATTTTATTGAAATCTTGATCGAAATATAATATTTTCAAAGAACACCAGTAGACACTTAATAAGTTTGGCCGGGCCGAGGCTTTTATACTTTCCACAAAGGATTGACGGTATTGGGGGATATGGTTGACGGTTGTGGGTCCACTACTACATTTTTGTGGCCCTATGATTCGTTGTAATATTTTCATTTATAAATTTCATTGTTTTGGGGAATCCCGATGTCCATTGCTGTAGGGGGAAAGTAACCCGTAGTTTCGGGCCTCAAATTTAGACAAGATTTAAAAGTTAAAGCAAATTGAGATAAGTAAGGAAATTCAACACTGTTTCTGAGTAACCAAAAGTCAATGTTCGAAAGGATCTCAGTCAGGCCAACTTTGACTGTCAAAATTGACAAGATGTAGAAAAAAAGTTATTTTCGGATTTGTTTTTAGTACCCATATGCCCATAAAGGAGGGTGATTTTAGGGAATGTATAAGCTGGGCGGAGTACTAAACTTATATGTGACGCGCAAAATAGAAAGGGACCTAAGGGTAAAAACCAGTTTTGTTCAGGAGAGCCATTTTAAAGATTTAAATACGTGTATCTTTGGTGTTCCATCACTTTCATAAAACTCGCATATCTCTGGTAGGGAACACTTTTGGGGCAAGGGATCGGTCTCATTCGATGCTTGGATGTTGCCCACATTAAAAAAAAGTAAAAATTGATTTTTTTTACCCTTAGGTCCCTTTCTCTATGCGCTGTCACATATATAGGGTGTTAATATAGAGGTATTTTTTCAATTGGAGTTTTTAGGCAGATTACGTGTGATTTCTGTAAAGCTTTATTTTTTTCTATTCAATATTGATTGCCATTTCACCATGGAAAGACTTACCCCTCAACATCGTCTTCAAATTGTGCAACTGTATTATGGGAATAAGCGTTCGGTGAGACTCGTTTAGGGTGCGCTTAGTCCTTTTTATGGTGAGGCCTATTTCTGGCTCAACGGCAAGGTCAATAAACAAAATTGCCGGATTATGGTGAGGCCCATTTCTGGCTTAACGGCAAGGTCAATAAACAAAATTGCCGGATTTGGGATGCAGAGCAACCAGAAGAGGTTCAAGTTGTGCCATTATGCCCACAGAAAACCACGATTTAGTGCGGTTCATGGGATGGTGAAATCATTGGTCCATATTTTTTCAAAAATGATGAAGGCCTGAACGTAACAATGAACGACTACCTGAAATTGAAGCCCGTCATCTCGATGACATTTAGTTTCAACAGGACAGTGCCACTTGCCATACGGCTGCGAAAACAATGGATCTAAAATCATTTCCACCAATTCTATTTCCCATGGTCTTTCGTTGAAAAACACAGATGCAAAAGCACAAAGTGTGCGTGTTTTTGTGCGTACATGTATTCATTAATGCGAGGAGCATGACACCGAACAGACAACCCTGAACTTAGAAATGATATATCTCATGAACTGTAAGAGATATGAGAATGATATGAAATTGGCATAGAACGAAACCCAATCTGGTTTAAAACTGGTCGGTGCCGCGCCCAGTTTTATATTGAACAGTATTCCATGATGGAGGGCATAAAAGCAACGGCTCGGCCAAACTTAATTCGTTCACTTGTGTCTTATAAAGGCATCATATGGGCCTCAAGCCATCCACAATTGCATTGCTTCCCATTCTATTCCCTGTACATCCCATCACATAGTTTAAGCAAATTGGAAAAATAAAAATCCATCTCAACGCTCTATGAGCGAAGACAAACCACAAATTTCAATTGCAATAAAACCCAGCGTTCCCGAGACATTATGGCATAAATAACCGGGATAAGCCAAAGAAATAACACAAAAAGTAACTTAATCTTCGAAATATTTACAGCATGATTTCAATATAAACAACCTGACATCTTCAGAGGCATCCGAGCAATATGTCAATACCGAAACCACGAGAGCGTAAAACACACAAAACAAAAACCCAAAACATTCATTTGAACATACACGACTACATCGAGAACTACAGACAAGTGAATGTATGGACGGATGGACATTTGGGGACAATATCATGACAAAAGCCAACTATAAACTTAATCTAAGTTGAAAGAAACCCCTCCAGCTAAAATGAATCGACCGACCAACCACAATCATGGACACAAATACACAGGCACACACACAATAACACAAATAGAGGCGAACAATAATAGGAAGGAGGAATCTTCCAAATGCCGGTACGTATTGTTTATTTGTATTGTGGTGCAAAGTATTTTTAAGGAAAACCAAATGGCTCAATACTTAGTGGTCGGCCGGGACACAGTGGGTCAGTTGCAATAGACGTTGACCAATGTCTAATAGAAACAAACAAACACAGTTGATATTCGCTATGGGAATCGCTCTCGGAGCATGACAAATGTTGCATCATAGTCGGTACACCCTCTAATCTAAGTTAGTGGTCCAAAGTATTTTTAAGGAAAACAAAATGGCTCAATATTTAGTGGTCGGCCGGGACACAGTGGGTCAGTTTCAGTAGACGTTGACCAATTTCTAAAGGTCGCCGGAATTTTGTGAAGCTTGGTATAGATATGGATATTACGTATGAGTATGTACTTATAGTCGATATATCTTTTCTGAAAATGGAAAACAACAAGGGACATGAAAATTGATATTTAAAACACTCAAGAGTTGATATTCGCTATGGGAATTGCTCTACTCGGAGCATAACAAATGTAGTATCAAAGTCGGTACACCTTACAATCGCTAGTGTAGGAAGCAATTAAATGTCGAAATGCCGCGTTCCATTGTCTTATCATAACCTTATATAGTCCATGACAATTACTTAGTAGGGACATAAATACTGTTACAACATTGAACACACCTATTTCAACAGTAAAACTGAGCATACCACGTTAATGTCATATGGGTTTTGAAAGCTAACCTCAATAGCGTTAGTCTGTAATGGTATTTTAAAATTGTTGTAACTTTCATCATGGAGTGGTCAGATAATGAGAACCGTATCGCTGTAATAGCGCTTTTCAAGTGTGAAATGAAACAAAGCGATATTTTCAAAACGCTCCGCCCACTAGGGATTAGCAGCATGTTCGTCTACCGATGCATAAAACAGTTTGAGGAGACTGGAGATGTAAACCGCATGTCATCAAAGCCATTTAATCAAGAATTCACAGTAATCCGCTCCGAAAACAGAAAATTATGGCCCGAGAGATGAATAGCACGCAAAAGTCCATGAGTCGAATCATTAAAAAAGACTTGGGACCTGGGGCTTTCAAACGACGTACCGGTCATTTATGACTGCAGCTTTAAAAAAATAGGATTGAAAAATGCAAACGTCTTTTGGTGAAGCACGCTGATAACTTGCACAGAAAAATTTTGTTCACTGATGAAAAAAATTTTTCCGTTCAGGAAAAATTTAACAAGCAAAATGATAGAGTATATGCGCGGTCATCTAAGGAAATATCTAAACTGATCCCAAGGGTGCAAAAGTGGAGTGGAGTGTCTCTTACGTTGGGGTCACTGACCTGCATTTCTGCGAACAAGGAGTCAAAACATCGGCCAAAGTTTACCAAGAAACCGTTTTGGAAGCTGTTGTGAAGCCTCTTAACAATTCCCTGTTCCAAAACCAACCATGGACTTTCCAGCAGGATTCTGCGCCGGCCCATATGGCTAAAACGTCCCAGGCCTGGCTTCGAAACAATTTGTCGGCGTTCATTTCCTTTGAAGAATGGACCTCAGGCAGTCCAGATTTAAACCCATTGGATTACAAATTGTGGACGGTTTTAGAGGACAAGGTTTGTCACAAAAGATACCCCAACATTGGATCTCTTAAGACTGCTTTGGTTCGAGCTGTAGCCAATTTTCCAATGGACAAGGTTCATGCAGCTATTGACGTTTGGCCAGTGCGATTTAAGGCGTGTGTAAAGGCAAAAGGCGGACATTTCGAATAAGTAGATTCTTTTTTGATACAATATACATCAATAAATATATTAAAAAATATTTGGTCCAAAAACATTCAATACTTTTTATTTTACAGCATAAAACGTGTGTAACAGTATTTATGTCCCTACTATGTAATCCTGTATAATTTCCAGTTTAATAATTTTATTCCAAAATAAACTGAAATTTTGAACGAAGATGGCTTATAGTCATTAGTTTGGAATTGTAATGATGTAGTTTTTCTTTTTCGGACTACTGGTATATCTGAAAAACGTATTTTTTTAATTATTAGCATAACATGTCGGGACTGTTAAATTTGTATGTGATATAAGTATACAAAATAAACTATTATTACACTGTCCAACAAATCGAAACTTTTATTTGGAACAAAGTCGCGATCCTAAAATTCTGAAATGGCATGTTGACTAGATCGTTTTTGTAGAACAAACTTATAGTCCAGCTGATCATCGTGTCAAAGTTTTAATTTTTTGGTCGGAGGAAGTATAATGTTAGATGAAAAAAGTGCAGTAAGGTAATGTCTGAGAGAATTCTTATCATCAGAGATCTAAAGTGAAATTTTATGAGGATTAACCCTCTAAGTCCTCTTCTTATGGGTTAATTTGATCCTTTTTCGAGAAAACCAAAAAAAGTCCTTTTAAAAAAGACATTTAAGGATCAAAATATTCTAAAAAATTGTTTGTCGGAAAATTTTAGTTGGGGTCACCGAAGACACCAAAGTTCAAATAAAACCCTTTATGCTTATTTAGCCAAATTACTAACCTTATTGTTAGAGTTTCTCTTTCCCTGGACGTTTTCATTACCCGGAGAACTGGGAAAATGTTTTTATTTCCAGGAAATTTTGCATAACACAAAAATTATACGGGGTGGGTCAAAAGTTACCATCTGGTTTAAAAATTAAATAATTTTTTCGATTCACAACTGAACAGAGAACCAGAATAATAAATTTTTTTTATTGAAATCAGCGATCAATGATTAACGCAAACGCATGATTATTAAAGCTCATTTTCATTGAATGGCTTTGTTAATAAACAGAATTGTAGGTTCTGGGGTTCTGAAAATCCAAGAGCCATTAATCAACGCCAATTGCAGAAGTGTGGGATCACTTCTGCAAATATCATTGGGCATTACTTCTTCGAGAACGAAGATGGAAGTGCTGTAACCGTAAATGGAGATCGGTATTGGTTTATGATAGAAAATTTGTTACATCCTGCTCTTGAAAACAGACCTGAGATGTGGTATCAGCAGGTCGGAGCCACTGCCTACACTGCCCGAGACACAGTGGCACTTTAAAGTCACATTTTTGGAGAACGAATAATTTCCAGAAATTCGGAAATTATTTGGCCAGAGCGATCGCCAGATTTGTCAGCACCCAACTATTTTATTTGGGATTGTTTGAAGAAGCTAGTATATGTGATCAAGGCCGAGGCAATCCTTCAACTCAAGGCCAACATTGTTGCAGAAATTCGAACGCTTCAGCCACAAATTTTGAAAGATGTTATGGAAAATGATCTAAAACGAGACCATCATTGCGAAGCTGAAAAAGGGAGTCATTTAAGTGACATTATTTTTCATACTTAGAGTAAATTAATTTGCATTTTGTGTATTATATAATCTGAGAAAAAAAAAATAAAAATAAATTAATAAACGAAAATGTTATTAAAGTTTTTAACCCCATGATAACTTTTGGCCCACCTTGTATATGTTTACTAATTTTTGAATACTTGAGATCAAATATAGTACAAGTTGCTGTTAAAACTAAAACATAAAAACAAACATGTGAAAGAATATTAAAATGGTAACTTATGTTACATCAGAGATATAAGATAGGTTTTTGTTATTTTGTACTTTTCGCCCTCTGTTCTTGTTCCTTTAATCCTGATGGTACTAAAACCAAAAATAGATATTTTTTTTTTCAAAACCAGTTTTATTGAGAATAAAAATTAAAACAGGTAAAAAATCAGATAGGGACATTTCATCATTCTGTTATTCAGAAGATTCACGCTTATCTTTGAAGTTTTAGCAAGGTCGGATTTGATACTTCTACACGCAGGAAAAAGGTATGGTTGTGGTGACAATATTCGAAGAGGATAATACTATTGTTGGGTATATGGTTGTGGTACAACAATATTATGATCCTCACAACAATAGTATGATTCAAATACAACCATACTATGATCCTCATAACAATAATATGATTCACAAATAACCATACTATGACACCCACAACCATAGCATGATTCACACTCAACCATACTATGATATCCACAACCATAGTATGATCCTCACAACCATAGTATGTTTCACATACAACCATAGTATCGTCCTCACAACCATAATATGATTCACACGCAACCTGTTATGATCCCTAAAACCATAGTATGATCGCACAATTGTACTTTGATCCCCAATATAATTTATTAGAATTTGTTTATGTTGTCGACAATAGATTTGAATTATGAAAATTATTAAAAAAATACATTAAATTCAAAATAATAGGAGTGAATTATTGCACAGTAGAAAAAATAAGTTTAAATAAACGTAAGCGTTTTTATTAAAAATATTTCAGTTAAACAAAGCCAAAGCAGCTTGTTTAAAAAATTTTAATTTCGATAAAAAAGTACTATTATTGCATTAAATCCGTACCAATAACATTTGTTTTTAAAATCATATTTAAATGAAGAAGAATTACAATCATACAGTATGATTGCCGTATTCCTATTATTGTTAACATAAAACGCAAAACACAATACTTTTGTCGCACCAACAATATTTATATTGTTGTTATAACCATACTTTCATTTAAAATTTGGCAATAATACTATTGTTACATTTCAACAATATTGCAGCAATTATACTATTGTCAAAACTTAATTCAGTTAACAATGCTATGGTTGCGATGAACATACTTTTATTGCGGAGAACATATTATTATTGCCGTGACCATGTAGTAACCATGTTTTTTCTCTGCGTGTAGAGCGGAAGGCACTAATATCGTTGGGGCTATATGAAAACACCGATATGGTCCAATTTCACCAAAATTTGTTAAAGGTCGCACTTAACGCTCTATGCTTCATTTCTGCTAGATCGAATATAAAATGTTTTCTGTAGAATGGCAGAAATTCCAATCGGAAAGGTATTTAGTATAGGGGCTATACTCGTATCAGAAAATGGAGTAATATGGTCAAGTTTCCGTAGAACTGCATATAGGTCGCTCATAACGCACTACTTAAAGAGGCAGAACCTTAAATCAGCATGGACCCTTGGGTGGGGTAATGAGCATAGGCTATTTGAAAACATCGACCGATATGGTCCAATTTCTTTTGGCGTTCTTACAGGCCTTTTACAATACTCCATTCTAAACTTTGGGGGATATTCAAATACATGGACCAATGCGGTCCTCTTTTACGAGAGATACTTATTGGTCTCTTTTAAGGTGTCATGCAATATTTACGAGGGCGACCGCAAAAGTAACTGGCCTAACATAAAAAGAACCGTTTGTTTTGGAATTATTATTATTTATTTTTCAACATAATCTCCTTCCAACTCAATACACTTCATCAAACGTTTTTTAAGTTTTTCGGATGTAAATAACATCCGAAAAATAAGATTTTTCAAGACCTTCAAAATATGCCTCAATCTCGCTATTGGACGAAAATTTTTTGCCACCGAGAATTTTTTTTAAATTTGAAAACAAGAAATAATCAGAAGGAGCTAAATCTGGATGCGGAGCAATTTGAAATCGTAATTCGGCCAGTTTTTGTTGAGTTAAAAATGCAGTGTGTAAAGGAGCATTGTCTTGATGAAAAAGAACTTTTTTTTTCTAAATGCGGTCGTTTTATCCTGATTTCTTCACTCAACCGATCCAATAATGCACAATAATATTCACTATTTATAGTTTTTCCTTTCTCAAGATAATCAATAAATATTATACCCCTTGCATCCCAAAATACTGTGGCCATTACTTTTCCTGCTGACTTAAAAGTTTTCGCCTTCTTGGGACCACTTTTACCAGCTTCTATCCATTGTTTTGACTGTTCTTTGCATTCTGGGATGTAGTGATGAATCCATGTTTCATCAACAGTTATGAATCGGCCCAAGAACTCTATTGGATTACGCTGATAAATCGCTAAAAGCTCCTCGGAATTGGTCCAACGGACGATTTTTTGGGGCAAAGTCAACAAACGCGGCACCCATCTTGCGGATAGCTTTTTCATGTGGAGTTCATCATGTAAAATACTCCAAACTTGTTTTTCATGTATTTTAACAATATCAGCAAGTTCTCTGAGCTTTATTCGTCTATCTTTAGTCACTTCATTAAATATTTTTCTAATGTTTTCAATAGTAGTAGCAGTTTTCGGTCTTCCAGAGCGTTGTTCATCTTCCGTACTTGAACGACCCATTTTAAATTGTTAAACCCAGGATTTCACGGTGGAGTATGATGGTGCATTATCACCATGAACAGAATCCAATTCATCTTTGATAAATTGTGGCGTATAACCTATCATATAAAAGTATTTAATTACCGCACGAAACTCTTTATTTTCCATTTTTCAATAACCTACTAAAAAAAACTTTAAAATTAAATGTTGAGTAAGAGTCAACAAATATAAATTTTGGGGGCTCAAAAATGATTTTCTTGACATGTCGTATTGGAACTTTTTTTCCCTCGTGCCAAAAGCTATCGAAAAATCGATGGCACCATATCGACAAATGTTTGTCCTTACAAATCGGCCTATCCTACTGTACACGCTGTTTACTATTATTCCCATTCAATGAAGATACGCTTGGGAGCATGTGTGTCCTGTTCTCGTATGGACACCGAGGATCTTACACATCTCTGTTTCGGTTAAGGTCTGCTACGAGTATGTTCTAGCATTATCCTCGTCCTGGTCGCCCCACTGGATCTTCGGTGTCTTCCCAACGGTTTCACTATTTCATAGTGTGGCATAAGCATGCTTCCCTCATACAAGGGCTGCTATATATATTTCTGGCCTACTAATGAAAATGCAAATATTAATTATCAAAAAGGGTTTTATTGTTTTTCAAAGTATTCTCCAGCATGATTTATACACTTTTGCATGCGCTTAAACCAATTGTCGAAGCACTTTTTCCACTCGACAAAAAGAAATCATTGGGTGCCAAGTCAGGGCTGTACGGTGGATGACAAATCAATTTGACGTTTTGGCCGGTCAAAAAGGCGCAGGTTTGAGCCGATGTGTGAGAGCTCGCATTGTCATGGTGCACAATGATTCGTCTTCTCTTGTTCGTTTTTCGAATTTCTCCGAAGACTTCAGGCAAACAAATTGCGGTGTACCACTCAGAATTGACCGACCTACGTTGCTCAAGCGGAACAGTCGCCACATGACCAGTTTTGCCGAATAAACAGGCGACTATTTGCTTCGAAGTGCTTCTTCCACGAACAACTTTCGTTGCATTTGGCTCGTCTTCGAAGACCCACACGGTCGATTGCTGTCAATAGTATTGAAGCCATCTAAAAGCTTTTGAAAACCTATTAGATATTCGGAGGCGGTTTTAACCTTAAGTTAGGGTCAATGATTATATAATATTGTTTCTCGGTGGAATGTAAATGGATTTATCTGATTTCGATAGAATCCAGCTCTAAGCGAATTAATGAACATACAAACTTGTAAATGATTTCGGCTTTTTACTAAATTTGAGCAAAGAACGTGTTTCGGTGCAACTGTCCAACTGACAGTTACAGGTGGCAAAAACTAATTTTGTGGAGTGGTACACGAACAATTTGCTATAAATTTCCTAAACTTGGTAAAAATCCTGTATGGTGGGTAGCATACCTCCTCGATTGGCCAGACATAAATTTTGCTTTATTGTCGAACCCTGAACGTGTAAGTCAATCATTGTCTCCTGTCCTTGGATGTGTTGTCTTACATTTCATGTTTTTTTTTGTATATTTCTTTTTCTAAGGCAACAAATTTCAGTTTTTCTGTTTATTTCTTTTGTTTTTTATGTTTTGTGTTTAAGAAATAATAAAGTGTTGTAAAAATATCACATGGCATGGCTTTCGGAGACCACCATGCTCATGCAATAATACCTTGTGCCATTCCCCCAAGACCAGGGTGGATGGGAGCAGGCAAACATAAATCTTTTGAATGTATTTTGGTAATGTCTCCGCTACACACATGACCTACAATATGTAGGAAAAAAATGAAACAAACATAAATTGTAAGTATCATTAATACACTCCAGGCAAAACATCTATTCGATCGAGAAAATCTGTCACATTTCAATTGGAGCCAATGTGGGAATGTTGTATGACTTTTCGGAAAGGTGGAAATTTGGGACATTTACAAAGAGCCTTTAGAAACTTTGGAGGCTACATTTTAAAAATAAAATAGCCAATAATTGAAAGAAATACTAGTTTTTTTATGAGCACGATTTAACTTTGTTTAAAAATTTAACTTTAATTAAATTTAACTTCAATTTAACTTTGTTTAAAAAAAGGGTCAAGTCCTATTTACATTTGAATAAAGTGCCAATGAAAAAAAGACGACAGAAAAAAAATTAGACCGTTTTTTAAAATAAATATTTGTTCGGTAGTGATGGACGAAATAAACATGTAAAAATTATAATAGTGTTGTAGGTTAGGCATCGATAACTTTGACTGGATAGCAAACCCGAAATAACAAAAGATACACGCAGAGAAAAGATATGGTTACTATATGATCACGGCAACAATAGTATGTTTTTCGCATTATAAGTATGGTAGTCGCAACGATAGTATTTTTTTTAATTTCATTTTGACAATAGTATGATTGCGGCAATATTAATATTGTTGAAATATAACAATAGTACTATTACCAATATTAAAAATGCAAATATGTTTGTAGAAACAATATAAACATGGTTGGTGCGACAAAAGTATTGCTATTTTGGGTTTTATGTTAACAATAATATGATTACGGCGATTATACCGGCAAAATCGTAATTTTTTAATCAATAACAGTACTTTTTTATATGTAAATTAAATCTTTTTAAAATAAAGCTACTTTGGATAAGTATAACCGAAATATTTTTAATAAATGTTTTTTCCATTGTTAAATAAATCACTCCTATTAAGAAGAGTTTAATGTATTTTTACATAATTTACTTTATAAAAATCTCTATTGTTTGAAAACAACTTAAGCCAATCCTTACAAAAAATGTTAGGCATCATAGTATGGTTGTGTGTAAGTCATACAATGGTTGTGATGAGCATGCTATGGTGGTAATGATCATACTATGGTTGTATGTTAAACATACTATGGTTATGAGGATCATAATATGGTTGTGGGGATCAAAGTATGGTTGAGTGTAAATAATAATATTATTGTGGGGTTCATAGTATGGTTGTGTGTGAATAATTATATGTGACAGCTCATAGAGAAAGGGGCCTAAGGATAAAAAAAAAATGTTCACTTTTTTTTGATGTGGACAACATCTGAGCATCTAATGAGACCGATCCCATGACCCAAAAGTGTTCCCCCCAGAGATATGAGCGAAAGTGATGGTACACCACGTATATAAATCTTTAAAATGGCTCTCCTGAACAAAACTGGTTTTTACCCTTAGGTCCTTTTCTATTTTGCGCGTCACATATAAGTTTTTTCACTGCAATATCGCTTGAAACCAATTTCAATTTTGTTTTTCCTGTCTTCGGCACAATTGTACGTACAATAGACAAGGAGAAAATGGCTGTAAAAAAAACTAAGCCGATAAAACTGCAGTGCTTCAAAAATAATAAAATATAAATTTGTAAAGATTTTTCCATTTGTTTTCACCGTTTTCGGCTCAAAGCTGCAAAACTGTGGCAAATCCAGTGAAGTAATCTGTCGAAAAACTATTCCATATTATATACATAATTCATAATTCTTTAGAGTTTTGTAATACTGGAAAACGTTTTTACACATTTCCCAATTTATATTGGTTTCTAGGGCTTTTATGCATTTGGGGAAACATTGTAAGCTGTTATGAACTTCAATCTAGAAAATTCAATGTAAAACACTGTTGGAATATGTGAAAAACTAATTTTTTGGCATTAAAATTTGCTCAATAATTATGAATTGTACTACAAGGAATAAAAGTAGCTAAAAGAGAATAAATTTCATTTATATAAAAAATGAAAACGTGTTACTTTGGTACCAACAATTGGCGGTGACAACAGTTAAATTCTTTGCATTAACTAAACCCCTTTTAGTTCTTTGTTGTAACATAATACACTACACGCAGGGAAAAACATGGTTACTACATGGTCACGGCAATAATAATATGTTATCCGCAATAAAAGTATGTTCGTCGCAACCATAGCATTGTTAACTGAATTTATTTTTGACAATAGTATAACTGCTGCAATATTAATATTGTTGAAATGTAACAATAGTATTATTGCCAAATTTAAAAATGAAAATATGGTTATAGCAACAATATAAATATGGTTAGTGCGACAAAAGTATTGTGTTTGCGTTTAATATTAACAATAAAATGATTACGGCAATAGTACTGCATGATTGTAATTTTTCTTCATTTAAATATGCTTTTAAGAACAAATGTTATTGGTATGGATCTACTGCTATAATAGTACTTTTTTATTGAAATTAAAATTTTTTTAAACAAGCTGCTTTGGCTTTGTTTACCTGTAATATTTTTAAGAAAAACTTACGCTTACGTTTATTTAAACCTATTTTTTTCTACTGTGAACTAAATCACTCCGCATTATTTTGAATTTAATGTATTTTTGAATAATTTTCATAATTCAAATCTTAATAGTGATTATACTATGGTTGTAGGGATCATAACATGGTTGCGTGTGAATCATAGTATGGTTGTGAGGATCATACTATGGTTGTATATGAAACATACTATGTTGTGAGGATCATACTATGGTTGTGGAGATCATAGTATGGTTGAGTGTGAATCATACTATGGTTGTGGGGATCACAGTATGGTTGTATTTGAATCATACTATTGTTGTGAGGATCATAATATTGTTGTACCACAACCATATACCCAACAATAGTATTATCCTCTTCGAATATTGTCACCACAACCATACTTTTTTTGTGCGTGTATGCAACAAAATTCCGGATTATGGGGGTGCATGATTTCTTCCGGGAATGAACGACTCAGATTTTTGTAGTAAATTCCCAAAAGAACGGCTCTAATTTATTTTTATATAATATGAAATAAGTTGAAAAGTAGTAAGTAATCATTCGTGTAAGCGAATTTTCGTATGAAGTATATTTTCGTAGGACGTTTTAACATGCTATCTCTTAGGATGGAGTTTTCTTTTTGTCCCTTTTATGTAAAAGTGAAAAAATGATTCTTTGAGTATTTTAATGAGCCCATTTTTAATAAAAGTGTATAAATGTTTTTAAAATTAGCCGGGTTTTAGGTAAAATGTTTTTCTAATATTCTACTATTATCAATTAAGTATAGATCGTATAAAATAAAATAAGAATTTTTACAGCTATTTTCGTCCTTTAATAAATAAATAAAATTTAATGAATAAATTTTATTCGGAATGAAAACTAAAATCGACACAGAGATCGATTAGAATACTATATTTGTGTCCACCCCACTTTTTTAATATCCTACAATAAATGACCAAAATAAAAAAGTTTTAATAACATTCAAATAACAGAATAAATATTTTTAAATCATTAAATTAAAAAAAATAAATAAAAGAAAATATTTATTTCGGTCCGATGTTGTCAAAAATGCATTTTTAAGCATTTGTATTTTCTAAAGATTTAGGAATACAAAGAATATAAAGAATGACAAATTTTACGAGGGCGGTTCGGAAACTTCTTAGCCTAGCACAAAAAGCGCGGTATAAACAGAAAAAAGTTAAGTGTTTTGGAAACTTCCATCTCTGCAATGAACACATGTTAAATTTTGTTTCGATCTGGCAACTCCTTCATATAGAAACAGGTGTTCACAAAAGACGCATCCGCGATTTTTTTACAATGGAAAAATTAGAAATGCGTGGTGTCATTAAATATTTACATAAAAAAGGTTTATCGGGACAAGAAATTCATAATGATATGGTGAATGTGTTAGGTGAAAGTGCTCCTTCATATGCAACAGTAACAAATTGGGTTGCTGAATTTAAACGTGTCCGTACAGGCATTGAAGATGAACCACGTAGTGGACGTCCAAAAACAGCAACAACAACAGAAATTGTAGCCAAAGTGCATGATATGGTATTAAATGATCGACGAATAAAAGTGCGTGAAATAGCTAATATCATGGGCATCTCAAATGATCGAGTACATTTAATTTTGCATGAAGAACTACTGATGAAAAAGCTTTCTGCAAGATGGGTGCCGGAGTCGACCAAAAACGTCGACAATGAACATTTCTCAAGCTTGTTTGGATCGTTTTCGGCGAAATAAAATGGATTTTAAGCGTCGTTTCATAACTGTTGATGAGACATGGATCCACCACTATACTCCAGAGACAAAAGAACAATCTAAACAATGGACTGAAGCTGGAGGAAGTGCCCCAAAGAAGGCAAAAACAATTCAATCGGCTGGTAAGGTTACGGCAACGGTTTTTTGGGACTTCAAAGGTATTTAATTGATTGACTATCTGCAAAAGGGTAAAACAATAAATTCAGAGTACTATTGCAACCTTTTAGATCAATTAAATGTACAAATTCGAGTAAAACGTCCTGGCTTACAACACAAAAAAATAATTTTTCGTCAAGACAACGCACCAGCGCACAAGAGTGTTTTAACAATGGCTAAAATCAACGAATTAAAGTACGAGTTGCTTGACCACCCACCTTATTCTCCTGATTTAGCTCCCAGTGACTTTTACCTGTTCCCAAATCTAAAAAAAATCCTTGCTGGCAAGCGTTTTACCTCAAATGAAGATGCAGTAACAGTTGTAAACCACTATTTTAAAGACATTGAGGAAAACTATTTTAATCAAGGGATAGAATTGCCAGATACGCGTTGGACTAAGTGTATTGAAGTTTCAGGAGATTATATTGAAAAATAAAAATATTTTTGAAAAACTAACTATTCTCTTTCATTGATAGGCTAAGAACTTTCCGAATCGCCCTCGTACTTATTAAAAAATGGAGGGAGGACAGAGGTCAAAAGGCACGACATGTCCTTCCAAAGGACGACGTATGGTAACCCTAACCAGAGGTGTCTACATTCACTCAAAACTTTAATTATATTCTAAGTTGAGTAGTGCAAATGTATTTGATTCAAATCGGGATTGTATCATAAAGTTTTGCCAAGATCGGCTTGTATTTTCAACCCGTATCCTATGACAACGATAGGTGAACAGGCGGCGTTGCTCGATCGGATAAGTTAGTAATTAAGAGTCAATCAGTATTATTTATATGTAGCCTATCTCCTCTGGCTGCAAATATGAGAATTCACTTAAATTACCCCGCTCAGTTCGTTGGGGAGAAGACAAGTTGCTCAAAATGACCAGCACAGTAGCGACTTTTTTGACTAAATAGAGGTACATATTATCCTGTGTTGAATCCTGTAAAACTTGTAATGCTTTTATTCTGTTACTCCATATTTACTAGACGCTGATATAGTAAATCATCTGGGACAAGTGTAATAAAGGGTGTGGTTTTCAAGAAGAAATAAAACGCATAAAACTTAATCCTATGGCCCAGAATTTAGCTTTATTATAAAGGGGTTTGCTATTATGTTTTAAAAATGATTTCGGGCAGGTAGCGGTCGCGGCTGGCTCGAAAAAATCCCAGCCGAGAGGCCCATTTTCGGCCACTTTTTGCAGCATTTGGGGCTGAATGTCAGCAGTAACGAGCCGAACATTCTCTTCAACGGCGTCAATTGTGTCGGGCTTATCTGCGTAGACAAACCACATAACACAACCCAACAAAAAAATCCAACGGTGTTGAATCGCACGATCTTGGAGGCCACGTCACAGGGCGAGATAATGCGCTCACCAAAAGTTTCCTTCAATAAATTGATTGTTTCGTTGGCTGCATGGCATGAAGCTGTTAGAACCAAAAATTCTTTAATTATGGGCTCCATATCGTTTCCCATTGACTGTAACATTATGGCTGGCTTCTTTTTTGAAGAAATATGGATCAATGATTCTCTCTGCCCATAGAGCACACCAAGATTACAAGATTTTCTTGTAAAAATCAGGATCGGTGGCCATCTCGTTTGGGGCCCATACACCACGATCTGCAAACGTTGTTCCAAAGTAAGTCTATTTACTATGAAATGGCAAACCAAACTGAGCATAAATCGAGTGACACCTGTCAATAAGACCAACTCTGAAAAATTTGAGGGTAGATAGAAAACCACACGTCTTGCTGACGTGCATCGAGAGATTTACCCAGTGGCCCGAAGCCGTTCCATTAGAAGATATATCTTCTGGAAAAGTGGCAGAAACTTTATACAGCGGTTGTATACCGCGTTTTAGAGCTCCAGCTAAAATATCAACGGACCAAGGTCGTCACCATATGCGACAAGTGTAATATATCGGTCATATTCATGACTAAGCTTATATATAGCAAAAAGTTTATTTTAATTTTCCTTTCTAATGCTTTTTGGGATTCTAAACAATAAGCATTTCGAAAGATTTAAACTTCATAGGTTTTATTAAAATTTAATAAAACCTTCTTCATTTCTTGAATGCTATATCCATTCAGAGCTGGCTTTGAATAGGAGATCCTGGTAGACAATTTGTATTGTTCACTGATATTAGTGAATTTCGTAATTTGATCCTTAAAGGGATGTTTAGGAAACTATGTGAGGGCGATCAAAAATCATTTTTCTCGGGTGTACAAATACACATGAGATATTTATTCTTTACATATCCACATGAATCTACGGCTGTGTGTGTTTATTGTGTGTGCTTGAGAATTGGTAACAATACAGCTACAACTCATCCATTATTACGAGTCTGACACATGAACAAACAAATGCTCGTATATTCGGTAGATGAGGCTATACCGAAATCGATTGTTGCAAAACTAGTTAAATAGTTAAGCAATTCGTTTTCATTAAATACATAATTTTTCTTTTATCTTTTTATACTTCTACTATCAGCATTACAATTTGAAAATAAAATACATTTTAAATTAAAATCTTCCTTTAATGATATGTTTTTATTTAATGAGTGTAAATTTGTATGCGTTTACAACTTTCAAAACCGCCGCTTATAGGGTTAACTAACTCACTGTTAACTTTAATGTGTGTAAAGGTACATACATAAGGATATGACCATATATGTTGAAATGAATTAAATAATATCTTCTTTACTTGCGTTTATAAATTTTACTTAATTTTATTACTCGTCAAAGAAGGATAGTTCCAGATAATATATTCAAACAGAGAAAATAACAGTTGGAAATCGGTCCGAACTACATTATATTCTTTACTTGCGTTTATAAATTTATTTAATTTTATTACTCGCAAAAGAAGGATAGTTCCAGATAATATATTCACACAGAGAAAATATCAGTTGGAAATCGGTCCGAACTACAAATATTCGCTCGAATAAACACACTTTCTGTTGCAATCACCAATATTCTACGGTAATGATGATTACATTCTTCGTCATTCTATTAGATGGTACATTAATATTACGACACCTACAACAATTACAACGGTTATACCAACCGAATTCTATAAAACTATTAGTTGTAACAACTGGAGCTTATTTCAACCTTTCAATTATGAAGTACATATAACTTTGGTGCCAATAATTGGCGGTGACAACAGCTTAATTGCTTGCAGTAATTGAACACCATTTAGTTCGCTGTAACATATTACACAATGTAACAAAATTACGGACTTTCTCGGGGGTGCATGATATCTTCCCTTGTAGGTCCGAGTTAATTTTTATGGGCCGAGGAAATTTCCATCTCTCTACTCTAACTGTATGAAATAAGTTGAACAGTAGTAAAAATTCCTTCGTGTTAGCGAATTATCGAAATTAGGCGTCTTTAGCAATATGCGCAAGTTTTAAAAACATCAGCTGATTTTTCAAATAACAGAATTAATTTTAATGTATATGACCCGGCCTTTAAAAAGGTGGCTTATGTCTCCAAAAAGAAATTGCAAGAAACAGCTGTTAAATATAAGTCAAAGGTTAAAAGATGGGTCATAAGCCACCTTTTCATAGGCCGGGTCACATATAAATAAAAAACTTTTTTATTTTGGTCAGATAATCGAAAACATTATATGAGTTGGTGCAGTTAGCAAATGCTTGCGGTAGCAACAACCGCATTCAAAGAGTACTTATAGCAAATAATCTAAAACAAAAAGCACTATGTATTCAAATTCATCGTAAATACGATTTTGCTAAAGACGCAAAATCGTATGGAGTTTAATTTCATAGGACATTTTAACATCCTATCTCTTAGAGTACAGTTTCCTTTTCGTCCTTTTTTTGAAAAGGGAAAAATGTTTCTTTAACCAGAATTTGATTATTTTAATGTTCTACAAAAATGTTGTTTTATTTACTACAGTTGGATGTGTTCTTTTTAAAAAAAAATTATTCTCCTAATTTTATACTATTATCATTTTAGTATAGAACGTATCAAATAAAATCAGATTAGTTTCAAGATAAAACCTTTTCCAAAAAAATTAATAAAACTTATTGCATAAATACGGTTCAGAATGAAAACCAAAATCGACACAGAGAGCGATTTGAATACTAAATTTGTTTCCACCCCCCATTTTTTATAACCTATGTGACCAATATGAACAAATTTAAAAACATCTACTCATTTTTCAAATAACAGAATAAATATTTTGAAATCGTTAAATATAAAAATTAATTAAAAACCTTTTTTTTATTTCGGTCAGATAATCGAAGACATTATATCAGTTGGTCCAGTTTACAAATCGGATGCGAGAAGAAACATTTAATTGTTTTTAAATAAGCATATGCCCATAGTTAAAGGAAGCCGATTTAAATGCCCCTATGGGCAACCCTGAGTATAAAATTGTAAATTTTTAAATATTTGAATTTCCAAATAAATTTTAAAATATTTCGATTTCTCAGAAAAATAAACAATTTCTGGATGCAGGGTTTTGAGGTCAAGGCCTCTAATTCATAAAATTAATGTCATATTCAGTTTCTCCGCAAAATTTCACTGTTTCCGAGTACATATCCATGTTCGAAGTACCCAAATTTTCTGCATCCTAGGGACCTTAGCCCCATGGGACAAGGACTTAAAATTAGTCGAATCGTAAACTATTCCGTTCCAAATCGTATCACTATCAAGTTCCAAACTATCAAGTTCCAAAATGTTTCTCGATACCCATATGTCCGCCAACATTAGGGGACGGTTTTTGGGCTCATAGACCACGAACATAGGTCGAGGCTTCCACTTCAGCCAAATCAAAGAAAGGGTTGTCATATGTACTTTCATGTTCGAATGTACATATTTTTTAGTGGCCTGGGGATCTCAGACCTATGGGCCAGGTTCTTCAATTTGTTTTAATAGTAAAGTCAATGTATATCTGATTTTTTAAACAGGATGATTTTTGAGCCCCTAGGATCTATATGTTTCCGTCTGGATCCCAAATTGATCCACATCATAAATTTAGATTGATTTGTAAAAAGATTTTAAGGTTTTTGGATATCCATATGTCGAACATTATTGGATATTTTCTGCGTCGCTAGCTCCCCAGGGCACAATGACCTCGCCCATTTATTGGAGTGTGAAAGCATCAGTACCTTTCACTTCCAAAAAAGCTTTTATAAAAATAAATAAATTAAATTACACAGCAAAAAGTAAAAAAAAAAAATAAAAATTAGATCAGTACTTTTTTGGTCCCCAAGGGGAACATTTTTCTCTTTTGGCCGATTAAGTAATTTAATCGCAAATACGTATTTCGAGTTAAAACAAATGGAATGTCAAACTATGGCGAAAAATATAAAAAAATGGTTGTTCCAATTCATACTAAAAATTGCCTCTGGCGAGATTCAGAACTGATTGTTCTTATTACCCCGATCCTCTTTAGAATTGTTACCTTTTTGATTTTCTGGCTGGCGAGGTATGATCTGATAGGACTTGCCCCACTGTGACCGCTCGAAAAAATTGGATTGATGCAATTCATACTAGAAATATCCCTGTATGTGCGTGCCCTTTTAGAACTAGTTGTCTTTAAGCCCAGATCCATTTCAGAAATCGTATATCTATGATTTTCTCCTGGCTAGTTATAGCCTGACAGGGCTATAACTAGCCAGGAGAAACAATTCATACTATACTATAAGTATGAAATATATAGGGTGATCCATGTAGAGGTATTTTTTCAATAGGGTTTTTTTCACAGATTACACATGTTGTATAGGTATTAAACTTTATTTTTTATTTGTTTTCAGTACTGTTTGACATTTCATCATGGAAAGACTTACACCGCAACAACGTCTCCTAATTGTGCAACTGTATAATGGAAACGAGCGATCGGTAAGAAACTGGCTTTGGCCAAAATTTTGTTCAGTGATGAGGTCCATTTGTGGCTCAGCAGCAACGTCAATATACAAAATTGCCACATTAGGGCTGAAGAGCAACCAGAAGAGGTATACCCAGAGAAAACCACGGTTTGGTGCGATCTAAAGGCTGGTGGAATCATCGGTCCATATTTTTCCAAAAAAATAAGGATGGCCGTAACGTAACCGTGATTGGTGCCCGTTCTCGCGCCATGATATCGGACTTTTTGCTACCTCAAATTGAAGACCGTCATCTTGACGGAATTTGATTTGAACATGACAGTGCCACTTGTCATACAGCTGCTTAAGCAATGGAAGTATTGAGAGGTAATTTCGAAGAGCAGCTTACTTCACGTTTTGGACCGATGAGTTGGCCGCCTAGATCGTGCGATATCACACCTTTAGACTTTTTCTTTGGGGCTATGTAAAGTCCAAAGTCTATGCTGACAAACCAGCAACAATTCAGGTTTTGAAAGCCAACATTACGCGTGTCATTAACGCCATATCGGTCGAAATGCTCGAATGATTTATTCAAAATTTGAACCTCAGAATGGACACCCTGGGAAATTTTATTCAGAAAATACATGGCATAAAATGTCCTTTCGAATAAACATTAAAGATTCCACACTTGATTTAAATTTTTGAACTTTTTTATTTTGAAAAAATATTTCTAGATGGATCACCCGTTACTTTTAATAATTTCACTAACTTGTTTCATAGCTGAGCCCTTGCGACTTGCTTTTTAACGTTAGTTAGCAAGAGGTCTTCGAAGACAAAAAATTCATTTATCTCATTTAAGTCATTTATATACTCGTACATTTAATTTTTTCAATTTTCAATGGTTAAAAACCATTCACACAAGCGTGCTACTAACAACATCGTTTACGATGCATTTAACATTTAATAAATGTGATGTCTTAATCTTTGAATCAATTTTAATCATATTGTTCATTGTTAATCTTTGAATCAATTTTATTCATATCGTTCATTGTTTTTGATTTCCAGAAGTTCGCAAAAACGCAGCGTAAGAAAGAAAGGCGCCGGTGTGCTCGGGCTTTTTCAAAGAATACGTAAGTATCCGATAAAGTGTTGCTGCTTAATTTAAAAATCGCTGTAAATAGTTTACGGTAGCGATTTGATTGCGACATATTAGAAACTAGTTTTTAGCTGGCAATCAGTTGTTTCGATGAAGCACCTTGTATATGATTTATTATTTTTTAAACATTTGTAAAGATAATATCTTCGGTACACCCTTGTGTACCTTTATATTGGTGCAGATGTTTGTATGGCAATAGTAACATTATACCGTTTTTCAAGTAATTGACTTTTCGGCATCGTAAACAATTTTGTTGTGACATTTTTCTCTTCCGTTCCATTTCGATTCAGTCCCTGTACCCTGTTCTCTTCATTTATGTCCAGCTTCATTTTTCCATTGTTCATCGAAGCCGAAAAAAAGATTGCTCAATCCAAATATATCAAATATTGATGGGTGCTAATGCCAGTTGACTCTGTGATTTTTCATTTGGTCCATTTTCTTTCTATTGCTATTTGGTAAATATGTGGCTTTTTCCCAATTGTTATGTATTTTTCTTGTTTCTTTTGTATTTGGGTACTTCAATAGGAGGAAAATGATTTGTAGGATTATAATGTATCATGCCACTTCATGGACAATAGAAAATGTTAGGGAAATTACACTCAATGAATTCCGTATGAATTGCGGTCTTTTGATTGTTGGAGAACGAAAGAAAAGAGAATAATTGAAATATGTTTTTTTAGATCTGTCTAGGAATGGGCTTTGGCAATTTAGAACCACCATTAAACTTGTATTAATTAATGCGTTTTAATGAGGCTTCCCACAGTCTGTACGGTAATTTGATCTATTGTGGACTCAGTCTGAATCCAAACAGTTTTCCAATTTGATAAAGGAAATATGTTTGCGTTTTTATAGCCTGCAACACGCAGTGGTGGAGGTTGTTAAAACTAAGTTCTGATGTTGGTAACACATTAAACCAAAAGGAGATGAACCTTAAGATTACTTTACCAACTAACTCAGAATCAATATCTGATTTTATTAAGAGATGTCAGGGTGTCCATCTACAGGGTGATTAATTCACGATTGGACAATTTCACCAGCGTATTCGTTGGCTCATTTCATGAAAATATGTTCATATTCGACCATGCCCGAAAATGCAAGGGGCGAAATTGCAGCGGTTTGAACATTTTCGGATTGGTGGCCAGAGGGTAGTACTAGGATAAAATTACTAAGTTCAGAGCCAGTGGGCGGATTTTTTTTGTTTTTTTTTCTCTTAAGCCCAGGCAGATAAATTTGTTGCTTTTAAATGCTATATTATTTCAATACTCACTTTAAACAATTTTCTTTTGTCTTCTCCATTGCGATAATATCCATAGCGGCTCTATCTAAAACGTTATTAACGTATCCTATACTTTATCGGTCTGGGATTTGCAGGCATTGCAACTGTAAAGAATAAATAAAAGTTTAAGATTTAATACCATTAGAGAATTTATAAACAACAACTTACGTCCATGCCTTGTGCCAATCATTGAGATTTGCGGGTAAGAAAGACCTTGACATTCTGCCTTTTCCCATTTTAGGGCACTGCTCGAGTAAGTGTTGACGTGCTCGGATACGTCAAAACAACGCTGACACTGACATTTGAAAACAATCGTTTGCATCAAATGACGCTTACGACCAGCAGCGCCCCACGCGCCATCCGTATTACATATAAATAAGTGGCTGCCTTTTTTATTTTTCTGGGGGCCCACAAGACAGTGTGGCCTTCCTTGATGAAGCTCTGGGCCACATTGGCTGTGCACGAATGTTCTACAAGGGATGCCTTGGTTCTCTGAAGGATACGAGGTTACATGTACTGGATAAGAAGTGGGCACCTCATGCATAATTTCATCTTCGCTAAAAAGTTTGGTATTGAAGAATCTGAAAAGGAGATAATAGAAAAAATGTATTAAGTAAGAACGCAAAGAAACTTAATACAACTAGCACCTAGGTTTGAAAATGTCAAGTTAATGGGCCTTGACGCTAGCGCATAATATGCGACGATCCCTCAAGAATAAGGACGATATTCAGGAGAAACAATCAATTAAGTCGCTCGTGTCCAGGTGGTCCTAAGTCCTTAAAATTGATCCCGTCCACTTTTATATTAATGTATTGTATTGTTGTAGTATTGTTTTCATTTTGACAATAGTATGATTGCGGGAATATTAATATTATTGAAATGTAACAAAAGTATTGTTGCTAAATTTAAAAATGAAAATATGGTTGTAGCAACAATATCAATATGCTTTATGCGAAAAGAATATTGTTTTTTAATGAGTTTTATGTTAAAAATAATATGCTATTTAGAACAATGTTGACGATATTCAGGAGAAACAATCAATTAAGTCGCTCGTGTCCAGGGGGTCCTAAGTCCTTAAAATTGATCCCGTCCACTTTTATATTAATGTATTGTATTGTTGTAGTATTGTTTTCATTTTGACAATAGTATGATTGCGGCAATATTAATATAATTGAAATGTAACAAAAGTATTGTTGCTAAGCTTAAAAATGAAAATATGGTTGTAGCAACAATATCAATATGTTTTTTACGAAAAGAATATTGTTTTTTTTGGGTTTTATGTTAAAAATAATATGCTATTTAGAACAATGTTGACGAAATTCAGGAGAAACAATCAATTAAGTCGCTCGTGTCCAGGGGGTCCTAAGACCTTAAAATTGATCCCGTCCACTTTTATATAAAAGTATTGTATTGTTGTAGTATTGTTTTCATTTTGACAATAGTATGATTGCGGCAATATTAATATTATTGAAATGTAACAAAAGTATTGTTGCTAAATTTAAAAATGAAAATATGGTTGTAGCAACAATATCAATATGGTTTTTGCGAAAAAAATATTGTTTTTTTTTTTGGGTTTTATGGTAAAAATAATTTGCTATTTAGAACAATTTTGTTGTTACGGATCTAATGCAGAAATACGAGTAGTACTTTTTATATGTAACTTAAATTTTTTCAAACAAACTGCCTTGGATCTGCTCAACTAAAATATTTATTAAACGGATTTTTTTTCTGATGTTAAATAAATCACTCCTATTATTAAGAGTTTAATGTATCTTTACATAATTTACTCTATTTTTGAGTAACAACTTAATAACAATAACTCTTCGAATATTGTTACCCCAATCATACTTTTTTTATTCGTGTGGGTGCTAGAATTATTTTTCCTCCAAATCATTACCAGCTTTTAAACAGCAGCCACAAACATATTTGATTTCAGTCCTACATAAAGATAAATTCTACCATAGAGATGAGAAGCCCAATTTCTTACAACACGTAGTCACTTTAATATAAATTTGCAAACACTTTCTTAATCGGCATTCCATTTGATGGATCCTCTTCTTTGACCCTCCAACGATTTAATTTCATTGATGTTCCTCTATCTTTCGGCGTCCATAAAGCGCAACATCAGACAGCGAGCCGTACTCACACACTGATACATAGCATGCGCTTAAGTGTACTCCAGGACAATCACTTTTCTGTCTCTCAAAATTGTTAGTTTGCATTCGTAGGCATGTTCGGACTTGTGTTTCTATTCGTCCCCTTACAATGGCTAACCGCATGTTTCATAATTTATATAGGGTAATCCATCTAGAGGTATTTTTTCAGAACAAAAAAATATATAAAAATTCAAATCAACACGCAGAAAAAAAGTATGGTTGTGGTGACAATATTCGAAGAGAATAATACTATTGTTGGGTATATGGTTGTGCTACAACAATATTATGGTTCTCACAACAATAGTATGATTCAAATACAACCATACTATGGTCCTCACAACAATAGTATGATTCACACATAACCATACTATGATCCCCACAACCATAGTATGATTCACACTCAACCATACTATGATCTCCTCAACCATATTATGATCCTCACAACCGTAGTATGTTTCACATACAACCATAGTATGATTCTCACAACCATAGTATGTTTTACATACAACCATTGTATGATTCTCACACAAATATACTATGGTCCCCAATATTATTTATAAGAATTGTCTACAACTTGTCAACAATAGATTTGAATTATGAAAATTATTTAAAAATACATTAAAATTAAAATAATAGAAGTGATTTATTTTACAGTAGAAAAAATTCAATATACCGTATTTAGAATAGACTGTAATTATAAAGAAAAAGCGGGTGCTATGCCTTCTTAACAAAATTAAAAACACTTAAAATTTTTATTAAAAATATTACAGATAAACAAAGCCAAAGCAGTTTGTTTGAAAATTTTTAATTTCCATATAAAAAGAAATATTTTTGCATTAGATCCGTAACAATAACATTGTTCTAAAACGCATTTTTAAATGAGAAAAATTACAATCATACAGTATGATTGCCGTAATTATATGATCGTTAACATAAACCCCAAAGACAATACTTTTGTCACACCAACCATATTTATATTGTTGCTACAACCATATTTTCATTATTAAATTTGGCAATAATACTATTGCTACATCTCAACAATCTTAATATGGCGGCAATAATACTCTTATCAAAAGTTAATTCATTTAACAATACTATGGTTGCGACAAACATACTTTTATTGCGGAGAACATATTATTATTGCCGTAACCATATAGTAACCATGTTTTTTCTCTGCTTGATTTCAATAGTAGAACTGAACATACCCCGTTAATGTCATATGGGTTTTGAAAGCTAACCTCAATAGCGTTAGTCTGTAACGGGATTTTAAAATTGTTTCAACTTTCATCATGGAGTGGTCAGATAATGAGAACCGTATCGCTGTAATAGCGCTTTTCAAGTGTGAAATGAAAAAAAAAGATATTTTGAAAACGCTCCGGCCACTAGGTATTAGCCGCATGTTCGTATACCAATGCATAAAACTGTTTGAGGAGACTGGAGATGTGAAAGACCGCCACCGGTCGAGAACCGTATCGCTGTAATAGCGCTTTTCAAGTGTTAAATGAAAAAAGCGATATTTTCAAAACGCTCCGGCCACTAGGGTTTAGCCGCATGTTCGTCTACCGATGCATAAAACTGTTTGAGGGGACTGGAGATGCAAAAGACTGCCACCGGTCGGGCCGCCCACGCTCGGTTTGAACACCTCATCACCACAAAAATCCGCTCCGAAAGCAGAAAATCATGGAAAATCACGGTGAATCGAATCATCAAAAAAGACTTAGGACTTGGGACTTTCAAACGACGTACCGGGCGTTTATTTACTGCAGCTTTAAAAAAAATAGGATTGAAAATGCAAACGTCTTTTGGTGAAGCACGCTGATAACTTGCACAGAAAAATTTTGTTCATCGATGAAAAAATTTGTACCGGAAGCATCTGAACTGATCCCAAGGGTGGAAAAGGGTCATCACCCAGCTTTAGTCATGATTTGGTGGGGTGTCTCTTACGATGGGGTCACTGACCTGCATTTCTGCGAACAATGGAAGCTTTTGTGAAGCCTCTTAACAATTCCCTGTTCCAAAACCAGCCATGGACTTCCAGTAGCATTCTGCGCCGGCCCATAAGGCGAAAACGTCCCAGGCCTGGCTTCGAAACTATTTGCCAGCGTTCATTTCTTCTGAAGAATGGCCCTCAGTTAGTCCAGATTTGAACCCATTAGATTACAAATTGTGTGTTTTAGAGGAAAACGTGTACAAAAGATACCCCAACATTGGATCTGTTAAGACTGCTTTGGTTCGAGCTGGGGCCAATTTTCCAATGGACGAGGTTCGTGCAGCTATTGACGATTGGCCAGTGCGACTTATAAGTAGATTTTTTACGGATACAATATACTTCAATAAATATATGTGACGCGCAAAATAGAAAGGGGCCTAAGGGTAAAAACCGGTTTTGTTCAGGAGAGCCATTTTAAAGATTTAAATACGTGTATCTTTGGTGTACCATCACTTTCATAAAACTCGCATATCTCTGGGAGGGAACACTTTTTTTTGGCATAGGATCGGTCTCATTCGATGCTCAGATGTTGTCCACATCAAAAAAAATGAAAATTGATTTTTTTTTACCCTTAGGTCCCTTTCTCTATGCGCTGTCACATATTAAAATATATTTCGTCCAAAAACATTCAGTACTTTTTATTTTATAGCATAAAACGTGTGTAACATTACTTATGTCCCTACTAAGTACAACATTAATTTTAAGACTCTAGCTAGTTTCGTTTGGACTGAATCGTACATCTAACAGACAGACAGACAGAAGGACTGTAATAGCTCGATCGTCCTATAATTTAACGACGACGGTCAGTAATAAGTATTGCCAGATGTTACAGAAAAAATGGTGTAGAATACAAAAATATCTTAACGGCAGTAAAATATCGTTCTTGACACAATTTGGGGCAATGTTGAATACTCGTATAGCCGCTCCAGCCCGAGTTTCGCTTTTTTAACTTATTTTCAGTCTCGGTATGTACCTACCCAGAACTCCCTAAATTAGCATATTTTTCATGTTTAAAAATAAAATGTACTTCAAAACGAGTAACATGCAAAGTCATCAGACGGATTTGGTCCAAAAATAAAATTTGTTGCCTGTAGCAAATGTATAATCCATCCCTTCCTGTGCGGCGGGCATATACAAATCGTTCCTGCTTTATTGTCGGCATGCTCAAACTGTACAAAAAAATACTCGTCGTACATTTGAATTGAATTTTGAAAAAACATATTAAAGTTTTCCGCTTTAATAATATTTCAGCATTTCTTTTTATTTCGTTTACGTTACACTTCACATATCACGCAACTGAAGCATTGTTGAGCGGAAACTTTGTTGCTTCGTTCGATATTTTCGCATGAAAACTTTTCCTTCGCAGGCAAAATGAGTATTGTATAAATTATGTTCGTAACATTGAGTGTCAAAAGATTTGTTCACAACTTTGTAACATACAGCAAGTGCAAAATGTACGGCAACAAACGAGTCAAAAGTTTTATTTTATTCTTCTTATTTTAAACGAAAAATTTCAACGGACTTTTGACAACAACATTTATATGAATGTTTTCGAGTGTAGAAAATGCGTAAAAATTGTTTTGGCGAACAACAACAAAAAAGTTGACGGTATTATGTATAATTTGTAAGCCAACATTCCTAGAGCATAAAGACTTTATTTTTCTTTGATTGTATTTCGGAGCTAATACTTGTAGTGTACGCAGAAGAACATTTTCAACTTTTATTAAAAAAATCTTGTTTTACCCTGAAAAGGAATGACAAGCTATTATCAGTAAGATTTGTGCCAAATGTTTAAAGCAACCAAAAATATTTGAGCTAGACCCATCCGATCAAGCTGATTCTAATACACGACGTCTAAAGTTCATCGTTAGCTTTTTGCCAAACTACAGGTCGCAATCTCTATAAAATTTTCAACAAGTTCTTTTGACCAAGAACGGGCGCTATAAAAATTGAAGACAATCGGTCAGATTTAAATATGTGTGACAACGCATAGAGAAAGGGACCTAAGGGTTAAAAATCAATTTTCATTTATTTTATGTGGACAACATCTGAGCATCGAATGAGACCGATCCCATGCCCCAAAAGTGTTCCTTCCCAGAGATATGTATTTGCGTTTTATGAAAATGAAGTCGACGATTCTAAGCGCAAATAGAAAAGGGACCTTATCTTTAAAGTGACTCTCCTGAACAAAACTTTTCATCAACTTTTCACTTTTTTTCTTTTGATGTGGACAACATCTGAGCATCGAATGAGACCGATCCCATGCCCCAAAAGTGTTCCCTCCCAGAGATATGCGCGTTTTATGAAAGTGAAGTCGACGATTCTAAGCGCAAATAGAAAGGGACCTAAACTTTAAAATGGTTCTCCTGAACAAAACTGGTTTTTAACCTTAGGTAAAAAAACGTTTACAAATAAAGCTATCGATGCTGCCTATCTAGGAAGACCTGAAAATCTAAATTAGTAGAACAATCTATTATATCCAGTCCTTTTGGATGTTTAAAAAAGCCAATAGGCTATGACCGCCTTGGAATGGTTGTACATAGTTTATATAGGGTGATCCATCTTGAGGTATTTTTTCAATAGCCTTTTTGTCACAGATTTCGCCTGAGTTGTGTTCAACTTTATTTTTTTTTCCGTATTGTTTGCCATTTCACCATGGAGAGACTTTCGCCGAAACAACGTCTCAAAATAAAGCAACTGTAGCGTTTGGTAAGAAACTGTTTTTGACCCCAATTTTGTTCAGTGATGAGGTACATTTTTGACTCAACGACAACGTCAATAAATATAATTACCGCATTTTGGCTGAAGAGCAAGAGGTGGAAAAACCACGGTCGGTTTATGGGCTGGTGGAATAATCGGTCCATATTTTTTCAAAAATGATGATGGTCGGAACGTAACCGTGAACGGAGCTCGCAGTCGCGCCTTGATATCGGATTTTTTGCTTCCGGAAATTGAAGCCCGTAATCTTAACGACATTTGGATAAGGTGCTATTATACCCAGAGAAAACCACGGTCGGTTTATGGGCTGGTGCAATAATCGGTAGATTTTTTCAAAAATGATAATGGCCGGAATGTAACCGTGAATGGAGCTCGCTGTCCCGCCTTGATATCGGACTTTTTGCTTCCAGAAATTGAAGCCCGTAATCTTAGCGACATTTGGATTTAACAGGACGGTTCCACTTGCCATACAGCTGCTCAAGCAATGGATCTATTAAGAGGAGCCAAGAGGAGCAGCCAATTTCACGTTTTGGACCGGTGAGTTGGCCGTCTAGATCGTGTAATATCACATCTATAGACTTTTTAATTTGAGGCTACGCAAAGTCTAAAGTCTAGGCTGTCATACCAGCTACGGTTCAGGTTTTGGAAGCCAACATTAAGCGTGTCATTAAATCCATACCGGTCGAAATGCATGAACAAGTCATCCAAAATTAGACCCCCAGAATGGACACCCTGAAGCGTAGTAGGAAATTATATTCAAAAAATAAATGGCATAAAGTGTCCTTTCGAAAGAACCACAATACAAATGATTCTTTCTTTTTTATTTAAGCTTAAGGTCGTTTTTTTATTTTTAATTATTTGTTTCGATATTTCTCAACCCTTCAGATAGCATCTTCAGCATACAACTGATGTCATATTTGAATTTGTAAGAAAATACCAGCGTTTTTGATAAAATCTTTTGAACATATATGAGGGAGTTGTATCTTACTTTAAGCCGATTTTCTCCAATTTCAACAGCGTGCGTCCTATCATGAAAAACTAACTTGTGCACAATTTCATCAGTTTGATTTGTGTCACCCTTTGTATAATTACTGCCAGATCAGTCGATTTTTCGGACATATGTCTTATATTTAAATTAGTTCGCGATCGCGAATAATCACCGGCAAGATTGTGAATTTTTGCAGATTTTCCAAAAAAAGTATACTTAGAAGGGACATAAATACTTTTACACACGTTTAATGCTGTAAAATAAGAAGTAATGAATGTTTTTAGACCAAATATTTTTAATATATTTATTGATGTATATTCGAGGGCGACCGCAAAAGAACTGGCCTAACATAAAAAGAACCGTTTTTTTGGAATTATTATTATTTATTTTTCAACATAATCTCCTTTCAACTCAATACACTTCATCAAACGTTTTTCAAGTTTTTAATTCCATCCGAAAAATAGGATTTTTCAAGACCTTCAAAATATGCCTCAGTTTCAGCAATAACCTTGCTATTGGACGAACATTTTTTGCCACCGAGAATTTTTTTTAATTTGGAAACAAGAAATAATCTGAAGGAGCTAAATCTGGACTATATGGTGGATGCGGAGCAATTTCAAATCGTAATTCGGCCAGTTTTTGTTGAGTTAAAAATGCAGTGTGTGAGCATTATCTTGATGAAAAAGAACTTTTTTTCTAAATGCGGTCGTTTTATCTTGATTTCTTCACTTAACCGATCCAATAATGCACAATAATATTCACAATTTACAGTTTTTCATTTTTTAAGATAATCAATAAATATTATACCCCTTGCATCCCAAAATACCGTGGCCATTACTTTTCCTGCTGACTTAAATATATATAAACACAAAAGTAAAGATTATTTTATATCAGTCATTAGTACGACCAATACTTACTTATGGTTGCCAAATTTGGTATAATATTTCCCCATCGTATATGGAAAAAATTCGTGTTTTTGAAAGGAAATGCCTAAGAACATGTACATCACTACATAGATCTTATATTAGTGACTACAAACATTATATATCAAACAAAAAACTGTATAGCATAGCTAAGATAAGTAGAGTGGATAATTTTATATTTCATCTTATAAGGAACCATATATTGAGAAGCACTGAATGCACTGAGAACAATTTAATTTTAGCCCCATACTACGCCAACGAACAATACATATTTAACACGTTACAAAGTGGATATGCACCTCCAGAGGCTTTTATATACCTCGATAGAACAGGATTTTTGCAGAACGAAATCGGTCTTCCCATTTTTTACCACATCTATAGAAGAGCTAACATTAAAGCTATATTGTGTAAAGAACTCACACCGGAAAATCGTAGATTTGATACGAGTATTTATTTAGATGATAAAAATCTAATAACAAATATAAACAGAAATAAATATTGGTGGCTTGCCGAATAAAAAACCATTTTTTGTTTGTTTTATCCCCCTGACTGTAGCTTTGATCACATCCTTGCAATACAGAAGTAACGTTTTTTCTAAATTTTTTCGTTATAATTAACTATAAATAAATACAAAGTACCGTATAATAAGCAAATAAAATAAATGTTGAAAAACTTTAAATAATAAGTAACATATAATAAGTATGCTTGAGAGCCCCTTTAGGGACAGTGTATAAAAACAATTTTATATTACACACTATTTTGTTTATTTTTAGTTTAAGTATGCATATGAATTTTTCTGAAATAAACAATACAAAAAAAAAAAAAAAAAAAAAAAAAAAACTTGTTTACTTTAATCACCTGTAGCAAAGAAAATAATCATTAAATATTTCGGAAATTTTGACAGATGGCTTATAAAAGATTGCTTTTAAAAAACAAAAAAAAAAGTTGCTAGTAAAACAGAAAATGTGCCAGGCCAGTTAGTTTTGCGGTCGCCCTCGTATATGTATATATCTAAAAATAATCTACTTATTTAAAATGCCCGCCTTTTGCCTTTACACACGCCTTTAGTCGCACTGGTCAATCGTCATTAGCTGCACGATCCTCGTCCATTGGAAAATTGGACACAGCTCTAACCAAAACAGTCTTAAGAGATTCAATGTTGGGGTATCTTTTGTGACAAACCTTGTCCTCTAAAACCATCCACAATTTGTTATCCAAAAAAATATTTCAAATCTGGACTTCCTGAGGGCCTATCGTCAGAGGAAATGAAGGCTGGCAAATTGTTTTAAACCCAGGCCTGGGACCTTTTAACCTTATGGGCCGGCGCTGAATCCTGTTGAAAAGTCCATGGCTGGTTTTGGAACAGGGAATTGTTAAGAGGCTTCACAACAGCTTCCAAAACGGTTTCTTGGTAATCTTTGGCCGATGTTTTGACTCCTTGTTCGCAGAAATGCAGGTCGGTGACCCCATCGTAAGAGACACCCCACCAAACCATGACTGAAGCTGGGTGATGACCCTTTTGCACCCTTGGGATCCGTTCAGATGCTCCCTTAGATGACCGCGCATACACTCTATCATTTTGCTTGTTAAATTTTTCCTGAACGGTTAAAAATTTTTCATCGGTGAACAAAATTTTTCTGCGCAAGTTATTAGCGTGCTTCACCAAAAGACATTTGCATTTTTCAATCCTATTTTTTTTTAAAGCTGCAGTGAATAAATGTCCTGTACGTCGTTTGAAAGGCCCAAGTCCCAAGTCTTTTTTAATGATTCGACTCATGGACTTTTGCGTGATATTCATCTCACGGGCCATGATTTTATGTTTTCGGAGCGGACTCTGTGAATTCTTGATTTAACGGCTTTGATGACATGCGGTGTTCGAACAGAGCGTGGGCGGCCTGACCAGTGGCGGTCTTTTACATCTCCAGTCTCCTCAAACAGTTTTATGCATAAGTAGACGAACATGCGGCTAATCCCTAGTGGCCGGTGCGTTTTGAAAGTATCGCTTTTTTCATTTCACACTTCAAAAGCGCTATTACAGCGATAAGGTTCTCATTATCAGACCACTCCATTATGAAAGTTGAAACAATTTTAAAATCCCGTTACAGACTAACGCGACTGAGGTTAGCTTTCAAAACCCATATGACATTAACGAGGTATGTTCAGTTATACTATTGAAATGGGTGTCTTCAATGTTGTAACAGTATTTATGTCCCTACTAAGTACATAATATGTGTCACTAGTGTTAATGACATCAAGTCGGCTGAATATTTATGCATGCGGAAGCCGATTTTTATAACGAACCGATTTTAATAACGTGTATCCTTGGACCAAAAAACAAAATTGGATGTAATATGTGGCTTCGAGAGCTTAATACGGAAAAAGCGGATGAACGTGCAAGCGATATATTTATTTTAACACTTTTCTTAAATTTTTATAACGTCCGCCCTGTTTAACCCTACGAGGCTTCGATTCCTGTCTCTAAATTTCCACATATACTTTACGACCCAAGGTTTCACACTAGGCGAAAGTGACGTTTCTGCCATGTCCTCTAACAGAGTGGCATGATTTAATGTGTCAAAGGCCATTCTGGCCATTTTCAGGCATCGGGAACTGACGGAGTGGCTAAACAGAGATTGAACACTTTAGTCAAATATTCTACTCTCGGGCTCTCCAATTGCTTCAACATCAGCATAAATATTCAACAATAAATCAGCCACTTCTACAACAATAAATTGTGGTGGTGTCTCTTCGACGCGGATAGCGCGGATATTACGCAATACTTTTCTTTCTCCTTGTCGCTGTTTTGGTGCCCAAGAAAAAGCCCATTAAATTAACTCGCGTGCCGCTTAGAATTTGTTACTGTTATGTCGCCGAACGTAACGACTGCCCGATCATCCTATCTTTCAGGGTTTTTTTATGGCGATCTGATCGTTGACGGTTTACCAATTCAAGTAGCTCAGTCAGTCATTTGTTCCTCTTGTACTCGTTGACCAACCTGGTACTGATCTCAGAGTTCAGTTCCCTAATGGGTCACTAATGTGTGAGCGACAAAAGTCATCACGTTCATTAGCGAGTTCCGCTACATGTGCTGGGAAATTTGGTCCTATATTAGGTATTCGATTAACCGGACTATGGCGAGCGAACGCTGCGTTCTTGACGGCCCGGAACTTCCTCCCAGTTAGCCGAACATCCAAGAGAATAGGTAGATTACCAACGCTGCGGTGCCTTCTCTGAAGGCATCTTAAACAGCCTTCAAATACGTGCTGAGTTCAGAGGTAATGAAGTCAGATGATCTGTTAATGGATAGGATTATGGGAAGTTCGTACGATCCTTATGAGATGATGGGTTGGTAGGTAGCGTCGTTGATCAGTCCAGGCGATGCCTTAGCTGTGTCTGGCGAGCTATGAAAATCACCCATAATCCGCTTGGGGGTCTTCTCATTCACTGTGCATAACGTAAAGCTATCAATTTGTTTTGACATAGCTCTTTTAAGGTGGTTGATATAAAAGGCAAAAATGATACTTTTAAATGCCTGGAAAAATATTTAGCAACTTTTAGTATCTACTTAGTAGGGACATAAACACTGTTACACACGTTTTATGCTGTAAAATAAAAAGTACTGAATGTTTTTGGACCAAATATTTTTTAATATATTTATTGAAGTATATTGTATCCAAAAATAATCAACTTATTAGAAAAATTCGCCTTTTGCCTTTACACACGATTTAAGTTGCACTGGCCAATCGTCAGTAGGTGCACGAACCTCGTCCATTGGAAAATTTGCCACAGCTCGGACCAAAGCAGTCTTAAAGATCCAATGTTGGGGTATCTTTTGTGACAAACCTTGTCATCTAAAACCGTTCACAAATTGTACGATAATCCAATGGGTTCAAATCTGGACTGCCTGAGGGCCATTCTTCAGAGGAAATGAACGCTGGCAAATTGTTTTGAAGCCAGGCCTTGGACGTTTTAGCCTTATGGGCCGGCGCAGAATCCTGCTAGAAAGTCCATAGCTGGTTTTGGAACAGGGAATTGTTAAGAGATTTTACAACAGCTTCCAAAATGGTTTCTTGGTAAACTTTGGCCGATGCTTTGACTCCTTGTTCGCAGAACTGCAGGTCACTGACCCCATCGTAAGTGACACGCCACCAAACCATGACTGAAGCTGGGTGATGACCCTTTTCCATCCTTGGAATTAGTTCAGATGCTTCCTCAGATGACCGCACATATACTCTATCATTTTGCTTGTTAAATTATTCCTGAATGGTAAAAATTTTTTCATCGGTGAACAAAATTTTTCTGTGCAAGCTATCAGCGTGCTTCACCAAAAGACGTTTGCATTTTTCGATATTATTTTTTTTAAGGCTGCAGTCAATAAATGCACGGTACGTCGTTAAAAACCCCAAGTCCCAAGTCTTTTTTAATGATTCGACTCATGGACTTGTGCGTGATATTCATCTCACGGGCCCTGATTTTCTGTTTTCGGAGCGGATTTCTGTGAATTTCTTGATTTACCGGCTTTTGATGGCATGTGGTGTTTGCACAGAGCGTGGGTTGCCCGACCGGTGGCGGTCTTTTACATCTACAGTCTCCTCAAACAGTTGTATGCATCAGTAGACGAACATGCGGCTAATCCCTCATGGACTTTTGCGTGATATTCATCTCACGGGCCATGATTTTCTGTTTTCGTAGCGGATTTCTGTGAATTCTTGATTTAACGGCTTTGATGACATGCGGTGTTCGAACCGACCGGTGGCGGTCTTTTACATCTCCAGTCTCCTCAAACAGTTTTATGCATCAGTAGGCGAACATGCAGCTAATCCCTAGTTGCCGGAGCGTTTTGAAAATATCGCATTTTTTCATTTCACACATGAAAAGCGCTATTACAGCGATACGGTTCTCATTATCTGACCACTCCATGATGAAAGTTGAAACAATTTTAAAATCCCGTTACAGACTAGCGCTATTGAGGTTAGCTTTCAAAACCCATATGACATTATCGGGGTGTGTGCAGTTCTACTATTGAAATGGGTGTGTTCAATGTTGTAACAGTATTTATGTCCCTACTAAGTATACAATGAAAATACAAAGTTAACGGACAAGTTTTTTATATCCTGAAATTCTATCTTTTCGTCGGAGTCGTACCCCATTTTTTGAATCTTACTCTGACTCCTTAGCCCTGCTTGCAGCAGTATTGTACTAAATCAGCTATATATCCGACTTGTACATGAAAAATGGGGGAGATCTAAAGATTTTTCTGGAATTATGGCTTATATACTACTATAATGGAGTATAGGGTATAATGGAGTATAGGGTATATTGACTTTCATTACTCGTTTGCTAAACACAAAGTTAAAAAGAACGATTTTTTCATTGATGCAATGAAACATAACAGCGTATGCCTTACATAAAACTTCGGCCCACATATCAGTCTGCGACACATCTGCTACATTGAGAGCACCCGTTACTAAAGTATTGGCAGCAAAGCTGTCGTTAGCACTATCAGTTAGCGTCAGTACAACTCTGAATACAGTTTGCGACGTTATCATGCCATCCACGCAAGTTTGTACAGCTTACGGCTGTTTGGATTCAATTAATTAGTGGTCCCTTCCCCATTTAGCGCGGGACCAACAGCACCGCCGCATCTTTACGAAATGAGTTTTGACAAATTGTTGTTGTTGGCCGTTTTGTGTTCTTCCTCTTGAACTCAACTTTATTCGGTTACTTATTTTCGAGTTGTGTGATGTGTGGCTGTTTTCCAAGTTCCATTGTCCTGTTGGGCTATTTTATTTACGGAGACATAAACTTATGTTGGATTTATGTGTCTCTGCGAGTGTGTTTCTGTGTATGTGTGTGTTAGTTAAAGTTATGATGCAACTTTGTTTCCTTTTTTTGCGTTGTTGTTGAAAACCCAACGTTCTTGTCGTTGTCCTGTACGTGCGGGTTGATGGGAGTTTTCTGTCGTGTCCTTTATTATCTGTGCCTTGTGGTTGATGTGGCGGGGCAGGACGATGGCGACAACGTAGATTATGCTGGCGATGATGGAAGAAAGCGAATAATAAATAATTTTCTCTAAATGATTGTAACTGACAACTTGGCAAGTTTTCGCTACATAACAAGTGGCAAAATCAGCAGCAGCAGTAGGAGCAATTACGTTTTATTTTAATTAGTTGCACTTTATGTTTTTAATGAGCAAATGTAACGGACATCTTGTACAAAGTCATTGTATGCGCTGTCCGAAACATGTACTGACACATGGGGGAGTTTAGAAAATATGTGTACAAGTATACATTTTGAATTTTAACTGAACATAATTTATGGAATTCACACTTTTGCATTATTTCATATAATTATTGCTAATCTTTAAAGTTTATTTAGTTTAAAAATAATAGTACACTAAAAAAGTTTGTGCATACAAGGGTTGCAACATGTATTTCTGGCCTAGGCAACACTAAGTGTAGCCTGGCGGAGAGTTTGAATTTTTTTAGCATAAACGTACTCAGAACGTTTTGACGTACGACCAACATTTGTGTTGTTCACAGTGACTTGAAAAAATCAATTTGGCAAAAAATGGTATTAACTTGTGATCATTTTTGAGTGATCATTTTTCATAACTTTCGATGAACTTAAATCTTTGCTTGGCGATGAAGCACCATCCTATAGCACTGTGAAAAACTGATTTAATGAATTCAACCGTGGCTGACGCTCGCTCATAGACGAAGGTTGTCCAAAAACGGCCGCTGTGCCGGAGAACATTGATGCCGTGGGTCTTCGAAGACGAGCCAAATTCAACGAAAGTTGTTCGTAGAAGAAGCACTTCGAAGCAAATAGTTGTCTGATTCTTCGACAACACTGGTCATGCGGCGACTGTTCCGCTTGAGCAACGTAGGAAGGGCAATTCTAAGTGGTACACCTCAATTTGTTTGCCTGAAGTCTTCGGAGAAGTTCGAAAAAACGAACAAGAGAAGACGAATCATTGTGCACCATGGCAATGCGAGCTCTCACACATCGGCTCAAACCAGCGCCTTTTTGACCGTAAACATCGAATTGATGGGTCATCCGCCGTACAGCCCCGACTTGGCATCCAATGACTTCTTTTTATTCCCGCACATCAAGAAAAAAATGAGTGGTCAACGATTTTCGTCGCCAGAAGATGCTGTTGAAGCGTTCAAAGATCATGTTTTGGAGGTGTGTCAATCGGAGGGGAAAAAGTGTTTCGACAATTGGTTTGAGCGCATGCAGAAGTGTATAAGTCATGCTGGAGAATACTTTGAAAAATAATAAAACCCTTTTTGATGAAAAATATTCGCATTTTCATTATTAGGCCAGAAATATATATATATATATATATATATATATATATATATATATATATATATATATATATATATATATATATATATATATATATATATATATATATATATATATATATATATATATATATATATATATATATATATATATATATATATATATATATATATATATATATATATATATATATATATATATATATATATATATATATATATATATATATATATATATATATATATATATATATATATATATATATATATATATATATATATATATATATATATATATATATATATATATATATATATATATATATATATATATATATATATTTATATATATATATATATATATATATATTTATATATATATATATATATATATATATATATATATATATATATATATATATATATATATATATATATATATATATATATATATATATATATATATATATATATATATATATATATATATATATATATATATATATATATATATATATATATATATATATATATATATATATATATATATATATATATATATATATATATATATATATATATATATATATATATATATATATATATATATATATATCAGCCCTCGTAATATATATCATGCTTTTAGCTTTAAGGTTTGGTTTTGGTCTTGAGATAAATAGACCACATGCAGCACGCAGTGAGAAAAATGTAGCGGCTGTAGCTGAGAGTGTACACCAAGACCGTGGAGAGTCGATTCGGCGCCGTTCGCAGCAACTCGGACTGACGTATGGAACGTCTTGGTGCATTATACGTCGAGGTCTTAAATTGAAAGCGTACAAAATACAGCTAGTGCAAGAACTGAAGCCGCCCGACGTTCCCAAGCGACATCGCTTCGCTCTATGGGCTCTTGAAAAGTTCCAAGAATATCCGACGTTTTCGAGCCAAATTTTGTTCAGCGATGAGGCCCATTTCTGGCTCAATGGGTATGTAAACAAGCAAAACTGCCGCATTTGGGACGAAGAGCAACCAGAAGAGGTTCGAGAGCTGCCACTTCATCCAGAAAAAACAACGGTTTGGTGTGGTTTGTTGGCCGGTGGAATCATCGGTCCATATTTCTTCAAAAATTATGCCGGTGAGAACGTAACCGTTAATGGCGACCGTTATCGTGCCATGATAACCGACTATTTGATGCCTGAAATTGAAGCTCGTGATCTCGGCGACATTTGGTTTCAACAAGACGGTGCCACTTTCCACATATCGGCATCAATCAATGGATTTATTGAGAGAACACTTCGGTGAGCAGACAATTTGACGTTTTGGGCCGGTCGATTGGCCACCAAGATCGTGTGATATAGCACCGTTAGACTTTTTCCTGTGGGGATATGTAAAGTCTAAAGTTAATGAGGAGAAATCCGCTTCGATTCAGGCCTTGGGGCAAAACATCACGAGTGTCATTCGCCAGTTACCAGTCGAAATGCTCGAACGACTCATCGAAAATTGGACTCAACGGATGGACCATCTGAGACGTAGCCGCGGAAAACATTTGATAGACATAATCTTCAAAAAATAAATGCCAAAGATTGTTCTTTCAAATGACAATAAACATGCCCCAATCAATTTAAATTTTCTGTGTTTTTTTTTCTTTAAAAAAGTAGGGAACCTCGACAAGAATCACGCGTTAATTGGAAAAATTAAAATTTATTGCAGTTTTAAAAATAAACTTGAATTCGGCCCACCCTGTCTATCAACATTATCATCTCCGATCTCTACGAAATTTGTGCATTAGGTAAAGTTCTGCCAGATAATATTTCTATGGTATATTACGACGTTATTGGATTAGAAGGCGTGGCATCGCCCATTCAACCCTGAACTTAAGAATAACCATATCTCATGGACATGGCTAGATCGTCGGCGACAGAACAGTGACAGATCCGAAGCGGTGTGCCAGCAGTTAAAAACAGCTGCATATTGAGCATGCAGAGAGCGAAAAGGACAATATTACGTCGTATCTGCTCTCTTTGAATCGAAGAGGCACCTCCAGAATTTATCGTTGGCGAAAATAGGAAAATGGGCAGAGTGGTAACGCTACTAAAGCCAGGTAAAGATGCAACAAAAGCGAATCTTACAATCCGATTTCCTTGCTTTTGCCAGTAGCAAAGGGGCTTGAAACACTGCCGAACAGAGTCTTTTAAAAATCACTGATTGAGACCCAATCAGCTTGAAAATTAGCGGACCATAGCTTCAAAAATAGCATAAGCCGTTGGAATCAGACATTAAACTCGGTCGGTGAGTTTGAGGATTATATTGTCCTTTGTTTACTGATTTAAGAGATGTTTCTCGCTATTTGTCTTCAACTGAAAACTGCAGGGAGTTTTCCAACAATCAATTGAGATCAACGAAAAGTGGTACCCAGCGCTAAGTTCAAAATTTAAGTTCACTCATAAAAACAAATAAATAAACGCTATTCACCAAAATTGAATTCTTAAATTGTAAACATTCCCTTTTTTCCCGATAAATATAAACATTTTCATAATTTTGAATTCTTTAGAGGAAAAAAAGTCCCAATATTTCTACTGATGCTGCCGCCGCCGTCACCTTCACCCCAAATAAACACTATAACACGAATTCATGATTTATTTATGAAAACAAACCGACAAAAACAACAGTAAATAAACCTTTTTACGAAAAAAAAGCAAGAGCAACACAAACGCACTGAAACAAAAACATGGCCAATTTTATTAACCTCATTCCAAATGGATTCCCCAACACAAAAGGGTATCCAATCCCAAAATCAGCATCGGAAGGAGAAAAAAAAAGAGCGGGCACCAAAAAAGAAAACACACGAAATTGGAAAAATAATACTTTTAATCTAAAACACGCATAAAAACGTGACTTCCTACAAAAGCAAATAAACCGACGACTTTGGCAAACAAAACAGACTTTTGATTGACAGACACATTTATTGGCGAAAGGTTGCAAAATAAAATAGAACAAAAACTGAAAAGAGAACAACACCGAAATTAAAATTTGGTTTGTACATTTCACATCTTCGGGCTCGACCCCAATTCCCCCCTTGACTTAGGTTGCAATTTTCCAAATTAAAGTCAGCTTAAAGTCAAACCCAACTCAGTGCAAATGCTGTTCGTCCCTGAGAGCAGCAGTGGTAGTGGCGGCGGCAGCAACCACAACAACAGAAAAGGATACTGGTTTCCTCTGCCACTTGAAACTCAATTAGAACGTGAAATTTTAGTAGAGTATAAAATGTACAAAGTTTCGTGCCGCATCCCGACAAGCGAGCAACCACATGACGCTGCCTGCTGTTGGTGGCAGTAGTTGTCCTTTCAGCAAACCGAGACTTTGGTCTACCATTACTACTTCCACATACATACATACATTTTAACCAGAAAAGCTGGAAAATGTACCCAATTCTTCAAAAAAGTGAATCACAAAAAACGAACAGCAACGACTAGCAGCCTACAGAGGGTCTGGTGGGCAGAGAAAAAGGCCGAGAAGTGTGGAACCGCCTCCACTTTAGACACTTGATGCTTAACTTGGCAATTAAAATTTTGCTTCTTGTCTCTGTGCGCTGTGTTTTCCTTTTCGTTTAATTTTTTTTCTCGCTTTTTTCGTCGTCGTGTTACTGTCACAAACAGTATGTGCGATGCTGCATGTTGAAAGTTCAAAGGAAATTGTTGCTGTAATGATGCTGCACAGTATTTTATGCATAGTTTCTATTTCGCTACTTAACACTTGCCTATTCGATAGAATTGTGAGACTTTTACGTAAAGTGGATTAAACCTTTTTTAGCCAAGTCTATATGACAGCTAAGCCGTTTGAAAGTGAATTTTACAAAACGTCTTCTTTTTTTGTCTATCCGATCGTAAAGTTTGAATACAGGGTGATTCCTACACGACTAGACAAATTTCACCTGTGTATTCCTTGGCACATTTTATGAAAATATGTCCATCTACGACTATGTCCGTAAGTGCTAGGGGTCGAAATGGCAGCGGCTTAAAAATTTTTGGATTGGTGGTCGGAGGGTACTAGGGTAAAACGAAACGGAATTGGTGGAAATAATATTGCGCGTTGAAGATTGCTTTACGCACAGTTCGAAGACTATACACAAAGGGTATATCTCATTAATAAAAATGAGTCTCCCGTATAAGACATTTGATTTGTGGCCGAAGTAATCGTTGTCAAAGACTGCTGAAGAAAAACCAATTTCACCAATTTCTTCTTTTTAAGTTGATTCTGAAAAAGAAACAACATAAAGGTCTCGAACCAGAATAAAAAACTGCTCAAGTCATAAAATTGCTAAGTTCTGAAACAGTGGCCGGATTTTTTTTGTTGCTTTTTTCCTTTTTTCCACTCCAAAGTTATGCCTATTTGACTGAAATGCAATAATTTTTTTTCTGTTAATTTACAAAAAGAAATAAATGTGTGCTGTGTTTTGGCTTTCAAAAAATAATATATAATATAAATAAGGGGTGATCCAAGTAGAGATACTTTTTGCAATAGCCTTTTTTTTGACAGATCACGTATTAGTCGTATCATGCTGTCATATTATTTTTGTTTAGTATTGTTCGGCATTTTATCATGGAAAGACTTACGCCTGAACAACGTTTACAAATCGTTCAACTTTATTACGAAAATTCACGTTCTGTGAGGAATGTGTTTCGTGCACTTCGTTCAACTCGTTCAAATCGGCCAACATTTCTAGCTCAATGGGTATGTAAACACGCAAAATTGCCGCATTTGGGACGAAGAGCAACCAGAATAGGTTCAAGAGCTGTCACTTCATCCATCATCGGTCCATATTTCTTCAAAATGATGCCGATGAGAATGTAACCGTCCATGGCGACCGTTATCGTTCCATAATAACCGACTATTTGATGCCTGAAATTGAAGCTCGTGATCTTGGCGGCATTTGGTTTCAACAGGACGGCGCTACTTTCCACACATCGCATCAATCAATGGATTTATTGAGAGAACACTTCGGTGAGCAGATAAATTCACGTTTTGGGCCGGTCGATTGGCCACCAAGATCGTCTAATATCACATTGTTAGACTTTTTCCTGTGGAGATATGTAAAGTCTAAAGTTTATGTGGACAAATCCGCTTCGATTCAGGCCTTGGAGCAAAACATCACGCTTGTCATTCGCCAGTTACCAGTCGAAATGTTCGAACGAGTCATTGAAAATTAGACTCAACGGATGGACCATCTGAGACGTAGCCACGGCCAACATTTGATTGACATAATCTTCAAAAAATAAATGCCAAAGAATATTCTCTCAAATGATAATAAACATTTCTCATTCAATTTGAATTTTCTGTGTTTTTATACCCTCCACCATACAATGGAGGGTATATTCGTTTTGTCATTCTGTCTGTAACACCTTGAAATAATCATCGGTGGCCAAACAAAGTATATATATTCTTGATCCTCGTAAAATTCTAAGACGATCTAGCCATGTTGTTCGGCTGTCCGTTTGTTGAAAACAAGACAGAGCCTGCACGAAAACAGCTAGCGAGCTGAAATTTGGCACAAACGTGTGTAGTTAACCTAGCATGGTTGGTATTGAAAATGGGCTACATAGCTCTACGGGAAGTTGGTGTTGGAGACCCTCAACCGACACTACCTCATAAAAATTAGTTTTTTATTTGGAAATACCCGTCCAGTTTCTTGAGCAAAATCACTGAAATTTTCCAAATAATAATCTCTATATAAGCGCTATCATCTATGTAAAAATGGTTTAGATTGGGCTACCATTTCTTGTACCTCCCATACAAACGGCCTTATTGGCCTTGAAAAATAATATGACTATAACTCACCACAAACTGGAACTATCGAAGTGAAATTTTACACATCAAGATTTCTATATACATACAACACACTTCTACGCTGAATTCGGTTGAGATCGGAAAAGTCCTACTGGTACCTCCCACACTAACGGTCTCATGGGCCTTGAAAAATAATATGACAATAACTCACCACACACTTGACCTATCGAGACGAAATTTTCGGCATAAAGATTAATATATAGAACAGACTTTTGCGCTAAATTTGACTAAGATCGAAAAGGCCCTACTGGTACCTCCCCCACAAACGGTCTCGTGGGCTTTGAGAAATAATATGACGATAACTCACCACAAGCTTGACCTATCGAAGTGAAATTTTGCACATAAAGATTTCTATATAGAACACACTTCCGCACCAAATTTGGTTTTATTTGGGAATCTGGTGGAGGGTATCCAAAGTTCGACACAGCCAAACTTAACATTTTTTACTTGTTTTTTCTTTAAAAAAGTAGGGAACCTCGAAATGAATCACATGTTATAATAACTTTGCAACGGTAGGATCTCTGGGCTTCGTTTAGGTAATTTTGGAAAGGTAAGAGGTAGGGTTATCTTTTAAGAGAAAAGGCCCTACCACTGGTTCTGAACTTAGCAACTTTTTCCCTAGTACCCTCCGATCACCAATCCTAAAATTTTCAAACCGCTACCCTTGCATTTTCGGGTATGGTCGTAGTTGGACATTTTTTTATGAAATGATCCAAGGAATATGCTGGTGAAATTTGTCCAGTCGTTAATGAATCATCCTGTGTATTGGGTATATATGACATTATTTTAAATTACATGTATAGATTCTACTAATAATATTTATTATATTTAATTCATACGATAGACAGCTCTCGGTTTTTTGCAGAGTATAATAGATTTCTCTCGTCTCTATAAGAAGTCTAGTCCTGAATATATTTTATTCAGGTTGTGCCTCTTCGACCGTCTTCCTTCAACTTTTTCTCTAATATTTATTTGTATAAGTTTGTCCAAGATAAGAGATTTTTCGATTGTTAATAACTCTGATTAATTCTCTCGTAAGATGCACCCTTCTTAGAACTTCTTCATTTAAAATTTTATAAGTCCATGGGAATTTTTAGCAAAATATCTATAAAATTGTGACTTCAGAGTTTCTTTAATTGTTCACAAATTGAGTTTAGACAGTGATGGCTTCAACTTCGTATCTTGTCCAAAAATCAGCTTTTTTGGAGGAGACGTTTGGCTTAGGTACACAGCATTTTTTTTTTTTAATTTCAATTAAAAAATTATAATATTCAAACAAAAACTTAATTATGAATCCTGTGATAAAAAATTTCACATACTGATTAAAATATTTGTACGTTGTTTATCAAAAATGTATCCTATTTTAAGGGACAAAAAAGTCACATATTTACAAAAAATTGTATGACGGTTATCGACAATTTTTTCGTTGCGATGAAAAAACTCACATATTTACAACATAGTTGTAAAACATTTTCAATAAGCAATCAGAAAGATTTAAAATTACATGCAGGGGTGACTGCAATTCCGTGACGGCAATTCACCATCATATGCCCCTAAGCAACGAATGTGCTGTAACTCTCTGCAACTCGTTTTATTAGCGGCTATATACTCCAAGGCAGTTTCGCATATAACGAGAACTGCAGTAGAGTGCTCTACCGAACACAATAAAAACTCTTCGCACTACATACTTTCTAAAACACTTACACCCACACACAGTACATGAATTTTATGAAATTTTTGTTGTTTTTATTCATGGAACATTAATGCAATTTCTGATTATTAGTTTAGCTTATTTACCAAATTGTTTAATTGAGTGGTGATTAAATTCACAAACCAACTTTTTGGTTGAAAGAAGTGTTGTCATTGCTGGAGCCAACAATGAACACAAAAGTTAGAATAATCCCCACAGCACCGACAAAAACAGTCACCGTACGATCCGCGTTCATCAAGGTGCCGCCGCTAATGTGCGACTCAGTACCCCTCGAAATGTTCATCAAGTCCATAGACGACGCTAACAAACCAACCTCTTTGAACAAGCTCAAGGCTAACATTCAAGATTCTATTATCGGAATAATGCCGCAAATAATGGACTAAGTTTGCCAAAATTGTATTCTGTAAGATTTGGTATTCTAAGCATAATTTATATTGCTGGCGCCAAAGGATAGATGTTCGGATGTCCTTTAATGTAAATAAAACTGCAGTCATCCCAGCTTTTAACTAAAAGTCGTCTTTTTTCGAATATTTTCTTGTTTCTATCTCAGAAAATGTTCAATAGAAAATGTCTCAAATCGGACTATAAACTAAGCATAACGATTTAACAAAATTTTAAAAACGAATCCAAGGTTTTTATGGGCTAAAAACTTGTACAGACACGAATTCAAATACGAACATAAATTGAATATTTCAATCTATACCTGGTGAGGATGCGATAAAAGCTTCACCAACGAATTATAAACTCTCGCACTCAGACGTGTTTGGCCGTTACTTTTTCTATTTTAATTGTAATAAAATTTAATAATTTAGTTTGAGATTTGAAACTTCAGGTACCTTCCTAAAATGTTGAAGTCTATCGATGTATAAAAAATTCAGGATGAAAAACCAATACAAGGATACAAGGACTGCCATATATATTTATGGCCTAATAATGAAAATGCAAATATTTATCATCAAAAATGGTTTTATTGTTTTTCGAAGTATTCTCCAGCATGCCATCCCGTACACTTTTGCATGCGCTCAAACCAATTGTCGAAGCACTTTTTCCACTCCGATTGAGACACCTCCAAAACATGATTTTTGAACGCCTCAACAGCATCTTCTGGCGACGAAAATCTTGACCACGATTTTTTTCTTGATATGCAGGAATAAAAAGAAGTCATTGGGTGCCAAGTCAGGGCTGTACCGCGGATGACCCTTCAATTCGACGTTTTGGCAGGTCAACAAGTCGCTAGTTTAGCTGATGTGTGAGAGCTCGCATTGTCATGGTCCACAATGATTCGTCTTCTCTTGTTCGTTTTTCGAATTTCTCCGAAGACTTCAGGCAAACAAATTGTGCTGTACCACTCAGAATTGACCTCCTACGTCAAACGCAACAGTCGGTACATGACCAGTTTTGCCGAAGAAACAGGCGACCATTTGCTCGAAGTGCTTCTTCCACGAACAACTTTCGTTGGATTTTACTCGTCTTCGAAGACGCGATTGCTGTTTTGTTTCGGGTTCATACGCATAGATCCATGATTCGTCACCTGTGACGATCTTATAAACTTCTTTTGAAGCCACGCGGTCAAATTTTTTCAAAATTTCTTTGCACCAATCGACAATAGCCTTTCTTAGAGCGATTGTTAAATTGTGCGGGATCCAACGAAAACAAACCCTTTTACGGTCAGGTGTCGAATGTATGCTAAGTGGAAGAAATCCCAAGGATGCCTCTATCTCACGGTATGTCACATGACAAACTTGCATTATCAGTTCACGCACGGCATCAATGTTCTCTGGCACAACGACCGTTTTTGGACGACCTTCGTCTTTGCGCGAGCGTCGGCCACGATTGAATTCATTAAACCAGTTTTTCACAGGATGGTGCTTTATCACCATACAAAGATTTAAGTTCATCAATGTACTCTTGTCGTGATGGTCCACGTCGGAAGTTGTGAAAAATGATCGCATAAAAATGTTCACGGGTTAATTTCATTTTTACCCAAATTGATTCTTCAAGTCACTGTAAACAACACAAATGATGGCGGTACGTCAAAACGTTCTGAGTACGTTTTTGCTAAAAAATGTCAAACTTTCCAATGAAAAAGTCAGATGGCGCCATCTTGAGTAAAGGTTGGTCCAACAAATTGTAAATAAAACAAAAAATTTCAGAGAATTATCTTAATATTTGTTATTATGATAGAAGTGAATTATGACAATTATGTGTGAAACAAAATATAGGCCAAATGCTTGCTACGTCTTCGGTGGCATACCCTTATCCGATGGTCAACATTTTCAATGATTCGAGGACATAATGTCATTAATTTGCCGAATTATCTCATTCTTTAGATCTTAAATTGTTCTTGGCTTATTGACGTACCCTTTTGCTTTGTTTCGTTGGCTGTGTGGCAGTACCACCATCCTGTAGGAACCACATATTGTCCAGGTCAATCCCCTTAAATTTTTGGACACAAAAAGTGTCGTTATCATCTCGTGATAGCGAACACTTTTCATGGTAACTGCTTGGCCAACCTTATTTTCAAAGAAGTACGAGCCAATTGCGCTGCCAGCCCGTAAACCGCACTAAACATTTTAACAATCACTCGTGGATTCTCATTTGTCAAAATGAGGCTATTTTGCTTAATAACGAATACACTGAGCTGAAAGTTGACTCTTCGCTATAGATGACTTTTTTTTTGTAAAGTCACCCTTCACTTCTGTCTGCTCAACCAAGCATTCGACTACATGTATGAAACAAACTGGTTTAGCCGGTTTCTTAAAAAATCAAAAATGTAAACCGGTTTCTCAAAAATTTAAATTTTTCGGTTACTCGATTTATTCAAGGATATGTTTGGTAAGCGCAAAAATATGCATTTTACATCCTTCAATTGACATTCGCTTGATTTTTGATCGCCTTGGCAACGCCGAAAAGTCACTTACGTTTGTTGATATAGAAGACAACATTCGCTGGTATGCGGTTCCAAGTGCCGTTAAAAATGATGGAAACTTTTATGTACCGATTTCACATCATATTCATCCTAAGACACAGTGCTGTGCATTTTCCTTATTAGGCTGTCTGACTTTTACTGCTGCTCTTCGGTTAAGGTTGTGTGGATTGCCCTGCGCAGTGTCTCTTCACCGTGCCCCACATTTTTTTTTTTTTTGTAAATTAATTATTTCTCAATTTGGTGTTTGCTTTGTTTTTCTCGTAACAGCGTACTTAATTCATTTACTTAAGCCTTTATAAATAATTAGTATGCTTTTAAAATCATTTTGACAAATTTTAATCGCGCAGAAAAAATGTTGAAACTCGTTTTCAAATATGATAACGGCGTTGTTTGAACATTTTAAAATGATTTTTTCCCCTTTGAAATAAAAACACTAAATTGCAAAGTTAACTTATCTACCTTAAATATCCTTTATACTTGAGCATAGCGATGATTTAATACCAGGAAGGTACCGAATTTCGTTCTCAAATAATTTGCAAAACAGTGGCATAAGTAGCAAGAAAACTATTTGTAGTCAAATGTCGAATAAAAAAAATAATTAACTTCTTTATAGAAAGTCGTTATTGAACGCAATTCAGTCATTGCTGGGGAGATTTAAATTTTCGTAAATACAAACAACGAAGGGAGGTGCACGAATCGAGCTACAAAAACAAAACTTTACTTTTTTCTGTGTAAGCAATCGGCTTATTCTGTATTTGATTTGGAAGGTTAGTTAGTATTAAGATTTACTAAAATACTTAGTAGGGACATAAATACTGTAACACACGTTTTATGCAGTAAAATAAAAAGTACTGAACATTTTTAAGCCAAATATTTTTAAATATATATTTATATTGATGTATATTGTAACCAACAAGAATCTACTTATTCGAAATGTCCGCCTTTTGCCTTTACACACGCCTTAAGTCGCACTGGTCAATCGTCAATAGCTGCACGAACCTCGTCCATTGGAAAATTGGCCACAGCTCGAACCAAAGCAGTCTTAAGGGATCCAATGTTGGGGTGTCTTTTGTGACAAACCTTGTCCTTTAAAACCGTCAACAATTTGTAATCCAATGGGTTCAAATCTGGACTGCCTGAGGGCCATTCTTCAGATGAAATGAACGCTGGCAAATTGTTTCGAAGCCAGGCCTGGGACGTTTTAGCCTTATGGGCCGGCGCAGAATCATACTGGAAAGTTAATGGCTGGTTTTGAACAGGAAATTGTTAAGAGGCTTCACAAAAGCTTCCAAAACGGTTTCTTGGTAAACTTTAGCCGATGTTTTGACTCCTTGTTCGCAGAAATGCAGGTCAGTGACCCATCGTAAGAGACACCCACCAAACCATGACTAAAGCGAGGTGATGACCCTTTTCCACCCTTGGGATCAGTTCAGATGCTTCCTTAGATGACCGCGCGTACACTCTATCTTTTTGCTTGTTAAATTTTTCCTGAACGGTAAAAATTTCATCGGTGAACAAAATTTTTCTGTGCTAGTTATCAGCGTGCTTCAACAAAAGACGTTTGCAATTTTCAATCCTATTTTTTTTAAGCTGCAGTCAATAAATGTCCGGTTCGTTGTTTGAAAGTCCCAAGTCTTTTTTAATGATTCGACTCATGGACTTTTGCGTGATATTCATCTCACGGGCCATGGTTTTCTGTTTTCGGAGCGGATTTCTGTAAATTCTTGATTTAACGGTTTTGATGGCATGCGGTGTTCGAACAGAGCGGGGCGGCCCGTCCGGTGGCGGTATTTTACATCTCCAGTCTCCTCAAACAGTTTTATGCATCGATAGACGAACATGCGTTTTGAAAATATCGCCTTTTTTCATTTCACACTTGAAAAGCGCTATTACAGCGATACGCTTCTCATTATCTAGCCACTCCATGATGAAAGTTGAAACAATTTTAAAATGCCGTTACAGACCAACGCTATTAAGGTTAGCTTTCAAAACACATATGACATTAACGGGGTATGTTCAGTTCTACTATTGAAATGGGTGTGTTCAATGTTTTAACAGTATTTATGTCCCTACTAAGTAGATGCCTGGTATACCGAAATAGTAGGATAGTGCAGCGGTACGAAGCTTTGCAGTCCTGAATTTTCGCACAAAGGGAATTTAGGCGGGAGTTTGGCCGAACTCCCCCGAGTAGAGGGACTATTGTGAGGCTGGTAAGCATGTTTTCGGAATCTGGAAGCATCGCACAAAGACCGTACCATCGAGATCCCTATGTTCAAGTTCAAGACAACATTGCTGTTGTAGCATCGTCAATTCAGGCGCTTCGACTCGAAACTTATCCAAGAAGATTGCAGTTAGCAGACGGTCTTTACAACTGCTACTTCATGAGTCCCAATTAGAAGCGTCTGGATTTGCCTATTCGAATGGAAGTTGGCCAAAAAAATATTGAAATGGCAGAAGGAGACAACAGCTAAATAAATTGCTTGTTTATTTATGCCTGACGAAGCCGATTTTGATCTAAACGGCAATGTTAATAAGCAAAATTGTCATATATGGAGTAAATCTAATCCACAAATACTCCATGAGACCCAACTGCACCCAGAATGAGTCACTGTGTGTTACACAGTTTCATCAAGCTTCATTCTGGGGCCATACTTCTTTGAAGTGACTGTCAATATGGATTGCTATTCAAAGATGCTGAAGGAGTTATTTTTTACTCAGAACTGCGCCGAAAACGTATCCGTTTTAACAGCAACTGCAGATTTGGCCAGACCGGTTATGGCAGAGCTCCAATGAAAATTTCCAAATTTCCAATTAATATTCAGATCTTCTACTTTCCGCCGTCCCCCAAAGACACCGGAACTGACTGCACCAGACTTTTTTATGAGGTTAGTCAAGCAAGAGTTATACGAACCGAAACCAAGGAAATTGACTAAATTGAAGCAGCACATTAAAACAATAATTAAAGCGATCCCAACTTCCAACCCTTCAGGCTGCAATTAATAATTTTCTGATCAGGTGTGAAGGATGAGCATGCAGCTCATTTAAGGTTAATCATCTTCCAACCAATTATTTATATAAAATTAAACTGAATTTTCCATACAATAAAATATATACATAATTCAAATAATTGATTAAAAATAACTTTCTTCAATTTCATATTGTAGCACAATTGGTGCGCCACCCTGTATCTTAGAAGACTCTAATTATAATGGCAATCCGTACTAAAATAAACTGTTGTGTTTCCGGGCACAGTAGATTTTTCAGTAATAAACCAGCGCGTATTGCCATGTCAATGAATGCTTGCAATTCTGCAAAAACCCTTACTCAAGAAATATGGGCACATACTAATGCTAACCTGACCGACACAAGGGCGAGAGGTCTTTGTGGCCTAAACTATACCGCAACGGAACCAAAGACTTGTTGTTATTAGCCAAAAGTGATGTTAGGACGCTAAGGAAGGGTTCTTTTGCACTCTGGAATTTTGGGGCAGTGACTAGAAAATTACAGATAGGAGAGCCCAATATTGCCGCATGTGTGAGGATAACTAGGAGACCGTGATAGTGGAACATCTCTTGGTTAGATGCCTGGTACCCTAGGGAAGATGGTGAATTTAATTAAAACAGTTCTTCCTTGACAATAAAATACTAGATCTGCTGATGCTGACAATTATGAAAAACCTAATCTCTAGCCTGGATGTCCGACACGCAAGGGAAGACGGCGAATTTATCTGAGGGAGCTCTTCCTTGACATTGCAATAATCTAGCGTCAGCAGATCCAAAATAGTAGGTCTGCTGATACTGCAGTAGGGACATAAATACTGTTACAACATTGAGCACACCCATTTCAATAGTAGAACTGAACAAACCCCGTTAATGCCAAATGGGTTTTGAAAGCTAACCTCAATAGCGTTAGTCTGTAACGGAATTTTAAAATTGTTTCAACTTTCATCATGGAGTGGTCAGCTAATGAGAATCGTATCGCTGTAATAGCGCTTTTCAAGTGTGAAATGAAAAAAGCGATATTTTTAAAACGCTCCGGCCACTAGGGATTAGCCGCATATTCGTCTGCCGATGCATAAAACTGTTTGAGGAGACTGGAGATGTAAAAGACCGCCACCGGTCGGGCCGCCCACGCTCTGTTCGAACACCGCATGTCATCAAAGCCGTTAAATCAAGAATTCACAGTAATCCGCTCCGAAAACAGAAAATCATGGCCCGTGAGATGAATACCACGCAAAAGTCCATGAGTCGAATCATTAAAAAAGACTTGTGACTTTCAAACGACGTACCGGACATTTATTGACTGCAGCTTTAAAAAAAATAGGATTGAAAAATGCAAACGTTTTTTGGTGAAGCGCGCTGATTGATAGCTTGCACAGAAAAATTTTGTTTACCGATAAAAAAAAATGTTTACCGTTCAGGAAAAATTTAACAAGAAAAATGATAGAGTGAATGCGCGGGCATCTAAGGAAGCATCTGAACTGATCCCAAGGGTGGAAAAGGGTCATCACCCTGCTTCAGTCATGGTTTGGTGGGGTGTCTCTTACGATGGGGTCACTGACCTGCATTTCTGCGAAAAAGGAGTCAAAATATCGGCAAAAGTTTAGCAAGAAACCGTTTTGGAAGCTGTTGTGAAGCCTCTTAACAATTCCCTGTTCCAAAACCAGCCATGGACTTTCCAGCAGGATTCTGCGCCGGCCCATAAGGCTGAAACGTCCCAGGCCTGGCTTCGAAACAATTTGCCAGCGTTTATTTTCTCCGAAGAATGGCCCTCAGGCAGTCCAGATTTGAACTTATTGGATTGAAAATTGTGGACGGTTTTAGAGGACAAGGTTTGTCACAAAAGATACCCCAACATTGGATCTCTTAAGACTGCTTTGGTTCGAGCCGTGGCCAATTTTCCAATGGACGTGGTTCGTGCAGCTATTGACGATTGGCCAGCGCGACTTAAGGCGTGTGTAAAGGCAAAAGGCGGACATTTCGGACATTTGGTCCATTATTTTACAGCATAAAACGTGTGTAACAGTATTTATGTTCCTACTAAGTATATTGGGCCTTATGTCTGTCCCTCATGGTATTCCGACACATAGCATCAATTCCATTTAAAACCGATCACTTTTCACAAGTAGATCTTCGATTTTGACGAAATTTTTTATATTGGTTCACTTTGGTGTTCTTAAAAAAATACAGTTTGCGTTTTTTTTTTTAAAAATTCTGAATTCTTAAAATTGCAGCAGTGGCATCATCTTCAATACGTTTTAAAAAAAAACTCTTATCATTTGTTCTATAGGGTGATCCTAGTAGTTCAATAGCCTTTTTTTGACAGATCATGTGTCGTGGCATGCTGTTATTTTTGTTTTGTTTAGTATTGTTTGGCATTTCATCGTGGAAAGACTTACGCCTGAACAACGTTTACAAATCGTTCAACTTTATTACGAAAATTTACGCTCTGTAAGGAATGTGTTTCGTGCACTTCGTTCAACTTATGGTCAACATAATCAACCTACTGAGCGTACTATTCGCAACAGCATCACCCACCCATCTTGAGACAAATAGACCATGTCCAGCACGCAGTGAAGAAAATGTAGCGGCCATAGCTGAGAGTGTACACCAAGACCGTGGAGTCGATTCGGCGCCGTTCGCAGCAACTCGGACTGACGTATGGAACGACTTGGCGCATTATACGTCGAGATATTAAATTGAAAGTGTGCAAAATACCAGCTTGTGCAAGAACTGAAGCCGCCCGACGTTCCCAAGCGACATCGCTTCGCTCTATGGGCTCTTGAAAAGTTCCAAGAAAATCCGACGTTTTCGAGCCAAATTTTGTTCAGGGATGAGGCCCATTTCTGGCTCAATGGGTATGTATTCAAGCAAAATTGCCGCATTTGGGACGAAGAGCAACCAGAAGCAGTTCATGAGCTGTCACTTCATCCAGAAAAAACAACGGTTTGGTGTGGTTTGTGGGCCAGTGGAATCATCGGTTAGTATTTCTTCAAAAATGATGCCGGTGAGAACGTAACCGCCAATGGCGACTGTTATCATCCCATGATAATCGACCTTTTGATGCCTAAAATTGAAGCGCGTGACTTTAAGTTTCAACAAGACGGCTCCACTTCCCACACATCGCATCAATTAATGGATTTATTGAGAGAACCCTTTCGGTGAGCAGATAATTTCACGTTTTAAGCCGGTCGATTGGCCACCAAGCTCGTGTGATATCACACCGTTAGACTTTTTTCTTTGGGGCTATGTAATGTCCAAAGTTTATGCTGACAAATCAGCTACGATTCAGGTTTTGGAAGCCAACGTTGCGCGTGTTAATAGCGCCATACCTGTCGAAATGCTAGAACGAGTCATAGAAAATTGGACTCAACGGATGACCCAAGATTTGACAAACATAATCTTCAAAAAATAAATGCCAAAGAATTAAACATTCCCCATTCAATTTGAATTTTCTGATTTTTTCTTAAAAAAAAGTAGGGAACCTCGAAATGAATCACGCGTTAGTTATGATTTTTCAGGTTTTTTTTTAACTATCACGATTTATTGTGTCCCTAGGCAACATAATAACCATATGTGACAGCGCATAGAGAAAGGGACCTAAGGGTAAAAAAAATCAATTTTCACTTTTTTTTTGATGTGGAATGATGGAACACCAAAGATACACGTATTTAAATCTTTAAAATGGCTCTTCTGAACAAAACTGGTTTTTACCCTTATTGCGCGTCACATATACTAAAAAAATTGACAAAAAACCAAAGGTATGTTTTTCAAAATCGAAGAATTATTTTTTTCAGATAATAATGTATTTAAAGATTTTTTTTGAAGAGCCTGGCCTTCTTCTATACGTTTAGGACTAATGTAAACTTTAAAACGTAACCTTGTATAGATCAGGGTAAGACGGTTTAACTTACTATAACTTTTTACTTCTTTTGATGCTTGTTTATATGTACATAAAAAATAAAAAATTATTGAAAATAATGTGAAGAACAGCATACATTTAAATTTTTCCCTCGAAAAGTAGAAGCGTGGCCACCCAATAAGCCAATATTATAACGATTTACCAATTTTTTTTTAAAAAAATCACATTAAATTTTTTTCCAAAATCTCGAAAAAAATCCAAAATAAAAAAAAATCAAAAAATTATTTTTTATATTGTAAACCTCAATTTAATGCTGATAGTTTAAAAACATCATTATTAGAACAAAAGTTATGAGTTCTTTAAAAAACGTATTCAAAATTTTGCCACTGTTGTAATCTTCAGAATTCTAAATTTTTTTAAAAAACCCAGACTGCATTTTTTTTGAATACCAAAGTGAACCAATTTGCAAAATGTAGTCAAAATCAAAGACTTATTTTGAAAAAGTTATCTTTTTTACATCAAATTGACAAAGAACAGCATATTCGGATTAGTGAGGGTACCCATCGATATACATATGTGACGCGCAAAATAGAAAGGGACCTAAGGTTAAAAACCAGTTTTGTTCAGGAGAGCCATTTTAAAGATTAGTTCATTTTCTATTTGCGCTTAGAATCGCCGACTTCACTGACATAAAACTCGCATATCTCTGGGAGGGAACAGTTTTGGGGCATGGGATCGTACTCAGATGTTGTCCACATCAAAAAAAAAATTAAAAGTTAATGAAAAGTTTTGTTCAGGAGAGCCGTTTAAAATATTAGGTCCCTTTCTATTTGCGCTTAGAATTATCGGCTTCACTTTCATAAAACGCGCATATCTCTGGGAGGGAACACTTTTGGGGCATGGGATCGTACTCAGATGTTGTCCACATCAAGAAAAGAAAAAAAATTAAAATTGTTTTTATTACCCTTAGGTCCCTTTCTCTTTGCGCTGTCACATATATATTTCCTAATGCATTCATGGATATTTATGCTGGTAGGTTCCATTGATCTGGACTCATATTTAGCCAAATTTTCATAAAGAATTTTTATTGTCTTTAGCTACACAAGTGTACGTGCTAAAGGTTCCTTAGGATTATAGCCCAATGGATCAATGCCTCCCTCAAATATAGCGAAATCGCAAAACGTGTATAAAATTTGCTTCCGTAATGAAACTTCAATAGTTTTAAGTATACACATTTAAATTAAAAAATGGGCCCAAACTTTTAACCTGTTGATCCATAATCCACACAAATGTTTAAAGAAAGTGCATATTCTGATTAGTGACGAAATTATTATTGATTCTGAGTACTTATTTATCTGGCCTATGGAGTGATACCTAAATCTAGTCAAATTTTAGAAAAAAAGAGCATAACTGAATTTGTAAAAAAAAATTCGTTGTGTTAAGACTCCCTACACGCAGAAAAAAGTATGGTAGTAGTGACAATATTCGAAGAGGATAATACTATTGTTGGGTATATGGTTGTGGTACAACAATATTATGATCCTCACAACAATAGTATAATTCAAATACAACCATACTCTGATCCTCACAACAATAGTATGATTCACACATAGCCATACTATGATCCCCACAACCATAGTATGATTCACACTCAACCATACTACGATCTCCACAACCATAGTATGATCCCCACAACCATGGTATGATTCACACTCAACCATACTATGATCTCCTTAACCATAGTATGATCCCCACAACCATAGTATTTTTCATATACAACCATAGTATGATCCTCACAACCATAGTATATTTCATATACATCCATAGTATGATCCTCACAGCCATAGTATGTTTCATATACAACCATGTAATGATCCCTACAACCATAGTATGATCACACACAATTGTGCTATGATCCCGAATATTATTTATTAGAATTTGTTTAAGGTTTCAACAATAGATTTGCATTATGAAAATTATTTAAAAATACATTAAATTCAAAATTATAGGAGTGATTTATTTCACAGTAGACAAAATAAGTTTGAATAAACGTTAGCTTTTTTATTTAAAATATTTCAGTTAAACAAAGCCAAAGCAGCTTGTTTAAAAAAATTTAATTTCGATAAAAAAAAGTACTATTATTGCATTAGATCCGTACCAATAAAATTTTGTTCATAAAAGCACATTTAAATGAAGAAAAATTACAATCATACAGTATGATTGCCGTTATCATATTATTGTTAACATAAAACGCAAAACACAATATTTTTGCAGCATCAACCATATTTATATTGTTGCTATAACCATATTTTCATTTCTATATTTGGCAATAATACTATTGTTATATATCAACAATATTAATGTTGCAGCAATTATACTATTGTCAAAACTAAATTCAGTTAACAATGCTATGGTTGCGACGAACATACTATTATTGCCGTCACCATGTAGTAACCATGTGTTTTCTCTGCGTGTATACTCCTGGTTAACAGACTAAACTTTTTTAAAAAAAAGTATTTTTTGGATTGTAATTTTTTAGAAACTATCCCCGGGGTTCTTATCTCCACGAACATTGGTCTCATTCTTGAAGTTTTTTCTACACGTTCTGTAATATCATAAACCACGAAACCGTCTATATGTGTGCCTTTGTTGACGAGTCCTTTGCAACCACTACCATCACCAGTATACGTACGAACATAAAAACATGGTCTTCCAGTCCGCCACCAGTGAATATGTTAATAAAAAAACAAGTGCTGTTCACAGGCACTACTTTTGATTTCCGGCTTCCTTTCGAGCAAAGTGGGTTGCTAGAGCAGCAGCTAAGGGCAAACGGCAGGCGACAGACCTAAAGAAAAACTGTAATTGAATTGTTTGCACTGCTTACCAGTGAAAAGGCAAAGAAAACGGAATTGGCCGTTGTACAAGAAAAACCCCTAACTGTTTGTCAACAACAACGTCCTTTAACAAATAACTACTAATTTGGTCCCTCTCAGTAGCTGTGATACAGTGGATGCCACTAGAAATGTCCCTGCTCTAAAAGGTTCAATCCAACAAATGAATTGATAATATTTCAAATGGATTGTGTACAAAAATGACAGTTCGACGGATAAGGGATGAGTTGTGCTTAATTGCCGAAAGTAAAAGAATTGTTTTATGTGAATCCGTAAGTACGAGGGTTGCTTTTTATATTTCGGGTCAGGCAATAAAAATTGGAAATGGTTTTATTGTTTTTCAAAATATTCTCCTTTAAGAAAAATACACTTTTACATGCGCACAAATCAATTTTCGAAGCGCTTTTTCCGCTCCGATTGAGACAGCTCCAAAACATGATTTTTGAACTCTTCACAGCTTCGAACAATGAAAAACGTTGACCAAACATTTTTTTCTTAATGCTAGGGAATAAGAAGAAGTCATTGGGTGCCAAGTCAGGGCTGTACGGTGGATGGCCCATCAATTCAACATCTTGAGTGGTCAAATAGCTCATCGTTTCAGCTGATGATTGAGAGCTCGCATTGTCGTAATTCTCTGATTATCTTGCCTCATTTCTTCGAACACTGTTGGCAAATAGATGGTTGTATACCACTCAGAATTGACTATCCCACGTTCCACTAAAGCCACTGTGGCAACATGGCCGGTTATACCGAAAAAAGCGCAATCATTTGCTTCGATGTACTTTTTCCACGAACAACTTTTTATGGATTTGGCTCGTCTTGAAAGACCCATACAGTCGATTGCTATTTTTTCGGGTTTATATGCATAGATCTATGATTCGTCACCTGTGACAATGTTATACACTGCCTTTGAGCTACCGCAGTTATACTTTTTCAACATCTCATTGCACTAATCCATACGAGCCGTTTTTGAGCATTCGTCAAATTATATGGGATCCAACGAGAACAATTTTTTTCACGGCCAAATGAACATGCAATATCTTATTGATGCTTGTCATACTAATGCCCAAGGATGCCTCAATCTCACGGGATGTCACATGTCGGTCCTGCTTAATCAGTTCACGCACAGCATCGATGGTTTCTGGTAAAGTGTCCGAAGTTGGACGTCTTTCATGAAATTCATCCTAGAGCGAACGGCGTCCGAGACTGAACTCTTGGTACCAGCGATTAACAGTGGTTTTTGATAGTGCTTCATCGCCAACAGTCGAAACAAGTTGATTTAAACACTCTTGTCTTGATAACCCACGCTGAAAGTCGTAAAAAATCATCCCACGAAAATGTTTACGGAATATTCAATTTTTTGATTGATATAAATTTTTCATTGTAAACAAATAATTCGCCCTTAAATGACAAAACGTTCTTAGTGAAGTTATGCTAAAAAAAAATGTCAAAGTTTCCAGTGGAAATTCCAGTTTGCATCTGGAAACACTAGTATTGTCAAAAGCCGAAATATAAATAGCAAACCCTCGTACTCTGCTACTCCCAAGATACTGCGCCTCTGTCCGGAGATTTCAGTTGATTGGGTTAGCTTTACAATAGGCATGTACTCAACGTGGTACTCGCTTATTAAACGAGTAAGGATAAATAAGTGGTTGGTAAGGTGATGGTTTTGAAACTTTAAGATTTTTTGAAATTTCTTTGTACACATGAACTGATTTTCCTTATGCGTTAGAAACCGTTTGAATAGGAAATTAGTAAAAAAAAACGTTAACCATGAAAAACTATAAGCGCATAATACCGAGCTTGCTTAAACTTGCTTAAGGTTATTCTTAAATAAAATTCTTCCCAAGAATTTTAATTTTGAAACAAACGGATTCAAGCTTAAATTTTCTATAGTTTTCCGTAACCAAAATCATTTATATATTCTGGTGCAAAGTTATGGCGTTAGCGGCTTCCTAAGCGAGCTATGTTCCTAAGCATGACAGGGAATGAAATCGAAATCAACCTTTGTTTCGATGCCAGAGATGGGGTTTGACAGCTCTTTATGCTTTGTGCAAATTTACGACGGAATCGGATGTAATATGTGGCCTTTAGACCTGAAACTTCTGTAATCGGGAAGTACTTTTGTACCGGGGGCTATAGGAAATTATGGACCTATATGTTGCAGTTTCGCCAGCATTTATTATTGGTCAAACAAAACGTTACATGCAGAGTTTTATCGTGATCGGGTTTACTTTGTGGCATCTAGACCTGTAAGAGCTCAAATTGGGAAGGGACCTTTGTATTCGAAAACATAGACTAATACGTATAATCCAATTTCACAAGAGATAGGCATTGGTTGCTCGTGAAAATCGTTTCAAACTCGGAAAACCCTAAGTATGATATCAAATTATGATCGACTTTAGGTTTTGCATACCCTCCACCATAGGTTTATTCATTTTATCATTCCGTTTGCAACACCTCGTAATACTGGTCTGAGACTTTATTTTACTTTATCTAAAGTAAAATACTCTGAATCGTCGTAAAATTCTAAGATGATCAAGCCATGTCCGTCTGTCTGTGGAGCGCAAACTACAGATCGCACTGATGAAAATAGGTGGCGTAGGTGCAGAAACATGTGTTGATGAACTGAAACGGTTGGTATTGAAAATAGGGCAGATCGGTCAAAAGGTAAACATTTTACAGTCACAAGGACTGGATCAAACTCTGGAAAATGTAACATCCCTGAACTGAAAAGCACAATATCTCATGAACTATTCGAGATATAACGATAAAGATAGAAAAAAATTATGTTGGTATGGATCGATAACATATCCTAGTAGAAAAGTTTGCGGTAGCACGCTCTCTTTAAAAATCACATTTATGGCCAAAGTAATAGACCGTTCGTTATACAATTTTTATAGAATGAATGGAATGACTAGGCAATTTTTAAGTATGTTATGGTAAAAATTTACAAGGGGCGTGGTACCTCCCATACAAAACTGAACTTAAAAACACAAAGTCTTATTAACTAAGTTGACATGGACATGGATCAAACGCATGGAGGAAAAGTGGTTGGTACCAAAACCCTTTTTAAAAATCGCGTTTACGGCCGAAGTAATAGACCGATTTTTATAAAATTTTTATAGAAAAAAAGACTAGGGCGTATTTATAGACTATGTAATGGTAAAATTGTACAAGAGGCATGACAACGGCCATACAACCCTGAACTCAGACACGATATATATCTCAAACTAATACCGATATGACATGATAGTAACGGGTGATCAATCTAGAGGTATTTTTTCATTTTGAAGTTCAAATCAAGTGTGGAATCTTTATTGTTCATTCGTAGGGACATTTTATGTCAATAATTTTTTGAATATAATTTCCTTCAAATGTTGGCTGTGGGTGTCCATTTTTGAGAGTCCAATTTGGGATGACTATTTCGAGCATTTCGACGGGTATGGCGTTAATGACGCCCGTAATGTTGGCTTCCAAAACCTAAATCGTAGCTGGTTCGTCAGCATAGACCTTGGCATTTACGTAGCCCCAAAGAGAAAGCCTAGATCGTGATATCACACGATCTAGGCGGCCAACTCACCGGTCCGGAACAAAAAAAAACTGCTCTTCGAAATGACCTCTCAATAGATCCGTTGTTTGAGCAGATGTGTTGCAAGTGGCGCCTTCTTGTTAAAACCAAATGTCATCAAATTACGGGCTTCAATTGCAGGTAGAAAAAAGTCCGACATCAAGGCGCGCGAGCACCATTCACGGTTACTTTCCGGCCATCATAATTTTTGTAAAAATATGGACCGATGATTCAACTAGCCCATAAACCGCACCAAACCGTGGTTTTCCCTGGGTATAATGACACTTCTTGAACATCTTCTGGTTGTTCTTCAGCCCAAATGCAGCAGTTTTGTTTATGGGCGTTGCCGTTGAGCCAGAAATGGGCCTCATCACTGAACTAAATTTTGGTCGAAAACAGCGGATCTCTTCATTCTCATTTCCATGATACTGTTGCACAATTTGGAGACGTTGTTGCGGTGTAAGCCTTTCCATGGCGCAAAACTACCGTTTTGGTTTGAATGTTTAATAATTTTTAAAATTTATTTATATAGTTTTGCTCGTTTGTTTTATTTCGTTCTGTTGCCATCAATAGATTTCTTTATTGATCTATTGATGGCTCTCGATGTGGAGTCTCTTTAGAGGTGGCAAGAGTGAGTTGTATTTTCGTTGGCAATTGTGTGAAGAAAACTTGAAAAGTACGATTTACAACAGTAGTTCTCATTCGTTTGTGGAGAGCCTGGCCTTATAGAGTTCGGTTTTACTTTCAACAATTGCAGCAAGGCTTTCTGAAGAGGGTTGTCACGGACCCGAAAGCATGATAAAAGTAGTGTGCAGCCACACACTACTTTAAATATTGAAGCAAGAGATCTTGAGCCGGTTTAATCCCTGTTCAATTTATTTATATTTTTTATTTTTATTCAGAATTTTGTGAAGCAAACTTGTTGAATTCGAAATGCAACACTACACAAGGTCTTGATTATGCCATTTCATTCCGACAAAAAGCAGAAGAAAATCCCGATTTCATTAACAATTTATAATGAGCAATGACGCCCATTTCTAGTTGAATGGTTTCGTAAACAAACCAAATTGTAGGATATGGGCTACGTAGAATCCAAGAACAGTTTATCAGAAACATGTACACCCACTTAAGTATACTGTTTGGTGGGGTCTATCGTCTAAAAGTATCATTGGTCCATATTTCTTTGAAAATGCACATGGCGCCTCAGTTACAGTTACGGGCGCTGAATATCAATGCTGAACAATTTTTGAGGCCAGCTGTAGAAAAACATCACAGTTGTGGCTCCAAAAAGATTGGAGACACAAAATATGGAGACCACACTGCAAGGGACACAATAGCCTAAAACAAACCTCAAGGGTAGTTTTGCGCCACCCTGTATTATGTTGGTATTGAACAATAGAAAAGAGGCCTATGCCTCCTCTTTTGACAAAATGTTCATATTGGACCGTAATTCACGAATTAGGATATATGATCTTCGTTCTAGCCGAACTTAATTAGTCCACTTGCTTTTTTTAGTTTATTTGAATTTATTAAAAACAGAAATTACAAGCATTTGCAAAAGACTTCCGGCGGCTGTGCTTCTTGAAAATTTAAATGAATATCCCTCGTACTTATGCTACGAGGTTTTAGTAATAAAAGATTTAATGACTTCAATGGTCGAAGATAACAGTGCATATGTATATTGCATATGTGACGCGCAAAATAGAAAGGGACCTAAGGGTAAAAACCAGTTTTGTTCAGGAGAGCCATTTTAAAAATTTAAATACGTGTATCTTTGGTGTACCATCACTTTTATAAAACGTGCATATCTCTGGGTGGGAACACTTTTGGGGCATGGGATCGGTCTCATTAGATGCTCAGATGTTGTCCACATAAAAAAAAAGTGAAAATTGATTTTGTTTACCCGTAGGTCCCTTTCTCTATGCGCCATCACATATGTACATTTGGTTTTCGCCTCCACTGTACTTTATTTATTAAATATTTGGCACATTATGAATAAGTAAATGTAAATGTTTATTACTTATGGCTTTTGTTCGTCTTGTATTTGGTAAAAATACGGCGGAAATTATTAGTAACCATTTTATTTTTATTTATTCACCCTTCTCCATCCTCTTGCGATGTGGCGGCGGTGGCCAGTGTGGAACTGCGTTCGCATTTGCCACGTTACGTATGAGTACTTTTGTTATGAATATTTATTTTATTGTTGCATGAAGTTATTCACATCGTTATGGCTTCCTTTATGTGAAGATTTATTAAAGAGACCGACAAATGAATGCCTGATTACGAAAACGCAAGTCGTGAAAGAAGTGGTCTTATAAAACGAATATAAGAAGGAGCAAATAAAATAAGTCTCAAGGCAAAAGTGTTTGGGGAGCCATTGCAGTTTTAGTTGGACAGCATAGAAACATCAACACTGTGACCAACATCGATGCGAGATCTAGAGGGAGTTTGATTGTAACCACAATAGTTTTTTGCATTTAATTTCTGGTTTTTTTTTGCATTGTATTTCTTAGAATCAACCATGCAAACTGACGTAAGTGTTGATTTTCTTCAATTTCTTAATAATAAAATGCTTTTGGCACACTAACCAACTCACTTACACATCGTAAAAGCCATTAAGATAATCGACAGAATGTGTTCAAGTACCACACAGTAAAATATTGAGTGACCAGATGTAAATTTGTGCATGGTTTTCAGACTGACAACTGAAAACGCTTAGAGTTAGGCATTTTGAAGTGTATATTGACATCATCATTCCGTTTGTTACACCTGGAAATATTGATGGGAGAACCTATAAAGTGTACGAGTATATCTTCTTGATCGGTTTGTATACCGTAGATTGTATTTATTGGCGAAGAGGTAAACATTTTCCCCACTAACAAAACACCAGGAAATTATTAAAGGCTTTCTTATGTTGAAAATTGCACAAAAGGGCGTGGCACCGTTGAACGTTTATCGTTGGTATACTTTATACTTAGTAGGGACATAAATACTGTGACACACGTTTTATGCTGTAAAATAAAAAGTACTGAATGTTTTTGGACCAAATATTTTTTAATATATTTATTGATGTATATTGTATCCAAAAAGAATCTACTAAATTGAAATGTCCGCCTTATACCTTTACACACGCCATAAGTCGCACTGGCCAATCGTCAATAGCTGCACGAACCTCGTCCATTGGAAAATTGGCCACAGCTCGAACCATTGCAGTCTTAAGAGATCCAATGTTGGGGTATCTTTTGTGACAAACCTTGTCCTCTAAAACCGTCCACAATTTGTAATCCAATGGGTTCAAATCTGGACTGCCTGAGAGTCATTCTGCAGAGGAAATGAACACTGGCAAATTGTTTCGAAGCCAGGCCTGGGACGTTTTAGCCATATGGGCCGGCGCAGAATCCTGCTGGAAAGTCCATGGCTGGTTTTGGAACAGGGAATTGTTAAGAGACTTCACAACAGCTTGCAAAACGGTTTCTTGGTAAACTTTGGCCGATGTTTTGACTCCTTGTTCGCAGAAATGCAGGTCAGTGACCCCATCGCTAGAGACACCCCACCAAACCATGACTGAAGCTGGGTGATGATCCCTTTCCACCCTTGGAATCAGTTCAGATGCTTCCTTAGATGACCGCTTATACACTCTATCATTTTGCTTGTTAATTTTTTCCTGAACGGTAAAAATTTTTCCATCGGTGAACAAAAATTTTCTGTGCATGTTATCAGCGTGCTTCACCAAAAGACGTTTGCATTTTTCAATCCTTTTATTTTAAAGCTGCAGTCAATAAATGTCCGGTACTTCGTTTGAAAGCCCCAAGTCTTTTTTAATGATTCGACTCATGGACTTTTGCGTGATATTCATCTCACGGGCCATGATTTTCTGTTTTCGGAGCTGATTTCTGGGAATTCTTGATTTAACGGCTTTAATGACATGCGGTGTTCGAACAGAGCGTGGGCGGCCCGACCGGTGGCGGTCTTTTACATCTTCAGTCTCCTCAAACAGTTTTATGCATCGGTAGACGAACATGAGGCTAATCCCTAGTTGCCGGAGCGTTTTGAAAATATCGCTTTTTTCATTTCACACTTGAAAAGCGCTATTACAGCGAACGGTTCTCATTACACAGTACAACAGCCAATCTGGGGGGTGAGAAATTCCAAGTCAGGGTGATGGTACTAGGTCAGTATATTAAAACCCTCAAAGGGTTTTGCGTTCGTATGTGCCAGTTTTTTTTATGACCTTTTACATTTTTTCCTTATCTTGATGTTTTTTCGCTTAGTTGTAAAATGTTGGCAAAAACGTAGTTTGACATAACTCGAGAACGACTAGTTCTTTTTGCTGAAATAAATTGAGAAAAATTAATAATTACATTTTCTTTAATCCATTAATATACTGTTTCTCTACCAAATCAACATTTTTGCAATTAGAAATAAATTTATGAAGAAAATTTTGCCAAAAAAAAAAAATTTTTTTTTTTAAAACATATAAATCCCAAACGGAAAAACGTGTAGAGTCTTATAACTTTCACGTAAAGTCACCTAACCTATAAACAAAATGCGACATAGATCATAGAAATCGATTAACGCGTTCTGCTTTTATTCAAAATTAAGTAACTTCACTTAATTGTACTAGTATCATCTTAAATCTTAAATCTACTAGTACCATCACCCTGACTTGGAATTTCTCACCCCCCAGACAATAACCCCAAAAATGTTCCACAGTGTTATCTGACCACTCCATGATGAAAGTTGAAACAATTTTAAAATCCCGTTACAGACTAACGCCATAAGATATTAATGGGGTATGTTCAGTTGTACTATTGAAATGGGTGTGTTCAATGTTGTAACAGTATTTATGTCCCTACTAAGTACAGTCTGGGGTCCAAAAATGGCTTCCAATGCACATTAACATACACGCAGGAAAAATATGGTTACTATATGTTCACGGCAATAATAATATGTTCTATCCAATAAAAGTAATTTCTTCGCAACCATAGTATTGTTTTTTGAATATCGTTTGACAATAGTATGATTACGGCAATAATAATATTGTTGAAATGTAACATAAGTATTGTTGGCAAATTAAAAAATAAACATATGGTTGTGGAAACAATATAAGTATGGTTGGTGGGACAAAAGTATTGTTTTTTGGGTTTTATGTCAACAATAATATGATTACATCAATCATACTGTATGATTGTAATTTTTCTTAAGTTGAATATGGGTTTTAAACCAATGTTATTGTTACGAATCATATACAATAACAGTACTTTTATCTGTAAATTAAAATTTTTCAAACAAATAAAATAAATATTTTAAAATATTTTTAATGAAATATTTTTATAAAAACGCCAACGTTTTTTAACGGATTTTTCTACTGTTTAATAAATCACTCCTAATTATTAAAATTTCATGCTTTTTTTAATAATTTTCTTAGTTCAAATTCCTATTCAATTATAACCTAACCTATTTAATTATAACCTAATTTTTAAAATGTGGGTAAATTTATAGCCCATCAAGAGACCCAAAAACAAGTTTTCAATTGGCTTTTCGGCACATCCGAAAACAGAGGGAATAATATACTCGTAGACGGTCACTTCCAACTTTAGCTATTTTACTTATTTATTTAAAAAAAAATCAAATCCCTATTAATACCAATTGATTGTATTGCATTCATATAGCCCAGAAATGAGGACAATTACATCACTTTTGACTAAAATAGTTGTCATTCAAGGCATACGACTAAAATCAGAATGTCGGTTAATGACGGTTTTAAACTTCTTTAAAAGGAAATCCGACAGTGGGTTTTTTCAAAACGTGAAAAGCCGGTTTTTTTTAGAAAACTATAATTATGACACTGATCCCAGTTGCTCAAAACAGGAGACTAAGTTTCTAATCATGTTGTTACTGCGTGCTGTTCTAAAATTAAAAACTAAAGAATTATAAAAACTGCAAAAAAGAGAAAAAATATATATAAACAAAAAAGTAAACCATATATCTAACGCTTAAGTCTTATTTGGGCCACCCAGTATAATAAAAATCGCACCCAATTACTTGGGCAAACGCTCTCGAGATTCAATGGCACTAAACTTTCACCGCCTTGGGTATGCATTTTAATTTTTCTACGAATGGAAGGAGGAGCTTTCACTCCCGAATCTTTAGCTAGAAGGTTTTAGGCGCGGAAGGAATACCCAATATTTTTTGATGATTTTGTGGGGGTAGAATTTTTTTTCTGAGCGCTTACATGTAATAAAATTCGCATTTGCGGTTGCAAAAAGGTACACCAGTGGATCTGCTACTCCGAAACGATATATAACAGGTGATAAAGCTAGAGGTATTTTTTTCAATAGGGTTTGTTTTACAGATTACGCGTGAGTTAGTTAAACTTAATTTTTGTTTCTTTTCAGTATTGTTTGACATTTCATCAAGAAAAGACTTACACCTCGAAAATCACGGTTTGGTGCGGTTTCTGGGCTGGTGGAATCCTCGGTCCATACTGTTTCAAATTTGTAACGGATGATCTATCTAGAAATATTTTTTTCAATAGTGGTTTTTCACAGATTACGCGTGAATTGTGTTAAACTTTAAGTATGGTTGAGTGGTTGTGGGTATCATAGTATGGTTGCGTGTGAATCACACTATGGTTGTGAGGATCATAATAAGGTTTTGGCGATCATAGTATGGTTGTCGAGATCATAGTATGGTTAAGTGTGAATCATACTATGGTTGTGGGTGTCATAGTATGGTTGCGTGTGAATCATACTATGGTTGTGTGGATCATAATAATGTTTTTGCGATCATAGTATGGTAGAGTGTGACTCATAATATGGTTGTGGGTATCATAGTATGGTTGTCTATGAATAATACTATGGTTGTGATGATCTTAGTATGGTTGTGGAGATCATAGTATGGTTCATACTATGATCAATGGTTGTGGGGATCATAGTATGGTTATGTGTGAATCATACTATTGTTCTAAGGATCATAATATTCTTGTGCCACAACCATATAACCAACAATAGTATGATCCTCTTCGAATATTGTCACCCCAACCATACTTTTTTTCTGCGTGTACTGATCGAATTCGTGTTTTCTCTGTACTGTCCGTATGTGGAACCGACTTCCGGCAAATGTATTTCCCACCAATTACGACATCCAGAAATTCAAGACAAATGTCAATAAACATTATTCCCTCTTTGCCCCTCTAATCCCTTACTTACCACTCACCGACGCAATGCACTGCATAATAGGGGAAATCCTATGAGTGGTGGTCAATAAAAAAAATGGGACCCTCAGAATGGACACCCTGAGGCGTAGTTGCGGCCAACATTTGAATTAAATTATATGCAGAAACTAAATGACATACATAATTTGAATTTTTGTATTTTATTTGAAAAAAATACCTCTAGATTACCCCATATTTCGAGTTGTTGTCTCTTGGCGCATGGACGCATTGACCCCGTGTTTATTGAAGTTGTGTGACTTTTGACAGTGTCTTAATGCCAGGACATAAAGTCGTCCTTAGAAAAAGGTATCCCACCGTAAACTCTAAAAGTAACATATATCCCGTACAATATATTTATTTGAATTACTACAAATTCTATGCAGTCTGATCACCCTTATTTTTTTCAACGACATTTAACTGGCTCTGCATGCCCTGGTGCCTTACTTAAGGGCACTTTGCTACAATGCATGGCTCTACAAGAGTACGTTTTAGCTGAAAAATATCAGTAATGAGTGGGTAACAAACAATAAATCTCTCCCTCCAACTCATTTGGCTAGTACTATAAGAAGGAACACCATCCAAACTCAGATCGACCAAAGTGAGCGAGAAGAACAAAAGGGAAAACCGAAATTCACTTACAACATCCACCATGGACAGAAGTGCTACTTGGCCAATTAACAAAATGCTTATCTGGAAATTCGACATACTACAAAACCGGGTGCCATGGAGAGCACAGCGTACTCCCTATAAGGATAATGATGACACACACACACACACACTCACACTACTTATTTTGCTGCAACCGACATTTGAATGAGGTGGAATGAAAAACGTGGCGGAATGTATGAAAAACATAAAGGGTCAATTGGCAGCTGTTTAAGTGATTCCGATGGCAAAAAGCGAGTGCTGCGAAGGGCAGGCAGCGCAGCGCGATAACATGTTTGCCAAAATGGAACAACAGCAAAAAGGCAAACAATCCATTCTGAAATTGAGCAATGTGTTAAGTTAGTGTTAACTGTTTGCAGGAAACACACTGCTGTATGCTCACATGTCCTGTGGGCCAGTTCGCAAGGGAGGTTATTCCGCTGCTCCTGCGGTGGTGGTTGGGGTTATAGAAGTTTTATGTGTATGATGGAAGTGCCAGTAACCGTATCATCATCATCGTCATCATCGTCCTCATTGCCATCATCATTAGCATTAGTAGCAGCAGTAGAGTTGTAGTTGTTGCCTTAATTTGTAGATTAAGCCATAAAAGAAACAAATGAAAAATTCATTTATATCCGTAATGAACAATCGCCAGCCATCGCCAATAGACAAATGGAAACAGAATATGACGATGGTAGCGCTGAGGCTGATAATGCCGCTGCTGTTGATGGCGGGTGCTCCATTGCCGTGGGGTCTCAAAAATAAATTAGCAAAAACGAAAACTACAAAAAACGGTTTCAAGTAAAGTACAAATTAAGCTAATGGCATTAAGTAGTATTATGTTGGGGTTTAAGAGAAATAACTGGGAAACAATAAAGCAATTGAAATTAATTGCCAGCTATTAATGCTGATTGCGCCTAAAGGTATATTTGGAATTTCATTGAGATGATTAGATAATTGCGAAAACTGAAAGTAGGCTCAGCGAAATTGAAGCAAGAATAAGATAAAATTTAAAAGAATTTAAGAAGCGAATATTTGGGAGAAATGTTATCTACCAAATTTAATGAAAAGTGGTCCAATAATGAAACCAAAATTCGCGCCAAACAGTCACTTTCTATAGATGCATCATTGGCTTCTCGACGAGCGTGTGTGTTTTCTCATCTCGAGATGAGGTATTCTTGTTATATCTGTATTCTCACTAAAAAGCAGTACATAAGACTGGAGGTATAAGTTAAACTATATGAAAGAGAACTGCACTTCTAGTCACGCTCCTTCTGATACGTCCCAGACAAATGGCCCTATTCCACTTAAGATTACAACCAACCTAACTTGTCACCTAGTGCATGAAACTCGATTAACTTGTGAACACCAAAATATTTTAATAACCGCTTTGCACTTCCATCTGTAAAAACGGTTGACACTCCCCATTCTGGTACCTCACCTGTAATGCACCACTCCGCCCACTTTTGGTCTTCGTGTAATATCTTGAATGCTGCTCATACGATCTAACTCAAAATCAATACTTAAGAACAGAATTACAAGGTAAAGGAAAGAAATTATTGTATTTCTAGCCACGCCTCCTTAGGTAACTCCCACATAAATGACTCTGTTTCAGTGTAGATTAGAACCTACAAACAGCGAAACAATCTGTGGGAAATCGGTCAGAACTACAAAAATTCGGTTGGACAAACCGACTTTCTGTAGCAATAACCAACGTTCGATAGTAATGATGGTAACATGGTTTAAGATATCATATAATGGTTGCTTCAACCATTCATTATATTCGCAGCCAATAACACAGTAATACCAACCTAATTCAGTTTAACCAATTGTGATTTACATGTTACTTTGATTCCAATACTTGGTGGTGAACACAGATTAGTTCTTTATAGTGACCAAACTTTGTTTAGTTGGCCACTATTGCAAAATATTGGTTATTTTACCATCAATATATAAACACTATTATATTTTATCGGTTCCAGTCAAAAGAAATCTTTGTTTATGGCAAAAACATATTTCGTAATCCCAAAAAAATGTATAAAAACAAAAAAATAGGCAGATAGTTTATGTTTCACAGGTTAGACGGTTAATGCTTCCAAACGATACTGCCACCATATAAATAAATGAACTATTAATAAAAAAAATATATTTTCCAGAATAAAGAAACAGGCTAAAATGTATTTAAGCTGCAATAATCAGACTTGATAATAATTTTCGCCATAGATAGACCCCTTTATTATTCAAAACAACAACCAATTTTTTGCTGCCGACCCATTTTTCAGGGTTACGGCCACCCAAAGCCTGGCAATAAATATTGTAATATACCTTAGTCATTTATTTTTAGATAGGGGCATCATTTAAATGCTTATTAAAACATTTATAGAAAGACGAAAGAATTCATGTAAATAATTCTGTAACTTCAAGAAAAAACACAATTTTTTTGGCAAAAAAATATATAAATTTCAACATTATCTCCTCTAGCTCAATACACCTTGTTCAACGTTTTTCCAATTTTTGTATCCCTTCCAAAAAATAGGATTTTTCGAGGTCAAAATAGGCATTTGTATTATCAATAATTTCATCGTTGTAGCTGAATCTATTTTCATCGAGCCATTACATTAGGTTTGTAAATAGGAAATAGCTAAATCTTAATCCGGAGAATATGGCGGATGAGGTACAAATTTGTAATTACTTAGTAGGGACATAAATACTGTTACAACATCGAACGCACCCATTTCAATAGTAGAACTGAACATGCCCCGTCAAAGTTTGAAAGCTAACCCCAATAGCGTTAGTCTGTAACGGGATTTTAAAATTGTTTCAACTTTCGTCATGGAGTGGTCAGATAATGAGAACCGTATCGCTGTAATAGCGCTTTTCAAGTGTGAAATGTAAAAAGCGATATTTTCAAAACGCTCCGGCCACTAGGGATTAGCCGCATGTTCGTCTACCGATGCATAAAACTGTTTGAGGCGACTGGAGATGTAAAAGACCGCCACCGGTCGGGCCGCCCACGCTCTGTTCGAACACCGCATGTCATAAAAGCCGTTAAATCAAGAATTCACAGGAATCCGCTCCGAAAAAGGAAATCATGGCCCGTGAGATGAATATCACGTAAAAATCAATGAGTCAGATCATTAAAAAAAGACTTGGGACTTGGGGCTTTCAAACGACGTAAAAAAATAGGATTGAAAAATGCAAACGTCATTTGGTAAAGCACTTGCACAGAAAAAGTTTGTTCACCGATGAAAAAAATTTTACTGTTCAGGAAAAATTTAACAAGCAAAATAATAAAGTGTATGCGCGGTCATCCAAGGAAGGATCTGAACTGGTGGAAAAAGGTCATCACCCAGCTTCAGTCATGGTTTGGTGGGGTGTCTCTTACGATGGGGTCACTGACCTGCATTTCTGCGAACAAGGAGTCAAAACATCGGCCAAAGTTTACCAAGAAACCGTTATGAAAGCTGTTGTGAAGCCTCTTAACAATTCCCTGTTCCAAAACCAGACATGGAATTTCCTGCAGGAATCTGCGCCGGCCCATAAGGCTAAAACGTCCCAGGCCTGGCTTCGAAACAATTTGCCAGCGTTCATTTCCTCTGAAGAATGGCCCCAGGCAGTCCAGATTTGAACGCATTGGATTACAAATTGTGGATGGTTTACGAGGACAAGGTTTGTCACAAAAGATACCCCAACATTGGATCTCTTAAGACTACTTTGGTTCGAGCTGTGGCCAATTATCCAATGGACGAGGTTCGTGCAGCTATTGACGATTGGCCAGTGCGACTTAAGGCGTGTGTAAAGGCAAAAGGCGGACATTTCGAATAAGTCTTTTTGGATACAATATACATCAATAAATATATTAAAAAATATTTGGTCCAAAAACATTCAGTCCTTTTTCTTTTACAGCATAAAACGTGTGTAACAGTATTTATGTCCCTACTAAGTATATGTGACGCGCAAAATAGAAAGGGGCCTAAGGTTAAAAACCAGTTTTGTTCAGGAGAGCCATTTTAAAGATTAGGTCCCTTTCTATTTGCGCTTAGAATCGTCGACTTCACTTCATAAAACACGCATATCTCTGGGAGGGAACACTTTTGGGGCATGGAAACGGTCACAATCGATGCTCAGATGTTGTCCACATCAAAAAAAGAAAGAAATGAAAATTGTTTTTTTTACCCTTAGGTTCTTTTCTCTATGCGCTGTCACATATGGGGATGGCAGAGTGAACGCTGAAATCGGCACTGAATCTGCACTGTTTTTGCTGTGTGTTTTGTGTTTTTTTATATTTTTTTATTTATGAATACTATCAATAATGTGATGAATTAATTAATCTAATAATGGAAATTTCTGATTAATCTGAACTATGAATAATCTGTTAATAATAAATATGATTGATCAAATTTAAATAATTTTGTTCGATATTCGAAAATTTTGTCAAACAAAACAGAGAGAATTATTTCAACAGTATCAAAACGTCAAGAACCGTTTACAAATTACAAACAACTAACATCTTTACACATACAATCAAATATCAGCACCAATCAGCTCGAAAAACGTTTAAAACAGTTTTCTTTCATTCAATCAGCTTTCAGCTCGGCTCGGCGCGCACTCTGCCATTCCGACACCGATTGGTACTAATTTGTATGGACACAGTTTTAAGAATACAAATCAGCTTTCTGCTCCGCTCGTCTCGGCGGAGCAGAAAGCAACAAATAGGATTTTTTTTAGGTCCATATAACAGTATGAACAATAATTTCATCGTTGGAGCTGAATCTCCTTTTTCATCTCCAAGTAAATCCGGATAATATGGCGGATGAGGTGCAAATTCGTAATTGAATTCATGCAATTTTCCCATTGAGACTGCACACGTGTCCTCCTGTGCATTATCTTGATGAAAAATAACTTTTTCTTGGCCATATGGGGTTGTTTATTAAAATCCTCGTTACATCGTTTCAATAAGTTGGCATAATAAGTTTGCTGTTTATCGTTTCTCCCTTTTGAAGGTAATCGATGTAAATTATCCCGCGTGCATCCCAAAAAAACTATTGCCATCACCTTATTTGCCGACGAAATCACCTTGGCCTTTTTCGGAGTCGGTTGACCCGGAGAAACCCATTGTTTAGACTTCTTCGTGGTCTCCCGAGTGTTGAAAAGGATCCATCTTTCATCAAAAAATCCTTTAAGTTGTCATGCGATTACGTTTATGGTCAATAAAAAGCAAACGCGGCATCCGTCTTCCAGAGAGCTTTCCTAAAGCCAACTGATCATGTAAAATCGAAATCACGCTGCCATATGAAATGCGTATGGCATCAACAATCTCACGCACTTTTACTCTTCGATCGGCCAACACCATATGGTGGATTTTTTCGACATTTTCGGGTGTGTTGACCTCAATTGGCCGTCCAGAACGTTCAGTGCCATTTGTACTTGTGCGACCACAACGAAGTCAGTAAAGTACTTTTTTATCATTGAAATCGATGCTGCAGAGTCCCCATAGTATTTATAAAGCGTTTCCTTGTTTTGATTGACAGTTTTTTTCCGCAAGAAATTATGTTTTATGAGCACTCGGAATTCACTTCTTTTCATTTTTTATAAAAATTCACTAGGTTGGATGTTTTGAACAGCTGTGAAACAAAAACTAAATGACGGAACTCTTTCGAAATTTGACAGAAGTCTATGGAAAGATGGTACTTGATGGGAGCAGCGTTGGACTTCATATACGTATATAAGTAAGTACGAAGAAAGTGGGAAAAGTTGCGGAACTACTGATATGCCCTCGTAATCAGCCTGTTCGACTGGTTTTGATATGTATAGGGTGATCCGTCTAGACGTTTTTTTTCAGAACAAAAAAAATATAAAAATTCAAATCAAGTGTGGAATCATTATTGGTAATTTGAAAGGAAATTTTATGACATTTATGTTTTGAAAATAATCACCTTCAAATGTTGGCAACTGTATAACGGAAAACGAGTGAATTGGTAAGCAGTGGGTTCCGTAGTATTTCTAGCGGGGAGACAATCATGACAAATTGAACAATTAATCAGAATTTTGTTCACTTTAGTTATTATGCAAGAATTTAAGGGGCGAAATGAGCTAATGAAATGTAAAATCTCGAGCTTTTTTAGTTTTAATCCTAACTCACAAGTCTGTATTGTACATAAGAGAAAGCTTTTGAGCGTTTGGTGAGAAGCGGGAAGATCCGCTGTTTTCGACCAAAATTTTGTTCAGTGATGAGGCCCATTTCTGGCTTAACGAGAAAGTCAATAAACAAACATTTGGGCTGAAGAGCAACAAGAAGAGGATCAAGAGGTGCCATTATAACCAGAGAAAGCCACAATTTGGTGCGGTTTATAAGCTGGTGGAATCATCGGTTCATATTTTTCAAAAATGATGATGGCCGGAACGTAACTGTGAATTGTGCTAGCTATCGCGCAATTATATCGATCTTTATGCTATCTGATATTGAAGCCCGTAATCTTGACGACACATGGATTCAATAGGACGGTGTCGCTTGCCATACAGCTGTTCAAACAATTGATCTATTGAGAGGTCATTTCAAAAAGCAGCTAATTTCACGTTTTGGACAGGTGAATTGGCCACCTAGATCGAGTGATATCACACCTTTAGACATTTTTCTTTGGGGTTACGTCCAAAGTCTATGCCGACAAACCAGCTATGATTTAGGTTTTGGAAGCCAACATTACGCGTTTCATTAAAGCCATACCGGTCGAAATGCTCGAACGAGCCATCTAAAATTGGCCCCTTAGAATGGAAACCCTGGGACGTAGTTGTGGCTAACATTGGAAGGAAATTATATTCAAAAAATAAATGCCATAAAATGTCTTTTTTAGTTAAGGTCCATTTAGTCTTAACGGTTGACGGTAGGCAATCAGCTATTTCAGTTGAGGGTTCCATTTAGCATGTGTTAGAGGGAGATAACTACAGTTTGACGGTTGACGACGGTAGACTTCTGCAGGTTGCAGAATCAACCGTCAACCGTCAAGACTAATTGGGCCTTTACCAATAAAGATTCCACAGTTGATTTAAAGTTTTATATATTTTTTGTTCTAAAAGAATACCTCTAGATGGATCACCCTATATTTTCACAGCTGTTCGTCTAAAAGGCGAACATAGCTCTAGGCTTAATTCATAAACTTTCTCTTATGTATAATGCAGTCTTATGAGTTAGGATTAAAACAAAAATAACTCGAGATTTTACATTCCAATAGCTCGTTCCCCCTTAAGTTATTGTATTTTAATTAAAGTGAACAAAATTCGAATTAATTGTTTAATTTAAATTTGGTTAACGAGTATGGCTAAAACAACAACAAATACTTTCAAATTACCCCCGGATGAATAAAATGTACAATTTTATGGCATTGCATAAATGTTGTATACCCTTTTTCAATTTCATGAATTATGTGGGCAAACATAAATTTACATTTCTGCCGCCGGTGGCAATAAAACTATAAAAATAAATATAGAATCCTTATGAAATGCAAATAGATATAAACTATTATCAAGTGTTACCCTTAACAACCATTACCTGAATTACAGTTTCCGTTGCGTTGTGGAGCGAAAGCCCGTCTCCATGGACCGACTTGACTAAGTTGTGTGTTACAATATCCCTCAGCACCGGGGAGAGGGAGATTTTCAATCATGCCAGCCTGCCATGGGCGCCACCGCTCCCCTGTGCGATGCACCGCCGCCGCCAGTACACAGCCACTACAACATAATGCAGCCTGGCCTAGGTTTGCGATATTATATGCAAATGATAATACCTCTAAACATCTGACGCATTTCTCTGAATATACTGAACACACATACATAATTATGGTGGTCGTAATAGCACTCACACAAAGTAGAACGGCATACAGTAGAAGCTCCTAATAATGTACGTCTTCATTCCTCATTGCTTCACATAATGAGCCAGATCGAAAAATTGACCTTACACGGTGTTACCTGTACTATTGGTACCTGCAACGAAAATTACCGAATTACAAAATGTAAGCTGCCTTGTCTGAGTCCAAAAAAAACAGCAGCCCATGTTTGGCCCGTTGACCACAAACACTAAATTGTAAATTGCAAATATTTATTTTGTTTTAACAACAACATTAACAACATTCATGTCGATTATGCACGCCGACGGATTTGCTTCGGATCGGATTGACTCGAACCGCACTCGACTCACTTTGTTAGGAAAATGGTATTAGGTAATCCGTCGGATGACTACATTACCAACATGAAGCCGATGTTACATTACAGCTGCGAAATTGACATTTATAAACAAATAAAAAACAAAAGTAATGAAGAAAGTGCGCTGAAATTGTCATAAATTTTAAAAGAAATAAAATATATACAATTATAAAAATTTGCAATGAATTCGTCAATTGGATTTTTTATAAATTGTGAAGAAACAAGTGGCAATAGAAGGCAGGTACGGAACAGGGCCGTAAGTGTTTTTAAGCTAGCTGATGTAGCTGGGCCTTCCACCTCTTCGGTTGCCTGTTCCACCTCAACATCAACATTCATTGATTCCACCGCCCTTGAGGTTGAAGGAATGTCATCGCGAGTTCTTACAGTAAAGGCGCCTTCATTTCTCTCACGGCCTGGTAATCCAAAACTCGCCACCTTTGGTATGCCATCGACAATGGTGTTCATGGATGTGATGGCAACCACTTCTTCCTCCAAACTGGACAAAAACATCTGGGTGTTTTGACCACCTCCAGTGCTGTTCTGCTCTCTCTTGTTGTGGGTGAGCTTCTTCTTAATGCCGGACTTGTAGTCTGACCACACCAAAACATAAAGTAACTTTCATCGAATGTTGAACCAGAAGAAACTTTGATATACGTACCTTCTTCCACTCAGCGACGCTCTTACATGGAGTCCCAAAATTGTAAAACAGCATCTGGAGATTGTTTGGTCATGTTGGTGGCAATGTCAGGGTGCTTCTTCATATTCTCTACCATAGTAGTGAACTGAGAGCGGTTTGTCGTACGCTGTCTATAAAAAAACAAATAATTTAACCCGTTTACATACACATTTTATTTTTTCTCATCTTACCTCTTAGCTTCCATTAGAAAATAAATTAAATCAAATTAAATAAAGAAAAACACAACCAAAAACTAACATGTCCGCACCAAATCAGCGATGATTTTCTTTCGGATATTTTTGTGTGCGAAGTGAGTCGCATTCGGAATACATAATTGCCATTTTTCTGCAACTGCATTACCATCGGCTTATATAATACCAAAATACGCAACTGCGGAAAAAATCCGATCCGATGCCATCCGTCGGCGTGCATATTTCGATTAATTCGATCCCGAAATGGGACTATCATATTCATGGGACCAGTTTGCCAAGTTTGCAGCCGTTTACGGCTATTTATTTCCTCTAATTCTCTTACAGGTTATATTGATCAACTTAAAACTAATACTTATTTCTAGTATGCCATAGCATCTATCAAGAATTTACAACGCTTATTTTTTTTAATAAATGCCCTGAGGCCAGCCCATTTAACATTTAAATTGTATTTTTGAACTTAGTTCGCAATTAAGGTATGTTTCCCGCAAAAATAGGATTAAAAACGGGGATTCATGGGACCAGTTTTTAACGTCCAAATTTATTAGAAGTCGCATCTTTGATCATAAGAAAAATCTTTGTGCTCCTTTGGTCCATGACTCAGCAAAATCATTGAATTTTTTTTGGACTTGAGTATATGTGACGCGCAAAATAGAAAGACACCTAAGTTTAAAAACCAGTTTTGTTCAGGAGAGCCATTTTAAAGATTAGGTCCCTTTATATTTGCGCTTAGAATCGTCGACTCCACTTTCATAAAACGCGCATATCTCTGGGAGGGAACACTTTTGGGGCATGGGATCGCTCTCATTCGATGCTCAGATGTTGTCTGCATCAAAAAAAAGTGAAAAGTTGATGAAAAGTTTTGTTCAGGAGAGCCATTTTAATGATTAGGTCCCTTTCTATTTGCGCTTAGAATCGTCGACTTCACTTCATAAAACGCGCATGTCTCTGAGAGGGAACACTTTCTGGGGCATGGGATAGGTCTCATTCTATGCTTAGATGTTGTCCACATCAAAAAAAAGTGAAAAGTTGATAAAAAGTTTTGTTCAGGAGAGCCGTTTTAAAGACTAGGTCCCTTTCTATTTGCGCTTAGAATTGTCGACATCACTTTCATAAAACGCGCATGTCTCTGGGAGGGAACACTTTTGGGGCATGGGATCGGTCTCATTCGATGCTCAGATGTTGTCCACATCAAAAAAAGAAAAAAATGAAAATTGATTTTTTTACCCTTAGGTCCCTTTTTCTATGCGCTGTCACATATCTGTATTTTCCAAGGGGAGCTTGTTTTGTCCAAAAGATACGCATTAACTTTTTATACCCTGCACCACATTGTGGAACAGGGTTTTATAGGTTAGCTTCATGGCAAATGTTTCTAATTACCAAAAATATTTGAACCCACCATTTAAAGGGTGTTTTTTTAGACGTGTGGTTTTCTGAATTGGTCTTTTAAACAGCTGTCACTTGATTTATGATCAATTTGGTTTGCCATTTCATAATGAATAGACTTACTCTGGAACAACGTTTGCAAATCTTGGTGAATGGCCCTAAAACGAGATGGCCACCGATCCTGATTTTTACAAAAAATGCTGTGTAGCGAGGATTGTCATCGGGAGTAATGAAAATCCTCAAACAATTGTTGAGACGCCGTAACATACTCAAAAAATCACTGGGATGGGGGAATCATTGGTCCATATTTCTTCAAAAATAAAGCCGGCCACAATGTAACAAGCAAAGAGGAACGCTATAGAGCCATGATTAATGATTTTTCTTGTGTAAACTGGAGGATGAATGTCGACGACCTCTGGTTCCAACAAGACGGCGCTACATACCATACAGCCAATGAAACAATCAATTTATTGAGGAAAACTTTTGGTGTGCCTGTGGCGTGGCCTCCAAGATTGTCCGATTTAACACCGCTGGAGTATTTTGTGAAGTTATGTGAAGAAGGATGTCTACGCAGATAAGCACGACACGATTGACACGATACGGCCCCAAATGCTGCAAAAAGTGGTCGTAAATTCGGCTTGCCCGCAATCATTTTCAAAACTTTATGGCAAACCCTGAACTTTATAATATACTTATACGAGAGCGATCGCAAAAGTAACTGGCCTAACATAAAAAGAACTGTTTTTTTTTGGAATTATTATTATTTATTTTTCAACATAATCTCCTTCCAACTCAATACACTTCATCAAACGTTTTTCAAGTTTTTGAATTCCATCCGAAAAAAAAGATTATTCAAGACCTTCAAAATATGCCTCAGTTTCAGCAATAACCTCGCTATTGGACGGAATTTTTTTGCCAACGAGAATTTTTTTTTTAAATTTGGAAACAAGAAATAGTCAGAATGATCTAAATCTGACCTATATTGTGGATGCGGAGCAATTTCAAATCGTAATTCGGCCAGTCTTTGTTGAATTAAAAATGCAGTGTGTGAAGGAGCATTATCTTGATGAAAAAGAACTTTTTTTTCTAAATGCGGTCGTTTTATCTTGATTTCTTTACTCAACCGATCCAAAAATGCACAATAATATTCACTATTTATAGTTTTTCCTTTCTCAAGATAATCAATTAATATTATACCCCTTGCATCCCAAAATACTGTGGCCATTACTTTTCCTGCTGACTTAACAGTTTTCGCCTTCTTGGGACCACTTTTACCAGCTTCTATCCATTGTTTTGACTGTTCTTTGCATTCTGGGATGTAGTGATGGATCCATGTTTCATCATCAGTTATGAATCGGCGCAAGAACTCTATTGGATTACGCTGATAAATCGCTAAAAGCTCCTCGGAATTGGTCCAACGGGCGATTTTTTGGGGCAAAGTCAACAAACGCGGCACATATCTTGCGGATAGCTTTTTCATGTGGAGTTCATCATGTAAAATACTCCAAACTTGTTTTTCGTGTATTTAAACAATATCAGCAAGTTATCTCTGCTTTATTCGTCTATCTTTAGTCACTTCATTAAATATTTTTCTAATGTTTTCAATAGTAGTAGCAGTTTTCGGTCTTCCAGAGCGTTGTTCATCTTCCGTACTTGAACGACAAATTTTAAATTGTTGAACCCAGGATTTCACGGTGGAGTATGATGGTGCATTATAACCATAAACAGAATCCAATTCATCTTTGATTAATTGTGGCATATAACCTATTATATAAAAGTGTTTAATTACCGCACGATACTCTTTATTTTCCATTTTTCAAAAATTATAAAACTTGTTTACTTCAATCACCTGTAACAAAGAAAATAATCATTAAATATTTCGGAAATTTTGACAGCTGGCTTATAAAAGATTGCTTTTAAAAAACAAAAAACAAAAAAGTTGCTAGTAAAACAGAAAATGTGCCAGGCCAGTTAGTTTTGCGGTCGCCCTCGTAGCTTAATTCTTGGCCATAACATTAAAAGATATGCCTTTTATTTTTTCTTGAAAACTACACGTCTAAAAAAAACTATTTATATGAAAATCTAGTGGATCGTCCTTACACAACAGAGTCTTAGAAAGAGAACTCTCGGCTAATAAGGACGAAAGAACAGATTTTCTAATAAATACATGAGTGATGCTACCGAATGGGGATTGACTTAAGCTTTTAATTTTCTTCGTCTACTATAACTGATAAAAGTTTTCGAAGTATAGGGTCATCCATCTAGAGGTTTTTTTTCAGAACAAAAAAAATATAAAAATTAAAATCAAGTGTGAAATTGAAATTGGTAATTTGAAAAGTCATTTTATGGCATTTATTTTTTGAAAATAATTATCTTCAAATGTTGGCAACTGTATTATGGAAATGAGCGTTCGGTGAGAAACGGGAAGATCCGCTGTTTTCGACCAAAATTTTGTTCTGGCTTAACGGCAAAGTCAATAAACCAACTTGCCGCATTTGGGCTGAAGAGCATCAAGAATAGGTTCACGAGGTGTCATTACACCCAGAGAAAACCACGGATTGGTGCGGTTTATAAGCTGGTGGAATCATCGGTGCATATTTTTCAAAAATGATGATGGCCGGAACGTTACCGTGAATGGTGCTCGCTATCGCGCCCTGATATCGATCTTTATGCTACCTGAAATTGAAGCTTGTAATCTTGACGCCACTTGGTTTCAACAGGACGGTGTAGCATGCCATACAGCTGCTCAAACAATGGATCTATTAAGAGATAATTTCGAAAAGCAGCTAAGTTCACGTTTTGGACAGCTGAGTTGGCCGCCTAGATCGAGTGATATCACACCTTTAGGCATTTTTCCTTGGGGTTGCACAGATTCCAAAGTCTATGCTGACAAACCAGCTACGATTCAGGTTTTCAAAGCCAACATTACGCGTGTCATTAAAGCCATACCGGTCGAAATGCTCGAACGAAGAATCCAAAATTGGACCCTCATAATGGAAACCCTGAGGAGTAGTTGCGGCCAACATTGGAAGGAAATTACAAGCATAAAATAAATGCCATAAAATGTCCTTTCAAATTACCAATAAAGATTCCACACTTGATTTGAATTTTTTAACTTTTTTTTTGTTCTGAAAAAATACCTCTAGATGGATCAACCTATATTAAACTTTAGTGCAACTGCAATGCTTTTAACAGATTTATTATGTGCGTATAATATAAATATATGTGACAGGGCATAGAGAAAGGGACCTAAGAATAAAAAAATCAATTTTCACCTTTTTTTGATGTGGACAACATCTGAGCATCGAATGAGACCGATCCCATGCCCCAAAAGTGTTCCCTCCCAGAGATATGCGCGTTTTATGAAAGTGAAGTCGACGATTCTACACCAAAGATACACGTATTTAAATCTTTAAAATGGCTCTCCTGAACAAAACTGGTTTTTACCCTTAGGTCCCTTTCTATTTTGCGCGTTACATATATGGCCTCCAATTCACAATCTGGAAGCTGTCCACCACAGTGAGGTCCCACTGTACGGCATTGTACAGCAGACATACATTCGCATTGACATTTGTGTTTTCCAGGTCGCTGGTTAACATCATGCTGCATGTGCCCCGACATACATACGCGTACATACTTGAACAGATAACGTTCCATGAGTAGTTAGCTACTCATTCTAGTTGGCCAGATAGCGTTGCTGTGGCATGTTCGCCGGTTCGCATGGAGCATCTCGACAAGGTCCTGTGCTTATTTTACGCTAAACGTCGGAGTTAAAACCAGCCATTGTTTGAGTGTCTCACCTTTAATGCATATATTAAGAGCATAATTATGTTAACGGATGGGTGGGAGGGACCATATCTCTCCATGTAGATCTTGGTAGGTGATTTCACTTTTAAGAATGGCCTTTTAGTGGGTACAAACATGCATGGAAATATTTGAATGCACCAGCATACATGAACGAAGAGTAACGTTAGCCCTGTCTAATGCTAATTCTTAATGTCAATCAAGTTTGTAATCATTAGAAGGAAGTGTCCATATTATTCACACGCACTTGGGCTAAAGCTTTGGTTATTAATGGAAGATAAGCCAACAGCCAAAGTGATTTTGTAAAATGGATTGAAGTAGCAGAAAAACAAAACAAAAACTGGTGGGTCCATCTAGTGATGTTTTCTTAAATCCGCGAAACGAAATGTTGCTAACTAATTTTCATATTCAATGCTTTGTAACGAGTCCAAAACCACAAACATTCTGGTTTTTATGTCCAAGCCCTACAGCCCGTTTCTTAAAAGTGGCGTAAGCCTATCATACCGGTTTACCGGAATTTTGCTGTCGTTTTTGTTGGTTGGTGTATGTTTAACAGAGAGAATTTAAAATTTGCACCTACGGAATGCATAAATACCAAAAATATTTTAGAAAGACCAACCTTTAAGTGCAGCTCTCGACTTACCTGTCGATTTTATTTAACGATATCTGTTTGTCCGGCTTGTTGTCTGTCTTAAGTTTGAACATACAAGTCGCAAGATGCCACATCTTCATGCAGAAGTGAGGTTGACATTAAGAATGTTGGTTACAATTTAGATACAGCTACCACACACAAGTAAAAGATTCGTTGCCGCAAACGAATTTTTTACCAACCGCATGATTAATTCAGCTGCAGCATTCCATCAGAACAACCAAATGTTTTTTGGGGCTCTGTATTTTCAGTTATTTGAATTGCAATAGGTGTTTTTTTCAGACGTGTGGTTTTCAAGAAATGAAACGCATATAATTTAATGTTATGGCCAATAATTTAGCTTTATTGTAAAGATAAAGTTAATAGAGACTCCCGTATAAGTCATTTGATTTGTAGCCGAGGTAATCGTTGCCAAAGGCTGCTGAAGAAAAACCTTGGCGGGTTAAGTACAGTCTGCCTGGCAACCGTAGCCAATACATTTCACCAATTTTGTAGTTGATTCTGAAAAAGAAGCAACAAAAAGGTCTCGAACCAGAATAAAAACTATTCAAGTCATAATAATGATAAAAGACCGAATAAATGTGAACAAAACAAAAACAGGTTAACCATTATGTTTTAAAAATGATTTTGGGCAAGTGGCCGCCGTGGTTAGCTCGAATAACTACCAGACGAGAGGCCCAATTTTCTACTACTTTTTACACCATTTGGGGCCGTTTGTCAATCGTGTCGGGCTTATCTGACAACCGACTTCACATAACCCCACAAAAAAATAATTCTTGTAAAAATCAAGATCGGTGGGTATCTTGTTTTGGCCCATTCACCACGATTTGCAAATATTGTTCCGCAGTAAATCTATTCATTATGAAATGACAAACCAAACTGAGCATAAATCAAGTAACGGAGCCGTTCGCAGCAACTCGGACTGACGTATGGAACAACTTGGCGCATTTTACGTCGATCTTATATTGAAAGCGTACAAAATACAGCTTCTGCAAGAACTGAAGCCGCCCGACGTTCCCAGCAGCATCGCTTCGCTTTATGGGCTCTTTAAAAGTTCCAAGAAGATCCGACGTTTTCGAGCCAAATTTTGTTCAGCGGTAAGGGCCCATTTCTGGCTCAATGGGTATAAAAACAAGCAAAATTGCCGCATTTGTGACGAATAGCAACCAGAAGAGCTTGAAGACCTGCCACTTTATCCAGAAAAACAAGGGATTGGTGTGGTTTGTACGCTGGTGGAATCATCGGTCCATATTTCTTCAAAAATTATGCCGGTTAGAACGTAACCGTCAATGGCGACCGTTATCGTGCCATGATAACCGACCATTTGATGCCTCAAATTGAAGCTCGTGATCTCGGCGACATTTGGTTTCAACAAGACGGCGCCACTTCCCACACATCGCATTAATCAATGGATTTATTGAGAGAACACTTCGGTGAGCAGATAACCAAGATCGTGTGATATCACACCGTTATGCTTTTTCCTGATATGTAAAGTCTAAAGTTTATGCGGACATACCTGCTTTGATGCAGGACTTGGAGCAAAACATCACGCGTGTCATTCGCCAGTTACCAGTCGAAATGCTCGAACGAGTCATCGAAAATTGGATTCAACGGATGGACCATTTGAGACGCGTCCGCGGAAAACATTTGATAGACATAATCTTCAAAAAATAAATGCCAAAGAATGTTCTTTCAAATGAACATGCCCCATTCAATTCAAATTTTCTGTGTTTTTTTTTTCTTTAAAAAAGTAGGGAACCGAGAAATGGATCACATGTTATATTCATATCTCAACCTTCGAAGACGATCAAGCTATGTCAGTGGGAACTTCTTTGGGTCTGTTACAGCTGCTTAACGAATTAATCTCTTGAACAATGAAATACTCCGCTATTGGCTGAGCGAGATCGACCAAGGGAGATAATACCCCTTTCAGGGACAAGATATAGCTCGGAAAAATGTATAAGTAAACGCACACACAGAGAACAGATCTGTTGCCACAAACGAATTGTTTGCCAACCGAATGTTGGTGGTTGCAAGTAGTATACATGTACTCCATCGTACAACTGAATGTTGGTTGGGTAGACAACAATTTTCAGTAGAGGGATCTGACTTTTTCGGTTGAGGAAAACAAGCATCGGTAATCCTAACAGACTAAGATGATTATTGGAACTAAATTTCTACGTGCGTTGGTTATAAGTACTTTTTGAAAAAAACTTAATATTTTACCGCCAATCTGAAAAAAACTTATTAATTAAGCTATATATCAATCTTAATAAAATTATTTTTTGGCTTGAGGTCATTTATTTAAACTCGATGTTATATGTTTGGTTTTATTTTTTATTTCCTAATATTTCGATTGACTTCGTCACTAATAAAATAAAATAATAAGCGATCCCGACAGCCGGTTGGTTCTAGCACCGGATCGACCCGAAGCAGCAATTCTTAGGCTAAGGGCTGTCACCCCGGTACGGTTTGCCGCTACAACAGGAACAACTAATAATATAAAAAACATGATACATTAACACAACATTTGAACTATAATTACATTAGGAAAACAATGTCGTCCGTCTGATTACACAGTACAACAGCCAATCTGGGTGGTGAGAAATTCCAAGTCAGGGTGATGGTACTAGGTCAGTATATTAAAACCCTCAAAGGGTTTTGCGTTCGTATGTGCCAGTTTTTTTTATGACCTTTTACATTTTTTCCTTATCTTGATGTTTTTGCGCTTAGTTGTAAAATGTTTGCAAAAACGTAGTTTGACATAACTCGAGAACGACTAGTTCGATTTTGCTGAAATAAATTGAGAAAAATTAATAATTACATTTTCTTTAATCCATTAATATACTGTTTCTCTACCAAATCAACATTTTTGCAATTAGAAATAAATTTATGAAGAAAATTTTGCCAAAAAAATTTTTTTTTTTTTAAAACATATAAATCCCAAACGGAAAAACGTGTAGAGTCTTATAACTTTCACGTAAAGTCACATAACCTATAAACAAAATACGACATAGATCATAGAAATCGATTAACGCGTTCTGCTTTTACTTACAATTAAGTAACTTCACTTAATTGTAAATAAAAGCCAACATTTTACAACTAAGCGAAAAAACATCAAGATAAGGAAAAAATGTAAAAGGTCATAAAAAAAAACTGGCACATACGAACGCAAAACCCTTTGAGGGTTTAAATATACTGACCTAGTACCATCACCCTGACTTGTAATTTCTCACCCCCCAGACAATAACCCCAAAAATGTTCCACAGTGTTATCGTGGTCAACTCTTTTTTGTTCCAAGCTTGCGTCTGTCCTTATTTACCTCACTTCTATATATGTGTGCGATCCCATCTGTGTCAGTTTTGTAATTAATTCTCCTCTATAATGTAGGACAATATTTACTGCTTTGGGTGGCCGCAACTCGGGAAAATGGGTCGTCATTTCTGTTCTGAATAATAAGGAGGTCTATCTATAGCGAAAATTCTGATCAAGTCTGATTAATGTCGCTAAAATACAGTTAGGCCTGTTTCTTTACTCTGAAAATACTTTTTTATTTATAGTTCGTATATTTCTATGGCAGTAACGTTTGCATGCATTCACCGTCTAATCCAAGAAACTTAAACTGTTTGACCACATTATTTGTTTTTTTTAATTTTTTGGAGATTACGATATATGTTGTCGTCGTAAACAAAAGTTTAGTTGTGAGTAGAACCGATAAAATAATATAGGTTTTATTTTTTGATATAACCAATAATGTGTAACAACAGCCAACTAGACAGGGTTTGGTCAATATAAAGAACTAATCTGTTGTCACCACCAATCATTGGTACTAAAGTAACATGTACATCACAATTAGTTGGTTGCCATAACCGCCAGTTGTCGCAACCAATAGTTAAACTGAATTTGGTGTGTACACTGAGCCGAAAATACAATGATTTTTTTAACCAGGTGTCTGGTTAATTTCTTCATGGTAAATGTTTGATAACGAAGACAAAATAACGTTGTGTAAGGTCAAATGTGCATACAAAATAGTTGAGTTTACAATATATAAGGTTGGTTTTTTCAAAAGAGAGGCAGAAAACTGTGCGACATAAACATAAAAATTTAAAGATCATTCGGCTCTGTTGTATCGAAGTTTTTGATCTGCTTCAGAATTTAGTCACACGAAGTTGCAACAATTGCGACTGCCTTATCCCCCCACTCTTTTTCCTTGCTTCCACTGCACTGAACGTTTGTACTTAGTAGGGACATAAATACTGTTACACACGTTTTATGCTGTAGAATAAAAGTACTGAATGTTTTTGGACCAAATATTTTTTAATATATTTATTGATGTGTATTGTATCAAAAAAGAATCTACTTATTCGAAATGTCCGCCTTTTGCCTTTACACACTCTTTAAGTAGCACTGGCCAATCGTCAATAGCTGCACTAACCTCGTCCATTGGAGAATTGGCCACAGCTCGAACCAAAGCAGTCTTAAGAGATCCAATGTTGGGGTATCTTTTGTGACAAACATTGACCTCTAAAAACGTCCACAATTTGTAATCCAATGGGATCAAATCTGGACTGCCTGAGGGCCATTCTTCAGAGGAAATGAACGCTGGCAAATTGTTTCGAAGCCAGGCCTGGGACGTTTTAGCCTTATGGACCGGTGCAGAATCCTGCTGGAAAGTCCATGGTTGGTTTTGGAACAGGCAATTGTTGAGAGGCTTCACAACAGCTTCCAAAACGGTTTCTTGCTAAACTTTGACCGATGTTTTGACTCCATGTTCGCAGAAATGCAGGTGAGTGACCCCATCGTAAGAGACACCCAACCAAACCATGACTGAAGCTGGGTAATGACCCTTTTCCACCCTTGGGATCAGTTCAGATGCTTCCTTAGATGACTGCGCATATACTCTATCATTTTGCTTGTTAAATTTTTCCTGAACGGTAAAAATTTTTTCATCGGTGAACAAAATTTTTCTGAGCAAGTTATCAGCGTGCTTCACCAAAAGAGGTTTGCATTTTTCAATCCTATTTCTTTTAAAAGCTGCAGTCAATAAATGTCCGGTACGTCGTTGGTAAGCCCCAAGTCCCAAGTCTTTTTTAATGATTCGATTCATGGACTTTGGCGTGATATTCATCTCACGGGCCATGATTTTCTGTTTTCGGAGCGATTTCTGTGAATTCTTGATTTAACGGCTTTGATGACTTGCGGTGTTCGAATAGAGCGTGGGCGGTCCGACCGGTCGCGGTCTTTTACATCTCCAGTCAACTCAAACAGTTGTATGCATCGGCAGACGAACATGTGGCTAATCCCTAGTGGCCGGAGCGTTTTGAAAACATCGCATTTTTTCATTTCACACATGAAAAGCGCTATTACAGCGATACGGTTCTCATTATCTGACCACTCCATGATGAAAATTGAAACAATTTTAAAATCCCGTTACAGACTAACGCTATTGAGGTTAGCTTTCAAAACCCATATGGCATTAACGGGGTTTGTTCAGTTCTACTATTGAAATGGGTGTGTTCAATGTTGTAACAGTATTTATGTCCCTACTAAGTAATTGTGAGAAAAATCCTAAGACAATTTATCTCGCTATTTTAAAAAACCACCACCAAATGCAAATGCTTTTTCCACAGTTCGAAGACTACGATATACGCAAAGGGTATTTATCATTATTCATAATGGGACACCCGTAAAAGTCAACAACAATAATTATTTTATAATTAATGTTTAAAAAACTCAACAAAAAATAACAGTGAACAGCAAAATGTTCAAATTAACCTCATATAACGTAGACTCCAAATCATGTGTATTTATGGATAAGTTAACCTTATATATGGTTATATTTTTTTCAGTGTATACTAAATGTGTTGTTGGCTGCGAATACTGTGATATGGTGTTAGCAACCATCATATGATTAATCGAACCGTGTTACCATCACTACAATCGAATGTTGGTTATTGCAACAGAAATTCGGTTTATCCAACCGAATTTTTGTGGTTCGGACCGATTTCCAACCGATTTTTTCTCTGTGTGTTTGAATAAGATTCGGCCTGATTTACAAACCAAATAAGCGTATGACTTCCAGGTCCTATCTTAAGGACAAACGGACATGATAAGCTATCATTGTAAGATACAGCAACAATCTTCGACAGCTTCGTCAGACCTAATCAATTGCCGTCGTTTATTTACGGTGGAGTGGTAACACTAAATACACCCAGACTATTAGTGCATGGTCAAACCATCACCAGAAAGCAAATCTGCTTCGTCGCCAAAGTACTTCTTAAAAATTTAAATTAATTTCGCGGTGCTCTATTGCTGCCAATATATTATTTTTCAATTGCAAAGCAAACTATGAGACCACACGTACAGGCGGGCGATGCGTCCACAACACAAACATCCGAGAATCACATTGCAACACATTCGCCTCTAGGCGCTTTAAAGCGTATTGAACGCATCCTAATAGAGGCGGGGGCGGGTAAGGATACATGCATTCATGTATGTATTTGTATATGTACACATCCAGAGAGGCGATGGTGTACACCAATGGTGTAGTGGCAAACATAACAATAACAACAACAAACAAACAACAAGGACAGTGCAATAACAACAGATGATACCACCCGATATTGAAATACGGGTATGCATAATAACCCGGGGACACTCAACGACCATAAATGTTCAAACAAAGATACTTTCAAATAACTGCACACATGCACATGCATGCATGCGTGTGTAAGTACAGACAGGGCACATACACACACACTCTCGAATAGATGAACTATTCGCGAGTTTAACCAGCGGCGAAATTGGCGAATCCCTCACAACAGACATTAAAACCAATTCCATATTGCTGGGTTAAAGTCGCCTTTATGAAGAAAAGCCACAAAATTCCGTCTTCGGGCTCTGAACAAGCGGGAGAGTATTCAAGCTGTATCTTCCCATCGCATATTAAGTTGGCATGTACTTAAAAAAATATGAGGAGCTTGTTGTTCTTAAGTCCAGCTACACAAGAGAACGTATGGAGATCTTTCGTTTATAGAAGTCCCACAATATTGAAAAAAAAATGGAAAATTGACATGGTAAAGATTGGCCTCGTCGCTACAAAACAAGGCCTCACACCAGGCTTGGTAGATACTTTTTCCGCCTCTGTTTTAATGATAGATGTCCTTTTGGTTGTCGCATTGAACCGAAAATGCCAGTGGTGGTTTTTAGAAAATATCGATACGATACTGTCATTTTCAGAACAGGTCTTTTTCGGCATAAATATTTAACATTTCGGGCAGCCACAATTGTAAAGATTCAGGCACGGAAATTTAAAAATTTTTTGTCGGATACTGGTGAACGATGCATAAGTACTCACATTTTTACACTTGTATTTGTATACCCTCCATCAGAGGATAGAGTCTACGTGTGTCCACTTTGTAATTTCATTTGCAAAACTTCGAAAAATGTTAAACTTCACACTAGGATGGGTCGATTTAGAAATCGATATTGTGTCATTGATTTTTCGTTGAGGAAAAAAAAGTTCCACTACGACATGTCAAAAAAAATAATTTTCGTCTTACTTTTTCTCCACTTTTATTTTTTAAGGTTTTTTAGTAGGTAATAAAATAATAATTATTCTTTTAATAAATACGACTGAAAGAATCGTAGAGTATCGGATCAGTCAAACAATTAATGTGTCGTAATGGAACTTCTTTTTCCCTATGCCAAAAGCTATCAAAAAATCGTTGGCACAACATCGACATATTTTTATGCTTACCACCATACTACACACAGAGAAAAAATCGGTCCGGAATACAAAAATTCGGTTGGATAGACAGACTTTATGTTGAAATCACCAACATTCCATGGTTACATGGTTCGACATTTCATGAGATGGTAACAGGCATAACATTACGATACTCGCAGCTAACAAATCAGTTATAACAAACAAATTAAGTAAAACGATTGGTTACCACAGTTGGTGGTTATGTCCAAAAACCTGTCATGAAGTGCATGTTACTTTGGTACCAATAATTGGTGCTGACATCAAATCAAGTTCTTCGGAGTAACCAAACCTCCTTTGTTCCCTGTTGTAACAAGTTTTTTTGGTTATCAAAACATCGCAATTTTAGTTATTACAAAATATTAGTTTAAGACAAAAAAATAAAAAATAAATTAAACGAATTGAATTGAGTATATTTTGAATCATAATTGAAAATATTTTGCAATTTCGATTATTTTTCCCATATCAGATATAAAAGTTTCTAAAATAAGAAGTACACACAGAGAAAATATTAGTTGCAAGTCGGTTCGAACTACAAAAACTCGGTTGGGTAAATCGACATTCTGTTTCTATTATATTAGCGTTCAGATTACTATCTATTCGGTTATACTAACGGACTGAAGTTTAAATAGTTGGTTGTACCAACCGACTGCTGTGGAAACTACTATTTCTGTATACAATTGATCACTAGGTCCAACAATTAGTAATGACAACCAAAATACGGGTAGGCAAAATGAAAGCATATTAAAGACAATTTAATTTATTATCAACGCTGCGTCTACCGCACGAACTAAAACTCAGTTGTTGTGATGGAATGCTTATATTAGAGGCAACCGCAACCAATCGGTTGGCAAAAAGATACGTGCAACTACCCAAATTCGGCTGGCATAAAATTCAGTTGTGGCAACAAATCTGTTATTCCTGTGCACCTATTTGTCAACACGATGCAACGATACAAATTGTTCTACAACCTTGACAGTACAACTGCTTATAAAAACTATCTTGGGACTATTCCGCCGGGGCGCCTTTTTAGAAGGGACCAGTATGAACATGGTCTTGCCCGCATTTTAGGCGACTCTTATTAATTCTTAAAAATTTTTCATGTTCTACCTAGTTCTGTACTACATGGAGAGTCTTTGGCTCCTGAAGATGCGGGAGCAGTTAATTGTTTAGCCTGTGGGTTCTCCAGAATTGTCTTCATCAGACTGAATACCTCTTTTAGTGCACGCAGAGAAAAAAACATGGTTACTATATGGTAACAGCAATAAAAATATGTTCTCCGCAATAAAAGTATGTTCGTCGCAACCATAGTATTGTTTACTAAATTTAATTTTAACAATAGTATGATTGCCGCAATATTAATTTTGTTGAAATGTAACAATAGTATTGTTGCGAAATTTTATAGTGAAAATATGGTTGTAGTAACAATATTAATATGGTTGGTGCGACAAAAGTATTATTATTTGCGTTTCATGTTAACAATAATATGGTTATGGCAATCATACTGTATGATTGTAATTTATCCTCATTTAAAAATGCCTTTTAGAACAATGTTATTGTTAGGCATCTAATGCAATTGTACGATAGTACTTTTTATATGGAAATTCAAAATTTTCAAACAAACTGCTTTTACTTTGTTTACTGAAATATTTTTAACAAAAACGCTTATGTTTTTTTAAACTTATTTTTTCTACTGTTAAATAATAAATCACTTCTATAATTTTGAATTAAATGTATTTTGAAATAATTTTCATAATTCAAATCTATTGTTGACAACCTAACCCAGTTCTAATAAATAATATTGGGAATCATAGTATACTTATATTTGTGATCATACTATGGTTGTAGGGATCATAACATGGTTACGTGTGAATCATACTATGTTTGTGAGGATCATACTATGGTTGTATGTAAAACAAACTATGGTTGGAAGGATCATACTATGGTTGTATGTAAAACAAACTATGGTTGGGAGGATCATAATATGGTTGTTGAGATCATAGTATGGTTGTGGGGATCATAGTATGGTTATGTGTAAATCATACTTTTGTTGTAAGGATCATAGTATGGTTGTGATGGTTGCATTTGAATCATACTAATATTGTTGGGATCATAATTTTGTTGTACCACAACCAACCATACAGCCAACAATAGTATTATCCTCTTCGAATATTGTCACCACAACAATACTTTTTTTCTGCGTGTGGTGAATGGTTTGGGAGTCACTTCTATTTTTAACTGGCCATTTGGAGACATGGCTCAGACATGGTTAAAATAATTTAGCTCTTAACGGAGTATAAAATGTGGACACATACGAGTATGTACGTAATAAGATGTACGTATCGTTTTTTCTCTAGAATTTGGCGGAGTAAAAAGATCTTATCAAATATTGACTTATTAGGCCTGAAACCACACTAATACGATACGTTTTAGATAATTCTTGCGACAGATAATTGATAATAACCTGAGGCTATGTACTTAACCTCATTGATCTCTAACGTAAACGAGAATTATTTATCGTTTGAAGGCAAAACTCTAAGTTTATCTTAAATAAGTCTACCTTTTTTGATTCTTACTTGAGACTTTTACAATTAGAGCTTATATTGTCTTGATACTCTGCTGTGAATAAAAGCAATTGGTAAAAATTCACTCAAACTCTTTTTTTATACTACAGTATTTAATATTGTTTTTAAATACTGAAATACCACACTCAATTGTAGTTGATAGCCACTTAAGTTGGTTTTTTGTTTTATTTTATTTTTGGAAACATTTTAAATCTATGATTCTCTGCCCGAACTCATAATTCTTTATTTCTGCAACATGCAACCAACAAAAGCAACATATGCTACGAGTGCACTTCTCTTTTGGCAGTTTTTCCGTCCTCCTTCTCCCGATAAATATTCGTATGATTTATAGGGTTTTAACGTTACTTTCGTGTTTATCTTCTCCAGTTGGCCACTTCAGCAGAAGGAAAAACTCCAAGTGTACCGAGTATTGTGCACAAACATAATTTATGTAATGCTCGAATTGCAAAAGTTTTCTTGAGAGCCGAATAAAACGTACGATAGGAGCAATCGTATGTTTAAATGCATGTTGCCCTGCGAATGCGGGCACATACGTAATATCCTGTCGTTAAGAGATAATAGAATTTATTTTTGAAATTTATCAAAAGCAGAAAATTCGTATAAAGAATAGGTATACGTTGAACTCGGGTTGCTATGACGTCTGGCCGAAATATGTGATTTAGATTTAAGCGAACTAAAGTGGTAAGCGAGTAAAGAATTAAGTTAGCACGATAATGGCTTATTATCATAATCCGTTTGGGATAGTAAATGGCGAAGTAAGCACAAAGGTACATTAAGTTATTTTTAAGGGACTTAAAGTACCTCTAAAAAAGGGTTTAGTTTTCCCAATATGTCTTCTTTATTTGCGGATAAATCAAGTCGTAACATGCGATCGTTTGCTAGAATTTCAAATATGGGTCCTCACAAACATTTACTTATTATCATCGACATTTGGTAACTAAAGGGTAATCAAATTTCGTTTTTATTCTAAAAATAAATGTTTTTCGAGATCTGTTTAAAGTTAAGAAACGGACGCAAAAAAAGATCTAACGCAACCGCCAATTGTAATTATGGACATATGGATGATGAAATAAAGAAAGTCGTTCCTATCCTACACGCAGAGAAAAGATATGGTTACCATATGGTCACCGCAACAATATTAGTTGTCTGCAATAAAAACATGTTCGTCGCAACCATAGTATTGTTTTTTGAATTTCATTTTGACAACAGTATGATTGCGGCAATATTAATATTGTTGAGATGTAACAATAGTATTATTGCCAAATTTAGAAATAAAAATATGGTTGTAGCAACCATATAAATATGGTTGGTGCAACAAAAGTATTGTTGTTTAAAATTTACGTTAACAATAATATGATTACGGCAATCATACAGTATGGTTGCGACTACGAACATAACAAAACAGGTTTTATAGAGCATACATTTATGTGTGCGTATGTTTTTTTGATGTACCAAAAAACAAATACAGCGCATGTTTGTTGTCCATTATAAAAAAAACAACAACAATCGGATGGTAGTTCGCGGGAGTTTTATTGTGTTAACTTTGTTCGGTGAAATACTCTACTACCGAATGGTTCTCGTTTATTTATCTGTCTGCACTTAAGTATATAGCCATTGATCGTGGTTTAATCACATTCGTTACTTGGGGTCTACGGATGGTGAAGTAGCATTCACCCCTGCTGGCAACTAAAAGTATTTTCGACTGCAGTTGGAATATGCGAGTATATTTTTGTTTCTTGAATGGAATGTTCAATAAAAACATGGCCTCAAATCTGGCTATGAACTAATTGTAATGCAATTTAAAATAACTTGCTTGATAAAAATCTTCATTTTTAATAACAACATTATGGTTGCGTGTGAATCATACTATGGTTGTGAGGATCATACTATGGTTGTATGAAAAACATTCTATGGTTGTGAGGATCATAATATGGTTGTGGAGATCATAGTATGGTTGAGTGTGAATCATACTATTGTTGTGAGGACAATAGTGTGGTTGAGTGTGAATCATACTATTGTTGTGAGGACAATAGTATGGTTGTGGAGATCATAGTATGGTTGAGTGTGAATCATACTATGGTTGTGGGGATCATAGTATGGTTATATGTAAATCATTCTATTGTAGTGAGGATCATAATATTGTTGTGCCACAACCATATACGCAACAATAGTACGATCCTCTTCGAATATTGTCACCCTAACCATACTTTTTTTTCTGCGTGTAATTAGGGATATGCCCTTATGAGCGCTGGGACATACTCCTAAATTTAAATGCTACAGCAAGTAAAAAATGTAAAGTCGGTGGGGGCTGTCTATGGGGTAACCTGCACTACTCTGTTGTTTGGAAAATTCAGCGCATCTATTTTAAGGACCTTTCTTTGGGTCCAAACAGCACCACATATGGAAGCTGGCCGCTCGTAACGCTGGATTTGAATGGATTTGCTCGACAGCCCATTTTAATAAATCCTAAGAATGGAGTACCCAAGATTTTAATATTGAAGAGGTCTGTCACTCGATTTATAGGCCTTTTTTTAGGCTGACCACAAAGGTAGGTAAAAGTTATAAATAACAACATGATTCGATTCGTGACGAAATTGCACATGTTCGCGTTAGCCGGGTTGGTATTTGCATCTCAATGGACCTTAACAGTCCATGTATTGACAAAACAATGGCCGGAATTTTTAACTTGTATGGGCCGGAACGGGCCATACAAATGTACATCCTGACTTGGGTACCAAACAAACTAAGAACGTAACTACGCACGTAGGACGAATTGTACAGCAAGTCGACGAGATCGTTCCATAGTTTTATTTCGATAACTTGAATGACATTTGTTTGGTGGCATTTTCGATTTGTGACAGTCTTGCAAAAAAGAACGATACATATTTACCCATAAACCAATTATTGTCAGATATTATTTTGATGACTAATGAGAGTGATGAGAGTATCATACAGTCGGTACCGTCCGACTTTAGATCTTTCATATTTGATTCTATTCCAGTTAAAGTAGAATTTTAATTGGCCGTCAAAGTATAATTTCAATTGCAACATTTTAGGTTAGTAAATGATCGAATTGTATTTAAAAAGCAAAACCTTCTATCTACAAACGATATTAGGCAATCACCATCTTAGCACTTATAGATAATTTCTGTAGTTAATAAACAACTCGATAAGGTTATAACTTCATACCAGTGTTCACATCGATTTAAGATCTTTGAATTTAATGAAAAACTGTTGTTCAAAAAACCTTTTAGTGAGTTTAAGTTTTCTTTAAATAAATATAAATATTAAAATATTTTGACAGCAATAATTTAAATACTCGTATTAATTATTCATCTACACAGCCACGTAATTCACGCCATTGAGCCCACTCGAAGCAACCCAGATATCCGTTTTGCGAAACAAATGCCTTGTTTCCGGGGCACGTCAGTACAATGGGCTGGGCTCCACTTGCAGGACACAAGTAGAATTTGGTAGGTTCTACATGAGGCTGAGGTTGTGACAATGTGACGCCTACACAATCCGGAACTTCTGCATGGTAGATACATTTATCATCCACATCATCGACAGGTACACACCCGGAGACAGTTGCATTTTTTATAAAGAAAGTATTCGGGTCGCACGACTGTTCGATGGCCATGTTATCGCCAAGACAGAAATAGAACTTGGTACCATCTTCCGAGCCCCACAGTTCCGTTTCATATTTGCAGCCTTGAACCACATTGCGTTCGTGCACTTTTAAAACCGCAGCGGCAGATAGAACCAAAATGCTGCCCAACAGCAGAGTAACTAAAATTTAAATAATGTTTTCCTTAATGATTAAACTATTTTCTTAAGAATTCGAGTTGTTTACTTCACGTCGGAGCTCACGCACCTTTAATCATTGCAGAATCGTCGTTTTTATTTTAGAATTCGTTATAAAAGACCAACTGTTTTCATTTTCACGTTGAGCACTTACTTTTATAACTTTGCACGTCGTTAAACTCAAAAAAACAAGTGAAAAAAGGTAAAGACGGGCGAGGTCGACTATGAGATACCCTACACCATGCTGGTGTTAAAAGAATTAAGCACCTCTGCCTGGAGCTCAAGCAAGATCGGACTCAATATGTTAGAGTTAAATATTTGTCGCCCATAACATACCATAACAAATTTTAGCTTGATTCAGGACCTCAAATCGGGAGTGACCTTTGTGTAAAGGCTATTCGAAAACATGGAACAATATGACCCAATGTTACTAGACATATGGCATAGTCTCTTGTTACCCTCTATAAGAAGTTTGGTTGGGATCGAGCGTAATAACGGGTGATCAATCTGGCTTTCTAAACAGCTCAATTAGGTGCCTTTCTATTTTGCGCGTCACATCTAGAGGTATTTTTTCAACATAAAAAAAATAGAAAAATTCAATTCAAGTGTGGAATTTTTAGTGTTCATTCGAAAGAAAATTTTATGCCTTTTAGTTTTTAAATATAATTTTCTTGAAAGGTTGGCCGCAACTACGCCTTAGAGTGTCCTTTTTCGACTGGTATGGCGGTAATGACACGCGTAATGCTGGCTTTCTAAACCTGAATTAAGCTGATTTGTCAGCATAGAATTTAGAGATGTGAAATCACACGATCTAGGAGGCCAAACCGGTCACGGGTCCTAGACGTAAACTTAGCTGTTCTTCAAAATAACCTCTCAATACGAGGGCGGTTCGGAAAGTTCTTAGCCTATCAACGAAAGAGAATAGTTAGTTTTTCAAAAATATTTTTATTTTTCAATATAATCTCCTGAAACTTCAATACACTTAGTCCAACGCTTATCTAGCAATTCTATCCCTTGATTAAAATAGTTTTCCTCAAGGTCTTCAAAATAGTGGTTTACAACTGTAATTGCATCTTCATTTGAGGTAAAACGCTTGCCAGCAAGGAATTTGTTTAGATTTGGGAACAGGTAAAAGTCACTGGGAGCTAAATCAGGAGAATAAGGTGGGTGGTCAAGCAACTCGTACTTTAATTCGTTGATTTTAGCCATTGTTAAAACACTCTTGTGCGCTGGTGCGTTGTCTTGATGAAAAATTATTTTTTTGTGTTGTAAGCCAGGACGTTTTTCTCGAATTTGTACATTTAATTGATCTAAAAGGTTGCAATAGTACTCTGAATTTATTGTTTTACCCTTTTGCAGATAGTCAATCAATCAAATACCTTTGAAGTCCCAAAAAACATACCAGCCGATTAAATTGTTTTTGCCTTCTTTGGGGCACTTCCTCCAGCTTCAGTCCATTGTTTGGATTGTTCTTTTGTCTCTGGAGTATAGTGGTGGATCCATGTCTCATCAACAGTTATGAAACGACGCTTAAAATCCATTTTATTTTGCTGAAATTATCCAAACAAGCTTGAGAAATGTTCATTCTTATGCGTTTTTGGTCGACTGTTAACAAGTCCGGCACCCATCTTGCAGAAAGCTTTTTCATCTGTAGTTCTACATGCAAAATTAAATGGACTCGATCATTTGAGATGCCCATGATATAAGCTATTTCACGCACTTTTATTCGTCGATCATTTAATACCATATCATGTACTTTGGCTACAATTTCTGTTGTTGTTGCTGTTTTTGGACGTCCACTACGTGGTTCATCTTCAATGCTTGTACGACCACGTTTAAATTCAGCAACCCAATTTTTTACTGTTGCATATGAAGGAGCACTTTCACCACATCATTATGAATTTCTTGTCCCGATAAACCTTTTTTATGTAAATATTTAATGACACCACGCATTTCCAATTTTTCCATTGTAAAAAAATCGCGGATGCGTCTTTTGTGAACACCTGTTGCCATATCGAAACAAAATTTAACATGTGTTCATAGCAGAGATGGAAACTTAACTTTTTTCTGTTTATACCGCGCTTTTTGTGCTAGGCTAAGAAGTTTCCGAACCGCCCTCGTAGATCCATTGTTTGAGCAGCTGTATAGCAAGTAGCACCGTCCTGTTGAATCCAAGTGTCGTCAAGATAACAGGCTTTAATTTCAGGTACCAAAAAGTCCGATATCGTGGCGCGATAGCGAGCGCCATTCACGGTTACGCTTCGGCCAACATCATTTTTGAAAAAATATGGATCGATGATTCCACCAGACCATAAACCGCACCAAACCTTGGTTTTCGCGGTGTAAGTCTTTCGATGATGAAATGGCAAACAATATTGAAAAGAAAAAATAAAGTTTAAAACCACTCAAGCGTAATCTGCAAAAAAATATGAAAAAATACCTCTAGATTGACCACCCGTTATGTGCCCTTTGGAGCTGTAGGTTCTGATGTCCGGAAGGACCTTTATAAGGGAGCTATAACAATACATTGACTTATGTGGTCCAGTTTCACCACCGTTAATTAATTTGGGGTTTCTTGAGCAGTAGGACCTTAAATCGGAATGGACCTTTTTGTGGGACAAAAACAAATTTCACCAGAGATGGGTATGGGCTACTCAAAATGCTGTGATATCAAAACATGGACCTTTGTGGACCAATTTCAAAAGGGTTCGTCCTTAGCTCAAACTTGAATTATGTGCCAAGTTTCATACAAATGTAATCATAAGTGCGACCTGTAATTTGATTACAACGATAGATGGAGAGACGGGCGGACAGGCATCGCTCAATGGAATCAGGTAGCGTTACTTAGTCGATCGGCATTTAACCTACGGTCTATCTAAATTCCCTTAAGATGTTCCAAACATCAGCACTAAGTCATAACAACCTGTACCACAATGTGTGGTGTAGGGTATACAAAAATATGTACAACTTTTAATTTGACTTATCTGAGCTGCTACGGTGTGTGATTTACGGCAACAATCGTCGTGTTGGTGTTGGTAGAATTTCTTCAGACCCTTGATATGGGCCATGGTTTTCAATCAAGTGGCAATTTATCACCCAATCTTTTCTTCGTTCATTTATTTTTCTATTAATTTCTACCGCTTTTCTTCGAAACACTGATAAGACTCAAATTCGAAGTCTAATTGCGCTAATCAGTGATCACCAAATATTGTGTGTGCTCGTATGTGCGCATTTATGACTAAGAGGCGTAACTGATATTTTTTCCCATTGACGAAGTATGTAGCTATTTAGCCCATATCGTCCCCTGGGCATATAGACATTAGAAAGCAATAAAATATTGTCAGTAATCTAAATACAGTATTAACTCTATTCTAAGATTTGTATCAATTTTGCGTCTCTTTCTATTGTCGTTTATGACTCAATTGTTGTTCTGCGCTTAATTGTTTTAAACCCAAATAGAAAACGCAAAAAACCGTGGATATGACAATTATTTATGCTTGCATGGGAGTGAAGCATTATGTCGATTCCGAATGAATCGTTTAATTGCTACACAAAATTTGTTGGAGCAGCTATCTCATGATCGATTCAATATTCGTCTAATTAAAAAGAGTATGCACTATAATCATTGACTGATATTACGACTTTTTTATGAGGAGCCTGTCTTCTTTTGACTTCTTTAAAGGAACATGCGGTTTTTTATTGATTTTGACCTTCATAGTAAGAGTTTATTAAGTAACTTTCAAATACATATTTATCCACTTGGTTTCCCAATAAGTACTTCATTCTACGTTGCACAGTGGGATGAGATTAAAAAAATGGAAATAATATAGCTGTTTTTAAACTAACAGTCGGATTTTCGGTGAGAAATTCAACCGCCGTGTTATCTCACGTCGTGTCGATGTTAATTGACCGCCACTACCATGTGATTTGACTCCGTTGGACTTCTTTCTTTGGGGATATTCAAAAGTAAAAATTGTACGTTAATAAGCCAAGAGCTTAAGGATGAGATAGTTGGGCACATTAACGACACTGAACCTTCGTTATATCTCAGTCATTGAAAATATAGACCATCGGGTAGAGGTATGCCACCAAAGCCGTAATTTGTCATAGATCCTTCTATCACAATAAAAAATATTCAGATAATTCTTTGAAAACTTTCAGTTTTATTTACAATTGACATCGTGCGTGTTAGTTGAAACACCCTTTATTGTGTATTCAATTTATTAAAACAAAGGAATTTACTTTAAATTTTGTTGATGCAATCATACATTTAGATGTGACATCAATCAATTTAATTTCAGAGTAGCTGATTTTTGTTATTTGAAACTTGACAGCGATCATAAATATTGAAAAATGTCTCATAGAGGGTTGCTATTTATATTTCAGGTCCTACAATAAAAACACAATAATTTATTATTGGAAATGGTTTTATTGTTTTTTAAAATATTCTCCTGTAAGATCGATACACTTGTGCATGAGCACAAACCAATTTTCGAAGCACTTTTTCCACTTCGATTGAGACACCTCCAAAACATGATTTTTGAACGCTTCAACAGCTGCATTTTTTTTCTTGATGCCAGGGAATAAGAAGAAGTACCCAATGAGCCAAATCAGGGCTGTACGGTGGATGGCCCATCAAGTCGACATCTTAAGTGGTCAAATAAATCATCGTTTCAGCTAATCTGTGAGAGCTCGCATTGTCGTGATGCAAAATGATCCGTCTTCTCTTATTATTTTTTCTCATTTCTTCGAACAGTGTTGACAAATAGATGGTTGTATACGACTCAGAATTGACCGTCCTACGTTTAACTTAAGGCACTATGGCAACATGGCTGGTTATACCGAAAAAATAACGCAATCATTTGCTTTGATGTACTTCTTCCACGAACAACTTTAGTTGGATTGTGCTCGTCTTGAAAGACCCATACGGTCTATTGTTGTTTGGTTTCGGGTTCCTATGCATTAGAGCGCCCATAAAACAAAAAGTGTTATTTTTTTCGCTCCCCACTCATTTTCTAGTGTATGGGGCATCAAAAATAATATCTGTGCAAATTTTGTTTCGATCTGATGGAAACCGGCCAGTCCGTCACGACTTTTAGCCCTAAAATACACCTTCAGCATTTGTGTTGCAAATATACAGGCAAACATTTTTCTCTTACACAATTTTTGACCTAGCTATGACCCTTCATGGTGTTTTCAGAAGTCAAACTTAAAATTTGAGTCAAAATTTTTTTCAAACGTAAATTAGTTAGTTTATTTATAAACGTGACGGACTGGCCGGTTTCCATCCGATTGAAAAAAAATTTTGCACGGATATTATTTTTTATGCCCAATATACAAGAAAATAAGCGGGGAGCGGACAAAATAACACTTTTTTTTATTTTTCTAAGTATTTCATGGGCTCTCTAATATGCATAGATCCACGATTCGTCACCTGTAAGTATGTTATACACTGCATTTGAGCTACCGCAGTTACACTTTTTCAACATCTCTTTGCACCAATCCATACGACCGCAGTTACACTTTTTCAACATCTCATTGCACCAATCCATACGAGCATTTTTGAGCATTCGTCAAATCATGTGGGATCCAACGAGAGCAAATTTTTTCACGGCCAAATTAACCTGCAATATCTTATTGATGCTTGTCATACTAATGTCCAAGGACGCATCAATCTCTCCGTATGTAACATGTCGGTCTTGCATAATCAGTTCACGCAGAACATCGATGATTTCTGGCAAAGTGACCGAAGGTGGGCGTCCTTCAGAAAATTCATCCTAAAGCGACGAGACTGAACTCTTAGTACCCGCGATTAGCAGTGGTTTTTGATGGTGCTTCATCGCCAAAAGTCGAAACAAGTTGATTTACACACTCTTGTCTCGATAACCCACGCCGAAAATCGTAAAAAATCATCGCACGTAAATGTTCACGGGATAATTCTATATTTTGACTGAGATGAATTTTTCAACACACTTTAAAGAAAACAATTCGCCCTCAAATGACAAAACGTTCTGAGTGAAGTTATGCTAAAAAATTTAAGTTTCCGATGAAAGTTCCAGTTTGCATCTGGGAACACTAGTATTGTCAGGACCCGGAATATAAATAGCAACCCTCGTATATAGTTAAAACTTTAGTTTTGTTGTTTTTACAAATTTATATATTGTATTCAAATAAATCATTAAATTCAATTTAAGTTTTTTTAATTAAGAACATTTAATGTGTTTTAAATTACGTTAATGTTACACGAAACCCTGAGGAAGTCAACATAGAATTGATAAATGTTCGCAAATTTTAATAAAAACAAATTATTTATGCTTAATATTTGGGATCCAATTATTTTAAAACACATAACAAATTAAATGTGAATTGAACACTTACCTCTCTGAAATGCCGTACCTCCCTATAAAAGGCGCCTGGGTATATGCGACTGTATCCGACTTGAGTTTTTGGCAGGTGTTTTTGTAAACGACTTTTAATTAATATCTGAAATGTAAGAACATTTTAAAATCATTTTAGTGCAAAATCAACATTTTTTTAAAGATTTATAAATAAAATTACTAATTTACGTTTGAAAAAAAATGTTGACTCAAATTTGAAGTTTGACCTGTGAAAACACCATTAAGGGTCACAGCTAGGGCAAAAAATGTATAAGAGAAAAATGTGTGCCTGTTTGTTTGCAACACAAATGCTTAAGAAGTATTTTCCGAAAGTCGTCTGGCTTACGAATTATAGCTCATCGAAGTTTGCAACTAGTTTTACTCCATTTTAAGGGCTGAAAGTCCTGACGGACTGGCCGGTTTCCATCCGATTGAAAACATTTTTGCACGGATATTATTTTTGATGCCCAAAAGGCGACCGCAAAAGTAACTGGCCTTACATAAAAATAACCGTTTTTTTTGGAATTATTATTATTTATTTTTCAACATAATCTCCTTCCAACTCAATGCACTTCATCAAACGTTTTTCAATTTTTTTTATTCCATCCGAAAAATAAGATTTTTTAAGACCTTCAAAAAATTTTTGGACGAAAATTTGTTGCCACCGAGAATTTTTTTTAAATTTGGAAACAAGAAATAATCAGAAGGAGCTAAACCTGGACTATATGGTGGATGCGGAGCAATTTCAAATCGTAATTCGGCCAGTTTTTGTTGAGTTAAAACTGCAGTGTGTGAAGGAGCATTATCTTGATGAAAAAGAACTTTTTTTTCTAAATGCGGTCGTTTTATCTTGATTTCTTCACCCAACCTATCCAATAATGCACAATAATATTCACTATTAATACTTTTTCCTTTCTCAAGATAATCAATAAATATTATACCCCTTGCATCCCAAAATACTGTGGCCATTACTTATCCTGCTGACTTAACAGTTTTCGCCTTCTTGGGACCACTTTTACCAGCTTATATCCATTGTTTTGACTGTTCTTTGCATTCTGGAATGTAGTGATAGATCCATGTTTCATCAACAGTTATGAATCGGCGCAAGAACTCTATTGGATTACGCTGATAAATCGCTAAAAGCTCCTCGGAATTGGTCCAACGGACGATTTTTTTGGGGCAAAGTCAACAAACGCGGCACCCATCTTGTGGATAGCTTTTTCATGTGGAGTTCATCATGTAAAATACTCCAAACTGTTTTTTCGTGTATTTTAACAATATCGGCAAGTTCTCTGAGCTTTATTCGTCTATCTTTAGTCACTTCATTAAATATTTTTCTAATGTTTTCAAAAATAGTAGTAGCAGTTTTCGGTCTTCCAGAGCGTTGTTCATCTTCCGTACTTGAACGACCCATTTTAAATTGTTGAACCCAGGATTTCAGGGTGGAGTATGATGGTGCATTATCACCATGAACAGAATCCAATTCATCTTTGATTAATTGTGGCGTATAACCTTTCATATAAAAGTGTTTAATTACCGCACGAAACTCTTTATTTTCCATTTTTCAAAAATTATAAAACTTGTTTACTTCAATCACCTGTAACAAAGAAAATAATCATTAAATATTTCGGAAATTTTAACAGATGGCTTATAAAAGATTGCTTAAAAAACAGTTGCTAGTAAAACAGAAAATGTGCCAGGCCAGTTAGTTTTGCGGTCGCCCTTACTAGAAAATGAGCGGGGAACTGAAAAAATAACACTTTTTGTTTTATGAGCGCTCTAATATACACTCTAGCATAGGATAGAGACCAACACCCATGTCTTGCCACGTTGGACCATATCGGTCCACTCTCAAATTTAGTATGGTTTTCCTTTAAGAATTCAAAAAATTCTATCTTGAAAAATAATCAGAGGAAAATTTTGTAAAATTCATTTTTGTGTTTAGGAGGCTAAAATTTATAGGAAAAAAATATTTAGAACTCTGGACCAAAATGGCTGTAAACTAGTGTAATTAACATGTTAAGTCCGAACTTTTTCAAGATCTAGACAAAGGCGCTTTTCCGGTGAATAGCAGGGTGTTGTAGGGTATCTTAGAGTCTGTAACGCCCAACTTTAACTATGTTTACATGCTTGTTATACATTATGTCGTGGAATTCTATGAAGTAATTGAACATTTGTTTTATCGCAAATGGTCAGTAAACTGCACACTTAATTCTTCGGAAGTTAAACGGGAGTAGCAAAATTGTTTTTTTAATGCTGTTTAAATACTCAAACTTTTAAATTGTTAAAAATTACTAAATTAATTGTCAAATGAAAGAATATTCTAGCAGTGCTCAATTTCAAATACGTATTATTTTCATTATCTTTCAAGGTTTTAATTTAAATACGCATTATAAACAATTTCTATCATTAAAATAATAGTATCATCACTTAAGGCATAAGTATGTAATTCCACAAGGTGGGGTAGAAGTAAACACCCAAAGTTCTATTGCTGTTATTTATTTTTTTAAATAAAATACTTTGGTTCTGCTTGTGAAATTTGTTTTTTTAATACCGCTGAATTTATTACATCGAGTAGAGAAAGTAGTATCGGCCAAGTTGCCGCCGCCAGAGTTGATGACAATATGGGCTTCCAATCCTACGACAGCCGGTTTTGTGAACCGGATTGGCCCGAAGAGCAATTCTCGGTCAAGGGCTGTCACACAGTTGCTGTTACAATAACGACAACTATATGGACTCGTTTTATGGCATTTTCCATCGCATTGCCAGAACTTCGAGCAATCGACAGGTTCTCGCATTCCTAGCTAATATTCTCCTTAAGGGCTTTAAGACTCTGAGGATTGTTAATGTAAGCCAGCGACTTCAAACAACCCCATAAAAAGAAGTCTGCAACGGTTAAATCGGGTGATTTTGCCGGGCAGTGCAAATTACTTAGGAGGGACATAAATACTGTTACACACGTTTTATGCTGTTAAATAAAAAGTACTGAATGTTTTTGGACCAAATATTTTTTAATATATTTATTGATGTATATTGTATCCAAAAAGAATCTACTTATTCGAAATGTCCGCCTTTTGCCTTTACACACGCCGTAAGTAGCACTGGCCAATCGTCAATAGCTGCACGAACCTCGTCCATTGGAAAATTGGCCACAGCTCGAACCAAAGCAGTCTTAAGAGATCCAATGTTGGGGTATCTTTTGTGACAAACCATGTCCTCTAAAACCGTCCACAACTTGTAATCCAACGGGTTCAAATCTGGACTGCCTGAGGGCCATTCTTCAGATGAAATGAACGCTGGCAAATAGTTTCGAAGCCAGGCCTGGGACGTTTTAGCCTTATGGGCCGGCGCAGAATCCTGCTGGAAAATCCATGGCTGGTTTTGGGACAGGGAATTGTTAAGAGAATTCACAACATGATGAGGATGAATTCAGATGCTTCCTTAGATGACCGCGCATACACTCTATCATTTTAAATTTTTTCATCGGTGAACAAAATTTTTCTGAGCAAGTTATCAGCGTGCATCACCAAAAGACGTTTGCATTTTTTAATCTTATTTTTTTTTAAAGCTGTAGTCAATAAATGTCTTGTACGTTGTTTGAAAGCCCCAAGTCCCAATTTCTTTTTACTGATTTGACTCATGGACTTTTGCGTGATATTCATCTCACGGGCCATTATTTTCTGTTTTCGGAGCGGATTTCTGTGAATTCTTGATTTAATGGCTTTGATGACATGCGGTGTTCGAACAGAGCGAGGGCGGCCCGACCGGTGGCGGTCTTTTACACCTCCAGTCTCCTCAAACAGTTTTATGCATCGGTAGACGAACATGCGGCTTATCCCTAGTGGCCGGAGTGTTTTGAAAATATCGCTTTTTTCATTTCAAACTTGAAAAGCGCTATTACAGCGATACGGTTCTCATTAACTGACCACTCCGTGATGAAAGTTGAAACAATTTTAAAATCCCGTTACATACTAACACTATTGAGGTTAGTTTCAAAACCCATATGACATTAACGGGGTATGTTCAGTTCTACTATTAAAATGGGTGTGTTCGATTTTGTAACAGTATTTACGTCACTACTAAGTAGAAATTAAGCGACCTGGAAATGCTCCTTTAGAATATATTTAGCTGCAACAGGCAAAAGCTGATGTCTGCCACTCTGTAAGGGAAAATCTTCAAATCTTGCACCATCATTCTGCGTAGGGACCGCCAGCTATGCCCAATATTCTGGTCGATATTCCGGGCTGCCATCGACTTCATAACAAAAATATTTCCAATAAAAGGTGTACAACTATTTTTGTCACCTGAACAAAATTATTTTCTATAAACGCCTACAATTTTTTCCCCTATTCAGGGTGATTCATTCACGACTGGACAAATTTCACCATCGTATTCCTTGGCTCATTTCATGAAAATATGTCCATCTACGATCATTCTCGCAAGGGGGCGAAATGGCAGCGGTTTGAACATTTTCGGATTGGTGGTCGAAGGGTCCTAGGGTAAAATTTGTTTTGTTTTCAAAGATAGCCCTACTCCTTACCTTTGCAAAATTACCTAAACGAAACGAAATAACAGCACCCATTTATTTGTTTTTGTAAATTAACAGAAAAAATTGTTTGCATTTCTCTCAAAGAGTCATAACTTTGGAACGGTAGCACCTCTGGGCTTCGTTTGGGTAATTTTGAAAAGGCAAGAGGTGGGCTATCTTTTAAGAGAAAAGAGAGAAATTCATTCATACCGCTGCCATTTCGCACCCTTTCATTCTCTGGCATGTCTGGCATGGTCGTAGATGGACATATTTTTTTATTAAATGAGTCAAGGATGAAATTTGTCCATTCGTTAATGAATCACCCTGTATAAAATTAAATTAAATTTTCTATACAATAAAAAGCAATGAAATACGTTGATTAAAATAAAAGTTATTTCAATTGCTTATTGTAGCACAATTGGTGCTCTACCCTATTATTGCATTTCTGTCAAATAGTCATAAACGGTAGGACCTTTGGGCTTCGTATAGGTAATTTTGGAAAGGTAGAAGGTAGGGCTATCTTTTAAGAGAAAAACTCTAGTACCCTCCGACCACCAATCCGAAAATTTTCAAAACACTGCCATTTCGCACCCTTTCATATTTGTCAATTCGTTAATGAATCACCCTGTATAAAATTAAATTGAATTTTCTATGCAATAATAAAAAAAAATTAATACATTGATAAAAAGATGTTATTTGAACTTCTTTTTGTAGGACAATTGGTGCGCCCCCTGTATATGAAATCACCTCATATCGGCAATATTTTCGATACAGAACGTACGAATATTTTAGTTAATATGCGACATTTTTTATCACATGATTTCTAATTATTTTTTCGTGCGAATATTTAAATTGGTAATCGAACCAAATAATTGTTTTTTTCTGTGTGTAAGATCCAACACTGTAATTAGTTAGTTCTCTTGACGGAAAAAGTCAGAGTGTTCCTTATTCTATTGGTTATTGAATGAAGTCAGAGTGTTCCTTATTCTATTGGTTGAATGATTCTAGCTGGTGTACGAGTACCTTTTGGGAATGCTGCTCAATAAACAAAAGGGTGTTCACATAACTCAAACTTCCTTTGAATTAGTTAACTTCCGATGGAAAGACAAATTATTATTGAGTTAAAAGAAATGAAATGGAGACACAAACCAGCTTTGACAGCACTCGTAATTCCAGTCAGATTTCCGTAATATATGCTGGTACTATCGCCGGTTCCACATGTACTTACAATGACAATTAATGAATCCTTAAATTAATGCGAGACATTAGTTTTTAGAACCAAATACGTGGACCGGGTTTAGCTAGATTATAATAAATAAAAAAAAAACAATTATCAATGACATAAGCATTTTAATATCAGATACGATAATTTTTCAATCGATTTCAAGGTTTTCAATTTAATTTTAAAGTCTTATATACTCAAAATGATATCATAGGACAAAAGAGTGCAATTACAAAAAAAAGATGCTGCTGTGAATTCATCCCAATACAATAGCAAATAAAGATGTTTCATAGATACATTGTCGTACAAACAAGGATTAATTCCATTAATTCTGAAGCATCAAAGGCTATGGAAGTTTAACTCCTTGGTAGAGGTCAGATTACCTTCATTAAAGGAAAAGCAAAGCCCATGACTGTATGTTAAACTTTTGGAAATATGTTTTACAAAACATCTGCATATCAAATCTTATTGAGCATATCCTCCTCGTACCGAAACATTTCCACAAAAAAAACTGCAAACAACAGCAAAACAAGATTGCTAAAATATATTGTGTTGAACACAATGTTAGACAAATGTTATGCTGTAAGTATCGCCTTTAGTCGGGCCTACTTTGCAGTACAACAAAAGAACAAATCCGATTTTCTGGTTGGAAAATTTTTGTATTCACGAACAAACAAACGACATTAGCACTAACAGAAGCAACAATAACTGCGAGAGGTATGGCAAAAGTTTCACAATCCAACGACTGCCGCTTGTATGCACCAGATGAACACGAAACAAACACTCTTTGGCCAAGGGCACACACAGAGAAAAACATCAGATTGAAATCGGACCGAAAAAAAATCGGGTGGATAAACACACTTTCTCTTGAAATCAACAACTTTCCATGTTATTATTGGTGACCTGGTTCGACCTTCCATTAGATGGTAGCTACGAAAATACAACGGTGCGTACAACCAATATATCGGCTATACTAACTGAATTCAGTAAAACTATTGGGTGCCACAACTGGTCGTTATGAAAACAAAACCAATAGGTTTTTACAGAAACCAAACAAGCAGTAACATATTCGGTTAACTTAATCAGAATATAATCCCTATACTAATTTATCGGTTCTAGTCACTCCAAAATCTTAGTTTAAGATGAAAATTCATTACTAATCCAAGAAACATTGAAAATAAGCAAGTTTTGAATCATGATTTTTAATATTTTATAATCCGGATTATTTTTTTTCTAATTGGATTTAAAATAAGAACTTAATTTTTTAATTTAATCCAAAAATTATTTAAAAATTGTATTCAATCTTAAAGATAAACCAGATGAACCAAGTATATAAAATTTGACAAACTGCTGTTCAAGTTTGCTTTACTGAAAATGGCCGTATACACAACGAATATTCGGTTGTAGCCATGGAATATTTGGTTGGCCAAAAATTCAGTTGAGGAAACAAATCTTATTTTTTTTAATTAGCCAACACTCAGGGGTTTTCCCCTATACGTGCAATGCATTGCGTTGGAAAGCAAGGGATAGAAGGGGGGAAAGAGGGAGTAATGTTTATTGACATTCGTCTTGAATTTCTGGATGTCGTAATTGGTGAGAAATACATTTGCCGGAAGTCGATTCCACATACGGACAGTACGGGCGAAAAACGAATTCGATCTGTAGTGTATAGTGCGGTCAACCGGCCAATCGATAACAAATGGGTGTGAATTTCTGGAAAGTCGTGTATCCCTGCCGAGCATCCTCACGTCAGGAATAAGACTACGAATGTCTGAGGAACACACACCATGAAAGTAGCGATAGAACAGCGACACACAACCCACATTCCGACGATGCTCCAGGGAAACAATAGAGTTGGATACCCTACTGCCACCTATCAGCACCATTGCTCTCCTTTGAACACGGTTCAGTAGCTCCAAGGATGATTTTGGAGCACCTGCCCATATATGGGAGTTGTATTCCTTCTTTGGCCTGATGTAGGTTGTATAGAAGTCGATTCCATATACGGACAGTACGGGCGAAAAACGAATTCGATCTGTAGTGTATAGTGCGGTCAACCGGCCAATCGATAACAAATGGGTGTGAATTTCTGGAAAGTCGTGTATCCCTGCCGAGCATTCTCACGTCAGGAATAAGACCACGAATGTCTGAGGAACACACACTATGAAAGTAGCGATAGAACAGCGACACAAAACCCACATTCCGACGATGCTCCAGGGAAACAATAGAGTTGGATACCCTACTGCCACCTATCAGCGCCATTGCTCTCCTTTGAACACGGTCCTGAAGCTTCAAGGATGATTTTGGAGCACCTGCCCATATATGGGAGTTGTATTCCATCTTTGGCCTGATGTAGGTTGTATAGATATCGAACAGATCAGAAGGAGTGAAATATTTCTTGCACCGCTTTAAAAACCTATGCACTTAAGTGCTTCCTTCGACACTTCCAATACATGTATCGCCCAACGAGCGTCACATTGTATTTTCATGCCCAGAACATTAAGAGATTCTGATTGTTCAATATCTATACCATCAATATAAATTGACGATATTGTTGGGCCAGTGAATCGCTTGTGAGACAACAAGCAGCACTGCATTAAAATCCACTCTATTTACTCGACCCCATTCGGAAATGGCCAGTAGATCCCGGCCAAGTGTCTCATCCATAATTCGCCTTTTGTCTTCAATATCTTGAAAACTCGGCCTACGGCCAAATGAATATGAATGACAGAGGTTACTGTCATCCGCAAAGGAGTATATTGGATTCACGGTCTGACCCAACAGATCATCAATGAAAATTGGAAATAAAGAAGGAGAAAGGACAGAGCCCTGTGGTACTCCTGCAGTATGCCTATGTTTGTTGGCAGAGAACCCATCAACAACAACTCTTATAGTGCGATCTCTAACAAAGCTCGATATAAAACGAGCGAAAGTATCACCGACACCAAAAGCCATCAGCTTTGATAAGAGTGCACCGTGCTAGACTCTATCAAAGGCCTTGGAGGTATCCAGAGCCACAACCTTACTCTCACCAAGCTGGTGGATAGACCGACTCCAGCGCTCCGATAAAAAGGCCACCAGGTCTCCCGTAGGGCGATTTCTACGGAAGCTATACTGTCGATCACTAAGCAGGTCGTTGGACTCTAGATACCTCACAAGATGGTGGTTAACCATGCTCTCCATTACTTTAGAGAGCGCAGAACAAATCGCGATTGGCTTTACCCTTTTTAGGGATTGGCTGGACGTTCGCAACCTTCCAACACGCTGGGAAGACTCTCGCACGATAAACAATGTTGATAAGGTTGCGTAATGGACGGGCTAGCGTCGAGGAGCACTTACATAGGACAAGTGTCGAAATACCATCCGGGCCCGGGGACTTATTTACGTCGAGCTTCGCAAGAACCCTTTTAACCCCACATGTTCGTAAAAATATCTTAGGCATGTAGCTAGATATGTTTTCGATCACAGTGAGTGGTTGATTGCTTTTCGGCAAGGAAGAATTTTAGCTTTATCAACCGGGTCAGTGAATGCCCGGTCGGCTTAAACAAGAGTTGGGATAGATGAAGAACTATCCTTTACTCTTCTTACAAACGACCAAAAGCTCTTACTTCCCCTGGGAGAATTAAGAACCTTTGTACGTAGACGTTGCTCGTAAAGAAACTTTTCACGCCTAAGCACTCTGGCACACGACGTTCTTGCCTGTTTACGCAGCAGTTCAGTATTGACGTTTTTGTTTAAACGCCAATTTCTGAACGCCTCCTCTTTTGATCTGATAGCATCCCCGCATGCCTGGTTAAACCAACTATTTTTGGCAGGCTTAACCGACATACTTCTAGTTGGAATAAACGTCTTCATTCCAAATAAAATTATATTTTCGATCATTTCAGCCGCAGCATTAATGCTGGAAAAGGTGGTTGAGCTCAGCCCAACGTGCATTTTCGTATAAAAAAAATTGTTCGCTTTGGGCTGGTATCGAAGCGACACGAAGGGCGGAATACGAAAAAGATGCTGAAACAATGTAGTGATCGGAATTAACAAGAGGTGCAAGGACATTAACTTCATACTTTTCAGGGTGTGAAGTTAAGAGAGGTCAACAACATTGTGTTGGTGTCCTTCGACACACGGAATATGTGTCGGTTCATTCACTAATTGCGTTAAGTCGTTTTGCGCGGCGAAGAGCTCGGCGTATTGGCGCTCTGGAGTTGCTTGGCTCGAATGGGAAAGCCAGGTAGAATTATGGATATTAAAATCCCCAGCAACAACAATTTCACTGTCCGGATAACTCTCCAAAACTTTCGTTATTGAATCAGAAAGGGTGTCGAAGCCGTTGAGGGAAGCCTCCCTTTCTGAATTTGGGCTTCTATAAATAAACCCAAAATGAAGTACGTGTGTTCCAATCCTGAACTTAACCCAAAGGGAGTTAAATTCTGGATCTTGTGAGTGTTGCTGGATGTGAGTGCTCTTCATGAGATGTTAATCCGCAGTAGGTCTGTGGATCTAATTTAATCGTCACCGTCGTCATTATCCTTTTAAGAGACTCACTCATAGTCTCCCTCACAGCAGTGCTGGTCATCAGCATGGGTTCCGCAAGCAGGGCAAAACAACAACTGCTTTACACGATAGCACCAAAAGTGTAAGTCGCGGTCTTAACCAAAAAAAGTCCTACGGCAGGATGGCCTTTGAGGCTCCTGACCTTACCGAGGTCTTCCACACGGTCAATCATCCCACTTTTGTTGAAGACATCTCAGTCACACCTGTCTACCTAGTTTGAAACGTTGGGTCGTAAGCTATACGTACAGGCGACGGAGGCCGAAGACCCGTACAGTTGAACAGGGAGTTCTTCAGGGTGGGGTGATATCTTCGACTGTTTAACCTCTACCGCTCTAAAATTCCTGCATTGCCACACAACATTGACATTTTGTCGTACGCAGACTACTGTAAGATTCTGGCGTCAGGACCTAAAATAAATGGCATATACGAGAAAATCAACTGGCGTAGCACGCTAACTGGCATAGCACGCTTCTTTACTGCAAGGAATATAAAAATATCAGCCTCTAAATCATAATCCACACTACATGGTCCACAGAGGAGCGGTTGTTACTTATTGTGTAGATTGACGACGTCACAATCCCGACTACCACGTATCCCAAAAACCCTTGGGGTCGCATTGGAAAGCCATTTCATCACACTTAGCACATTTCCCAGTTCCTGCGCATGCAACATCTATCCACGATAAGTTGAAAAGTAGAAACAAAGTCCTCAAGTCGCTCATTGGCAGTATTTGGGGAGCTGAAGTTCTTACAAAGCTTGGGTCAATCTGAAGCGAAGTATGCAGCGGCGCTGTTGTCGTTGAACGGGAGTAAGGCGCAGTGGAAGAAAATGTAGACCTGCCAGAATGCCGCTCTCAAAAAATCAACAGGATGTCTTTTTATGTCTCTGAAGATCATTTACATGAGGAGGCAAAAGTCCTTTCCGTGTGCAAACACAACTTCTTGAAGGCTAAGCAGCATCTACTCAGATGTCCTCGCAGTAGCCAATCCAACTACCACGTAATGAGCAGGGTGCCCCTGCACAGGCTGAACAGGTCTAGAGAGAGAGAGGCAGAGGTCGTGCGCAATAGAAAGCCTTTAGATCATCGCAACTACCAGGTGGGTCTGAACGACATTTACGCCTTCAGCGTTTTTGCAGAGTTCGGGAAACATCACTCATAGACTTTACGGGAGGGAAAGATGCCACCTCGACAAAGATCTTAATAATGAAGCTGTCTCAATTCGTATTGGGCGCGAATTAATGGCAACGGCGGGGACGTTCATCCCGCTTGCCATCAGGGACTACATAACATGATACACATCTTCAACTGTCCGGCCAAACTTACTCACCTGGCTTCCAGGTCTCTTAGGAAGTATCCAGTTTAAACGGGTCGTTTCCTTAACCTGTATGTCGAAGCCATGGCGGCCGGGTTTATAATATTCGCCCTGAACGAACTTTTAATGTCGTGTTTATCTGATACGATTCAAACGAAAATCAATGGCTAAACTTTTTTCACACACCTCGAATAATTTCTAGATACGTATGTATGTAAGTACATACTTAGTACAAATATATCTACCTGTTGATAATCACATTACCAACAACAACAAAAACACATTCAACTGCGGAGAAATGATTCAGTGAATCACATCAAATAAAGATTGTGTTGGCATGGTTGTCTGATTGGCCGGTACATGTTGACTGTTGATAGAAGAATCGATGATTAAACTGATATTGATGGATGACACTTCGGGCATTTGGAAAATATCCGATTTTTGGAATGCCGGGTTACGGTTTGTATGAAAACATGAAAAAACCTTCCACGGTGAAGTGAAGGGCTATTAAAGTGGCCCACTATTTGGTTTTTACTATACGGCATTATTTTCTTAGGCCACATGAGCCGAAACGTCCAGCAAATACGCACCTGTTTGTGGTATTAAGTGCGACTCTACTAACAGTCCAACAAAAAGTGTACTTATTTCAGTACTATATGTGACAGCGCATAGAGAAAGGGACCTAAGGTTAAAAACCAGTTTTGTTCAGGAGAGCCATTTTAAAGATTAGGTCCCTTTCTATTTGTGCTTAGAATCGTCGATTTCACTTTCTTAGAACGCGCATATCTATGGGAGGGAACACTTTTGGGGCATGGGATCGGTCTCATTCGATGCTCAGATGTTGTCCACATCAAAAAAAGAAAAAAAAATGAAAATGGATATTTTTTTACCCTTATATTTTTTACCCTATGCGCTGTCACATATGTGACGCGCAAAATAGAAAGGGACCTAAAGTTAAAAACCAGTTTTGTTCAGGAGAGACATTTTAAAGATTATGTCCCTTTCTATTTGCGCTAAGAATCGTCGACTTCACTTTCATAAAACGCGCATATCTCTGGGAGGGAACACTTTTGGGGCATGGGATCGGTCTCATTCGATGCTCAGATGTTGTCAACATCAAAAAAAAACTGAAAAGTTGATGAAAGGTTTTGTTCAGGAGAGCCATTTTAAAGATTAGGTCCCTTTCAATTTGCGCTTAGAATCGTCCACTTCACTTTCATAAAACGCGCATATCTCTGGGAGGGAACACTTTTGGAGCATGAGATCGGTCTTATTCGATGCTCAGATGTTGTCCACATCAAAAAAAGAAAAAAAAATGAAAATTGTTTTTTTACCCTTAGGTCCCTTTCCGTATGCGCTATAGATAAACCTTATCGCCACTCCGAATATGGCCATTTTCAATGCCAAATAGCCAACAAACGGACGGACTAGAGTTTATACTTAAGACTAAAAGTCGACTTTTCGGTTATTACAAAAATTATAATTGTCGACTTTTAGAGTTTTTATATAGTCCCTCTATTCTAAAGTGGAATTTTTCTATAAGGGGGGAAAATGCAGTATTTTGAAAAAAAGGTTTATTTTTTAAAAAACATGTTTTAAAAAAAATTAAGAGTGACTAAAAAACAAATAAGCATCAGGTAGTTTCAGTAGTTTGTAAATTTTTCATATTTGAGTTTTTAAAAACTTTTAAAACAACGTTTATTTTTTAAAGCAGTCGATTTTTATGCATTGAATCACATGTCCGCTTCAATTGATCTCAAAAAGATAATCATATTTAATTTTTTTTGGAGAAATTTGGCTTCAAATTTGGGAAGCAATTAGTCCCGCATGCAAAAAATATCTTTTGCACGAGACAGAAGTTGCAACGATTGACAAAGTTTTTTGGCAACTTTTGCAATAAATGGGTACTTGCTTTCCGCTGTTCCCTGTTTAAGTGTGGGATTAGGGTTTGATTAATGGCAGACAGGCGGTGTCTTCAGATCGTGCTTTAATTGTACTAGAAACTCCGTTGCCATCATTATGGCCTTTTCAAGCCTAGTGATTAAACTCTTGTCAAGGAAACCACATATTCAACACTCTCCGTTGGCATTGGAACCCACAATCTGTTTGGCCATCGAGTAAATGGGTATTAAAAATTATTCGAGAATATCTGATTTCGGTATTTATAAGTTCGCCTTAAAGAATAAACTTAATATACTGCTGAATACAATTTAGTTAAAGTGAACTTGACGACTTGATTGATCGCTATGGATGAATCTCGAACATTTAAACCTCGTCATACGTCACCACTACAATTAAATATATCTTATATGTGTTTTTTAATCGGCGAATCTAAATAAAAGCGCATCATAAAGAGTGTTTTTGTTTGCAGACGTGTGGTTTTCAAGAAGAAATAAAACGCATATAATTTAATGTTTTACCAAAAATTGTGCTTTATTATAAAGATAGGGTGTTGTTTGTTTTATTTCGGTCTGTTGCTTTTACACATTGAACAGGGAATAAACCGGCTCAAGACCTCTTGCTTCTATATTTAAATAGAAGACAAGTTTTTAACAAAATGGCAAAGTGACATTGATTTTCATCCGTTTCATGATTTCGGGTCCGTGACAACCCTCTTCAGAAAGCCTTGCTGCAATTGTTGAAAGTAAAACCGAACTCTATAAGGCCAGGCTCTCCCCAAACGAATGAGAAGTACTGTTGTAAACCTTACTTTTCAATTTTTCTTCACACAAGGGTTGTCACGGACCCGAAATCATAAAAGTAGAGTACAGCCACGAAAATCAATGTCACTTTGCCATCAATGTCACTTTGCCATTAAAAACTTGTCTTCTATTTAAATATAGAAGCAAGAGGTCTTGAGCCGGTTTAATCCCTGTTCAATCTATAAGGGGTTGTTTTAAAAATGTTTTCGGGTTCGAACAAATTCCAGCCGAGGCCCAATTTTCAACCACTTTTTGCAGCATATGGGCAGCAATAACTCTTCTAAGGCATAAATCGTGTGGGGTTTATCTGCGTAGACAAGTGACTTCACATAATACAGGGTGGCAGGCTGTTGGTCGAAGAGAGTGTGCGTGGCTTGTAATGGCTTGCGGAGGATTTGTATTCGTCTGCCTCTCAGTTGCCATCATGCATTAGACTCGTGAGGAGAGGTCATTCTGTGTTGAAGCATATTTTTCAAATGCGCACTCATTGCAGTGCAGTGTGCTTTTTGTTTTCGCTGTTTCCCCACGCGGACGTGTTCCTGGACGGCCATCAATTGTAAATTGGGTAACTTCATTGAGAACAGCAGGAAATGTGTCATGTGTACGAAGGGGACCTGAGAGAAGGAGTACAACACCACAAAACATCGAGAGAGCTAGAGCAGCAGTACTGAAATCTCCGAAACGCTCTGCTCGAAAGCAATCACTTGCTCTTCGCATTTCCTTGATTTTTTCAGCCGGCTCTTGAGGCAATGCAATAAGAGGTTACATGGTTCCAACAGGATGGTGCTACTGCACACACAGCGAAGGTTACCATGAATTGTTTGAGGCAAATGTTTCCTGGACAGCTTATCTCTTTGAGGGGTGATGAGAAATGGCCGGCACGCTCACCAAACATAGCCTCATGCGATTTTTTCCTTTGGGGTTACCTGAAGCCAAAGGTGTATATTAACCGTTCCCACACCCTGGAAGACCTTATTAACAATATTGAGGCTGAAATTGGAAGAATGCTAGTCGACATGCTTGTTAGAATTCAACTTCAATACTTGTGGATAGCGTGTGGAAGGTCGACATTTCCCAGATACACTATTTAAAACCATGTATTTTAAAAATTCCTTTACTATTCAATATAATTAAACTATAAAATAAATTTTTCTAAGTGCATAATTTTTTTTTGTTCCCAAATAAGCAAATTACCGCGCTCCACCCTGTACCACAAAAAATAGTCCAGCGGTGCTAAATCGCAAGATCTTGGAGGCCACACCACAGGCCCACGGCGCAAGATAATGCGCTAACCAAAAGTTTTGCTCGATAAATTTGTTTCGTTGACTGTACCGCCGTCTTGTTGGAACCAAAGCTAGTCCATATCAACATCCTTCAATTCAGGCACGAAAAAGTCATTAATCATGGCTCTATAGCGTTCCCTATTGACTGTAACATTATGACCGGCTTCATTTTTGAAGAAATATGGACCAATGATTCCCTCAGCCCATAGAGCACACCAAACAGAGACTTTTTGAGGACGTAACGGAGTCTCAACAATGGCTTGTGGATTTTCATTACTCCAAATGCGACAATTTTGGTTATAAACGTACCCATTCAACCACACGTGAGCATCATCGCTGAACAAAATTTGTTTGTAAAAATCTGGATCGGTGGCCATCTCGTTTTGGGCCCATTCACCACGACTTGCAAACGTTGTTTCGAAATTGGTCTATTCATTATGAAATGGCAAACCAAACTGAGCATAAATTATGTGAGAGCTGTCAAAAAATCCAATTCCGAAAAAAGTGAGGCCATATTAAAATCCACACGTCTGAAAAAACACCCTGTAGATATATCTCTGCGCAACTTTCAACAATTTACTTTCAATATTGCGGATTTTAGCCTGCCTTCAAACTACAGAATCATCCGACAAACGGGTAAGTATTTTAAACCCGTTCAACCGATTTCGATTTTTGCCACTCTTTTGTTTGCACTAAAATCTATTGTTCTGCTTTCATGTTATTTACTGGTGGGGTAAGAAGAGCCTACAAGGCTAACATTTACTCTACTGATTTGTGTAAAATGCCAACATGACAGATATCTTCATTTTAAATACATCAGCAAGGCTTAGTAAACTAACTTCTTTGCGGCCGCCAGGCATGTTGCCGAGAGACAACTTATTTAGTTTACAGAAGCACTCCGATAAATCGGAGTGCTTCGAGGACTGACGTTTGGCTTGGCGATGGCAGCCAACTTTAAAAAACCGAAAATTTGTTCAGTTGCCATCAAATTGTGTAAAAGGCTAATCATTTATTCTTTGAAAGACTTATTATTTTATAAACTTATAGGCTGTTTCCACTACGGTCGCGTCCACGTCCGCATCCAAAAATCAATGAACGCGCGTTAAGGCCCATACAAAAAACATAGGCAGTTAGGTATGGGAAAAAGTCGCGTTCATATTGGACGCGTTTATCGATAAGTCGCGTTTACTATAAAATCGATTATTTTTGCAATCGAAACCAACCCATACCTATCGATGGCAAAATCGCAAATTGCACATCCCTATGAAAACAGCTGTCAATCAGTATAAATAAAAAAGATCCAAAATGCAAAAAAACAGGAGGTAAGTTAATATTTTTGCTTTTGTTTAAATAATATTAATTTTTCCAATTATTTTAGAATTTAAAATGACGGAATGGACAGCAGTAACAACACTACATCTGTTGGAACTCTGGGAGGAAAACATTGATGGCCTGAGGGGTGCTCGGAAAAACACCCACATACACAAAGAGATGGGCGAGAAGTTGGGAGGGACTGGCGCCGAAGTAAAAAATAAACTGGACAATTTAACGAAAAAATACAGGTAATTTTTTAAATATAAATAATATACCAATATTTTTTTGGAATTAAATCGATTGTGTTTATTGCAGAAAGGAGCAGGCGCTAGTTGGGCCACAAAAATATTAACATTTTTCGCACCCCTAAAAAAAACAAATAAACACAAACAGCTGTTTGAACGCAAACGTGGACGCAAAACACAATGGAAACACCATTACAAATTTATCGATAAATCATGGACGCGGACGTGGACGCGACCGTAGTGGAAACAGCCTATTAGATCATAATTGAATATGAACCACACCTACACGTCAAGTTTTTTTCTGCATTTCATTTGATATTCCTCAATTTCAGACTAACTCAATTTGAACCATGGAAAGATACACAAGCGAGCAACGCGTTAAAGCTATTCAGGCTTATTACGAGTATGAAAATAAAAATAAATTTTCGAAGAAAATCATTTTCAGTCATGAGGCACATTTTCACCTCAGTGGATTCGTCAATAAGCAGAATTGCCGCATTTGGGCGAATGATAATCCAAGAGTGTCGAAAAAACAATGCAACCACAATAAATGACTGTTTGGTGCAGTTTATAGGCTAGCGGCATCATCGGGCTGTATTATATCCAAAATGAGGCCGGTCAGGCAGTTACTGTGAATGGTGTTCCCTATCGTGAGATGATAACGAACTTTTTGTGGCCCGAATTAGAAGATATGGATGTGGACGATATGTGGTTTCAACAGGACTGTGCCACTTGCCACACAGCTAACGAAACAATGGCTCTTTTGCGCGGCAAATCAACATCGGCCCTTAAAATTTAACCACCCATTATAAAGAAATAAGAATAGTCAAACTTATAGTCCAACTGTTGCTTGTTTGGTCCAAAAACGACGATTTTTTGGGTCTTTATGTTCAATGAATACTAGTAACACTTTCTTAAAAAAAAATCATAGAATAGTTCAATACTAAGTCTGTCATCAATCTAAACCAAGTATTTTTTATAAATCCTTATGTTATTTGAAAAAGTACCCACGTTATTTACTGCGGGACCTTTTTTAGCAAATGGTCCGCTTTTTGCACCCATATGGCCCAAACAAAACTTGATTAAATTTGAATGACTAAATGCCCATGTTTTTTAGTAAACATTTCTCACGATCATATCTTATGGGCCACAACACCCTCTAGGTCAAGAAGGCCCTTCTAAGGTATTATGTTCGACTCCACCAACCGGCTTCAATTAAGTCATATTTCGTCCACAAACTATTATTGTACGTTGATTAAATACTTAAAAAAGTGCTTTAGTTAAACCCTTTAGTTTAGTGATATAGGTGAGTTTTACTTAGCCCTTAAGGTTTTTCCCCCATTGCGCAACATTTTAGTATTATATCCTAGATAATTTCACTACAAGTAGGCTTTTAACAGACACACGGGTAAGACAGATAATGCTTGAACGTCAAAGAGTTTATATCGCTGGCTAAAATGCCAAAAGGCGTAACTAACAAAAATATAATTTTACAGGAGAAGCAAAAAACGTTGAAAAATGAAAACTAGAGGTATTGTTTTAGACTCTAGAGGTATTGTTTCAGAACAAAAAAAATGTAAAATATCAAATCAAATGTGGAATCTTTATTGGTAATTTGAAAGGACATTTTATGGCATTTATTTTTTGAATACAATTTCCTTGAAATGTTGGCCGCAACTACGCCTCAGGGTTTTCATTCTGAGGGTCTAATTTTGGATGACTCGTTCGAGCATTTCGACTGGTATGGCTTTAATGACACGTGTAATGTTGGCTTCCAAAACATGAATCGTAGCTGGTTTCTCAGCATAGATTTTGGACTTTACGTAACCCTAAAGAAAAATGTCTAAAGGTGTGATATCACTCGATCTAGGCGGCCAACTCATCTGTCCTAAACGTGAAATTAGCTGCTTTTCGAAATGACCTCTTAATAGATCCATTGTTTGAGCAGCTGCTGTATGGCAAGTGGCACCGTCTTGTTGAAACCAAGTGTCGTCAAGATTACGAGCTTCAATTTCATGTAGCATAAAGATCAATATCATGGCGCGATAGCGAGCACCATTCACGGTGCACCAATGATTCCACCAGCTTATAAACCGCACCAAACCGTGGTTTTCTCTGGGTATAGTGGCACCTTTTGAACCTCTTCTTGTTGCTTTTCATCCCAAATGCGGCAATTTTGTTTATTGATTTTGCCCTTGAGCCAGAAATGGGCCTCATCACTGAATAAAATTTTGGTCGAAAACAGCGGATCTCGCCGTTTTTCGGCGAACGCTCATTTCCATAATACAGTTGCCAACATTTGAAGGTAATTATTTTGAAAAAATAAATGCCATAAATGTCCTTTCAAATTACCAATAAAGATTTCACACTTTATTTGAATTTTTGTATTTTTTTTGTTCTGAAAAAATACCTCTAGATGGATCACACCAACGAAGTATTTTTCAACTTTTTTTTGTTAATAAAAGCGTCACTTTTGATCGCAGAAGTGTTAAATTTTGTCAAGACATGTTGTTTAATGGCATTTATAATAATCATTAAAAAAGTAGATTTTGCATATTTTGTTAGTTACGCCTTTTTGCATTTTAGCTTACGACATACTTTATAGGGACTCCGATAAATATTTCATGGTGTGTCAAACTGAATGATAATTTTAGTCCCTTAATGGAGGGTATATAACCCATGGTTCAGTTCGGTAATCTTACCGTCCGCTACGACTGTTTTATAGTAAACGCGATTATCTAATCTAGCGACACACCCTGAATCTCGCTATGTTAAAGCAATTGGATTTATCGGAAGTTAAAAGTTAACAATTTGTGTTAAAGGCGGACTTAACCAAACTAAGCATCGAATGAGACCGATCTCATGCCCCAAAAGTGTTCCCTTCCAGAGATATGCGCGTTTTATGAAAGTGAAGTCGACGATTCTAAGCGCAAATAAAAAGAAAATAAAAAGAAATAGAAAGGGCTCTAAGGTTAAAAACCAGTTTTGTTCAGGAGAGCCATTTTAAAGATTTAAATACGTGTATCTTTGGTGTACCATCACTTTCATAAAACGCGCATATCTCTGGGAGGGAACACTTTTGTGGCATGGGATCGGTCTTATTCGATGCTCAGATGTTGTCCACATCAAAAAAGGGAAAATTGATTTTTTTTACCCTTAGGTCCCTTTCTCTATGCGCTGTCACATATATGTGTGGGCGTCAGTTATTTGTAGAATTCAGGAATAAGAAATCAAAGGCCCGTATAGTTGGGCAGGGGGTTCAACAGGCTGGGGAGTACTATCTGTCACAGTTCAGTTGCTACTTTTTTGTAGTTTAAAGCCACCTGACGTCGTTCACGATGACGTGTCGATGACGTGGACACGATGACGTGGACACGATTTTCGTGTCGGGCCCCAAAATCGATGACATTTGCCATAGACTGAACTTAGCAGTTCCTTCACTGCTAGAAATAGAAATGAGCCACCAATTACTCGAAATGAGTTTAGAGTGAATGCCTAATAGAACATCCTCCAGAGGTTGCCAGGGTAAAGGACAGGCTACCTCGACAAGCGAGATTTTTTTTATCTCAGTTAAGATCTCTCCTCAATTTGTACTGTACCCGAATTTACCTTTTCGAGTGCTCGAGAACCTTCCTCATAAAAAACCCATAACGTAATTTCAAAAAATCGATACGCTTCGGGCAATAGAGCGCGAAACGGCGGAGAATTTAAAATCCACACATGGTTGAGGATATTTGTAAGCCGGACTAACCGACTGAAACTTTTTTTAATGGTTTTCTATGGCTGTTACATCGCAGCCATTTTGAAGTTAAGTCTCTGCTGTTGCTTAGGGATCTTAAAGATCCTACAATATTTAGTCGAAATGATAACAATTTATTGTCAAACGCTTCAAAACAGAATTAACTCTCGTATTTTTAAAGAAGACAGCGGTATTGGCGAATTTGAGGAATTTGATGATATTTCTTTAAGAGGTATTACTACAGAAAGATCATTTAAGGATATTTAAAGTGAATAAGTGAATGAAGTAAGTGGAAAAACGATGAAAAACGTCATCAATTCATGTAATGCTTTTCTGACAACAAAGACAACATCAGTGGAAAGCGAACGAATATTTTCTACAACTGGGTTTAAAGTTTGTAAATTAAATTAGAAACAGACTGTCTGATGATTCCATCAGTGCACTTTTTTGTCTAAAAATTTTTGAGGGAGTACCGGGTAATGACAACATTTTTCCGGTTTCCGGGAAAAATATTTTTTTTTGGCTACCAGCTTTGTCCTTTAAGCCACTAATAAGTTAAGAAAAGCTTAAAAAGTTTTCAACAAACTGTTCAAACAAAAACACGTTGCTCATGTGCTGTCATAAACTTACAAACAATTTGTTGTCGATTTAATCAAAAACAGTTATTGTTAACAAATCGTTAGAACGTTATAACATCAACAACAATATTTTTTCAATGTTTCCATAAAAATGTTAAAAAAGAGACGATATGTTGCCAATATCAAAACATTGTTAGTTCAACCACTATCACTAGGTGTTCAAAGAGACAACATGACATGTTGTCATTTATACCTTTAGGCCATGATGAATTCCATCACTTTGTTTTTAATATGACGTTACTTTCATAAAACCGAGAGCAGCTGATATAAATAAGTCATATTGATTTATCTAAAGTTGAACAAGTAGAGATGCTTATACGAGTAGAAATACTATTGAATTCCGAATTTTTTTGTGTTTGCCTATTTAAATTTGAAAAATGAGACAAAGTCTTAAAAATTTTTAATTATGACAACCTTTTCCATCTTATACATTTGTGTTGTTCAATCCAATTATCGAATCTCAAAATAAGATATTGACCCTAGAACACGGACAACTCGCTGGGAAGGTCGCTAACCCGATAGCTTTACACCATTGTAAAAGAATATCGAAATGATTTTGTTTACTAATGTACAACGCATGTATAAATAAATGTTTGTGGTTTTCAACGTAAATCTATGCGAAACGGAATTGGTGGAAATGATATTGGCGCTTTGAAGATTGCTGTACGCACAGTTCAAAGACTATACGCAAAAGTTGATTCTCATTAATTCAAATGAGTCTCCCGTATTTGATTTTAGGGACATAAGCGACGCATCCTGGCTTCCTGTCTGGGACTGCGGGCAACTGTAGCTGGAGACGGCACTATAAGAAGACCATCTTGTAGGACCATATATGACTCCGCGGAGTTTGATCGGATTGACGTATTCCTCATAGAGGGTACATTAAAGTTTCTTGAGAGGGCAGCCTCTCTGGATAACGGACTAGTTAGGAGAGCTTCAAGGCTGGATTTCAGCCTAAGGAAGATACTTGAGGATGACTGGTTGCCCCCAGCCGTTCTTCCTACTTTAGAAAGAGAGGCCCTCCTCTACAGGGAGGATAAACTTTTATTTTATCATATGAGATATGGTACATATGATTTCGGCAATTTAGTCTACATCACAGACCAATAACAGTGACTGGAACGGGTCTTGTAAATATTAAGTCTAAGTGTTATTGTTAAGTAGTGTTCTAAGTGTTAATTTTAATAATGTTTGAACAATCCCCTTTTATATACTTTTTGGGGAATTCCCAGTTAATTAAAGTTATTGTAAGAGTGACATGTATGTACATATACGTACAACATTTTTGAATCGATGTATATGTAGTTCTAGAAAAATACTTAATGTATGCCTGATATAAGATAGTATTACTGATAATTTGTTAGCTATAAGCTTATTTTATTTTGTATTAAGGATAGTAAAATTCAATAAAGGAACGATTTTAGGGACATAAATACTGTTGTTGCTGTAGTAATCGATGCCAAAGACTGCTGAAGAAAAACTTTGGCGGGTTTAGAAACAGCTGTACAGTCTGCCTGGCAACCATAGCCAATATATTGGGTGATCCATCTAGAGGTATTTTTTCAAAAAAAAAAAAATATAAAAATTCAAGTGTGGAATATTTATTGGTAATTTGAAAGGACATTTTATGGCTTTTATTTTTTGAAAATAATAACCTTTAAATGTTGGCAACTGTATAATGGAAATGAGCGGTCGGTGAGAAACAAGAAGATCCGCTGTTTTCGACTAAAATTTTATAGTGATAAGGCCCATTACTGGCTCAACGGCAAAGTCAATTAACAAAATTGCCGCATTCGGTCTGAAGAGCAACAAGAAGAGGTTCAAGAGGTGCCATTATACCCAGAGAAAACCACGGTTTGGTGCGATTTATGGGTTGGTGAAATCATCGGTTCATATTTTTTCATAAATGATGAAGGCCGGCACGTAACCGTGAATGGTGCTCGCTATCGCGCCATGATATCGGACTTTTTGCTAGAAGTATTTTTTTCAAAATAAAATAGAAAAATTCGAATCAAGTGTGGAATCTTTATTGTTCAGTCGAAAGGATAATTTATTCCATTTATTTTTTGAATATAATTTCCTTTAAATGTTGGCCGCAACTACGCCTCAGGGCGTCCCTTCTAAGGTTCTAACTTTGGATGACTCGTTCGAGCATTTCGACCGGAACGGAGTTACTGGCACGCGAAATGTTGGCTTCCAAACCTTAAGCATAGCTGGTTTGTCGGCATAGACTTTGGACTTAACTTAGCCCCAAAGATATAATTCTAAAGGTGTGATATAATACGATCTATGCGGCAAACTCAACGACTCAAAACGTGAATTTAGCTGCTCTTCGAAATGACTTCACAATAGATCCATTGTTTTCGCAGCCGTATGGCAAGTGGCACTGTCCTGTTGAAACTAAATGTCGTCGAGATGACGGGCTCAATTTCAGGTAGTCGTTCATTGTTACGTTCAGGCCTGCATCATTTTTGAAAAAATATGGAGCAATGATTTCACCAACCCATGAACCGCACGAAATCGTGATTTTTTGTGGGCATAATGGCACAACTTGAACCTCTTCTGGTTGCTCTGCATCCCAAATCCGGCAATATTGTTTATTGACCTTGCTGTTGAGCCAGAAATGGGCCACACCATAATCCGGCAATTTTGTTTATTTACCTTGTCGTTGATCCAGAAATGGGCCTCACCATAATCCGGCAATTTTGTTTATTGACCTTGCCGTTGAGCCAGAAATGGGCCTCACCATAAAAAGGTCTAAGCGCACCCTAAACGAGTCTCACCGAACGCTTATTCCCATAATACAGTTGCACAATTTGAAGACGATGTTGAGGGGTAAGTCTTTCCATGGTGAAATGGCAATCAATATTGAATAGAAAAAAATAAAGCTTTACAGAAATCACACGTAATCTGCCTAAAAACTCCAATTGAAAAAATACCTCTATATTAACACCCTATATATGTGACAGCGCATAGAGAAAGGGACCTAAGGGTAAAAAAAAAATCAATTTTTACTTTTTTTTAAAGTGGGCAACATCCAAGCATCGAATGAGACCGATCCCATGCCCCAAAAGTGTTCCCTTCCAGAGATATGCGCGTTTTATGAAAGTGATGGTACACCAAAGATACACGTATTTAAATCTTTAAAAAGGCTCTCCTGAACAAAACTGGTTTTTACCCTTAGGTCCCTTTCTATTTTGCGCGTCACATATAAGTTTAGTACTCCAACCAGCTTATACATTCCCTAAAATCACCCTCCTTTATTTATGGGGATATGGGTACTAAAAACAAATCCGAAAATAACATTAATCCCACCACTTGTCTATTTTGACAGTCAAAGATGGCCTGACTGAAATCCTTGCGAATATTGACTTTTGGTTACTAAGAAATTTCTTAATTATCTCAATTTGCTTTAACTTTTAAATTATGTCTAAATTTGAGGCCCGAATCTACGGGTCACTTTCCCCCTACAGCAATGGACAAAACAATGAAATTTATAAATGTAAATATTACAACGAATCATAGGGCCACAAAAAGCTAGTGGACCCACAACTGTCAACCACACGCAGAGAAAAAACATGGTTACTATATGGTCACGGCAATAACAATATGTTCTCGGCAATAAAAGTATGTTCGTCGCAACCATAGCATTGTTAACTCAATTCAGTTTTGACAATAGTATAATTGCTGCAATATTAATATTGTTGAAATGTAACAATAGTATTATTGCCCAATTTAAAAATGAAAGTATGGTTATAACAACAATATAAATATTGTTGGTGCGACAAAAGTATTGTGTTTTGCGTTTTATGTTAACAATAATATAATTACGGTAATCATACTGTATGATTGTAATTTTTCTTCATTTAAATATGCTTTCGAGAACAAATGTTATTGGTACCGATTTAATGCAATAATAGTACTTTTTTATCGAAATTAAAATTTTTTAAACAAGCTGCTTTGGCTTTGTTTAACTGAAGTATTTTTAATAAAAACGCTTATGTTTATTTAAACTTATTTTTCCTACTGTAAAATAAATCACTCCTATTATTTTGAATTTAATGTATTTTTTAATAATTTTCATAATTCAAATCTATTGTCGACAACTTAAACAAATTCTAATAAATTATATTGGAGCAATATCTTTAATTCTGATCCAATTTTCTTCAACTTCAATAGCTTCCGTCCTTAGTCCGATGTGAGGTGTAACCAATCTAATAGCGGCACAGGATAAATATTGCTGAATTAATACGAGGTCGGTCCAAATCTTGGTATGACCATTTTGCAAACGCACCTCCATTTCTAACCGACCTTAAAGCGGCAATTTTCACCAGATTGTAATGTAATTTGTTTCACAGAGAGAAAACGCGACCCATATTTCCTGAGTTACGGGTCCCCAAAGCTTGACAACGAATATTGTTATACTTTTTTCCACTATTAACAGATTGGGACAATATGGTTATCATTGTTAAGCCAACAACTATCTAAATCAATATTTGTTTAACTGATGTAAAAAGTTTTCTTCACGCCTTTTTTGAAAATAGTCCACTGTATATTCCCCCGATATAGTGGAATATATTTCTTATCTTAAAGAAAGTATTTGATGTCTTTTGTGTTACACTAACTCTTAATTATCCGAACATATTGAGGTTTAAAGTTCTAACTTTGGTTTGTATTTTATTGACATATCCACATCAGCTTTCTCTTTAAATTGCTTTTGATACTCTGAATCCAAAATTTAATTTCATGATCCACTATGACATATTGATAAACAAAATCATTCCACTTGTACATAACGGGTGATCAATCTAGAGGTATTTTTTTCCATAGAGTTCTTTCAAAAACTACGCGTGAGTTGTGTTTAACTTTATTTTTTTTTCTTTCATTATTGTTTGCCATTTCATCATGGAAAGACTTATACAACTTCCTGCGCGTCGCCGTTTCAGTGTTGGGGGTGTTTAAAATTTTGATGACGACCAGCTGTTTTCGACCAAAATTTGGTTGAGTGATGAGGTCCATTTCTGGCTCAACGGCGACATCAATAATCAGATTGCCCCATTTAGGCAACCAGGAGAGTTTCAAGAGGTGCCATTATACCCAGAGAAACCACGGTTTGGTGCAGGTTATGAGCTGGAGGAATTATCGGTCCATATTTTTTTTTTCAAAAATGATGGTCGGAACGAAACCGTGAATCGCTCGCTCGCTATCGCGCCATGATATCGGACTTTTTGCTACCTGAAATTGAAGCCCGTTAACTTAAAGGCATTTGGTTTTAACAGGACGGTGCCACTTGCCATACAGCTGACAATGGATATATTGGGAAGTAATTTGAAAGAGCAGCTAAGTTCACGTTTTGGACCGGTGATTTGGCAGTCTAGATCGTGAGGTATCACACCTTTAGACTTTGTTCTTTAAGCTACGTAAGTCCAAAGCAGCCGCTGACAAACCAGCTACGATTCTGGTTTAGTAATCCAACATTACGTGTGTCATTATTGCCATACCGGTCGAAATTCTCGAACGAGTCATCTAATATTTGACCTTCAGAATGAACGTAGGCGTAGTTGCGGCCATTATATAAAAGGATTTAATATACTAACAACAAATGACATTTAATGTCGATTCAAATGTACAATAAGGATTTCACACTTGATTTGAATTTTTGTATTTCTTATTTTGAAAAAAATACCTCTAGATTGATCACCCATTACAAACTTAATTAGATTCGAAAGAAAAAACAAGTTTTCAAAACAACTGCTCCTAATTTCAACTTCAAAATCAATATTTTAAATTATTTAAATGTAAAAATTAAATAAAGAACGTTTTTTTTACTTCGGTCAAATAACTGAAGACATAAAATTTACACATCAGTTGGTCCAGTTAACAATTGTTAGTGCTTATGACAACCGAACTCTCAGAGACTCAACCAACAATCTATTACCGAAATCAATACATGAAAAATTCAGTTGCAATCGTCATCTTAATTAGTAATTGATACCGATACTTGTCTCATCAACCGATATTGCAACCCACTGAGTGATAGAATACATGGATAGTACGTACAACCTCCAACATTTGGTTGGCAAAAAATTCAGTTGTAGCGACAAATATGTTATCTGTGTGTTTGTACTGATGCGATTTTGACTGATGCTATAAAACCATGATTGGAAAAAGGAAACTCGAAACAGTCGTATTAACTCAAAAGTAAAAATAACCAATCATCGTTCGGAAATCACCTGAAATCGAACTTTCCTCCTCCCAGTCTTTTGAGTGTATCCAGCCACTCAAAAGACTGTTGTGTGATATTGAAGTAGACCTGAAAATACCTATTCTCGAATATCATTTTTAATTTTGTTAATTTGGTTTGTTAAATAATTTTCGTTTATTAAAAAATATTTTTTTTTTCCAAACTCAATACAGTCTGATTCACGCACATATACGAGTACCAACCAACCGATGTACGCATAAAGTGAAACTTTGTAATTTCAATTAAAAGTTTGCCATCATAGTCCGCCTGTTTGGCCGGATGTCAACGCCATAAAAATTGGCTTTTTGCCGTAACAAACATCTGAGAAGTCCTTTTATGACACTCACTTTCCTCCCCACTGCCGTGATCGTCATGTCAAGGAAACACAACTTATAAATACACGCCGGCCAACATACAAATGTGTGCCAGTGTAACTTGTGTTATTTGTGGAAAGTTTTATAATTGGCCATCTTTACATAGATTGGACAGAGGCAAAGACTTCCAGCTAGTGCAAGTCATTTATGAAAATTTGATTCAAAGTTTTGTCTGAATGTTAGAAAGTGTTAAATTTGTTTTTGACAATTCCTATTTCATGTTATACAAACAATTTTCGTTAAAGCAACCCGGAATGTAGAGCTCATGGATGTTGAGTTGAATGGAGTGAGTACACCTTTATTACAGCTTTATAGAGCGGGAACATATAGGGTCATCAATCTAGAGGTATTTTTTTTAAAATAAGAAAAAATTAAAAATTTCATATCAAGTGTGGATTCTTAATTGTTCCTTCGAAAGGAAGTCGTAACCATAGTATTGTTTTTTTAATTTTATTTTGACAACAGTATGATTGCGGCAGTATAAATATTTAAACATGGTTGGTGCAACAAAAGTATTGTTTAAAATTTACATTAACAATAATATGATTACGGCAATCACACCGTATGGTTGCGAATATGAACATAACAAAAAAGGTTTTATAGAGCATACATGTACTATGAAAAAAAAAACACATGCACAAGATAAAGTGCATGATTGTTGTCCATTATAAAAAACAACAACAATCGGAAGGTAGTTCGAGGGATTTTTATTGTGTTTATTTTGTTCGAATAAATTCTCTACTACCGACTGGTTCTCGTTTATTTAAATTCTGCCTGCACTTAAGTACGAGTATTTAGCCATTGATCATGGTTTAATCACATTCGTTACTTGGGGTCTACGGATAGTGAATAAGCATTCACCCCTGCTGGCAACTAAAAGTATTTTCGACTGCCGTTGAAATATATATTTTTGTTTTTTGATTGAAATGTTCAATATAAACATGGCCTCAAATCAGGCTATGAACTTACTCGTATAGTAATGCAGTTTAAAACAATTTACTTGATAAAAGTCTGTATTTTTGAATAACAACATTACCCAATCCGAACAAATAATTTTGGGGATCATAGTATGGTTGAGTGTAAATCATGTTATGGTTGTTGGGATCATAGTGTGGTTACGTGTGAATTATAATATTGTTGTGAGGATCATAGTATGGTTGTGGAGATCATAGTAAATAACCTTATATAAGTTAAGTTAAACTTATATAAGGTTATTTTTTTTCTTAGTGTACGTATGGTACTGAGTCATGTACGATATATTGAAATGATAGGGTTTTCGCTCACGATTCCAAATATTTATTTTACATTGCAGAGTATGGTTATGTGTGAATCATACTATTGTTGGAAGGATCATAATATTTTTGTGCCACAACCATGTACCCAACAATAGTATGATCCTCTTCGAATATTGTCAAACTAACCATACTTTTTTTCTGCGTGAAAACAGTGACTTTTTGAGTATGTAACGGCGGCTCAACAATAGCTTGTGGATTTTCATTACTCCAAATGCGACAATTTTGGATATTAAGGTATCCATTCCAGCAAAAGTGAGCTTCATCGCTAAACAAAATTTTCTTGTTAAAATTAGGATCGGTGCCCATCACGTTTTGGACCCATTCATCTGAATTTGCAAACGCTGTTTCGGAGTAAGTCTATTCAAAATAAAATTTAGAACTAAACTGAGCATAAATCAAGTGTCAAAAAGACCAACAACCAACGAAAACCACAAGTCTAAAACAACACCCTTTATTTAAATATTGATACAAGAGGTCTTGAGACGGGTTATCATTCTGCAATGTGTAAAAGCAAAAGGCCGAAATACTCGTAAAACAAACGAGCTTAACAATCTTTTTGATTTTATTTTCAAAGTTTTTGATTTCTCTCTATGTAGTAAATCCTGCTTCTTATTCTTCTACATTGAGCCGAAAATATGATTTTTTTAACCATGTGTCTAGTTACATATTTCATGGTAAATGTTTGATAACGACGACAAAATATTGTAAAAAAAGGTCAAATGTTCATACAAAATAGTTTTATACTCGTAAGGTTGGTTTTGTTCAAGAGAAAGGCAGAAAATTGTGCGAAATTAACAAAAATTTAAAGGTTATTCGGCTCTGTTGTATCGAAGTTTTTGATTTGCTTTGTGTTATAAGAAGTTTAGAATTTAGCTACACGAAGTAACAACGATTGCGACTGTCTAATCACCGCCCTCGTTTTTCTTTTTTCCTCTGCTCTGAACGTTTTTAATTGTGAGAAAGATCATAAGACAATTTATCTCGCTCTTTTAAATAACCACCACCAACTGCAAATTCTAGCTGCACAATCTTGCGCTATGAAGATTGCTTTTCGCACAGTTCGAAGACTACTTATATACGCAAAGGGTAATTCTCATTAATCATAATGGGACTCCCGTATAAATCATTTGATTTATAGAAGTAATCGTTGCCAATGACTGCTGAAGAAAACCCTAGGCGGATTTACCGTAGCCAATAAATTAAATATGAAAATTTGTAACAATAACTTTATTTTTGAATAAAAGAGGTAACCAATAATTAGTTAACTTAACAATAACAATGATTTCTATAACAATCTTCATAGTTAATAATATTAACAATTTCATTGTTAAATTAAACATGTATTGTTTCAATAAATTAACTATTAAAGTTTTATATTAACAATTTTCAAGCTTAAAAACAATGCATTGTTAAAACAACAATAATTATTTTAATTATGACAATTTGAATGTTTATAAAAATCAACAATGCACTGTTAAAACAACAAGATTTATTTTAAATTAACAATTTTCATGGCTAAAAAATTCAACCATAGAATAGTTGAATTAACTATTATAGTTGTTAAATACCAGTCAACAACAAAATGTTCAAATTAACCTTATATAACGTAGACTCCAAACCATGTTTACTTATGGTTAAGTTAAACTTTTTTTTCTTAGTGTACGTATGGTACTGAGTTAAATACGATATATTGAAATAATAGGTTTTTCGGTCACGATTTCAAATATATATTTTACATTGCAGAGTTTCAGGTGTATATTTGTAGAGTTTAGATGTATTCAACTCTTGGTAGATATCCGTTTTGAAAAGTATAAGCAAATGAGCACAAAAGGTATACTTTAAGCTTGAAAAAAATAGTTTCTGACGACACCTTAAAAAGCTTATCTTTTGTGGTGAATAATGATCCAAATGATATCTGAAATAAAGAACTATATCAGTATACCCGAGCTAGCTAAATATAGTAGACCAGTTTATAGCAAGTGTATTCCCGCACAATTAGCTCGATTTTGAATTTTATACTTCAGCAGAAAACGTATTTAAATTGTTATAAATAAATAGAAATTACCAAATCGTACTAAAAATAGCCACTCAATCACAACAACAGGCAAAAATAGTTCAATACTAATGAACAAAGAAATATTGCTTCTTTAATTTTCGACGACATCTAATCTAATCTCATTCACGAATTTAAAAAACAATAGTCTTGTTATTTGCAGTTATTACTGGAACACATACTCCGGAGAGGTTACTTAAATAAATATGACGTGATGGTTAATCGGGTTAACCATATTCATATTACCGATATGCTCAAATTAATAAAATTTGATAGTCATTAAGTGTTTCGATCGACTAAGAACACAAGCTAATTATTTTTAACGAGTCTGTCAATTCGTCCGTCAGCTGTCCATTTAAAGGTTTTAATCAAACTACAGTTCGCAATTTTGAGTGTGAATAACTCATTTGAAAACTATACGCAAAGGGTAATTCTCAGTTATTCAAAAGAGACTGCCGTAAAAGTCATTTGAATTGTAGCCGAGGTAATCGTTGCCAACGACTGCTGAAGAAAAACCTTGGCGGGCTTAGAAACACCTGTACAGTCTGCCTGTCAATCGTAGCCAATACATTGCACCAATTTTTTAGCAGATTCTGAAAAAGAAACAACAAAAAGGTCTCGAACCAGAATAAAAACTGCTCAAGTCATAATAATAATAAAAGACCGATTAAATGTAAACAAAACAAAAACATATACTTAGTAGTGACAGCTGTAAAATAAAAAGTACTGAATGTTTATGGACCAATTATTTTTTAATATATTAATTGATGTATATTATATCCAAAAGTAATCTTTTTATTCGAAATGTCCGCCTTTTGCCTTTACACACGCCTTAAGTCGCACTGGCCAATCGTCATTAGCTGCACGAACATCGTCCATTGGAAAATTGGCTACATCTCGAACCAAATTTGTTTAAGAGATCCAATGTTGGGGTATCTTTCGTGAAAAACCTTGTCCTCTAAAACCGTCCACAATTTGTAATCCAATGGGCAATGGACTTTTCAGCAGGATGCTGAGCCGGCCCATAAGGCTGAAACGTCCCAGGTCTGTCTTCGTTTGCCAGCGTTCATTTCCTCTGAAGGCATGGCCCTCCAATCTGGACTGCCTGAGGGTCATTCTTCATAGGAAATGAACGCTGGCAAATTGTTTCGAAGCCAGGCCTGGGACGTTTTAGCCAAATGGGTCGGCTCAGAAATCTGCTGAAAAGTCCATGGCTGGTTTTGGAACAGGGAATTGTTAAAAGGCTTCACAACAGCTTTCAAAGCGGTTTCTTGGTAAACTTTGGCCGATGTTTTGACTCCTTGTTCGCAGAAATGCAGATCAGTGACCCCATCGTAAGAGACACCCCACCAAACCATGACTGAAGCTAGGTGATGACCCCCTTCCACCCTTAGGCTTAGTTCAGATGCTTCCTTAGATGACCGCGCATACACTCTATCATTTTGCTTGTTAAATTTTTCCTGAACGGTAAAATTTTTTTTCATCGGTGAACAAAATTGTTTGTGCAAGTTATCAGCGTACTTCACCATAAGACGTTTGCATTTCTTAATCCTATTTTTTTTTTAAAGCTGCAGTCAATAACTGTCCGGTACGTCGTTTGAAAGCCCCAAGTCCCAAGTCTTTTTTTATGATTCGACTAATGGACTTTTGCGTGATATTTATCTCACGGGCCAAGATTTTCCTTTTCGGGTCGGATTTCTGTGAATTCTTGATTTAACGACTTTGATGTCATGCGGTGTTCGAATAGAACGTGGCGGTCTTTTACATCTCCAGTCTCCTCAAACAGTTTTATGCATCGGTAGACGAACATGCGGCTAATCCCTAGTGGCCGGAGCGTTTTGAAAATATCGTTTTTTTTCATTTCACACTTGAAAAGCGCTATTACACTTGAAAAGCGCTATTACAGCGATACGGTTCTCATTATCTGACCACTCCATGATGAAAGTTAAGCAATTTTATAATCCCGTTACAGACTAACTCTATTGAGGTTAGCTTTCAAAATCCATATGACATTAACGGGGTATGTTCAGTTCTACTATGGAAATGGATGTGTTCAATGTTGCAACAGTATTTATGTCCCTACTAAGTATGTTCAAAAATGTTTGTATGAAAACATATTTTGCCGGAAACATATATATGTTTGGGTCACAGCTAACATTAATATGTTTGTAGCAATGCTCCTAAACATTCATATGCCTCTATGCAAACATAATTTGTTTTCAGCCTAACATCATTTGCGGAATGGAAACGAGTAGTCTTTTCTGTGAAAAAAAATCAATGTGGATAGGCCTAATGGATATAACTACTATTTCCACGGAATGAAAGAACGGCATTTAGCTCGCCATCACAGTTGTGAAGGTTGTGCGATGGTCTGAGGAGCAATTCTAAAATCCAGATTGAACGCGAATAGCTATAAAGGAGTTATTGAAAAAGACTTTTTCGTACTTCTCTAACATCTTCGGACCAATAACGTGGACTTATCTGCTTGATAATAATCCAATTCACACTGCGCTGATATAGAACATTGCGAAGGAAGCCAAAACGTTCCTTTATTGGATTGGTCGCCATAATCTTCGGATCTGAATACTATTGAAAACGTGTGGTGACTTCTGTTGGGAAAAGTTTACAACTCAAGTAGACAAGTTGAGGACAACCAACCGATAACTCATGCTACTAAAGAAGCTTGGGCAGATATTTCCCTTCAACTGTAAAATGAAACAAAGTGTTTTTTACATAAATGTTCTATTGAGTAGATTTATTCTGACTCAAGTTTTGGAGAAGAGTTGTAATTTCTTCTCCTGGTGAGTAATGATTTTACACTTAAGATTAAAGAAGATTTGTAAGGTCTTCTTCGGTCTAGTAATGGTCTCATACTAATTTGAAATTGTTCGCTTAGGACTATATATACCAAAATTCTTATCAGGCGAACCACGTTGGGCTTACATTTTCTAAGGCAGAAATCAATGCACGCATCGCAGGCCGTTATCGCCCTGTGCGTGCATTTCATCGATCGTTCGTTGCATTGTAAGTTTTATTACATAGTGCGACCATAAATAGATTTTTATTGCCGGCGGTCAACAAATTCAAGTCTTCCCGCTGCACTTGAAAATGCATTAGGACCCCAACATACCCAACACACAATCTAAAACGTGTTCACTTTGAACATCAACTAATGGAAAAATTTTATAATTGCATATAAGGGAGATTGTACACATTATAAATTATGTTAACAATTTTGCATTTATAGTTTTCAAACATGTAAAGTTGCGTATAAATGGTTTTTTATGTTTAAAACTGGTATACTCGTATGTGCTTGATGAGCCAACACTAATAAAAATTTTATTGATTTATCTTGAATTCTTTTTAGTGTAAAATAAATAATCTTGATTTTTAAATTTACGCTCCATCAGTTGTTTATACGTAACATAATTTTTAAAAGCTTGCATTTTATTATTTTCTAAAATAACCTACGCTTAGGGAAATTACTGAACCTATTCAGATGAGCGGTAGTGTATGTCGACATTTACAACTGGTTGCTATTTTTGACTATTACGGCCGTTCTTCTGGGTCCCTAAAGTCCGTAAGTTTGAGCCCAAAACTAAGCTTAAACAAAAAAATAAAGCGATCTGTAGATTTGTAGTAAAATTTATTTTAAATTTCGTACCTATTTGTCTATACTTACGATTGGTCGCTTATTTTAACTATAGCAGACATTTTTGGCCCCTAAGATCCCTACGTCCGATCCCAAATTTAAAGCAGATTTTGACAATACATATATACGAGAGCGGTTCGGAAAGTTCTTAGCCTATCAATGAAAGAGAATAGTTAGTTTTTCAAAAATATTTTTATTTTTCAATATAATCTCCTGAAACTTCAATACACTCAGTCCAACGCTTATCTAGCAATGTTATCCCTTGATTAAAATAGTTTTCCTCAAGGTCTTCAAAATAGTGGTTTACAACTGTAATTGCATCTTCATTTGAGGTAAAACGCTTGCCAGCAAGGAATTTGTTTAGATTTGGGAACAGGTAAAGTCACTGGGAGCTACATCAGGAGAATAAGGTGGGTGGTCAAGCAACTCGTACTTTAATTCGTTGATTTTAGCCATTGTTAAAACACTCTTGTGCGCTGGTGCGTTGTCTTGATGAAAAATTATTTTTTTGTGTTGTAAGCCAGGACGTTTTTCTCGAATTTGTACATTTAATTGATCTAAGAGGTTGCAATAGTACTCTGAATTTATTGTTTTACCCTTTTGCAGATAGTCAATCAATAAAATACCTTTGAAGTCCCAAAAAACTGTTGTCATAACCTTACCAGCCGATTGAATTGTTTTTGCCTTCTTTGGGGCACTTCCTCCAGCTTCAGTGCATTGTTTGGATTGTTCTTTTGTCTCTGGAATATAGTGGTGGATGCATGTCTCACCAACAGTTATGAAACGACGCTTACAATCCATATTATTTCGCTGAAAACGATCCAAACAAGCTTGAGAAATGTTCATTTTTATGCGTTTTTGGTCGACTGTTAACAAGTCCGGCACCCATCATGCAGAAAGCTTTTTCATCTGTAGTTCTTCATGCAAAATTAAATGGACTCGATCATTTGAGATGCCCATGATATTAGCTATTTCACGCACTTATATTCGTCGATCATTTAATTCCATATCATGCACTTTGGCTACAATTTAGGTTGTTGTTGCTGTTTTTGGACGTCCACTACGTGGTTCATCTTCAATGCTTGTACGACCACGTTTAAATTCAGCAACCTAACACATTCACCATATCATTATAAATTTCTTGTCCCGATAAACCTTTTTTATCTAAATATTTAATGACACCACGCATTTCTAATTTTTCCATTGTAAAAAAATCGCGGATGCGTCTTTTGTGAACATCTGTTTCTATACGAAGGAGTTGCCAGATCGAAACAAAATTTAACATGTGTTCATAGCAGAGATGGAAGTTTCCAAAACTTAACTTTTTTCTGTTTATACCGCGCTTTTTGTGCTAGGCTAGGAAGTTTCCGAACCGCCCTCGTATTTCGTAAAATAACATAATTTCAGTATATTTAAGTCATCATAGGCCCATATTCATCGGGACTGTTTATTTGGATCGTTTTTTTAGGCCAATAGGCCCACAACCATCTTTTAAGTTAGTTACGTTCTTTTTCACTCCAAAAATAATTAAGAAATGTTGAACAAATACTAAAAGATAGTACTTTTTCGAAGGTGCTTTTAGTCCCTTTGCGAAATTTTTTTCCCTCTGGGCCGATTTCAAAATTCACACAGTTTAAAAAAGGGTCCTAGCTTATTTCATTTGACAGCTATGGTGCTTTTAACAGACACATAGATAGACGGAAGGACATGGCAAAATGTTCCTAGAATTTTGCAACCATCAAATAATTTTTGGGGTGTTGGACTAGTATTTCGAAGTGCTGCAACCATAATGACAAATTAAGTAAGCATTGGGGAGGCTTTAAAAAACAAGAAGAACCAATTTTATAAACAGGTTCTACTTCTATTTCTCTATTTAAATGAGTATTTTACAGACTTGAAAGTATGGTTTCAAGACTTTTTACACATATGTAAATACTCGTACAAACATATGTGACCTTCTCCGAGAAAAGGGACCTAGTGTGTGAAAAAACGGGTTTGGACTTAAGAGTGGATTCTGGTACCTAAAAAGGACTTAAGAGAATAAGATGAAATGAGTTTGATTTCTGATAAAAATTTATTTACCCCATAAAAACCTACAAAACGAACTTGGGAAATCGATAAACATGAGAAAAACAATAAAATTTTTCTCTTTCGATTTTTTTTTCGTTAGTCTTCGAATTTTTTTTGGAGTTTGGACTTTATTTTCGGTGTTTCGTGATCTGGTACTTTGATTTTCTTCCGTTTGACAAGTTCAGTTTTTTTTTTCTTTTTTTTGGCGCTTTGACTTCAGCTTTCATTTTCTCGTGATCCGGTGCTTCGATTTTTTTTTTTTGCTGGCAGATTCGGAATTATTTCTCGATTTTTTTTTCGCTTTGGATTCACTCGGTTTAGAAGCTACAAAATCCCGTTTCTGTGAATCAGTACATAAGACCCTGACATTCTTATACAATACAATACGATACTTAAGAATCAAGTATCGAGATCATAACAAACAGAGCAGCAACAATAACAAAGGTGTTGTCACACTAAAAGCGAAAAAAAATACGTCACCACATAGGTATGACGTCACCAAAGACGGCACCCAATCATAACTAACCATACCAAATAGCATCTCCCAACTGAAGGTGCGTTCACAGTGATAATGCGTTGTGAAACTTTACATGCGTTTTTCTCAAAACTTCATTTTCACACACTAGGTCCCTTTTTTCGGAGAAGGTCTCATATGACATTTCAACATGCTAAAATGTTGTCCCAAACATACATTATGTGCGCGTAGACCAATTATGCTGATATACAAACATTTAAATGTTTCTGGCATGTTCCAAACATATATTTGTTTGCATGCAAACTTAATTCTATTATTTTTTTCTCCGTATAGTAAGTGAGAAGACTCAAGGTCTTTCGTTTGGTTCGAATCTATTTAGAATCTTGCAACGGACTGAAGGGCGGAGAGAAGGACGTGATGACGTCGTCTTAAAATGGTTGGTACATATACATATTTCATTGGGTCGCAGATAAGTATTTTGATATGTTACAAACTGAACGACAAACTTATATAGGGTGATCCATCGAGAGGTATTTTTATAGAACAAAAAATATATAAAAATTTAAATCAAGTGTGGAATCTTTATTGGTAATTTGAAAAGACATTTTATGGCATATATTTTTTGAAAATAATTACCTTCAAATGTTGGCAACTGTATTATGGAAATGAGAGTTCGATGAGAAACGGGAAAATCCGTTGGCCCATTTCTGGCTCAGCGGCAATGTCAACAAACAAAATTGCCGCCTTTGGGCTGAAGAGTAACAAGAAGAGTTGCCATTATACCTAGAGAAAACCACGCTTTGGTGCGATTTGTAGGCTGGTGAAATCATCGGTTCATATTTCTTCAAAAATGATGTAGGCCGGCACGTAACCGCGAATGGTGCTCGCTATCGCGCCATGATATCTGACTTTTTCCTACCTGAAATTGAAGCTCGTAATCTTGACGACACTTGGTTTCAACAGGACGGTGCCACAGCTGTACAGCTGCTCAAACAATTGAAAGGTCATTTCGAAAAGCAGCTAATTTCACGTTTTGGACAGGTTAGTTGGCCGCCTAGGTCGAGTGATATCACACCTTTAGACATTTTTCTTTGGGGTTACGTAAAGTCCAAAGTCCATGCTGACAAACCAGCTACCATTCAGGTTTTGGAAGCCAACATTACGCGTGTCATTAAAGCCATACCGGTCGAAATGCTCGATCGAGTCATCCAAAACTGGAGTTGCGGCCAACATTTCAAGGAAATTATATTCAAAAAATAAATGCCATAAAATGTCCTTTCAAATTACCAATAAAGATTCCACACTTGATTTGAATTTTTATATTTTTTATACCCTCCACCATACAATGGAGGGTATATTAGTTTTGTCATTCTGTCTGTAACACCTTGAAATAATCATCGGAGACCTCGTAAAATTCTAAGACGATCTAGCCATGTTGTCCGGCTGTCCAGCTGTCCGTCTGTTGAAAACAAGATGGAGCCTGCATGTAAACAGCTAGGGAGCTGAATTTTGGCACAAACATGTGTAGTTAACCTAGCACGGTTGGTATTGAAAATGGGCTATATAGCTATACGGGAAGTTGGTGTTGGATACCCTCAACCGACACTACCTCATAAAAATTAGTTTTTTATTTGGAAATATCCGTCTAGTTTCTTGAGGAAAATCACTGAAATTTTGCAAATAATAATCTCTATATAGGCGCAATCACCTATGTAAAAACGGTTTAGATTGGGCCACCATTTCTTGTACCTCCCATACAAACGGTCTCATGGGCCTTGAAAAATAATATGACAATAACTCACTACAAACTTGACAAATCGAGATGAAATTTTCTACATAAAGATTTTTATATAGAACACACCTCTGCGCCAAATTCTGTTGAGATCGGAAAAGTCCTACTGGTACCTCCCACACAAACGGTCTCATGGGCTTTGAGAAATAATATGGCGATAACTCACCACACACTTGAACTATCGAGACGAAATTTTCGGCATAAAGATTAATATATAGAACAGACTTTTGCACTCAATTTAGCTAAGATGGGAAAGGCCCTACTGGTACCTCCCACACAAACGGTCTCATGGGCCTTGAAAAAAATATGACAATAACTCACTACAAACTTGACCTATCGAGATAAAATTTTCTACATAAAGATTTTTATGTAGAACACACCTCTGCGCCAAATTCTGTTGAGATCGAAAAAGTCCAACTGGTACCTCCCACACAAACGGTCTCTTGGGCTTTGAAAAATAATATGACAATAACTCACTACAAACTTGACCTATCGAAAAGAAATTTTGCACATAAAGATTTCTATATAGAACACACTTCCGCACCAAATTTGGTTTTATTTGGGAATCTGGTGGAGGGTATCCAAAGTTCGGCACAGCCAAACTTAACATTTTTTACTTGTTTTGTTCTGAAACAAAACCTCTAGATGGATCACCTTATACTAGTACATATGGGAACACCCCACCCTATGATAGAGTTTCAAAAAGCGTTATGCGAATAAAAAGCGATATCTAAAATCACCTATAACCACTTAAAATCACTTCTAGTATACGAGTGAATTTATCAAAAATAATTCATCTTTCCAAGCATTAGTACGAGTATTGCATACACTTGCTGGTATGTTTTTCGGTTTATAAAATACAACAGGTTCTACAACAATGCCTGTCCATCATTTTCCTTTTGAAATAAGCGCGCACACTCGTATACGATGTCATCATATGTATATTGTAGGGCAAACGTATAAAAATATATATTTACAACGTCATCAATTATCATCGATGCCACAATCAATGTTAAAACGAACTGGGCAAAAAAAACCTGGGAGTATTTAAAACAATGCCGCGAAGAAGAGGGGTGGGGAAATCACCGATTTTTCAACAATCAAAAAGCCACAAATTACTTTTCGAGGGCATATAAAAATGACAGACAGCCGTGACAGTTACTAACATACGATGACCGTTCGCCACTACAGGCAGATGACAAATACGGCGCGCTAAAGAAACGCGAATAAAAAAAAGCGGAAAACAAAAATCCTACCAAGGGAAAACCAGTGAAAACGCAGAACAAAGTTGGAGAGCGAAAAAAGTTGGCCCGAAAATAGTAAAAAAAAACGCACACACACGGCTATAAATTTATTAACAATTTATTTATGATTTCAATGGAAACGTTGACAAACGGATTCAAATATATACACATCGACACTCTTTTACTAACAACCATCCCAAGTGTATGTGAATAACAAGCGTCAATACGAAAAAAGGCTTAAAACAAAAAGTTACCGAAAAACAGTGAGGATTAAGGCCCCACTGGAGTTGTAGCGCGCAACATTGCAGCAAAACAACGAAAGGAAAGTGCACAAAAAACTGAAAATATTTGTAAAAACTTTTCGTGAAAAAACAAACGCGAAATATTTAACAAAAATAAAGGGAAAAAATTAAAATAAATCAAAATAAAAATTAAAATGAAATTTAAACAAATATTCGTGGAAAACCACAAATACAACAATGGACAGCCGGCAAAAGATCGCATGATTTTGTTGTTGCATACGGTCATAGCAATCATGATTTTCATGAATGCCCTGGTATCCGTAAACTCAGCAGCAGCAGCAGCAACTTTGACAACAGCGGAAAATGCAGCATCGACAACAATGGCGAAAACACTTCTCAATAAGACCAGCCGAAATCCCATAATAGCCCAACAATCATCGAAAACATCACCACCACACATGCCACCGACTTCAATGTCCGCCTCAGCATCCACTTCCAGCAACAACGCTGCCACCACATCCTCCACAAAACAAACAGCAAAAAACAACAACGATGACATCGCCTCTTCCGGTGACGCAGGAGGTTCCGTCCTCCCACGCGCTGCTCCCATTGCCGAGAACACGGACAATTGCAAATCCTTGACTGGCGCATGGGGAGATGTTGATCCGAATATATACTACCTCTGTGACACACATACAAAACAAGCGATTCCCCTGCGTTGCCCCGAGGGCCGTGGCTATTTCAATGGTCTCGGTTACTCGGGCTGCATACCGTTCGACGAGTGGCCAGCCTGTGTGGCGTCGCGCGCCCTCGAACAGGTGCACCTGTGCGATAGTGACCATATGCAACAGCCGTGGGAGACAATGAATCCAAATAAATTTTATATATGCCTACAGGAGGCCATTGAGCCCATGCTGCTTAATTGTGGGCAAGGTAAGGGTTTCGTTCACGTCCGTGTGGCAGCCAGCCGAAACGCACGAGTAGATGGTGGCGCTGGTGGTGCTTACAGCGAAGTTGTTGGTTGTGCTAATTGGGAAAAATGGCGTAGTTATACGCAATGTACAGACTATTATTAAAAAGCATCACAAAAAGTATGGATCGCAATGAGGCAAAATGGAAAAAAGCAACAGGCTAAAAATAATGCAACGTCGCCCCACTGAATGTCTGTCTGGCCAAGTAAAAGCAAAGAAAATAAAAAAAAAACACTTCAATGCAGAACTAAAGTTCATAAAGCCTACCGAAAAAAGAAGATTTTTAATTTATGGAGATTTACTTACGTTGAAAATTGCAATCACAGAAACGAAAAGTTAATTATTGAAGAAAAAAATCAAATGCAGCTGTTGAAATGGAGAGCACCATAGCTTGTAAGAAACCAAGAATTGTCATCTATTAATTGAATGGTAGCATTCTTCAAGATATTAATTTATGTCGTCATGTTTAAGTCGTCAATTTTGGGAATTTTTAAAGACCTTATTTTCGTTTTTCTTTTTTTTCGTTTAGTTGGCATGAGAGATGTCCGAAAAATTAATGCAAAAAATTAAGGAAAAAAAATTCGGGTAAAATAAATTCTCCTTTTATTTAGTTTAAAGCTGTCGATTTATGGAGGATTAACTAAAGAAACTCAATAAACAAAAAGCTGGGCTATAAAATGTGAGCAGAGAATGCAATCATAGGCATCGCCACGTATAGTAAAGAATTTTAAAAATTGTACAGAACAAAATTTTTATAATTTGAATTATAATTCACTGGATTTAATCTAATTACATTCTGATGTTCTGACATTCCCTGTAAAACATTTCGGCTTCCTATAAGCTTAGGCAAAAAACAAAGAATTTCTTCATATGTGACGCGCAAAAAAAAAACAGTTTTGTTCAGGAAAGCCATTTTAAAGATTAGGACCCTTTCTATTTGCGCTTAGAATCGTCGATTTAACTTTCATAAAACGCGCATATCTGTGGGAGGGAACACTTTTGGGGCATGTGATCGGTCTCATTCGATGCTCAGATGTTGTCCACGTCAAAAAAAGAAAAAAACTGAAAATTGATTTTTTTACCCTTAGGTTCCTTTCTCTATGCACTGTCACATATATGTAAAAAGGTGTTTTTTTAGACGTGTGGTTTTCCAGATAAAATATAACGCATATAATTTCATGTTATGGCCAAGATTTAAACTTTATCATAAACGTATGGATTTGCCATTGTTTTAAAAATAATTTCGGGCAAGTGGCCGCCGCGGCTGGCTCAAATAAATTCCAACCAAGAGGACCAATTTTCAACCACTTTTTGCAGTATTTGTGGCCTTATGACAGCAATAACGCGCCGAATATTCTTTTCCAATGCGTCAATCGAGACGGGCTTGTCTGCGTAGACAAGTGACTTCACATAACCCCACAAAAAATAGTTCAGCGATGTTAAATCGCACGATTTGGAGGCCACGTCACTAAATTGATTGTTTCGTTGGCTATGTGGCATGTAGCGCCGTCTTGTTGGAACCAAAGCTCATCAACATCCACCAATTCAGGCACGAAAAAGTCATTAATCATAGCTCTATAGCGTTCCCCATTGACTGTTATAGTATGACCTCTTCATTTTTGAAGAAATATAGACCAATGATTCCCTCTGCCCATAGAGCACCCCAAACAGTGACTTTTTGGGATGTTTCGGTGTATCAACAATGGCTTGTAGATTTTCTTTACCCCGAATGCGATAATTTCGGTTATTAACGCAACCATTCAACCAAAAGTGAGCTACATCGCTGAACAAAATTTTCTTGTAAAAATCAGAATCGGGGGCCATCTCGTTTTGGGCCCATTCACCACGATTTTCAAACGTTGTTCCAGAGTAAGTCTATTCGTTATGAAATGGCAAACCGAACCGAACATAAATCAGGTGACAGCAGTCAAAAATAACATCTCGTTTTGGGCCCATCCACCACAATTTTCCAACGTTGTTCCAGAGTAAGTCTATTTGTTATGAAATGGCAAACCGAACTGAACATAAATCAGGTGACAGCAGTCAAAAATAACAACTCCGAAAAAAATGTGGCCAGATTAAAAACCAAACGTCTAAAAAATCAGATCGTACTAAAGCTCTTAAGCCAATCAACAAGCACGCCGAATGAGACTTCGATATCTTTAAACATTCTCGATATAGAGCGTAGCTAAACGAAATTCTGTGGTAGGAGCTCGAAAACATCGTTATACGAGTATATGAGCTGAGGTTCCAACATACAAGCGCCACAAGGCTTAAAGTTGTGATGGAAATATTTGGTGCAGTTTACAGCGAGCGTTCATGATTTGGACACCGCGATCATATAACTTTAGAAACCTCAATCATGTTCTCTGGATATGAAGCCCTAGTTCTAAATTTATGCTTACATACCAATCTCTTTGGACGATAATCAGACTAAGATTCGAAATGCTTTAAACGAAATTAAGCCGGACATATTAGGCCGAGCTTGTAGTACATTCAGCAAAGTAGTGGCGGTCATTTAAATTGATGTTTTTTAATTGCCATAAATGTAGCTTCAAACTTATTAATTTAATAATCGTTCTTATCTGGTCTTTCTTTGTGATTTTAAGTAGGAAATTAAATTATTCCGTCTCTAACCACACCATAACAGGATGGAATAGGGTATCCTTTTGGTCGGTATCAGTCGAACATATTTTTGAAACTGTTAGAAAGACATTTTTCTTTGTTTTTTTCGGTTTTTTGCTGCTATTATTATATCGAATTTATGTACGATATTTTAATTAAACAAGTTAATATTATTTTTTTGTTAATAATTCATTTATTACAATAGAGTTTAACAACAGGTTATTATTGTGCCCCAGCGCCACTTGGACATTTTTGTGGCGAGAGTGAGTTAAGATAAATTTGAATTTATCTTTCAGCGAAACGAAAACAAATCGATTTTTAAAATATTAATCATGGCGACCGTTGGAAGCTAGTGAAAATAAATTCGCATTTGTTAGCACAATAACTAGTGTCAGCAGAAGAGATGAGGCAAAAGTCTTATCAACAAAAGTATCTTTATTTGTTCTCCATGAACGCTCTAAGATTCGCTCTAAAGTAATTTCCGGCAAATTTGACATTCCAGGTGATGAATTTAATATTCTGAAAACATTTTCAGAAAAACAGCCCTCAAGCATTAGTATCTAATACTTTTAGCTAAAATCTAACGATGGTCTCATAGCAAAAGTGTCAAAAAAAGTCCATTTGTAAAATGTAAAAAATTTTAAAATTAAAAAAATTAAGTAAAATTCGAACTTATCTTCACTAGGCTCACACTGCTCTGTCGTCAAATTACTATAGGTAAACTGTTTTTAACCCATTAGGGAACTCGTATTTTTGGCGTTGATGCATCTTAAATTCCAATTTTTCGGTGCCTGTTGATAATACATTTTCTATTTTTTTTATTTTGGGAAAAAAAATTAATTTCGCCATAAACAGAGATATGGTCCATCATTTCGTACAGTTTTACGTTAAGTTGTCACTATTGTCTGGAATTTTTCCTTAAGTGCGTTTTCTGGCCTCCATTTTGAACATGATTTTATCAGTTTTTCTATTTGGTTCTCGATGTCCGATTAAGGCAGTGAAGAAAAGATTAAGTCAGTGGTTAAATTAAATTTCTTTGATGCTATACTATAGTTCACTTCCACTTTACAAAATAGTCGATAGATAACACAGTTTTCTGTAGAGAAGACAAACACGCAATCTGTTGGTTTGGTGTATATTTGAACTGATTCTCGTTTAGGCTCAATTGCTAATAAAAGTAGATTATCAAGGTTGTAGTCCAATAAAAATCATATCATATCTTTCGGCCAAATTTTATATAATCTACATCATAGGATGTAAAACAAGTTATTTTACTAAACATTCCTGGGATGTTATTTCTGATAATTTTGCTGCACCGAATATACTGAAATTAGTCGAGATTTCCCAGGATTTATTCAAGCTATCAAATTTACGTAAAATGATTTTCTCATTTAAATAGCTTAAAGGTTTAATTTAGAAAGTCTAAATATTACATTTTGTTAACATAACCAATCGTTTTACCGCGCTTTTTACTATGCATTCTATATTTCGAGCCTTTATTATTCCCAAAATGTGTTTAATCCCGTCATTTACTTTAAATTCCTTAGTCATAGCCCTTTTAAAAATGTTCCCAAGTCATATTCCCTTCGCAAATTACATTGTAACAAAAATTAGTTATAGATATTTCCATGAATCCATTCATTCTTCTAGTGTCTTTGAAACTTGTTGCTATTTAAAACTCGTAGTACTGTAAACATTATTTATTGTAGAACTTATTTTTATATAAACTTTTTAAAATTAAATTCAGAATAATTTAATTATTGTTTAAACATATTGAATACTGTATTTTTGTTCAGTTTTAAATGTAAATATGCTGTTGATCTCACAAATAAGATTTTCTTTTATAATAAAAATATACTTTTAAAGCAAAAATTGTGTTGGTCTTACTTATTTGAAACAGGTCCAGAGTTTTCAGGGATCCCGTAAGTGAAAAATAGTTTCGCTATCCTGGGAAATTGAAAAGTTCGGTTCATACAGAACGTTTAGAGTACCAATAAATAAATCTGATAATAATATTTTATATCTGATTTTATCATCTTGATAAAATATTGTATTAACAATTCATAAAATACTTAGTGGGGACATAAATACTGTTACAACATTGAACACACCCATTTCAATAGTAGAACGGAGCATACCCCGTTAATGTCATATGTGACGCGCAAAATAGAAATGGACCTAAGGTTAAAAACCAGTTTTGTTCAGGAGAGCCAATTTAAAGATTAGGTTCCTTTCTATTAGCGCTTAGAATCGTCGACTTCAATTTCATAAAACGCGCATATCTCTGGGAGGGAACACTTTTGGGGCATGGGATCGGTCTCATTCGATGCTCAGATGTTGTCCACATCAAAAAAAAGAAAAAAAAAATTAAAATGGATATTTTTTTACCCTTATATTTTTTACCCTATGCGCTGTCACATATGTGACGCGCAAAATAGAAAGGGACCTAAACTTAAAAACCAGTTTTGTTCAGGAGAGACATTTTAAAGATTATGTCCCTTTCTATTTGCGCTAAGAATCGTCGACTTCACTTTCATAAAACGCGCATATCTCTGGGAGGGAACACTTTTGGGGCATGGGATCGGTCTCATTCGATGCTCAGATGTTGTCAACATCAAAAAAAAACTGGAAAGTTGATGAAAGGTTTTGTTCAGGAGAGCCATTTTAAAGATTAGGTCCCTTTCTATTTGCGCTTAGAATCGTCCACTTCACTTTCATAAAACGCGCATATCTCTGGGAGGGAACACTTTTGGAGCATGAGATCGGTCTTATTCGATGCTCAGATGTTGTCCACATCAAAAAAAGAAAAAAAAATGAAAATTGTTTTTTTACCCTTAGGTACCTTTCCGTATGCGCTATAGATAAACCTTATCGCCACTCCGAATATGGCCATTTTCAATGCCAAATAGCCAACAAACGGACGGACTAGAGTTTATACTTAAGACTAAAAGTCGACTTTTCGGTTATTATAAAAATTATAATTGTCGACTTTTAGAGTTTTTATATAGTCCCTCTATTCTAAAGTGGACTTTTTCTATAAGGGGGGAAAATGCAGTATTTTGAAAAAAAAGGTTTATTTTTTAAAAAACGTGTTTTAAAAAAAATTAAGAGTGACTAAAAAACAAATAAGCATCAGGTAATTTCAGTAGTTTGTAAATTTTTTATATTTGAGTTTTTAAAAACTTTTAAAACAACGTTTATTTTTTAAAGCAGTCGATTTTTATACATTGAATCACATGTCCGCTTCAATTGATCTCAAAAAGATAATCATATTTATTTTTTTTGGAGAAATTTGGCTTCAAATTTGGGAAGCAATTAGTCCCGCATGCAAAAAATATCTTTTGCACGAGACAGAAGTGGCAACGATTGCCAACGTTTTTCGCAACTTTTGCAATAAATGGGTACTTGCTTTCCACTGTTCCCTGTTAAAGTATTGGATTAGGGTTTGATTAATGGCAGACAGGCGGTGTCTTCAGATCGTGCTTTAATTGTACTAGAAACTCCGTTGCCATCATTATGGCCTTTTCAAGCCTAGTGATTAAACTCTTGTCAAGGAAACCACATATTCAACACTCTCCGTTGGCATTGGAACCCACAATCTGTTTGGCCATCGAGTAAATGGGTATTAAAAATTATTCGAGAATATCTGATTTCGGTATTTATAAGTTCGCCTTAAAGAATAAACTTAATATACTGCTGAATACAATTTAGTTAAAGTGAACTTGACGACTTGATTGATCGCTATGGATGAATCTCGACGTCACCACTACAATAAAATATAACTTATATGTGTTTTTTAATCGGCGAATCTAAATAAAAGCGCATCATAAAGAGTGTTTTTGTTTGCAGACGTGTGGTTTTCAAGAAGAAATAAAACGCATATAATTTAATGTTTTACCAAAAATTGTGCTTTATTATAAAGATAGGGTGTTGTTAAGCTCGTTTGTTTTATTTCGGTCTGTTGCTTTTACACATTGAACAGGGAATAAACCGGCTCAAGACCTCTTGCTTCTATATTTAAATAGAAGACAAGTTTTTAACAAAATGGCAAAGTGACATTGATTTTCATCCGTTTCATGATTTCGGGTCCGTGACAACCCTCTTCAGAAAGCCTTGCTGCAATTGTTGAAAGTAAAACCGAACTCTATAAGGCCAGGCTCTCCCCAAACGAATGAGAACTACTGTTGTAAACCTTACTTTTCAATTTTTCTTCACACAAGGGTTGTCACGGACCCGAAATCATAAAAGTAGAGTACAGCCACGAAAATCAATGTCACTTTGCCATTAAAAACTTGTCTTCTATTTAAATATAGAAGCAAGAGGTCTTGAGCCGGTTTAATCCCTGTTCAATGTATAAGGGGTTGTTTTATAAATGTTTTCGGGTTCGAACAAATTCCAGCCGAGGCCCAATTTTCAACCACTTTTTGCAGCATATGGGCAGCAATAACTCTTCTAAGGCATCAATCGTGTGGGGTTTATCTGCGTAGACTAGTGACTTCACATAATACAGGGTGGCAGGCTGTTGGTCGAAGAGAGTGTGCGTGGCTTGTAATGGCTTGCGGAGGATTTGTATTCGTCTGCCTCTCAGTTGCCATCATGCATTAGACTCGTGAGGAGAGGTCATTCTGTGTTGAAGCATATTTTTCAAATGCGCACTCATTGCAGTGCAGTGTGCTTTTTGTTTTCGCTGTTTCCCCACGCGGACGTGTTCCTGGACGGCCATCAATTGTAAATTGGGTAACTTCATTGAGAACAGCAGGAAATGTGTCATGTGTACGAAGGGGACCTGAGAGAAGGAGTACAACACCACAAAACATCGAGAGAGCTAGAGCAGCAGTACTGAAATCTCCGAAACGCTCTGCTCGAAAGCAATCACTTGCTCTTCGCATTTCCTTGATTTTTTCAGCCGGCTCTTGAGGCAATGCAATAAGAGGTTACATGGTTCCAACAGGATGGTGCTACTGCACACACAGCGAAGGTTACCATGAATTGTTTGAGGCAAATGTTTCCTGGACAGCTTATCTCTTTGAGGGGTGATGAGAAATGGCCGGCACGCTCACCAAACATAGCCTCATGCGATTTTTTCCTTTGGGGTTACCTGAAGCCAAAGGTGTATATTAACCGTTCCCACACCCTGGAAGACCTTATTAACAATATTGAGGCTGAAATTGGAAGAATGCTAGTCGACATGCTTGTTAGAATTCAACTTCAATACTTGTGGATAGCGTGTGGAAGGTCGACATTTCCCAGATACACTATTTAAAACCATGTATTTTAAAAATTCCTTTACTATTCAATATAATTAAACTATAAAATAAATTTTTCTAAGTGCATAATTTTTTTTTGTTCCCAAATAAGCAAATTACCGCGCTCCACCCTGTACCACAAAAAATAGTCCAGCGGTGCTAAATCGCAAGATCTTGGAGGCCACACCACAGGCCCACGGCGCAAGATAATGCGCTAACCAAAAGTTTTGCTCGATAAATTTGTTTCGTTGACTGTACCGCCGTCTTGTTGGAACCAAAGCTAGTCCATATCAACATCCTTCAATTCAGGCACGAAAAAGTCATTAATCATGGCTCTATAGCGTTCCCTATTGACTGTAACATTATGACCGGCTTCATTTTTGAAGAAATATGGACCAATGATTCCCTCAGCCCATAGAGCACACCAAACAGAGACTTTTTGAGGACGTAACGGAGTCTCAACAATGGCTTGTGGATTTTCATTACTCCAAATGCGACAATTTTGGTTATAAACGTACCCATTCAACCACACGTGAGCATCATCGCTGAACAAAATTTGTTTGTAAAAATCTGGATCGGTGGCCATCTCGTTTTGGGCCCATTCACCACGACTTGCAAACGTTGTTTCGAAATTGGTCTATTCATTATGAAATGGCAAACCAAACTGAGCATAAATTATGTGAGAGCTGTCAAAAAATCCAATTCCGAAAAAAGTGAGGCCATATTAAAATCCACACGTCTGAAAAAACACCCTGTAGATATATCTCTGCGCAACTTTCAACAATTTACTTTCAATATTGCGGATTTTAGCCTGCCTTCAAACTACAGAATCATCCGACAAACGGGTAAGTATTTTAAACCCGTTCAACCGATTTCGATTTTTGCCACTCTTTTGTTTGCACTAAAATCTATTGTTCTGCTTTCATGTTATTTACTGGTGGGGTAAGAAGAGCCTACAAGGCTAACATTTACTCTACTGATTTGTGTAAAATGCCAACATGACAGATATCTTCATTTTAAATACATCAGCAAGGCTTAGTAAACTAACTTCTTTGCGGCCGCCAGGCATGTTGCCGAGAGACAACTTATTTAGTTTACAGAAGCACTCCGATAAATCGGAGTGCTTCGAGGACTGACGTTTGGCTTGGCGATGGCAGCCAACTTTAAAAAACCGAAAATTTGTTCAGTTGCCATCAAATTGTGTAAAAGGCTAATCATTTATTCTTTGAAAGACTTATTATTTTATAAACTTATAGGCTGTTTCCACTACGGTCGCGTCCACGTCCGCATCCAAAAATCAATGAACGCGCGTTAAGGCCCATACAAAAAACATAGGCAGTTAGGTATGGGAAAAAGTCGCGTTCATATTGGACGCGTTTATCGATAAGTCGCGTTTACTATAAAATCGATTATTTTTGCAATCGAAACCAACCCATACCTATCGATGGCAAAATCGCAAATTGCACATCCCTATGAAAACAGCTGTCAATCAGTATAAATAAAAAAGATCCAAAATGCAAAAAAACAGGAGGTAAGTTAATATTTTTGCTTTTGTTTAAATAATATTAATTTTTCCAATTATTTTAGAATTTAAAATGACGGAATGGACAGCAGTAACAACACTACATCTGTTGGAACTCTGGGAGGAAAACATTGATGGCCTGAGGGGTGCTCGGAAAAACACCCACATACACAAAGAGATGGGCGAGAAGTTGGGAGGGACTGGCGCCGAAGTAAAAAATAAACTGGACAATTTAACGAAAAAATACAGGTAATTTTTTAAATATAAATAATATACCAATATTTTTTTGGAATTAAATCGATTGTGTTTATTGCAGAAAGGAGCAGGCGCTAGTTGGGCCACAAAAATATTAACATTTTTCGCACCCCTAAAAAAAACAAATAAACACAAACAGCTGTTTGAACGCAAACGTGGACGCAAAACACAATGGAAACACCATTACAAATTTATCGATAAATCATGGACGCGGACGTGGACGCGACCGTAGTGGAAACAGCCTATTAGATCATAATTGAATATGAACCACACCTACACGTCAAGTTTTTTTCTGCATTTCATTTGATATTCCTCAATTTCAGACTAACTCAATTTGAACCATGGAAAGATACACAAGCGAGCAACGCGTTAAAGCTATTCAGGCTTATTACGAGTATGAAAATAAAAATAAATTTTCGAAGAAAATCATTTTCAGTCATGAGGCACATTTTCACCTCAGTGGATTCGTCAATAAGCAGAATTGCCGCATTTGGGCGAATGATAATCCAAGAGTGTCGAAAAAACAATGCAACCACAATAAATGACTGTTTGGTGCAGTTTATAGGCTAGCGGCATCATCGGGCTGTATTATATCCAAAATGAGGCCGGTCAGGCAGTTACTGTGAATGGTGTTCCCTATCGTGAGATGATAACGAACTTTTTGTGGCCCGAATTAGAAGATATGGATGTGGACGATATGTGGTTTCAACAGGACTGTGCCACTTGCCACACAGCTAACGAAACAATGGCTCTTTTGCGCGGCAAATCAACATCGGCCCTTAAAATTTAACCACCCATTATAAAGAAATAAGAATAGTCAAACTTATAGTCCAACTGTTGCTTGTTTGGTCCAAAAACGACGATTTTTTGGGTCTTTATGTTCAATGAATACTAGTAACACTTTCTTAAAAAAAAATCATAGAATAGTTCAATACTAAGTCTGTCATCAATCTAAACCAAGTATTTTTTATAAATCCTTATGTTATTTGAAAAAGTACCCACGTTATTTACTGCGGGACCTTTTTTAGCAAATGGTCCGCTTTTTGCACCCATATGGCCCAAACAAAACTTGATTAAATTTGAATGACTAAATGCCCATGTTTTTTAGTAAACATTTCTCACGATCATATCTTATGGGCCACAACACCCTCTAGGTCAAGAAGGCCCTTCTAAGGTATTATGTTCGACTCCACCAACCGGCTTCAATTAAGTCATATTTCGTCCACAAACTATTATTGTACGTTGATTAAATACTTAAAAAAGTGCTTTAGTTAAACCCTTTAGTTTAGTGATATAGGTGAGTTTTACTTAGCCCTTAAGGTTTTTCCCCCATTGCGCAACATTTTAGTATTATATCCTAGATAATTTCACTACAAGTAGGCTTTTAACAGACACACGGGTAAGACAGATAATGCTTGAACGTCAAAGAGTTTATATCGCTGGCTAAAATGCCAAAAGGCGTAACTAACAAAAATATAATTTTACAGGAGAAGCAAAAAACGTTGAAAAATGAAAACTAGAGGTATTGTTTTAGACTCTAGAGGTATTGTTTCAGAACAAAAAAAATGTAAAATATCAAATCAAATGTGGAATCTTTATTGGTAATTTGAAAGGACATTTTATGGCATTTATTTTTTGAATACAATTTCCTTGAAATGTTGGCCGCAACTACGCCTCAGGGTTTTCATTCTGAGGGTCTAATTTTGGATGACTCGTTCGAGCATTTCGACTGGTATGGCTTTAATGACACGTGTAATGTTGGCTTCCAAAACATGAATCGTAGCTGGTTTCTCAGCATAGATTTTGGACTTTACGTAACCCTAAAGAAAAATGTCTAAAGGTGTGATATCACTCGATCTAGGCGGCCAACTCATCTGTCCTAAACGTGAAATTAGCTGCTTTTCGAAATGACCTCTTAATAGATCCATTGTTTGAGCAGCTGCTGTATGGCAAGTGGCACCGTCTTGTTGAAACCAAGTGTCGTCAAGATTACGAGCTTCAATTTCATGTAGCATAAAGATCAATATCATGGCGCGATAGCGAGCACCATTCACGGTGCACCAATGATTCCACCAGCTTATAAACCGCACCAAACCGTGGTTTTCTCTGGGTATAGTGGCACCTTTTGAACCTCTTCTTGTTGCTTTTCATCCCAAATGCGGCAATTTTGTTTATTGATTTTGCCCTTGAGCCAGAAATGGGCCTCATCACTGAATAAAATTTTGGTCGAAAACAGCGGATCTCGCCGTTTTTCGGCGAACGCTCATTTCCATAATACAGTTGCCAACATTTGAAGGTAATTATTTTGAAAAAATAAATGCCATAAATGTCCTTTCAAATTACCAATAAAGATTTCACACTTTATTTGAATTTTTGTATTTTTTTTGTTCTGAAAAAATACCTCTAGATGGATCACACCAACGAAGTATTTTTCAACTTTTTTTTGTTAATAAAAGCGTCACTTTTGATCGCAGAAGTGTTAAATTTTGTCAAGACATGTTGTTTAATGGCATTTATAATAATCATTAAAAAAGTAGATTTTGCATATTTTGTTAGTTACGCCTTTTTGCATTTTAGCTTACGACATACTTTATAGGGACTCCGATAAATATTTCATGGTGTGTCAAACTGAATGATAATTTTAGTCCCTTAATGGAGGGTATATAACCCATGGTTCAGTTCGGTAATCTTACCGTCCGCTACGACTGTTTTATAGTAAACGCGATTATCTAATCTAGCGACACACCCTGAATCTCGCTATGTTAAAGCAATTGGATTTATCGGAAGTTAAAAGTTAACAATTTGTGTTAAAGGCGGACTTAACCAAACTAAGCATCGAATGAGACCGATCTCATGCCCCAAAAGTGTTCCCTTCCAGAGATATGCGCGTTTTATGAAAGTGAAGTCGACGATTCTAAGCGCAAATAAAAAGAAAATAAAAAGAAATAGAAAGGGCTCTAAGGTTAAAAACCAGTTTTGTTCAGGAGAGCCATTTTAAAGATTTAAATACGTGTATCTTTGGTGTACCATCACTTTCATAAAACGCGCATATCTCTGGGAGGGAACACTTTTGTGGCATGGGATCGGTCTTATTCGATGCTCAGATGTTGTCCACATCAAAAAAGGGAAAATTGATTTTTTTTACCCTTAGGTCCCTTTCTCTATGCGCTGTCACATATATGTGTGGGCGTCAGTTATTTGTAGAATTCAGGAATAAGAAATCAAAGGCCCGTATAGTTGGGCAGGGGGTTCAACAGGCTGGGGAGTACTATCTGTCACAGTTCAGTTGCTACTTTTTTGTAGTTTAAAGCCACCTGACGTCGTTCACGATGACGTGTCGATGACGTGGACACGATGACGTGGACACGATTTTCGTGTCGGGCCCCAAAATCGATGACATTTGCCATAGACTGAACTTAGCAGTTCCTTCACTGCTAGAAATAGAAATGAGCCACCAATTACTCGAAATGAGTTTAGAGTGAATGCCTAATAGAACATCCTCCAGAGGTTGCCAGGGTAAAGGACAGGCTACCTCGACAAGCGAGATTTTTTTTATCTCAGTTAAGATCTCTCCTCAATTTGTACTGTACCCGAATTTACCTTTTCGAGTGCTCGAGAACCTTCCTCATAAAAAACCCATAACGTAATTTCAAAAAATCGATACGCTTCGGGCAATAGAGCGCGAAACGGCGGAGAATTTAAAATCCACACATGGTTGAGGATATTTGTAAGCCGGACTAACCGACTGAAACTTTTTTTAATGGTTTTCTATGGCTGTTACATCGCAGCCATTTTGAAGTTAAGTCTCTGCTGTTGCTTAGGGATCTTAAAGATCCTACAATATTTAGTCGAAATGATAACAATTTATTGTCAAACGCTTCAAAACAGAATTAACTCTCGTATTTTTAAAGAAGACAGCGGTATTGGCGAATTTGAGGAATTTGATGATATTTCTTTAAGAGGTATTACTACAGAAAGATCATTTAAGGATATTTAAAGTGAATAAGTGAATGAAGTAAGTGGAAAAACGATGAAAAACGTCATCAATTCATGTAATGCTTTTCTGACAACAAAGACAACATCAGTGGAAAGCGAACGAATATTTTCTACAACTGGGTTTAAAGTTTGTAAATTAAATTAGAAACAGACTGTCTGATGATTCCATCAGTGCACTTTTTTGTCTAAAAATTTTTGAGGGAGTACCGGGTAATGACAACATTTTTCCGGTTTCCGGGAAAAATATTTTTTTTTGGCTACCAGCTTTGTCCTTTAAGCCACTAATAAGTTAAGAAAAGCTTAAAAAGTTTTCAACAAACTGTTCAAACAAAAACACGTTGCTCATGTGCTGTCATAAACTTACAAACAATTTGTTGTCGATTTAATCAAAAACAGTTATTGTTAACAAATCGTTAGAACGTTATAACATCAACAACAATATTTTTTCAATGTTTCCATAAAAATGTTAAAAAAGAGACGATATGTTGCCAATATCAAAACATTGTTAGTTCAACCACTATCACTAGGTGTTCAAAGAGACAACATGACATGTTGTCATTTATACCTTTAGGCCATGATGAATTCCATCACTTTGTTTTTAATATGACGTTACTTTCATAAAACCGAGAGCAGCTGATATAAATAAGTCATATTGATTTATCTAAAGTTGAACAAGTAGAGATGCTTATACGAGTAGAAATACTATTGAATTCCGAATTTTTTTGTGTTTGCCTATTTAAATTTGAAAAATGAGACAAAGTCTTAAAAATTTTTAATTATGACAACCTTTTCCATCTTATACATTTGTGTTGTTCAATCCAATTATCGAATCTCAAAATAAGATATTGACCCTAGAACACGGACAACTCGCTGGGAAGGTCGCTAACCCGATAGCTTTACACCATTGTAAAAGAATATCGAAATGATTTTGTTTACTAATGTACAACGCATGTATAAATAAATGTTTGTGGTTTTCAACGTAAATCTATGCGAAACGGAATTGGTGGAAATGATATTGGCGCTTTGAAGATTGCTGTACGCACAGTTCAAAGACTATACGCAAAAGTTGATTCTCATTAATTCAAATGAGTCTCCCGTATTTGATTTTAGGGACATAAGCGACGCATCCTGGCTTCCTGTCTGGGACTGCGGGCAACTGTAGCTGGAGACGGCACTATAAGAAGACCATCTTGTAGGACCATATATGACTCCGCGGAGTTTGATCGGATTGACGTATTCCTCATAGAGGGTACATTAAAGTTTCTTGAGAGGGCAGCCTCTCTGGATAACGGACTAGTTAGGAGAGCTTCAAGGCTGGATTTCAGCCTAAGGAAGATACTTGAGGATGACTGGTTGCCCCCAGCCGTTCTTCCTACTTTAGAAAGAGAGGCCCTCCTCTACAGGGAGGATAAACTTTTATTTTATCATATGAGATATGGTACATATGATTTCGGCAATTTAGTCTACATCACAGACCAATAACAGTGACTGGAACGGGTCTTGTAAATATTAAGTCTAAGTGTTATTGTTAAGTAGTGTTCTAAGTGTTAATTTTAATAATGTTTGAACAATCCCCTTTTATATACTTTTTGGGGAATTCCCAGTTAATTAAAGTTATTGTAAGAGTGACATGTATGTACATATACGTACAACATTTTTGAATCGATGTATATGTAGTTCTAGAAAAATACTTAATGTATGCCTGATATAAGATAGTATTACTGATAATTTGTTAGCTATAAGCTTATTTTATTTTGTATTAAGGATAGTAAAATTCAATAAAGGAACGATTTTAGGGACATAAATACTGTTGTTGCTGTAGTAATCGATGCCAAAGACTGCTGAAGAAAAACTTTGGCGGGTTTAGAAACAGCTGTACAGTCTGCCTGGCAACCATAGCCAATATATTGGGTGATCCATCTAGAGGTATTTTTTCAAAAAAAAAAAAATATAAAAATTCAAGTGTGGAATATTTATTGGTAATTTGAAAGGACATTTTATGGCTTTTATTTTTTGAAAATAATAACCTTTAAATGTTGGCAACTGTATAATGGAAATGAGCGGTCGGTGAGAAACAAGAAGATCCGCTGTTTTCGACTAAAATTTTATAGTGATAAGGCCCATTACTGGCTCAACGGCAAAGTCAATTAACAAAATTGCCGCATTCGGTCTGAAGAGCAACAAGAAGAGGTTCAAGAGGTGCCATTATACCCAGAGAAAACCACGGTTTGGTGCGATTTATGGGTTGGTGAAATCATCGGTTCATATTTTTTCATAAATGATGAAGGCCGGCACGTAACCGTGAATGGTGCTCGCTATCGCGCCATGATATCGGACTTTTTGCTAGAAGTATTTTTTTCAAAATAAAATAGAAAAATTCGAATCAAGTGTGGAATCTTTATTGTTCAGTCGAAAGGATAATTTATTCCATTTATTTTTTGAATATAATTTCCTTTAAATGTTGGCCGCAACTACGCCTCAGGGCGTCCCTTCTAAGGTTCTAACTTTGGATGACTCGTTCGAGCATTTCGACCGGAACGGAGTTACTGGCACGCGAAATGTTGGCTTCCAAACCTTAAGCATAGCTGGTTTGTCGGCATAGACTTTGGACTTAACTTAGCCCCAAAGATATAATTCTAAAGGTGTGATATAATACGATCTATGCGGCAAACTCAACGACTCAAAACGTGAATTTAGCTGCTCTTCGAAATGACTTCACAATAGATCCATTGTTTTCGCAGCCGTATGGCAAGTGGCACTGTCCTGTTGAAACTAAATGTCGTCGAGATGACGGGCTCAATTTCAGGTAGTCGTTCATTGTTACGTTCAGGCCTGCATCATTTTTGAAAAAATATGGAGCAATGATTTCACCAACCCATGAACCGCACGAAATCGTGATTTTTTGTGGGCATAATGGCACAACTTGAACCTCTTCTGGTTGCTCTGCATCCCAAATCCGGCAATATTGTTTATTGACCTTGCTGTTGAGCCAGAAATGGGCCACACCATAATCCGGCAATTTTGTTTATTTACCTTGTCGTTGATCCAGAAATGGGCCTCACCATAATCCGGCAATTTTGTTTATTGACCTTGCCGTTGAGCCAGAAATGGGCCTCACCATAAAAAGGTCTAAGCGCACCCTAAACGAGTCTCACCGAACGCTTATTCCCATAATACAGTTGCACAATTTGAAGACGATGTTGAGGGGTAAGTCTTTCCATGGTGAAATGGCAATCAATATTGAATAGAAAAAAATAAAGCTTTACAGAAATCACACGTAATCTGCCTAAAAACTCCAATTGAAAAAATACCTCTATATTAACACCCTATATATGTGACAGCGCATAGAGAAAGGGACCTAAGGGTAAAAAAAAAATCAATTTTTACTTTTTTTTAAAGTGGGCAACATCCAAGCATCGAATGAGACCGATCCCATGCCCCAAAAGTGTTCCCTTCCAGAGATATGCGCGTTTTATGAAAGTGATGGTACACCAAAGATACACGTATTTAAATCTTTAAAAAGGCTCTCCTGAACAAAACTGGTTTTTACCCTTAGGTCCCTTTCTATTTTGCGCGTCACATATAAGTTTAGTACTCCAACCAGCTTATACATTCCCTAAAATCACCCTCCTTTATTTATGGGGATATGGGTACTAAAAACAAATCCGAAAATAACATTAATCCCACCACTTGTCTATTTTGACAGTCAAAGATGGCCTGACTGAAATCCTTGCGAATATTGACTTTTGGTTACTAAGAAATTTCTTAATTATCTCAATTTGCTTTAACTTTTAAATTATGTCTAAATTTGAGGCCCGAATCTACGGGTCACTTTCCCCCTACAGCAATGGACAAAACAATGAAATTTATAAATGTAAATATTACAACGAATCATAGGGCCACAAAAAGCTAGTGGACCCACAACTGTCAACCACACGCAGAGAAAAAACATGGTTACTATATGGTCACGGCAATAACAATATGTTCTCGGCAATAAAAGTATGTTCGTCGCAACCATAGCATTGTTAACTCAATTCAGTTTTGACAATAGTATAATTGCTGCAATATTAATATTGTTGAAATGTAACAATAGTATTATTGCCCAATTTAAAAATGAAAGTATGGTTATAACAACAATATAAATATTGTTGGTGCGACAAAAGTATTGTGTTTTGCGTTTTATGTTAACAATAATATAATTACGGTAATCATACTGTATGATTGTAATTTTTCTTCATTTAAATATGCTTTCGAGAACAAATGTTATTGGTACCGATTTAATGCAATAATAGTACTTTTTTATCGAAATTAAAATTTTTTAAACAAGCTGCTTTGGCTTTGTTTAACTGAAGTATTTTTAATAAAAACGCTTATGTTTATTTAAACTTATTTTTCCTACTGTAAAATAAATCACTCCTATTATTTTGAATTTAATGTATTTTTTAATAATTTTCATAATTCAAATCTATTGTCGACAACTTAAACAAATTCTAATAAATTATATTGGAGCAATATCTTTAATTCTGATCCAATTTTCTTCAACTTCAATAGCTTCCGTCCTTAGTCCGATGTGAGGTGTAACCAATCTAATAGCGGCACAGGATAAATATTGCTGAATTAATACGAGGTCGGTCCAAATCTTGGTATGACCATTTTGCAAACGCACCTCCATTTCTAACCGACCTTAAAGCGGCAATTTTCACCAGATTGTAATGTAATTTGTTTCACAGAGAGAAAACGCGACCCATATTTCCTGAGTTACGGGTCCCCAAAGCTTGACAACGAATATTGTTATACTTTTTTCCACTATTAACAGATTGGGACAATATGGTTATCATTGTTAAGCCAACAACTATCTAAATCAATATTTGTTTAACTGATGTAAAAAGTTTTCTTCACGCCTTTTTTGAAAATAGTCCACTGTATATTCCCCCGATATAGTGGAATATATTTCTTATCTTAAAGAAAGTATTTGATGTCTTTTGTGTTACACTAACTCTTAATTATCCGAACATATTGAGGTTTAAAGTTCTAACTTTGGTTTGTATTTTATTGACATATCCACATCAGCTTTCTCTTTAAATTGCTTTTGATACTCTGAATCCAAAATTTAATTTCATGATCCACTATGACATATTGATAAACAAAATCATTCCACTTGTACATAACGGGTGATCAATCTAGAGGTATTTTTTTCCATAGAGTTCTTTCAAAAACTACGCGTGAGTTGTGTTTAACTTTATTTTTTTTTCTTTCATTATTGTTTGCCATTTCATCATGGAAAGACTTATACAACTTCCTGCGCGTCGCCGTTTCAGTGTTGGGGGTGTTTAAAATTTTGATGACGACCAGCTGTTTTCGACCAAAATTTGGTTGAGTGATGAGGTCCATTTCTGGCTCAACGGCGACATCAATAATCAGATTGCCCCATTTAGGCAACCAGGAGAGTTTCAAGAGGTGCCATTATACCCAGAGAAACCACGGTTTGGTGCAGGTTATGAGCTGGAGGAATTATCGGTCCATATTTTTTTTTTCAAAAATGATGGTCGGAACGAAACCGTGAATCGCTCGCTCGCTATCGCGCCATGATATCGGACTTTTTGCTACCTGAAATTGAAGCCCGTTAACTTAAAGGCATTTGGTTTTAACAGGACGGTGCCACTTGCCATACAGCTGACAATGGATATATTGGGAAGTAATTTGAAAGAGCAGCTAAGTTCACGTTTTGGACCGGTGATTTGGCAGTCTAGATCGTGAGGTATCACACCTTTAGACTTTGTTCTTTAAGCTACGTAAGTCCAAAGCAGCCGCTGACAAACCAGCTACGATTCTGGTTTAGTAATCCAACATTACGTGTGTCATTATTGCCATACCGGTCGAAATTCTCGAACGAGTCATCTAATATTTGACCTTCAGAATGAACGTAGGCGTAGTTGCGGCCATTATATAAAAGGATTTAATATACTAACAACAAATGACATTTAATGTCGATTCAAATGTACAATAAGGATTTCACACTTGATTTGAATTTTTGTATTTCTTATTTTGAAAAAAATACCTCTAGATTGATCACCCATTACAAACTTAATTAGATTCGAAAGAAAAAACAAGTTTTCAAAACAACTGCTCCTAATTTCAACTTCAAAATCAATATTTTAAATTATTTAAATGTAAAAATTAAATAAAGAACGTTTTTTTTACTTCGGTCAAATAACTGAAGACATAAAATTTACACATCAGTTGGTCCAGTTAACAATTGTTAGTGCTTATGACAACCGAACTCTCAGAGACTCAACCAACAATCTATTACCGAAATCAATACATGAAAAATTCAGTTGCAATCGTCATCTTAATTAGTAATTGATACCGATACTTGTCTCATCAACCGATATTGCAACCCACTGAGTGATAGAATACATGGATAGTACGTACAACCTCCAACATTTGGTTGGCAAAAAATTCAGTTGTAGCGACAAATATGTTATCTGTGTGTTTGTACTGATGCGATTTTGACTGATGCTATAAAACCATGATTGGAAAAAGGAAACTCGAAACAGTGGTATTAACTCAAAAGTAAAAATAACCAATCATCGTTCGGAAATCACCTGAAATCGAACTTTCCTCCTCCCAGTCTTTTGAGTGTATCCAGCCACTCAAAAGACTGTTGTGTGATATTGAAGTAGACCTGAAAATACCTATTCTCGAATATCATTTTTAATTTTGTTAATTTGGTTTGTTAAATAATTTTCGTTTATTAAAAAATATTTTTTTTTTCCAAACTCAATACAGTCTGATTCACGCACATATACGAGTACCAACCAACCGATGTACGCATAAAGTGAAACTTTGTAATTTCAATTAAAAGTTTGCCATCATAGTCCGCCTGTTTGGCCGGATGTCAACGCCATAAAAATTGGCTTTTTGCCGTAACAAACATCTGAGAAGTCCTTTTATGACACTCACTTTCCTCCCCACTGCCGTGATCGTCATGTCAAGGAAACACAACTTATAAATACACGCCGGCCAACATACAAATGTGTGCCAGTGTAACTTGTGTTATTTGTGGAAAGTTTTATAATTGGCCATCTTTACATAGATTGGACAGAGGCAAAGACTTCCAGCTAGTGCAAGTCATTTATGAAAATTTGATTCAAAGTTTTGTCTGAATGTTAGAAAGTGTTAAATTTGTTTTTGACAATTCCTATTTCATGTTATACAAACAATTTTCGTTAAAGCAACCCGGAATGTAGAGCTCATGGATGTTGAGTTGAATGGAGTGAGTACACCTTTATTACAGCTTTATAGAGCGGGAACATATAGGGTCATCAATCTAGAGGTATTTTTTTTAAAATAAGAAAAAATTAAAAATTTCATATCAAGTGTGGATTCTTAATTGTTCCTTCGAAAGGAAGTCGTAACCATAGTATTGTTTTTTTAATTTTATTTTGACAACAGTATGATTGCGGCAGTATAAATATTTAAACATGGTTGGTGCAACAAAAGTATTGTTTAAAATTTACATTAACAATAATATGATTACGGCAATCACACCGTATGGTTGCGAATATGAACATAACAAAAAAGGTTTTATAGAGCATACATGTACTATGAAAAAAAAAACACATGCACAAGATAAAGTGCATGATTGTTGTCCATTATAAAAAACAACAACAATCGGAAGGTAGTTCGAGGGATTTTTATTGTGTTTATTTTGTTCGAATAAATTCTCTACTACCGACTGGTTCTCGTTTATTTAAATTCTGCCTGCACTTAAGTACGAGTATTTAGCCATTGATCATGGTTTAATCACATTCGTTACTTGGGGTCTACGGATAGTGAATAAGCATTCACCCCTGCTGGCAACTAAAAGTATTTTCGACTGCCGTTGAAATATATATTTTTGTTTTTTGATTGAAATGTTCAATATAAACATGGCCTCAAATCAGGCTATGAACTTACTCGTATAGTAATGCAGTTTAAAACAATTTACTTGATAAAAGTCTGTATTTTTGAATAACAACATTACCCAATCCGAACAAATAATTTTGGGGATCATAGTATGGTTGAGTGTAAATCATGTTATGGTTGTTGGGATCATAGTGTGGTTACGTGTGAATTATAATATTGTTGTGAGGATCATAGTATGGTTGTGGAGATCATAGTAAATAACCTTATATAAGTTAAGTTAAACTTATATAAGGTTATTTTTTTTCTTAGTGTACGTATGGTACTGAGTCATGTACGATATATTGAAATGATAGGGTTTTCGCTCACGATTCCAAATATTTATTTTACATTGCAGAGTATGGTTATGTGTGAATCATACTATTGTTGGAAGGATCATAATATTTTTGTGCCACAACCATGTACCCAACAATAGTATGATCCTCTTCGAATATTGTCAAACTAACCATACTTTTTTTCTGCGTGAAAACAGTGACTTTTTGAGTATGTAACGGCGGCTCAACAATAGCTTGTGGATTTTCATTACTCCAAATGCGACAATTTTGGATATTAAGGTATCCATTCCAGCAAAAGTGAGCTTCATCGCTAAACAAAATTTTCTTGTTAAAATTAGGATCGGTGCCCATCACGTTTTGGACCCATTCATCTGAATTTGCAAACGCTGTTTCGGAGTAAGTCTATTCAAAATAAAATTTAGAACTAAACTGAGCATAAATCAAGTGTCAAAAAGACCAACAACCAACGAAAACCACAAGTCTAAAACAACACCCTTTATTTAAATATTGATACAAGAGGTCTTGAGACGGGTTATCATTCTGCAATGTGTAAAAGCAAAAGGCCGAAATACTCGTAAAACAAACGAGCTTAACAATCTTTTTGATTTTATTTTCAAAGTTTTTGATTTCTCTCTATGTAGTAAATCCTGCTTCTTATTCTTCTACATTGAGCCGAAAATATGATTTTTTTAACCATGTGTCTAGTTACATATTTCATGGTAAATGTTTGATAACGACGACAAAATATTGTAAAAAAAGGTCAAATGTTCATACAAAATAGTTTTATACTCGTAAGGTTGGTTTTGTTCAAGAGAAAGGCAGAAAATTGTGCGAAATTAACAAAAATTTAAAGGTTATTCGGCTCTGTTGTATCGAAGTTTTTGATTTGCTTTGTGTTATAAGAAGTTTAGAATTTAGCTACACGAAGTAACAACGATTGCGACTGTCTAATCACCGCCCTCGTTTTTCTTTTTTCCTCTGCTCTGAACGTTTTTAATTGTGAGAAAGATCATAAGACAATTTATCTCGCTCTTTTAAATAACCACCACCAACTGCAAATTCTAGCTGCACAATCTTGCGCTATGAAGATTGCTTTTCGCACAGTTCGAAGACTACTTATATACGCAAAGGGTAATTCTCATTAATCATAATGGGACTCCCGTATAAATCATTTGATTTATAGAAGTAATCGTTGCCAATGACTGCTGAAGAAAACCCTAGGCGGATTTACCGTAGCCAATAAATTAAATATGAAAATTTGTAACAATAACTTTATTTTTGAATAAAAGAGGTAACCAATAATTAGTTAACTTAACAATAACAATGATTTCTATAACAATCTTCATAGTTAATAATATTAACAATTTCATTGTTAAATTAAACATGTATTGTTTCAATAAATTAACTATTAAAGTTTTATATTAACAATTTTCAAGCTTAAAAACAATGCATTGTTAAAACAACAATAATTATTTTAATTATGACAATTTGAATGTTTATAAAAATCAACAATGCACTGTTAAAACAACAAGATTTATTTTAAATTAACAATTTTCATGGCTAAAAAATTCAACCATAAAATAGTTGAATTAACTATTATAGTTGTTAAATACCAGTCAACAACAAAATGTTCAAATTAACCTTATATAACGTAGACTCCAAACCATGTTTACTTATGGTTAAGTTAAACTTTTTTTTCTTAGTGTACGTATGGTACTGAGTTAAATACGATATATTGAAATAATAGGTTTTTCGGTCACGATTTCAAATATATATTTTACATTGCAGAGTTTCAGGTGTATATTTGTAGAGTTTAGATGTATTCAACTCTTGGTAGATATCCGTTTTGAAAAGTATAAGCAAATGAGCACAAAAGGTATACTTTAAGCTTGAAAAAAATAGTTTCTGACGACACCTTAAAAAGCTTATCTTTTGTGGTGAATAATGATCCAAATGATATCTGAAATAAAGAACTATATCAGTATACCCGAGCTAGCTAAATATAGTAGACCAGTTTATAGCAAGTGTATTCCCGCACAATTAGCTCGATTTTGAATTTTATACTTCAGCAGAAAACGTATTTAAATTGTTATAAATAAATAGAAATTACCAAATCGTACTAAAAATAGCCACTCAATCACAACAACAGGCAAAAATAGTTCAATACTAATGAACAAAGAAATATTGCTTCTTTAATTTTCGACGACATCTAATCTAATCTCATTCACGAATTTAAAAAACAATAGTCTTGTTATTTGCAGTTATTACTGGAACACATACTCCGGAGAGGTTACTTAAATAAATATGACGTGATGGTTAATCGGGTTAACCATATTCATATTACCGATATGCTCAAATTAATAAAATTTGATAGTCATTAAGTGTTTCGATCGACTAAGAACACAAGCTAATTATTTTTAACGAGTCTGTCAATTCGTCCGTCAGCTGTCCATTTAAAGGTTTTAATCAAACTACAGTTCGCAATTTTGAGTGTGAATAACTCATTTGAAAACTATACGCAAAGGGTAATTCTCAGTTATTCAAAAGAGACTGCCGTAAAAGTCATTTGAATTGTAGCCGAGGTAATCGTTGCCAACGACTGCTGAAGAAAAACCTTGGCGGGCTTAGAAACACCTGTACAGTCTGCCTGTCAATCGTAGCCAATACATTGCACCAATTTTTTAGCAGATTCTGAAAAAGAAACAACAAAAAGGTCTCGAACCAGAATAAAAACTGCTCAAGTCATAATAATAATAAAAGACCGATTAAATGTAAACAAAACAAAAACATATACTTAGTAGTGACAGCTGTAAAATAAAAAGTACTGAATGTTTATGGACCAATTATTTTTTAATATATTAATTGATGTATATTATATCCAAAAGTAATCTTTTTATTCGAAATGTCCGCCTTTTGCCTTTACACACGCCTTAAGTCGCACTGGCCAATCGTCATTAGCTGCACGAACATCGTCCATTGGAAAATTGGCTACATCTCGAACCAAATTTGTTTAAGAGATCCAATGTTGGGGTATCTTTCGTGAAAAACCTTGTCCTCTAAAACCGTCCACAATTTGTAATCCAATGGGCCATGGACTTTTCAGCAGGATGCTGAGCCGGCCCATAAGGCTGAAACGTCCCAGGTCTGTCTTCGTTTGCCAGCGTTCATTTCCTCTGAAGGCATGGCCCTCCAATCTGGACTGCCTGAGGGTCATTCTTCATAGGAAATGAACGCTGGCAAATTGTTTCGAAGCCAGGCCTGGGACGTTTTAGCCAAATGGGTCGGCTCAGAAATCTGCTGAAAAGTCCATGGCTGGTTTTGGAACAGGGAATTGTTAAAAGGCTTCACAACAGCTTTCAAAGCGGTTTCTTGGTAAACTTTGGCCGATGTTTTGACTCCTTGTTCGCAGAAATGCAGATCAGTGACCCCATCGTAAGAGACACCCCACCAAACCATGACTGAAGCTAGGTGATGACCCCCTTCCACCCTTAGGCTTAGTTCAGATGCTTCCTTAGATGACCGCGCATACACTCTATCATTTTGCTTGTTAAATTTTTCCTGAACGGTAAAATTTTTTTTCATCGGTGAACAAAATTGTTTGTGCAAGTTATCAGCGTACTTCACCATAAGACGTTTGCATTTCTTAATCCTATTTTTTTTTTAAAGCTGCAGTCAATAACTGTCCGGTACGTCGTTTGAAAGCCCCAAGTCCCAAGTCTTTTTTTATGATTCGACTAATGGACTTTTGCGTGATATTTATCTCACGGGCCAAGATTTTCCTTTTCGGGTCGGATTTCTGTGAATTCTTGATTTAACGACTTTGATGTCATGCGGTGTTCGAATAGAACGTGGCGGTCTTTTACATCTCCAGTCTCCTCAAACAGTTTTATGCATCGGTAGACGAACATGCGGCTAATCCCTAGTGGCCGGAGCGTTTTGAAAATATCGTTTTTTTTCATTTCACACTTGAAAAGCGCTATTACACTTGAAAAGCGCTATTACAGCGATACGGTTCTCATTATCTGACCACTCCATGATGAAAGTTAAGCAATTTTATAATCCCGTTACAGACTAACTCTATTGAGGTTAGCTTTCAAAATCCATATGACATTAACGGGGTATGTTCAGTTCTACTATGGAAATGGATGTGTTCAATGTTGCAACAGTATTTATGTCCCTACTAAGTATGTTCAAAAATGTTTGTATGAAAACATATTTTGCCGGAAACATATATATGTTTGGGTCACAGCTAACATTAATATGTTTGTAGCAATGCTCCTAAACATTCATATGCCTCTATGCAAACATAATTTGTTTTCAGCCTAACATCATTTGCGGAATGGAAACGAGTAGTCTTTTCTGTGAAAAAAAATCAATGTGGATAGGCCTAATGGATATAACTACTATTTCCACGGAATGAAAGAACGGCATTTAGCTCGCCATCACAGTTGTGAAGGTTGTGCGATGGTCTGAGGAGCAATTCTAAAATCCAGATTGAACGCGAATAGCTATAAAGGAGTTATTGAAAAAGACTTTTTCGTACTTCTCTAACATCTTCGGACCAATAACGTGGACTTATCTGCTTGATAATAATCCAATTCACACTGCGCTGATATAGAACATTGCGAAGGAAGCCAAAACGTTCCTTTATTGGATTGGTCGCCATAATCTTCGGATCTGAATACTATTGAAAACGTGTGGTGACTTCTGTTGGGAAAAGTTTACAACTCAAGTAGACAAGTTGAGGACAACCAACCGATAACTCATGCTACTAAAGAAGCTTGGGCAGATATTTCCCTTCAACTGTAAAATGAAACAAAGTGTTTTTTACATAAATGTTCTATTGAGTAGATTTATTCTGACTCAAGTTTTGGAGAAGAGTTGTAATTTCTTCTCCTGGTGAGTAATGATTTTACACTTAAGATTAAAGAAGATTTGTAAGGTCTTCTTCGGTCTAGTAATGGTCTCATACTAATTTGAAATTGTTCGCTTAGGACTATATATACCAAAATTCTTATCAGGCGAACCACGTTGGGCTTACATTTTCTAAGGCAGAAATCAATGCACGCATCGCAGGCCGTTATCGCCCTGTGCGTGCATTTCATCGATCGTTCGTTGCATTGTAAGTTTTATTACATAGTGCGACCATAAATAGATTTTTATTGCCGGCGGTCAACAAATTCAAGTCTTCCCGCTGCACTTGAAAATGCATTAGGACCCCAACATACCCAACACACAATCTAAAACGTGTTCACTTTGAACATCAACTAATGGAAAAATTTTATAATTGCATATAAGGGAGATTGTACACATTATAAATTATGTTAACAATTTTGCATTTATAGTTTTCAAACATGTAAAGTTGCGTATAAATGGTTTTTTATGTTTAAAACTGGTATACTCGTATGTGCTTGATGAGCCAACACTAATAAAAATTTTATTGATTTATCTTGAATTCTTTTTAGTGTAAAATAAATAATCTTGATTTTTAAATTTACGCTCCATCAGTTGTTTATACGTAACATAATTTTTAAAAGCTTGCATTTTATTATTTTCTAAAATAACCTACGCTTAGGGAAATTACTGAACCTATTCAGATGAGCGGTAGTGTATGTCGACATTTACAACTGGTTGCTATTTTTGACTATTACGGCCGTTCTTCTGGGTCCCTAAAGTCCGTAAGTTTGAGCCCAAAACTAAGCTTAAACAAAAAAATAAAGCGATCTGTAGATTTGTAGTAAAATTTATTTTAAATTTCGTACCTATTTGTCTATACTTACGATTGGTCGCTTATTTTAACTATAGCAGACATTTTTGGCCCCTAAGATCCCTACGTCCGATCCCAAATTTAAAGCAGATTTTGACAATACATATATACGAGAGCGGTTCGGAAAGTTCTTAGCCTATCAATGAAAGAGAATAGTTAGTTTTTCAAAAATATTTTTATTTTTCAATATAATCTCCTGAAACTTCAATACACTCAGTCCAACGCTTATCTAGCAATGTTATCCCTTGATTAAAATAGTTTTCCTCAAGGTCTTCAAAATAGTGGTTTACAACTGTAATTGCATCTTCATTTGAGGTAAAACGCTTGCCAGCAAGGAATTTGTTTAGATTTGGGAACAGGTAAAGTCACTGGGAGCTACATCAGGAGAATAAGGTGGGTGGTCAAGCAACTCGTACTTTAATTCGTTGATTTTAGCCATTGTTAAAACACTCTTGTGCGCTGGTGCGTTGTCTTGATGAAAAATTATTTTTTTGTGTTGTAAGCCAGGACGTTTTTCTCGAATTTGTACATTTAATTGATCTAAGAGGTTGCAATAGTACTCTGAATTTATTGTTTTACCCTTTTGCAGATAGTCAATCAATAAAATACCTTTGAAGTCCCAAAAAACTGTTGTCATAACCTTACCAGCCGATTGAATTGTTTTTGCCTTCTTTGGGGCACTTCCTCCAGCTTCAGTGCATTGTTTGGATTGTTCTTTTGTCTCTGGAATATAGTGGTGGATGCATGTCTCACCAACAGTTATGAAACGACGCTTACAATCCATATTATTTCGCTGAAAACGATCCAAACAAGCTTGAGAAATGTTCATTTTTATGCGTTTTTGGTCGACTGTTAACAAGTCCGGCACCCATCATGCAGAAAGCTTTTTCATCTGTAGTTCTTCATGCAAAATTAAATGGACTCGATCATTTGAGATGCCCATGATATTAGCTATTTCACGCACTTATATTCGTCGATCATTTAATTCCATATCATGCACTTTGGCTACAATTTAGGTTGTTGTTGCTGTTTTTGGACGTCCACTACGTGGTTCATCTTCAATGCTTGTACGACCACGTTTAAATTCAGCAACCTAACACATTCACCATATCATTATAAATTTCTTGTCCCGATAAACCTTTTTTATCTAAATATTTAATGACACCACGCATTTCTAATTTTTCCATTGTAAAAAAATCGCGGATGCGTCTTTTGTGAACATCTGTTTCTATACGAAGGAGTTGCCAGATCGAAACAAAATTTAACATGTGTTCATAGCAGAGATGGAAGTTTCCAAAACTTAACTTTTTTCTGTTTATACCGCGCTTTTTGTGCTAGGCTAGGAAGTTTCCGAACCGCCCTCGTATTTCGTAAAATAACATAATTTCAGTATATTTAAGTCATCATAGGCCCATATTCATCGGGACTGTTTATTTGGATCGTTTTTTTAGGCCAATAGGCCCACAACCATCTTTTAAGTTAGTTACGTTCTTTTTCACTCCAAAAATAATTAAGAAATGTTGAACAAATACTAAAAGATAGTACTTTTTCGAAGGTGCTTTTAGTCCCTTTGCGAAATTTTTTTCCCTCTGGGCCGATTTCAAAATTCACACAGTTTAAAAAAGGGTCCTAGCTTATTTCATTTGACAGCTATGGTGCTTTTAACAGACACATAGATAGACGGAAGGACATGGCAAAATGTTCCTAGAATTTTGCAACCATCAAATAATTTTTGGGGTGTTGGACTAGTATTTCGAAGTGCTGCAACCATAATGACAAATTAAGTAAGCATTGGGGAGGCTTTAAAAAACAAGAAGAACCAATTTTATAAACAGGTTCTACTTCTATTTCTCTATTTAAATGAGTATTTTACAGACTTGAAAGTATGGTTTCAAGACTTTTTACACATATGTAAATACTCGTACAAACATATGTGACCTTCTCCGAGAAAAGGGACCTAGTGTGTGAAAAAACGGGTTTGGACTTAAGAGTGGATTCTGGTACCTAAAAAGGACTTAAGAGAATAAGATGAAATGAGTTTGATTTCTGATAAAAATTTATTTACCCCATAAAAACCTACAAAACGAACTTGGGAAATCGATAAACATGAGAAAAACAATAAAATTTTTCTCTTTCGATTTTTTTTTCGTTAGTCTTCGAATTTTTTTTGGAGTTTGGACTTTATTTTCGGTGTTTCGTGATCTGGTACTTTGATTTTCTTCCGTTTGACAAGTTCAGTTTTTTTTTTCTTTTTTTTGGCGCTTTGACTTCAGCTTTCATTTTCTCGTGATCCGGTGCTTCGATTTTTTTTTTTTGCTGGCAGATTCGGAATTATTTCTCGATTTTTTTTTCGCTTTGGATTCACTCGGTTTAGAAGCTACAAAATCCCGTTTCTGTGAATCAGTACATAAGACCCTGACATTCTTATACAATACAATACGATACTTAAGAATCAAGTATCGAGATCATAACAAACAGAGCAGCAACAATAACAAAGGTGTTGTCACACTAAAAGCGAAAAAAAATACGTCACCACATAGGTATGACGTCACCAAAGACGGCACCCAATCATAACTAACCATACCAAATAGCATCTCCCAACTGAAGGTGCGTTCACAGTGATAATGCGTTGTGAAACTTTACATGCGTTTTTCTCAAAACTTCATTTTCACACACTAGGTCCCTTTTTTCGGAGAAGGTCTCATATGACATTTCAACATGCTAAAATGTTGTCCCAAACATACATTATGTGCGCGTAGACCAATTATGCTGATATACAAACATTTAAATGTTTCTGGCATGTTCCAAACATATATTTGTTTGCATGCAAACTTAATTCTATTATTTTTTTCTCCGTATAGTAAGTGAGAAGACTCAAGGTCTTTCGTTTGGTTCGAATCTATTTAGAATCTTGCAACGGACTGAAGGGCGGAGAGAAGGACGTGATGACGTCGTCTTAAAATGGTTGGTACATATACATATTTCATTGGGTCGCAGATAAGTATTTTGATATGTTACAAACTGAACGACAAACTTATATAGGGTGATCCATCGAGAGGTATTTTTATAGAACAAAAAATATATAAAAATTTAAATCAAGTGTGGAATCTTTATTGGTAATTTGAAAAGACATTTTATGGCATATATTTTTTGAAAATAATTACCTTCAAATGTTGGCAACTGTATTATGGAAATGAGAGTTCGATGAGAAACGGGAAAATCCGTTGGCCCATTTCTGGCTCAGCGGCAATGTCAACAAACAAAATTGCCGCCTTTGGGCTGAAGAGTAACAAGAAGAGTTGCCATTATACCTAGAGAAAACCACGCTTTGGTGCGATTTGTAGGCTGGTGAAATCATCGGTTCATATTTCTTCAAAAATGATGTAGGCCGGCACGTAACCGCGAATGGTGCTCGCTATCGCGCCATGATATCTGACTTTTTCCTACCTGAAATTGAAGCTCGTAATCTTGACGACACTTGGTTTCAACAGGACGGTGCCACAGCTGTACAGCTGCTCAAACAATTGAAAGGTCATTTCGAAAAGCAGCTAATTTCACGTTTTGGACAGGTTAGTTGGCCGCCTAGGTCGAGTGATATCACACCTTTAGACATTTTTCTTTGGGGTTACGTAAAGTCCAAAGTCCATGCTGACAAACCAGCTACCATTCAGGTTTTGGAAGCCAACATTACGCGTGTCATTAAAGCCATACCGGTCGAAATGCTCGATCGAGTCATCCAAAACTGGAGTTGCGGCCAACATTTCAAGGAAATTATATTCAAAAAATAAATGCCATAAAATGTCCTTTCAAATTACCAATAAAGATTCCACACTTGATTTGAATTTTTATATTTTTTATACCCTCCACCATACAATGGAGGGTATATTAGTTTTGTCATTCTGTCTGTAACACCTTGAAATAATCATCGGAGACCTCGTAAAATTCTAAGACGATCTAGCCATGTTGTCCGGCTGTCCAGCTGTCCGTCTGTTGAAAACAAGATGGAGCCTGCATGTAAACAGCTAGGGAGCTGAATTTTGGCACAAACATGTGTAGTTAACCTAGCACGGTTGGTATTGAAAATGGGCTATATAGCTATACGGGAAGTTGGTGTTGGATACCCTCAACCGACACTACCTCATAAAAATTAGTTTTTTATTTGGAAATATCCGTCTAGTTTCTTGAGGAAAATCACTGAAATTTTGCAAATAATAATCTCTATATAGGCGCAATCACCTATGTAAAAACGGTTTAGATTGGGCCACCATTTCTTGTACCTCCCATACAAACGGTCTCATGGGCCTTGAAAAATAATATGACAATAACTCACTACAAACTTGACAAATCGAGATGAAATTTTCTACATAAAGATTTTTATATAGAACACACCTCTGCGCCAAATTCTGTTGAGATCGGAAAAGTCCTACTGGTACCTCCCACACAAACGGTCTCATGGGCTTTGAGAAATAATATGGCGATAACTCACCACACACTTGAACTATCGAGACGAAATTTTCGGCATAAAGATTAATATATAGAACAGACTTTTGCACTCAATTTAGCTAAGATGGGAAAGGCCCTACTGGTACCTCCCACACAAACGGTCTCATGGGCCTTGAAAAAAATATGACAATAACTCACTACAAACTTGACCTATCGAGATAAAATTTTCTACATAAAGATTTTTATGTAGAACACACCTCTGCGCCAAATTCTGTTGAGATCGAAAAAGTCCAACTGGTACCTCCCACACAAACGGTCTCTTGGGCTTTGAAAAATAATATGACAATAACTCACTACAAACTTGACCTATCGAAAAGAAATTTTGCACATAAAGATTTCTATATAGAACACACTTCCGCACCAAATTTGGTTTTATTTGGGAATCTGGTGGAGGGTATCCAAAGTTCGGCACAGCCAAACTTAACATTTTTTACTTGTTTTGTTCTGAAACAAAACCTCTAGATGGATCACCTTATACTAGTACATATGGGAACACCCCACCCTATGATAGAGTTTCAAAAAGCGTTATGCGAATAAAAAGCGATATCTAAAATCACCTATAACCACTTAAAATCACTTCTAGTATACGAGTGAATTTATCAAAAATAATTCATCTTTCCAAGCATTAGTACGAGTATTGCATACACTTGCTGGTATGTTTTTCGGTTTATAAAATACAACAGGTTCTACAACAATGCCTGTCCATCATTTTCCTTTTGAAATAAGCGCGCACACTCGTATACGATGTCATCATATGTATATTGTAGGGCAAACGTATAAAAATATATATTTACAACGTCATCAATTATCATCGATGCCACAATCAATGTTAAAACGAACTGGGCAAAAAAAACCTGGGAGTATTTAAAACAATGCCGCGAAGAAGAGGGGTGGGGAAATCACCGATTTTTCAACAATCAAAAAGCCACAAATTACTTTTCGAGGGCATATAAAAATGACAGACAGCCGTGACAGTTACTAACATACGATGACCGTTCGCCACTACAGGCAGATGACAAATACGGCGCGCTAAAGAAACGCGAATAAAAAAAAGCGGAAAACAAAAATCCTACCAAGGGAAAACCAGTGAAAACGCAGAACAAAGTTGGAGAGCGAAAAAAGTTGGCCCGAAAATAGTAAAAAAAAACGCACACACACGGCTATAAATTTATTAACAATTTATTTATGATTTCAATGGAAACGTTGACAAACGGATTCAAATATATACACATCGACACTCTTTTACTAACAACCATCCCAAGTGTATGTGAATAACAAGCGTCAATACGAAAAAAGGCTTAAAACAAAAAGTTACCGAAAAACAGTGAGGATTAAGGCCCCACTGGAGTTGTAGCGCGCAACATTGCAGCAAAACAACGAAAGGAAAGTGCACAAAAAACTGAAAATATTTGTAAAAACTTTTCGTGAAAAAACAAACGCGAAATATTTAACAAAAATAAAGGGAAAAAATTAAAATAAATCAAAATAAAAATTAAAATGAAATTTAAACAAATATTCGTGGAAAACCACAAATACAACAATGGACAGCCGGCAAAAGATCGCATGATTTTGTTGTTGCATACGGTCATAGCAATCATGATTTTCATGAATGCCCTGGTATCCGTAAACTCAGCAGCAGCAGCAGCAACTTTGACAACAGCGGAAAATGCAGCATCGACAACAATGGCGAAAACACTTCTCAATAAGACCAGCCGAAATCCCATAATAGCCCAACAATCATCGAAAACATCACCACCACACATGCCACCGACTTCAATGTCCGCCTCAGCATCCACTTCCAGCAACAACGCTGCCACCACATCCTCCACAAAACAAACAGCAAAAAACAACAACGATGACATCGCCTCTTCCGGTGACGCAGGAGGTTCCGTCCTCCCACGCGCTGCTCCCATTGCCGAGAACACGGACAATTGCAAATCCTTGACTGGCGCATGGGGAGATGTTGATCCGAATATATACTACCTCTGTGACACACATACAAAACAAGCGATTCCCCTGCGTTGCCCCGAGGGCCGTGGCTATTTCAATGGTCTCGGTTACTCGGGCTGCATACCGTTCGACGAGTGGCCAGCCTGTGTGGCGTCGCGCGCCCTCGAACAGGTGCACCTGTGCGATAGTGACCATATGCAACAGCCGTGGGAGACAATGAATCCAAATAAATTTTATATATGCCTACAGGAGGCCATTGAGCCCATGCTGCTTAATTGTGGGCAAGGTAAGGGTTTCGTTCACGTCCGTGTGGCAGCCAGCCGAAACGCACGAGTAGATGGTGGCGCTGGTGGTGCTTACAGCGAAGTTGTTGGTTGTGCTAATTGGGAAAAATGGCGTAGTTATACGCAATGTACAGACTATTATTAAAAAGCATCACAAAAAGTATGGATCGCAATGAGGCAAAATGGAAAAAAGCAACAGGCTAAAAATAATGCAACGTCGCCCCACTGAATGTCTGTCTGGCCAAGTAAAAGCAAAGAAAATAAAAAAAAAACACTTCAATGCAGAACTAAAGTTCATAAAGCCTACCGAAAAAAGAAGATTTTTAATTTATGGAGATTTACTTACGTTGAAAATTGCAATCACAGAAACGAAAAGTTAATTATTGAAGAAAAAAATCAAATGCAGCTGTTGAAATGGAGAGCACCATAGCTTGTAAGAAACCAAGAATTGTCATCTATTAATTGAATGGTAGCATTCTTCAAGATATTAATTTATGTCGTCATGTTTAAGTCGTCAATTTTGGGAATTTTTAAAGACCTTATTTTCGTTTTTCTTTTTTTTCGTTTAGTTGGCATGAGAGATGTCCGAAAAATTAATGCAAAAAATTAAGGAAAAAAAATTCGGGTAAAATAAATTCTCCTTTTATTTAGTTTAAAGCTGTCGATTTATGGAGGATTAACTAAAGAAACTCAATAAACAAAAAGCTGGGCTATAAAATGTGAGCAGAGAATGCAATCATAGGCATCGCCACGTATAGTAAAGAATTTTAAAAATTGTACAGAACAAAATTTTTATAATTTGAATTATAATTCACTGGATTTAATCTAATTACATTCTGATGTTCTGACATTCCCTGTAAAACATTTCGGCTTCCTATAAGCTTAGGCAAAAAACAAAGAATTTCTTCATATGTGACGCGCAAAAAAAAAACAGTTTTGTTCAGGAAAGCCATTTTAAAGATTAGGACCCTTTCTATTTGCGCTTAGAATCGTCGATTTAACTTTCATAAAACGCGCATATCTGTGGGAGGGAACACTTTTGGGGCATGTGATCGGTCTCATTCGATGCTCAGATGTTGTCCACGTCAAAAAAAGAAAAAAACTGAAAATTGATTTTTTTACCCTTAGGTTCCTTTCTCTATGCACTGTCACATATATGTAAAAAGGTGTTTTTTTAGACGTGTGGTTTTCCAGATAAAATATAACGCATATAATTTCATGTTATGGCCAAGATTTAAACTTTATCATAAACGTATGGATTTGCCATTGTTTTAAAAATAATTTCGGGCAAGTGGCCGCCGCGGCTGGCTCAAATAAATTCCAACCAAGAGGACCAATTTTCAACCACTTTTTGCAGTATTTGTGGCCTTATGACAGCAATAACGCGCCGAATATTCTTTTCCAATGCGTCAATCGAGACGGGCTTGTCTGCGTAGACAAGTGACTTCACATAACCCCACAAAAAATAGTTCAGCGATGTTAAATCGCACGATTTGGAGGCCACGTCACTAAATTGATTGTTTCGTTGGCTATGTGGCATGTAGCGCCGTCTTGTTGGAACCAAAGCTCATCAACATCCACCAATTCAGGCACGAAAAAGTCATTAATCATAGCTCTATAGCGTTCCCCATTGACTGTTATAGTATGACCTCTTCATTTTTGAAGAAATATAGACCAATGATTCCCTCTGCCCATAGAGCACCCCAAACAGTGACTTTTTGGGATGTTTCGGTGTATCAACAATGGCTTGTAGATTTTCTTTACCCCGAATGCGATAATTTCGGTTATTAACGCAACCATTCAACCAAAAGTGAGCTACATCGCTGAACAAAATTTTCTTGTAAAAATCAGAATCGGGGGCCATCTCGTTTTGGGCCCATTCACCACGATTTTCAAACGTTGTTCCAGAGTAAGTCTATTCGTTATGAAATGGCAAACCGAACCGAACATAAATCAGGTGACAGCAGTCAAAAATAACATCTCGTTTTGGGCCCATCCACCACAATTTTCCAACGTTGTTCCAGAGTAAGTCTATTTGTTATGAAATGGCAAACCGAACTGAACATAAATCAGGTGACAGCAGTCAAAAATAACAACTCCGAAAAAAATGTGGCCAGATTAAAAACCAAACGTCTAAAAAATCAGATCGTACTAAAGCTCTTAAGCCAATCAACAAGCACGCCGAATGAGACTTCGATATCTTTAAACATTCTCGATATAGAGCGTAGCTAAACGAAATTCTGTGGTAGGAGCTCGAAAACATCGTTATACGAGTATATGAGCTGAGGTTCCAACATACAAGCGCCACAAGGCTTAAAGTTGTGATGGAAATATTTGGTGCAGTTTACAGCGAGCGTTCATGATTTGGACACCGCGATCATATAACTTTAGAAACCTCAATCATGTTCTCTGGATATGAAGCCCTAGTTCTAAATTTATGCTTACATACCAATCTCTTTGGACGATAATCAGACTAAGATTCGAAATGCTTTAAACGAAATTAAGCCGGACATATTAGGCCGAGCTTGTAGTACATTCAGCAAAGTAGTGGCGGTCATTTAAATTGATGTTTTTTAATTGCCATAAATGTAGCTTCAAACTTATTAATTTAATAATCGTTCTTATCTGGTCTTTCTTTGTGATTTTAAGTAGGAAATTAAATTATTCCGTCTCTAACCACACCATAACAGGATGGAATAGGGTATCCTTTTGGTCGGTATCAGTCGAACATATTTTTGAAACTGTTAGAAAGACATTTTTCTTTGTTTTTTTCGGTTTTTTGCTGCTATTATTATATCGAATTTATGTACGATATTTTAATTAAACAAGTTAATATTATTTTTTTGTTAATAATTCATTTATTACAATAGAGTTTAACAACAGGTTATTATTGTGCCCCAGCGCCACTTGGACATTTTTGTGGCGAGAGTGAGTTAAGATAAATTTGAATTTATCTTTCAGCGAAACGAAAACAAATCGATTTTTAAAATATTAATCATGGCGACCGTTGGAAGCTAGTGAAAATAAATTCGCATTTGTTAGCACAATAACTAGTGTCAGCAGAAGAGATGAGGCAAAAGTCTTATCAACAAAAGTATCTTTATTTGTTCTCCATGAACGCTCTAAGATTCGCTCTAAAGTAATTTCCGGCAAATTTGACATTCCAGGTGATGAATTTAATATTCTGAAAACATTTTCAGAAAAACAGCCCTCAAGCATTAGTATCTAATACTTTTAGCTAAAATCTAACGATGGTCTCATAGCAAAAGTGTCAAAAAAAGTCCATTTGTAAAATGTAAAAAATTTTAAAATTAAAAAAATTAAGTAAAATTCGAACTTATCTTCACTAGGCTCACACTGCTCTGTCGTCAAATTACTATAGGTAAACTGTTTTTAACCCATTAGGGAACTCGTATTTTTGGCGTTGATGCATCTTAAATTCCAATTTTTCGGTGCCTGTTGATAATACATTTTCTATTTTTTTTATTTTGGGAAAAAAAATTAATTTCGCCATAAACAGAGATATGGTCCATCATTTCGTACAGTTTTACGTTAAGTTGTCACTATTGTCTGGAATTTTTCCTTAAGTGCGTTTTCTGGCCTCCATTTTGAACATGATTTTATCAGTTTTTCTATTTGGTTCTCGATGTCCGATTAAGGCAGTGAAGAAAAGATTAAGTCAGTGGTTAAATTAAATTTCTTTGATGCTATACTATAGTTCACTTCCACTTTACAAAATAGTCGATAGATAACACAGTTTTCTGTAGAGAAGACAAACACGCAATCTGTTGGTTTGGTGTATATTTGAACTGATTCTCGTTTAGGCTCAATTGCTAATAAAAGTAGATTATCAAGGTTGTAGTCCAATAAAAATCATATCATATCTTTCGGCCAAATTTTATATAATCTACATCATAGGATGTAAAACAAGTTATTTTACTAAACATTCCTGGGATGTTATTTCTGATAATTTTGCTGCACCGAATATACTGAAATTAGTCGAGATTTCCCAGGATTTATTCAAGCTATCAAATTTACGTAAAATGATTTTCTCATTTAAATAGCTTAAAGGTTTAATTTAGAAAGTCTAAATATTACATTTTGTTAACATAACCAATCGTTTTACCGCGCTTTTTACTATGCATTCTATATTTCGAGCCTTTATTATTCCCAAAATGTGTTTAATCCCGTCATTTACTTTAAATTCCTTAGTCATAGCCCTTTTAAAAATGTTCCCAAGTCATATTCCCTTCGCAAATTACATTGTAACAAAAATTAGTTATAGATATTTCCATGAATCCATTCATTCTTCTAGTGTCTTTGAAACTTGTTGCTATTTAAAACTCGTAGTACTGTAAACATTATTTATTGTAGAACTTATTTTTATATAAACTTTTTAAAATTAAATTCAGAATAATTTAATTATTGTTTAAACATATTGAATACTGTATTTTTGTTCAGTTTTAAATGTAAATATGCTGTTGATCTCACAAATAAGATTTTCTTTTATAATAAAAATATACTTTTAAAGCAAAAATTGTGTTGGTCTTACTTATTTGAAACAGGTCCAGAGTTTTCAGGGATCCCGTAAGTGAAAAATAGTTTCGCTATCCTGGGAAATTGAAAAGTTCGGTTCATACAGAACGTTTAGAGTACCAATAAATAAATCTGATAATAATATTTTATATCTGATTTTATCATCTTGATAAAATATTGTATTAACAATTCATAAAATACTTAGTGGGGACATAAATACTGTTACAACATTGAACACACCCATTTCAATAGTAGAACGGAGCATACCCCGTTAATGTCATATGTGACGCGCAAAATAGAAATGGACCTAAGGTTAAAAACCAGTTTTGTTCAGGAGAGCCAATTTAAAGATTAGGTTCCTTTCTATTAGCGCTTAGAATCGTCGACTTCAATTTCATAAAACGCGCATATCTCTGGGAGGGAACACTTTTGGGGCATAGGATCGGTCTCAATCGATGCTCAGATGTTGTCCACATCAAAAAAAGAAAAAAAATGAAAATTGATTTTTTTACACTTAGTTCCCTTTCTCTATGCGTTGTCACATATGGGTTTTAAAAGCTAACCTCAATAGCGTTAGTCAGTAACGGGATTTTTAAATTGTTTTAACTTTCATCATGGAGTGGTCAGATAATGAGAACCGTATCGCTGTAATACCGTTTTTCAAGTGTAAAATGAAAAAAACAATATTTTCAAAACGCTCCGGTCACTAGGGATTAGCCGCATGTTCGTCTACTGATTCATAAAACTGTTTGAGGAGACTGGAGATGTAAAAGACCGCCACCGGTCGGGCCGCCCACGCTCTGTTCGAACACCGCATGCCATCAAAGCCGTTGAATCAAAAATTCACAGAAATCCGCTCCGAAAACAGAAAATCATGGCCCGTGAGATGAATATCACGCAAAAGTCCATGAGTCGAAGCAATAAAAAAAGATCTGGGACTTGGGGCTTTTAAACGACGTACCGGACATTTATTGACTGCAGCTTTAAAAAAAAATAGGATTGCAAAATGCAAACGTCTTTTGGTCTTAGGATTGCAAAATGCAAACGTCTTCTGTGCACGCTGATAACTTGCACAGAAAAATTTTGTTGACCGATAAAAAAATTTTTACCGTTCAGGAAAAATTTAACAAGCAAAATGATAAAGTGTATGCCTTAGATTCATCTCAGGAAGCATCTGAACTGATCCTATGGGTAGAAAAGGGTCATCACCCAGCTTTAGTCATGGTTTGGTGGGGTGTCTCTTACAATGGGGTCACTGACCTGCATTTCTGCGAACAGGGAGTCTAAACATCGGCCAAAGTTTACCAAGAAATCGTTTTGGAAGCTGATGTAAAGCCTCTTAATAATTCCCCTTCCAAAACCAGCCATGGACTTTCCAGCAGGATTCTGCGTCGGCCCATAAGGCTAAAACGTCCCAGGCCTGGCTTCGAAACAATTTGCCAGCGTTCCTTTCCTTTGAAGAATGGCCCTCAGGCAGTCCAGATTTGAACCCATTGGATTACAAATTATGGACAGTTTTAGAGGACAAGGTTTGTCACAAAAGATACCCCAACATTGGAGCTCTTACGACTGCTTTGGTTCGAGCTTTGGCCAATTTTCCAATGGACGAGGTTCGTGCAGCTATTGACGTGTGGCCAGTGCGACTTTAGGCGTGTGTAAACGCAAAAGGCGGACATTTCGAATAAGTAGATTCTTTTTGGATACAATATACATCAATAAATGTATTAAAACATATTTGGTCCAAAAACATTCAGTACTTTTTATTTTACAGCATAAAACGTGTGTAATAGTATTTATGTAGAAGTAGAATATATCTCTTCTTGGCATACACCGATTTCTCATCAAAAAGTTTGATATTCAAATTTATTTCTTCTTAGAAAAGGGGGGACCGCGGAGTTTACGACCGGCTTAAACTCCAATATATCGTCAGTAACATTTATCCATAGGGCCCTCTCATACAGTTTCTATTTTTTCTTGCAAAAAAAAAAACAGAAAATAAATTCCCAAAATACATTTCTCTGGAACTCTTATAAAATTGTTGTACTACGAGGCCTAGGCAATACTAAGTGTTTCCTGGCGCCATCTGACATTTCCATTGGAAAGTTTGACATTTTTTAAAATAAACGTACTCAGAACGTTTTGAAGATGACCATTATGTTGTTTACAGTGACTTGAAAAAAAAAACAATTTGGCAAAAAAAAAGAAATTGACTCGCGAACATTTTCGTGCGATCATTTTTTACAACTTTCGACGTGGATTATCACGACAAGAATGCATCGATGAACGTACATCTTTGTATGGCGATGAAGCACCATCCTATAGCACTGTGAAAAACTGGTTTAGTGAATTCAATCGTGGCCGATGCTCGCTCAAAGACGAAGGTCGTACAAAAACGGCCGTTGTGCCAGAGAACATTGATGCCGTGCGTGAATTGATGTGAGATCGTCATGTGACATACCGTGAGATAGAGGCATCCTTGGGCATTTCTTCCATCTGCATACATTGGATATTGCATGAACACCTGGCCATAAAAAAGGTTTGTTCTCGTTGGATCCTGCACAATTTGACAATCGCTCAAAAAAAAGGCTCGTTTCGATTGGTGCAAAGAAATTTTGAAAAAATACGATCGCGGTGCTTCAAAATACGTTTATAAGATCGTCACAGGTGCCGACACATGGATCTGTGCGTATGAGCCCGAAACAAAACCGCAATCGATCGTGTGGGTCTTCGAAGACGAACTAAATCCCACGAAAGTTGTTCGTGGAAGAAGCACCTCGAAGCAAATGGTCGCCTGTTTCTTCGGCAAAACTGGTTATGTGGCGACTGTTCCGCTTGACCATAGTAGAAGGTCAATTCAGAGTGGTACACCACAATTTGTTTGCCTAAAGTCTTCGAAGAAATTCGAAAAACGCACAAGGGAAGACGAATCATTGTACACCATGACAATGCGAGTTCTCACACATCGGCTCAAACCAGCGCGTTTTTGACCGGCCAAACCGTCGATCTCATGATTTGTTTTTATTCCAGCACATCAAGAAAAAAATGGGTGCCCAACGATTTTCGTAGCCAGAAGATGCTGTTGAAGCGTTCAAAAACCAAGTGTGTCAATCGGAGTGGAAAAAGTGCTTCGACAATTGGTGTGAGCGCATGCAAAATTGTATAAATTATGCTGGAGAATATTTTGAAAAACAATAAAAACATTTTTGATGATAAATATTCGCATATTTGTTATTAGGCCAATATATATATAATCGTCATCATGACATTAACTAACGGGTGATCAATCGAGAGATATTTTTTTAATAAGGTTTTTCACAGATTTAGCGTGAGTTGTGTTAAACTTTATTTTTTTTTGAGTATTGTTTGCCATTTCATCATGGAAAGCATTAAACCTCAACAATTTCTCCGAATTGTGCAACTGTATTATCTGCCGTTTTCGACAAAAATTTTATTCAGTGATGAGGTCCATTTCTGGCTCAAAGGCCACTTCAGTAAACAAAACTGCCGCATTTGATCTGCAGAGCAACCAAAAGAGGTTCAAGAGGTGCTTTTATACCCAGAGAAAATCACGGTTTGGTTGGCGGTTAAATGGCTGGTGGAATCATCGGTGCATATTTTTTCAAAAATGATGATGGCCGGAAGGTATCTGTACATGGTGCTAGCTATCGCGCCATGATATCTGACTTTTTGCTATCTGAAATTGAAGCCCGTACTCTTGACGACTTTTGGTTTCAACAGGACGGTGCCACTTGTCATACATATGCTCAAACAATGGATCTATTGACAGGTTATTTCGAAGAGCAGCTAATTTCACGTTTTGGAAGGGTGAGTTGGGCGCCTAGATCGAGTGATATCATATCTTAGACTTTTTTCTTTGAGACGCAATGTCTTAAGTCTATGCTGACAAACCAGCTACGATTCAGGTTTTGGAAGCGTGTTATTAACGCCATACCGGTCAAAGTGCTCGAACATGTCATCCAAAATTGGACCATCAGAATGGACACCCTGAGGCGTAGTTGATGCCACCATTTGAAGGAAATTAAATCCAAAAAATTAATGGCATAAAATGTATTTTCGAACGATGTGGACGACCGTTGGTGTCAACAAGACGGCGCTACATGCCATGCAGCCAAGGAAACCATCAATTTATTACTGGAAACCTTTGGTGAGAGTATTATCTCGCGTCATGGTCATGTGGCATGGCCTCCAAAATCGTGCGATTTCACACCGCTGGACTACTTATTGTGGAGTTATGTGAAGTCACTAGTAAGCCCGACACGACGATTGACGCCTTGGTAGAGAGTATTCGACACGTTATTGCTGACATTCGGCCCCGAATGCTGCAAGAAGTGGTCGAAAATTGGGCCTCTCGGCTGGAATTTATTTGAGTCAACTGCGGCGGTCACTTGCCCGAAATCATTTTTAAAACATAATGGCAATAAAGCTTATCTTTACAATAAAGCTAAATTCTTGGCCATAACATTAAATTATATGCGTTTAATTTCTTCTTGAAAACAAAACATCTAAAAAAAAACACCCATTAGTTACTAAAATTGAAGAAAATCAGTTCAAATTTGATTTAGCTCCCACGTATATCTCCGTCGGATTTTTTTTTGTTTTTAGCCACAGAATACTCATCTTACATCCAATCTTAAACTTAAACTTAGGACGAGAAAATTATACGAAACAAGGAAGGACGTTACTGAAATTTAAGAACAACGGTTCAGATTTAGTTATAGCTTCCTCATATATGTTCATACGATTTTTCAGTTTTTAGCTCTAGAAGCCACATCTTGCATCTAATAATGATGACATTTAGCCAGAGTATTTTTTTGGATTAGTAAAGGACCCTATTAAAGAAATTAAAGAATTTGGACCAACCACCGAAGATCCGTTTATAATTAGATATAACCCCATATATATGTTCAGCCGATTTTTACCACAACCAATGGCATTTCTTCACAAATTCAACAATAACATTAGTTTAAAAATCTTAGCAAATGTGGAGCCCCGTCCAAGGAGGTAGAAAACCATATTTTCGGTTGGTTTTTTCTAAAAATCCAGAAGTGCAGTGTTAATATAGTCGGTCAGGTCCGTCATCAGCTTTTTTAAAAGTTTATATTTCTGTTTTTCGATTTGATATTCTACTTCGCTTAAATTAAACATAGTGAGTTTTTGACCAGGATCTTAAGTAAAGGTCTGTGAGTATAAGAATTAGATCGTACACAGCTTACTGAGTCGAAACAAGTTCTCTATTTGTTCCTCAATAGAATTTTGAGAAAATTATTTATGTGTGGATGTGTAGGGTATCATGTATAAAAATATCCATGTCCGACTGTAGACTTTTTTACTTGTTTTTTTTTTGAAAGGAAATGGTTTTCGTTCGCCAAAAAGTAGTAATCCTTGACAAATAAACAACATTTCAATCAATTCTGTAATTTTGTGTTTTTATATTGAAAACTCTTGTTATTTCAAGAGCACCAATGATGAATTCCAATTGAAAAGCTTTCATAATAAAACCATTTCCATGTAACTGCAGACACATACTACAGCAAAAAAGTACAAATTACTTTTTAACGGGGGTTTTAGTTTTTTGTGAACAACAAATTTGAACAAATTGTTTTATATAGTTTGCCACTTTGCGCTTAATAAACTCGAAATAATTGTAAATTTTAATTAAGCGCACTCCCACACATTGAAACACTATAACGAATTTGTAGAGGGTGTCCCACCATTTTAGAAATTTAAATAGTTATGAAAACACCATTTGTTTAAAGTAGATTTTTTTTAAATAAAAGGCCTTTAGCACGAAATAGTTTCTCGGAATAAAGGCCTCCACGCCTTTGCCTTAATTCGACTGATTTTTTTTTTTTTAATAAAACTAAATGGCGGCAAATTTAAATCTGGCGAGAATTTTGCACCACCCTCTATTAAAAAAACACACATATACGTACTCATGCATACTTGATAACTCTTATATTCGGTTATTCATATATTTAAGTATTTAACAGTATTTGTAAATACATTTTTATGCAATTTGTTATACGTATACTTGTCTATTTTATATACCCACTGTATTTGTATTAAAAAATAAAGTACTTTTTGCGTTTTTAATTAAATCGTTTTTATTCTGTGCTGTTCTTCTTTCTGGCGTCGTATTTTTCGACAAAACAAATCACACAAAAAGAGATAAGATAAATTGTGGGTTCTTTACAGGCTGTTGGTTTCTTCCCGCTTTGTTATCAAATAATTGAAAACGTGTCTGGTCTCGCTGGTTCGACATTAGTTCAACTTTCGACTTACAGAAAATTCAAGTTAATTTTTATACTGCAGGCAATCTTGGATCACAGAAAATTACAAAAACGCACCAGTATGGTGCTGAACCTTTGATCTGCTGACAATACCCGACAATTCGTCTGCCTAAGAGTCCGCATGCGGTTTCTCTTTATGCAGTGTTTGTGATCAAAGTAAAAATCGAATTAGTAATGTCTCAATAGTTTAGTCAGAGTTATTATTTTTCCAAAAGCGGATTGAGTAACCACCCGGTTGAGATCTGACTCACTCAGTATGATCATAGATCAGTTAGTTCAAGTGCAGATAAATAAAATTAAGTCTGAATGTCGCTAGGTTCGGAAAGCTCTACCCGTATATCCATGATTCAAACCCCAGTCTCAGCCAAAATCTTAAATCTTAGTAAAATTGTTATTCGCCCATGCTCATATTTGCCCGTGGTGCCAACATTTGGGCATAAGGACACTTTTTGGAACCTTTCTATTCATTCGTCTGACTGATTCGTAGCTAAAAAAGATTTAATTTGAGTAACCATATGTACATATTAACTATTGGTTAATATGTACGAGGGCGAACGCAAAACTAAATGGCCTGGCACATTTTCTGTTTTACTAGCAACTTTTTGTTTTGTTTTTTAAAAGCAATCTTTTATAAGCCATCTGTGAAAATTTCCGAAATATTGAAGTAAACAAGTTTTATAATTTTTGAAAAATGGAAAATAAAGAGTTTCGTGCGGTAATTAAACACTTTTATATGAGAGGTTATACGCCATAATTATTCAAAGATGAATTGGATTCTGTTCATGGTGATAATGCACCATCATACTTCACCGAGAAATCCTGGGTTCAACAATTTAAAATGCGTCGTTCAAGTACGGAAGATGAACAACGCTCTGGAAGATCGAAACCTGCTACTACTATTGAAAACATTAGAAAAATATTTAATGAAGTGACTAGAGATAAACGAATAAAGCTCAGAGAACTTGCTGATATTGTTAAAATACACGATAAACAAGTTTGGAGTATTTTACATGATGAACTCCACATGAAAAAGCTATCCGCAAGATGGGTGCCGCGTTTGTTGACTTTGCCCCAAAAAATCGTCCGTTGGACCAATTCCGAGGAGCTTTTAGCGATTTATCAGCGTAATCCAATAGAGTTCTTGCGCCGTTGATGATAACTGTTGATGAAACATGGATCCATCACTACATCCCAGAATGCAAAGAATAGTCAAAACAATGGATAGAAGCTGGTAAAAGTGGTCCCAAGAAGGCGAAAACTGTTAAGTCAGCAGGAAAAGTAATGGCCACAGTATTTTGGGATGCAAGGGGTATAATATTTATTGATTATCTTGAGAAAGGAAAAACTATAAATAGTGAATATTATTGTGCATTATGGGATCGGTTGAGTGAAGAAATCAAGATAAAACGACCGCATTTAGAAAAAAAAAGTTCTTTTTTATCAAGCCGAATTACGATTTGAAATTGCTCCGCATCCACCATATAGTCCAGTTTAAGTCCTTCTGATTATTCCTTGTTTCGAAATTTGAAAAAAATTCTCGGTGGCAAAAAATGTTCGTCCAATAGCGAGGTTATTGCTGAAACTGAGGCATATTTTGAAGGTCTTGAAAAATCTAATTTTTCGGATAGAATTAAAAAACTTGAAAAACGTTTGATGAAGTGTATTGAGTTGGAAGGAGATTATGTTGAAAAATAAATAATAATTCCAAAAAACGGTTCTTTTTATGTTAGGCCAGTTACTTTTGCGGTCGCCCTTACATATGTGACGCGCAAAATAGAAAGGGACCTAAGGGACCTAAAACCAGTTTTGTTCAGGAGAGCCATTTGAAAGATTTGAATACGTGTATCTTTGGTGTTCCCTCACTTTCATAAAACGAGCATATCTCTGGGAGGGAATACTTTTGGAGCATGGGATCGGTCTCATTCGATGCTCAGATGTTGTCCACATCAAAAAAAAAGTGAAAATTGATTTTTTTACCCTTAGGTCCCTTTATCTATGCGCTGTCACATATGGTTATATACATATGAATGTTTTTACTACGTTCGTCAACTATTTAGTGCGTCCCAACAACACTTTAACCATTGTATGCTAAAAATATGCTTTATATGTACACACAACTAAGTGTATACATACCTTCTTTCGAGGTACCTTAGTCTCCTGAAAGGCTGAATGGACATGTTAAGTTAAGATCGTCTTGGAATGAAACCTATTAATATATTTACACTCTCCATCATAGGATTTGTCATTCAAAATTCTGGATTAGGCCACATAAAGAATATATGTTCTGAATCGTCGTAAAATTCTCAGATGATCTACCAAGTCCGACTATTGAATCTAAGTGGTAAAAATTTTGAATTAAATTGAATTTTAAAAGAATTACGTGTTGATGGATCAGAACGGTTGCTATTGAAAATAATCCAGATCAGTCAAGAGGTAAAATCTAATGTCATATATAAATTTGTGAGAAAATTTCATTTTTTTTTTTTTTATAATGTTTATTTATTGAAATTAAATAAGCTTAGACTACAAATAAACAAATAGTATGTATAACTTATGCTATATACAAAGTCCCATATTCGGGCTCTCAAGTATAATTATATAATTTTTAAGAGAAATTGATATTGCGCGTTGAAGATTGCTCTACGCACAGTTCGAAGACTATACACAAAGGGTAATTCTCATTAATAAAAATGAGTCTCCCGTATAAGTCATTTGATTTGTGGCCGAAGTAATCGTTGCCAAAGACTGCTGAAGAAAAACCTTGGCGGGTTTAGAAACAGCTGTACAGTCTGCCTGGCAACCGTAGCAAATACATTTCACCAATTTCTTCTTTTTAAGTTGATTCTGAAAAAGAAACAACATAAAGGTCTCGAACCAGAATAAAAAACTGCTCAAGTCATAATAATGATAAAAGACCGAATAAATAACAAAAAACGAAAAAACTATTAAAAAGGATTGGTACGCCCTAATGTGCAACGCATGTATGAGTATATGTACGCACAAAAACATGCACACTTTGATTGTGCTTTTGCATTTGTGGTTTTCAACGAAGACCCATGCGAAACGGAATTGGTGGAAATGATATTGCGCTTTGAAGATTGCTCTACGCACAGTTCGAAGACTATACACAAAGGGTAATTCTCATTAATAAAAATGAGTCTCCCGTATAAGTCATTTGATTTGTGGCCGAAGTAATCGTTGCCAAAGACTGCTGAAGAAAAACCTTGGCGGGTTTAGAAACAGCTGTACAGTCTGCCTGGCAACCGTAGCAAATACATTTCACCAATTTCTTCTTTTTAAGTTGATTCTGAAAAAGAAACAACATAAAGGTCTCGAACCAGAATAAAAAACTGCTCAAGTCATAATTTAAGAGAAAATTTCATTGTTTTTGGTAAAATCGGTTAAACATACGAGGGCGGTTCGGAAACTTCTTAGCCTAGCACAAAAAGCGCGGTATAAACAGAAAAAAGTTAAGTGTTTTGGAAACTTCCATCTCTGCTATGAACACATGTTAAATTTTGTTTCGATCTGGCAACTCCTTCATATAGAAACAGGTGTTCACAAAAGACGCATCCGCGATTTTTTTACGATGGAAAAATTAGAAATGCGTGGTGTCATTAAATATTTACATAAAAAAGGTTTATCGGGACAAGAAATTCATAATGATATGGTGAATGTGTTAGGTGAAAGTGCTCCTTCATATGCAACAGTAAAAAATTGGGTTGCTGAATTTAAACATGCTCGTACAAGCATTGAAGATGAACCACGTAGTGGACGTCCAAAAACAGCAACAACAACAGAAATTGTAGCCAAAGTGCATGATATGGTATTAAATGATCGACGAATAAAAGTGCGTGAAATAGCTAATATCATGGGCATCTCAAATGATCGAGTCCATTTAATTTTGCATGTAGAACTACAGATGAAAAAGCTTTCTGCAAGATGGGTGCCGGACTTGTTAACAGTCGACCAAAAACGCATAAGAATGAACATTTCTCAAGCTTGTTTGGATCGTTTTCAGCTAAATAAAAGGGATTTTAAGCATCGTTTCATAACTGTTGATGAGACATGGATCCACCACTATTCTCCAGAGACAAAATAACAATCCAAACAATTGACTGAAGCTGGAGGAAGTGCCCCAAAGAAGGCAAAAACAATTCAAGCGGCTGGTAAGGTTATGGCAACGGGTTTTTTGGGCTTGAAAGGTATTTTATTGATTGACTATCTGCAAAAGGGTAAAACAATAAATTCAGTGTACTATTGCAACCTTTAAGATCAATTAAATGTACAAATTCGAGAAAAACTTCCGGGCTTTCAACACAAAAAAATAATTTTTCATCAAGACAACGCTCCAGTGCACAAGAGTGTTTTAACAATGGCTAAAATCAACGAATTAAAGTACGAGTTGCTTGACCACCCATCTTATTCTCCTGATTTAGCTCACAGTGACTTTTACCTGTTCCCAAATCTAAAAAAATTCCTTGCTGACAAGCGTTTTACCTCAAATGAAGATGCAATTACAGTTGTAAACCACTATTTTGAAGACCTTGAGGAAAACTATTTTAATCAAGGGATAGAATTTCTAGATAAGCGTTGGACTAAGTGTTTTGAAGTTTCAGGAGATTATATTGAAAAATAAAAATATTTTTGAAAAACTAACTATTCTCTTTCATTGATAGGCTAAGAACTTTCCGAACCGCCCTCGTACGTGTGTGTGTAAACTAAAGTAAAATGTTCTTGTACTGAAAAAACGCCAGTCGGACAGTCTGCCAATATGCTACGAATTGTTTCAGTGAGTCGCATGTTTCCCACACATCGACAATAATACTTCGCATATGTAAAATCAATGCAATCATTCGTATACAAGTATATAAGTAGATCGTTAAACTAGAAGAGACCATGTTGGCAGCACACATATATGGTACCGAAGAGCCGGTTTCACACCAACGGCGAAACGTGCATCTACCAGGTGGTGTATTAATTTTCCTTCCCTCTATGACAAAAAAAGGCGAAACGTGCATCTACCAACGGCGAAACGTGCATCTACCAGGTGCTGTATTAATTTTCCTTCCCTCTATGTCAAAAAAAAAACAAACCTGATCTTTTTACTCATAGCTTGTGGAGTAATTCACTCCTTCAAAAAAAAAAGAACATAATTTCTTCACGATACTTAATTAATCCTTTATTCATTCAATGATAATAGAGATAAGTTGAGCAAATACTCATAAAGAGCACATTGTTCAGAGTAGTTTTAGTACCTTAAAGGGAAACTTTTTCCCCGTAAGGCCCATTTACAATCCCAAGCAGCTTTTGACTATAAGCCGTCCTGATAACCAGTTCAGAGTCATAGGCTGATGGCAGAGTGCGCGCTCAAAGCGGAGCCGAGCAGAGCTGAAAGCTGATTGAAATTCTTAAAACTGTGCCCATACAAATTAGTACAAATCGGCGTAGGGATGGAAGAGTGAGCGCCGAGCCGAGCTGAAAGCTGATTGAATGTAACAAAACTGTTTAGAAGCGTTTTTTCGTGCTGATTGGTGCTGATATTTGATTGTATGTGTACAGATATGAGTTGTTTGTCAACGGTTCTTGACGTTTGGTACTGTTGAAATAATTCTCTTTGTTTTGTTTGACATATATTTCGATTGTTCAACAAATTTATTTAAATTTGATCAATCATATTTATAATTAACTGATTATTCATAGTTCAGATTAATCAGAAATTTCTATTATAGATAAGTTAATTAATGACATTATTGATTAACCAAATGTTGACAAACAAATATCAACTACAAAATAACATTCATAAATAAAAAAATATAAAAAAAAACACCAAACGCACAGCAAAACAGTAAAAACAGTGCAGATTCAGCGCTGATTTCAGCGTTCACTCTGGCATCCCCAAATTCCATATAAGCATGAAATAAGTTCGGCTCCGCTCCGCTTTGAGCGCGCACTCTGCCATCAGCCTTAGCTTGACTTTACAGCAATCGTGCTCTTAGGAGATACACATTAGGTAACGCTCGAAGTGTCAAAAACTAAAATTAGTTTTACTCAATCCGTTTGGGCACGAACTTTTTAAAATCATAATTCCCATTGCGACAAGTTTGAGAATAAGACCTTTATTTTTCTAGACGGTAATACATTTTGTATAATGATTCCCCATATTGGTGCATAGCTGCCAATCATTTAGTAAGCATTTATCTAGTATTCAATTTGTTAGCTTGTTTGTGATACAATATCGTATATATTGTCTCCTTCAATAATCAATCCATTGTAAATAATTCTCATCTATTGAACTTTTTACCTTTTATCAATACGAATTTATAACTTGTTGCAATATCCTGTATATAAAAGTTGTGAATAAAATGAATTGGAAATTTACTCAAACGTATCTTTTTTATTTTAAGGGATAATTAAACCCTCCCTATTAGCCATGATACCGAAACATTTGATAGAAACTGTCATTTCTATAGAAAATTAATAAATTATTGAATGTCTTCAGATTGTTCCTGCAGTTTGTTTTCATTATCCTTACGTACAAATTTGTTCATGCAACCTGTTGCCATTATTTATAATAGTCAAGATTCGTCCCAACATTAACAAATTCGAAACAAATCATACTTACAAACTGTGTGCCAACAATGGTCCTCGCATCAAATTATTCTAATAAATACAACACATTAAACGAGATTTACACATTTCACGTGACAAAATACACAAGAAAAGCAATTCCCTTCACACGCCAAGTGGTGGTCAGTGATTTCTTGGGTAAACGCTCAAGTGAATAAATAAATAATTTACGTGCACTCACCCATACGTAGGAATGTGTGATTTGTATGTTTGTGAAGGAATCTGTGACGAACAGTCTTTAATGTTTTGGGGACTTGAATTATTTGTGTGGGTGCTGGAGTTGAATGCTGGTCGCTGAGGAGAGATTAAAATCCAAACTTGACACATTAACCTAAAAAAATTAGAATGGAGAAAATTGGTTAAAAAACTTGAATTGTGATATACGAGTATGCGACTGATCAACCTTATGACAGAGTACGTGTTAATTGTTTCAAAGGAGTGTAAAATCTTAAATTAATTTAATCAAGTAGACAATTCTTAAGTTCGGCCGGGCCAAAGCTGCTTTACTCTCTAACATGAATTGCCTTGTAGTCTGGCATTGAGAGTATTGGGGGATATAATAGTGGTGGTGGGTCCATTAAAAACAGAACTACATTTTTGGGGTCCTAGTAACCGTTGTCCTTTTCAGATACATGAATATAATTGTTTTGCTGTACCCATAGTCCATTGTTGAGATGGCCTTAAGAAGCCTGTAAAATCAGGCCATAATTAAAGACAAATCTTATGTGACGCGCAAAATAGAAAGGGACCTTAGGTCAAAAACCAGTTTTGTTCAAGAGAGCCATTTTAAAGATTAGGTCCCTTTCTATTTGCGCTTAGAATCGTCGACTGCACTTTCATGAAACGCGCATATCTCTGGGAGGGAACACTTTTGGGACATGGGATCGGTCTCATTCGATGCTCAGATGTTGTCCACATCAAAAAAAAACGTGAAAAGTGGATGGAGTTTTGTTCAGGAGAGCCATTTTAAAGATTAGGTCCCTTTCTATTTGCGCTTAGAATCGTCGACTTCACTTTCATAAAACGCGGGGCATGGGATCGGTCTCATTCGATGCTCAGATGTTGTCCACATCAAAAAAAGAAAAAAAAATTAAAATTGATTTTTATTTACCCTTAGGTCCCTTTCTCTATGCGCTGTCACATATTAAGATAAGTGAGGAAATTCCACTGTTTCTCAGTAACCATGTCGATGTTCGAAGGGACCTAATTTTCGGAGCAGTAGGGACCTTCGGTACATGGGTCAAGACCAGGGTACGAAAATTAACCTTTACGAACTGTTCATTTCGGTTTTGTTACGATCACTTGTGAACCAAAACCACTAACGATTGAATTGTTTCACACACAAAATAATTTTTTCGTTTTGTTTAGTTAATGATCGCGATGTGAAACCCATACACAAAACAATAACAAGAGAGCTCGAGAACATAACACGAAACCCAATGAAACGGTTTCACAACTTGTGAGTCACAACGAACAGTTCTCGTAGCAATCGGTTATAACCCACAGCTTTCATACATACACACAAAACTAGTGAACGATTGGTTAGTGATCGACAGTGCCAAAAAACCAAATGATGAAAAGTTTAGTTTGTTGTCATGATCACTAACCAATACACAAAACGTTTCAACTCAACGTAAGGAGCGCTATGTGTTTCGAATCGTGTATTGTTCGGCAGAGGCGAAATGTTTCGTGTATCGTTTGTTGTCATGATACAAAACCATTAAAACTAAATGAATTGGTTTCGCTCGAACAGCGAACGGTTCCCGTAGCAATCGGTTAATTTTCGTTCTTGACTCAAGACATCAAATATAGTTAAATCGTAAATTTGGAATTGTGACAAAAATATTTGCTCTTTTTTAATACCCTTATGCCCATAGTTAAAGCACTCCCATGGTCAATTCAGATTTCAAAATTGGCTCCAGGTAAATATTTTGAGTTGTAAGATAATTCCACAGTTTTTGGATACCCATAAAGGGCGGTTCTAAGGAAACAAAGCACATCGACCACGCCCATAGGTCCAGGCTTCCAATTCATCCAAATTGTATTTTTAGTGTCATATTCATGTCATAAAATTCAATAAACTTTAAAATAAAAGTTAAAAAAATTTGGCCGCCTCGAAAATTACTTTTTTGATATGTCGTAGAGGAACCAGTTTTCCTCATGCCAAAAGCTATCGAAAAATCTATCGATTGCTAAATCGAAGCACCCTAATATACAATATATTTGTCTGCAAAGCGACAAATATATTGTTCTGCACCTTCTCCGTAAAGGTGCAGATCTGACCGATGCCGAAAAAACTTTTAGATGAACTAGCCATGTCCGTCTGTCCGCCCGTATATCTCTAGAAATGCTGGTGGCTGAAATTTTTCAGAAATATGTTCTAATACACTGTAATGGTTGGTATTGAAAATGGGCCTGATCGGTGATGAGGTAAAAATTGCCTTCCTTTTCAAAGACTGAACCAACTTTTGAAAAAAAACACTTAGTTTAAAGTATTTATTGTTCTTACATAATCAAGTTTAATTCTTATCTTTACGAATGTTTCACATTATATTTCGTTCTGCCCGGTAATATGTATAAGGTACATAGCGATGTGATTGAAAAAGGGACGTGGCAGTGCCTACATTGGATGAAATAAATTGCAGCATAAAATGGACCTTGGATCCCATTAAACGAGGGCGACCGCAAAAGTAATTGGCCTAACATAAAAAGAACAGTTTTTTTGGAATTATTATTATTTATTTTTCAACATAATCTCCTTCCAACTCAATACACTTCATCAAACGTTTTTCAATTCCATCCGAAAAATAAGATTTTTCAAGACCTTCAAAATATGCCTCAGTTTCAGCAATAACCTCGCTATTGGACGAAAATTTTTTGCCACCGAGAATTTTTTTTGAATTTGGAAACAAGAAATAATCGGAAGGAGCTAAATCTGGACTATATGGTGGATGCAGAGCAATTTGAAATCGTAATTCGGCCAGTTTTTGTTGAGTTAAAAACGCAGTGTTTTTTTCTAAATGCGGTCATTTTATCTTGATTTCTTCACTCAACCGATCCAATAAAGCACAATACTATTCACTATTTATAGTTTTTCCTTTCTCAAGATAATCGATAAATATTATACCCCTTGCATCCCAAAATACTGTGGCCATTACTTTTCCTGCTGTCTTAACAGTTTTCGCCTTCTTGGGACCACTTTTACCAGCTTCTATCCATTGTTTTGACTGTTCTTTGCATTCTGGGATGTAGTGATGGATCCATGTTTCATCAACAGTTATCATCAACGGCGCAAGAACTCTATTGGATTACGCTGATAAATCGCTAAAAGCTCCTCGGAATTGGTCCAACGGACGATTTTTTGGGGCAAAGTCAACAAACGCGGCACTCATCTTGCGGATAGCTTTTTCATGTGGAGTTCATCATGTAAAATACTCCAAACTTGTTTTTCGTGTATTTTAACAATATCAGCAAGTTCTCTGAGCTTTATTCGTCTATCTTTAGTCACTTCATTAAATATTTTTCTAATGTTTGCAATAGTAGTAGCAGTTTTCGGTCTTCCAGAGCGTTGTTCATCTTCCGTACATGAACGACCCATTTTAAATTGTTGAACCCAGGATTTCACGGTGGAGTATGATGGTGCATTATCACCATAAACAGAATCCAATTCACCTTTGATTAACTGTGGCGTATAACCTTTCATATAAAAGTGTTTAATTACCGCACGAAACTCTTTATTTTCCATTTTTCAAAAATTATAAAACTTGTTTACTTCAATCACCTGTAACAAAGAAAATAATCATTAAATATTTCGGAAATTTTGACAGATGGCTTATAAAAGATTGCTTTTAAAAAACAAAAACAAAAAAGTTGCTAGTAAAGCAGAAAATGTGCCAGGCCAGTTAGTTTTGCGGTCGCCCTCGTATATAATTAACTACAGTAAAATGATTCTATTTGTATAAATTTAACAAAATAATGAAATTTTTACATCAATTCTTCGTGAAGAACAACAACCGTTCTCATCAAACTCCAACGATGCTAAAAGAATTAATTAAACAAAATTTCGTAAGAAGTTTCCCTTTGAATCAATATCTCCTTAAGTATTAAGCTTTGAAAAGGCTCCATCTGGTAACATTATCATTAAATGTTACAAGTGCTGAAGCATTCCATTCTTTTGGACTTAAGTCTTTCAACGGACTAAGTTTTTCGACATCAGCAGAATGTGTACTAGGGTAGAATGAAACCGGTTAAGTAATTTATTCGTATAACTGCATATCGGTTTTTGTAGATACTGTATTTTGATATACGTTAAACTAATCCAGATACTTCGGCAGAACGTTTCTTAGACCTATATTTATTTAGGACATTGAAAGTAAAATCTTCAAGATGAAGTGTCTATGTGGATTCGTAATAAAATATCATTGTTTTGAAGTACTCATATTTCCGTTTTAACAAGGCGGGTACTACGACTACGATCATAGTTTTTAGGACTGTCAAATGTCAATCCTAAGCATATTTGCTGCCTGTAGAGAACATGGGCCAATTTAACCATTAATATTGCATTTATTATGGGTGTAACAAACGTAAGCACCAACACACAAAACCTCTATGCCCCAGAGTGGTGAGGGTATAAAAACATTAAATGTTCCAACTGGACTTAAAGGTAGAATACTTGTGTGAAAGTCATCAACAATATCCGACAAACAATTGCGACCTATTGGAATATGATAACGATTAAAGGCTGTAAATAATTTTGAGAATACGTCCTCTATTGGCCTTTTAGACACTTATGCTACGAGAGTTGCTTAATATATTCCTGGCCTGGCATAAACGTACTCGGAACGTTTTGACGTACGACCATCATTTGTGTTGTTTACAGTAAATTGAAAAAATCAATTTGGCAAAAAAAAAAAATGAAATTAAGTCACGAACATTTTCGTGCGATCATTTTTCACAACTTTTGACGTGGATCACGACAAGAGTGCATCGATGAACTTAAATCTTTGTATGGAGATGAATCACCATCGAATAGCACTGTGCAAAACTAGTTTAATGAATTCAATCGTAGCCGACGCTCGCTCAAAGACGAAGATCGTGAAGGTCGTCCAAAAACGGCCGTTGTGCCAAAGAACATTGATGCCGTGCGTGAACTGGTAATGCAAGATCGTCGTCATGTGACATACCGAGAGATAGAAGCAAATATGCATAAACGTACTCGGAACGTTTTTGACTTACGACCATCATTTGTGTTGTTTACAGTGAATTGGAAAAATCAATTCGGCAAAAAAATGGAATTTAGTCGCGAACATTTTCGTGCGATCATTTTTCACAACTTTTGACGTGGAACACGACAAGAGTGCATCGATGAACTTAAATCGTTGTATGGAGATGAAGCACCATCGAATAGCACTGTGCAAAACTAGTTTAATGAATTCAATCGTAGCCGACGCTCGCTCAAAGACGAAGGTCGTGAAGGTCATCCAATTGATGCCGTGCGTGAACTGGTAATGCAAGATCGTCGTCATGTGACATACCGAGAGATAGCAGCCTCCTTGGGCATTTCTTCAACCAGCATACATTCGATTTTGTATGAACACCTGGCCATAAAAAGGTTTGTTTTCGTTGAATTCCGCACAATTTGGCAATTAATCAAAAAAAAGTTCGTGTCGATTGGTGCAAGGAAATTTTGAAAAAATACGATCGTGGTGCTTCAAAATACGTTTATAAGATCGTCACAGGTGACGAATCATAGATCTATGCGTATGAGCCCGAAACAAAACAGCAATCGACCTTGTGGGTCTTCGAAGACGAGCCAAATCCAACGAAAGTTGTTCGTGGAAGAAGCACTTCGAAGCAAATGGTCGCATGTTTCTTCGGCAAAACTGGTCATGTGGCGACTGCTCCGCTTAAGCAACATAGGACGGTCAATTCTGAGTGGTACGCCACAATTTGTTTGCCTGAAGTCTTCGGAGAAATTCGAAAAACGAAGAAGAGTAGACGAGATATTATGCACCATGACAATGCGAGCTCTCACACATCGGCTCAAACCAGCGCCGTTGTGACCGGCCAAAACGTCGAATTGATGGGTCATCCGCCGTACAGCCCTGACTTGGCACCCAATGACTTATTTTTATTCTCTCACATCAAGAACAAAATGCGTGGTCAACGATTTTCGTCACCAGATGATGCTGTTGATGCGTTCAAAAACCATGATTTGGTGGTGTCTCAATCGGAGTGGAAAAATTGCTTCGAAAATTGGTTTGAGCGCATGCAACAGTATATAAATCATGCTGGAGAATACTTTGAAAAACAATAATACCATTTTCGATGATAAATATTCGCATTTTCATTATTAGACCAGAAATATATATAGCAGCCCCTTTATACTTGCTCCTTCTAGTATAAGAGGGAATTTCTGGAAATTATTCGCTCTACAAAAATTTGACTTAAAGTGCAATTCGCCTCGGGCAGTGGCTCCGTCCTGCTAAACCACATCTCAAGTCTGTTTTCAAGAGCAGGACGTAAAGAAAATTCTATCATAAACCCAATGATATTTGCTGATGTGATCCCACGCCACACTGTACACCTTATGGGGTGCAATTGGAGTTGATGAATGGCAAATGGATTTCCAGAACCCCAGAACCTACAGTTCTGCTTATTAACAACGCCATTCAAATGAAAATGAGCTTCATCACTCATGCGTTTGCGTTCAAATAATTGATCGCTGATTTAAATACGAGTAATAAAATTCTATTACTCTGGTTCTTTGTTCAGTTGTGAATCTCTCCATTATTTATTCTCCAAGTGTTATTTATACTTAGTAGAGACATAAATACTGTAACAACTTCATAGTAGAACTGAACATACCCCGTTAATGTCATATGGGTTTTGAAAGCTAACCTCAATAGCGTTAGTCTGTAACGGGATTTTAAAATAGTTTCAACTTTCATCATGAAGTGGTCAGATAATGAGACCCGTATCGCTGTAATAGCGCTTTTCAAGTGTGAAATGAAAAAAGCGATATTTTCAAAACACTCCGGCCACTAGGGATTAGCCGCATGTTCGTCTGCCGATGCTTATAACTGTTTGAGGAGACTGGAGATGTAAAAGACCGCCACCGGTCGGGCCGCCCACGCTCTGTTGGAACACCGCATGTCGTCAAAGCCGTTAAATCAAGAATTCACAGAAATCCGCTCCGAAAACAGAAAATCGTGGCCCGTGAGTCGAATCATTAAAAAAGACTTGGGGCTTTCAAACGACGTACCGGACATTTATTGACTGCAGCTTTAAAAAAATAGGATTGAAAAATGCAAACGTCTTTTGGTGAAGCACGCTGATAACTTGCGCAAAAAAATTTTGTTTACCGATGAAAAAATTATTACCGTTCATGAAAAATTTAACAAGCAAAATGATAGAGTGTATGCGCGGTCATCTACGGAAGCATCTGAACTGATCCCCAGGGTGGAAAAGGGTCATTACCCAGCTTTAGTCATGATTAGGTGCGGTGTCTCTTACGATGGGGTCACTGACCTGCATTTCTGCGAACAATGAGTCAAAACATCGACCAAAGTTTACCAAGAAACCGTTTTGGAAGCTGTTGTGAAGCCTCTTAACAATTCCCTGTTCCAAAACCAGCCATGTACTTTCCAGCAGGATTCTGCGCCGGCCCATAAGGCTAAAACATCCCAGGCCTGGCTTCGAAACAATTTGCCAGCGTTAATTTCTTCTGAAGAATGGCCCTCAGGCAGTCCAGATTTAGACCCATTAGATTACAAATTGTGTGTTTTAGAGGAAAAGGTTGGTCACAAAAGATACCCCATCATTGGATCTCGTAAGACTGCTTTGGCTCGAGCTATGGCCAACTTTCCAATGGACGAGGTTCGTGCAGCTATTGACGATTGGCCAGTGCGACTTAAGGATTGTGTAAAGGCAAAAGGCGAACATATCGAATAAGTAGATTCTTTTTGGATACAATATACATCAATAATAATATTAAAAAATATTTGGTACAAAAATATTCAGTACTTTTTATTTTACTGCATAAAACGTGTGTAACAGTATTTATGTTCCTACTAAGAATAAAATGAAAAAAAAAATATATAAACGAAAAAGTTATTTAATTTTTAAACCCCGTGGTAACTTTTGGCCCACCCTGTAGAAGGGTATTGGCTGTGCAATTTCTAAGAACTAACCATGTCCGTTATTTTATCTGTTTGTGGAAAGCAAACTACAGGTCGTACTTATATCTCTGGATATAACGGCACCTCTTGAACCTCTTCTGGTTCCTCTTCAGCCCAAATGCGGCAATTTTGTTTATTGACGTTGCCGTTGCGCCAGAAATGGGCCTCATCACTGAACACAATTTTAGTCGAAAACAGCGGATCTTCTTGTTTTTCGCCAAACGCTCATTTCCATATTACAGTTGTCAACATTTGAAGAAAATTATATTCAAAAAATAAATGGCATAAAATATCCTATAAAGATTCCACACTTGATTTGAATTTCAGGATTTTTTTTATAAAGTTATAAAGTTTTAACAGGATGAAATCAATGACTACGCTGTGTTTAAATTGAGCAATGGTCGCGGCTTAGCCTACTCAACTGTGCACTTTGAAACGGCGTGAATAGTAGTTGATACTTATAGTAGACGATAGAAGTTGATTTTTATGAAGTTGGTGTGGCAAGAAACACACCGTGATGAACCGGCGGACGCCCACGAAAAAATGTTATATTGGACCGATATCCATTATTGAGGATTTTTTTTTAATTTTAAGTAACTTGGGCGAAAAAAGTCATTAAGTCAAGCTTTCTAAACTAAAACTAGAACAAAACCCGGTTATTGAAATACACTAACGAAACCAAATGCATAGAGTTCAAATTGTTGTTACAAAAAGCAAGGAAAGCAATTAAATTCAACTATTAGAGGGAAAATAAACAACAGGCCAATGTGCCACTGTAAAGGGTTGGGTAGAGGGCAGAGTGGAGTTTGCATGTAGTAAAACTGCTACTACAGCCACTGCTACAAACTACAGATACCTCAGTAATGTATCAAATGAACATACAAAGTCATAGTAAATTCTGCACAAATGTGTATGTGAGTAAAAAGTTGGAATAAAACGAAACCAAAGTGTATGGCAACAACTGCAGTTGCAACATGTTCTGCGCAGTTTGTCGGCCGGCCGTCGCACAGTGGGAAAATTACGAAAAAAATTGGAAATAATTCGGCCATTTCGTTTGTAATGGTCCGATTTAAATGAAAATTTACATTGACCTTCTTGAAGTGTTACTGAGCTTAAGTTTTGAATTTCATGCATCTGTGTTTAACAGGTGCTGCACAGTGGGCCCTCAAAGTTGGTCACCTCGAGTTAAAATTTTCTTTTTCAAGCCGCCAAAAGCGTATTTGTGGTCCGATCGTAATAATTTTTTCTTTAGTGAAATCTGCTGGACAAACCCAACCAAAAATGTTATTACAAATTTTTTCATATCTCGTACAATAAAAAAGATATCGGGACTTAAAGTTTTTTTTTCGAAAAATTTGCTTTGGATTTTCTGGGATTATTTTATTTTTGGGAATCAGTTTTAGGTGAATCGGGGAAAATTTAATCCTGGTTTAAAGAAAACACTTTGGTTAATGTTTTAAAAAAAGAATTGTAGCAAAATCACCAATAATATGAAAATGCCAGCTGTTCAAAGTCAACTATTGCGAAAAAAGTGGGATTTTGAGTGTTTTACGGCGAAAAGGTACCTTTACTCTTATGTCAATAACTTTAATGTTTCTTAAGTAACATACAAAAAATTTGCATTTATTTCAAAGAAAACTTTATGCTTAATACAAATAATAAGCAATTGTGACCCTAGTCGGTACTTTTCTTGCTCCAGGCGTCTCCAAATATGGGCATTTTTTTCAAAAAAAATTGAGTTTGAGCTCAAATAAAAAAAATCGCCACACTGCTGGCCCAATTTGGTGCTATAAGTCAGTTAACTACATATGTTTTCTAAAATCCCAAGCAAAGAAATTTTGCGGGAGGCCATTTCTAGGACAAAAAAAAATGAGTTTTTGTTAAAAAATCCCATTTCTGGGATTTTGTTTTCCCCTGTGTCAAATTTTAGAAAAGTGGCAACTCCAATTTTTTTTTTGAATAAGTTTTTCATTTTGTCACAAAAATATTGATACTACGTAAAAAAATCAGGTTTATATCTCCAACCAGCAAAATTTTACAGTGGTCTGAAATATTGACTTTTTTGCTACCTTCACAAAAAAAAATTTTTTTCTCGTTTTTATCAATTATTATTCAACATATTGAGTTAATTGCATTCTTTTTTATAATCTGTTAAAACTAGAGGTAATTACCTTTCCATTGGTATATAAAAAGTATATCCTTTTACCTACACTTATAACAGCACGTGCGCTGGAATAAGACCCCTTTGAGTAAAATATTAATTTTTTTGGTAAATAGCAATTTCATTTTGTGAGAGATCAATGTTGTTGCATTTAAAAAAATCAAATTTACACATTTCCAATCGCAAAAAAGTAATTTAATTGTTGCAGATAGAAAATTTGAATAAAAAGATGCTATTGACTTCATTTTTTGTGAAAAACTTTTTTTTAAATAAATTAACATTTAAATAAATCTTATAATTAAAAAACATTAAACTTAAATGATTTTATTCCACGTCCAGCATATCTAATAAATCAGAAAATTCTTCTTCGTCTCCATGCGTCATTTCGTGGTACGAAGTCAACTTACTTCTCATGGAGGATAAAAAAGGATCTGAAGATAATAATAAACTATTAAGTAAGTCTTCGTTTTGTGCTATTCTTGAGCATTTTCTTGTGGAAAATTGTTGAACATATCTGAAGTCTCGATTTCTAGCTTCTTGTGGTTCTTCAGTTAACTCGCCTATAGGGAGAAGGTGAGACTCGATTATTTGTTTCCCATGGAACAGGACTCTGTGTATAGTTGGCGTTAGATCTTTCCAGGGATAGAGATCAGCAAGCATTTTTAAAATTCGTTCGGCGTAAACTCCAAATTTATCGGAATTAATCTTTTGTTTGGAATTCAGAGCTAAAAGCAATATATTAACCATTCGAATCAACTCCTTATTGATTCCAGTTATTTCTGCAGCTGTATTATAGTCTGCGAAGAATCTTCTGGCAGTGTTTCCATCATTTGTATTCCCAAAGTTCGAGCGTGGTTTAGAAATATTTAGGCCAGTTTGTTGTTTAAATGCATCTTGAATTCTTTTTTTTTCACTTGCTCTCATTTCATGCATTTCTTTGTTAGCTCGAATGTTTTTCCTTTCATTTCCTGGTATAGATTTATACTTAATGTCATAAGCAAGGTTTAGAAAGTGTTCTAGAAACCTGATTCGAGCATGTAACGGTGCTATTCCAAACTCAAGGGTATCTTCATTGACTACTGAATTATTCGAAGCGTTTGAAAAATTAACTTTGCTTTTATTGCAAATGAAACACTTCCAGCTAGATTTGTTTCCTGTAATATCGTTTGCGGCTTTTCCATCTACCATTGTCAGGAACATTTTAAAAGATATTGTAATAGAATACCTGTCGAATTTAAATGCAAAATCTTCTAATCTCGAAATATCATCTTTTAATTTGTCTGTGATGGCTTTAGTTAAATCACTCGTTTCTTTATGATATACGAAGGAGATTGGTCTGCAATAAATTTTGGAGCCAGGTGTTGGATTACGCCATATTGCTTCAGTAGGGTTTGATTTTCTGCGCGAAGTTGAAGGTAAGGTAGAGTCTAAATTTAACCTCAGAGGAACCAAAGATGCCATGAATACGCTCTTGAATTCGATCTGGGTAGATTGGCTATCAGAGCATTGTTTGTATTCCGAAAGTGCTGACAAACCATCACATCCCCACTTGCATATTAATTGAAGATGGCTGTTGTTGATTTTTTTTAGTTGTTCCTCATTCAATGTTGTTATTATCCTACTGGCAGTATTTTGGAGAAGTAGTTCCAAACTAACGCTGCCGGCCTTTTCTGTAATTATCACTGGGTTTGGCAAAATTTCCATTTTTCGTTCCTTTATTCGGTTGTATGCGGGAAACATGTCACATCCTTTATCAAGCAGCATTCTTCTTAAATGAGTGTACTTGTTCTTACTCAATCCCAATTCGATGATTAAAGCTAATGCTTCTTCCTCGCTAAAACCAGGACATGGTGTTGCTATACTTCTTTCAATGCGTTGGAGCCGCCTTGGTGATGCTTCCGTTAACACGTCTGCAATTCTTTTTGCGCTAGATGGCCGATTTTCCACCGTCAGTAATTCCTTGAATGTATCACAAATCTTTGAAGGTGAATGATTTGCCATCTCAGCCGACAACCGTTGTTTCTTTGCCTTTGGACATAGATCGTCGTATTCCTTAGTAGGAGCACCCACTAAAGCAGGGACAGTTTTAAATTCAATTATACTGTCGAGCCACTCAGTTGGTAATCTTGAATAATTCCTGTGATACTTCTCCATGAGCCGGTCAAATTTTTTCAAAAAATTTAATACTTTGCTGCTTTCGTTAGATTGTGTTATCTCGCTATATGTTGACTCTATGCACTCTATTAAATATGCTACTCTGTTCTCCATTTTCCGAAGTTTGGTGTTTTTTAAAAATTCAACAAGTTCTTGAACAAGGAGTGTTATCGTCATGGCGGATTAATTTGTTATGATAAACCCATACAAAATCGGCGGTTCTTATATCAATGAGTAATACTTACAGGTAATCACAATAATATCCGCAATTAATACTTGACTAAAATACCAGGTATTCCCCAAAAATACATTTATAACAATGAATTTTTATGTACCCAGGTACATTCGCCTAAAATGTTGCACAATATTCCGGACATAGGGGACAGGTATTCCCCCAAAACATATAAGAATGAATGTTTAGGTACCTAGATCCATACTATACAATACTACCCATTTTCCGTTTTTACACAATAGGTAAACAATAATGGTAAAAATATATATTTTTGCTATTTATGGATAGGTACGAGAATTTTTAAAATTGGTATTCTTACCTATAAAATTCATACTTTACTCAAAGGGGTCTTATTCCAGCGCACGTGCTGTTATAAGTGTAGGTAAAAGGATATACTTTTTATATACCAATGGAAAGGTAATTACCTCTAGTTTTAACAGATTATAAAAAAGAATGCAATTAACTCAATATGTTGAATAATAATTGATAAAAACGAGAAAAAAATTTTTTTTTGTGAAGGTAGCAAAAAAGTCAATATTTCAGACCACTGTAAAATTTTGCTGGTTGGAGATATAAACCTGATTTTTTTACGTAGTATCAATATTTTTGTGACAAAATGAAAAACTTATTCAAAAAAAAAATTGGAGTTGCCACTTTTCTAAAATTTGACACAGGGGAAAACAAAATCCCAGAAATGGGATTTTTTAACAAAAACTCATTTTTTTTTGTCCTAGAAATGGCCTCCCGCAAAATTTCTTTGCTTGGGATTTTAGAAAACATATGTAGTTAACTGACTTATAGCACCAAATTGGGCCAGCAGTGTGGCGATTTTTTTTATTTGAGCTCAAACTCAATTTTTTTTGAAAAAAATGCCCATATTTGGAGACGCCTGGAGCAATTGCTTATTATTTGTATTAAGCATAAAGTTTTCTTTGAAATAAATGCAAATTTTTTGTATGTTACTTAAGAAACATTAAAGTTATTGACATAAGAGTAAAGGTACCTTTTCGCCGTAAAACACTCAAAATCCCACTTTTTTCGCAATAGTTGACTTTGAACAGCTGGCATTTTCATATTATTGGTGATTTTGCTACAATTCTTTTTTTAAAACATTAACCAAAGTGTTTTCTTTAAACCAGGATTAAATTTTCTCCGATTCACCTAAAACTGATTCCCAAAAATAAAATAATCCCAGAAAATCCAAAGCAAATTTTTCGAAAAAAAAACTTTAAGTCCCGATATCTTTTTTATTGTACGAGATATGAAAAAATTTGTAATAACATTTTTGGTTGGGTTTGTCCAGCAGATTTCACTAAAGAAAAAATTATTACGATCGGACCACAAATACGCTTTTGGCGGCTTGAAAAAGAAAATTTTAACTCGAGGTGACCAACTTTGAGGGCCCACTGTGCAGCACCTGTTAAACACAGATGCATGAAATTCAAAACTTAAGCTCAGTAACACTTCAAGAAGGTCAATGTAAATTTTCATTTAAATCGGACCATTACAAACGAAATGGCCGAATTATTTCCAATTTTTTTCGTAATTTTCCCACTGTGCGTCGGTTGGTCCACTAGGAACAAACATTATTGCTTTGGCCTGGTCGCAGACCAACAACTTTGGAAAAGTCAACAATACGAGTTGTAAATGTACCGGTGAAAAGATACCAGTAACTCCTCCCGCAACAACGTCTTTGTAATAAAATAGAATGAAACGCCGTGTAAGCGTCCCGACACTATGGGCAAACGGAATGTTGGAAGTGTGGAGCATGAGTATATGAACCGGATACCCAAGTGACCGACAAATGTAAATGGAGCAGAAAAATTGCGTACTATAAACCTTAACATTACAATCAATGAATGAGACAAATGCAAAATAGAGACACGTTAACACAATGATGACACGAGAACGTGGTTAAATACACTTAGCAGATACCCTAAGTCCGAAATCTGTCAAAACCATTATATTTTGTCAGTTCTTTTGTGGTTTCAAAGAGAAACCTTAATACAGGGCAAATAAATTGTAAAATACACAAATTTCAAGGGTGGTTACATCTTAAGGGCCGATGTTGATTCTGAATAAAACTCAAATTGTTAAGAAAATTATTGTCATTACTTTTTATTATAATAATTTTCGCATGGGTCAATAAGGGCCGAAATATCGACCAAATGGCCGCCCTGTCCACGTCGGCACACCTCCATCCGATGGTCCAAATTTTCGATGACGCTCAGGCATAATTGAGGTTCTATGCCGTTAATGTACCGAATTATCTCATCTATTAGCTCTTGAATTGTTGCTGGCTTATCGACGTACATCATTTTTTTCAAATAACCCCAATGAAAGAAGTCTAACGGTGTCAAGTCACATGATCTTGGTGGCCAATTAACATGCCGAATCCACTGAGGTTAAAATGTGCCTCATCATTGAAGATGATTTTCTTCGAAAATGTATTATCCACAGCTGGCTAACTTTAACGCGTTGCTCGCTTGTGTATCTTTCCATGGTTCAAATTGAGTTAGTCTGAAATTGAGAAATATCAAATGAAATGTAGAAAAACTTTACGTTTAGGCGTGGTTCACAATCAACATCGGCCCTTAAAATTTAACCACCCTTTGTAATGTTTGAACCCTTAGTTTTGGTTTAAATCAGTTACATAATTCCCTTGACACTCCATAGAGGAACAGATGGAGATCTTTCTTTTAATCGGCGTAGTGTCTTCGATGTAACTCTTATACTCACTAACTGGGACTGTTTAAAGACGTCTCTGAAGTGCTAAATGTATATTTAAGCACATACGCAGAGAAAAAATATGGTTATTATATGGTCACGGCAACAAAAATATATTCTCTGCAATCAAAGTATGTTCGTCGTAACCATAGTATTGTTATTTGAATTTCATTTGGAAAATACGGGTATGATATTTTCATTGCTAAATATGGCAATAATACTATTGTTACATTTTAACAATAATAACATTGCCGCAACCATACTGCTGTCAATATGATATTTTCAGAAAACTATACTATTGTTGCTACCAACATTTTATTGTTGCCGCGACCACATATTTTCTTTGCGTGTGTGTCTAAAGTGTCCCGCTTTAATGGTAACTGTCACACCGTCAACGTTTTCGAATGACCTCTTCAAACCCTAAGGCTTAGCACTTTTTATACCCTACATCACCAAGGTGAAGTTAGCAACACCTTAAAATAGTATGCCGATTGATTTAAAATCACTCCCGATTTCATTGAGCAATGTCCTCCTTCTGTTGTAATATTCAAAGTACAGATCGCAGTTATGAACCGAGTTCGATGAAACTTGGCTTTTTCTTTAAGTTAGGGTTAGGGACGAACCCTATTGCAATTGGTTTATATCGGTCCATATTTTGAAAGCATACATAGGTTTTGCCCGATTTAAGAACCTACAATTGTGAATGTTATATATTTCATTCAATTTTGACTAAATTTCGCACAAAACATTGCGATACCCAACCCAGATGAAGTTGGACTTTATCGGTCTTTGTTTTCGATTTGCTCCCACACAAAGGTACCTCTCGACTTGAGGTCCCCCAGCTCTTGAAGCCATGGTACATTGTAAGAGCAAGGTACATTATACGCCGTGAAATTATATGGTTACTATATGGTCACAGGACCAATAATATGTTCTTTGAAATAAAAGTATGTTCGTCGCAACCATACTCGAAGTACTGTTTTTTTAATTTCATAGTTATGAAAACATTGATAATGTGTTAAACATACTATCGTTGTGAGGATCATATGAGGATTGTATGTGAAACATACTTTGGTTGTGAGGATCATAATATGGTTGTGGGGATCATAATATGGCTGTGAGGATCATAGTTTGGTTCTTTGCGAATCATACTATTATTATGAGGATTATAAGTTTGTTGTGCCTCGATCATATACCCAACAATAGTAAACTGTTCTTCGAAAATTGTTACTCCCACAATGATTGTGAGGATCATAGTTTGGTTCTTTGCGAATCATACTATTGTTATGAGGACTATAAGTTTGTTGTGCCTCGATCATATACCTAACAACAGTAAACATTGTTGCTCCCACCATACATTTTTTTCCAAGTGTAAATGGAACTAAACTAACGGTGAAACAAACGAGTCATTAGAATCTACAGAAAATAATTTTTTGAACTAAAAATGCACTTGTTGAAAGAACAAAATTAAATTTTAAATTTTCATAATAGGAAGATACTCTTTGCTTACGTTACGCCCTTGAGGTACTCTAGAACATACGGAGGGTTATGTTGAGGAAGAATTGATAGCAAATTTAACTGAAACTTGGAGAAATCGATTGGACAGATTATGCTCGGCCTTAACGAAGCTTATACACCCTCTATCATAGATTAGGTCAAGTACGAAAATAATGTCAAGGAGCGTGGAACCGGCCTGTCTGTTTTTATACCAACATCATATATGACAGCGCATAGTGAAAGGGACCTAAGGGTAAAAATAAATCAATTTTCATTTTTTTTCTTTTTTTGATGAGGACATCGAATGAGACCGATCTCATGCCCCAAAAGTGTTCCCTCCCAGAGATATGCGCGTTTTATGAAAGTGAAGTCGGCGATTCTAAACGCAAATAGAAAGGGATCTTATCTTTAAAATGACTTTCCTGAACAAAACTGGTATTTAACCTTAGGTCCCTTTCTATTTTGCGCGTCACATATACAGGGTGGTTAAATTTTAAGGGCCGATGTTGAATGTGAACCACACCTAAACGTCAAGTTTTTTTCTGCATTTCTTTTGATATTTCTCAGTTTCAGACTAACTTAATTTGAACCAGGGAAAGATAGACAAGCGAGTAACGCGTTAAAGTTATTCAGGCTAATAATGAAAATGCATATCGTGCACTTCGCGATTTTTTCGGACAATTTAATTGTTCAAATGTGCATACAATCGGAAAAATCGTGCAAAAATTTGAGCAAACCGGGTCTATAGGAGATGTGAAAACACCAGTGCATGCTCGTACAGCTCGTAATTCAGAAAATATTGCCGTTGTTCGCGATAGTGTGACAGAAGAGCCGTCCACCACAACTCGTCGTCGTGCCCAACAATTGCACCTCTCACTCTCGTAGCTGATAAACATTATGCGTAAAGACTTGTATTTACACGCTTACAAGGTTCAATTGACTGAAGAATTAAAACCTCTTGACCATTCCAAACGTCATCAATGGTCAGAATGGTGGCAAGAATTGGCATCGGCCCTTAAAATTTAACCACCCTTTACATATTCCAACTACTATCGCTAAAACATTATTAGTTCAATATATATAGCTTTTCAAAGTTCAGGTTTATATGGGCGGGGCCACGCACTTTTGTTCAATTTAACACAATAATATTTAAAATAATATGCTAATAATAAAATTCGTTTCTTTAAGTTTTATAACGATCGATCTATTACTTTAGGTACACATATTTAAAGTGGCTTGCCAATGCCCACTTTTGCTCCAGGATGTGTTTCGATCCATGACAAAGTCATATGTTCCGAATACACGGAACAAATTCAGGTTAGCAAAAGTTAGGTCGATTCTGATAGTGAGGGGTGAAAATATAGGCTAAGTTAGAAGACCCGTATCGTGGCGTTTGTTTATGTTTGTTCGAATTTTTTTTTAATCGACCTTTGAACTTTGCAGTCAAATGCCGATTTTCAGTATATTGTTTATATGGTTTTTTGGCTATAACACGTCGACTAATTGATATTTTTTCAATCTGTGAAAGCCAAATTATTGCTAGAGACCAGTCTAACAATTCAATTTTTTTAAAAAAATGATTTAGAAAATTTTCGTGGTGCTTATGAAGCAAAATGTTGGAAAAATTATTTTTTTTCATGATTTTTGAAAATATTTTCCACTAAACTAAGTCTTTTTTGCTTTCTGTTTGATCTATAATATGCTTCTCAGTTTCTTCACTAAATTTCATTTGAAAAGAAAACAATCATAATACAAAACTTGCGTTTTCCAGATTAATATTAATTAACTTCTCATTTTTTCTGTATCAATTTTGTTCAGTGTTGGTTATGAAGAAACATTAAAAAAAAAAGAGTTAAAAGTAATTAAAAAGGGAAGTACCAAGAATTAGGAATTAGTAAAATAACTTTTTTGTTTTCAACCTCCGCACAGGTAGCGATTTTTTTTATTTCGTACAAGCGAACTAATTTCAAAATAGAGATTCTGTTAAGACTCGAAACTCAGCCGAAGCTGATGTCAGTCTCATTCGATGCTCAGATGTTGTCCACATCAAAAATTGATTTTTTTACCCTTGGGTGCCTTTCTCTATGCGCTGTCATATGTAAACAATATACTGAAAATCGGCATTTGACTGCAAATTTTGAAGGTCGATTAAAAACAAATGCAACTTACATATACAAACGCAGCGATGCGGTCTTCTAATTTAGCCTATATTTTCACCCCTCACTCTCAGTTTGGCTTTAGGGAGGGTAGAAACACAGTGGATGCTTGGCTTCATGTCCGCCGAAGTGTTGCTGAGTCATCCGCTAAGTATGTACCTCTCCTGGGGAAGCGTCAAGCGGAGACTAAGTGCAGTTGGCTGCCGCGAGATGCGACTTTGGGAGAGTTATTTCTGTACACTGTATGGAAGACCGTTGAGCGTGGTTGTCCGCAAGGATCCATCTGTGGTTCATTTAATTGGAACCTAATCATGGATCCCTAGTTGATGCAGCTTGGTCAGTCGTACAAGGTGTGCGCATACGCGGATGACTTGCTCATCCTGATTGAAGGACAGTCTCGTGCTGTTCCGGAGACTCAGGGTGAGGGGGCCATGCGTGTTGTGGGGTGCGAGTGTTGGAGTCGCTGTTGCGATGGACAAGACTGTGATGATGCTGCTGAAAGGCAGGATGTCACGGACTCGCCCGCCTCTTGTAAGCATTGGAGACGTTGTTAGTCTTAGGTATGCGACTGAGGTCAAATACCCAGGAATAATGATGAGTGAGAGGATGATCTTTTTGGTTCATCTCACTCACGTGAAAGATAAGCTTTCTGTCACTGTGGCGAAAGTTAGGCAGATCCTTAGGAGTGACTGAGGCCGCAGCAGGCGTGCCACTATATTTGCCTATTTGTTGCTTGCGCAACATATGGCGCGCCTATTTGGTACGAGACGGTTATGTCTGTTGCAGGCAGAAACAAGGTATTGTCGTGCCAGCGAGTAACCATGCTGGCATGCATGCCAGTGTGCAGGACGGTTTCGACGGACGCGTTGCAGATATTGCTGGGTGTAGTGCCTCTTGACCTTGAAGTAATCCGCCGAGCGATTGCTTTCAAGGCCAAGAAGGGACTACCACTTCTTGAGAGAGATTGGCTTTCGGCGCCTGTGTCCGATGTGCAGGAGGTGAAGGCACGCTTAGAGGAGTTCGTGATCTCGAGGTGGAGGCAGCGATGGACAGAAAGTGACAAGGGCCGGGTGACGTATAAATTCATACGGAACGCGGACTTTGTTAAGGGACGATCTGACTTCGGCTTCGACCTAAGTCTGGAGTTCTTACTGACTGGCCATGGCTCACTCAATGAGTTCCTTTATCAGAGGGGTCTTTCTGAGACTCCTGATTGTCGATGTGGGGGTGGTCCGGAGGACAAGAAGCACGTCCTGTTGGTATGTCCGTTGTACAGCGACATAAGGGACTTGGATGGAATGGGCATTGTCCAGACCGTCGACAGGTCCGACTTCAGTCGCTGCTTCGGGGATGATCGGGCTTTTAGGAGGTTGGGGGAGTTTGCTCGTGTAGCCTTCAATAGGAGAAGACTCGCAGGAGCCTAACGGGGGTTTTCTGGTGCGACCATTCGCGGATAAGGCGTGGCATTGTCGTTGCCTCACACAATTGTCGTTGGATCGCTGTCGTCGTTGTAGTGTTGCTCGTCGTTGTTGTTCCTCTGCCGTATTGTATCCCGTGAGGGAGGCAATGTCCTTTGTTGTTGTTTGTGATGTCCATGCAGGTGTCAGTCCCTGGCCATTATGACCCATAACTGTCATGCTTCGAATTGGTACCGGCGGAATCAATCCAATGGGGCGCTGGCCGTCGCATTGTTACGGCCCCAGTGTGATGGCACACCGTGGTTCAGGCTGTCGTGGCGATAATCACGTTAAACTCGGCGACTCTTTCCTTCCGTCCGTCCATCTAAAGCTTGTAATAAAACTAAAAGGTCGCAATTGTTGTCCAATTTTCCTGATATATGGTAGAACTTAGTTTTATGGACCCTTAGAAGAAAATCGGTTCAGATTTAGATATAGCTCCCAACCTTATGTTCATCCGATATTTCTGTTTTTAGCTCTAGAAGACAAATCCTTTATCCAATCTTGTTGAAACTAAGCACAAGTAAGATTTTTGGGCCAAGCAACAACGATGGTGAACTTTATGAAAATTAAATCAGATTAAGATATAGCTCCCACATATATATTGATCCGATTTAATATGTTTAGCTTTAGAAGACATATAATATCAAATCTTAAACAAATTTAAAATACGTTAGTTTTCGGATCAAGGAAAGATGTTGTAAAAATTAAATGAAACCCTTTCCGATTAAGATACAGCTCCCACATATATTGTCATCTGATTTTTATGTTTTACTCTCCAGAAGCGCTTCTTACACCCAATCTTTATGAAACTCAGCATGAGAAAGTTGTATGGGCCAAGAAAGACGTAATTGAAATTGAGCTATAGCTCCCATACAATCTTAACGAGCTGCTCAATTGTAAACCTCTCTATGGTTGAGTTTGTCAAACACTGAAACAAAGAAATGTTAGTCAAAAGACTTGACGTTAAGGTGTGACTGACAATAGTCATCGTGCATTATGGTTGGACCACCCTTTTTAAATTGGGGTTTCATATCTATATAGTGACGTCCCTAGTTTGGTTGTAGTAACTATCTTAAAAATGTGACTTTTGAGAAGTACCAATTTGGAAATATTATAGGGTTCCCTAATTTTAACGTAAATTGACCCCTTTGATGATAAGACACACTTATGCAAAAAATGTTGTTTTTTAGTGTTAATAACCGAATTTCACACATTAAATTTAAAATATATTTACGCTGCTAAAAATATATGAAAATTTCTTACTCCTAATGTAAAATGGAGTAAGCGAAAAATGTTGTTTTTTAGTCTTTATACCCGAATTTCTCATATTTTTCAGAGCAGATATTTTTCAGAACTTTAAAAATATATTTACGCTGCTAAAAATATATGAAAATGTCTTACTCCTCATGTAAAATGTTATCCAAACCAGAGTGTATTTTCCGGTGTTATGCTCCAAGAACCCCTAATAATTACACAAATTGAATAACTGGAGGACAACTGCCCACAGGTAATACTGCACTTTGTTCAGAACTACACATTTACAGGTAAAACATAAAGAATTCAAAACTAAAAAAATTAGATGTGCGAATTTAATATGTATTCAGGTAGATTATGTCGCTGTTCTCGTAAAACCAAAAAATCAAATGTAAATATGGGCATAAGTGTATTCAAATTCAGGCAAATTTCCTTTTATGAGAGAGATTAAGGCTAAAACCCATGGGGACCAAATAAAATCTCGCAGAACCTTAATCAAAATGACTGACAAGAATCATTACTTAAAGCTTAAACAAACTAGCGCAGGACCTTCTTCTTAAATACCACCATGACAGCATTGACTTCCCTACACTAACTGACATTTACCCTCAGTCGACTTTGTCATTGTGACATGTCGCCTGTGACATCTATAGCGCAAATGACCAGCAATAAATTTGTTTGTAGTCATACATACTTCCACTGCCACCATCAATACATCAAGGCAGTCGTTTAACACAGTTGCTTGTATGAGCCAAGGACGATGTACAATCTTCGCTTGGGCCTTTGTCAACAAGGGGCAACAGTGCCACACATACTGGGGACGCACAGAGGCGAGCACGCATGTCAATGCAACATATTACCAAAACGCATAGAACAGACAGATGGAGGCAAAACTTAAGAAGAATAAAAAACAACAACAACAAGAGAAACAGGACAATGTTAAAGGGAATATAACGCAATTTCCTGTTTTAACTCATTTGGGGAATAAGCCAGCACAGATACCTAAAGCGGCACGGCGGCACTGACACTTTGTTGCATGAACTACTACCCACAAGCCAATGCCCGCTGCCCTGGCCGCCTGTTTAATCACACAGTTACAGCAACGCATTGTGTCTGGGTGTGAGTGTCCCCAACACTGGATAATGCCATATTACGGTCATCACATGTCCTGTGTCGTTCCAAAAATGTGGGCGCCTGTGTGTTTGTGTGTGTGTGTGTGAGTGACATAGAGCATCCTCGCACTGCCGTCTAGATTGTCATTTAATCACAATGTTTCTTTTTCAGTTGACTTGGGATACCGCCTGTGCTGAACTTTAAACTTTAGTTTCAGTATTTTTCGGTGTCCTTTTGTTTGGCTACGAATAAGCAGTGCATGGTTCATGACATGTTTCGTTGTGTCTCTTTAACCCGTTTGTGGTTGTTGTTTTTATGCGAAACCCTCACTTTGTGTTCTTGTTTCGTGTATGTTTTTATTTTATCTTCTTTAAATTTAATTCATTCTTTACAAATTCACATGTTGTGTAATGGCAATGGAAATAGCACAGAAAACCATTGACAAATTTAGATCTATAGGATGGTCCAACCATAATGCACGATGTTAATTGTGATTCACACCTTAAGGCCACGTTTTTTGCCCAACTTAATTAGACATTTCTTTGTTTTAGTGTTAGGCAAATTCAACCATGGAAAGGTATATATTTGAACAGCGCGTTAATATTGTTGAAGCCTTTTACGAAAACGAGAGTTCAAATCAAAATGCATTTCGAGATTTTTTTGGTCAGCACACGCGGAAAAAAAGTATGGTTGGGGTGACAATATTCGATGAGGATCATACTATTGTTGGGTATATGGTTGTGGCACAACAATGTTATGATCATCACAACAATAGTATGGTTCACACACAACCATACTATGATCCCCACAATAATATTATGGTCCTTTCAACAATAGAATTATTCACACACAACCATACTATGGTCCCCACAACCATATTATTATTCACACTCAACCATACTATGATCCCCACAACCATATAATGATTCTCATAATTATAGTTTGTTTTACTTACAACCATAGTATGATCCTCACAGCCATAGTATGACTCACGCACAATCATACTATAATCCCCAAAATTCTTAGTAAGAATTATGTTAAGTTACTATTCAACAATAGAGATTTTTTATTAAGTAAATTATGTAAAAGTACATTAAACTCTTAATAATCGGAGTTACTTATGTAAAGTAGAAAAAATTTACTTATTAAAAAATTATCAGTTAAACTCATACTAAAGCAAAAAATTATTTACATATAAAATATGCTATTATTACGTAAGACTCGTCACAAAAACATTGTCAAATTAAAAAAAATACGATTTTTCTGGTATGATTGCCGTAATCATATTATTGTTAACATGAAATCCAAATAAAACAATACTTTTGTCGCACCAACCATATTTATATTGTTGCTACAACCATATTTTTATTTTTAAATTTGGCAACAATACTATTGTTACATTTCAACAATATTAATATTGCCGGAAACATACTATTGTCAAAATTAAATTCAAAAAACAATACTATGGTTGCGACGATCATACTTTTATTGCAGAGAACATACTATTGTTGTCGTGACCATATAATAACCAAATTTGTTCTCTGCGTGCATAATCGACAAAATGCGTCTACAATCGGGAGAATTTCAAATTTCAGCAAACAGGGTCTGTCAAAAATGTGAAAACAGCTGTGCATGTTCACCCAGTTCATTCTGCGGTTTATGGGCTGGCGGCGTCATTGGACCGTAGTTCTTCAAAAATGAGGTCGGCCAGGAAGTCACCATAAGTGGTGTTCGCTGTCGCGAGATGATAACAGACTTCACGTGGCCAGATATTGAAGATATGGACGTGGGCGATATTTGGTTCCAATAGGATGGTGCCACTTGCCGCACAATAAACAAAACAAGGGCTCTTTTGCGCGAGGAATTCATTAGCAGTGTTATCTCACGTCGTGGCGATGTTAATTGGCCGCCACGATCGTGTGATTTGATAATGTTAGACTACTTTCTCTAGGGATATTTAAATGAAAAAGTGTACGTAAATAAGCCAATAGCAGTACAAGAGTTAAAGGATAAGATAATTTTAAAATTAACGACATTGAGCATCTATTATATCTCAGAGTAATTGAAAATAAGGACCATCGGATAGAGGTATGCACCAAAGCCGTGAATAGCATTTGGCCGACATTTTATTTCACACATAATTGTCATAGATCTTTCTATTACAATAAAAAATATTAGAATAATTCTGTATAGACTTTTTGTTTTATTTGCAATTAACATCGTGCGTTTTAGTTAGACCATCCTTTACTTCATAGCACAGTACAACATTTTTCAGGTGATTGATTCGGGACTCAATTCAGATAATTAGTGTGAACGATTTAACCAGAGGACAGATAATGTCGGATTTAACGTGGTTATCGCCACTATGGCCTGAACCACGGTGTGCCATCACACTGGGGCCGTTACAATGCCACGGCCAACGCCCCATTGGGTTAATCACTCCGGTACCAATTAAAAGCATGACATATATGGGTCATAACTTCCCTCTTGTTAACCAGAGGACAAAACGTTACCTCAGCTATCACTCGCAGTTCTGGCTAGCTTTAGCGCGCGAGTTGATACTAACGTTGCGGTCATTTATCCCGCCCGCCATTAGAGGCCACATGACGTGCTGTAGCACTAAAATTGTGCGGCCAAACCCAATCAGCTGACCCCCTGGTCTAGATGGACGCCTTCGTTTTAAAAGAAGTTTTCTTCACCTGAATAGCGAAGTAGTTTCCCGATAGACGAACAGGACTTACAAAGTAAAATATATTGTTGATTCAACACCAACAATGTGATTATACCATCATCCTCTGATGAATGATGTATAAAGAGTAGTCCAGTTTTTAGGCCCATTTGGGCCATGCCTGCGACCCTCATCTCAGCTCAGCTCAGCTTCAAAATTTGGATTCGTACGAAAAATTCCCTTTAATTTCGGTAAACATATTTTTTAATATCGACATTTGATCGTCCGTTTTGACCATGCAGGACGTTTTTTAAGCCACATGAGCCAAAAAGTCCAGCAACTATGAACTTTTTTGAGGTGCGCCCCAACTAAAACACATATTACACCGATTCCAATCAAATTTTGCACAGAGCATTACAAGCCAACACACATTTCTGGTGAAAATAGACAATGTCGGTTCATGTATTCGAATAGCACCCACACAAAGGCTAGTCCGTATTTGAGGTTTAGCGTTACACAGCACAACACATGATTTCGGGACTCAATTCTGATAATTGTTGGTGAAAGTAGCCCCAAAAAGAAGAACTTCTGCATCATTCGTTTGGTCAAGGTACATCAAATAATAATTTAATAATTAATTTTAAGTAAGTAAGTATCGCATAGGGGAATTTGTCACGTTCTAGGCTCTTTTGTTTGTCATAACCCGAGAACCACTAGTCCGAACAAAATTAAAAAATGCATACAATTCCTTTAATCTGTTCATAAAACGTTTCGCCACATAAGCAACAGTTTCGCAGTTATAAATAAATGTATGAAGAAAAAATATATTTTTAGCCTAAAAAACGAAAGTCTTTTTTTTTAATTCATAAAAAATACAAAACGGTAAAAAGTGTCAAGTCCTATTACTTTCAAGTAAAGTCACATAACCTATGAATAAAATGAGACATAGATCATGAATATCGCTTAACACGTTTCGCTTTTATGCACAATTTAGTGAAGGTATGAATTTAAAAAATTTGCTCGATATATGCACAAAATTCTTTGGATAAAAACATTTCGAGATTTGCTCGAGATATGCACAAAATTCTTTGGAAAAAAACATTGATGACTTTTTTATTGATTCTTTATTTTGCATAAAAATAAACCTTCCGATTCATATTACAGCTATTCTTACACAGAAAATATGAGATTTTTTTATGTTATCTATGCATGGAAACAAAATTTACAACATTTTCAATTATTGTCATTATCCATCCTCGTTGAAGTTGGCGCTTGCGGTTCTGATGACCTTATTTTCTTCGTAGGTAGTTCATATTCATGTTCTGAGTCTGAGTCTGCATCTTCATCCGAGATAGACATAATATTCAAGGGCATGTTTTGTACAGTGTGTCCACAAATTACAGTGTCATCTTCATCTTCTCCTATCATCGTCTATATTAGAGATACATTGGAAAACAAGAAATTTTGTTCCGGAGCATTTTTAGACGTTCAGCAGGCATTCGACAGAGTTTGGCACGATGGTTTGCTTTACAAACTTAAAAAGATCCTACCTGGTCATATGTATTCGGTCCTTAAATCCTACCTGACGCAGAGATGTTTTTTGTCAGAGTAAATGAAGAACATTCCGATATTAATGCAATCGGGACCGGAGTTCCACAAGGCGGCGTACTGGGTCCAGTTCTCTACACCATTTTACTGCCGATATGCCCCCAACAAAAGATGTATTAGTAGCGACATACGCAGACATAGTTCATGCCCGGTAGAAGCTTCGTACTTCGTTCAAAACGAACTTAACAACATTCAAAACTGGATGAACAAATGGAACATCAGAATAAATGCTGAAACATCTACTCACGTCACATTTGCTATGAGAAATGGTGATTGTCCTAATTTATAAATAAATAATTGTGTTATTCCAAAATCACCAAGCGTCAATACTTGGGGATTCACATTGACAGAAGGCTGGCGTGGAAACCACACATAAAATCTAAGAAAGAACATTTAAACATAAAAACCCGGCGTCTTTATTGGCTATTAGGTCCTAAATCTGAACTAAGTATACACAATAAAATTCTAATATACAAGACCATACTGAAACCTGTATGGACATATGGTATACAGCTTTGGGGAACTGCCAGTAATTCGAATATCGAAATTTGACAAAGATATCAGTCTAAGACATTAAGGACTATACTTAAAGCACCGTGGTTCGTATCTAACAACACTATTCATAATGACTTAAACATTCCGATGGTGAAAGATGAAATAAACGGGAGTATGCAGAAACTACCTTCAAAGATTAAGTGAGCACTGCAACTCGACCATTTCATTGCTCGATTATACCAACGAAACAAGAAGATTGAAGCGCCACCACATAATGACCTCCCATTCCGGAAGTAGATGCTATATATATAATAATTATAATTTATTTTAATGCTTTAAAATAGCTCATACACTTGTAAATTATTGTTAGTTAATCGTAGGATACTCTTATATTGTTGTTCTCGTTGAAGCTCAACAATCTGTGTTATTTGTAAAATATGATAAAATTAGCTTATTGTCCTTAGTTGGACAGATTGTAAATAAAAACTTCTTTAAAAATAAAAAAAAAAATCTTCATCTTCGGTGCTTTCATCTTCAAACTGCATAATTTAAGAACTCCACCAACAAACCTCCACAAGCAATGCATCAAATTTTTCGTCTTTGAATCACTTTTCCATTGGCATGGTCACCTGGTGGAACCTCTCTTCTTGTTCGTCCGATTCCTCAGCTAATTGTACCAAAAAGGTATCAAGGTGGAAATTCATGAAATGTAATTTTAACGTCATGGATGCAATGATTTTTTCAAAATAATGCAGCAAGTTGTCCACTCGTGTCTGTATGTCATCTCGCTGTATCATTAATGAACAAGAACAACAATTCAGCGTCCACGCACATTTATGAGCAATCATAAAAATCAAATAACCTATTGTTTATTACTGATTTTTTTTTTTAAATTCTGAGAATCATAAAAAAGCCATCAACTTTTTTCCAAAGAATTTTGCACATATCTCGAGCAATTTTTTGAAATTTATACCTTTGCTTAATTGTGCATAAAAGCGAAACGCGTAAATCGATTTTTATGATCTATGTCTCATTTTGTTTATAGGTTACGTTACTTTACGTAGAAGTAATAGGACTTGACACTTTTTTCCGTTTTGTATTTTTAATGAATTAAAAAAACTTTAATTTTTTAGGCAAAAAATATTTTTTTCTTTATACATTTTTTTATAACTGCGAAACTGTTGCTTATGTAGCGAAACGTTGTATGAACAGATTAAAGGATTTTTAATTTTTTAAATTTGTTTCAGCTTATTCGGACTAGTGGTTCTCGAGGTATGACAAACAAAAGACCATAAAACGTGACAAATTCCCCTTATACGATACTTACTAACTTTAAATTAATTATTAATTATTATTTGATGTACCTTGACCAAACGAATGATGCAGAAGTTCTTCTTTTTGGGGCTACTTTCACAAATAATTATCAGAATTGAGTCCCGAAATCATGTGTTGTACTTTGTAGGGTATCCAATCAATATTTCTTGGTGTTGCTAACGGAATAATCGTTCTGGGTTGGGCGAAAGATATAAAAATCAATATTAATTTCTATCAATCCAGTTTTTTTAAAAAAAAATTGTTTTTATAAATGAATGAATGATCTTTGTAAAAACTCTAAAACTAGGCGTGGTAGACTATATGACGCTATGCATTTCTGAATGTGCGGAACCCAACTAAATTTTGTTTATTTGAGACCTAAACCGTCCTAAGTCTAAATTACCGAGATTTAAAAATAATGTCACATTCGAATTTCTGTAAAAATTTTATTGGTTTTTGGCACTCATATGTCCTTGTTTAAATAAGCCGGATTTTCGGATCGTCTTGGAATTTTACATCACGAAAAAATATATATGTGACGCGCAAAATAGAAAGGGACCTAAGGGTAAAAAACAGTTTTGTTCAGGAGAGCCATTTTAAAGATTTAAATAAGTGTATCTTTGGTGTACCATCACTTTCATAAAACGCGCATATCTCTGCGAGGGAACACTTTTTTGGCATGGAATCGGTCTCATTCGATGCTCAGATGTTGTCCACATCAAAAAAAGAAACCACAAATGTTGTATACCATCCAAACTTTGGTGGAGAGTATAAAAGTACTTAAATAAATTTTACTACATTTTCTCTCGATAACTTAAAATTATCTCATTGTGACCAGGTTCATTTATGGAATGTTTTATACATCCATACCTTTCACTGTGCTCTTTTTATTGGCATAGTTGCACCTTAGCCTTTATGTGGTCCTCCACAAACAATGCATTGCGCACATGCAGCAAAAACCGTAACGGAATGAGGCGCAATTACAATCCTTTAGAATTCCCCAGAGTTATTTTGGCTAGGATATTAATGTTTTCTGATTGTAACAAATTGTTAACTGTTCTGTGGAATTTCTTCTTAATGTCTGCTATAGCAAAAAGCATTTGAAAGAAAATTGCTTTTTTATAATTACAAGGTTTTGTGGTTGTAAAGATGTTCATTAGTACGAAAAAACACACTTAAAAACAAACCGACGCTGTACTCTCTATATTTTATTTTCCGAAAAACTGCAGCAAATTCAAATAGTAATGGGGGCAGGCATTCTCATTCGATTTATTGTTAGATTGGTAATACAATTTTCTTCTTAGAGTACCCAAATGTTTATATTTACATAGGGCGTCTTTTCGAGTCCCGATTTTATCCATATTTAAATTACACTTGCACGAATATTTGAAATTGCTATGTGATTATGAGGCCTCCAAGGGTTTCATGGCTTTGGCTACCATTTCGGCTCGATAAATCGCCGTTCCCTTTTAATATGAAAATTTGGTTTTCTAAACACAGCCACAGACGCATTTAAGAAAAAGAAATATTGTTCAGCCGTAATTCTTGATGTAGAGCAAGCCTTTGACAGGGAATGTCATCAAGGCCCACTCGTTAAATCAAAAAGCTCCTTCCAGCCCCGTTCTATCTCTTCTTCCAGAGTTATTTAAGTGAAAGACACTTTTACGTAAAAGTTGTTGATATGTCGGATTTGATGAAAATATAGGATGATGAATCTAGAGGTATTTTTTCAATAGAGTTTTTTCCACAGACTAGACGTGAGTTGTGTTAAGCTTGAACGAACGAGTCTTCCAAAATTGGACCCTCAGAATGGACACCGTGATGCGTAGTTGCGGCCAACATTTAAGGGAAATTATATTCAAAAGTAAATGGCAAATATGTCCTTTCGAATGAACAATAAAGATACCAGACTTGAATTAAATTTTTGTATTTTTTTATTTTGAAAAAAATAGCTCTAGTTTGATAACCCTATACAAACTGGCATTCCGCAAGTGTATTCTTGGACCAACCTTGTACACTATTTATATTTCAGACATACCAAATAATGATGTTGTTACAAATCAACCTACGCAGAGTCACAGTCGTGATCGCTACTAGTGAGTGTCATATAAAGGCATCTGCACATGTTCAACTTTATTTGAATGAATTAGAAATGTGGCTATAGAAATGAAACATCAAGGTAAACGGAGATAAATCATGCAACATGACATTTGAACACCGACGACAGAGTTGCCCTTCTGTTCATCTACTCGTACATGCCAGTGCTGTATCTCAATGCACGACAGTAAAATACCTTGAAATGGTACTTAATAAGACGAATTATCGTAAATCGCACATACAAGCGAAGAAAGCCCAACAAATCAAAGAGACTGTACTGGTTGTTGGGTGCCTGATCCTAACTAAATCTTAGCAACAAGTACAGATTGTATAGGGTGAGCCATCTAGAGTTATTTTTTTTAAATTACCAATAAAGATTCCGCACTTTATTTGAATTTTTATATTTTTTTTGTTCTGAAAAAATACCTAGTTGTGGCAACTAAATCGCTTAGTTTAATTGGTATGGCCGATCAGTGAGTACAGTACGATGATCATATTTATGTATAAGTAATATCATGTGGTATTTTGAAATAAGTTTCATAATCGAATATCCATTTCTATTATAAAAATTTGGTTGTTGCAACCAAAATTCCTCTTTGCAACCAAATCATTGTAATTCCAACCAATTTCCAAATGATTTTTTTTCTGTGTGTACAGTAATGGAAAACCGCCTCTAACTCGAATACTGAAATTTTTGAATATTAAAAATTCACGAATGCGTCCAGGTTTATTAGGGACAACTCAATAAGGAGAGATCTAGACATGGCTTCTGATATAAGTGAAATAAATCTGTAACGTTTAAGTAACCACGGCAATCCCTAGGCCATATTCCTTCTAGACAGTACCAATGGAACCCGAAGACTATCTCGAACACATGTACTAGACCTGCCATTCGGTACCTGTTAAAACCTGTAAATATTATACGAATAGTAATTAAACAAATTAAATAATAAAAAAAGCAAAAAATATTTATGTATGGGATTATGTATGTTTTTATAAGATTTGCTCAATTTTAGTTTTGAGCCTCAGCGGTCGAGTAAACAGTTTTTTTTATTTAAATACGCAATCGCTCTCATATTTTTAACGTATCCACAAATTTAAAACAAAAACCTTAATAACTAAACGACAGACCTCACGACTCCAAATATGTCTATCTATTGACGATTAGAGGACAGGACCAATGACCACAACGGGCCCTTCGGCCATAGATGAATGAAAAATGCAACGAGTTTTTTCTACAAATTTTCATATCTATACAAATGAACCAGATTATGATTCACACGACAAAAAGATAGTTTTTTTACAGATTACGCATGAGTTGTGTTAAACTTTATTTTTTTTCTTTTAGTTTTGTTTGCCATTTCATCATGGAAAGACTTACACCGCAACAACATCTCCAAATTGTGCAACTGTATTATGAAAATGAGCATTCGGTGAGAAACGTTTTTCGTGCACTTAGACCTTTGGTGGGCCGAACTCACTCTTCGAATTAGCATCGCCAACATTGAAAGTCAATTTTTACTATTCGATAATACTCGGCCAAATAGACCACATCCAGCCCTACTGAAGTAGAGGCAGTAGGTAAGAATTTACGTGAAAACCACCAGGAATCGATTCGGCACCGTTCGTAACAATTTTGCTTGTCGTATGGAACAACTTGGAGCATTTTACGGTAGGATCTTGGTTTAAAAGCGTACAAAATTTAGCTCGTGCCAAACGGAATTGAAGCTAAACGATGTTCCTGTGCGTCGCCGTTTCAGTGTTTGGGCTCTTAAAAAGCTCGAAGAAGATCCGCCGAGGTCCATTTCTGGCTCAAAGGAAACGTCAATAAATACAATTGCCGCATTTGGGCTGAAGAGAGAAAACCCCGGTTTGGTGCGGTTTATTGGCTGGTGGAATCATAGGTCCATATTTTTTCAAAAATTATGATGGCTTGAATGTAATCGTGAATGGTACTCGCTATCGCGCCATGATATTGGGCTTTTTTCTATCTGAAATTGATGCCCGTAATCTTGACGACACTTGGTTTCAATAGGACGGTGCCATGGCAAGTGACACCGTCCTGGCACCGCACAGTGGGAAAATTACGAAAAAAATTGGAAATAATTCGGCCATTTCGTTTGTAATGGTCCGATTTAAATGAAAATTTACATTGACCTTCTTGAAGTGTTACTGAACTTAAGTTTTGAATTTCATGCATCTGTGTTTAACAGGTGCTGCACAGTGGGCCCTCAAAGTTGGTCACCTCGAGTTAAAATTTTCTTTTTCAAGCCGCCAAAAGCGTATTTGTGGTCCGATCGTAATAATTTTTTCTTTAGTGAAATCTGCTGGACAAACCCAACCAAAAATGTTATTACAAATTTTTTCATATCTCGTACAATAAAAAAGATATCGGGACTTAAAGTTTTTTTTTCGAAAAATTTGCTTTGGATTTTCTGGGATTATTTTATTTTTGGGAATCAGTTTTAGGTGAATCGGGGAAAATTTAATCCTGGTTTAAAGAAAACACTTTGGTTAATGTTTTAAAAAAAGAATTGTAGCAAAATCACCAATAATATGAAAATGCCAGCTGTTCAAAGTCAACTATTGCGAAAAAAGTGGGATTTTGAGTGTTTTACGGCGAAAAGGTACCTTTACTCTTATGTCAATAACTTTAATGTTTCTTAAGTAACATACAAAAAATTTGCATTTATTTCAAAGAAAACTTTATGCTTAATACAAATAATAAGCAATTGTGACCCTAGTCGGTACTTTTCTTGCTCCAGGCGTCTCCAAATATGTGCATTTTTTTCAAAAAAAATTGAGTTTGAGCTCAAATAAAAAAAATCGCCACACTGCTGGCCCAATTTGGTGCTATAAGTCAGTTAACTACATATGTTTTCTAAAATCCCAAGCAAAGAAATTTTGCGGGAGGCCATTTCTAGGACAAAAAAAATGAGTTTTTGTTAAAAAATCCCATTTCTGGGATTTTGTTTTCCCCTGTGTCAAATTTTAGAAAAGTGGCAACTCCAATTTTTTTTTTGAATAAGTTTTTCATTTTGTCACAAAAATATTGATACTACGTAAAAAAATCAGGTTTATATCTCCAACCAGCAAAATTTTACAGTGGTCTGAAATATTGACTTTTTTTGCTACCTTCACAAAAAAAAATTTTTTTCTCGTTTTTATCAATTATTATTCAACATATTGAGTTAATTGCATTCTTTTTTATAATTTGTTAAAACTAGAGGTAATTACCTTTCCATTGGTATATAAAAAGTATATCCTTTTACCTACACTTATAACAGCACGTGCGCTGGAATAAGACCCCTTTGAGTAAAATATTAATTATTTTGGTAAATAGCAATTTCATTTTGTGAGAGATCAATGTTGTTGCATTTAAAAAAATCAAATTTACACATTTCCAATCGCAAAAAAGTAATTTAATTGTTGCAGATAGAAAATTTGAATAAAAAGATGCTATTGACTTCATTTTTTGTGAAAAACTTTTTTTTAAATAAATTAACATTTAAATAAATCTTATAATTAAAAAACATTAAACTTAAATGATTTTATTCCACGTCCAGCATATCTAATAAATCAGAAAATTCTTCTTCGTCTCCATGCGTCATTTCGTGGTACGAAGTCAACTTACTTCTCATGGAGGATAAAAAAGGATCTGAAGATAATAATAAACTATTAAGTAAGTCTTCGTTTTGTGCTATTCTTGAGCATTTTCTTGTGGAAAATTGTTGAACATATCTGAAGTCTCGATTTCTAGCTTCTTGTGGTTCTTCAGTTAACTCGCCTATAGGGAGAAGGTGAGACTCGATTATTTGTTTCCCATGGAACAGGACTCTGTGTATAGTTGGCGTTAGATCTTTCCAGGGATAGAGATCAGCAAGCATTTTTAAAATTCGTTCGGCGTAAACTCCAAATTTATCGGAATTAATCTTTTGTTTGGAATTCAGAGCTAAAAGCAATATATTAACCATTCGAATCAACTCCATATTGATTCCAGTTATTTCTGCAGCTGTATTATAGTCTGCGAAGAATCTTCTGGCAGTGTTTCCATCATTTGTATTCCCAAAGTTCGAGCGTGGTTTAGAAATATTTAGGCCAGTTTGTTGTTTAAATGCATCTTGAATTCTTTTTTTTTTCACTTGCTCTCATTTCATGCATTTCTTTGTTAGCTCGAATGTTTTTCCTTTCATTTCCTGGTATAGATTTATACTTAATGTCATAAGCAAGGTTTAGAAAGTGTTCTAAAAACCTGATTCGAGCATGTAACGGTGCTATTCCAAACTCAAGGGTATCTTCATTGACTACTGAATTATTCGAAGCGTTTGAAAAATTAACTTTGCTTTTATTGCAAATGAAACACTTCCAGCTAGATTTGTTTCCTGTAATATCGTTTGCGGCTTTTCCATCTACCATTGTCAGGAATATTTTAAAAGATATTGTAATAGAATACCTGTCGAATTTAAATGCAAAATCTTCTAATCTCGAAATATCATCTTTTTGTCTGTGATGGCTTTAGTTATATCACTCGTTTCTTTATGATATACGAAGGAGATTGGTCTGCAATAAATTTTGGAGCCAGGTGTTGGATTACGCCATATTGCTTCAGTAGGGTTTGATTTTCTGCGCGAAGTTGAAGGTAAGGTAGAGTCTAAATTTAACCTCAGAGGAACCAAAGATGCCATGAATACGCTCTTGAATTCGATCTGGGTAGATTGGCTATCAGAGCATTGTTTGTATTCCGAAAGTGCTGACAAACCATCACATCCCCACTTGCATATTAATTGAAAATGGCTGTTGTTGATTTTTTTTAGTTGTTCCTCATTCAATGTTGTTATTATCCTACTGGCAGTATTTTGGAGAAGTAGTTCCAAACTAACGCTGCCGGCCTTTTCTGTAATTATCACTGGGTTTGGCAAAATTTCCATTTTTCGTTCCTTTATTCGGTTGTATGCGGGAAACATGTCACATCCTTTATCAAGCAGCATTCTTCTTAAATGAGTGTACTTGTTCTTACTCAATCCCAATTCGATGATTAAAGCTAATGCTTCTTCCTCGCTAAAACCAGGACATGGTGTTGCAATACTTCTTTCAATGCGTTGGAGCCGCCTTGGTGATGCTTCCGTTAACACGTCTGCAATTCTTTTTGCGCTAGATGGCCGATTTTCCACCGTCAGTAATTCCTTGAATGTATCACAAATCTTTGAAGGTGAATGATTTGCCATCTCAGCCGACAACCGTTGTTTCTTTGCCGTTAACACGTCTGCAATTCTTTTTGCGCTAGATGGCCGATTTTCCACCGTCAGTAATTCCTTGAATGTATCACAAATCTTTGAAGGTGAATGATTTGCCATCTCAGCCGACAACCGTTGTTTCTTTGCCTTTGGACATAGATCGTCGTATTCCTTAGTAGGAGCACCCACTAAAGCAGGGACAGTTTTAAATTCAATTATACTGTCGAGCCACTCAGTTGGTAATCTTGAATAATTCCTGTGATACTTCTCCATGAGCCGGTCAAATTTTTTCAAAAAATTTAATACTTTGCTGCTTTCGTTAGATTGTGTTATCTCGCTATATGTTGACTCTATGCACTCTATTAAATATGCTACTCTGTTCTCCATTTTCCGAAGTTTGGTGTTTTTTAAAAATTCAACAAGTTCTTGAACAAGGAGTGTTATCGTCATGGCGGATTAATTTGTTATGATAAACCCATACAAAATCGGCGGTTCTTATATCAATGAGTAATACTTACAGATAATCACAATAATATCCGCAATTAATACTTGACTAAAATACCAGGTATTCCCCAAAAATACATTTATAACAATGAATTTTTATGTACCCAGGTACATTCGCCTAAAATGTTGCACAATATTCCGGACATAGGGGACAGGTATTCCCCCAAAACATATAAGAATGAATGTTTAGGTACCTAGATCCATACTATACAATACTACCCATTTTCCGTTTTTACACAATAGGTAAACAATAATGATAAAAATATATATTTTTGCTATTTATGGATAGGTACGAGAATTTTTAAAATTGGTATTCTTACCTATAAAATTCATACTTTACTCAAAGGGGTCTTATTCCAGCGCACGTGCTGTTATAAGTGTAGGTAAAAGGATATACTTTTTATATACCAATGGAAAGGTAATTACCTCTAGTTTTAACAGATTATAAAAAAGAATGCAATTAACTCAATATGTTGAATAATAATTGATAAAAACGAGAAAAAAATTTTTTTTTGTGAAGGTAGCAAAAAAAGTCAATATTTCAGACCACTGTAAAATTTTGCTGGTTGGAGATATAAACCTGATTTTTTTACGTAGTATCAATATTTTTGTGACAAAATGAAAAACTTATTCAAAAAAAAAATTGGAGTTGCCACTTTTCTAAAATTTGACACAGGGGAAAACAAAATCCCAGAAATGGGATTTTTTAACAAAAACTCATTTTTTTTGTCCTAGAAATGGCCTCCCGCAAAATTTCTTTGCTTGGGATTTTAGAAAACATATGTAGTTAACTGACTTATAGCACCAAATTGGGCCAGCAGTGTGGCGATTTTTTTTATTTGAGCTCAAACTCAATTTTTTTTGAAAAAAATGCCCATATTTGGAGACGCCTGGAGCAAGAAAAGTACCGACTAGGGTCACAATTGCTTATTATTTGTATTAAGCATAAAGTTTTCTTTGAAATAAATGCAAATTTTTTGTATGTTACTTAAGAAACATTAAAGTTATTGACATAAGAGTAAAGGTACCTTTTCGCCGTAAAACACTCAAAATCCCACTTTTTTCGCAATAGTTGACTTTGAACAGCTGGCATTTTCATATTATTGGTGATTTTGCTACAATTCTTTTTTTAAAACATTAACCAAAGTGTTTTCTTTAAACCAGGATTAAATTTTCCCCGATTAACCTAAAACTGATTCCCAAAAATAAAATAATCCCAGAAAATCCAAAGCAAATTTTTCGAAAAAAAAACTTTAAGTCCCGATATCTTTTTTATTGTACGAGATATGAAAAAATTTGTAATAACATTTTTGGTTGGGTTTGTCCAGCAGATTTCACTAAAGAAAAAATTATTACGATCGGACCACAAATACGCTTTTGGCGGCTTGAAAAAGAAAATTTTAACTCGAGGTGACCAACTTTGAGGGCCCACTGTGCAGCACCTGTTAAACACAGATGCATGAAATTCAAAACTTAAGCTCAGTAACACTTCAAGAAGGTCAATGTAAATTTTCATTTAAATCGGACCATTACAAACGAAATGGCCGAATTATTTCCAATTTTTTTCGTAATTTTCCCACTGTGCACCGTCCGCTCAAACAATGGATCTATTGAGAGGTAATTTCGAAGAGCAGATAATTTCACGTTTCAAGCCGGTGAGTTGGCCGCCTAGATCGTGTAATATTACACCTTTAGACATTTTCTTTGGGGCTACGTAAAGTCCAGCTACGATTCAGGTTTTGGAAGCCAACATTACGCGTGTCATTAACCCTATACCGGTAGAAATGCTCAAACGAGTCATGAGGCGTAGTTGCAGCCAACATTTGAAGGAATTTATATTCAAAAAATAAATGGCTTCAAATGTCCTTTCGAATGAACAATAAAGATTCTACACTTGACTTGAATTTTTGTTTTTATTTTGAAAAAATTCATCTCGATTGATCATTCGATATGATTAACACGAACCCTTACAGCAAAAAACCGGTAAGCGCCACTCCATTTTTAATGAAATTCGATAGAAAATTGTACAACGTTCATAAGCTTAAATATTGAAAATTAAATATTTTTATTAACATACTCGTAGATATAGCAAATACAACTGTACCGGAATCCTCTAGATAAGTTAGACAAAAATAAACCCTCTACTGGAGAATTTTCCTTTTGGCGCTTACGGCTTTTTCGCGGTTAGGGCTCGTTAGGATTGGGTTATGTTGTTATTGAACAATTGAAATTTTTATTGTATAAATTAATTTAAATTACATTTAATTCGAAGTAACTGAGGTGATTTATTCCTTTTAAAAAACCTAAATAGTTTAATTTATTACAAATATTGCAGTTATACAAATCCTTAGGAGTTATTTGTTTTGAACAAATTTAATTTCCCGATAAAAAGTTCTACGAGGGCTGTTATATATATTTCTGGCCTAGTAATGAAAATGCGAATATTTATCATCAAAATGGTTTTATTGTTTTTTAAAGTATTCTCCAATTGTCAAAGCACTTCTTCTACTTAGGTTGAGACACCTCCAAAACATGGTTTTTGAACGATTCAACAGCATCTTCTGGCGACGAAAATCGTGGACCAACCGGAAATAAAAAGAAGTCATTGGGTGCCAAGTTAGGACTGTACGGCGGATGACCCATCAATTCGACGTTTTGGCCGGACAAAAAGGCGCTGGTTTGAGTCGATGTGTGAGAGCTCGCATTGTCATGGTGTACAATGATTCGTCTTCTCTTGTTCGTTTTTCGAATTTCTCCGAAGACTTCAGGCAAACAAATTGTGGTGTACCACTCAGAATTGACCGTACTACGATGCTCAAGCGGAACTGTCGCCACATGACCAGTTTTGCCGAAGAAACAGGCGACCATTTGCTTCGAAGTACTTCTTCCACGAACAACTTTCGTTGCAGTTGGCTCGTCTTCGAAGATCCACACGGTCGATTGCTGTTTTGTTTCGGGCTCATACGCATAGATCCATGATTCGTCACCTGTGACGATCTCATAAACGTCTTTTGAAGGACCGCGATCGTGTTTTGTCAAAATGTCATTGCACCAATCGATACGAGCCTTTTTTTGAGCGATGGTCAAATTGTGTGGGATCCAAAGAGAACAAACCGTTTTTACGGGCAGGTGTTCATGCAATATCGAATTTGTGTAGGTGAAAGAAATGCGCAAGGATGCCTCTATCTCACGGTATGTCACATGAAGATCTTGCATTATCAGTTCACGCACGGCATCAATGTTCTCTGGCAAAACGGCCGTTTTTGGACGACATTCGTCTTTAAGCGAGCGTCGGCCACGATTGAATTCATTAAATTAGTTTTTCACAGTGCTATAAGATAGTGTTTCATCGCCATACAAAGATTAAAGTTCATCGATGCACTCTTGTCGTGATAATCCACGTCGAAAGTTGTGAAATATTATCGCACGAAAATGTTCACGAGTTAATTCCATTTTTTTGCCAAATTAATTTTTTCAAGTCACTGTAAACAACACAAATGATGGTCGTACATCAAAACGTTCTTATTACGTTTATGCTAAAAATTGTCAAACTCTGATGGAAATGTCAGATGGCAAAAATAAATATAGCAACCCGTAGTACTGCGTAAGATACGTAACAATAACTTTTTTTAAAAATGCAGTACGATTGCCGTAATAATAACATTGTTAGCATTAAACCCAAAAAGAATAGTTTTATAGCACTAATCGTATTTATATTGTTGCTTCAACTATATTTTTAAATTTGGCAATAATACTTTTGTTACATTTCTATGGTTAAAATAAAATTCAAAAAAGAATACTCTTATATAGTTGTGGCGAACATACTTTTAAAGCACAAAGCATATTATTGTTGTCGTGACCATTTAACGAAGTTTTGGTCGAAAACAGCGGATATATTTTCATATATTTCTGTGTGAATCAGTTGGGTTTCTATTACTCGTATTCTGCTGATTTTGCATATCTAAAGCGTTTAATGAACCGGTTTGATAAACTCGGCATTCGAGACATCACAAAAATCACAAATTTTCAAAAGTTTTGCAAACCCTAGCAATGAAGAATATAAGGATATACACTCGTTCAGCTCGGATTGAAACTTTTTTTTACTTGTTTCAAAATTTTAGATCTGTCTGTGAAAAAAGTTGTTTCAGACTTTAAGAAACTCTTTGATTGAAAAATTTAAAGTATAAAACGTATTATAAACTAATTTTGTAAACCCAAAGCAACAACGAACAAGTTAGTACTCAAATGGTATGTGCCATTGAATATTTTGATAGACCTTAAGGAATTGCTAAAGGTAACATTTAAGGCCAAACATACTTGTTAACCTTACAGTTAATACAGGGTGTCCGTCGGGAAGGTATACTACTTTGTTTGTTTATAATTTTTATTTAATGAAAGAGAATGGATCTTATATTGATAAATGTTTTATTTGGTGTCAGCAATTATGTATGGAAGACAATATCAGACAAATGTCCGACTCTGTTAGCCCCACAAATGCGAGCTCTTATGAGCACATTTTACACAACATTCTCACACATTTCACTCGGTATTTCATTAATTTCATCACGAATATTTTGTTTGAGTTGCTCAAGAGTTTCTGGTTTAATTGCATAAACCTTGCTTTTTAGATATCCCCACAAAACGAAGTCCGAAGCAGTCAAAGCAGGCAACCGTGGAGGCCAATCAACAGACCATTTCTTGAAATAACTTGTTGTGGAAAGAGGTCTCGCAGTAATTCCATTTTAATTCTGGCTGTATGCGATGTGGCACCGTCTTGTTGCTACCACATGTTAGTCAAGCCCTAAGCATGCAGTTCTGGCGTTAAAAAGGTTTTAATCATATCACGATATCGCTCCCCATTGACAGTTAACGTAACGTCGTTTTTATTTTCATATAAAAAAGGTCCAATGATTTCTTCTGACTAAATTGCACACCAGACTGTCACTTTTAATGGATGCAAAGGTGACTGATGAATAATTTGAGGATTTACCATTGCCCAGAACCGACAATTCTGTTTATTCATATATCCATTCAAATGAAAATGTGCCTCGTCACTCATTATGAATTTTTCATGAAAATCGGGGTTGTCATTGGCGAGCTGTAACATCCTATTGGCATATGAACGGCGGCGTAAATGGTCTTGTGAAAGAAGCTCTTGTGTCAATCCTGAATCCTAAATGGAAGCAAATGCTAATCCTTGTGCAAAATTGTGGCCAAAGTTGTTCTTTGAAGACCAAGCTCCTGAGTACGGCGTCGAATGGAGGTTGATGGATTGTTTTGAACACTTTCTTGAGCAGCAGTAATGTTTTCAGACGATCTTGCAGTACGTTGTGGTCCATGATTGGGCCTATGAGCTACAGACCCTCTTTCTTCGAAATTATTGACTACACGATAAATAGTGCGTTTTGTTGGCACGCTATTTCTCCCAACAGTTTCACGTAACTTACTTATCGTCAGATTAATCGATGATTGATTTTGATAAAATGTTTAAACGATTAAAACGCGTTGGTTTATCGAATAATTTTCCATAAAAAATTTTCCACGTCTCTACTTCACGAGCATATGCCAAATATGAACTGTCAGGACTAATGTTTACCAAAATGGCGGCAAAACAAATTAGAATACCTTCCCGGCGGACACCCTGTATAAAAAAATGGTTAAACAGCTAACACCTTTTGTCCAGTTGCCTAACCTCTTCCGTCCTTTGAATATTTCTCTGCTTAGGCACTTTTAATAATTGGCATCACTGTCAAGTGCAGCGGAGGTTTTTACTGAACGAACGAACGACTTAATCTGAAAGGTACAGTTCAACAACTTCAACTATAAGGGCGAGAGTGAAAAATGTGGTGGTGTGGTACCTTTCTAGGTAATTACTTTTGAATAGAAAAGTTTATTTCCATACACTCAAGCAAATATTTATGTGAAATTGTGTGATTTCTTGAGGTCGGCGGGCAATCATTACCGCCGGTTACGAACTACCGATGGCAAAATGGCTTAATTGCGGTCCTGTAAAATATTATAAGGATAAGCCAAAAATTGTTATACTCTGCACCGCTTGAATGTACAGGATATTCCAAGTTAGCGAGTAGTGATTTAAAATGCTTGTATGTCCGCCCTTTGCTTCCACACATATGTTCAGCCGATTTTTTTGCAATATTTATCCAATAAAGATCAAATTTATCAGATTGAAGTTTTCTGGACATAGTTATAGCTCCCACACATATGTTCAACCGATTTTTTGTCATTACCATTTGCATTACCAGACCAAGACCTCTCTTTACCCTATGCATTTTTTTAAAACCAAAAATAAGTTCTTGTAAATAATAGTTTTAATAAGTAATTATCAGTATAATGTGTGGCTGTATTTCTTTTAAAAGAACAATCACTGAACACACTTTCGTGTATCACCTCGTAAATGTCGCCGACTTAACGAGAAAGAGATTTATCTCTATGTATGAACATCTCTATAAGAAGCATTAGTCGTTTTGAACCGGTGTTAAACAGTAGGTCCTGGTCAGTGAGTATAAAAATAGAATCGTGCACAGCTCACTGATTTAAGAGAATGGGACGTAAGTAGTAGGTGAGTAAACAAAGAAAGATACACCAAAGTATATCACCTGTTTCAATTGAGCGGTGTACAGTGGTCCAGGATCGACCTCCAAAATTCTTTAACTTTTGATCTAGTAAATATTTTTGAGTTCTGCAAAAAGGAGCTATTAACATTTTAAATCGGGCTATTGGGTATATTTTAGAAACTAGCCTGAAGTTGACTTTTTGAACATATTTGCAAGTAATTGTTCATAAAATGGACAGAAAAACAAATTATTTTCCTCATTGCGGATTTGCACTTTTTTCAGGTAAAAAAAATTAAAAAAGTGAGATTTAATTTTTCCACTTTGTCGAACTGTATCTCCTACATTATAAGGGCTATTGCATCTTCTTTTAATTAGCAAATGCGGTTTCTAATCCTTAAAATGGCTTCAAAATTTTGTTTGTACCAAATATACTTTGATTTTAAACGAAAATTAGTAAGAGATGTTATTTTTTTAATATCTCTTAATAACTAGGTACGCAACTAAAACGGTTAATTTCTCATAATGCTAAATTGTATCCCAATCAGATCATATCAATAATTCCGGGACTTTTCGAATAAAACACAGTAATTCCGGGTCTTTTCGAATAAAACACAGTTTTTTAGCAAAAAAAATTAACATAATCTTCTTTTAGCTTAATACACTTAGTTCAACGTTTCTTCAATTTTTGTATCCCTTCCAAAAAATAGGAATTTTCGAGGTCCATCAAATAGGCATTAGTTATTCAATCGTTGGAGCTGAATCTCTTTCCACCGAGCCATTTCATTAGGTTTGGAAATAGTCACTGGGGGAAAATACGGCGGATGAGGTACCGATTCGTAATCCGATTAATGTTATTTTGCCTTAGAGACTGCACACGTGAGCACCTGTGCATTACGTACGAGGGCGGTTCGGAAACATCTTAGCCTAACACAAAAAGCGCGGTATAAACTGAAAAAAGTTTTTTTTGGAAACTTTCATCTCTGCTATGAACACATGTTAAATTTTGTTTCGATCTGGCAACTCCTTCATATAGAAACAGGTGTTCACAAAAGACGCATCCGCGATTTTTTTACAATGGAAAAATTAGAAATGCGTGGTGTCATTAATATTTACATAAAAAAGGTTTATCGGGACAAGAAATTCATAATGATATGGTGAAAGTGTTAGGTGAAAGTGCTCCTTCATATGCAACAGTAAAAAATTGGGTTGCTGAATTTAAACGTGGTCGTACAAGCATTGAAGATGAACCACGTAGTGGACGTCCAAAAACAGCAACAACAACAGAAATTGTAGCCAAAGTGCATGATATGGTATTAAATGATCGACGAATAAAAGTGCGTGAAATAGCTAATATCATGAGCATCTCAAATGATCGAGTCCATTTAATTTTGAACTACAGATGTAAAAGCTTTCTGCAAGATGGGTGCCGCACTTGTTAACAGTCAACCAAAACGCATAAGAATGAACAATTCTCAAGCTTGTTTGGGTCGTTTTCAGCGAAATAAAATGGATTTTAAGCGTCGTTTCATAACTGTTGATGAGACATGGATCCACCACTATACTCCAGAGACAAAAGAACAATCCAAACAATGGACTGAAGCTGGAGGAAGTGCCCCAAAGGAGACAAAAACAATTCAATCGGCTGGTAAGGTTATGGCAACGGTTTTTTTGGGACTTCAAAGGTATTTTATTGATTGACTATCTGCAAAGGGGTAAAACAATAAATTCAGAGTACTATTGCAACCTTTTAGATCAATTAAATGTACAAATTCGAGAAAAACGTCCTGGCTTACAACACAAAAAAATAATTTTTCATCAAGACAACGCACCAGCGCACAAGAGTGTTTTAACAATGGCTAAAATCAACGAATTAAAGTACGAGTTGCTTGACCGCCCACCTTATTCTCCTGATTTAGCTCCCAGTGACTTTTATCTGTTTCCAAATCTAAAAAAAATCCTTGCTGGCAAGCAATTACAGTTGTAAACCACTATTTTGAAGACCTTGAGGAAAACTTTTTTAATCAAGTTGGACTAAATGTATTGAAGTTTCAGGAGATTATATTAAAAAATAAAAATATTTTTGAAAAACTAACTATTCTCTTTCATTGATAGGCTAAGAACCTTCCGAACCGCCCTCGTATATTGATGAAAAATAACTTTTTTTTAAATCCTCGTTAAATCGGTCCAATAAGTTGGCATAATATTCGCCGTTTATTGTTTTCCCTTTTATAGGTAATCGGTGTGGATTATTTCTCGTGCATCGCGTGCTGCCATCACTTTATTGGCCCACAAAGTCACCTTGGCATTTCACCCGGAGAAACCCATTGTTTAGACTGCTGCTTGGTCTCCGGAGTGTTAAATTGGATCCATATTTCATCCACAGATACAAAACGCAGCAAAACCTCATTCAAATTGCGGCTTAACAACTCCAAACAATCCTTTGAAGTTGTCACACGATTACGTTTATGGTCTATAGAGAGCAAACGCGGCAGACATCTTGCAGACAGCTTTCTTAGACCCAACTGATCATGTAAAATCGAAACCACACTGCCGTATGAAATGGGTATGAAATAAATTTTCTCACGCACTTTTACTCTTCGATCGGCCAACATCATATCGTTGATTTTTTTCCACATTTTCGGGTGTATTGACCTCAATTGGTAGACCAGAACGTTCAACGTCATTTGTAATTGTGCGACCACAACGAAAGTCAGTAAACCACTTTTTACCATTCAAACCGATGGTACAGAGTCCCCATAGTATTTATTGAGCTTTTCAGTTCTTGTATATAAGTACATAGAAATTTCAAAACTTGCTCGTAAAGCTTTGAAGTTATCGCCTGAGCGACCACTTAGTCCCTTAATAAGCGAGTACTCGTATCAATAGAACACGCCTATTGTCTTTGTAAATTCAGGATTAAGTGGACGCGCCGCCACTCCTTCTGTCCTAATTTACCATAACTTAGTTCATAATAATTTATTAGATATTGATTTCATTCGTTAAAACTTTTTAACATTCGGTTCATTACTTTGGCCTTAAATACGAATTTTTGATCCATGCAATGTCATTATCATGATCAAACACACACATGCAAAATTTTAGGATTCTAGGTTGATTAGTTAGACCTCTATCGTGCTTCCAACAGACACACTGGCGAAGGGACAGACATGACTACAGGGTGATCAGTCTAGAGGTATTTTTTTCAAAACAAAACAAAAACCAAATCAAGTGTGGAATCTTTGTTGTTCATTCGAAAGGAAATTTATGCCAATTATTTTTTAAATATAAAGTAATTTCCTTCAAATGTTAACCGCGACTCAGCTTGTCCATTCAAAAGGTCCAATTTTAGATGACTCGTTCGAGCATTTCGACCGGTGACACCCGTAATGTTGGCTTCGAAACCTGAATATTAGCTGGTTTGTCAGTGTAGGCCCCAAAGAAAAAAGTCTAAACTCGTTATACCACACGATCTAGGCGCCCAACTCACCGATGAAATACGTGAAATTAGCTGCTCTTTGAAATGACCTCTCAATAAATCCATTGTTGAGCAGCTGCATGGCAAGTGGCTCTAGGGATTAGCCGCATGTTCGTCTACCGATGCATAAAACTGTTTGAGGACACAGGAGATGTAAAAGACCGCCACCGGTCGGGCCGCCCACGCTCTGTTCGAACACCGCATCTCATCAAAGCCGTTAAATCAAGAATTCACAGAAATCCGCTCCGAAAACAGAAAATCAAGGCCCGTGAGATAAACATCACGCAAAAGTCCATGGTCGAATCATTAAAAAAGTCTTGGGACATGGGTCCTCAAACGACGAACCGGACATTTATTTACTGCAGCTTTAAAAAAAATAGGATTGAAAAATTCAAAGTTCTTTTGGTGATGCACGCTGATAACTTGCACAGAAAAATTGTATTCACCGATGAAAACATTTTTACCGTTCAGGAAAAATTTAACAAGCAATATGATAGAGTGTATGCGTGGTTGTCTAAGGAAGCATCTGAACTGATCCCAAAGGTGGAAAAGGGTCATCACCCAGTTTCGGTCATGGTGGGTGTCTCTTACGATGGGGTCACTGACCTGCATTTCTGCGAACAAGGAGTCAAAACATCGGCCATAGTTTACCAAGAAACGGGTTTGGAAGCTGTTGTAAAGCCTCTTAACAATTCCCTGTTCCAAAACCAACCATGGACTTTCCAGCAGGATTCTGCGTCGGCCCATAAGGCTAAAACGTCCCAGGCCTAGCTTCGAAACAATTTGCCAGCGTTCATTTCCTCTGAAGAATGGCCCTCAGGCAGTCCAGATTTGAACCCATTGGATTACACATTGTGGACGGTTTTAAAGGACAAGGTTTAAGACAAAAGATACCCCAACATTGGATCTCTTAAGAGGACGAGGTTCGTGCAGCTATTGACGATTGGCCAGTGCGACTTAAGGCGTGTGCAAAGGCCAAAGGCAGACATTTCGAACAAGTAGTTTCTTTTTGGATACAATATACATCAATAAATATATTAAAAAATATTTGTACGTTTTATTTTACAGCATAAAACGCGTGTAACAGTATTTATGTCCCTACTAAGTAAGATCGTCACAGGTGACGAATCTTGGATCTATGCGTACGATCCCGAAACAAAACAGCAATCGACCGTGTAGGTCTTGGAAGACGAGCAAAATCCAACGAAAGTTGTTCGTGAAAGAAGCTCTTCGAAGCAAGTGGTCGCCTGTTTCTTCGACAAAACTGGTCATGTGGCGGCTGTTCCGCTTGAGCAATGTAGGACGGTCAATTCTGAGTGGTATACCACAATTTGTTTGCCTGAAGTCTTTGGAGAAATTCGAAAAACGAACAAGAGAAGACGAATCATTGTGCACCGTGACAATGCGAGCTCTCACACATCGGCTCAAACCAGAGCCTATTTGACCGGCCAAAACGTCGAATTGATAGGTCATCCGCCTTACAGCCCTGACTTGGCACTCAATGACTTCTTTTTATTCGCACACATCAAGAAAAAAATGCGTGGTCAACTATTTTCGTCGCCAGAAAATGCTGTTGAAGTGTTCAAAAACCATGTTTTGGAGGTGTCTCAATCGGAGTGGAAAAGTGCTTCGACAATTGGTTTGAGCGCACGCAAAAGTGTATAAATCATTCTGTAGAGTACATTGAAAAACAATACAACCATTTTTGATGATAAATATTTGTATTTTCATTATTAGGCCAGAAATATATATAGCAGCCTCGTATTATGAAAATAATTAATTTCCCACTTAAATTTCGTTTCGTTCTTTAAAACCAGAAAGTGCCTTCTGGATCAAAATAGCTTTGGAGCGACGATATGTGTATTGAGGTAATATTTTTCTCGAGTGTATCGTCATATTTTATTTCATCCTTACACATCTCACGGTGCAGTGGCAATCAATAGCAGAAGTTAACTGCTACAGAATCACAAAAAATATATATGTATATATAAAGTTTCTCTGACATTTTAAGCGATCTCTTTTTTTGCATACAATATTTTTAAATATTTTTTTATTACATTTTAGAAGTTTTATTTGCCTCGGCGTCCTTTTTGTGAAAAGGCCGTGTTTGACTCGTTAGGTAAATATGGTTTCTTTTTTGCGCTTGCATGAATAACTTTAGAAGAATATTTGAATTATTATGGTTGAGTTAGGATTTTCATATCACCATCGTCAGCACCAGTACCACCACCTTCACCTCCATTGCCATCGTCGTCGTCGTCACTTTGCTTGGCTTAAATGTTTTTTACGGCCTGTTGACGTTTGATGCATGGCTGCCTTTGGCTAGGGTCGTTGAGTTGTTACCTTTTGGCCGAGAGGCTTGGTGACAGCAATATGGAATTTCCAGGAATATTCACGAATGCCATTTTGACGGACAAGGTGTTTTCTATTCGTTTATGATTTTTAATTTCGTTTTTTTTATGCCACCTTTTGAGTCTGTTCGTCGGTTTTATGATACATTTTATACGTCGAATTAAATTTACATTCGAAATCGCATTTCTTTATCACTGCTGCCATTTAGCGATTAATTTCCCCTAGCATTTGTTCTTGTCGTTTTCACCTTTTTCTCGTTGCTCCTGATGCTGTGGAGTTTTATGTCTTGTTCAACTGACAATCAATAACACATTTGGTTGCCATTGTTGTGCTGCCAGCCGGCATCCTGAAATTTAATGTTTCCACTTTTTTTTTCTTTATTGTTGGCGTTGTTCTTGTTGTTTGTTATGTTACGCAATTTCCATATAAAAATAACATATAGATTACCATATATCAGCTGTATAAACTGTCGGCGCGGAAAACACTCTATTCACAGATCGTATTCGCATGTTTGCATATTTTAGAATACGTACAAGAGTAATGTTGTGCCATTCGAAAATTAACATACGACGACAGAATGCCAGGTATGGTATTCTTGTGAACAGAAATGCAGAAAACGACATCTATGTCTAGACATTAAAGAATAGATCTATCCCGAGAATAATACTCGGGAATTTTAATAGAACTCATTTCAGCGATGAAAGAGTCAAAATTACTCTTGTTATACCCTCCACCGAAGGGTCGATGGTATACCAAATACTCTCCCCGTCACATGATAGGACGCCCACGATGGGTTTTTTAAAACTTAATATTTTCAGCAGAAAAACGGTATGAATAAATCTTTATTTATTTGTATGAAAGATGCATTACTTCTGAAAGGGGAATAAATGGATTTGATATGTATACGAGTACTGGTAAATTTTATAAAATCATTTTATTAAAACAACTGAAAAACAGAGCTTCGGTTTATGCGCCACTTGAATAGGACCCCCTCATCAAATAATAGCTTTTGTAAAGTTTGAAAACAAAATTATATATTTTATTAAGTTTTAACTAAGTAATTATGAATTTTATGCATTTTAAAGAAAGTTCAGTAGTGTGTAGAGCCTTCTTTGCTAAGGATGGCATCGAAAAGTCTACTGGGAATCGAATCATACAATGTTTTCGTGTAGTCAAGTGAAATCGTAGACCAGGCTTCCTTAATTGCTTCAATTAGTTCGTCTTTGATGCTGTATTGCTTACCAGAAGCATAAACTTTGCGGACGAGCCATCCCCAAACATTTTCTATAATGTTCAAATCTGGCGAATAGGGAGGCCAGTCAGGAACTTTGACATTTTGATCCCGAATCCATGCCTTTACCACTCGAGCAGTGTGAACCGGTGCATTATCGTGCTGTAATGTCCATTGTAAGTATTCGAATAGATTGTTGAAGTAAGGAAAAGCTTGCTGAAGTACGCCATTATAGCAACTTGCGTTCATTGTGGTGGACAAAAATTGTTATTCTCAGGTACCATAATAGGATATGGCCCCCAAACCATGACACCACCCACTCGGATGTGTAAGCGATCCAGATGGTGCTCCTCTTTGCGAAGATCATGGAAATAATAGTTAAATCCATCTGGGCCCTCGAAATTAAATTTTTTCGTCTGAGAAAACTACGCGATGCCACTCGTTATTCCATGTCATGTGACTGCGGCAAAACCCCAAGCGTATCTTTTTGCGGTCATCGTTTAGGGGTGGTTTTTTCTTTAGTTTTAGGCGCTTGAAATGCTTCGCTTTAGAAATAACGCGTTCTTACACTAGTTTTAACGCTAGTTTTAGCCTTAATGATGATGAATCGTGCGAATTTGATGCTGATCTTAGTATAGCTCGCTTATCAGTAGCAGAAAGCACACTTTTTGTTCGTCCTTTCATATTCTTGCCATAGTTTGACTCATTTCGCCAAAACGTAGACACGACATTTCGGCTTCTTCCGATTTTATTAGCGACTTTATGGATTGAGTGCCCGGATTCTTTATAAATTTTATTTTTCAACTTTTCCTCGTTAGATAGAGATTTTCCTCGACCCATTTTAATTTAATTTTGGTTAAAATCTATTTAATTGCAACCGATAATATTTTAATTTACTACACGCAGCCACTTCCATAAGAAAACTAAAGATTATGATGGGGGTCCTATTTAGGTGTCGTAAGAAATTTCACAAATTTAGGTTATGGTAAAGCAAATTAGAAAAAATAAACTTATAACGGTACATTTCCAGTACACAATTTTTTTCTCATAGAGAGTGAATTTGAAGATCTCAAAAACAAACAAAAATATCCTGCTCAATGATTTCAAATATTTAAGAGAATCACAAATAAGGTAAATCGTAAAGGGGGTCCTATTCATGTGGCGGGGAGTGTATGTCATTGCGTTTGCAACACGATATAATATAAAAATTCTGAGGCGATATGGCCATGTCCGTCCGTGTGTCTGTACATACAGTAAACAACTACGAGTATGTTAGAAATCGCTTGGAACTACAATGATTCGGTTCAATAGAGAAATTTCGTTTACAATCACCAAATGTTTTTAATCGTAAGGGATACTCGGTTCCAAATATTACAAGATGATTAATATGTTCAACGTACTGTACTCACAACTAATAGATCGGGCATTTAAATAAAACAGGAAACATGTATTGTGGCAACAACTGCTGATTGTGGCAACCAATAGTTTCCAAACATTTTGCTGTTGTAGCCAATTCTTTGTGGTGATAATCAAATTTTCATCATAGCCAAAATGCTTTATTTAACAGTATTTGTTTAAAAACTAAATAATTCGATTATTACTAGCTTTAACCAATTTTTTTCCAATAAAAATAATTCATCATCTTTTTTATTTTTTTTCCTCAAAGTAAAATTTTATTTTTTTCGTTTTTGTTCGTTGAACAAGTGTGATATGTGGATATTTAGCTCCAAAAATTTACATCTGAAGGTTCGAATACTTAAGTTAAAATAAACTGTTACTACAGTTAAAATAAACTGAAATTTACACAGCACAAAATAACATTCGGCTGTACTGATTGAACACTCGAGGTGCATGTAACCTGAACTGTTCGGTTGCGACATCGAGTCTGTTTTCCGTGTGTATACATTTTTTCGGCAACTTAAGGATTACTGTGACATAGAAGTTGAATGTAACGAGTGATTCATCTAGGGGATTTTTTTCAAAACATATTAGCGTGAGTGTTATACAATTTTTTTTTTATTTTCGGTATTGTTTGCCATTTCACCATGGAAAGACTAACACCGCAATAACTGTTTTGACCAAAATTTTGTTCACTGATGAGGCCCCATTTTTTTTTTAAATAGCCAACACTTAGGGGACGCCCCCTATACATGCGGTGCATTGCGTTGGCGAGTGGAAAGTAAAGGATCGGAGGGGGGGGGGGGAAAGAGGGAGTAATGTTTATTGACACTTGCTTTGAACTTCTGGATGTCGTAATTAGAGGGAAATACATTCGCCGGAAGTCGATTCCACATACGGTCTGTACGAGCGAAAAACGAATTTGATCTGTATTGTATAGTGCGGTCAACTGGCCAATCGATAACAAACGGGTGTGAATTCCTAGAAAGTCGCGTATCCCTGCCGAACATCCTTACGTCAGCAATAAGGCGATGGATATCTGATGAACACACACCATGAAAGTAACGATAGAACAGCGTCACGCAACCCACATTCCGACGATGCTCAAGGGAAACAATAGAGTTGGAAACCCTACTGTCACCAATCAGCACCATCGCTCTCCTTTGAACACGGTCAAGTAGCTCCAAGGATGATTTTGGAGCACCTGCCCATATATGGGAGTTGTATTCCATCTTCGGCCTGCTGAATGTTATATAGATATTGAAAAGATCAGTAGGAGTGAAGTATTTCTTGCACCGCTTTAAAAAGCCTATGCACTTAAGTTCTTCTTTCGACACTTCGAATACTCGTTCATTTCTCGCCCAACGAGCGTCACATTGTATTTTCAGAACGTCAAGAGCTTCTGATTAGTTAATATCTATACCATCAATATAAATTGACGATATTGTTGGGCCAGTGAATCGCTTGTGAGACAACAAGCAGCACTGTGTCTTATGCGCATTAAAATCCACTCTATTCACTCGACCCCATTCGGAAATGGCCAGTAGATCCCGGCCAAGTGTCTCATCCATAATTCGCCTTTTGTCTTCAATATCTTGAAAACTCGGGCTACGGCCGAATGAATATGAATGACAGAGGTTACTGTCATCCGCAAAGGAGTATATTCGATTCACGGTCTGATCCAACAGATCATCAATGAAAATTAGAAATAAAGAAGGAGAAAGGACAGAGCCCTGTGGTACTCCTGCAGTAAGCCTATGTTTGTTGAAAGAGAACCCATCTACAACAACTCTTATAGTGCGATCTCTAAGAAAGCTCGATATAAAACGAGCGAAAGTATCACCGACACCAAAAGCCATCAGTTTTGATAAGAGTGCACCGTGCCAGACTCTATCAAAGGCCTTGGAGATATCCAGAGCCACAACCTTGCTCTCACCAAACTGGTGGATAGACCGACTCCAGCGCTTCGACAAAAAAAAGCCACCAGGTCTCACGTAGAGCGATTTCTACGGAAGCCATACTGTCGATCACTAAGCAGGTCGTTGGACTCTAGATACCTCACAAGATGGTGGTTAACGATGCTCTCCATTACTTTAGAGAGCGCAGAACAAATCGCGATTGGTTTCACCCTTTTTAGGGATTGGCTGGACGTTCGCAACCTTCCAACACACTGGGAAGACTCCCGCACGATAAGCAAGGTTGAAAAGGTTGCGTAATGGACGGGCTAGCTTCGGGGAGCACTTACATAGGACAAGTGTCGAAATACCATCCGGGCCCGGGGACTTATTTACGTCGAGCTACGCAAGAACCCTTTTAACCCCACGTGTTCGAAAAAATATCTGAGGCATGGAGTAAAGTAAAGTTCAACACAACTCACGTGTAATCTGTGAAAACCCCCTATTGAACAAATACCTCTAAGTTGATCACCCTATAATATGTCGAACCAATACCATGGAATGTTGTAGTTTGGACCAAATTTTATAGTTCGGACCGATTTCCAACTGATTTTTTCTCTGTGTGTAGTTCAAATGAGTGGTTATGAATATAAATTTGAGATTAACTTATCGACGGAAAATTTGATTAGATAATTTAGGAAAATGAACCGTCTACGTGTGATATGAAAGTCGGACCGGTCGACTGAAACTTGCCTACTTGTTTCTATCAATCAATAAAAAATTGGTGACAGCGCATTTCATTTCCTTTTCAAATTGATGACAAATGCACATCAAGTTAATATTAGTACTAATTAAATCAATGGAAACTATTGACGACCAATAGATGTTGTCTTCTTAACATTTAATTTATCTTATGGTAAAGGTTAAAAAAAAACCATCGCATATACTGTGTTCCTTACGATAAATATGCCATACCATAGGTTTAATTTTAAAGAAAACCTTTCAGTCTTTCTTTAGGCTTAGCGAATACTCCATGTCTAACGACGATTGCCCAAAGATCATGACCGTATTTAACGGATTTTTCCCATACCCTCCTCGTATGAAGCGTATGTTACTTGGGTAAATGACATTTTTCCAGCCATGTTATCTCTGTTACAAAATAACATTATTATGCAAATTATATTTGTGATATCACGCTTACGTACGTGCATACTCGTACATACGTACGAGTATGTACGAGTAAATGTGTCTGAAAGTGTGATTATTTTCGCTGGGTTCCCTTTTTTAGTGCGTGGAATGATCTGAAGCACAGGAGCCATAAAAAGTTAAGTTGTTTACATAAATGAAATAAATTGTTATCACTTGAAATGTTTTTCAAAAAATTGTACACTTCAATAAATTAGATAAAACAAGAGACACTGTGATTTTTATTTGTTAAAAATAAAAGTGCACTTACGAGGACACTGGAGTATGCTTCCGTTCAAATAGTGAAATATGAAAAACACAGGACCAAGTTTCATAGTATTTTTGCCATTAGGTAGCCGAATATCTCGTAGTTAGCATTTTACAGCTACCGAAAATAGGGTCATCATTAAACATGACGTCACATTTTTAATTTCTACGTACTTAATTTGTTTATTAAAAGACTAACTTTGACGTTCATCTAATATTAACGAAATTAAATCTGATGGTGCTGCAATTTCCTGCGGTATACGTTAAACCATAAACGATAAACCAAGATAGCCATAATGCAAAGAACATATTCGATTTGATGTCCTGCCGCTTTTCGGCCACATTTTACAATCGATCTTGCTCAAATTTAGCATGAGTTACAAAAGATATGTATATGTGGCAGCGCATAGAGAAAGGGATGATGTGGACAACATCTGAGCATCGAATGAAACCGATCCCATGCCCCAAAAGTGTTCCCTCCCAGAGATATGCGCGTTTTATGAAAGTGAAGTCGACGATACTATGCGCAAATAGAAAGGGACCTAATCTTTAAAATGGCTCTCCTGAACAAAACTTCATCCACTTTTCACTTTTTTTGATGTGGACAACATCTGAGCATCAAATGAGGCCGATCCCATGCCCCAAAAGTCTTCCCTCCCAGAGATATGCGCGTTTTATGAAAGTGAAGTCGACGATTCTAAGCGCAAATAGAAAGGGACCTAATCTTTAAAATGGCTCTCCTGAACAAAACTGGTTTTAATCTTAAGTCCCTTTCTATTTTGTGCGTCACATATACTTAGTAGGGACTTAAATATTGTTACAACATTGAATTCATCCATTTCAATAGTAGAACATACCCCGTTTATGTAATATGGATTTTGAAAGCTAACCTCAATAGCGTTAGTCTGTAACGGAATTTTAAAATAGTTTCAACTTTCATCATGGATTGGTCAGATAATGAGAACCGTATCGCTGTAATAGCGCTTTTCAAGTGTGAAATGAAAAAAAACGATATTTTCAAAACGTTCCGGCCACTAGGGATAAGCCGCATGTTCGTCTACCGATGCATAAAACTGTTTGAGGAGACTGGAGATGTAAAAGACCGCCTTTAGTCGGGCCGTCCACGCTCTGTTCGAACACCGCATGTCATCAAAGCCGTTAAATCATGAATTCACCGAAATCCGCTCCGAAAACAGAAAATCATGGCCCGTGAGATGAATATCACGCAAAAGTCCATGAGTCGAATCATTAAAAAAAGTCTTGGGACTTGGGGCTTTCGAACGACGTAACGGACATTTATTGACTGCAGCTTTAAAAAAAAAATAGTATAACTTGCACTGAAAAATTTTGTTCACCTATGAAATAATTTTTATCGTGCAGGAAAAATTTAACAAGCAAAAGGATAGAGTGTATGCGCGGTCATCTAGGGAAGCATCTGAACTGATCCCAAGGATGGAAAGCGGTCATCACCCAGCTTAAGTCATGCTTTGGTAGGGTGTATCTTACGATGGGGTCACTGACCTGCATTTCTGCGAACAAGGATTCAAAACATCGGCCAAAGTTTACCAAAAAACCGTGGAAGCTGTTGTGAAACCTCTTAACAATTCCCTGTACCAAAACCAGCCATGGACTTCCCAGCAGGATTCTGCGCCGGCCCATAAGGCTAAAACGTCCCAGGCCTGGCTTCGAAACAATTTGCCAGCGTTCATTTCCTCTGCAGAATAGCTCTCAGGCAGTCCAGATTTGATCCCATTGGATTACAAATTGTGGACGATTTTAGAGGACAAGGTTTGTAACAAAAGATACCCCAACATTGGATCTCTTAATACTGCTTTGGTTCGAGCTGTGGTCAATTTTCCAATGGACGAGGTTCATGCAGCTATTGACGATTAAGGCATGTGTAAAGGCAAAAGGCGGACATTTCGAAAAAGTAGATTCTTTTTGGATACAATATACATCAATAAATATATTAAAAAATATTTGGTCCATCAACATTCAGTACTTTTTATTTTAAAGCATAAAACGTGTGTAACAGTATTTATGTCCCTACTAAGTTAGTATAACCAAGCCTTGCAAGTAAGCAAGTTCGATCTGACTTGCTACAACCTCACCAACAGACAACTCATTTTAAATTTTCCGCCATTGCTACGAGTAAAGTAAACGCTAAATTAAACATTATCTATCAGCAAGCCTAACGAGTAAGCAGGTATCTGTCGGTTGATCTGACTCCCTCACCCACAGAGAGTTAATCTAAGAAAATTATATGCCAAAAAGGGACGTGTCTAGATTAAAAAATGTTCGCCGTTGCTATTAGTAAACGCTAATTTTAATCCAAATAGAAATCTTAATATAAAACAAGTACAAAAAACTAAAGTCAAGCGTGGCCTATTACACAGTACGACAAAATCAATTTTTTTTGAGTACACATGAGAAATGTTAACAGAATATGAAAATAGGCTTAAAATAAAGAAATACGTGTCTCGGCGTTTTGCTGTAGCACGTCAGCACGTTTTGAGAAAATCGATTTTAAAGATTCGAAGGATCGTGGAGGTTCACTTGTAACGTAGTACTATTATAAAAAGTTATATAAAAATAGAATGGGTGAACCGATTTAAGTGCTTGAGCCAGTTTTGAAAAGGGAATTAAATTTGGATTTGTTTTTATTAAAAAAACATTTTTTTCCGCTAGATGGCGCTTTAATTTTCATGTAAAATTAAAAAATATCCAAAAATGTAATGTAATTCAATGTAATGTAAATGTAATGTAAAAATACAAAAATTAATATCTAAAAATGTAATGTAATTCAATGTAAGGTAAATGTAATGTAAAATATTATAACAATATCTTTATAGAAGCGTTCTCCTTGCTCATTACTTGCATATTCTTTAATTTTACATGAAATTAAAGCGCCATCTAGCGGAAAAAATAAAAACAAATCCAAATTTAATTCCCTTTTCAAAACTGGCTCAAGCACTTAAATCGGTTCACCCATTCTGTTTTTATAGAACTTTTTACAATAGTACTACGTTACAAGTGAACCTCCACGATCCTTCGAATCTTTAAAATCGATTTTCTCAAAATTCTGACGTGCTACAGCAAATCGCCGAGACACGTATTTCTTTATTTTAAGCCTATTTTCATATTCTGTTAACATTTCTCATGTGTACCAACCACTGTCGTACTGTGTTATAAACCCTACACCACTCCTCTATTCAGAGGATTAAGCTCCTACCTCTGAATCTTGTCCAAGGTTTTGAGAAGTTTGAGCGTGACGCGCTAAAATCTGTAGCTCCTTATATAAATAGGGAGTAAAACTTAGGTGGTGGGATATTTAAAAACATTGCCCAATGGCCCATGACATTGCCGCTGGTCGCTAGCAACGCTTTCTGCGAAATACGGTAGGAATCGGATGTAAAATGTAAAACTGCTGCCTGGAAGGACCTCTTTTTAAGGGATATGAGAAACTTTGGAACTATGTGGTCTATTATGCGCGAGGAAGACAATTGAATTAATTAGCCCACTGCCCCAGCACCATCGCTCTTCTTTGAAGACAGTCAAGTAGCTCTTAGGATTTGAGCACCTGCCCGTATAAGGGAGTTGTATTCCATCTTAGGCCTAATATAGGTCGTATAGATGTTGCAAAGATCAGAAGGAGTGAGCTATTTCTTACACCGCTTTAGAAAGCCTATAGTACTTCTTTCGACACTTCGAATACAAGCAAAACATTGTGTCTTCATGCCCAGAACAACAAGAAAATCTGATTGTTCAACAACATGAAATAGAGAGGGAGAAAGGACAGAGATTTGTGCGGTAAGCCTATGTTTGTTAGATAAGAACCCTTTACAACAACTCTTACAGAGCGATCTCTAAGAAAGCTCGATATTAAATGAGTTTAACGACACCAAATGCGATCGGTTTTGCCAGTTTCTATCAAAGGCGTTGGAGACATCCAGAGCCACATCCTTACTTGACCAAACTGGTGAATAGACTGACTCCAGCGCTCTGACAAGAAAGCCATCAGGTCTCCCGTAGAGCGAGTTCTACGAAAGCGATACCGCCAATCACTAAGAAGGTCGTTGGACTCTAGATACCTCTAGATACGAGGGTTGCTATATTTATTTCTGGCCCAATAATGAAAATGCGAATATTTATGATCAAAAATGGTTTTATTTTTTTTAAAGTATTCTCCAGCATGACTTATACACTTTTGCATGCACTCAAACCAGCTGTCGAAGCTCTTTTTCCACTCCGATTGAGACACCTCCAAAACATGGGTTTTAAAAGCTTCAACAGCATCTTCCAGCGTTAAAATTGTTGACCAAGCATTTTTTTCTTGATGTGCGGGAATAAAAGAAGTCATTGGGTGCCAAGTCAGGGCTGTACGGTGGATGACCCATCAATTTGACGTTTTGGCCGGTCAAAAAGGAGCCGATGTGTGAGAGCTCGCATTATCATGGTGCACAACGATTCGTCTTTTCTTGTTCGTTTTTCGAATTTCTCCGAAAACTTCAGGCAACCAAATTGTGGTGTACCACTCAGAATTGGCCGTCGAACGTTGCTCAAGCGGAACAGTCGCCACATGACCTGTTTTGCCAAAGAAACAGACGACCAATTGCTTTGAAGTGCTTCTTCCACGAACAACTTCCATTGGATTTGGCTCATCTTCGAAGACCCACACGGTCGATTGCTGTTTTGTTGCGGACTCATTCGCATAGATCCATGATTCGTCACCTGTGACGATCTAATAAACGTCTTTTAAAGCACCGCGAACGTATTTTTTTAAAATTTCCAATCGACCCGAGCCTTTTTTTTGAGCGATTGTCAAATTGTGCGGGATCCAACGAGAACAAACCTTTTTTACGGCCAGGTGTTCATGCAATATCGAATGTATGCTGGAGGAAGAAATGCCCAAGGATGCCTCTATCTCACGGTATGTCACATGACGATCTTGCATTATCAGTTCACGCACGGCATCATTGTTCTCTGGCACAACGGCCGTTTTTGGACGACCTTCGTCTTTGAGCGAGCGTCGGCCACGATTAAATTCAATTAACCAGTTTTTCACAGTGCTATAGGATGGAGCTTCATCGCCATACAAAGATTCAAGTTCATCGATGCACTCTTGTCATGATAATCCACGTCGGGAGTTGTGAAAAATGATCGCACGAAAATGTTCACACGTTAATTCCATTTTTTGCCAAATTGATTTGTTCAAGTCACTGTAAACAACACAAATGATGGTCGTACGTCAAAACGTTCTGAGTACGTTTATGCTAAAAAATGTCAAACTTTCCAATGGAAATGTCAGATGGCGCCAGACAACACTTAGTGTTGCCTAGGCCAGAAATATATATAGCAACCCTAGTATTGTTACATTTCAACAATATTAATATTGCGGCAATCGTATTATTATCAAAATTAAATTCTGAAAACAATACTATGGTTGCGACGAATATACTTTTATTGTGGTGAACATATTATTATTGCCGTGACCATATACTTATAGTAGCCATATTTATCTCTGCGTGTAATAGCATGAAGTTAAACTTTTTAGGATTGTAAATAGCTGAAATTACCCTGGGTTGGTACGGGTCTACCTTTAGGCGACTTCAGGTACCTCACCCTAGGCTGGTAAGGGTCTACCTTTAGGCGACTACAGGTACCTCACCCTAGGCTGGTAAGGGTCTACCTTTAAGCGACTACTACAGGTACCTCAGAAAACGTACTCTTTGTATGGTATTTGTTTTTCAACTCACAACTTTCTGTGAAAGAACACTGGTTAAGGTACCCCAAAGAAGATCATATTTGTTCGACGTTTGGCCTCAGGGGGCCAAAAAACGGGTCTCATGGTAAAAACGATCCAAAAATAGTCAATATGAACTTATGGGTGCCTTATTTAAAACAAGCTTTGCTGCGATTTATTTTGAAGATTGGCAAAGATTAGGGTCATTTTCATAGGCCAAAGGGGCCCAAAAAACATGTCACGTTTTTGCACTTTAATAGCGAAGTGACAGTAGTTCTGTTCTTAATGGTTCTGTTAGGCCAAATTAACGACAGCTTTACTTGTTTGCTGTTTCCTTTAACAACAAACGGAAGAAGATTGATTGCGACCCTCGCAGTACTGACACGTCCAGCATATTGAGGTCCCTTAAAAAACAATTGTGTCATACACGACTCATGGCAAAGTCACAACCTAACTTGTTAATTAAAAGCAGCTGCATGTTCCACCTGTCTTCAATGAACTAACGACTTTAATAAATTACGGTAGATTGATTATTTGACAGACTTGTTTCACACATTATTTTGATTTAAATCCCATCAAATTGTTTGGTGTTCCTTTGGCAATTATTTATGAACCCGAATGCGGAGGAAATGTATGCAGAGTGAACTTTTTAATGTTAACAACGGATGTTATCTTGCGGCAACAAAACATGTTTGCTGGCTAAAGTACTTTTAGCAAAATAATTTTAAAACATTTTATGGCACTTCAATTTTCCAAAAAGTATTTTGAATAATTTATTGTAACAAATGTTGCTGCTGCACACACACACACATACACACACGAGTACGCACGTACAAATATGAACTTAAGCAAACAACAGCCAAGTCAGGTGGTTACTGCTGCTGCTCCTGTCGAGAAACAGCAGGCACCTTTTGACTTCGGGCCATAAAAGTAAAGTCAGGTATCAAAACATAAAACGTTGGCTGACACATCGTCGCCGTCAGTTTATTCGCCTTTGTTTGTTACCTTATGCAGATTTTTTCTCTTCTGCGTTGGTTACTTTAAAATTTATGATTTCGACATATTTTTAGGCGTTTAGCTGAAATTCATGCTCCATCCCACCTCTGTGTATTTAGGATTGCAAATATTCCCTTTGCATTTTCACAGATATAAAGGGACACACACGCACTGCCAACCAAACTGGGGCATATTTTCATATTTGGCGGAGCTGCTGTTGGTGCTTATCAATTTTGAATGCCGGAAAATGTCGGAGCAACATCGCCAACCTAAGCGGGAGCATTGCAAACGTACTTTAATGGTGGCTGTAGCTTCGACAGCAGTTGATGTGGCTATAAACACAATGCTTGTGTCGGTCGCACCTGAAGTGGGAGGTGGATGGGAAACCAAATAGCCCTTGGTATGGTCAGACCGAATCTTACAAATTCTCTAACATGGACAGCGATTTAAAATATTGCCCTAAGAACGTACAGGGTGCTCCAACTAAAACGCATGAAGTTAATTGTAAATAAAACAAAGAGTTTTACAGAATTGTCGTTATACTTTTTTATTATAATAGAAGGATCTATGACAATAATGTGTAAAAAAAAGTCTAAATGCTCGCCACGGCTTCGGTGGCATACCTATATCCGCTGGCCCATATTTTCAATGACTCCGAGATATAATGGAGGTTCAATGTCGTTAAGGTGCCCAATCATCTTATCCTTTCGCTCTTAGCTTTTTAACGTACACATTTTAGTGTTTCTTTCTTTTTGTTTATATTTATTCGGTCTTTTATCCTTATTGTGACTTGAACAGTTTTTATTCTGGTTTGAGACCTTTTTGTTGTTTCTTTTTCAGAATCAACGTAAAAAATTGGTAAAATGTATTGGCTTGGATGCCTGGCAGAGTGTACAGCTGTTTCTAAACCCACCAAGGTTTTTCTTTAGCAGTCTTTGGCTACGATTACTTCGGAAACAAATCGAGTGACTTATACGAGATACTCATTGGAATTGCTGAGAATTACCCTTTGCATATAGTCTTCGAGCAATCTTCAAAGCGCAATATCATTTTCACCAATTCCGTTTCGCAAGGGTTTTCGTTAAAAACCATAAATGCAAAAAGCACAAAGTGTGCATGTTTTGTTAGCTTTTAAATATCCCCAAATAAGAAAGCCACATCATCCAAACATCGTCAGGACGCGAGAAAACACTGCCAATGGATATCTCGCTCAAAAAAGCAATATTTTCGTTGGCTGTGTGGCATGCGGCACCATTCTCTTGAAACCACATATCGCCAAGGTCCATATCCTAATTTTCTGTCCACAAGATATCCATTATCATCTCGCGATAGCGAACACCATTCACGGTAACAGCTTGGCCGACCTCACTTTCAAAGAAGTACAGTGGCTGCATCGGATTTCAAACAATCACTGATGGATTACCATTTGCCTAAATGCGGCAATTTTGTTTGTTAACCAATCCACTGGTTGAATCCACATTTGGTCGCATTTTGATTTGAACGCCCAATTTCGCAAAAGGTTTCAACATCCTCTCCATGCTTAAATTTGTCAACTACTGAAACAAAGAACTGTTAAATGAAAGTTGGCCAAAAAACTTGACGTTAGGGTTTAAGACACAATTAACATCGTGTATTATGGTTAGAGACCACTCTTAATTTTTAATCACATCTGTAGCCAAGACTTTAATTATTCAATATTTTGTGTCATAATAACTCTTAAGTAGCCGGAAAGATTTAGGTTTACATTGCACTTAACTTCGCTTAAATTCTATATCATAGCTTTATCTTAAAATGTACTTGTGCATACAAACTTCATTAGATTCGAAAGTAAAATCCAAGTTAAAAAAAAACCAGTTCATTTTTCAAAAAACAGAAAATATAGGTTAATTGGTTTTAAATAAAAATAAATAAACAAACCTTTTTACAAGTTAACCATCAGTTAGTCCATTTAACAAACGCCCGTAGTAACGAGAACCGAATTCAAAGAGTACTTATCGACAATAATCTAATTACGTGGGGCTACCGATGCTTTGTCTCTTTAGCCGTTACGGTCACTTCCCACTACTGAAAATTGACTTGGACCCAATCAACATTTTATTGTAGCGATGGAATATATGGATGGTACGTGCAACTACCAACTTTCGGTTGGCAAAAAAATCGGTTGTGACCACAAATCTGCTCCGTGTGTATTCTTGAGTGACATAAGTGTGTGCGCACAGAGAAAAATCAGTTGGAACTACAAAATAACCATTGCAAAAGATGAATTTGCGTTACCGTCGCCGAATGTTTTCAGTCGTCAAGGATCATCGGTAAATATGATCAAATTATTGTGCAGAAATGCGGCAGCATATTTAGTTGCCGCTACTAGTGGTTGTGGCAACCAAAAGTTTTTCAAAATATTAATTGTTGTAACCAACAGTAAAATGGTTTAAAATCAAATCTTAAAATTTTTAATTTCAAAAAAAAGTGTATGTAAAAATTGTTTTTAAAACGTTTTACTTTTTTCTTTAAAAAAACGAAATTACGGTTTTTATGTTTTAGAGTACGAGTGTAGTTATATGAAATGCAACACTGCTCCTATCAAGTACCCTCTATTAATAGACTACTGTCAAATTTTGAGAGAGTTCCGTCATTTAGTTTGTGTTTAACAGCTGTTCAAAAGATACAACCTCGTGGATTTTGTTAAAAATGGAAAAAAAGTAAATTTCGAGTGCTCATTAAACATTATTTTTTGCAAAAAAAAAACGTTAATCAAACCAAGGAAAAGCTTGATAAATACTAGGGGACTCTGCACCATCGATTTCACTGGTAAAAAAGTTGCTCACTGACTTTCGTTGTGGTCGCACAAGTACAAATAACGCAGACCGTTCTGGACGGCCAATTGAGGTCAATACACCGAAAATGTCGAAAAAAATCCACGATATGGTGTAGTCCGATCGAAGAGTAAAAGTACGTGAGATTGTTGATGCCATGCGCATTTTATATGGCAGTGTGGTTTCGATTTTACATGATCACTTGGGTTTAAAAAAGCTGTCTGCAAGATGGGTGCCGCGTTTGCTCTCAATTATCGTGTGACAACTTCATAGGATTGTTTGGAGTTGTTTAATCGAAATTCAAATGGTATTTGCGGCTTTTTGAAACTGTGAATGAAGCATGAATCCATTACAACACTAAGGAGGCCAAGCAGCAGTCAAAACAACGGGTTTCTCCGGGTGAACCGGCTCCGAAGAAGGCCAAGGTGACTCTTAATAGAGGGTACTTGATAGGAGCAGTGTTGCATCTCATATAACTACCCTCGTACTCTAAAACATAAAAACGGAAATTTCGTGTTTAAAGGAAAAAGTAAAACGTTTTAAAAACAATTTTACATAGATTTTTTTTTTTTTTTAATTAAAAATTTTAGTATTTGATTTTAAACCATTTTATTGTTGGTTACAACAATTAATTTTTAGAAAAACTATTCGTTACCACAACCACTAGCAGCGGCAACTAAATATTCTGCCGCATTTCATTAGCTTGACCGATATGTTTTGGTTGTGTGCACAATAATTTGATCGTATTAACCGAATATCCACGACGATTGAAAACATTCAGTAACGGCAACGCAAATTCATCTTTTGCAACGGTGTGGCAGCCAATAAGGTAGATGGCAAGAGTTTTTTGGGATGCACGCGGGATAGTCGACATCGATTACCTTTTAAAGGGAAGACAAAAAGCGGGTAATATTATGATAACCTACTGGACTGATTTAACAAGGATTTAAAAAAAACGACCCCTTATTGACAAGAGAAAAGTTATTTTTCATCGAGATAATGCACGGGTGCAGTCTAAATGGCAAATTTCATGAATTGGGATACGAAGTAGTACCATATCTGCCATATTCTTCGCATTTAGCCCCCCAGTGATTATTTCCTATTTATAAACCAAAAGAAATGGCTCGGTAGAAAGAGATTCAACTCCAACGATGAAATTATTCATCAACCAAATGCCTATTTTATGGACCTCGAAAAATACCATTTTTTGGAAAGGATACAAAAATTAGAGAAACGTTGGTTAAATTCACGGAATTATTGATATGCCTTTGTATATACTTGAGTACGAAGGCAAATAGATTTTTGACTTTTAAATAACAACTGCTATATATGGATATTTAGATCCAGAAAAAAATTTTGATGGTTCCGATACTTTGTTACTTAAACCAATTTTGAATGTTCCATTTACTGAAAATTGCAATACACCAATCAACATTCGGCTGTACTAAATAGTACCTGAAACTCAATCATTCAGTTGGCTAAAAAATCGGTTGTGTTACCGAATTTTTTTTCTGTGTGTGTTGTTAAATATCAACATACAACAAAAGGTGTTCGACGTTAACTACCATGAAAGGGCAGACAGGGAAGATCGAGACTCCGGTGAGGAGACTAAGAGAAGAATGATACAAAGCTCCTTGGTATGGGAGACTACAGAAAGCACGCCAAAGACCAAAGTGCAGAGAAAATAAGTTGTAAATCGGTTGGAAATACAAAATTCCGTTGCAAATAAAGAATTTTAGTTGCCAGCACCGAACGTTTTCAAACGTAATGAATATTCATTTAGACAAACCGCTATTATCAAAGTATTGTACACCCAACCAATAGATCGGTCACAATAAAAAAATGCAGAAGAATATTTAGTTTCCACAACTAGTAGGTGTAGCAACCTATAGTTTTGCATACAATTAAATAATGCAATCAATTATTGGTGGTGATAACAAACATTTTTTTTTAACGGGATGTTTGTTGGTAAAGCTATTTTTAGATCTACTGCAACGCACCAACCGACATTCAGTTGCACTTTTGTAAACTTGATAATTCATGCAACTATTCATTCGGTTGGCAAAAACTTCGGTTGTGGCAACGAATGAGTTCTCTGTGTGCAATCAATTCATTTATTGACTTGAAGGCCTGGACCAAACAGAGGTTGAAGAGCCAGCATATATTAGTTAAGATACGACGGCGACCGCAAAACTAACTGGCCTGGCACATTTTCTGTTTTACTAGCAGCTTTTTTGTTTTTGTTTTTTTAAAAGCAATCTTTTATAAACCATCTGTCAAAATTTCCGAAATATTTAATGATTATTTCCTTTGTTACAGGTGATTGAAGTAAACAAGTTTTATAATTTTTGAAAAATGGAAATAAAGAGTTTCGTGCGGTAATTAAACACTTTTATATGAAAGGTTATACGCCACAATTAATCAAAGATGAATTGGATTCTGTTCATGGTGATAATGCACCATCATACTCCACCGTGAAATCCTGGGTTCAACAATTTAAAATGGGTCGTTCAAGTACGGAAGATGAACAACGCTCTGGGGGACCGACTACTATGCTACTACTATTGAAAACATTAGAAAAATATTTAATGAAGTGACTAAAAATAGACGAATAAAGCTCAGAGAACTTGCTGATATTGTTAAAATACACGAAAAACAAGTTTGGAGTATCTTTCATGATGAACTCCACATGAAAAAGCTATCCGCAAGATGGGTGCCGCGTTTGTTGACTTTGCCCCAAAAAATCGTCCGTTGGACCAATTCCGAGAAGCTTTTAGCGATTTATCAGCGTAATCCAATAGAGTTCTTGCGCCGATTCATAACTGTTGATGAAACATGAATCCATCACTACATCCCAGAATGCAAAGAACAGTAAAAGTGGTCCCAAGAAGGCGAAAACTGTTAAGTCAGCAGGAAAAGTAATGGCCACAGTATTTTGGGATGCAAGGGGTATAATATTTATTGATTATCTTCAGAAAGGAAAAACTATAAATAGTGAATATTATTGTGCATTATTGGATCGGTTGAGTGAAGAAATCAAGATAAAACGACCGCATTTAGAAAAAAAAAAGTTCTTTTTCATCAAGATAATGCTCCTTCACACACTGCATTTTTAACTCAACAAAAGCTGGCCGAATTACGATTTGAAATTGCTCCGCATCCACCAAATAGTCCAGATTTAGCTCCTTCTGATTATTTCTTGTTTCCAAATTTAAAAAAATTCTCGGTGGCAAAAAATTTTCGTCCAATAGCGAGATTATTGCTGAAACTGAGGCATATTTTGAAGGTCTTGAAAAATCCTTTTTTTCGGATGGAATTAAAAAACTTGAAAAACGTTTGATGAAGTGTATTGAGTTGGAAGGAGATTATGTTGAAAAATAAATAATATTAATTCCAAAAAAACGGTTCTTTTTATGTTAGGCCAGTTACTTTTGCGGTCGCCCTCGTATATCATTAAAATTCTGTGTTTTATTAATATATAAAATTAATATATCCTTAGTAGAAAACCCTATACTTTAGATTTTAATTTTGAATAACAAGTGCAATATATGCACGCAGAGAAAAGATATGGTTACTATATGGTTACGGCAACAATAGTATGTTCTCTGCAATAAAAGTATGGTCGTCGCAACCATAGTATTGTTTTTTTGAATTACATTTTGATAATAGTATGATTGCGGCAATATTAATATTGTTGAAATGTAACAATAGCACTGTTGCCAAATTGAAAAATTAAAATATGGTTGTAGCAACAATATAAATATGGTTGGTGGGACAAAAGTATTGTTTCAATGGGTTTTATGTTAACAACAATATGATTACGGCAATCATACCGGCAAAATCGTAATTTCTTTTAAATTTGACAATGTTATTTTTACTTATCATACGGAATAATAGTAATAATAATTTAATTATTTCAAAACAAACTACGGATTAGTATAACTCAATTATTTTTAATAAATGATTTTTTTTACTGTTAAATAAACTTACTTAATAAAATTCTCTATTGTTGAATAACAACTTAACCCAATCTTTACGAAAAATTTTAGTGATCTTAGTACGGTTGTGTGTGCAATGGTTGTGAGGATAATACTATGGTTGTACGTTAAACATACTATGGTTATGAGGATCATAATATGGTTGTGGGGATCATAGTATGGTTGAATGTGAATAGTTTTATGGTTGTGGGGATCATAGTATGGTTGTGTGAATAATTCTACTATTGTAAGGACCATAATATTGTTATTGGGATCATAGTATGGTTATGTGTGAACCATACTATTGTTGTGCCACAACCATATAACCAACAATAGTATGATGCTCTTCGAATATTGTAACCCGAACCATACTTTTTTTTCTGTGTGTGTATATTTAGATCCAGAAAATTTTTTAATGGTTACTCAAAAATGCAATACACCAATCAACATTCGGTTGTACTGATGAAAACTAAATAGTTCCTGCTACCTCAATCATTCAGTTGACAAAAAATGCTGCTGTGTAAACGAACTTTTTCTCTGCGTATGTTGTTAAATGCCAATAAGTGGAGGATTTTACGAAGATCCTTGGTATTAAAAACTGAGGTAAGCACTCCCATGACCAAAGTGCAAACAAGTCATTTTTAAGCAGGCCTAAACCAACAGGAGGTTGTGAAGCCAGTCTATGTAGTATGTTAATATAGGAATTGGTGTTTTTACTAAGCCTCGATAACAAAATTGACTCTTTTTGAAACACTGCTAATAAATTATTTAATTGGAATCTAAAAAGAATCAATTTCATGAGAAGGCCTTGCAAATGTTCTCGCTTACTATGTGCAGATTATTGTACAGTCCAAGCGTATGTGACCGTTTTTTCCTCTCCGTTTAGCTGCTTTTGCACAATACAACCTATACGCCCTGAAAATATTCCCTTTTTAGACAAAAATATTTTCACAGTTGCTGAGCAAATATTTATTCCGGTTATTGTAAATAATCGCACATGCAGACGAACGCCTTTTTTGTTTGCTTAAAAACTGTGGTTATAAAGCGTTCTAGCTTAAAATAGCACAAATGGAAATGCAAATGTAAACTCCGGCATTAAAGTAAAGGAGCGATTATAGATGACCTGAAATAACTTAAAAAAAGGTTTAAGAAAAACATACCAACATTGAATGTAAATTTAAGCGCGAGTCTCATACTTCTTAAAACCGTTTAAATCCGGGTAATTGCATTTAAAAAGTCTTAGCGGCGGGTTTCCGCCTCGTAAGAGATTTATCTCTAAGCCACTTAAAAACTTCCTCATAAAATTCATTAGCCGTTTGGAGTCGGCGTTAAACAGTTGGTTGTGGTCAGTCAGAATAAGCATTATATCGTACACATCTCACTGATTTGGTTTTTTTAAATGTAATTAACCCGGTCCAAATTCAACAGCAGCATGTTTCCAGCTCGTAAATGCCGGCGATTTTATAAGTAAGAGATTTATCTCTAAGCCATGTAAAAACTTCTACATTAAATACATAAGCCGAACAGTAGGTTCCGGTCAGTCAGAGTAAGCATTATACCGTGCACAACTCGCCGATTTGAGAGAAGTTTCCCTTTGTTCTTTAATGGGTTGATGTGGGAATTAAGAATGTAAGATTTGAAAGAACACCTTACAAATATTTCAACAGTTTAAGATATTAAATTATTTTTAACTCCTCCAACCACATTATATTTAAATTCTTGTTGTTTCAGTTTTTCTAACCACGTCTATTTGATTCAATTTATGTGGACACTTTAAAAAGCTGTTGCAAACAAAAATCTATTATCGAGGTTAAGTGCTTCGCATATTTTCTGCCATCTTTGTCGCATTCGTATCTCTCGCTCAAACACACACACACACAAGTCCAAAAGAAAAACATTAATAAATAAAATGCTTAATACACAAAAAAAGAATGAATAAAAAGGAAAAACACACCATAAATTCTATGTTGTCCTTCGAGGATAGCCAATATTTACCTTAGAGCTTTAAGGATAAGCCATAGATACGGCAGCACCGACCATACATTATGGCCCACAAAAAGACGAACAGAACTAATAAAGTCTCGGCATTGAATGTCAGGGAAAATTATATGCAAACCCGCACACGGGGCCCACCATCACACCCCTCATGAGGAGTAGGAAAAACTACATACTATTACTCTCGTGCTATGTGAGTAGTAGTAGTGGTGGTATCGAACCTATGGGAACTACCCTAACTACACTAAAAAATCCTTGAGTAAGCACACTAGACCCAGTACATGGATGTGGCCGAGATAAGAGATACCCTGCCACTGAAAACAAAGACAAAAAAATAGCAGCGGCAGCAACATCGGCCGCAATAAGCTTCCAAAAACAATACTAATTAATTCAAAACAGAGCTCTCAGGAATTTTCTTTTAATTTTTGTTTTTGGCAACAAATCGTGTGCCAACGATGACAGTGCGTTGCATAAGAACGGTAGCAGCGAAAAGAAACTATCATTTGTCCACAAATGGGATACGTACGTCGTTTGTGTTATTTTTTATTATTCGGACGTACGAGCCCAAAACTAAGGGTACACAAAGAACTTATTCGTTGTCACAACCGAATGATTTATATAAAATCACATATACGAGTATTAAATAAATTATTTTCCACCCAACGGTCAATTAAACAAAGTCATTAAAAAAAATAATTTTGCGGGTAAATCCAGTTAAAAAAGGATATTGCCAAATTTCAGAAATTGCTTCACTTTTACGGGTCCGATTGGTATGTAGAGAAAGATGTTTCAATTGTCTTTCCGACATATATTTATCAAATGGGTAATAAGAATTGATAAACTTGGACATAAAAAACAATTTAAGAGATTTAACAATTGTTTTTTTTTTTTTAATTTTTGGTTTTTTATGTTTCGGTAAGCAATAAAAAGATGGTTATTAGAGCGAAATTATTTGTTGTTATTCTAAAGGAATCTATTAGTTGACCCAACAGGCGGTTCTGACAACCAATTATGTTTCCTTTATATCATTAGTACTGCCAAAAAGTTAGTTATCTCTGCCATAATAAGGGTGATCCGTCTAGAACAAAAAAAATATAAAAATTCAAATCAAGTGTGTAATCTTTATTGCTAATTTGAAAGGACATTTTATGACATTTATTTTTTGAATACAATTTTCTTCAAATGTTGGCCGCAACTACGCCTCAGGGTTTCCATTCCTGAGGGTCCAATTTTGGGTGATTCGTTCGAGCATTTCAACCGGTTTGGCTTTAATGACACGCGTAATGTTGGCTTCCAAAACCTGAATCGTGGCTAGTTTGCCTAAAGGTATGATATTACTTGATCTTGGCGGCCAACTCACCTGTCCAAAACGTGAAATTAGCTGCTTTTCGAAATGACCTCTCAATAGATCCATTGTTTGAGCAGCTGAATGGCAAATGGGTCCGTCCTGTTGAAACCAAGTGTCGTCGGGCTTCAATTTCAGGTAGCATAAAAATCGATATTATGGCGCGATAGCGAGTACCACTAACGGTTACGTCCCGGCCATCATCATTTTTGAAAAAATATGCACCTATAATTCTACCAGCTTATAAACCGCACAAAACCGTGGTTTTCTCTAGGTATAATGGCACCTTTTGAACCCCTTCTTGTTGCTCTTCAGCCCAAATGCGGCAATTATGTGTATTGACTTAACCGTAAAGCCAGAAATGAGCCTCATCACTGAACAAAATTTGGTCGAAAACAGCGGATCTTAATGTTTCTCACCGAACGCTCATTTCCATAATACTTATAAAGTTGCCAACATTTAAAGGTAATTATTTTCCAAAAATAAATGCCATAAAATGTCCTTTTAAATTACCAATAAAGATTCCACACTTGATTTGAATTTATATTTTTTTTGTCTGAAAAAAACCTCTAGATGGATTACCCTATATTATAAAAGCTACAAACTTATGGCATTATTAACAGCAGAGAGTCCTTGCGTCCAACGCAGTTTTTGTAGACCGAACCGTTTGAAAATCGATTTTTTTTCTCTATGTATATACAGAGAACAGATGGGTTGACACAACTGATAATATTTGCCAACCGTTTGTTAAATGGTGCTCTGTAATTTAAACTGGGTGAAACTGAAGTATCGGTGAATGTGGTAAAGAATCTAAGCCTCTAAAATATATTTTTTGGATCTTAAAATCCAAATGTCTTACATTTTAAATTATTAATAGCGGTGGAAAACTGTTTGCTTACACACTTGAATTACTGTTTATAATAGGAAGGGTCATGTCGTGGAAAAAGTGGAGAATAGTAAGATTTTTACAGAAAATAAGTGGCCAAAGTAAGTTCGGCAGTGCCGTAGTTTACATACCCTCCATCCTTCGGGATGTGTTCCATGCGCACATCATATGTTCTAAATATTATTGCCAAATCTATATTAGTTTATGAGATATTGCATTTTTACTTGTCCAATTTACCATTATGTGTTTATAATAATTTCCTAATAATATTTTTCATGTCGTTAAAGATTAAAAATTATATTGCAATTACTTTGGCCATAAAATATATTTTTAAAGGGCGTGACACCACCCACTTTTCCTAGAATTTCTAGAATATTAAGCTCCATGCTTACACCATATGTTCTAAGCATCATCGCCAAATCTCTATTAGTTCAAAGTCTTTATCATGTAGTCTTCAATCATTTTAGAGCCATTGATTTTATTCTGTTTTAATTTATAACTATCGATTTTTATTGTGTTTTAGTGTTTAAGGTTGTGAATTTTCCATAGGTTAACTTAGTCCTCGTGAGGGGGAGATTTTTATCTTTTGACCGATCTGGCCCATTTTCGATCAGTCCATCAACAAATGTTTCTGCAAAATTTCCACAGACATACGGTGCTGTCATAATCATCATAGTGTACGGTGATCCATCTAGAGGTATTTTTTCGGAACAAAAAAAATATAATAATTAAAATCAAGTGTGGAATCTTTATTTGTAATTTGAAAGGACATTTTATGGTATTTATTTTTTGAAAATAATTACCTTCAAATGATGGCAACAGTATTATGGAAATGAGCGTTCGGTGAGAAACGGAAAGATAAGCAGTATTCCACCAAAAATTTGTTCAGCCCATTTCTGGCTCAACGGCGAAGTCAATAAACAAAATTGCCGCATTTGGGCTGAAGAGCAACAAGAAGAGGTTCAAGAGCTGTCATTATACCCAGAGAAAACCATGGTTTGGTGCAGTTGGGCTGGTGGTGCAATGGGCTGGTGGAATCATCGGTGCGTATTTTTTCAAAAATGATGATGGCCGGAATGCAACCGTTAATGGTACTCGCTATTGCTCCATGATATCGATCTTTATACTACCTGAAATTAAAGCCCGTAATCTAGACGACACTTGGTTTCAATAGGACGGTGCCACTTACCAGCTGCTCAAACAATGGGTTCATTGAGAGGTCATTTCAAAAAGCAGCTAATTTCACGTTTTGGACAGGTGAGTTGGCCGCCTAGATTGAGTGATATCACACCTTTTGACATTTTTCTTTGGGGTTACATAAGGTCCAAACGTCTATGCTGACAAACCAGCTACGATTCAGGTTTTGAAAACCAACATTACGAGTGTCATTAAAGCCATACCGGTCGAAATGCTCGAACGAGTCATCCAAAATTGGACCTCAGAATGGAAATCCTGAGACGTAGTTGCGGCCAAAATTTGAAGGAAATTATATTCAAAAAATAAATGCCATAAAATGTCCTTTCAAATTACCAATAAAGTTCAACACTTGATTTGAATTTTTATATTTTATTTATATTCCGATAAAAATACCTCTAGATGGATAATTCGAATTATTTTACTTTAATAATGACTAATCCAATCCAAAAAAAAAAAAGATCGGGACATATTTAATGGGGGCTATGTAAAACATTGACCGATGTGCTCGAGCTTCAACTACGTAATGGTCTACTACTACTATGCTAATGGACCGATATGCTTGAGCTTCGACTACGTAGTGGATTAGTACTACTATGCTAATCAGAAGATTTTTCCGGATTTTTAACTACGTAATGGACTACCATCGAGTTTCGACTACGTGATGGACAACTATTAAGTTTCGACTACGTAACTACTATACCACGACTATACCATACTCTGCTAGCCTGAAAATTAAGACCCTCTGTGCGGAGTTTGATAAAGGGCGGACTTTTTATGGTACGGAGACATATTTCATTGGAAATATATATAAAAATATTAGTAGATTTAGTCAAACGTATTTTGTGACTTCTAGAAAGAAAAGGCTTACCCCAGAAATATCAACCAAATATCACCAGGATTGGTTATAATTTGCAATACGCTAAATTTAAGCCAGATCGGATCTTTTTCATGGACCGATATACATATTAAACAGGATTCCTTGGCGCAATCCTGAACGATGAGCAAACTTCGCCAAAATTGGTGTATATAGGCGACCTACTTTGATTGAAACCATATATACCAGGACGAAGGACGAACATTGATTAATTAAATAAGAACAGTTTTATATTCTGGTTAAATTCTGACAAAACGAAAAAGAAACTATCTTCTTTATATTTTTTGGGTTACAAACATCTTCACTAAGCTATAATATCCAATACCACAGTTTGGCGTCTAGTATAAAACCATTGGGCGTCCGCAGCCGGCTTTAAATAATAGGAGTTTCAGAATTTTATTTGTTCACTACTCACTGTTTTTAGAAGAAGTTTACCGCAGCGATACCCTTCTGGTAACTCCTACACAAATGTACCATTTCGCATACTTTCGGTATTCCTGTATAATCTTTAAACCTATTTGAACGATCTCACTACAAATCAATTCATGCCCCATTCTGCTACATGGGAGAATGCAACATTCCACCCATTTAAGGGTTTCGCGTAATATCCTGAATACATTCATACGATTTTACTCAAAATCAATACTTAAGATCAGGGTTATAAGGTTAACTTGGTGACAAATAATTAGTAGCCACGCCCTTTTTAGTACCTCCCACACAAATGAACCTGTTTCAGTGTAGATTATAACCCACATAACTTGTCTCCTACTCCATAAAATTCGCATATATTGTAAACGAATTTTTTTAACGGAAAAGAGTGGATGACACGGCCTATTCTGGTACTCCCAGTGAAAATGGCCATTCCGGCCACTTTTATTATAATAATTTCAATACCAATCAGAGATTCTACTGAAAAATAGATGGAAATGGGTGGCTTAATTAGATGGATTAATGGAGCCCCTGCTACGCCTTTTCCTGATCTTCCCACGCAAATTACCCTATACCCACATAATTTCTTCCCAAATGCAATTGCATAAATTTTGTATTCTGCAATATGGTTATATCCCCTATGTATGCAAAAAGTTGTGAATGCCACGCCCGTTCCAGCACCTCCCACTCAAAAGACTGTTAACGAGATTTATTCAGACAATGGAGGAAGAAACGTAGATAAAAATATGATGTTTACATATGGGTAAGGGTATATGTAAGTCGGATCAACTGCACACAGAAAAAAAGTATGGTTGTGGTGACAATATTCGAAGAGAATAATACTATTGTTGGGTATATGGTTGTGCTACAACAATATTATGATACTCACAACAATAGTATGATTCAAATACAACCATACTATGATCCTCACAACAATAGTATGATTCGCACATAACCATACTATAATCCCCACAACCATAGTATGATTCACACTCAACCATACTATGATCTCCCCAACCATAGTATGATCCTCACAACCATAGTATGTTTCATATACAACCATAGTATGATCCTCACAACCATAGTATGATTCACACGCAACCATGTTATGATCCCTACAACCATAGTATGATCACACACAATTATACTATGATCCCCAATATTACTTATTAGAATTTGTTTAAGTTGTCGACATATGATTTGATCCCCGATATGTTTTATAAGAATTGGATTAAGTTGTCAACAATAGTTTTGAATTAAGAAAATTATTCAAAAACACATTAAATTCAAAATAATAGGAGTGATTTATTTCACAGTAGAAAAAATAAGTTTAAATAAACGTAAGCGTTTTTATTAAAAATATTTCAGTTAAACAAAGCCAAAGCAGCTTGTTTAAAAAATTTTAATTTCGATAAAAAAGTACTAATATTGCATTAGATCCGTAACAATAACAATTGTTCTTAAAAGCATATTTAAATGAAGAAAAATTACAATCATACAGTATGATTGCCGTAATCATGCTATTGTTAACATAACTTGCAAAACACAATACTTTTGTCGCACCAACCATATTTATATTGTTGCTATAACCTTATTTTCATTTTTAAATTTGGCAATAATACTATTGTTACATTTCAACAATATTAATTTTGCAGCAATCATACTATTGTCAAAAATAAATTCAGTTAACAATGCTATGGTTGCGAAGAACATATTTTTATTGTGGAGAACATATTATTATTGCCGTGACCATGTAGTAACCATGTTTTTTCTCTGCGTGTGACCGAAGCTTTATTACTTGTAATACCTTTATAATTTGCATTATTTGGTTCTAAATTGATACATACTACTCCATCCACATACAGAGGAAAATTCGCTTGGCAATCGGTTCGGACTACATAACTTCCGCTGGAGAAGAAAACATTCTGTTATAATCACCAAATGCAATGCTAAAATTAGGAATCGGACGAGGGCCAACACAAAACCAAAGCAAAGTTTAGTACAAATCTTAATCGGACCCTTACAACGCCAGGATCACAGTAAACGGTTCTTATAGTTAAAACAGGGAAACTGCGTAGACACTAAACATTAAAAAAATGACTCTTTTACTATGAATCCAAATATGGATTTTTTTTGAGATCTGCACAAAATTAGGTTCGGACGCACAGGCCCAAGTGCATTAAAAACGGACCGTATGTTCAAAACAAGTGACCAATAATAAATACAGGTTAATAAGTATTTAAAATAAAGCATATTTAGTGACGACTACAAAGAAGGATTTATTATTTTGTATTGCTGATATTGGGGTTCGATATCACAAATTTCGCCCAATGTGGTCAATGGTCCTCTGTCGCTGTCATTTACTGGATCAAATATCACAAGTGTCAGCAAGGTTCCGTAATACAATTTTTACTCGTAAGACTATGAGATGCAAACATCAGTATATGTGACGCGCAAAATAGAAAGGGACCTAAGGTTAAAAACCAGTTTTGTTCAGGAGAGGTCCCTTTCTATTTGCGCTTAGAATCGTCGACTCTTCTTTCATAAAACGCGCATATCTCTGGGAGGGAACACTTTTAGGGCATGGGATCGGTCTCATTCGATGCTCAGATGTTGTCCACATCAAAAAAAGAAAAAAAATGAAAATTGATTTTTTTACCTTTAGGTCCCTTTATCTATGCGCTGTCACATTAGGATTTTTCTTTGAGTTCTGCACGAAATTAGGTTCGGACGCACAGGCCCAAGTGCACCAAAAACGGCCATACGGTCGTTCAAAATAAGTGACCAATAATAAATACGGGTTAATAAATATTTAAAATAAAGCATACTTAATGACGAATCCAAAGAAGGATTTATTATTTTGTATTGCTGATATTGGGGTTCGATATCACAAATTTCGCCCAATGTGGTCAATGGTCCTCTGTCGCTGTCATTTACTGGATCAAATATCACAAGTGTCAGCAAGGTTCTGTAATACAATGTTTACTCTAAGACTATGAGAAGCAAACATCACTATATGTGACGCGCAAAATAGAAAGGGACCTAAGGTTAAAACCCAGTTTTGTTCAGGAGAGCCATTTTAAAGATTAGGTCCCTTTCTATTTGCGCTTAGAATCGTCGACTTTACTTTCATAAAACGCGCATATCTCTGGGAGGGAACACTTTTAGGGCATCGGATCGGTCTCATTCGATGCTCAGATGTTGTCCACATCAAAAAAAGAAAAAAAAAATGAAAATTGATTTTTTTTACCCTTAGGCCTTCCTCTATGCGCTGTCACATATGGATTTTTCTTTGAGTTCTGCACGAAATTAGGTTCGGACGCAAAGGCCCAAGTGCACCAAAAACGGACCGTATGTTCAAAATAAGTGACCAATAATAAATATGGGTTAATAAGTATTTAAAATAAAGCATATTTAATGACGAATCCAAAGAAGGATTTATTATTTTGTATTGCTGATATTGGGGTTTGATATCACAAATTTTGCCCAATGTGCACGCAGAAAAAAAGTATGGTTGTGATGACAATATTCAAAGAGGATAATACTATACAACCATACTATGACCCTCACAACAATAGTATGATTCTTACATAACCATACTATTATCCCCACAACCATAGTATGATTCACACTCAACCATACTATGATCTCCACGACCATAGTATGATCCTCACAACCATAGTATGTTTTATATACAACCATAGTATGGTCCTCACAACCATAGTATGATCCCAACAACCATAGTATGATCACACACAATTAAACTATGATCCCCGATATTATTTATTAAAATTGGTTTAAGTTGTCAACAATAGATTTGAATTATGAAAAATATTCAAAAATACATTAAATTCATAATATTAGGAATGATTTATTTCGCAGTAGAAAAAAAAAGTTTAAATAAACGTAAGAGTTTTTATTAAAAATATTTCAGATAAACAAAGCCAAAACATTTCAACAATATTAATATTGCAGCAATTATGCTATTGTCAAAAATAAATTCAGTTAACAATGCTATGGTTGCGACGAACATACTTTTGTTGTGGAGAACATATTATTATTGCCGTGACCATGTAAAAACCATGTTCCGTAATACAATTTTTACTCGTAAGACTATGAGATGCAAACATCAGTATATGTGACGCGCAAAATAGAAAGGGACCTAAGGTTAAAAACCAGTTTTGTTCAGGAGAGCCATTTTAAAGATTAGTTCCCTTTCTATTTGCGCTTAGAATCGTCGACTTCACTTTCATAAAACGCGCATATCTCTGGGAGGGAACACTTTTAGGGCATGGGATCGGTCTCATTCGATGCTCAGATGTTGTCCACATCAAAAAAAGAAAAAAAAATGAAAATTGATTTTTTTTACCCTTAGGTCCCTTCCTCTATGCGCTGTCACATATATGTAAATATTAGTTATGTAATTCCTATGAACATAGTAGTCACGGTTCTATTTTCTCTCTTTGAATATTGGAATATATCATATTTTTTTGCACTATTTTATGTAGCTCAGGTGTCGGAAACACTTGCCCACCGCACTTTTACGAAACCGGGTGTGTGACAAGATAAGCGAGACATAGTATCAACTATCCAACATGACGCATGGCCCTAAGTTACTCCCCTAAGTAGGCTTTGCTTTTGGGTGGGTATCTTGTGTTGTTTATGTGCACTTTAATGAATGTACCATGAAGAAATAGTGAAAAAAAACTTACAATGAGGTTTTTATTAAACATTTTATCATGTGGTAACCACAAAGCCAAAAACCAGAAAACAACAAAACGAACGACATCAACAGCCACACCACATAGAGGTCTAACCCACACTCAAACTTACATTAGGGTGGGTTGGTAGTTGCGGTTACCATTCAAAACAAATACAAACTAAGTCTATCCGAAGACACTCATCTTCGACCACTTCTATGGGAAAGTTAAAGCAGTGAAATGATCAAAGGGTGAAATGCACCCTTGAGTAGTCATTTGCTGAGGTTTCTTGCAACACCGAATTTTATTTAAGTACTTTCTTAATTCCTTCAAAATTCCTTTAATAACTGAGGGACACTTTTCTCAAATCAGTGGGCTGTGCACGATATATTATTTTCTTTATTTACTGAAGAATTTTAAGAAAGGAGTTACATGGCTAAGAGATTATTCTCTTACTCTTACGAGATGGAAATCCGACACAGAGCGTTTGTCAATTGCACCCGATCACTCCCAAATGTTGCATGGTATGAACGTTACACTAGCCAACAGTCGTTTTGTTATTTGGTTCTAGCATAATTTTTCTCATTGATTTTGACCTACTAAACACGAAAATGAGTTTTAAAAATTTTTCTGTCGATTGGTTTTCGAGATACAAATTTTTGAACTTTTTTTTTAAATTTTTGGAGGTACACTTACAATTTTGAGCATATCTTTCGTTTTCTTTGACCTATTTGATTCTAATACTACTTAAAATAAAGAAAATTGAGCCGTCTACAACTCATTCTCAGAAAATTTTCAAATCGGGTAAGTAGTTTTGATGTTGGCGGCTTAAAAAGGTTAAAAAACGGTGTTTTTTTTAGTAAAAATGTGGCAGAAAAAACCATATAAAAATTCATATAAAATATAAAACACGATGCTAACAGCAAATTTAGAGTTGTAGACGGCTCAATTTTCTTTATTTTAAGTAGTATTAGCATCAAATAGGTCAAAGAAAACGAAAGATATGCTCAAAATTGTAAGTGTACCTCCAAAAATTTAAAAAAAAAAGTTCAAAAATTTGAGTCTCGAAAACCAATCGACAGAAAAAATTTTAAAACTCATTTTCGTGTTTAGTAGGCCAAAATCAATGGGAAAAAGTATGCTAGAAACAAATAACAGAGAAAATTTTGTTATTTGTGACCTAGTGTTATGAGCTGGCACGTATTAACTGGACGATCTAGGTACATACTTCTGTAAAACCCCCATAAAAAGGTCCTTCGCGATTTTAGAATCTGCAGCTTATGAAGCCACATATTAAATGCGACTCCCACCAAATTACGAGCGACAAACTCGGACTATCGATAGCCGCTCCATTCGATTGATTTCGTCTAGACTATCGATAGTATCGGATAATTTGTTAAGGATCAATACGATTCAAAACAATTGTATTATTATACAAAAACCATATTATGAGTATAGACGACAGTACATTAAGACATGCAATAAATTTAAATAAAATTTAATTCAGCAATAAAGCATAAAACATGGAAATATAAAACAAATGTTAAAAAAGCTTAAGTCGAAATGGTTGACTATGATATACCCTGCACTAATCTGTTGTTTAGACAAATCCGTGCCTCTGTTTAGACTTTGAGTAAGTTTTAGACATCAAAAGCAGGAGACAGTAAATTTGGGATATACAAGGTGGAGCGCGCTAATTTGCTTTTTTGCACTGCAGGTTGTGGCGGCATGGCGGAGTGTGTGCGTGGCTTATAGTGGCTGATAGGAGACTTGTATTCGTCTGCCTTTCAGTTACCATCATGCATTGGTCACGTGAGGAGAGGTCATTTTGTGTTGAAGCATATTTCAAATGTGCACTCGATCATTGGAGTGCAGCGTGCTTTTCCTTTACGATTCGCTGTTGCCCCACGCGGACGTGTCCCTGAACGGCAATCAATTGTAAATTGGGCAACTTCATAGAGAACAGCAGGGAATGTGTCATGTGTACGAAGGGGACCTGAAAGAAGGATTACAACACCACAGAATATCGAGAGTTAGAGCAGCCCTTACTTTTTCCAGGATAACCATTTTGCAGTAACTGTGAACACCGAACGGTACTTGACTATGATACAGGATTTTTTCAGCCGGCTCCTGAAGATGGTGCCACTGCACACACAGCGAGGGTTACCATGAATTGTTTGAAGCAAATCTTTTATGGACGGCGTATCTCTTTGAGGGGTGATGTGAACTGGCCGACACGCTCACCAGACTTAGCCCCATGCGATTTTTTCCTTTGGGGTTACCAGAAGTCGAAGGTGTATATCAACCGTCCCAACACCTTGCAAGACGGAAATTGGCAGAATACCAGTCGACATGCTTGTTAGAGTTCACGAAAACTTTAGAAAACGTATGCAGCAGTGTATGGATAGCGAAGGTCGACATTTTCCAGATACTCTATTTAAAACCATGTAATTTAAAAATGCCCTTATACTTGCTCACTATACTTAATTTAGACCATTTTGTATGACAGCCTATTTCATATAGTTTTATTTTTCTTATGCAGGGAATTATACAATATGGGGGTTTTACCCCATTATTTATAACTTGGTCCATTGAATTTGAAAAAGTTTTTAATGGCAACCTTTTGGATTTAGCATCGATAATAAGACTGGATAATTATCCAATGTTAAGCTATTATGGCTTAGATTTCCATATAAATTCTTTTCAACTAATATCTCATGAACTGTTAGAGGTATGAAGATGATATAAGCAACATACGAAAAGTGGGCGTTGCGAAATTGCAGGTGTGGCCAAAGTAATGAATCAATCGTTATTTTATGAAAATTTGTAATCAATCATGTTTTGGAAAATTTGGGCAAGGGGCGTGGCACAGCACAAGCAATGCAGAACTTTTTTTTGTTTTATTCCCGAATAAGCAAATTACCGCGCGCCACCCTGTATAAAAACATAGACCGATCTGGTACAAATTTACAAAAAGTAGCTGTTAGTCACGAGTTATTATCGAAATTAAAGTGTATCCTGTCTAGCAGGGAGTTCAAATCGGGAAAGGGAAACTTAAGTACGATCGGTTAGAAGTTGCTTAGATTTAATTTGTAACTTCTAAAGCGGCAAGACCTCAAATTGAGAGGGAACTTTTTTGTGGGTTAACTTGATCCAGAAATTTAATTGTTTAAAGGATCGACCAATCAAAACGAGCTCACCGATTTAAAACTTTTGACTTCCTATACAGTTTACAGCTCTTATGTATACTTTTTACCTTGACAGTTTTCGAGGCAAAGTACCATAAAGGATACAACAAAATATTTTTTATATATATTCTAAGATTCAAGAGCTGTTGAAATTAGCTCTTTTTGTAAACAACTGACATAATTCGCTATCGTTTAACAAATTATTTGCCCAAAATCGATGTGTCCTAATATAATTGCAAATGATGACGTTCTAACCCATGCTATCGATTGTGAAAAAAACTATCGATATTGAAGCCCAAAAAAAAATATCGATACTATGGAAAGCTCTATGACGAGCACACATGTTTTATCATCTTGGAACATATCGGTCCATGTTTCAAATATCCCCAAACAAATGTCCCTCCCGATTTGAGATCCTGTAGCTCTAGAAGCCACAAATTTTACCCGATTACGCTCAAATTTTGCGTGGTACATGACGAGCGACAAGTAATTAACTCTTACATATTAAGTCCTATCTCAAGATCTACAAAGAGGCTGCTAATCAAGTGAACAGTTGCATGGTATATGATATATCTTGATCGGCCACGATTGATCTTAGTGACTTGATTTGTCTCACAGTATGTATATGAATATGTCGATGACAGGACGTTACCTAGATTCATGGACAAAGAGAAAAAGTCACTTGGAAATTGGTCCGAAATATACAAATTCTGTTCGACGAAAAATCTTTCTTTGGGGTTTTTGGTTTGTTATGATCATTAGTTGTTATTATTTTTGAAAAAGCGTGAATAACTCCGCAAGATAACTACATCAAGTTTGCTGTTGTTTGTCATAGGGGGTAGGAAAAATAAGTCAGCGAAGTTAAACCAAAATTATCACCGTCGGGTAGACGCACGTTTCGTCGTTGGTATGGGACGTCTGATCGGTACAATATATGTGTGCTGGCAACAAGGTCTCAACTCATTTAACGATTTTTATACTGATACAAACATTGCAAGTTTTGCATATGTTACGAATTAAGTCGAAGAGTGAGAACACAGGCGACTAACTGAAACAACTCCTACCATATTGACAGCCTGTTCGCCTGACGTTTTTCAATTCGAGGACATTAACTTTTGTTTAAAACTCAAAATCTTAATGATATGATAAAAGCTACGGTAATTTCTTGACGCTGACCACAAACTTTTCGGTTTTACTAATGGTTTAATGTCAAATCTGTCACATCTGTCCAAAGTACAGAGACCATTATGCGTTAGTTATATGGGCGCCCAAAGATCTGCACCTCCACGCGATTGCAAACATTCAACCCATTGTTGTCTTTATCAAACGCAACGCAGCGAAAGTATCCCTCAGGCTAGGTGATTTGAGAAATTTCACTGCGTGATAGTCTAAATAGCCCTTCCACAGGACTTTAATGTAAAGACTTCTGCAGGAACTGTTCGGAAGAATCAGTGCAGCACCTGCTAAAGACTGCAAGAGTATCATCTGTGTTTTCTAGGATGCGGGCTCTTCGATTACATTATTGACCTAGCAGATGCTTCTCTTATAGGCTGTTTCCACTACGGTCGCGTCCACGTCCGCGTCAATGATTTATCGAAAATTTGTAATGGTGTGCGGACATGTTTGCGTTCAAACACCTGTTTGTGTTTATTTGTTTTTTTTTGCGGTGCGAAAAGTTTAATATTTTTTTGTTGTGACATTATCATGGAGTTAAATGATATTATTTTGCTAACCGCAGTGGAAAATGAGGATCAAATGTTATTGCGCCTAACGGAAATGTGCAGTAGCAGCAGCGCTTTATGTTTATGTTGATAAACAGCTGTTTTAATAGGGATGTGAAATTTGCGGTGTTGCCATTTATAGGTATGGGTGGGTTTCGATTGCAAATTTAATCGAATATAATAGTTTTTTTGCGGTGCGAAAAGTGTAATAGTTTTGTGTTGTGAAATTATCATGGAGTTAAATGATATTATTTTGCTAACCGCAGTGGAAAATGAGGATCAAATGATATTGCGCCTAATGGAAATGTGCAGTAGCAGCAGCGCTTTATGTTTATGCTGATAAACAGCTGTTTTAATAGGGATGTGCAATTTACGGTGTTGCCATTAATAGGTATGGGTGGTTTTCGATTGCAAAAGTAATCGAATTTATAGTAAACGCGACTTTTTCCCATACCTAACTGCCTATGTTTTTTGTATAGGCTTTAACGCGCGTTCATTGATTTTTGGACGCGGACGTGGACGCGAGTGGAAACAGCCTATTAAACTTGTCGTCAAATACATACAGAATTCTTCCTGCTTCAGTTGAGAAAATCCTTTCTTTTATCATTTCTTTTTAATAATTCTCTCTCTTACACAATTTTCCCTTTAATATTTTACCTAAGAGAACCACAATGGACCAAACTTAGACGGACTAGCGAACTCGTCAGTTCTTATCTCAACAGGCAGTAGTCCCATTGAACCAAACAGCTGTTGAAATATGGTCGTTGGTATTAACAATTGGTAGCGTGAACAAATGATTTCGTTTTAATAGCGAAAGAACGGAAAGTTTTGGGGGAATCACAATGGATACAATGGAAATTTTTCCACTACGAAAAATAATCTTCCTCTGAATGGCAAGCAGACATGAAAAAGAAGAACACCGCCTGCCTGTCCGTCCGTCCGTGCATTTAAAGCTTGTAATCAAACTACAGGTCGCATTTGTTGTCTGATCTGAAAGAAATTTGGCAGAAATTTTAAGCCGAATTAAAGAAAATCGATTCAGATTTGGATACCGCTCTCTCACATTTCTGTATCCGATTTTATGCTTTTAGCTCTAGAAGCCTTAATTATATCCAGTCTTGATGAAGTTTGGCACAAGTTAGTAAATTGGACAATGTACGAAAAAAGGCTAAACTGAAGTAAACAGTTTATATTTAAAAATAGCTCCCACGCATAGATTCAGCCAATTGTATGCCTACAGCTTTAGAAGCTACATAAAATGTTCAATCTTAATGAAATTTGGCATAGTCCATAACAATCGATCAGTTACCAGCTTAGACAAAGCTGTGTGATATCGGTCCATGTTTTGATATAGCCCCCCCCCCCCCGGTTTTACAAGCAACACCAATTTAATTCCGATTTTAATCAAATTTAATATACATGGTGGGCCAAAAGTTACCATGGGGTTTAACAATTTAATAACTTTTTAGTTTAAATATATTTTTATACCCTCCACCATACAATGGAGGGTATATTAGTTTTGTCATTCTGTCTGTAACACCTTGAAATAATCATCGGAGACCCAATAAAGTATACATATATTCTTGATCCTCGTAAAATTCTAAGACGATCTAGCCATGTTGTCCAGCTGTCCGTCTGTTGAAAACAAGATTGAGCCTGCATGAAAACAGCTAGGCATGGTTGGTATGAAAAATGGGCTATATAGCTCTACGGGAAGTTGGTGTTGGAGACCATCAATCGACACTACCTCATAAAAATTAGTTTTTTATTTGGAAATATCCGTCCAGTTTCTTGAGCAAAATCACTGAAAATTTGGAAAAAAAAATAATCTCTATAAAGGCGCAATCATCTATGTAAAAATTGTTTAGATTGAGCCACCATTTCTTGTACCTCCCAAACAAACGGCCTTATGGGCCTTGAGAAATAATAAGACTATAACTCACCATAAACTTGACCCATCGATATGAAATTTAACACATCAAGATTTCTATATACAACATACTTCTACGCTGAATTCGGTTGAGATCGGAAAAGTCCTACTGGTACCTCCCACACTAACGGTCTCATGGGCCTTGAAAAATAATATGACAATAACTTACCACACACTTGACCTATCGAGACGAAATTTTCGGCATAAAGATTAATGTATAGAACAGACTTTTGCGCTAAATTTGGCTAAGATCAGAAAAGTCCTACTGGTACCTCCCACACAAACGGTCTTATGGGCTTTGAGAAATAATATGACGATAACTCACCACAAGCTTGACCTATCGATAAAGATTTCTATATAGAACACACTTCCGCACCAAATTTGGTTTTATTTGGGAATCTGGTGGAGGGTATACAAAGTTCGGCACAGCCAAACTTAACATTTTTACATGTTTATTTTTCAGATTATATAAATAACACTTGGAGAATAATAAATGAGAGATTCACAACTGAACAAAGAACCAGAATAATAGAATTTTATTATTTAAATCAGCGATCAATTATTCTAACGCATGAGTGATGAAGTTCATTTTCATTTGAATGGCTTTGTTAATAAGCAGAACTGTAGGTTCTGGGGTTCTGAAAATCCAAGAGCCATTCATCAACGCCAACTGCACCCCATTGGGTTACTGTATGGTGTGGGATCACATCTAAAAATATCATTTGGCCTTACTACTTCGAGAATGAAGATGAAAGTGCTTGAACCGTAAATGGAGTGCGGTATCGGTTTATTATAGAAAGTTTTTTACGTCCTACTCTGGAAAACAGACCTGAGATGTGGTTTCAGCAGGACGGAGCCACTGCCCGAGACACAATGGCACATTTAAGTCAAATTTTTGGAGAGCGAAATTCGAAATTTCCAGAAATTCGGAAATGATTTGGGCAGCGCGATTGCCAGATTAGTCAGACACCTACTATTTTCTTTGGGATTATTTAAAGGAGCAAGTTTATGTGAAAAAGCTCAGAAAGATAGATTATATCAAGTATAAAAAAAAAACAAAATAAACACTTACTAATATGTGATTGTACTGACGGAAAACTTGAAGTACTCGTAACCACAATTATTCGATTGTCAAAAGAAAAATCGAGTGTGACAAAAGATTTTTTCTTTAGTACACGAAAATAAGTTTAATGTTTAAATGTCAAACGCGGAATCTAAAACATTTTTTTTTGTCAGACCCATTCTAATTTATAAATGAATGAACGTACACGGATAGGAATTTAGATGCTGGCGTTGCAGTTTTGTTGGTGGCATCACTTGAAGTCTTAAATCCAAGAGCTTCATTCTCTATTTCAGGTTTGTGAGTGGTAGTTAGGGATGCTATGATGCTCCTAGCTATTGTTCAGCTCCACCAACTACACCACCAGCAATATGTAATTATTTTTAAAGTATGTTTACCCAACAAAACTATAGTATACCTATGTACTCGTACATGTTAGCCAAAAACATTACAACTTTGGAGGGATTAAAGAGAAGTGCGAAGACGAGAATGCCTTTTAAACTAGTAAGATAAGGACAATAAACATACGAGTACTATGTAGCAAATCCGAAGGATATAGGACATAACCCATTAACAACATTTCCTAGAGAACCCAAAGATTTTTAAATTGTCATTGAACAATTTCATTAAACCATTATAATAAATTGTAATAAAATACTATTTAACAATACTACTTTTATACAATACTATTTAAATTGTAAACTACTTATATTTGAGAGAAGTTTCCGTTAATGGGATGTTGTGCGAATTAAGTACGTACAGCTGCGGTCAAAATAAAAGCAGTGACACACTGCAAAAAGTATCTTCAGAGAAATTTTCATTTTTTCTTTGAAACTGGTAACTATGTTATGTTTAATTTTTTAATTGTAATCTATTATCTCTATATTGACTCAGAATAGATACATAAAGTTTTTATATTTTGAGATTTAACCAAAAAAAGTTTATTTCTAAAAAAAGCTCGGTCAAAAAATAGCAGTGCTTTAAAAAACTTAACATATTTCGTCTTTAACTTTACTAAAATGAATTTTTTCTGCTTATCTCGTTTGTTTTATTTCGGTCTGTTGCTTTTAAAATAAGTTATTTAATGTTTAAATAGAGAAACTAATATTTTGTAGCGTTTCCTTTGTTTCGTAAAACTGCTTCACAACGGCGTTTCATTGAACCAACGAGGTCTTCGCACCTCTTGTTTGGTATTTTTGCCCACGCGTCTTTAATTACAGACCATAGTTCATTATTATTTTTTGGCTTTGCTATAGCGACTTCTCTTTAAACATCACACCACAAATTCTCAATAGGATCTGGGGACTGCGCGGTCGCTCCATAACGTCAATTGCATTATCCGAAAACCATCTTTTTGCGAGTCGGCTGGTGTGTTTTGGATCATTATCCTGTTGAAAGATCCATTTTAGGGGCATTTCATATGCGGCGTATGGTAGCATAATATTTTGGAGGATTTGAACATATTGGGCAGCATCTATGATATTTTGGATCCAGTAAATTGGTCCAACACCGTAGTATGAAAAACATGCCCATATCATAACGCTTAATCCTCCGTGTTTAACCGTTTTCGTAGTATACTGGGGATCATATTCCTTCTTAGAAGGACGTCTAACATACTGTCAAGACCCTTTACCATCAAATAAAACTATTTTGGATTCGTCCCTCTACAAAATGTTCCTCCACTTTTCGACTGGCCAATTTAGATGTTATTTTGCAAACTGCAATATTTTAGTGACATCTTTTTTTATAAAAAGTGGCACTTTTCTAGGACTTCTGGCATGGAGGTTATGTTGTCGATATACTCTGCGAACGGTTTCAACACTAACAGAGGGACAAACACTGTCTCTTATCTCGGTGGCAGGAACAAGGGGGTTTTTGGTACTAACATATTTTATTCGCCTCTTAGTTATCTCTGACACTACAGATTTTCTACCGCGTGTTTCAGCTTTTGCTTCGAATTTTATAGCATTACTTATCATTTTCGCAGAGCACTGAAGAAGATTTTGAATTTCTTTGTAGGTTTACCCTTCTGATTTTAATTTTTTTATAAGAAGTCGCTTTTCATCGTCACAATGCTTTCCTCGTCCCACTAATTAAAAAAACAATAACAAAATTATTTTAAAAACAAAAGATTTTTAATAATTTATTGCTTTTAATATCAATCCAATACCACTGCTATTATTTTGACTGCTTAATATTCTACACTTTTACCTAATATGAGATGAAGCTACAACAAAAACAACAACAATGCCAAATTTATGTTTTATTTTGTTTTGTTCTCTCATGTCCTAACGGTTAATACAGTAAACGAAATAAAATTAAGTACACACAGAATAATATATGCAGCGATATCTTTAGCTAGGCTGCACTGCTATTATTTTGACCGCAACTGTAAGTGATTACAATCTGTTTTTGACACACAGAACACAGATTCGTTTTTACAACCGAATTTCTTTGCCAACCTTATGATTCCGGTTTGGTGTAATCTAATTATTCCATTAGTATAACCACGGGTTGGTTAGTTCGCTGGAATATTAAGTACAAGAAAATAAATTCTGTTTAACACTTAAGGATCAAGAGAGCGAAATCACTCCAACTCGATAATTTTTAAAGTGAAATGTGACAGCGCATAGAGAAAGGGACCTAAGGGTAAAAAAATCAATTTTAATTTTTTTTAATTTCCCAGAGATATGCGCGTTTTATGAAAGTGAAGTCGACGATTCTAAGCGCAAATAGAAAGGGACCTAATCTTTAAAAAGGCTCCCCTGCACAGAACTAGTTTTAAGCCTTAGGTCCCTTTCTATTTTGCGTGTCGCAAATTAAGAAAAAAAACAAGAAAAACATCTTTACGTTTGACCGGGCCGAACTTCAAGTTTATAGTTTAAAGTTTAAAACAAATACGTAACTGTCGGATTCCAACTTGCACACAGCCACACCCAAAAAAGGATTTTAAATTTTCCCTCGATCCGTCCTCCATTGTCTGAAGCGTACCGGTGGGAGGTACTAGAATGGGCGTGGCATCCACTTTTTTCTTATTCGCATACAAAGATGATATAACAAAAAACAAGGTTTCAGTCGGTTAATCCAACTTTCATATATCCTCACCCATATATGCGACAGCACATAGAGAAAGGGACCTAAGAGTAAAAAAATCAATTGTCACTTTTTTTTTGATGTGGACAACATCCGAGCATCGAATGAGACCGATCCCATGCCCCAAAAGTGTTCCCTCCCAGAGATATGCGCGTTTTATAAAAGTGATGGTACACCAAAGATACACGTATTTAAATCTTTAAAATGGCTCTCCTGAACCAAACTGGTTTTTACCCTTAGGTCTCTTTCTATTTTGCGCGTCACATATGGAATTACAATTTTCGATCCTATCGTTCACTATTGCTTCAAGAGTTCCGATTTTATCGAAATCTCGTCGATTAAGTTGAAGGCGCGAGTACTGGGCGTGCCATCAAATTTTTTCTTATGCATTATAAGACACAACGACAAAATAAATACAGTACAGGAAACAAAATCCAAGAGAATTTCATGCTTTAAGAAAAATGTTATGTGGTTTAAATCTACGCTCAGATAGTATTGTGCCAAGAAGGGGCGTAGCAAAGGCTCACAGTTTTCGCCAGCAGTCTTATGTTCTATTTGCTTATTACTAATTATCAGCAGAATCGTATGAATAGTATTAATACACGAATACCAAAAGTTGGCGGCGTAATGGTGCATTCGCACTGGAGGTACCAATATGGGCGTGTCATCCACTCTTTTCGTTCAAGTGTATAAGCCTTTGTAAAAATATAATAAAGTTTATAACTTAAGCGAATTTCACTGGGAGCACTGAATCAACCTGCACTGAAATTGTCTGCACTGAATCATTCCGGATATAAAGTATTATTATTGCATTATATCCATAACAATGTTGTAAAAAGCATATTCAAATAAAGAAAAATTACAATCATACAGTATGATTGCCATAATCATATTATTGCTATCAGAAAACTCACAAAACCATACTTTTGTCGCAACAACCATATTTATATTGTTGCTACAACCATATTTTCATTTTTAAATTTGGCAACAATACTATTGCTACATTTTAACAATATTAATATTGCGGCAATCATACTTTTGTCAAAATTAAATTCAATAAACAATACTATGGTTGCGATGAACATACTTTATTGTTGAGAACATATTATTTTTGCCGTAATCATATAGTAACCATATTATTTCTCTACATGTGGGTTTTGAAAGCTAACCTCAATAGCGTTAGTCTGTAACGGGACTTTAAAATTGTTTCAACTTTCATCATGGAGTGGTCAGATAATGAGAACCGTATCGCTGTAATAGCGCTTTTCAAGTGTGAAACTAGGGATTAGCCGCATGTTCGTCTACCGATGCATTAAACTGTTTGAGGAGACTGGAGATGTAAAAGACCGCCACCGGTCGGGCCGCCCACGCTCTGTTCGAACACCGCATGTCATCAAAGCCGTTAAATCAAGAACTCACAGAAATCCGCTCCGAAAACAGAAAATCATGGCCCGTGAGATGAATATCACGCAAAAGTCCATGAGTCGAATCATTAAAAAAAACTTGGGACTTGGGGCTTTCAAACGACGTACCGGACATTTATTGACTGCAGCTTTAAAAAAAAATAGGATTTAAAAATGCAAACGTCTTTTGGTGAAGCACGCTGATAACTTGCACAGAAATATTTTGTTCAGCGATGAAAAAATTGTTAGCCGTTCAGGAAAAATTTAACAAGCAAAATGAAAGAGTGTATGCGCGGGCATCTAAGGAAGCATCTGAACTGATCCCAAGGATGGAAAAGGGTCATCACCCAGCTTCAGTCATGGTTTGGTGGGGTGTGTCTTACGATGGGGTCACCCCATGCATTTCTGCGAACTAGGTGTCGAAACATCGGCCAAAGTTTACCAAGAAACTGTTTTGGAAGCTGTTGTAAAGCCTCTTAACAATTCCCTGTTCCAAAACCAGCCATGGACTTTCCAGCAGGATTCTGCGTCCCAGGCCTGGCCTCGAAACAATTTTCCAGCGTTGATTTCCTCTGAAGAATGGCACTCAGGCAGTCCAGATTTGGATTACAAATTGTGGACAGTTTTAGAGGAGAAGGTTTGTCACAAAAGATACGCCAACATTGGATGTCTTAAGACTGCTTTGGTTCGAGCTGTGGCCAATTTTGGTTCGTACAGCTATTGGCGATTGGCCAGTGCGACTTAAGGCGTGTGTAAAGGCAAAAGGCGGACATTAATAGTAGATTCTTTTTGGATACAATATACATCAATAAATATATTTAAAAATATTTGTTCCAAAAACATTCAGTACTTTTTATTTTACAGCATAAAACGTGTGTAACAGTATTTATGTCCCTACTAAGTAATTTGTTTATATTTCAATTTTAAATGGATTTTTTGTATGTAGAGTTCGCACAATATTGACTACATACGTAGATACGTATATACAAATAAGTCTAAAAAATACAAACATGGCATAACTATGGAGTTTAAATTTAAAAGGTAATGGTATACTTATATAAAGAGTTGAAAGCAATATTGCCCATCTCCAGAGTCTGGGTTTTATGTTTAGACTAACATTTCTATCCAGAGTGTATGTATAGCTTGGACCTTTGATTGTTTTGAAACTAAATTCGTTTTCCAAATATGTGAAGAGTCCTTTGTGAAATTCGGAATAGGTCATTCTTGCTTTCAAAGCTTCAAATTCATAATTTTCTAGTTTTTTTTTGGAAACCAAAAAATGGCAATTGTATGCTATTCACCATTTTTAGGGCGAAAACACCTATTGTCTTGATGCTTCGTGGACTCCAGCCACAGGGGAACTTGGAGGTGCTACAGTGGGTGTCCAATACCATTCGGCCCAGGGTACGCAGGCCCGTGCTGGTTCCAAAAATCCTTGAGCAATTGGACATAGCTGCAAAACAGCTGGTTCTCCCAATACAGTGCAACTCCAATAACCTCTTTTAATGCGAAAGTGAGGATACACACCCACCGATAGCTCCTCTTTCGTTAAGCATCCTGGCTGCCCCGTATACGCTGGATCATCCTGTGCTTGTACTTGGCAAAGCGCAACTACTATTGCAAGGAGCGTTAATAAGAAAGCGCAGATTTGCATTGCAATCGTTTGCGATGTAAGGTCTACTGGCTACTGATCCGAGATAAGATTTGCCTTAGTTTATGTAGACTCTCTTGGGGAAGAAACACGTCCATATATTTTTATCTAGAACCTTGTTGTCGTATGATAAGAAACTAAAATATTTCCACTTGTTAAAGTTGTAAATTTGGAAATACATATTAAACGTTATACGTATGCGCAGCAAAGAAGCAGTGAATTTTTTGACCTCCGTTGTCTTTATATTAATTAAAAGACTGCAGCTCCTAATGGTTTTAATAGAAAAAAATCTAACACAGGATTAAATGTTGACCACAAATGGAAAATGCCAAAACTTGTAGCTTCCATAGAATACTTAAAATAATTCTTAATAAAATTAAGCTTAAGAGATTTAGAGAGTTGGGTTTACTTACTTTCATCTACATCCTATTGAGATCGGAAATTTCTATCAGATCTGTAGGGTGATCCATCTAGAGGTATTTTTTCAGAACAAAAAAAATATAAAAATTCAAATCAAGTGTGGAATCTTTAATAGTAATTTGAAAGAACATTTTATGGCATTTATTTTATGAAAATAATTACCTTCAAATGTTGGCAACTGTATTAAGGAAATAAGCGTTCGCTGAGAAACGAAAAGATCAGCTATTTTTGACCAAAATGTTGTTTAGTGATGAGACCCATTTCTGGCTCAACGGCAAAGTCAATAAACAAAATTGCTGCATTTGGGCTGAAGAGCAACAATAAGAGGTTCAAGAGTTGCCATTATACCCAGAGAAAACCACGGTTTGGTGCTGTTTATAAGCTGGTGGAATTATCGGTGCATATTGTTTCAAAAATGATAATGGCCGGAACGTAACCGTGAATGGTGCTCGCTATCGCGCCATGATATCGATCTTTATGCTACCTGTAATTGAAGCCCGTAATCTTGACGGCACTTGGTTCCAACAGGACGGCGCCACACAGCTGCTCAAACAATGGATCTATTAAGCGTTCATTTCAAAAAGCAACTAATTTCAAGTTTTGGACAGGATCAAGTGAAATTACACCTTTAGACATTTTTCTTTAGGGTAACGTAAAGTCTTAAGTCTATGCTGACAAACCAGCTATGATTCAGGTTTTGTAAGCCAACATTACGCGTGTCATTTAAGCCACACCGGTCGAAATGCTCGAACGAGTCATCTAAAATTAGACCCTCAGAATGGAAACCCTGAAGCGTAGTTGCGGCCAACATTTGAAGGAAATTATATTCAAAAAATAAATGCCATAAAATGTCCTTTCAAATTACCAATAAAGATTCCACACTTTATTGAACTTTTGAATTTTTTTTTTTCTGAAAAAATACCTCTAGATGGATCACCTATTATTTTAAGTATTATATTTTGTAGTTAAATTCTGTTGTGGGCCGACTCATCGCTGCCATAGCTATATTTTGCATATGAGAAGTACAGGGTGGAGCGCTGTAAATTGAGTTTTTGCACTGCAGGCTGTGGCGGCACTGTTGGTCGAAGAGAGTTGAGTGGCTGACGGGAGATTTGTATTCATCTGCCTTTCAGTTGCCATCATGCATTGGACACGTGAGGAGAGGTCATTTTGTGTTGAAGCGTATTTTTCAAATGCGCACTCGTTCATTGCCGTGCAGCGTGCTTTTCGTTTACGTTTCGCTGTTCCTCCACGCGAACATGTTCCTGGATGGCAATCAATTGTAAATTGGGTAACTTCGAGAAGAACAGCAGGAAATGTGTCACCTGTACGAAGGGGACCGGAGAGAAGGATTATAGCACCACAAATCATCGAGAGATTTAGAACAACGGTATTGCAAACTCCGAAACGCTCCGCTCGGAATCGTCTTGCCGTAACTGTGATCTCCGAACGGTACTTGACATTGTTACCGGAACTTTTTCATCCGGCTCTTGAGGCAATGCAATTAAAGGATACATGGTTCCAACAGGATGATGCCACAACGAGGTTAACCTTGAATTGTTTGAGGCAAATATTTCCTGGACGGCTTATTTCTTTGAGGGGTGATGTGAACTGGCCGGCACGCTCACCAGACTTAGCCCCATGCGATATTTTCCTTTGGGATTACCTGAAGTCGATGGTGTATATCAACCGTCCAAACATCTTGGAAGACCAAATTAACAACATTAATGCTGAAATTGGCAGAATACGAGTCGACATTCTTGTTAGAGTTCATGAAAACTTCAGAATACGAATGCAGCAGTATGTGGATAGCGATGGTCGACATTTGCCAGATACACTTTTTAAAACTATGTAACTTAAAAATTTCCTTACTGTTCAATAAAAGTATACTTAAAATATGAAATAATTTTTTTAAGGTTCATAATTTTTTATTTCATTCATAAATAAGCAAATTACCGCTCCACCCTGTATAAAAAGTGTACGTAAAGCTGAAAAGATTCTTATCTTAAGTGGCTTATCCACCTTAACGCTGTAATTTACTTTCAGGGGTTATGGAAGTGTGCCTGTCCCTTATCGAGAGAAGATCCTCCGTTTCAACATTCGATAACAAGTTTTCCCAGAATGTTGCCCCTTGGCCAGATTTTCCTTTTATTTAAAATTCAACCCAAGCACAAAACTAACTTTAAACCGTTGCTCAATTTATCTTCTCCCTAATGTAAGTAGACACTTAAAAATATATCAAAATATAATTAAACTTAACCTCTTTGGGCACCAAACCCCCATCTAACCTATCCGTGTAAACTAATGCCGTTTATTACGGTTGCTAATTATGCAAATTGGCCTAATTATTTTTCCACACACAGTGGTTGGCGTTTTTTTCTGCATTTGCGTAGATTTTTATCTCTATAAACTTTAAATATCACTATAAGCAGATAAGAAGTGACACGAATGACTAATGGCTCACCGCACAATAAAAATAAAACGTTTAAAGCAAATATATTTTAAGTTATTGAAACGCAGATGAGGTCATCTGGATTTTATCTCCTTTTCCTATTTACGTTGGCCGAACCTGTTCTAATGTTCAATGAAATACAGTAGTTTAGAAGTAGCTGCACATATTTACTTACCTTCCTCAATGTGAAGATAGGCTTACTAAAAAAGCTAAATTCGGGCATGGCCGACTATAAAATGCCCCTCACTTCTGGATATCCAGAAAACCCAACTGAAAGAAGTTCCTAAAGCCCCTTCATTTAAACCAGAATTTAAAACTTATGATATACGGTTGCTTTATATATTTCTGGCCTAGGCAACACTAAGTGGATTATCACGACAAGAGTGCATCGATGAACTTAAATCTTACTACTCGTACGTATGGCGATGAAGCACCATCCTAAAGCACTGTGAAAAACTGGTTTAATGAAAACAATCATGGCCTACGCTCGCTCAAAGACGAAGGTCGTCAAAAAACGGCCGGCAAGATCGTCATGTGACATACCGTGAGATAGAGGCATCCTTGGGCATTTCTTCCCCCAGCATACATCCATTATTGCATGAACACCTAGCCGTAGAAAAGGTTTGTTCTCGTTGGATCCCGCACAATTTGACAATCGCTCAAAAAAGGCTGGTGTCGATTGGTGCAAAGAAATGTAGAAAAAATACGATCGCGGTGCTTCAAAAGACGTTTATAAGATCGTCACAGGTGACGAATCATGGATCTATGCGTATGAGCCCGAAACAAAACAGCAATCGACCATGTAGGTCTTCGAAGACGAGCCAAATCGAACGAAAGTTGTTCGTGGAGAAGCACTTCGAAGCAAATGGTCGCCTGTTTCTTCGGCAAAACTGATCATGTGGCGACTGTTTCGCTTGAGCAACGTAGGACGGTCAATTCTGAGTGGTACACCATACCTTGTTTGCCTGAAGTCTTCGGACAAATTCGAAAAACGAACAGGATAAGACGAATCATTGTGCACCATGACAATGCGAGCTCTCACACATCGGCTCAAACCAGCGCTTTTTGACCGGCCAAAACGTCAAATTGATGGGTCATCCGCCGTACAGCCTTGACTTGGCACCCTTTGACTTTTTTATTCCCGCAAATTAAGAAAAAAATGCGTGGTCAACGATTTTCGTCGCCAGAAGATGCTGTTGAAGCGTTCAAAAACCATGTTTTAGTGGTGTCTTAATTGGAGTGGAAAAAGTACTTCCACAATTGGTTTGAGCGCATGCAAAAGTGTATAAATCATGCTGGAGAATACTTTGAAAAACAATAAAACCATTTTTGATGATAAATATTCGCATTTTCATTATTAGGCCAGAAATATATATAACAGCCCTCGCATAACTTGTTTTTGCCTTGGTGTAAGATCGTGTGCCTTTAGGAACTTGTGAGGCTTTACCTTAAGATCATTTTGAAAAATACATTGGATACTGCAACGTAATATTTCGGTTAATCGGCAGATATTTTCAGAAGTTGGTAACTCTTCATTAGCCTAGCCCTGTGTATGTGGCAAGCTCTAAGTCTATAGCACTTTTCGTTTGAATCGCGCTTTCAACAGACAGACGAATACTGCTATATCGTCTCAGAATTTTTAGATGATCAAATATATATATACATATATAAGTATATTATAGGGTCGCAGAAAAGTATTTCGAGGAGTTACAAACGGAATGCCAAACTTGTATGTGAGTACTCCTATCCTATGGTGGAGAGTAGGGTGGAGTGAAAACATGCTTTTTTTTTAATTTGAAAAAGTTAACCTCGGAAAGAGATGTAGTCTGGGGTCCTAAAGAGGGGAAAAATAAAGAAAAAAATTTTAGGGGTCGCGCCAAAATAAACAAATACACATGTTTGAAGGCGTGAATTTTCCTAACCCCTGAACCGATTTTAAAGTTTTATGTCAATAAATGTTTGCAATAGCGTAAACAATGAAATAAGGGCATGAAAAAATTTAAAAAAAATTTTCTCATTGTTCAAAAATTTCAAAAAGTAAAATAAGTAAAATCGTCCCTTCTTCAGAAAATTGACTGAACAATGAAATCGCCACCAAAGCTACAAATATTATTCGATTATCCTCATATTTGCCTCAAATACTTTTGTTTGGGCACTGAATAAGCTCAAACTTTTAAATTTCGAATAAGTTAAGTCGTTAATTTTTAGGATTTTTCTAAAATCAACGCCAAAATAGCGATAATTTCCAAATTTCTAGGGAGTGGCGCGACCCCTAAAATTTTTTTTAAATTTTTTTCTTTATTTTTCCCCTCTTTAGGACCCCAGACTACATCTCTTTTCGAGGTTAACTTTATTTTTTTGAATTTCACTCCACCCTAGTGAAGAGTATGAAAAGTCATATTATTATTTTTTGAAATGAGTTCTTTGATGGTAAAATTGTATTTTTCCCTTTGCGAAGTAGCCAGATGCTCACAAATAATTTTAAAGTAAACAAATAAGCTTGTAAAGATAGGAAGACTTTATCTGGATATTCGTAAGATCCGTATATTATAAAAGCGTAGGCGTGTCGCTACAATGAATTCAGTACAAAACATAAACAACGCCTTGTGAGCAGTTACAATACTTGATAATGAAACTAGTCGTCTTACTTGTGGTGTTTATGCCAATTTTGGCATTAAGTCAAGTTAAAGCTCAAGGTAATCCCGTTTATACGGGTCAACCGGGATGTTTAACGGAAGAGGAGATTGCTGTTGGAGTTTATAGACATTTTCGCAACAAGCGAGCATATTGGAAATGCTCTGTTTTGGGACAACCGTCCGAACTTGAATTGTGCCCGATTGGAGAAGGATTTTTAGAAATCAAAAGATCATGTGTACCATGGTTGGAGTGGTATTGGACACCAACCGTGGCGCCACCCAGTTCAGCAGCAGCCGTTGAAACAGTGGAGTCCGAATAATAATTACAAAAATTATAAATAAACAATACAAGAACAGAGTAAAATTTTTTGTGAGTTTCTCCTGCATAGGTGGTAGAATTTAGTTGATCATGGGTTACCAGAGCGACTCAAACGGCAACCTCAATATTTGGTGGCAAATTTAGCACAAGATTTTAAAGGGTGGGTAAAATTTAAATTTAAATCGGCTGTAAAAAAGTAGTACAGAACATTGTTTGAAATTTCCAAAATTTGAAAAAACTATAAGTACTTTTTTTTACAGCCGATTCAAATTTATAATTTTTAGTCGCCCATCCTGTAAGATTTAATAATAACATGAATTTGTTGGCTTTAATTTTATTTAGACATGCCTGGTACAGGATTCGAATACAACATAAATCCTATTCAATTCATTAGGGACCTTGTCATAGTCTACAGTTGCAAATTTGGTATGCACTCGATTTCAAACTCAGGGCAGCTTGGCGGCATTTTTAAAGACTCCCATTTCCATGTTCCAAACGAAACGCAAGTTTTCAAAGACGGCTGGAAGCCATAACCATTCGGACATCGAATGGGCATAGCGTCAATGCCGATAGCAATACAACGCCAATAGCGTGTCGAATCGAAGAAGTTCGGATATATATTGCCCACCTCCGAGTCAGTTTTACAACCGGGTCTGCCATTAAAGCTGGTACTTTCTATATTCCCAGAGTCACACAGTGCAGTTTCACATATCGCAAGGATAACAAGCACAGGAATAACTAAAGGTAAAAGGAAACTAATTAAATTGAATTGAATTGTTTGCAATAAATTAACTTACTTAAGCATTTCATGATGATTGCTGTTGTCCAGAAGGGTTTATGGGTTGAAACTTGATTGATTTCTAAGTGCCACGATCACTGAATTTATACAATTTCTTCTCGAAATTGTTTGCTTTGTGATAAGATTTTTTTTCCGATAACTGCTCTGTGGAGTGTTCATGATAAACTTGGGTAATGCTAATGACCTTTGATGTTTGTTATACTCCACAAGATATGAGATCGCAAAGGGTATGAGAAAATTAAGGGGATATCATTAAGAGTGCCTGATCATTAAATTTAAAACAAAAGAGTTGTGAGTGGCACAAGAAGTAAATCTTAACTGCGAATTGAAGCGTGTTTAGACGAACTCCGCAGATTTACACATTTTAACCAGTGGTGTTCTCCAGTTTCTAAATAGATGTCGGTTTTTTGGCTTATACCAGATTTCTAAGGGTTTTAAATGGAGGCCAGTCCAAATGTCGTCTATATGCGGCCCATGTAGATTTTAAAGATGTATGGACCGACGACAAAATCCACACCAACTGATCTGGTGGCAAATTAGCGAACGTTCGAAGACTTTACGGGTTTTAGTACTATTTGTCAAATTAAGAGGTTTGAGTTTTTAGTAACAGCATCAATATTGCCGCTTGATCCCGAGTTTTATTATCGTACCGGCAATAATCGATTTATAACCAAATTGCTTTGCTCAAAAGTCACGATAATTAAGCTCTCATCAAATATAGATTATATATGTAAATTATTTTTTTTTTGTTTGTGGGCCGCCGTGGGGCGATGGAAATATGCACAACCCCGGGTAAAAACTTTAATAATTTTTTTTTAACGGTGAGTGTCGACTTTTAATTACCGGCGATTTCACGAGTAAGAGAAATACCTCAAAGCTATGTAAAAACTTCTCTATAAAGTAGGCCCCGATCAGTGAGTATCAGAAAACATGCACTGATTTGAGAGAAGTTCCTCTCGTTCCCCCTTAATATGATGTTGTGGGACTAAAGTAAGTAAAAACATTTTTAATTCCGTTTGTAACTTCTCGAAGTGCTTGTTATCTGCAAGCTAATTTTTATTTTATATTTAGCAAAAAAAAAAAGAAAAACATTTTTTTTTGCAGTTGTTCCCTGCGATTTTTTTATTCCAAAAAATAAGCTTAATGCTTTTACTATTGAAAAAAGAAATTTATATATTTATGCAAAATATAAAATCAGTTATAGATCCCTAAGTGAGTACCTTTCAAACGCATCTTAACGCGTTAAAAAATCTCCACTATGCCCGAAGTTGAGAAAACCGTCCTCTATAACACATCGAAAAAGTCAGCGGCGCGTTGCGCGGAAATGGCGCATCGGTCCCACCCTACGTTACTTAAACGCAAAAAAATGGTCTGTTTTTGAAGCTTATCGCCCATGCGTCCGTCCGTAATCTTAGCAGGACTTCAAAATTACTTTATTTTTGAATTCGAAGCAAAATTTGCTTTTCCGAAGTACCTTTAGTCCCTTAAAGGGACCAGTAGGGACAAAATCGGGCCTCTGGGCCGATAAAATACAAAAAAAATAAAATGAAATAAAGAGAAAAGAAAAAAAATAACTCTTAAGAATGGATTTTTGAATAATTCGTGTTAATAGTAAGATGACAATAACTCCGTCACTTTACTAACTTCCCTTGTAGTTATGAAATGCAACACTACTCCCATCAAGTATCATCTGTTAAAAGACAACTGTCCAATTTTGAGAGAGTTCCGTCATTTAGTTTATGTTTAACAGCTGCCCAAAACATACAACCTCGTAGATTTTGTTAAAAATGGAAAAAATGGAATTTCGAGTGCCCATTAAACTTTATTTTTTGCAAAAAAAAAACCTCAATCAAACCAAGGAAAAGCTTGATAAATACTATGGGGACGCTGCACCATCGATTTCAATGGAACAAAAGTCGTTTACTGTTTTTCGTTGTGGTCGCACAAGTACAAATGACGCTAAACGTTCTGGACGGCCAAAACACCCGAACATGTTGAAAAAATTCACGATTTTTGACCGATCGTAAGAGTAAAAGTGCGTAAGATTTTCGAGGCCACACGCATTTCATATGGCAGCGTGGTTTCGATTTTACATGATCAGTTGGGTTTAAGAAAGCTGTCAGTTAGATGGGGACCGCTTTTGCTTTCAATTGACCATAAACGTAATCGTGTGTTAACTTCAAAGATTTGTATTTTACTGTGGATAAAACATGGATCCATTATAGCACTCCGGAGATCAAGCAGCAATGGTTGTTTCCGGGTTAACCGGTTCCGAAGAAGGCCAAGGTGACTTGGTCGTCCAATAAGGTGATGGCAACATTTTTTTTGGGATGAAGGCGGGAAAATCCTCATCGATTAAATTCAAAAGGAAAAAACAATAAACGGCACATATTATGTCAACTTACTTAGTAGGGACATAAATACTGTTACATACGTTTTATGCTGTAATATAAAAAGTACTGAATGCTTTTGGACCAAATATTTTTTAATATATTTATTGATGTCTATCGTATCCAAAAAGAATCTACTTATTGGAAATGGCCGCCTTTTGTCTTTACACACGCCTTAAGTCGCACTGGTCAATCGTCAATAGCTGCACGAACCTCGTTCATTGGAAAATTGGCCACAGCTCGAACCAAAGCAGTCTTAAGATATCCAATATTGGGTTATCTTTTGTGACAAACCTTGTCCTCTAAAACCGTCTACAATTTGTAATCCAATGGGTTCAAATCTGGACTGCCTGAGGGAATGAATGCTGGAAAATTGTTTCGAAGCCAGGCCTGGGACGTTTTAGCCTTATGGGCCGGCGCAGAATCATGCTGGAAAGTCCATGGCTGGTTTTAGAACATGGAATTGTTAAGAGGCTTCACATCAGCTTCCAAAACGGTTTCTTGGTAAACTTTGGCCAACGTTTTGACTCCTTGTTCGCAGAAATGCAGGCCAGTCCTCCATCGTAAGAGATACCCCACCAAACCATTGCTAAAGCTGGGTGATGACCCTTTTCCACCCTTGGGATCAATTCAGACGCTTCCTTAGATGACCGCGCATACACTCTATTATTTTTCTTGCTAAATTTTTCCTGAACGGTTAAAATTTTTTCATCGGTGAACAAAATTTTTCTGTGCAAGTTATCAGCGTGCTTCACCAAAAGACGTTTGCATTTTTCAATCCTATTTTTTTAAAGCTGCAGTCAATAAATGTCCGGTACGTCGTCTGAAAGCCCCAAGTCCCAAGTCTTTTTTAATGATTCGACTCATGGTACTTTTCGTCATATTCATCTCACGGGCCATGATTTTCTGTTTTCGGAACGGAGTTCTGTGAATTCTTGATTTAACGGCTTTGATGACATGCGGTGTTCGAACAGAGCGTGGCCGGCCCGACCGGTGGCGGTCTTTTACATCTCAAGTCTCCTCAAACAGTTCTATGCATCGGTAGAGGAACATGCGGCTAATTCCTAGTGGCCGGAGCGTTTTGAAAATATCGCTTTTTTCATTTCACACTTGAAAATCGCTATTACAGCGATACGGTTCTCATTATCTGACCACTCCATGATGAAAGTTGAAACAATTTTACAGTCCCATTACAGACTAACGCTATTGAGTTTAGCTTTCAAAACCCATATAACATTAACGGCGTATTTTCAGTTCTACTATTGAAATGGGTGTGTTCAATGTATTTACAACAGTATTTATGTCCCTACTAAGTATAAGACCGATTTAACGAGGATTTTAAAAAAACGACCCCATATGGCCAAGAAAAAACTTCTTTTTCATCAAGATAATGCACGGGTGCACAAGTGTGCAGTCTCAATGGAAAAATCGCATGAATTGGGTTACGAATTGGTACCTCATCCGCCATATTCTCCGGACTAAGCCCACAGTGACTATTTTCTTTTTTCAAACATAAAGAAATGTCTCGGGGGAAAGGGATTCATCTCTAACAATTAAATTATTGATCAAACAAATGCTTTTTTTGGAAGAGATACAAAAGTTGGAGATATTATGTTGAAAAATATTTTTTTTTGTCAATTTTTTTGTATTCGAAGAGTCACGGATTTATTGATATGTACTCGTATTATTATTTACTTTGAAGCGTATGTTTTTGTTTCAAGAGTTTTTGTATTTGAAGAGTCACGGATTTACTGATATGCACTCGTATTATTATTTACTTTGAAGCGTATGTTTTTGTTTCAACTAGAGCTTGTACTATATTTGATCTCAAGTATTGATAAATAAATATATATAGGGCGATTCATCTAGAGGTATTTTTTCAAAACTGATATGCACTCGTATTATTATTTACTTTGAAGCGTATGTTTTTGTTTCAATAGTTTTTGTATTCGAAGAGTCACGGATTTACTGATATGCACTCGTATTATTATTTACTTTGAAGCGTATGTTTTTGTTTCAATAGTTTTTGTATTCGAAGAGTCACGGATTTACTGATATGCACTCGTATTATTATTTACTTTGAAGCGTATGTTTTTGTTTCAAGAGTTTTTGTATTCGAAGAGTCACGGATTTACTGATATGCACTCGTATTATTATTAACTTTAAAGCGTATGTTTCTGTTTCAACTAGAGCTTGTACTATATTTGATCTCAAGTATTGATAAATAAATATATATAGGATGATTCATCTAGAGGTATTTTTTCAAAACAAAAAAAAATATAAAAATTCAAATCAAGTGTGGAATCTTTATAAATAATTTGAAAGGACATTTTATGGCTTTTATTTTTTGAATATCATTTTCTTCAAATGTTGGTCGCAGTCCAATGTTGGATGTCCCGTTTGAGCATTTCAACCGGTATGGCTTTAATGACACGCGTAACGTTGGCTTCCAAAACCTGAATCGTAGCTTTGGACTTTACGTAACCCCAAAGAAAAATGTCACTTGATCTAGGCGGCCAACTCTCCTGTCCAAAACGTGAAATTTGCTGTATGGCAAGTGGCACCGTCCTGTTGAGACCAAGTGTCGTCAAGATAAGGGGTTTTAATTTCAGGTAGCATAAACATCGATATCATGGCGCGATAACGACACCATTCACGGATACGTTCCGGCCATTATTATTTTTGAAAAAATATGCACCGATGATTCCACCAGCTTATAAACCGCACCAAACCGTGGTTTTCTCTGGGCATAATGGCACTTCTTGAGTCTCTTTTAGTTGCTCTTCTGTCCAAATGCGGCAATTTTGTTTATTGACTTTGCCGTTGAGCTAGAAATGGGCCTCATCATACATACTGCAAAATTAACATAGTTTGTATTATTTTTGTGTCATGCGGAAATTCCCAGGAATCCCGGGAAAATGCCAAAATTCTATGTATGATTGACTCATCTGAAGACAAATCAGTTTGTGGTGCACTAACTTTTAGCAATAAAAGACTGTTGAACATATTATTAGGATTGCTCGAAAAAACATTTCTGATTTATTAAGAAATAATTTGGTTCGCCTACACCAGCCTTAAAACGCTTTTAATTTTCCGTACTATGGACTAAGTTCTATCATCTCTACGGCTAAAAGACTTCGGTAAGTTTTTCGGCCTTGTGCTGCAGCATAATCTATCTATTTATATAATAACTTGTTAGCAGAATTTTCCTAAAATTGGTCTCAGAAATGTTCAAGTTGCCGTATTTCAAAATAGAAGTAACCTAAAAGCGTTTTTCTGCCTAACTACTTTGATTACATTTTTGTCTGGTCTTCCGTCCATTTTTTTTTCTCCGTAGGAAACCCTTGCCGGTTTTTCCTACAACCTCAACTTGAAATGAAAATCCGAGGTGCCTTAACTGTTATCATCACCCAGTGCATACAATTCATCCAATCGTTAAATGGCCAATTTGTTGATAAGAGACCAACCGCTGTTCACATCTATCCGCATTCAGTCGCCTGACTGCACTTGAACCCTACCCTGTGAGTTGCAATTTCATGTTAATCAATTTCTTTCTTGGTAATTTTTCTCGTCGCTATTTGCTTGCGGACTTTTATTTGTCCGCGCTTTGTTTTATTTCTTTCCTCCTTCTTTGCAAGCGTTAATCAATTGGAAAAGAAATGAAAAACGAAAACCCCACAGCGAAGAGTTCCACCAGCAGATGTGCACAACAATTGCAGAAGGAATGTTCCACGATGTAAACGAAGAAAACGTAAAGACAACATTTGTTATCGACATCAATTTGTTGTGTTACCAATTGAACGAGGTCAACCCCTATGAAAGGATGGATTGGATGATGCGATAAAAAAAATCGCTGATAACAAGATGATACCGGAAGTAAATTAACAATAGTCTTTCTGTCTGTGATGTTAGCAATGATTGCTTCAAGGTCATATGCGTTGGGGATTTCTTTTCAATCGAAGTTGGATAAGGAGTTGTACATTCCACAGGGGAGCTTTTTGTTGACATAGCACTTGAAGCATATGAGAATTATTTACCCACACACTTATGGTTCGGAACAAATAAAAAACCATATTTAATCGGAATATGATATTTATGTTGATTTTGAGAGGGTAATTTGTTTAAACCGCATAAAACAGTTTATAATATAAAAAAAAAACTTAATCTTATAAAGGGTGATCCATCTAGAGGTATTTTTTCAAAACAAAACAAAATATAAAAATTCAAATCAAGTGTAGAATCTTTATTGGTAATTTGAAAGGACATTTTATGGCATTTATTTTTCGAAAATAATAATAATAATAATGTTGGCAAATGTATTATGGAAATGAGCGTTCGGTGAGAAACGGGAAGATCCGCTGTTTTCGACCAAAATTTTGTTCAGTGATGAGGCCCGTTTCTGGCTCAACGGCAAAGTCAATAAACAAAATTGCCGCATTTGGGCTGAAGAGCAACAAGAAGAGGTTAAAGAGGTGCCATTATACCCAGAGTAAACCACGGTTTGGTGCGGTTTATAAGCTGGTGGAATCATCGCTGCATATTTTGTTTAAAATTGATGATGGCCGGAACGTAACCGTGAATGGTGCTCGCTATCGCGCCATGATATCGATCTTTATGCTTCCTGAAATTGAAGCTAGTAATCTTGACGACACTTGGTTTCAACAGGACGGTGCCAATTGTCATACAGCTGCTCAAACAATGGATCTATTGAGAGGTCATTTCGAAAAGCAGCTAATTTCACAACATTACGCGTGTCATTAAAGCCATACCGGTCAAAATGCTCGAACGAGTCATCCAAAATTGGACCTTCACAATGGAAATCCTAAGGCATAGTTGCGGCCAACATTTGAAGGAAATTATATTCAAAATACCAATAAAAATTCCACACTTGATTTGAATTTTTATATTTTTTTGTTCTGAAAAAATACCTCTAGATGGATCACCTTATATGTAGTCAGGTTGTATGCTAGGCATTCTTCACTTCATTGCCACCTTTCTTGAAATCTGTGAGCTGTACACAAGAGCAACCACGTCCTAATCGGGATCTACTGTTTAAAGCCGAATAGAAACGGGCAAATAAATGCGTCATTAGCCGCTCAAAGCCGACTTATCATTGAGTTATCAATCGTGCTCACCTCATAGATTTACTTGTTCGTTCCTTCCTTAAGTGAGGTTTCATTTAAACTGAATATGCTTTATCAATAGCCAAGAATGCATCATTGCTGGTTTTTTTCTGTAAATTTTACCTTAGCAGACATAGAGGAAATGCTTAGTTCAACAACACATGCCATTCATTCCGAGACCAGAAGAATCATTTGTCCAGATAATGTCCTGCTCGGTAAGTTTGTGTATGAAGAAACAGTTGCGAATTTACTCCAAGGAATACTTGAACTGGTTGGTGTCCATTCTTATGTGTTCTCTTACAAAATAACAATGGAATAGAACAATTCCATTTGGGTGTATTTTGCTGGGTTCTGTGACATTTTTTCTTTAATAACCCGAGGGTGGTGAAATGTGCTAGGTTATATTCTTGTTATTATTCGAATAGCGTCACCACAGCTTAAATCCTTTGCACTCAGTCAGATTTAGAGATATGTGACACTGTTTTAAAAAAATTACAGCTTATTTGTTCCTGTTTGTCCCCATATAGGATGTCCAGTTTCCTATATCCAAATCCAATCTAAACACAAGGCTGCTAACATTTCAAACGTCATGGTTTTGGTTAACAGTGTAGGGCAGTTTAAATCCTGGTAGAGAACATCTAGCATTTTTAGCGTTTAGGTTCTGCCTTGTAAATGTCGGCAACTTTACAAGTAAGATTTCAAACTCTAAGTCGTGGAAAAACTGTTCTATAAACTGCATAAGTAGTTCGAAGATAGCATTAAGCAATAGGTCCCGGACATTGAGAATACGAATTACGAGTATATCCTGAACATTACTTAAGCTCTAGCCGAATACGAAACGAAGCTGGATGTCTAGAACAATAAAGGTAACGGAACTAAAATGAACTGAGGAATTAAAAAAACGAGAGCTGGCGCTAATTTTAATATTTATACAGGGTGATCAATCTAGAGGTATTTTTTTAAATATAAAAAGAATATAAAAAAATTTAAATCGAGTGTGGAATATGTATTGTTCATTCAAAAGGACATTTTATGACGCTTATTTATTGAATATTATTTTCTTCAAATGTTGGCCGCAGCTACGCCCAGGGTGTCAATCTAAGGGTCCAATTTTGACACCTTTGAACATTACGGCCAGTATGGCGTTTATGACACACATCGTGGTTTTCGCGGTGTAAGTCTTTTCGTCGTAAAATGGCAAACAATACTACAAAAATTAAAGTTTGACACAACTTACGCGCAATCTGCAAACAAAAACTTTTTAAAAACATTCCTCTAGATTGATCACCCGTAACAAATTTGAAAAAATATGGACCGATGATGTCACCAGCCCATAAACCACATCATACCATGGATTTTGCGGTGTAAGTCTTTCGATGATGAAAAGGCAAACAATACTGAAAAAAATGTTTAAAACAACTCACGCGTAATCTGTGCAAAAACCCGTATTGAAAAAATACCTCTAGATTGATCACCTCATACACACAGAGAAAAAATTATTTGGGAATCGGTTGGAACTACAATGAATCGGTTGCAAAAATGGAATTTCGGTTGCATCACCAAATGTTGATAATCGTTATGGATATTCGGATCCAAATACCCCATGATGATAAATACTCGTATGATCATCGTACTTTACTTACAACATATTGATCGGCGATACCAATGAAACGCGAAAAGGTATTTAGTTGCCACGACTGGTGGTTGTGCCAACCATAAGTTTTGCAAACATTTTGTTGTTGTAACCAATTATTAGTGTTGACCATAACCAAAAAAGGGTTGAAATTAAAACAGGTTAATGGATTAACCACTTTTTTCTAGTAAAAATCATCCATCAGCTTTTTCACATTTTTAATTGGTCCGTATCAGGCCATAGTTTATTATCGTACAAAAGTTTTTTTTTTTTGCATTTTATAACCTGCTCTAGAAGCCACATATTACCTCCGACTCCAACCAAAAATTGGCATTACGAACGACTATATCCAATCTGGGTCATATTACGAAAATAAACATTTTTTTATAAAACTCTACTATAATCGTATACTCGTAGCTGCTATGATATTTGTTTATTTTTAAATGAGAAAAAAATAACTTTTGAGCTTTTCTAAAACTCCAGCTGTTCTGGAACAGATTGACTAATTTAAACGAATTTTTGCAAAACACCGTCGATCACGCATACGCCTAACAAATTTAAAACTGTAATTTGAGTTTTTAGATCGTCATAATTGTTATTGTTATAGGACAATCTGTTCTAGATCAGCAAGATTTTTAGTAATGGCCAAATTTAAAAGCTGAGGAACAGCAACCAATTGTTTTAACTTTTTTCACTTTACAGTACAATAATTTTCATGTATATGACTAGTAAAAACGTCGTTAAGTTCGGCCAGGCCGAACCTTATTTATCTCTACGCTACTGAAGCGCAAAATCAAAACAATTACCCGTTTTTGTGCCCTTTTAGCCCATGAAACGGGCCAAAACTTCAATATTATTTTATACTTGCATTCGTAGCAAAATTTGCTTTAATTTGAGTACGCATATATCCATATTGAAAATTAACACCGATTTTTGAACATGCGGTACGTTTTTTGGGTCAAATATGCAAAAAAAACTATGCCCCTTTATGAGGTATTTAGTGGGTCCCAACTAACAGAACCTATTTTACCTATTGTCCGCCTACAAAAAATTATTGTATACTAATCAAATAATCAAAAAATACTCTGAAGTATTTTTGTCCTTTAAATTACCAATACCAAATAGCTTATGACCATAAGCCATCATCATGTTAAATTTCAGGATCTTAGGTTGACTTTTTTGACAGTTATCGTCTTTAAACAAACATTCGGAAGAACATGGCTAGTCGGTTTAGAATTTTATGACGATTAAGAATATATACGTGTATACTTAATATTTCGTGGTGTGGCTAAAGGAATGTACTTAGTAGGGACATAAATACTAAATACATAAATACAAAATTAAACACACCCATTTCAATAGTAGAACTGAACATACCCTATTAATGTCATATGATTTTTGAAAGCTAACCTCAATAGCGTTAGTCTGTAACGGGACTTTAAAATTGTTTCAGCTTTCATCATGCAGTGATCAGATAATGAGAACCGTATCGCTGTAATAGCGCTTTTCAAGTGTGAAATGAAAAAAATCGATATTTTCAAAACGCTGCGGCCACTAGGGATTAGCCGCATGTTCGTCTACCGATGCATAAAACTGTTTGAGGAGACTGGAGATGTAAAAGACCGCCACCGGTCGGGCCGGCCTCGCTCTGTTCGAACACCGCCTGTCATCAAAGCCGTTAAATCAAGAATTCACAGAAATCCGCTCCGAAAACAGAAAATCATGGCCCGTGAGATGTATATCACGCAAAAGTCCATGAGTCGAATCATTAACAATGACTTGGGACTTTCAAACGACGTATCGGACATTTATTAACTGCAGCTTTAAAAAAATAGCTTTGAAAAATGCAAACGTCTTTTGGCGAAGCACGCTGATAACTTGCACAGAACAATTTTGTTCACCGAGGAAAATTTTTTTACCGATGTGGAGTCTCTTTAGAGCTGGCAAGAGTGAGTTGTATTTTCGTGGGCAATTGTGTGAAGAAAACTTGAAAAGTAAGGTTTACAACAGTAGTTCTCATTCGTTTGTGGAGAGCCTGGCCTTATAGAGTTCGGTTTTACTTTCAACAATTGCAGCAAGGCTTTCTGAAGAGGGTTGTCACGGACCCGAAATCATGATAAAAGTAGTGTGCAGCCACGAAAACCAATGTCACTTTGCCATTTTGTTAAAAACTTGTCTTCTAATTAAATATAGAAGCAAGAGGTCTTGAGCCGGTTTAATCCCAGTTCAATGTGTTAAGGAAAAATTTAACAAGCAAAATGATAGAGTGTATGCTCGGTCATCTAAGGAAGCATTGAACTGATCCCTAGGGTGAAAAAGGGTCATCACCCAGCTTCAGTCATAGTTTGGTGGGGTGTTTCTTATTATCGGGTCACAGACCTGCATTTCTGTGAACAAGGAGTCAAAACATCGGCCAAAGTTTACCAAGAAACCATTTTGGAAGCTGTTGTGAAGCCTCTTAACAATTCCCTGTTCCAAAACCAGCCATGGACTTTCCAGCAGGATTCTGAGCCGGCCCATTAGGCTAAAACGTCCCAGGCCTGGCTTCGAAACAATTTGCCAGCGTTCATTTCCTCTGAAGAATAGCCCTCAGGCAGTCCAGATTTGAACCCATTGGATTACAAGTTGTGGACGGTTTTAGAGGACAAGGTTTGTCACAAAAGATTCCCCAATATTGGATCTCTTAGGACTGCTTTGGTTTGAGCTGTGGCCAATTTTCCAATGGACGATGTTCGTGCAGCTATTGACGATTGGCCAGTGCGACTTAAGGCGGGTGTAAAGACAAAAGGCGGACATTTCGAATAAGTAGATTCTTTTGGATACAATATACATCAATAAATATATTAAAAAATATATTGGTTCAAAAACATTCAGTACGTTTTATTTTACAGCATAAAACGTTTGTAACAGTATTTATGTCCCTACTAAGTACAATTTAATTAACCATCCAGCATATAAATACGAGTATTAGTTTGAAAACTTCGTTGAAGATGATTATTGTTTTTGACATAAACGAATAATAGGTTTCCACTTATATAGTGGACAAATTAAGTTCGGCCGTGCCGAAGCTGAAATACCTTCCATCATGGTTTTTGTTCCAATATGAACATTTTGTCAAGAGGTCGTGGCACCGATCTCTTTTCTATTAGGGTTTGTTTATTTCCACACCAACATCATATAAACCAGCCTCTCTCGTCGTTTCGGTATAAGCTTTGAAAGTTAAGGGTTGTATGGGCACTTTTGTCTAATATAATTTTTAATTGTCCAATATAATTTATAATAATATAAAAACAATATAATTTATAATAATATGGTAATCATTGATTTGATCCTGTTAAAAAAATAAAAGGATCGGTCCATTACTTTGGCCGCAAATTGCATTTTTATAGGGGACGATACTAGTATATACCAGCCTCTATCGTCGTTTCGGTATAGCCTTTTAAAGTTAAAGATTGTATGGACAGGGCCACGCCTTTTAGTCCAATATTACCATAATATAATTTATAATAACATGCTAATCATTGATTTGCTTCTGTTAAAATTTGATAAGGATCAGTCCATTACTTTGACCATAAATGCGATTTTTTAAAGGGGGCGTGGCAACGTCCACATTTCTTTTAAAGTATTTTTAATTTCAGGGTTAAGTGGGCGGTGCCACACCCCCTTATCTAATTTCCTTTCATACTACAGTCTAGAATATTTGCTTAGTCATTGGTTTCATTCCGTTAAAATTTGATCACGATCGGTCCTTTACTTTGGCCATAAATCCTATTTTTAAGGGGAGTGACAACGCCCACATTTCCTCTACAATATGTTTCGATTCATGCCAACATTATATGTTCCGCATATCGTCGTCATATGTCTATAAGTTCATGAGCTATTGTCGTTTAATGTTCAGGCGGTTCCACGCCCATTTATCCATTTTTTTCCATAACATGGTCTACAATAATTTTCAAGTCTTTGATTTCTTTCTGTTTAAATTCTATAACGATAGGGTCATTACTTTGATATTTTTTGAAGGGGTCGTGGCACCGCCCACTTTTCCTTCGAAGTGTGTTTCCCATACCAATATCAGCCTCAAACATCAAATATTTCATGAGATATTGCATTTTAAGGATTGATAGATCTGGCACATTTTCAACACCAACCGGCTTAGTCTAACAACACATGTGTCTGCAAAATGTTGGTGAATAGTAGTTTTCTCTCCCCAGGCAGACAGACGGACATGGGTGGACATTAGAATATAAAGGGTGTTTTTTAGACGTGTGGTTTTCAAGAAAAATTACAACGCATATATTTAAATGTTGGCTCCAATAAATTCCAACCGAGAGGCCCAATGTTCGACCACTTTTTGCGGCATTTTGGACCATATGTCAGCAATATCGCGCTAAATATTCTCTTCCAAGTCGTCAATTGTGTCGAGTTTATCTGCGTAGACAAGCGACTTCACAAAACCCCACAAAAAATAGTCCAGCGGTGTTAAATCGACCGACGACGCAATATAATGCACCCACCAATAGTTTCCTTCAATAAATTGATTGTTTTGTTGGCTGTATGGCATGTAGTGCCGTCTTGTTGGAACCAAAGGTCGTCCACATCAATATTCTCCAATTCAGACACGAACAAGTTATTAATCATGGCTCTATAGCGTTCCCCATTGACTGTAATATTATGGCCGGCTTTATTTTTGAAGAAATATGGACCAACGATTACCGATGCTTATAGAGCACACCAAACAGTGGGATGTAACCGCGTCGCAGAAATGGCTTGTGGATTTTCATTACTCCATATGCGACAATTTTGGTTTTTAACGTACCCATTCAACCAAAAGTGAGCTTCATCGCTGAACAAAATTTTCTTGTAAAAATCAGAATCGGTGGCCATCTCGTTTTGGGCCCATTCACCACGATTTACAAACGTTGTTCCGGACTAAGTCTATTCATTATGAAATGGCAAACCAAACGGAGCATAAATCAAGTGACAGCTGTCAAAATGGCCAACTCCGAAAAAAGTGTGGCCAGATTGAAAACCACACCTCTCCGACCAGTACTTCGATGTGTTGCAAATGGAACGACAAAGTGACCTCTATCCTATGATGGAGGTATAAAAGCAACACTGTTCAGCAACAAAATCCTCCCAAGGCCACATGTTGTTAAATTACACTGTTATGCATTAATTTACTTTTAAGCCTTCCTATTGGACTAAACCAGCTGATTCTTATGTAAAATGCTGTCCTGAGTCCAATTCTAATTCAGGAGATCATTCTACATAAAGATGAGTTGGCTTCGTCAAAAAGTAATGCTAAAAAGTAAATTTGTGCATAACTGTGTAATTTTACAACACGTGGCCTTATCAGTGAATTCGGTTTAGTGCATGAGATGGGATAAGTAATTCAACTCAAACTGATTTTAAACATTTTTATTATTAAACATTTTTGCAATGCAAAAGGTAGAAATTTATGTTTTATTGAATGTTTTAATACAATTTATTGTTTTTTACGACCTGCATTTGACGAATTTGCCAATAGCACCTCTTGTTGTTTGACTTTCTTTGATCTATACAAAGAGGAGCAACTAGCTAACTCAGCTAGTAAGCACCAACGAACAAGACTATTGTAAATTTAAAATGGATGGAGACACATAAGGAATACGGAACCCGATCTTTTTCTGTTAAATGTATATAAAATCAAAGTGTTTAATCTACTCCTTGACCATCAACGTCATGGTACACTTTATAATAGGATGTTTGCCGTTTAATCTTTTCTGAAACGTATTTAAACTAAACTAAAATTTGTAAAGCACAAGTTTTACTTACTCAGAAAACTAGAGTGCGATATCTTCTATCCTTCTGGCAATTTTCAAATTGTTGTCCACATTAATTTGATGATATCTGAAAATAAAAAGTTTTAAGAATTTTAATAAAGGACATTATTTCACATTAGTAATTATTGCTCTAACCAATGCCTTGCACACTACCCTCATATTGCCCCATACACTTATGCATTTGTAACAATAGAAAAGAAACTTGTCACATTGGAGAATTGAAATTTTGTTTATTTGCTTTTGGCATGAGTTTTTCTTGTAAATTGTTTACTTCATTTCTTTAAGGGATCCAAGCTACAGTTCTTTCCATTTCTTCGCTCCTTCTTTGCGTTTCCCCGAGTCCTTTTTCGTCCATTCCCTGAGTAATGTCGAAGGATATCGTACAACTGCAGCGTACGTATAACATTTGGCAAGAGGGGAAATCCGAAATGCAGACAATAAAATCTATGACCTACACAGATGGAACGAACCGTCAGCCAAAGCCAAGCAACCAATGGGTCCACAACAATGGTCGCACACAGGTCAAGTGGTGTACGAGTATATTGGTGTTTGTCGAGTGTACACATGCAACAAATGCAATTGTTCGGGGGGATTAAATGCAAACAAAATGAGGCAACGACAACAACAAAAAAGTCAAGAAAGAAAATGCTAACGATTGGGAAAAATGCTCTCTAAAGATTTGAAAGAAAAATAATATTAAATCCCACAGATGATTAGAGCATTTCCAGATGACATTTTCAACATTTGTGCTTATTTTTATATGATGTGGACTACAAAAATAGCCGCCACATACTCGCATGAATGCGGAGGTTGTAAGAAAATTGAACCTTCTTCTAGACGCTAAGCATTAGATCGATTGAAAAGTATGGAGCTTTTGGAAACCATCGACTCCCGTTAAATTGTTTTGTGCACAGAATACGGTTTTGTTGCTACAGCCAATTTTAACTTCAACTGAATTTTGAAGGTTACATGTATTATCAAACTTTTCAGTTAGGGTACCTACCAGATCCATTCTGTAATACCGTCGTATGCTCGGTATTGTACTCAACGGGTGATCTAACCATAATGCACGATGTTAATTGAGTCACACCTTAACGTTAAGTTACGTTAAGGAAAATGAGCGTTCAACTCAAAATGTATTTCGTTCACTTCGTAATTTTTTGGTCAGCATAATCGAATTGTGCGTAAATTTCAGCAAACCGGGTCAGTAGGAAATGGAAAAAAAGCTGAGCATGCTCGCCTAGTTCGTTTTGAGAAAAAAATTAATATTGTTCGCAATAGTGTGGCAGAAGCTCAACTCTTCGTCGTGCCCAACAATTAAACATTTCACGAACATGACTGATGCTACATTTACATAAAGATTCAAATTCATACGCTGATAAGGTTCATTTGACTCAAGAGCTGAAGCCTACTGACCATTTTAAGAGTCGTCAATACGCCGAATGGTTGGTTGAACAGACAAAGTTAATGGTGACTTCACAACGAAAATCGTCTTTAGTGACGAGACTTACATTCACCTCAGTGGATTTGTTAACAAGCAGAATTGCCGCATTTGGGTTAATTCAAATCCAGACAATTTGTTTAAAAGTCGATACTCTTAAGTTAATTGAAGCTAGTAGGCGTTTAAATTCAAATCTTTATTTAAAATTCGCATCAGTGATGCTCGTGAAATGTTCAATAGTGGGGCACGACGACAAGTCGAGGTTGACGGCTCTTCTGCCACACTATCGCGAACAACATCAATGTTTCCCCCAGAACGAACTGGGTGAGCATGCACAGGTTTTTTGGAAAAACTCTCCTCATTGTGGACACATTTGGTCGATTATGCTGACCACGTAGGAGCATAAATACTGTTACAACATTGAACACACCCATTTCAATAGTAGAACTGAACATACCCCGTTAATATCATATGGGTTTTGAAAGCTAACCTCAATAGCGTTAGTCTGTAACGGGATTTTAAATTGTTTCAACTTTTATCATGGAGTGATCAGATAATGAGGACCGTATCCCTGTAATAGCGCTTTTCAAGTGTGAAATGAATAAAGCGATATTTTTAAAACGCTCCGGCCACTAGGGATTAGCCGCATGTTCGTCTACCGCTGCATAGAACTGTTTGAGGAGACTGGAGATGTAAAAGACCGCCACCGGTGGGGCCGCCCACGCTCTGTTCGAACACCGCATGTCATCAAAGCCGTTAAATCAAGAATTCACAGAAATCCGATTTTACCAACCTAAACGCGCTACACAAATCAGTACTCACCTCACCATGTTTGAATTTGTCAAACACTGAACTCACAATTAATATCGTGCTTTATGGTTGGATCACCCTTTATTCTCGGTAATTCAAATATTCTTTAATAAAAGGTCATTTGTTATTTGCTGTTTTGTTTATTTGTGTCATTCTGCAACAGCTGATTGCACAATACTGCCAAGGTAAGCTTTGTTAATAACGGCTGGCCCAAATAAGACCAGCTGATGTGAAACACAAATAACTTTTTTTTATTTTTTAACAACATAATTTATTTTTTCTTTTTGCAGATTATAACTGAACTCTTGGAAATTTAAAATGATTACGTGCAGTCCACAACAACGCATTAAAATTATCGAATTTTATTATTCTTCTCAACGATTAATTGTTCTGACGCAGCGAAATAATCGCCGTTTTTTAACGTAAGATCAGCAACCACATCTTCCATGATTACAAGTTTAGTTTGCCGTTTTGAGGAACTGGGTTCAGTTGCCGACAGTCCAGAAAGAGGTGCTCGTCGAATATATTGCAGCAGAGTGTGGCAAATGATTCATTTGTCTCAACTCGTCGACGTTCCGCCCAATTGGGAATATTTGTCTGATGTCATATTTCACACATAGTCACGTTAAATTTCCATAAAATGTATTTAATATATAAAAATAAATCATTTAAAAAAACCGTTATTACAAGAGTTATATGTGTTTAACATCACTAGGTCTCATTTGGGCCACCCTCTACTTTTGAGCGATTTGCGCTTTTTTACCAGACTGGACCGCATAAAGTCTAAATTTCTAGTTTTCACTTCAAACGAAATTTTCGCTTAGGAGTTTTGCATTTATCTCTACACGAAAGAATTGTAGTGTAGAGCAATGTAAAGGAAGCAGCCGTTATTCATTTTCAAAAAAATGATTTTAATCATATTCATTTAAATATCCTTAAAAAACAACTTTACAACATTTTTTAATTTATTTTTTTTTTGTAAATTTCAAAAATTCCTTGAACAAACAATTATCAGAACATTAAATTTCGTTTGCAGATGGTGAAAAAAGTGTACACTACTCTTATAATCGCTGTAACAGTTGAAAATTCTGCCACCTTTTCGTTTCAGCTGAATACCTCCATACGAAAATAGCTAAACGGAATTTACCAACGGTGAATTTCATTTGCCTTGCTTCATGTATTTCTTATGGGAGCGAGAATTTCGTTTTTGGTGAATACTAGGCATAAGGCTGTAAGGTTTATTGCAGGTGGAGAAAAAAGTCTACACTGCTCTTACAAAAATCCCTGTAGCAGTTGCAAATTCCTCCAATTTTTCATTTTAGCTGAGTACCACCGTCAAAAATTGCTGAACGGAATTTACGAATGTTAAATTTTGTTTGCTTTGCTACATGTATTTCTTCAAGTAGCGAAAATTTAATTGTAGGCGAGTTCTAGGCTTTAACAAAACCACCTCTTTAATTTTATTGGCCTATGCGAATGCCGTATAAGCTAAACTACGTAAAAAAATGATAACATTCCATCCCGGACGGTTGTCATTGATCTATTACAATATCTCTTGCACATGTGCCGATGTGGCAACTCCGCTCTACAATCAAAACAACTGTTTTCTGTGGAGCTGTTGTTGTGGTGTTGTTATTCTTTTTTTCATTCATTTGTCAAACGTGAAAGCAGATACAAAGAAAAGAAAAAAAGTCGACGGGAAAATTTAGTTGTGCAAGAACAATAATGATTTGTTAATTAATATATGTAGATAAAGAAAATCGACAACGAAATGGAAGTATTCCAAACCGATAACTATTATATTTTCGTAAAACGTGAAAAGAGTCTTTGGTGGAATCGAACAACGTCGGAATTCAGCATCAAAGCAGGTAAAATGGAAGAAAATTTCGGTATAAATAAACGCCAGCAAAGAAAATATTGTGTACAAAAGAAGCACGCCCCAGGCAGGCAAAAGTGCATAAATAAACAACGAGAATTTGGAATTCGAAGGATGGTTGATGGGTGGATTTGTCAAGTGTGACCAATGAATAAACAAATGAAACGTCCATCGTCCAACAAAGTGCAACTATTGCGCTTGCAAAATGAGTCACGCGAATTGCAAGTACTGCTGCTGTTTGTTGTGGACTTGGCAGAAGGGGTGCTTATTAATGGAAGCGGGGCAGAGACGCTTAAAGTGTTTCTGTTTACAAAAAGTTCGAATGTCAATAATAGATGAGTTTTCACAACTTTGCTTTGTTGCGTATTCTATATTTAAATCAATTGATTTGAAAGGCGTTCCCACCAACAAAACTGAAATGAAATTGTGCAGTCGTCTCTCCCTGTCGATTTGTGGTGTATACCCCTTCACTGTATGTGGGTTCCTATAGTATGCGAAGGAAGTTTAGTTTTTAGAAATGAACAGGATATAAAGGATATTGTCTCTATTTGAAAAGTAATTTGTTGTCATTTTAGTCGAGTGAAATATTTTGCTTGTAGCTGTCTTCCGATGGTCCATATTTTCATTGATTCTGAGACATAATGGATGCTCAATGTCTTTAATGTGCCGAATTATCTCATCCTTTAGCTCTTGAATTGTTTCTGGCTTATTGACGTACACTTTTTTTTAAATATCCACAAAGAAAGAAGTCCCTTGGTTTCATATTACATGATCGTGGCGGCCAATTGGCATCGCAACGACGGGAGATAATACGGCCATGGGATTTGTTGCACAAAAGATTCATTGTTTCGTTGGCTGCGTGGCAAGTGGCACCATCCTGCTGCAACCACATATCGTCCAGGTCCGTATCCTCAATTTCTGGTCACAAGAAGTCTGCGATCATCACCCTTCACGGTGTTCTGCTTGGCCGACCTCATTTTCGAAGAAGTACTGTCCGATGACGCCGCCAGCCCATAAACCGCACCATACAGTCACTCTTTGTGGATGCAACGGCTTTTCAACAATCACTCGTGGATTCTCAATTGTCCAAATGCGGAATTTCTGTTTGTTAACGAATCCACTGAGACGATTATGCTAATCAAAAAAGTGTCGAAGTGCACGAAATGTTGATTTCTATGTTTGTTTGTTAACGAATCCACTGTAGACACTTTTGGATCAGATGTAGTCTACATTTGAGCACTTCTAGCATTGAGGCCGAATATCGGTAAAAACGCGGCAACTGTTGTCTTCCATGTCTCAATCTTCTGCCTTAACTGAATTCACATGCCATTTACCATACCCGTACAGAAAAAATCTCTTTGAAAACAGCTGACAGGCGCAAATCGGAAAGGTACTCATACCTTTCAGACACTACAGCTCTTCGACATCAAGATAAAGATAAAGTAATCCAGGATGAAAGTAGCTGTTCTATAGGCGTTGGACGGTATATCAGAAAAAACGCGTCATGTGTTGTCTTCCACGTGTCTTGTCGTCTGCTAAAACGGAGTAGACTAGTTGTAACAACAATATATATATTTTAAAGTCTTGTTCGTCTATGGGGGATTTGATGCGATATTCAGGTGGAGGAAATGCGCCCTTTGAACTGGATGCATCCACAGAGACCAGGGGGTCAGCTCAGTGGGCTTGGTCGGACAATTGAAGAGGTGCAGCACATCATGTGGTCCCTGATGGCAGGCGGGACAGATGTCCGGAACGTTAGCATCAATTCGTGCCCAGTAAGAATTGAGGCGGCTGCACCATCCAGATCTCAGATGCGCCAGAAACACGCGCGTCTGGCGAGGTAGTACCTTCTCAGTAGACTAGTAATGACCACAGGAGACGATTTACAGAACCTTTCACATACTGATTTCACACTCCGAGATGATCCATTCAAGTTTTAAAAGCATTGGACCGTTTACAGAGCCAAAACGCGGCAATAGTTTTCTTCCACGTCTCATTCATCTGCCTTGTAGGCGTTTGGGCAGAGTTGTTATGCCATTCACATGCCCGCACTGAGAAGAATCTCTTTGAAAACACCTTACAGACTCAAATCTGAAAGTGATGTGCTCACCACACGTTTCCTTCAATGTGACACGAGCTGAGGTCAAGATGTCTATTAAACACCATAGCTTTTAAACATCAAAGTGCTTTTATACAGGATGAAAAAAGCTATTGGTAATTGTTCTATATGCGTTGGGCCGTATATCAGTAAAAATGCGGCAAGTGTTGTCTACCAAGTATTAGTTGTCCTCTGCCATTAAGAAGTAGACTAGGTATATCATATACCACCGCAGTATATCTTCTGAACAAAATTTAAAGATGATAATTAATTTTGAAAATAATTTACAGGACCGGACAGGATTTACGAAAAGTTTTTCTCAATTTTAAGCTAGCTAAGGACTTGCGCCTATTTTTTACACACCGAGATGACTTTATTTAAGCTCTTAAGGCTTCGGACCTTATATCGGTTTAAAATTGGTCAATTGTTGTATTCCAAGTCTTATTAATCATTATAGAGCTAACTAGAGATTTCACATACCACCACAGAAGCTAATCTCTTTGAAGACAATTTACAGGACCTAACCGGATTGCGCCGTTTATTTAAACACAGCTACTTTCACATCGAGTTGATTCATTCAAGTCTTCGTTAAACTGTTTATTAGACCAAAAAGCGGCAATTCTTTTCTCCAAGTCTCATTCATCTGCCATAATAAAGTTGACATGCCATTCACATACCCGCTTAGAAAAAAATCTCTTTGAAAATAGCTTACAGGCGCATATTTGAAAGTAAAGTGCTCACCAAAGGTTTCCTTCAATTAGACACAAGGATATGTGAGCCTTCTTTTAGACACCATAGCTCTGAAACATCAATAAAAACGCGGCATGTGTTGTCTTCTTGTCTTGTCTATTAGATCTCTGCCATAAAAAAAATTCGGTTCAATCGGAGTAGCCTAGTGATATCGCATACCCCCACAGAAGGTATCCCTTTGAGGATAATCTACAGGACCAATCCGGGAAGTTGTTCTCAGTTTAAAATGAGTTGCGACGGTTTATTAAACTCCCTTGCTTGCACACACCGAGATGATTCCATTCAAGCTCTAAAGGCGTTGGACCGTATATCGGTTTAAACGCAGCCATTTTTGTCATACATGCCTCATTAATATACTTAGTAGGGACATAAATACTGTTACATACGTTTTATGCTGTAGAATAAAAAGTACTGAATGTTTTTGGACCAAATATTTTTCAATATATTTATTGATGTATATTGTATCCAAAAAGAATCTACTTATTCCAAATGTCCGCCTTTTGCCTTTACACACGCCTTAAGTCGCACTGGCCAATCGTCAATAGCTGCACGAACCTCGTCCATTGGAAAATTGGCCACAGCTCGAACCAATGTTGGGGTATCTTTTGTGACAAACCTTGTCCTCTAAAACCGTCCACAATTTGTAATCCAATGGGTTCAAATCTGGACTGCCTAAATGCCATTCTTCAGAGGAAATGAACGCTGGCAAATTGTTTCGAAGCCAGGCCTGGGACGTTTTAGCCTTATTGGCCGTCGCAGAATCCTGCTTAAAAGTCCATGGCTGGTTTTGGAACAGGGAATTGTTAAGAGGCTTCACAACAGCTACCAAAACTGTTTCTTGGTAAACTTTGGCCGATGTTTTGACTCATTGTTCGCAGAAATGCAGGTCAGTGACCCCATTGTAAGAGACACCCCACCAAACCATGACTGAAGCTGGGTTATGACCCTTTTCCACCCTTGGGATCAGTTCAGATGCTTCCTTATATGACCGCGCATACACTCTATCATTTTGCTTGTTGAATTTTCCCTGAACGGTAAAAATTTTTTCATCGGTAACCAAAATTTTTCTGTGCTAGTTATCAGCGTGCTTCTCCAAAAGACGTTTGCATTTTCTATCCTTTTTTTTAAAGCTGCAGTCAATAAATGTCCGGTACGTCGTTGAAAGCCCCAAGTTTCAAGTTTTTTTTAATGATTCGACTCATGGACTTTTGCGTGGTATTCATCTCACGGGCCATGTTTTTCTGTTTTCGGAGCGGATTTCTGTGAATTCTTGATTTAACGGATTTGATGTCATGCGGTGTTCGAAAAGAGCTTAGGCGGCCCGACCGGTGGCGGTCTTTTACATCTCCTCAAACTGTTTTATGCATCGGTAGACGAACATGCGGCTAATCCTTAGTGGCCGGAGCGTTTTGAAAAACGCTTTTTTCATTTCACACTTCAAAAACGCTTTTACAGCGATACGTTTCTCATTATCTGCCCACTCCATGATGAAAGTTGAAACAATTTTAAAATCCCGTTACAGACTAACGCTATTGAGGTTAGCTTTCAAAACCCATATGACATTAACGGGGTATGTTCAGTTCGACTATTGAAATGGGTGTGTTCAATGTTGTAACAGTATTTATGTCCCTACTAAGTACTTATACATACCACTACCGTAACCAGATCAAGCCCAACGTGGCCTTTGACCTTACCAAAGCCATCGACTCGGTCAATCATGCTACTCTGTTCGAGGACACTGCAGAAACGTCCCTTTCGCCTAGTTTGAAACTTTGGTTCGTAAACTATATGTATAGGCGACAGTCATATGTAGAATTTAGAGACAGGAAGTAGAAGGACCGTAGATTTACACAGGGCGTTCCCCAGGTTGGAGTCTGCCCAGTAGTCTCCTGCTCTGTTTAACCTCTACCTCTCTAAAGTTACTGCACCACCAGGCGGCGTTGAAATTGTGTCATACACAATTGTGGCGTCAGGACTTTAAGTGGATCCCATTTGCGAAAAAATCACCTGTTACCTCACTGACTTAGCACGCGTCTTCACTGCGAGGAATATAAAAATATCCGCCTCTATATCATCAACCAAACTGTTTACTGCATGGGCCGCAGAGGTGCGACTGTTACTCAATGTAAAAGTCGATGACGCCAACATTCCAACTACCAACTACCCCAAAATCCTTAGGGTCACATTGGACAGCCTTTTTCGATCCTATGCACATGCTACAGCTATCAGCGATAAGATCAGAAGTAGGAAAAGGTCCTCAAGTCACTTGCCGGCAGTACTTGGGGAGCCGACAATGAAACCTTGTTGAGCTCTTACAAAGAGATATGTTGGTCTATAGCGAACTACGCAGAGCGAACGTGAGTACGACGCAGTGGATGAAAATTCAGACTTGGCAGAATGCGCCCTCAAAACATCAACAGGGTGTCTTCATATGTCTTCTGAGGACCATCTACATGAGACGAAGGTCCTTTCCGTGCGCAGACACAATTTCCTGCTGTCTAAGCAATGCCTGCTTGGGTGCCGTCGCAATAGTCACCCTTACCACTATCTCATGGACAGGATGCCCAAGCAGATCAGGTACGATCTTCATGATCTAGAGAGAGAAGTCTAAGTCATCGAAACTATCAGACAGGTGCGAACAACATGTGTGAATGTAGTGCTAGGGGAACATGCCCCGAAGATTTCATCTGAGGAAAAGATGCTACCTCTGCAGACGCGCGTGTTTCTGGCACAGCATGAGATCTTGATGGTGCAACTGCCTCAATTCGAATTGAGCACGAGTTGATGTTCACGTTCCGGACGTTGGTCCTGCCTGCCATTAGGGAGCACTTGACATGCTGCACTTCTACAATTGTCCGGCGAAGGCCACTCAGCTGGCCACCAGGTCTCTGTAGGCACATCTAGTTCAAATGGCGCGTTTCCTCCACCTAGATATCGAAGCAGATCTCCTATAGACGAACAGGACTTTAATACAAAACATATTGTTGGTTCGACAACAGCATAACTCTGCTCCCAAACGCCGAGATGATTCCATCCAGGATGGTTAATGCTCTGTTTCCGTCACCATTGACTGCAAAGTTATTAAAAGATATAAGGGCAAAGATTCTAGCAGCCCATGAAAAACATCAAACAATCATTGTTATACCCTTAATCACACTGTAGTAAATAAAGGGGGTCCAACAAAACCGCAAGATGTTAGTTGTTTTTGAAGAATTATCTTAATATTTTTTTTATTATGGTAGAAGGATCTATGGCGATTATGTGTGAAACAAATTATCGGCCAAATGCTCGTCACGGCTTCGCTGGCAAACCTCTGGTAGGTTCACATTTTCAATGACTCTACGACATAATGTAGGCTCAGTGTCCATAATGTGCCGAATTATCTCATCCTTTAGCTCTTGAATTGTTGCTTGCTTATTGGTGTACACTTTTCTCATAAATAACCCCAAAGAAAGAAGTCCAACGGTGTCAAATTACATGATCGTGGCGGCCAATTAACATCGCCACGACGTGAGCCATTGAATTTGTCGTGCAAAAGAGCCATTGTTACGTTGGCCGTGTGGCAAGTGGCACCATCCTGTTGCAACCACATATCGTCCAGGTCCATATTCTCAATTTATGGTTACAAAAAGTCCGTGATCTGATTGGCCGACCTCATTTCCGATGACGCCGTCAGCCCGCACTAAACAGGCACTCTTTGGGGATGCATCGAGAAATGCGGAAATTCTGTTTGTTAATGAACATTGGTCGGTTATGCTGACCAAAAAAATCACGAAGTGCATGAAATGCATTTTAATTTGAACGCCCATTTTCGTGAAAGGCTTCAACTGTCCCAACGCGCTGTTCAAGTGTGTACCACTCTGTGGTTGAATTTTTCAAACACTGAAGCAAAGAAATATCAAATTAAGTTAAGGTAAAAAACTTGAAGTTTACTTTTGAGCCACACTTAACATCGTGCGTTATGGTTAAACCGGCCTTTAATAGTGGTCCCTGTTTTTTGAAACCAGGAGGAGCTAATGAATGGTTTAACAACATTACAATTTTCCCATCTTAAGGTAAAGGGTGTTAGCAGGAGTTAAACAATTCTACAACTTTCAATGTCAAGGAGCCACTTTCTGCCAACTGATGCCTATTAAATGTGTTGTGTTTAATAAAACTAAAAGTAACTTTAATAATCAATCACATCTGGACGTTATCCTTAAATGTATGTGCATAATGTTCTTGATTGATAACTACGAACTAACGTCACTGAAAAGAAATTTCGCAGATATACAATCAAAAAAAAAGCTTGACCTACAACTAAAACAGTAAAACAATATAAATCAATGTATCGGAACATGTTGGGCCAATCACTTGATAATCGACAGCACAAACATGTTTCTAAAACCCACCCTTATATTCAAATTATTTCTACATGACTTAGAGTAAAAAAAAATGTATGCGTGCTTGGTGAAGGGTGTCGAATGGGCGAAATGCATACATGCATACACTAGTGTGTCCCGCAAAAGGCGGCTTTTTAAAAGTTTAAAGAAATAGTAATAAATAGAACCCTCTGCTAAAAGGCAATTTAATCTGGAACCGGTGACACTTTAGCGTCAACAATTCAAAGTAGGATGTTTGTTAATGGGGGACATAAAAAAATATAGACTAAAGTTGTCAAATTCTATTGAAACTTGTCTGGGTCCTTAATAGAATCATAAACAGTTAAGGTCTGAATGCACCTGAGTTAGTTGTTTTTAAGTTAAACAGGACTTTAATTCGGGAGCTTCTTTTGTATGAACCTATACGGGTATTTTCTTTTCATAAACTTAATCTGACTTAGAGTAGTATTTCCGTATATTTCAAATCACCTTCTTCAAGAATAATGACATTCTGCTTTCATGAGGATTGGAAGAAAGGTGGCCAAAGTGACACCAATTAAAAAAAGCCATGCTCAATTTCTTCTGATAACCGACTTCCTTCAAACATAGGCTTACTGCAGGAGTACCACAGGGCTCTGTCCTTTCTCCCTCTTTATTTCTAATTTTCATTGATGATCTGTTGGGTCAGAATCCTACGGTCGAATGAATCGTTTGTTATCGATTCATTCGACCGTAGGCCGAGTCTACAAGATATTGAAGTCAAATTATGGATGAGACACTAGGCCGGGATCTACTGGCCATTTCCGAATGTGGTCGAGTGAATAGAGTAGATTTTAATGCGCGTAAGACGCAGTGCTGCGATTCACTGACCCAACAATATCGTCAATTTCTATTGATGGTATAGATATTGAACAATCAGAAGCTCTTGATGTTCTGGGTAGAAAATACAATGTGACGCTCGTTGGGCGAAACATGTATTCGAAGTGTCGAAAGAAGCACTTAAGTGCATAGGCTTCTTAAAGCGGTGCAAGAAATACTTCATTCCTACTGATCTTTTCAATATCTATACAACTTTTATCAGGCCGAAGATGGAATACAACTCCCATATATGGACAGATGCTCCAAAATCATCCTTGGAGCTACTTGACCGTGTTCAAAGGAGAGCGATGGTGCTGATTGGTGACAGTAGGGTATCCAACTCTATTGTTTCCCTTGAGCATCGTCGGAATGTGGGTTGCGTGACGCTGTTCTATCGTTACTTTCATGGTGTGTGTTCATCAGATATCCGTCGCCTTATTCCTGACGTAAGGATGTTCGGCAGGGATACGCGACTTTCTAGGAATTCACACCCGTTTGTTATCGATTGGCCAGTTGACCGCACTATACACTACAGATCAAATTCGTTTTTCGCTCGTACAGTCCGTATGTGGAATCGACTTCCGGCGAATGTATTTCCCACTAATTACGACATCCAGAAGTTTAAAGCAAGTGTCAATAAACATTACTCCCTCTTTCCCCCTCCGATCCTTTACTTTCCACTCGCCAACGCAATGCACCGTATGTATAGGGGGCGTCCCCTGAGTGTTGGTTATTTAAAAAAAAATATGTTCAGAGTTTGGATGTTTTACAATCCAAAATTGATTATCTTTTAAAATTATTAAGCGTATGGATGTTCTCCAACAAGCTTATTATTAATAAGTCCATTCTGTCTCATCATCCTTTTCTATCAACTTAAATTTGTCATCCATTGGCAAGACTATAGAACTCGTTCAGAGTATAAGGTGTTTGCGAATAGTGCTGAATAGCAAATTTTGCTTTGAGCAGCATATTTGCAGAATTGCTTCAAGTATAAGTTTCACACACCGTAAACTTTACAACACAAATTTAGTTTAACCTCGTTGGTTGAAAACAAAACTGGTTCATGGCTTAATAATGTCAAATATTGTGTACTGCCTAGAACTACTCGATAAAATCTGAATATAATAAAGTTAGTGCTGCATAGACTAAGAGTAATGTGCTACGTATAGTCTGTTAAACCGCATGCTCACGTATCGGCTATTGTGAATGACTTCTTAGGCTATTCCTTAGTTGAACTTGTGCATCTCGGTCGCAATACTTTTTTTTTAAAGATATGCAAAATTAAACCTCCTTTGTTCCCTGCAAAGTCGTTCGTCAGTGTGTCTGTTGAAAGCAGTCGCGGTCACAATAATCAACCTAGAAAGTCTAAACCTTGCAGAAAAATGTATTTTTGTAAACGTCTTGTTTGGGATTTATAATGGGCCAAAATCATTCAGAGAAAAAATGTTTTTTATACAAGTGCTCAAACAACATCTGTAAAAATCACACTTTTTAGGGATATTTAGTATAAAAGTCGATATGAAACTGTCTTTTGGGCAAAGCCTATTTCGAATTAATTATGGGCCAAATCGGGTAATGCTTTGATTATGCCCCCATACAAAGTACCTTTCCGAGTTTAGGTACCGACGCTCTAGAAACTGCACTTATAGTCTGATCTCGACGGAAATTGACACGATGTAATTTCATGGCATGGAAATTTACTGTTTATAATTTATACTATATCGGTCCAAGATTTTATACAGCCCTCATACAAAGGTCCCTTCCGAGTTTAAGTCCTGGCGTTCTGGAAGCCGCATAATGCATAGCGGTCAGTCCTTTACCGGCGTAGACGTGACGTTGTCTCTTGTTCACAATAAACTCTCATTTATTCGGGATGCTGGTAATGCCAAGCCTGTAGAGGCTGTTGCCATCTGGCCGTAAAAGTTCATCTCCTTACACAACTACAATGTCATTGACCCGAATGTTGTTGTCGAATCCACATGAAACACCAATCTAGGTTAGGATTATGAAAAGATGTATTGATTGTCTACGAGGGCGACCGCAAAACTAACTGGCCTGGCACATTAACTGTTTTACTAGCAACTTTTTTGTTTTTTAAAAGCAATCTTTTATAAGCCATCTGTCAAAATTTCCGATTGAAGTAAACAAGTTTTATAATTTTTGAAAAATGGAAAATAAAGAGTTTCGTGCGGTAATTAAACACTTTTATATGAAAGGTTATACGCCACAATTAATCAAAGATGAATTGAATTATGTTCATGGCGATAATGCACCATCATACTCCACCGTGAAATACTGGGTTCAACAATTTAAAATGGGTCGGTGAAAATTTGATCTGTGATGGAAAGAAACCCAAATCGGAAAGAAACGGTAGGAATTAAAACAGATGACAAGCAGCTTTTCATTTGCATTTGATTTCATTTACAAATATTTTGTATTAAAACGCTGCTTTTTTAATAAAACTTAAATATTAAGACGACATAACTTAAATATTAAAACGACATAACTATTATTTACCTTCTCACTTATTCTGATAAAAATATGCAACCAAATAAAAAAACGAGGAATTACATAAGCTTGGCTTAAAGTCAGTAAGAAAGTTACCGATTTCAAGTTGAGTCGATTTTCTTACAGAAACACTTTTTAAGCGATTCCTATTGAAGTTGAATCGGAACAATGTCGATTTGGAACGAGTGAATGGAATAAGAATCGGCAATTTTTTTTTTTACAGAAACAGTGAAGGTGAGAATGACGTCAAGTCGGTAATTTCAGTCGGTAACTGCGATCGGTACGAGTTACAGAAAAGTGCTACAGATATACAAACTCATTTTTATATTCTTTTAAAATGGTGCGAAGTTATCGCGTTAGCGAACTCTTAAAAGAGTTTCCAATCGATCACGTTTAATGATTAACATGAGTTTCACAGCTGCAGAAAACGTTGTAAGAATATGCAATCTTTAAGACATCATGCCAGATTTGGAAAATAAGTAATACAGAATCTGTTGAGTTGAAACTTTTATTTTAATTTATCAGTTAGACAGCTGATTTATCAGCAACGTTTCAATATCTCAATACCTCTTCCGAAGGAACACCCCAGTAGACAGACCTTCACGCTACCGATGCACGCAATTGTTGTTATCTGGTTGACCCCCACAGTGTTGCTAGTTTTATTTCAAGGGAGTTGAATTAAACCTGTCGAATAGGCACTGATTTTGATCAATTGTAATAAATAAATCTGGCATTGTGCGTCATTGCACATGGTCGTTCATTAGGACAAAAGGGTGATGGCAGAAACAAACAAAAAATGTACCGCTGTCCGCAACATATATACGAGTATTTCGACTGTTTTTTTCTTTCAATTCTGGGCTAGAACGATTCCACATAATCTCTAGCAATCATGTTTGCCTAAAAAACGAACGAAATGAGCAAAGACCCTTAAATTTTTACGGTGTTGATTAATAAACATGGACAACTACGAGGGTTGATATTTATATTTCGAGTCCGGCAGTAAAAACACAATAGATTATCATTGGAAATGGTTTTATTGTTTTTCAAAATATTCTCCTTTAAGATCAATTCAATTTTGCATGCGCACAAACCAATTTTCGAAGCACTTTTTCCACTCCGATTGAGACACCTCCAAAACATGATTTTTGAACGCTTCAACAGCAATGAAAAACGTTGACCACGCATTTTTTTCGTGATGCAAGGGAATAAAAAGAAGTCATTGGGTGGCAAATCAGGGCTGTACGTTGGATGGCCCATTAATTCGACATCTTGAGTAATCAAATAGCTCATCGCTTCAGCTGATGTGTGAGAGCTCGCATTGTCGTGATGCAAAATGATCCGTCTTATTATCTTTCCTCATTTCTTCGAACACTCGTGGCAAACAGATGGTTGTATACCACTCAGAATTCACCGTCCTACGTTTCACTAAAGGCACTGTGGCAACATGGCCGGTTATTCCTAAAAAAATCAATTATTTGCATCGATGCACTTCTTCAACGAACAACTTTTGTTGGATTTGGCTCGTCTTGAAAGACCCATACGGTCGATTACTGTTTTGTTTCCGGTTTATATGCATGGATCCACGATTCGTCACCTGTGACAATGTTATACACTACCTTTGAGATACCGCAGTTATACTTTTTCAACATCTCTTTGCACCAATCCATACAAGCCTTTTTTTGAACATTCGTCAAATTATGTGGGATCCAACGAGAACACATTTTTTTCACGGCCAAATGATAATGAACTATCTTATTGATGCTTGTCATTCTTAAGTCCAATGATGCCTCAATCTCACGGTATGTCACATGTCGGTCTTGCTTAATCAATTCACGCACAGCATCGATGGTTTCTGGCAAAGTGACCGAAGTTGGATGTCCTTCACGAAATTCATCCTGGAGCGAACGGCGTCCGAGACTGAACTCTTGGTACCAGCGATTAACAAAGGTTTTGATGGTGCTTCATCGCCAAAAGTCAAAACAAGTTGATTTAAACACTCTGGTCTCGTAACCCACGCCGAAAATCGTAAAAGATCATCGCACGAAAATGTTCACGGGATAATTCCATTTTTTGATTGAGTTGAATTTTTCAACACACTGTAAACAAAGCAATTCGCCCTCAAATGAAAAAACGTTCTGAGTGAAGTTATGCTAAAAAATGTCAAAGTTTCCAATGAAAGTTCCAGTTTGCATCTGGGAACACTAGTATTGTCAGGACCCGAAATATAAATTGCAACCCTCGTAGGCCTTTTCAATTTCCAAATCAATAAATTTAGTTGGTTTATTTTATATTGCCCATAGAATTGATAGAAAATTAATATTAATGAGTCCCAAGTAAAAACTACGCTAAGTTCGGTCGGATTGAATCTTATACAATCTTTACCATGGAAAGCAAGAATCATAATAATTAGGCGTCTTTGTATGTGAGCTGAAATCAATCATGAACCAATATGGTTCAGATCCTTAACAGTTAATTGCCATTCCATAGAACTACTTGTACTAAATTTTGTCGATCATACATAATAAATGTGGTTTTCAGAGCATCAGGACCTAAAATCGGGAGGGACTTTTGTATTACGGCTGTACGAAATCATGGACCGATATGATCTAAATTATAAACAGTTTCCTTGCCATTGAACTTTTTCCGTTGAGATCAGACTATAAGTGCAGTTTCAAGAGCACCGGTACCTGAACTCGGGAGGTACTTTGTATGGAGGCGCTTTGGCCCATATTCAATCCTAAATAGGCCTTGTCCAAAAGACAGTTCCATGCCTAGTTACAGCAGCCTAGATCAATCCCATAGTACCGACTTCTATACAAAATGCCACCAAAAAGTATGATTTTTACAGATGTTGCTTGAGTCCTAGCATAGAGAACCATTTTTCCTCTAAATGGATTTAGTCCATTATAAATCCCAGACAACTTGCAACAACAATACATTTCACTGCAAAGTTTGGACTTTCTAGGTTGATTTTTATTATATTACGGACATCGCTAGAGCCTCGTGGAACTTGATATCGATCTAAAACTTATATACTTTATAGGGTATTAAATCAATATTTCGTGTACCAAACGAAATGCCAAATTTGGTACACCCCATCCTATGTGGAAAATTAACCTTATTTTTACATTTTAATACAGAAAAGGCAATTCTAAAAGGGCCTATGTGACATGTATATTTGACGCGCAAAATAGAAAGGGACCTAAGGTTAAAACCCAGTTTTCTTTAGGAGAGCCATTTTAAATATTAGGTCCCTTTCTATTTGCGCTTAGAATCGGCAACTTCACTTTCATAAAACGCGCATATCTCTGGGAGGGAACACTTTTGGGACATGGGATCGGTCTCATTCGATGCTCAGATGTTATCCACATCAAAAAAAGAAAAAAATTAAAATTGATTTGTTTACCCTTAGGTCCCTTTCTCTATGCGCTGTCACATAAGTTGTGTAACACAAAATCGCGTCTTGATCTCATTTTTTTTAGAAAAAAACGTGGCAAATATATACAAATCGACTGAAATTTAAAAAAATCCCGCGAAATGTATAAATACAACAATTTGTTGGCTCTCCAGAAAAGTGTTGAAAAAACGCATAGGACTTCTGCTGGGAACACCGATATATAAAATATGTTCTTGATGCGCTACACTTTTTGTCCGTACCAAATGATATGTACTCGTATACCCTCCTATCCTTTACGGTTTTATGTTTCACCATACATTTTATTAGAAGCTGATAAAGGCATATTCAGAAATGTAGCATTATCGGCATATTTTAAGTTAAGAATTTTAACAACAAAATTATGTGAATAAAAATTCTAGTTTTTATAAACAATTCCAGAAGGTTCAAAGTGATACATTCATTAATTTGTCTTAATTGTTTACACTATTACTATATAACGAAGCTGTTTTTAACATACCAATATTCGGCAGGTATACTTTTCAAATATAAAAGAAAAATTCTCCTTACATTAAAGCCCCTTAAGCTGATGCTATAGAGTGTTTGTTTTTTAGTCACACATACTTACAATACATACTGTGTTTTAAAGTCTTTTTGTAAAACAAATACACAAAGTTGCTGTTTTTCTTTGTCCAGAATGTAACTTGAAATTTATGAGGCTCTTTTATAGTCTTCATTAGCATTGTACGCTATTTATTTGTGTAATGTTACAGTTTGGACGTTTGCCAATTCTGTGGGAAATCAATACATATCGTCATCAGAAATGTAAAATAAACATAACTTTATTCGTCTAAATGTAGTACGAGCAGCAAGAAAACAAGAATGTTGTAAAGTTCGACCGAACTCAATAGAAGAATTTATATCTTAAAATTTAAAAATGTACGAGAGCCTAAAACTCGAGAAAAACTTGACTGACTGACACCAAATTTTGGCAATATGTTAGCCTTGTCTGTCGAAAGGTTTCTATTAAGTTCAGTCAGTGCCGTGAATTTCGTCATTTAAATACGCAAGATAAATTTCTGAAATAAAAATAACTGCTTATAAAATACGGAACTCCTAACTGGCAGCTGACTTGAGATGAATTTGCGAAAAATTACATTTTTGTATTTTTTTATTCCCCAATCACGCTTAAATGGCTGAACTGTAGGCATGGTACGAGGGCGACCGCAAGAGTAACTGGCCTGGCACAATTCCTGTTTTACTAGCAACTCTTGTTTTTTTTGTTTTTTAAAAGAAATCTTTTATAAGCCATCTGTCAAAATTTCCGAAATAAAGAAGTAAACAAGTTTTATAATTTTTGAAAAATGGAAAATAAAGAGTTTCGTGCGGTAATTAAACACTTTTCTATGAAAGGTTATACGCCACAATTAATCAAAGATGAATTGGATTCTGTTCATGGTGATAATGCATTATCATACTCCACCGTGAAATCCTGGGTTCAACAATTTAAAATGGGTCGTTCAAGTACGGAAGATGAACAACGCTCTGGAAGACCGAAAACTGCTACTACTATTGAAAACATTAGAAAAATATTTAATGAAGTGACTAAAGATAGACGAATGAAGCTCAGAGAACTTGCTGATATTGTTAAAATACACGAAAAACAAGTTTGGAGTATTTAACATGATGAACTCCACATGAAAAAGCTATCCGCAAGATGGGTGCCGCATTTGTTGACTTTGCCCCAAAAAATTGTCCGTTGGACCAATTCCGAGGAGCTTTTAGCGATTTATCAGCGTAATCCAATAGAGTTCTTGCGCCGATTCATAACTGTTGATGCAACATGGATCCATCACTACATCCCAGAATGCAAAGAACAGTCAAAACAATGGATAGAAGCTGGTAAAAGTGGTCCCAAGAAGGCGAAAACTGTTAAGTCAGCAGGAAAAGTAATGGCCACAGTATTTTGGGATGCAAGGGGTATAATATTTATTGATTATCTTGAGAAAGGAAAAACTATAAATAGTGAATATTATTGTGCATTATTGGATCGGTTGAGTGAATAAATCATGATAAAACGACCGCATTTAGAAAAAAAGATAATGCTCCTTCACAAACTGCGTTTTTAACTCAACAAAAACTGGCCGAATTACTATTTGAAGTTGCTCCGCATCCACCATATAGTCCAGATTAAGCTCCTTCTGATTATTTCGTTTCCAAATTTAAAACAAATTCTCGGTGGCAAAAAATTTTCGTCCAATAGCGAGGTTATTGCTGAAACTGAGGCATATTTTGAAGGTCTTGAAAAATCTTATTTTTCGGATGGAATTAAAAAACTTGAAAAACGTTTCATGAAGTGTATTGAGTTGGAAAGAGATTATGTTGAAAAATAAATAATAATAATTCCAAAAAAAAACGGTTCTTTTTATGTTAGGCCAGTTACTTTTGCGGCCGCCCTCGTAATAGTGGGTTACAGAATGTTTTTTCCCAAGTTGTTCAATCTCTCATGTCTTTATGACATTATTTGAATCAAATTTTCTAAATGTATTGAATAAAAATAATTAAAATATGTACCTGCTAAGGTGGTGAAATGCAGATATTTATGACAAATAATATTCATTTGTTCATATTATGTAAAGTTTTTATATATTTTTTTTTTTTGGAATTTAGAAAGGTCAACATTTTTTATAGTTTAGTCTAGCTTTATTATGCAAATATAGATTATTATTTCATTATTTCCAATCCGAAGTTTCGTTGAAATTTTATTCTCTAGTGATGAAACTTTCTTCGAATTATACAATCTTCTACAATTTTACATTTAACTCCTCGAGGCTTTAACCTCTTTTTCACAAAGTTTAAACCAAATCTGGTTAAGAATTCTCAGTTATGTAAACGCTCAAAGACCTGAACTAGTACGCATGAGAAAAAAATCGACACTACCAATCTAGAGTTACCCGTTATATAAAACTAGAGTTCCCACTCTACAAGTCTAGAGTACTTTACTCTACGATCAAAAATATTAAACAAATACAGTTAACTTACCACTGTGAACAAATTAATGCAATCCTGCCAAAACACAGATAACCGCATAACACAGAAATCTATGTCACGATTCTTTATAGTTTTTTTTACGGTTCGTATACTTATTGTTAGGATCCTATGGAGCAGATCCAATAATACCAATTAAAGCATTAATAACAAAACATTTAACTCTTATAGGTTTACGACCAAAAGTGAACATCACGACAAAAAACATAAAATTTTCTAAAATAATTGTAAAATAATAAAATTTAATATCACAGTAATTATTTTCTTTAAGCTATGATCACAGATGAACGTAGTAACAGACATTTAATTTAATTAATTTGTTTTCCAAATTATTTTTTGTTTAAAAATAAATTTTCAATCTATTGATGGCTCTCTATTGATGGCTCTCGATGTGGAGTCTCCTTAGAGGTAGCAAGAGTGAGTTGTATTTTCGTGGGCAATTGTGTGAAGAAAACTTGAAAAGTAAGGTTTACAACAGTAGTTCTCATTCGTTTGGGGAGAGCCTGGCCTTATAGAGTTCGGTTTTACTTTCAACAATTGCAGCAAGGCTTTCTGAAGAGGGTTGTCACGGACCCGAAATCATGATAAAAGTAGTGTGCAGCCACGAAAATCAATGTCACTTTGCCATTTTGTTAAAAACTTGTCTTCTATTTAAATATAAAAGCAAGAGGTCTTGAGCCGGTTTAATCCCTGTTCAATATATTAATTTTCATTTTCACTGTGTGTAATTTTTTAAGTCATGGAAATATAACCATGTACGGACACCACTAAGAGACCAAAAAAGACCCGTGTCGTCTGCCAGTTTCGCCCAAAGTCATGCGCCTTTTTTATGGGTCCCCAAAGATTTGGGACCTCCGTGTCAAAAGTGATCATTTTCTCAGGATCATATGTTGGGAATTCTGGGAACTCTAAGGCAAAGTTGTAGCTCTTGTCATAAAGAACAAAAATTGTAAACATAAGCAAAACAAATGAAATTAAAAAATGTTCGGAAAATTTGCGGCTACCTAAACGGTGTTAAGAATCATTCCTAGGAAGTTCACTTGTTCTAGAAAGTTGTTTATTAAGATCTTAGGTACATTTTTGCAGTTGATTGTTTTCTTGAATTTTGAACCTATGGACCGAACAGGGGAAAAGGGTAAAAAAAAATCGTTTTTTTTTAAGTTTTTTGTGTTTTGACCTTGAAGATGAAGTTTTTTTTGATTTACTCGTAATATGTTCACAAAGTTTGTTCTTTACGACAAGACCTACAACTTTGCCTCAACGCTTTGGTTTGCAAGATATGAGCCTGAGAAAAAGATCTTTTTTTTTTGCAAAAATGACAACGAGGCCCCATAAAAAATCTTTGTGGCCCATAAAAAAGTGCATTGGGGCCCATAAAAAAAGTGTGCTTTTTGGTCTTTTATCGCGTAGTGGTGTCATCATATGCTGATATATTTTCGTTTTGCACTATGTTTGTTAAAGAATAAGCCAAGAAGATTCCGAAGAGATTAAATTAGATCAAATTAAAATAAGACCCATATTTTTCAACGTAATAACGAGCTGGGGTGGTGTCGAAAACCGAAACCGACATTCCGGTATTAAGTACAAATCCGACAGTCGGTTTCTTAAAAATAGTTAAAACCTGATATGACGGTTTAGAGTAGAAACAGAACACTGCGGCGACGGAAACCGGTGCGGCAAGGAAATGTAAATTAAATGACGACGGGTGTGGCGACGGTTTTTGTTGTAATTTTTCAGCTGTTTTTATTTATTATTTGGCCTCGAGCGATTTTGAAAAAAATACAATAAATTTATTTGCAAACTAAACAAGTATTATTGTGAAATTTTCAATTGTAAATTGCATGAACAATCAAAATAATTTTTATTTTATTACAATTTTCTTATTTTGGTTTTATTAAATTTTAAAATTTATGATTTCTTCTTCTTACTGCAAATATGCACAACAACTATTAGCCCATACGGTTTTTGTTTACAAAAAACATGAAAATATGGCCACACATGGAGAGAGGCATTAGCAAAATTGAGAGCGCAAGAAAACCCGCAGAGAAAATAGAAATAGATTTAATTCAGTGCGGTTTGCCTCTCAATTTTTCATATATAAAGGGTGTTTTTTATTGGGTATAGAAATTTAAGTTGGCATCACTTTTTTAACTGGCGGCCATTTTGTCAGCTGTCAAGTGATTAATATTTAGTTTGGTTTGCCATTTCATCATGAACAGGTTGACAAAAGAACAACGCTTGCAAAATGGGCCGAAAATGAGATTCATCTCGATGCTGATTTTCATCACAAAATTTTGTTCAGTGATGAGGCTCATTTTTGGTTGAATGGCTACGTCAACAAGCAAAATTGCCGCATTTGGAGTGAAGAGAATCCACATGAGACCCTTGAGACGCCATTACATCCACAAAAACTGACTGTTTGGTGTGCTCTATGGGCTGGTGGAGTCATTGGGCCATACTTCTTTCGAAATAATGCTGGAGAGTCAGTTACCGTTAGTGGAGACCGGTATAGAGCCATGATAACCGACTATTTTGTTCCCGAATTGGATGGCATGAATGTGGATGAGTTGTGGTTCCAACAAGACGGCGATACATGCCACACAGAGCACGTCACAATCGAATTATTGAAGGAAACATTCGATGAGCGCATAATTTCGCGGAATGGACCTGTCAATTGGCCACCAAGATCGTGTGATTTGACACCATTGGATTATTTTCTTTGGGGATATGTGAAGTCGCTCGTCTACGCCAACAAACCAGAAACGTTAGGGGACTTGGAAGCCAACATTCGTGGCGTTATTGCCAACATACGGCCCCATATGCTCGAAAAAGTGGTTGAAAATTGGACCTGTAGAATTGGCTTTATTCGAGCCAGCCGCGGCGGCCACATGCCCGAAATCATATTTAAACATTAATGGCATAAAATTATCCTTCCAATAAAGCCAAATTGATGGACATTAAAACGATTTTCTTGTGTTTTATTTCAATTCGAAGTTCTATACCTCAATAAAAAACACCCTTTATTTGACAAACGCTACCGCAATGTTGTGTTTCTACTCTAAGAGTTTTTTCTCTCTGGACTTTTGATTTTAGGTAGTTTTATGTAAAACCAAAAAAAAATTAAAAATATATTTTATAAAGACCAACCATTAAGTGTAACTATCGTCTCACCAGTTGATTCTATTTAACGATATATATTTGTCCGTCCGTCTGCTGTCTTTCTAAAGCTTGTTTTCAAACCAAAAATCGCAATTGTGGTCTGATCGTCATGAAATTTGCAAAAGTTAGTTTTACAGATAAAGACCGTTGATTGATATAAAAATCGGTTAAAATTTAGATATAGCTCCCACACATATGATCAACCGATTTTATGTCTAGCTCTAGAAGTCACATAGTACATCTAATATTTATGAAATTGGGTATAGTTCATTCGATCCATCAAACTCAGCTCAGATAAGAATGGGTCATACCAATCCACGTTTTAACATAGACTGCATATATTGCAAAGAACTTTCCCGATATAACATACATCCGCTCACCCTTTTTAAACCGATTTCAATCAAATTTGGTATGGTATATTTCGATTGACAAACAACTAATTTTGGATTTGAGTCATATAGGCTTTTTTTAATATAATCTACATACAAATTGACTGGAGCTCAAAAATGTACTTGTCATATACATGGGCATATGGCTTTAAAATAACTATATAAAGTTGTTATATTTAAAAATAAAATTATTTTGCATAAAATTATTTGGTTGGCTAAATTTGGATGACGGACCCTATTATCGAAAGTCTGACATATTTAAACATGGATACAAAAAACACAAATTCAAATATGGCCTAAATTTGAACTATTCCAGGGCACTTTTACTTTACATCTGATTCGGAAATTAATTTTTATTTTTACGCAAAAAGCTAAAACAGGAAAGCTGGTAAATGCCGGTTTTTTACTTTAAAAAAATTCCGACAGTCGTTTTTTTAAAACACAATTTTCGAAATGCCGGTTTTCTGAAAACCCCGGTTTTGGGACACTATTTTGTACCCAAAAGAACATGGCTATTCCAAAAAGTGTATCATTCCGTTTGCGACAAAAACACAAAAAAATGATCTGGGACCCTATAAAGTCGATCTAGCCATGTCCGTCCTTTCGTGTGTCTCTTAAATGCACGATAGTGGTTAAACGAATGAACCTTGGATCCTTAAATTTGTCATAGGTATGGCTTATGGTCACAAGCTGTTTGGTATTGGAAATTGTCAAAGCCCAGATTGAAAAAAGTTTCCCTTTGAGGGACTAAAGGAACCTCGGTAAAAGTACACTTTTTGTGTATTTGCTGACAAAAAATATTTTTATTGAAAGGACAATGGTTTAAATGCTACTGTTAGTGGGGACGCACTAAATGCCTCAAGAAAGTACTTATTTGCTAGACTTTTTGGTTCATGTGGCCCAAAAAACGTACCGTATAATCAAAACGGGCGAATAATAGTCAATACGGACATATGGGTACTCAAATTAAAGCAAATTTTGATAAAAATCCAAGTATAGAGTAATGTTAAAGATTTTACTGAGATTAAGGGCGAACGCATGGAGGGCCCAAAAGCGGACCTGTTTTGCGCTTTAGTAGCGTAGGGACGTATAGGGTATATAAGGTTCGGCCGGGCAGAACTTAACGATAGTTTTACTTGTACCTCTGTTAATTTATTTTGTTATCGTAGTTTTCTCATTTCCCTCAAATGGATTATTTTAATTGACATTTAAGTTAATTATTTATTACGTCGGTAGATTTTATGTCATAACAAGATTAAGATAAAAGAGTGACAAATGACAACAAATTTATTAATTAATTATTTTACTTCAACTGCAAACGTACGAACTGACAAAAAATAATATCGAACTTTCTTGTTGCAACAGAAGAAGGCAGCTGAATTGCGCTTCAGCCATAATAGTTCCGTATAGTCAAAACAAGAGATCAATAGTGAATGTGGACAAATGGGTACTAAAATTATACCAAATTTCTCTTCGAATTCAAATATGGATTTATTTTCAAGAATTGTTTAAGATTGGGATCGGGCCAAGGGGGCCCAAGAAAAAAACATTTTGGTCTAAAGAACTCGAATTAAAATCATTATACAAACTTAGTAATAATATTTTAATTCGAGTTAAATCCTCATGAAGTATTAAATATACTATGGCGGGTAGCATTGGTCCCCATACCTTAATGGCAAGAATATTGTAGTTCTTATATCTATAAATAAATTTTATTTGTAATTTTCTTAATACCTCTGGCAGCGGAAAACAATTAGTGTTGACATTTTGTAAAGGCTTTAAGAAATGTTATACTATTTAAAATGCTGGAAGCGAAATGCTTTGCTTGGCATTATTCAATCTTCATAACTTTTGATTTATTTTTTAAGTAAAATTTTCCGTTCAAATGCTTCGTCTTTAATCCATATAAAACACTATAATCTATTTAATAAGAAGTTTAAGCGCCCGACCCTTCTACATCATATTTAAGTGGAGAAAACAAAACTGTCTTTTTCTACTCTTGTCGTATAACCCACTTAAGGATGTTTTCATCCTTGAAGCACAAATGTATGAACGACACGAGAACATCTCCTACGAGAAAAACTTTTGAGCCACTATGATTTTCTGCTTCTTGCAATTTGCCAGCAACATGCCATACCACGTAACATGTACTACATACACACACATTAAAGTGGGTTGCGACTAGTTTTCTTTTAACAAGTTGTCGAATTTTAAGCGTTATTCGCTAAATAATCAATAAACAGATAGGTAAACTACCATAAAAATATAAAAAAATCATTTTGCTTATAAGCATATGGGTGCATTTTAATGAGATTTGAATAAAACTAAACAATTTGTATACGTAATCTGAAAGACAACTTTTTTATTCGAAAAAAAATCAGTACCTTAACTGGTTTAAAGATAATTCTACAATAATAAGAATCCTTCATAACGACGTTTTTGAGAATTATACTGATTATGTAAATGCGTCGTTGAGAAATGATTAATATTGCAATTTATTTTATAATGGTTTTCAAAATAACAATTAACATTGGACAAGTACAGGTTTCTTTAAAGATTAAAAAATAAGGACTGTACCGAAAAAAACTTTTTGTTGTTTACGTTTTTTTATTACAGAAAAATTTTGTTGTATTAAGAGGAACGGTATTTAAAAGATAAACAGAATTTTTTTTTAAATAAAAAATAACAAATTTGCACCTTGTTTTTTTTCCTTTAATCCTTCCATTAATACGGGGTTTTCCATTACGGACAAAACAATTTTACATATTAATAAAACACAGAATATTTAGGATATAGATAGAGTTCAAATTTATACCAGGTGTAGTGCAAATGTTTCAGTTTAATGAAACTCGATTTCGGTCATATGACCACCATGAATGAGTTCAGCGATCTATCCTTTTGGCCCAACTTTCCACCACTCTTGCACACATTTTGATCGGATCTTTGGCAAATTCACGTTGGATGTTGTCTTTGAGCTCGTCTAATATTGTTGGATTATTGGCATAGACTAATGACTTGATGTGGCCCCATAAAAATAAATCCAATGGCGTTAAATTGCATGAACGAGGTTGACACGTTTCTCGTGATAACACGTTCACCAAATTTGCCTTCAGTAAATCGATTGTAAGGGATGCTGTGTGGCTAGTGGCACCGTCTTGTTGAAACCACACATCGGCGATGTCAAGCTCATCCAATTATGACCAAAAATAATTTTCTAAGATTATTTTCATTGACGAAAAAATACGGCCCAATCACACCTCTGGCATGAAATCCACACCACACTGCATTGATTTGAGGATGCAATTGTGTCTCTTAAAGCACATGTAACAACACACATGTGCTTTAAGAGACATAACACAGTGCTGATGTTTGTAGTAACTTAAAGGAATGGAGATAGGCCCTATCGACTCAGAATCACTACCTTATTCCAATGTCCGTCCGTCTATCCGTTTGTCCATCTATCGATGAAATCAAAGTGCAGGTTGCATTTATAAACCGATTTCGATAAGTCTTGGAACATCTTTTTTTAATTTTCTTTTGAAATCGATCCGTCCATATTTTTAAATCATACATAGATTATCCCGATTTTAGAACCTGCAGCTCTTAAAGCCACAGGTTAAACTGATTTCGAACAAATTTTGGACAGAGCATTACGAGTGGCCATCACATATTTTTGGTGCTGTTGGACCACGTAGGTCCATGTTTTCGAATAGGTCGCTCACAAAGGTCGTTTCCGATTTTAGGTTCTCATAAAGGTCGTTTCCGATTTTAGGTTCTGCAGCTTTACAAGCCACACCTGATCACGCCCAAATTTTGCATGATACGTTATGAGCGACCATTAATTAGCAGTGGTAAAAATGTGCCTCATATAATCGTATAGCCCCCATAAAAAAGTTCTTTCCAGTTTCAGAACCTACAGCTCCATGAGCAACATATGACATCAGATTCCTACCAAATTTTGCACAGAGCATTACCAATGAATACCACCTATCCCTGGTGAAATTGAACCATATCGGTCTACGTTTTCAAATAGTTCCCACACAAGGGTTCATCCCGATTTAAGGTCCTGCAGCGCTAGAAGCCACAAATTTGATCCCATCACACCCAATTTTTATATGGTACGTTATGAGAGACCATCAATTAACGGTGGTGAAACTAGACCACATACATAGGTCCATATTTTCGTATAACCCCTATACGAAGTTCCCACCTGATTTTAAAATTTGCAGCTTTAGAAGCCACATTTTACATAAGATTTATCAAATTTCGCACGGACGTTACAAGCTACCAACACCCATGTCCTGTAGCATTGGACCATACCGATGCATGTTTTCGAATAGCCCCCACGCAAATGTCCCTCCCGATTTAAGGTCCAGCAATTGGAGAAGCCACAAATTTTACACCATCAATCCCAAATTTTGTCTATCATGTTATGAGCGACAAATAATTATTTTTAATAAGTTTAAATTTTAATTATTAATCCTCGGAATAAAAGAGTGGTGTAGGTAGGGTAACTCATTATTAAGGTTAGTATTTGTTAACTCAAGCTTTGTGTCATTTGCACCTTATTTCTCCCACTTTTTGCAAGTCTCTGAGAGAACTGGTATTCCAAAACATAATTATAATATTTTTGCGGAATTTTGACCGTTTGCGTGCCGTTTCTTTGTTTTCTGTACAAAATATTTTGTTTTGTGCACAATTTGTTTAAGTACGTCGACTTCGGTTCGTGCCATCGGAGTAATTAGCATAAGAATGTCAAAGAAAAGGAAGAAGATATCGATTACACTTTCAGACGGTTCTTTCTGCATTGGAAACAAAACAATTTTATTATGAGATATAATTGATTTAAAGTTCAGATTCTTTTCGATACAATCCTTATTTAAATATAAGATTTTTTGGAATCATCCAAAATAACGTATGACACAATTACGGCGATGACGCAAATGTGTCGTCGAGAAATTATTGAGTTTTTGTTTCTAAATGGTTTTCCGAATAACAATAAAAATCAACAAGTACAGGTTTCTTTAAGGTTGTTGTTCCCCCACCCTACTGACTAAGAGGATAAATATTTTTTCCGAAAATTCAACCAAGACAAAATAATTAAATTATCTTGAAAACACCAGTTTAAACAAATTTTACATTTATAGGATAGGATTGGAAATGGGTTTTCTGGTACCTCCAATACAAAATTACCATATCGCATACGTCGACTTCGGTTCGTGCCATCGGAGTAATTAGCGAGAAGTAATCAGAGAAAAGGAAGAAAATATCGATTACACTATCCGACGGTTCTTTTTGCATTGGAAAGAAAACCATTTTATTATGAGATATAATTGATTTAAAGATCAGATTATTTTTGATACAATCCCCCACCCTACTGAGTAAGAGGATATATATTTCTACAGAAATTCAAACGAGACAAAAAAAAATTAAATTATCTTGAATACACAATCAAATAAACTAGTTTAAACCAATTTTACATTTATACATAACCAGAGACGGATTTTTTCTAATTTGTATATATTTTAAATGCACGTTTTGTTTTGATATAATTTCTTAATGAGAGATAATATTTATTGACTTTTGTTCTCTAAATTATAGGATAGGATTGGAAATGGGTCTTTTGGTATCGCTGACACGAATTTACCACATCACCTGCTTTTGGCGGTCTTTTAATATCGTCAATACTATTCACAGGATCTGACTAAAAATCAAAACTTAAGAATAAAACTGTTAATGTGGAGTTAATAACCCACATAACTAGAATTCTAATTTACGCAAATCGTTTAAATTGTGAAATCCATAATATATTTTTAACGGCTCGCCTGAATTAAGACTTTCCTTACTCGAATTAAAAGAGGTTCTGTTCACTAAAAGACAATGGAATTTATCCTAAAATGGACTTTACAAGAAGACTGAGCATGCAGACCGTAACCCAGTCGTATGTACCATGTCCATACCGTTTTGTATGCAAGTCGTAGAAGAGCAAATGAGCTACTTTATAGTTTTTAATATTAGATCTTTAGTTTGTATGTTCACATTTTCTACGTGAATGGAAGCGACAAGAAGGAGATCATTTTTCTTCTTCAAATTTTTAACTTATACACGTTCCATTATTACCTGTTGTGTGATAGATTTCAACAACTTGATAGATTTTCAACTTTAAATTAAGTGTATTCGAAGCTGAAAATTATTTTGACTGGTCAAGGAACACATAACAAGTCCACATTCAGATATTTCAGTACTATCCATCAGTTACTACATGCATACATAAGTCCCACAACATCCCATTAAGGAACAAGATGCAACGTCTCTTATCAACATGCGTTATAAAACTAAACCTGCTGTCCAGTGTAACTGGTCAACTTTTTTCATCGCCCGAAGCAGCTGTTGAAGCGTTCAAAAATCATATTTTGGAGGTGTCTCAATCGGAGTGGAAAAAGTGCTTCGATAATTGGTTTGTGCGCATGCAAAAGTGTATTGATCTTAAAGGAGAATATTTTGAAAAACAAAAAAACCATTTCCAATGATAAATTATTGTGTTTTTTATTGCCGGACCCGATATATAAATAGCAACCCTCGTATCAACCGTCCCAACACCTTGGAAGACCTTGTTAACAATATTGAGACTGAAACTGGCAAAATATCAGTCGACATGCTTGTTAGAGTTCATAAAAAATTTAAAAAAAGGCGTACGCAGCAGTGTGTGGAAAGCGAAAATACACTATTTAAAAACATTTCATTTAAAAATTCCCTTACTGTTCAATATAATTAAAATATAAAATAATTTTTTCTAAGGTTCATAATTTTTTTATTTTATTCCCAAATAAGCAAATTTCCGCGCTCCACCCTGTACTTTCAATTGCTTACCTTGACAAACATAAAATTACCTGCTAAGAGATATATACGTAGAACCGGTTCCGATATTTTTACTAATCTTTAAAGTAAGATATACTTAGTAGGGACATAAATACACGTTTTATGTTGTAAAATAAAAAGTACTGAATGTTTTTGGACCAAATGTTTTTTAACATATTTATTGATGTATATTGTATCCAAGAAGAATCTTCTTTTTCGAAATGTCCGCCTTTTGCCTTTACACACGCCTTAAGTCGCACTGGCCAATCGTCAATAGCTGCACGAACCTCGTCCATTGGAAAATTGGCCACAGCTCGAACCAAAGCAGTCTTAAGAAATCCAATGTTGGGGTATCTTTTGTGACAAACCTTGTCCTCTAAAACCGTCCACAATTTGTAATCCAATGGGTTCAAATCTGGACTGCCTGAGGGCCATTCTTCAGAGGAAATGAACGCTGGCAAATTGTTTCGAAGCCAGGCCTTTGACGTTTAGCCTTATGGGCCGGCGCAGAATTCTGCTGGAAAGTCCATGGCTGGTTTTGGAACAGGGAATTGTTAAAAGGCTTCACAACAGCTTCCAAAACGGTTTCTTGGTAAACTTTGGCCGGTGTTTTGATTCCTTGGTCGCAGAAATGCAGGTCAGTGGCCCCATCGTAAGAGACACCCCACCAAACCATGACTGAAACTGGATAATGACCCTTTTCAACCCTTGGGATCAGTTCAGATGCCTCCTTAGATGACCGCGCATACACTCTATCATTTTGCTTGTTAAATTTTTCCTGAACATTAAAAAATTTTTCATCGGTGAACAAAATGTTTCTGTGCAAGTTATCAGCGTGCTTCGCCAAAAGACGTTTGCATTTTTCAATCCTATTTTTTTTTAAAGCTGCAGTCAATAAATGTCCGGTACGTCGTTTGAAAGCCCCAAGTCCCAAGTCTTTTTTAATGATTCGACTAATGGACTTTTGCGTGACATTCATCTCACGGGCCGTGATTTTCTGTTTTCGGAGCGGATTTCTGTGAATTCTTGATTTAACGGCTTTGATGACATGCGGTGTTCGAACAGAGCGTGGGCGGCCCGACCGGTTGCGGTCTTTTACATCTCCAGTCTCTTCAAACAGATTTATGCATCGGTAGCTGAACAGTGGCCGGAGCGTTTTGAAAATATCGCTTTTTTCATTTCACACTTGAAAATCGCTATTACAGCGATACGGTTCTCATTATCTGACCACTCCATGATGAAAGCTGAAACAATTTTAAAATCCCATTACATACTAACGCTATTGAGGTTAGCTTTAAAAACCCATATGGCATTAACGGGGTATGTTCAGTTCTACTATTGAAATGGGTGTGTTCAGTGTTGTAACAGTATTTATGTCCCTACTAAGTAATTTTTTATTTTATTTCCAAATAAGCAAATTTGGAAATAAAATAAGTTGCTTACCTTGACAAACATAAAATTACCACCTAAGAGATTCATGTCAAATGATGAAGGTGTAACGCTCAAATCTTTAAATTTATATCATGTTCAGACTCGTAAAGAAATTTAGTTTATACGGTCCTAGGGCGCGTAGATCCGGTTCCGATATTTGTACTAATCTTTGAAGTAAGATATATTTAGATAAGTGAGGAAATTATACTGCTTTTGAGTCCATGTTCGAAATGACTTATTTTGACTCAGTGGTTTAGGGACTTTAACTTAACCCATAGGGCACAGCTTAAAATGTAGTCGAATAGTTAAATCATGCTTTATTCGGACTCGAGACAAAATGTAGTTTTTCATACTTATAACCATAGGTCGAGGAAGGTGCAAGAATGCACGAATAAGAGTTAATTTCACTGTTTTAACCATTCATGGGATGTTTATATGCTTACGACTTTCAAGCAAAGCTAATTTAGAGCTAATGATTTAAGTAATATGGTGGATATGTCAAATCAAAATTGGTCCTGAGTTTTTTTGTAGTCCCTAAATGGGAAACTTTTCCAATTTCAATACCAACCGATCTACAGTCTTACTCAGTTTGTGTCGGAGTTATGCACTTTTTCCTTACTCCAGCTCCGACTCCGGCCACATTTCGAAATTCCAACTCCGCAGGCCTGATACTTTAATATTTTTTTTTAATAATACGCCAGTGCTTCGAATGCTTAAAAGACAACGAATGGCAAGCCTGGCTGTATATTCTGAAGGCTGAGATTTTCAAATATACGAATAATAAGTGGAAAAAGTATCATTACTATGTGGCCCTTTTGGGTGTTTGTTGTAAAGAATCTGTTTATTTTTTGCTTTTTCTAATGGGGCGGCATAATGTCTTTTTTATGATTTTAGGCTGTCAATATCCAAAGCTATTTTGCAAATGGATGGCGTTGAATCTGGGCTTCTGCGATCCTTGTGCACGCTACTATAAAACAGTGACTACTAAAATTTAGAATAGTATAAAAGTTCAGTTGGTCATAAATAAGGATGCTGCAATGAACAGATCCAGAACCATAATGAAGATCCCGGGTCAGAATATTTAATACGTACCTTATGTTTTGTTTGCTCTCAAAGTTTATAAAACTCTTCTTTATAAACGTATGATTTTTTTTCTTTGACATGTTGTGGGGGGTTCGAAAAATTAAAAACGGGCTACATTTATGTTGGGCTATTTAAAATTTGAATCGACTGTCTAAAAAGTACTGATAATGTTTTAAAATGTTGGGGTTTTATTGGACCTGTTGGACTTTGTCATTTCATAATGGAACACAATATCATTCATATGACTACCACAACTGCCTCGGCGGTACCTCATCCAATTTCAGGTTTCAACGCTTCAACTGTCTCTGAATGCTATGCGTTACATTTATCCTTAATGGGTCCCCACAGAGGACAATCTAAAGAGCTCAAGTTACAGCTCCGTGGTGGCCAATTGACATCGCAATTTCGGCTGATTATTCGAATTTCAAAAACTGTGTGACACGTGGCTTCTTTTTGTTAAAACCAAATAACGTGCATTATTAAAATTCTTCATCTCCTGCCAAACACTCTTCAGGCCATTGGGCGCTGCGAAAACACATCGGATAGTGTTCCATTATTAAATGACAAAGTTCAACATTTCCAATAAAACTAGAAATTTCAAAAAAAAAATCAGTACTTTCCCAGCAAACCAAACCTTCAGAATTCGGTCAGAATTCTGTACGGCAATCGGCAAAATGTTCCGATTTCGGGTCAGAATTCTTATTGAGTTTGTAACGAAAAACATATGAGAGGGTTGACACGAATTCTGAACTACTTCTCTGAGGGAATTCTGATGTTTTTGCCGACATTTCGAACCGATTTCTGACCGAATTCTGAACTGTAGTCTTGGGAAATTCGAAAGAAAATTTCGATTTGTCGTATCGAATTCTGAACTAATTCTGAACGACTTCGGTCAGAATTCTGACATTAAGTCTTATTAAATTCTGATGTTTTTACCGACATTTCGAACCGAATTCTGAACGAATTCTGAGCTTATGTCATGGTAAATTCTAAATGTAAAACAATCAAAAAGAAGAAAATATTTTTGTTCTACAAAAAAAAGTTGTAAAACATTTTCAAAAAGCTTTCGGAAAGACTTTTAGTTACAAGCAGGGGTGTCTGCAGTTTCGCAAGCAATTAAAGAGAACTGCCGGCAGTAGAGTTTTCCTCCGAACACAATAAAAATCCCTCGCACAGCTAAGCTAACCAAACATTCAGAATTTGAATTTGAAATATAAAAATACCTCGGACAAACAGTTAAGAATTCGTTCAGAATTAGTTCCGACATGTCTGAACACAAGAATAACAACTGTAAAATATGAAGCAAATCACAAAAAATAGTTCAGAATTCGTTGCGAGTTCGATAAGAGAAGTCTGATCAAAAACTTAATAAAAATCCCACTGACAAGTCTAACAGAATTCGGGCCGAATTCGTTCAGATATCTCTTAACATAATAAATAAGAAATCCTCAGACAAATCGAACAGAATTTGTAACGATTTCGGTAAGAATTATCGATACAGTTCAGATATTGTTCAGAATTGTCTGATATCAGACACTGTCGGCAAATTTGGTTTGCTGGGTTTTTTTTTACAGCTGATTCCACCTCCACCCAATACTTAGATAATTAAGTCAAGCTGGTGTCTTCCAAAAACATAATAGGACTAAACGACCTTAAATTTAACCACCTAAAAACTCACACTCCAGAGCCTTACTGAAAAAGACAATAAAATAATATTATGTCTCAAATATCTGTTAATGTCCGCATTCTTAGTCCTAAGTACCAATAACGTGAGTTGCGTAGATGCTTCTTCTGATTTCTACGTCCTAAATAGATAAGCGATTTGTTTGTATTTCCCACGCAACATCCATGCATGAATAACCTGTACCTATAATACTTTTTTATTCCACAACGTCGCAGTTTCGATCCAACTATCAATAACACGCATCAATTGTTCTCTCTTTTTGCAGGATGGGACCTCTCATCTGTGGACGACATCGAATGTATCGGCATTACGCATGGCATTGTGGGCGTCATATCGTTGCCCAATGTCTACGAACCGCATCTTGTGATAATTAAGGAGGCTACACCAGTCGGTGTACTTTATCCGCCACATTTAGTTTATAAAATTAAATCAATTTGTATTTTAAGCGATGCTGAACCGGATGCTGTGCTAACCACGTGCACGCGTCACTCGCGGAGTTCGAATACAACGCCAACTCATTCCAGAAACTCCTCCTCGTCGTCCTCGTCGATGAATAACGCCAACAATGCCAATGCCAATTCGGCCTCTTCGCGAACGAAACTTTTCGAGGGCAATCAATTGATGAATAAAACCTGGGGTGCGGTTAAAAGTGCTGGAACGACCATTAAGAATACCACTCAGCAAGCAGCTGCTTTGGCCTCCAACCAGGTCAAATCATCGGTGGGTATACGAGATCCGTCACGCATCGAAAAACGTATCACCGAAGAATTGCACAAAATATTCGATGAGACGGACAGTTTTTATTTTTGCTTCGACCACGATATCACCAACAATCTGCAGCGTCATTTGCAGGTGGGCTCGGTGGACCAGCAGACACCGGATGAGAGATTCTTTTGGAATATGCATATGATAGAGGATATAATGAAATTAAATGTAACTATTTTTCTGCTTAAAGAAATTGTCTTATTTTGTTTTAAAATCTATTTTTCTTGGCATTTTTAGGATAAAACTTGGATATTACCTATAATTCAAGGTTTCGTTCAGGTGGAGCCCTGTGTTATTGGCAACGAGTGTTTTACTTTGGCATTGGTCTCTCGAAGGTCGCGAAATCGTGCGGGTACACGTTACAAGCGCCGCGGAGTTGACGAAAAAGGCAATTGTGCTAATTATGTGGAGACCGAGCAGATACTCTCATTTCGCCATCATCAACTGGCATTCACTCAAGTGCGCGGGTCTGTTCCAATTTATTGGTCACAGCCCGGCTATAAATATCGACCACCTCCACGGTTGGATAGAGGTTAGCAGGAGCTTAAATCCCATTTAAAAGACTAAATAATCATTTGGTTTCTTTGCAGGCGAACAAGAAACGCAAGAAGCTTTTGAAGCTCATTTCACCAAGGAACTCGATTTGTATGACGGCGTATGCATTGTCAATCTGGTCGAACAAAGCGGCAAGGAGAAGCTAATAGGCGATAGCTATGCCAAACATGTTTTAAAATACGATAACGATCGTATTGTGTATATAACGTTTGATTTTCACGATTATTGCCGTGGCATGCGTTTTGAGAATGTCTCAGCGCTGGTCGAAGCCCTGGCACCTGAGGCCGGCGCCATGGGTTTCCATTGGCGCGATCAACGTGGTGTCATTTGTAATCAAAAGTCGGTGTTTCGTGTTAATTGCATGGATTGTTTGGATCGTACAAATGTTGTACAGACCGCTCTGGGTAAAGCAGTATTGGAGTCGCAATTGGTGAAACTTGGTCTGGCACCGCCCTATACTCCCATACCGGAGGCTCTAAAGTCGCCATTTATGGTGTTATGGGCTAATAATGGAGATATAATAAGCCGTCAATATGCGGGTACAAATGCCTTAAAGGTTTGTGGGGATTAAAATGTTTTCTTCAAATTAAAGTTTCTAAAATATTGTTTCGATATCATTTAATGCATAGGGCGACTTCACCCGCACCGGAGAACGTAAAATTAGTGGCATGATGAAGGATGGCATGAACTCGGCAAATCGGTGAGTCCTTTTACATACGATTTTATTATTAGGACTTGGTGTTTTGTGTAGTTTCACAATAATTATTTGTTTTCCATTTTTTGTGTTGGAAAATAATTGTTGAAAATACTTTGCCAATGCTTGTTTTGTTAATAAGAGGGCAAATTGGAGGTATTGAAAACGTGGAGCAAATGTATGTGGTAATAAAAACTTTTTATTTAAAACATTTAACTTACATTTGGGTTTATCTACCATTTGCTCAGGATTCTGAATATCTCCAGTTTATAGTTTGGGATTTTGTTTTTGGTACTCTTATGTTTTTCCACTAATATATCAAATTTGTTTTCGGCAAGCTTGTTCAAAATTTCGAAATAGAATTGTTTTCAAATTAAAAACCAATTATATGTTCTATATAAATTTTTTAATTAATTTACAACAGAATATGGCATCGTTATGACATAAACAGGGTGGGCGTTTTAACTTTTTAAATTTGAATAGGCTGTAAAAAAAATATTTATATATTTTAAAATTTCTGTTTTATTGGAAAGATTGAACTTTGTCAACTAATAATGGAACACAATATCATTCATATGACTACCACAACTGGCTCGGCAGTACCTCATCCGATCAACCCAATATTTCAGTACATTTTCGGTTGTTTTAAGTCGAATTTCTTCAATGACAGCTTCGATTTCATGTTTCAACGCTTCAACTGTCTCTGGATGCTTTGCGTAACATTTATCTTTAATGGCTTCCCACAGAAAATAATCCAAAGGGCTTAAATCACAGCTCCGAGGCGGCCAATTTTAAAAAACAGTGCGTAAAATATCGATGGTTGTGTTGGCTGTGTGACATTAGGCCCATCTGTAGTCCATTTCATTCTCTTGAATTTTTGGAAACAAAAATTCGTTGAGCATGCCGCCGTTATGCTCACGGTTGACGGTAACGGCGGCTCCCCGCTCTTTTTTTCACATCAAACGGTGCCTCGGCTCGGCTTCTCAATAGTCATTTTGCTTCTCAATAGTCACTTGCTTCTCAATAGTCACCATATGTGACAGCACATAGAGAAAGAGACCTAAGGGTAAAAAAATCAATTTTCATTTTTTTTCTTTTTTGATGTGGACAACATCTGAGCATCGAATGAGACCGATCCCGTGCCCCAAAAGTGTTCCCTCCCAGAGATAAGCGCGTTTTATGAAAGTGAAGTCGACGATTCTAAGCGCAAATAGAAAGGGACCTAATCTTTAAAATGGCTCTCCTGAACAAAACTTTTTCAACTTTTCACTTTTTTTTTTGATGTGGACAACATCTGAGAATCGAATGAGACCGATCCCATGCCCCAAAAGTATTCCCTCCCAGAGATATGCGCCTTTTATGAAAGTGAAGTCGACGATTCTAGGCGCAAATAGAAAGGGACCTAATTTTTAAAATGGCTCTCCTGAACAAAACTAGTTTTTAACATGAGGTCACTTTCTATTTTGCGCGTCCCATATGCCAAACAATCTTCAGCCCATTGGGCGAAGCGAAAACGCATCGAATTGTGTTCCATTCTTAAATGACAAAGTTCAACCTTTCTAATAAAAGCAGAAATTTTAATAAATTATCAGTAATTGTTTTACAGCCGATTCAAATTAAAAATTGCCTACTCTATACATACATACTAAAATAAAAATTTCTCTACTTTAAAATATACAGAAAGTTATTATTGCGTTTTAAAACTACTCGTTGTAAAATTACAAATACAATTGCCCATCGTATTAGTCTAGACAAACTATGATTTTTGGCTGTCAAATTTATATCGGAAAAAAATTTAAACAGTTTTTAAATTTAAAATTAGTCGTGAAATCCATATCCAGATATGAATTACTAAGTAAGGACATAAACACTCATCAAAGTATTTAATCAAGAATTCACAGAAATACGCTCCGAAAACAGAAAATCATGGCCCGTAGATAAAAATCACGCAAAAGTCCTTGCATCGAATCATTAAAAAAGACTTGGGACTTGGGGCTTTCAAACGACGTACCGGACATTTATTGACTGCAGCTTTCTTTTGGCGAAGCACACTGATATTTGCACAGAAAAAATTTCTTCACCGATGAAAAACTGTTTAGCGTTCAGGAAAAATTTAACAAGCAAAATGATAGAGTGTATGCGCGGTTATCTAAGGAAGTATCTGAACTGATCCCAAGGGTGGAAAAGGGTCATCACCCAGCTTTAGTCATGGTTTGCTGGGGTATCTCTTACGATGGGGTCACTGACCATCGGCCAAAGTTTACCAAGAAACCGTTTTGGAAGCTGTTGTGAAGCCTCTTAACAATTCCCTGTTCCAAAACCAGCCATGGACTTTCCAGCAGGATCGTGCGCCGGCCCCTAAGGCTAAAACGTCCCAGGCCTGGCTTCGAAACAATTTGCCAGCGTTCATTTTCTCTAAAGAATGGCCCTCAGGCAGTCCAGATTTGAATCCATTGGATTACAAATTGTAGACGGTTTTAGAGGACAAGGTTTGTCACAAAAGATACCCCAACATTGGATCTCTTAAGACTGCTTTGGTTCAAGCTGTGGCCAATTTTCCAATGGACGAGGTTCGTGCAGCTATTGACGATTGGCCAGTGTGACTTAAGGCGTGCGTAAAGGCAAAATACGGACATTTCGAATAAGTAGATTCTTTTTGGATGCAATATACTTCAATAAATATATTAAAAAATATTTGGTCCAAAAACATTCAGTACTTTTTATTTTACAGCATAAAACGTGTGTAACAGTATTTATGTCCCTACTTAGTAATATCACCCTCGGAAAATGACAATTGACTAAAGACAAAAGTTGAGTTTTGGTTACACTGCCAGTTTAGGGTTTTGTTTAGTTTGTAAAGAGACAATAAAAGGTTTAAGACGGTTTTTAAAATGTTCTAAATACAATGTCATGAATGTGAGCATGATTTACGGCCTTTTCTGAAATTGCTAGCTAATTTTATACCTCATTTTGTATTAAGATATATCGAAAAAATCTCTACACAAATTAAAAGAAATTCTGAGAATGCTATGGTCGTATTGAACACAGTTCAAAGGTAGAAAAAATTAATGCTGAAATTAGTTTTCCCTTCATTTAATAGGTCGTGTTCTTTTGAGTAGGTAACTAACTTAGTTACCTAATTTGCAATATGGTAATCGGGCAACCTTAAAAAAAATTTAGGCAACATTGTCTCTCTTTGTATACACCAAAAAGAATTAAATAGCAAGAGGGTTCATCGGAGAATTCGTCAAAAGCAGACAATAGGGAACTATAAGTTGCAATAAAATAACACTAGTTTACAGCCTGTTTCGTCCAGAGTTCTAAGTATTTTTACTATAGATTTTGACCTCCTAAATCTGGACCAGGAAAAAATCATAATTTGTAGACTAGTGTAATCAATGAAATATAATAAATCAATTATTTGTACACTGTGGCTTTGTAAAAATGTGTAAAATTTCTTTTAACAATCAGTTTGAGTTGCCAGCTTTAGATTCTTTACCAGAGTTTTTTAGATTCTTTACCAGAGTTGTATTTTCATAATAACTTCATTAATGTTTTAAAATCCGCGTCCAACAATCTAATAAACTTTACAACCCGATTAAATTTGACTGAGTTATTCTATATTTAGTCAGAAATGAGAACATTTTTCTTTTTTTTGTTTATGTCGTTTTCCTTTGTGTGATGATGGTACAAAACCTCATAAACATGTGTGCATTTTGAAAAAACCGAAGGGGAAAGTTGTTCTCATTTCTGACTAAATCTTGAATAACGGATAGGAGGCCAGATTCGTGATCTGCAGCCCCAAATCAGCTATAGTTGACCATCTGTCGCAGTTTTATTTCATTTTTTTTTGCCCAGTGTTATTCATAAGTATACAAAACAAAAAACATATGTTTTTATAAAGCAGGGTGTGTCATGTTTGATTTTTTTTTTGAAAAAATAAGTGTAGTCACTCTAACTCGTTTCTTTATGGAGTTGAGGTCAACTCGCTTGCTAACCGAGTAACATCCGTACAAATGCTAGTTTAGCAACCTAAAAAAAGAACACAGCCATTATACCTCTTAAATCTCATTATTGACTAAGCGTAGCTAGCAGTGTAACCAAAACACACCTAATGTATTAAATATGTATACACACATTCCGAAAAAAATTGTGACTGAAGTTTCTAGACTGTTTTTATTTCCTTACCCGTACTGTGGTATTCTAACTTTGTGCTGACGTGTGCAACACCTAAAACGAAAGGATATAGACCACTTGTTTAACCGATCGACTAAGAACAATGTAATGGAAACCCAACCTTGAGTAAAATTAAACTATGTTCATGTTTTCATATTGCTCTCACACGAAGGTCTCCCGATTTGTGCTTTTTCCGCTCTACAAGGAACATATTGAACCTGTTTTCGCTCAAGTTGAGCATAGTTTGTTATGATACAGGTTTCACTAACCCTGGTGAAATTGGACCATATCAGTCCATGATTTTCTGTAACCCTCCCTATTTGAAGTTCTGTCACTCTAAGAGATTAATAACGAACCCTAGTGAAGTAGATCCATATCGATTTTTGTTTTTATTTACCCCTAACACAAAAACCCCCGATGTGAGGAACTATCGATCTAGAAGCTACACTTTAGTTCCGATCGTGCTCAAATTTCGCATTGTACGAATTGTTTAAATTTCTTATGCGAAGACAAACCAACCCTGCGTAAATTATGACACATCGGTAAATATTTTCATATAAGTCCCGTGCAACGGCTCTTTCGTATTTGAGCTTGTCCCGCTCTACAAGTCATATTTTACATCAAATGTCATTCAAATTTAGCATGGTGACTTACATACAACCTTGGTAATATAACTATATAGGTCCATATTTTCATACAGCCCTCATACAAAAGCCACACTCGGAAAGTCGATTCCACATACGGACGAAGCGAAAAACGAATTTGATCTGTATTATAGCCGATTCCAAAGGTGTTGATAGATGACAGCAGAGTATCCAATTCTATTGTTTCCCTAAAGCATCGTCGGAATATGGGTCCCATGACCCTGTTCTATCGTTTTTTTCTTTCGTGGTGTGTGTTCTTCTGACATTTGTCGACTTATACCAAATGTAAGGAAATTCTAGGAATTTGTTATCGGTTGACCGCACTATTCACTACAGATCGAATTCGTCTGTCCCTATGTGGAATTGACTTCGCGCAAATGTATTTCCCTCCAATTTCGACATCCAGAAATTCAAGACAAATGTGAATAAACATTACTCCCTCTTCCCCCTCTCCGCTCCCTTACTTTTCGCCCACCAATGTGCATTGCATGTATAGGGGAACCGCTGAGTGTTGGTCAATTAAAAAAATGAAGGATGAATATCCTTTATAAGGAGAAGAAGAGAAATTAAACAATTGGTTCCCTTTTTTCCTGTAAGCCCTCTCGACTTATGCCACCCCTCAAGCCACAGTTTACATACGATCTTGCTCAAATTTAGTATAGTGCCTTAATGGAACATATCGGGTCATGTTTTCGTAAAGCCCCCTTACATAAATGACCCCCATTTGTGTTTTTCCCGATATATAAGACACATATTTAATTCCTTCGAAATGAAAGATTTATTACTAACCAAGGTGAAATTTTGCCATACTAGTCCATGGTTTCTTGTAATCCCCTTGCTAAGGAGCCTTTCGATTAGAGGTTTTGCCACTCTTCAAACTTCCTTTTAAATCAGATTTAACTCAAATTTAGTATAGTCGTTATGAGAGATTTACAACGAAGCCTGGTAAAATTGGGCCATATTGGTTCATATTTTCATATAGCCCTCATACAATGATTCACCGATTTGAGGGACTGTCTCTTTAGAAGCCTTATACTGTCTCTCTAGAAGCCTTTTATATACAATTGATACGGTCGTGCTAAAAATTTCGCATGGTTCGTAACAAATCAATTCTGATGCGAATACAAATCAACCCTTCCAAAATTGAGACTTATCGGCCAAATTTGTATATGGCCCACGAGAAAGATCCTTCCTTTTTTGAGCTTCTCCCGGTCTACAAGTCATATTTTGCTTTCTTTGGAAAATTAGATCATATTAGTCTATATTTTTTATATAGCCTACCATATACAATAGTTGATCCCAATTTGATCCAAACCTGTTCGAATTTTACATGTTCATAGCGAACTATGAGAAATTTTCGCATGATAGCATTTAATTTGTGGCTTCTGAACTATAGGACCTTTTTAATGAGGGGCACCGAAAGGGTAAAATTTTAGGCAGAAATGGTTATTGGTCGCTTATAAAGTTTTAACCGAAATTGAAATTTGAAGAGAATCGGATTTAATATGTGCCTTTTAGAGCTGCAAGTTATGGAATCGAATAGAAGATTTGTTGAATTTTATTCAAACATTGAACAATATGGATTTATATTAGTAAAGCTCGTCCTTGGCCCCAAATCTGTACAATATGCAGAAAAGGTTCACATTTACTGCCATTGATTAAATCGGACGGACTTAAATCCATTGAATTAATCATGTTTTAATGATTCAGAATCTATCTGTATAGGTATAATAAACTATGGGATCTATTTTCTTCGATTCAGGTTTTACAAACATAATCACTAAGTTATTGTAGCTCAATGTGGTCTAGGGTACTACAAGGACTGCTATATATATTTCTGGCCTAATAATAAAAATGCGAATATTTATCATCAAAAATGGTTTTATTGTTTTTCAAAGTATTCTCCAGCATGATTTATACACTTTTGCATGCGCTCAAACCAATTGTCGAAGCACTATTTCCACTCCGATTGAGACACCTCCAAAACATGGTTTTTGAACGTTTCAACAGCATCTTCTGGCGACCAAAATCGTTGAGCACGCATTTTTTTCCTTATGTGCGGGAATAAAAAGAAGTCATTGGGTGCCAAATCAGGACTGTCCGGAGGATGACCCATCAATTCGACGTTTTGGCTGGTCAAAAAGGCGCTGGCTTGAGCCGAAGTGTGAGAGCTCGCATTGTCATGGTGCACAACGATTCGTCTTCTCTTGTTTGTTTTTCAAATTTCTCCGAAGATTTCAGGCAAACAAATTATGGTGTACCACTCAGAATTGACCGTCCTACGTTGCTCAAGCGGAACAGTCGCCACATGACCAGTTTTGCCGAAGAAACAGGCGACCATTTGCTTCGAAGGGCTTCTTCCACGAACAACTTTCGTTGGATTTGGCTCTTCTTCGAAGACCCACACGGTCGATTGCTGTTTCGTTTCGGGCTCATACGCATAGATCCATGATTCGTCACCTGTGACAATATTATTAACGCCTTTTGAAGCACCGCGATTGTATTTTTTTTCAAAATTTCTTTGCACCAATCGACACGAGCCATTTTTTGAGCGATTGTCAAATTGTGCGAGATCCAACGAGAACAAACCTTTTTTACGGCCAGATGTTCATGCAATATCGAATGTATGCTGGTGACAGAGATCCCCAAGGATGCCTCTATCTCACGGTATGTCACATGACGATCTTGCATTATCAGTTCACGCACGGCATCAATGTTATCTGACACAATGGCCGTTTTTGGACGACCTTTACGATCTTCATCTTTAAGCGAGCGTCGGCCACAATTGAATTCCTTAAACTAGTTTTTCGCAGTGCTATAGGATGTTGCTTCATCGGCATACAAAGATTTAAGTTCATCGATGCACTCTTGTCGTGATAATCGACGTCGAAAGTTGTGAAAAATGATCGCACGAAAATGTTCACGAGTTAATTCAATTTTTTTTGCCAAATTGATTTTTTCAAGTCACTTTAAACAACACAAATGATGGTCGTACGTCAAAACGTTCTGAGTACGTTTATGATAAAACAAAATGTTGTTGTTGTAGCGGCACAAACTACCGGAGTGACAGCCCCTGGCCGAAGAATTGCTCCTTAGGGTCGATCCGGTGCTAAGAACTGGCTGTCGTGGGATCGATGATAAAAAAATGTCAAACTTTCCAATGGAAATGTCAGATGGCGCCAGGCAACACTTAATGTTGCCTAGGCCAGAAACATATATAGCAACCCTGGTATAATTAGGGTAGAAACTCTGACGTTATAACTTGTATGCACAGTGTATGATTTCATATAGACAACTTTAAACGCTGAATTTAAAACAAAATTCGACTTCTTTTGAAAACAATTCAAATCATTTTCCATGTGTAATTAATAAAAGTCGTCTACTAACAACATTAAAATTCTTAATTTGCTTAACACATGAAACAAATAATGTTCGAAATTGGTTTAGCAATATGTTCTAAAACTATTTCTGCTTTGTTCTCTTTTGTTTGTTCTTACACATCTTCAAACTCTTCGTCTCTCTTTCTGTCTATTCGTAGTTTTTTCATACAAAATTTTGCCGATACATTTCGTCAGTGCATTATCGATTTAATGCAGGGCCAACTTATTGATGCCCACGATTTGAAAGAGGATGAAGTTTTGACAACAATACTCCAAATACTATGCCCCTCAACACCAGCCCCAACCAGGGGTTACTTTTACGCTGGTGTTTTGCAACCGGAATTGCAATTGTTGGAACGGGTCATCTACACAAGGTGGTGTTGCGGTGGTAACGAAGCCCCCAACAGAAAGTCGAATTCGACATTAGACATTTTCAACAATTCATTTTTTCAAAATTACTATTTAATGCCTTTTATTTCGTTATGTTTTATTTTGACAATGCAAAAGGTATTTTGTTTTTCAATTTAGTTTAAAACGCATGTATTGTCAGAAAAGCCATGAAAACAATTTTATTTCTAATTTTGTTTACTTGTTTTAGTTACTATCTGGCACGCTTTAAGGATAGTTATCGTCAAGCCACCATAGATTTGATGTTGGGTAACCCGGTGACCTCGGAATCTTTAAACGCTTTGGGGGGTCAAGCGGCCCCGGACGACAACGATGCTTCGGAAGGCGCCGAACACGCAAAATTGCTTGTGGAGGATTGCCGTAAATTACTATTGGGCTCAGCTCAGTATCCCGTAGGAGCATGGGGTCTTATAGATGCCGATCCGGGGTAAGTCAACAACACTTTACACAGTCCTACACTATATATATATCTTCCCAATTACTTTCAGATCTGGTGATCTTAATGAAACAGAAGTTGACAGTATTCTCTTGCTGACAGATGAAAGCTATATTGTGGCCGAGTACGATTCTCATTTAGATAAAATTGTTCGATTCGAAAAGGTGTTATTGGAAAATATCTTCATGATTGAGTTGGGCATGTACCAACAAACGAAAATGTTTCAAGGCTCCTCGCCAGCCATGCTCTGCATTAGAATCAATTATACGGTAGATGGTGCTGATGGTTATTTCCATATGTTTAGATCGGCGAATATACGATTTTTCAATAACATGGCCTATCCCATTAAGACTCAAGAAGAAATATCAGGTACGCTATAAACAATTAAATAAAAAATAAAAAATTATATTTTTTTGATTTCTTTTAGAATCGATGCAAGCTATTGTGGAAATGTTTCGCATAGCTTTGGATACGGCTGGCCGTCCAGATGTAAAATTCATAACAGGTGGCGTCTTACAAAGACGTAAAAGTAAAAATCCATTATTGGATGTACCCAAGGCAAGTTAAATATGAATGACTCAATTGTACAATGCTCTATTGCATCAATATACTTTCACTTTTAATTAATTCTGTTAATCTTTAATTACCCCTATGTAGTTTTGAAATCAAGCTTACATAATCGTATTAAGGCGGATGATTGTTAAAATTTGATTTCTAGTCCTATTAAACTTTAATAAAAATAACGAGCTAGGGCAGTCTAATGTGCTTTGCACCAGGAATTGGGTTTAGATTTTTAATTTATTCCTTTAATCGTTAATTAACCCCTAATTTTGAAATCAAACTAACATAAAATTGCATTTCTAGTCCTATAAAATTAAAAAAAAAAAATAAGGGCTGTGTACTGTAGGAGCGAACCTCTTCTAATCAATTCAAGGCCCTTACAAATGCGACAAACTAAATTTAATTGAATCTGATCAAATTGCCACACTTAGGCCAAATTGTCCCAAGGAGAACATCGCCCGATATTGTGGAAAGTTTTATCGAAAACACTTTATATTTGCGACGTACACTTTAATTACAAAAATTAAAGGACGGAAGGCATGTCCAAATCGATTCAGAAAGTTACTCTGCTTCGTTCGGTGAAGTTTTTAATGGGTCCATCACACTTCTTTCTTCCTTGTGTGCCAACAATAACACCTACTCATTAAAAAGGGCGTATGGAAATGTAAGCCGACACATAGACGTCTTATTTTTAAACTTCTTCCGAAATATGGTCCATAGCATGCAATGGTAAATTTGAATCTAACCAACATTTGGTAGATTTAGGAACAGTTGGTGGGTTCTCCCATTTGACACTATTTATTCCATTAATGTCAGTGTGTATTGGGCTTTGTATGCTAAGGCCGAATCGGGTCACATAATGACTGGGGCGTAAAAATATTAATAATAATTTATAATAATAAGTTATGGTGTGGTCTTATGAATGAAGAAACAAATATGGGCCTTATCAAAACTTTCTGGCCATATTTTTTGAATCCCTCTGTCGATGGTACCTCTTTTCTTTTTCATGTAAAACTGGGGTCTTGAAAACGTTTTTGAGCCCATCGATTCATAGGTTTCATCGTCCATTAAAATGTAATCATCCTATCAATCCTATAGGTCATTTAAAATTTTAAACTTGAATCAAATTTGAAGTACAGATAATTTTTACACGTTTCTGGTATTATTGGAAAGTTTTACTTTGTCAGTTGATAACGGAACACGATCCGATGCGTTTTCGCTTTGTCCTATGGACTGAAGATTGTTTGGCAGGAGATATAGAATTTTACCGAAAAATAGTGTTTTCAGATGAAGCTCATTTTAATCTCGGTGGCTATGTCAATAAGCAAAATTGCCGCATATCGAGTTCAAAGAACCCACACGTGACTATTGAGAAGCCAATGCACTACGAGTCACTGCTTCGTGTGGATTTTGGCCTGGCGGCATCACCGGGTCATTTATCTTTGAAAATGAGCAAGGAGCGACCGTCAACGGTGAGCTTTACCACGCCAAGCTCAAGGAATTTTTGTTTCCAAAAATTCAGGAGAATTACAAGGACGACATTTGGTTTCACCACGACGGGGCCACATGTCACACAGCCAACGCAACCATCGATATACTCGTATTACTTACTGTTGAAAATCGAATAATCAGCCGAAATTGTGAGTTGGATTTGAGCCCTTTGGATTATTTTTTTGTGGGGGGCGGGCCATTAAGGATAAATGTTTCGCGAAGCATCCAGAGACAATTGATGCGTTGAAACATGAAATCGAAGTTGCCATTGAAGAGATTCGACGCGAAACAATAGAAAATGTACTAAAAAATTGGGTTGATCGGATGAGGTATGGCCGGGTCAGTTGTGGTAGTGTTATTAATGATATTGTGTTCCATTACACTGTGGAACATTTTTGGGGTTATTGTCTGGGGGATGAGAAATTCCAAGTCAGGGTGATGGTACTAGGTCAGTATATTAAAACCCTCAAAGGGTTTTGCGTTCGTATGTGCCAGTTTTTTTTATGACCTTTTACATTTTTTCCTTATCTTGATGTTTTTTCGCTTAGTTGTAAAATGTTGGCAAAAACGTAGTTTGACATAACTCGAGAACGAAATAAAACCAGAAATTTTAAAAAAATGATTGGTACCTTTTTCACAGCCGGTTCTAATTTCAAATGTTTAATCGTCCACCCTGTATTACCACAGATGTGTGTCCAACAACGTAAGATATAAACAGATTTGAATGAAATGTCCCTAAACAATACCCTTTCTCTCTCTCCTCTACGAAGTTGCGGAAATGAGAGGTCATAATTAAAATGCAAATCTACCTTCTATGGGAATCAATAGGCATTCAAATACTCCCTCTTCTATCAGGCATATCGACAGCGCTTCCTTACACCTTCAATTCAACTGGTTATAAAATAGACACACGTACCGATCTCGCTTCGTAAAACAGGCCTAGGTAAAGGCATTGTAGAAGCATTCAAATAGATCCTAAAACATGCTTGCTTCTAAGCACCTAACGTTCTAAACGACAGACGTCCACTTCCCATCATTCTGAAGGACTTTATGCAGGCCTTCCTAGAGTAGTCAGCATTGGTGATATTGTTAGTTAAAATCTATTAGTGAACTATAGTCGAAGCTCTACCGTAAGATATGACTGCCAAGTAAACTGCATGTGCGTCTACTAATGACGAGGTCGCGATTTCCGTGCCGGAGTCAACAGTTTTCAATAAAAGGTTCTTTCTACAAAACATTCAAATTTTGCATACGAAACTATTATGTAAAATTGTTGAAATAAGTTTAAATAATTTACTTATTTCTTTTCTTTTCCCGGGTCCTTTTAAAAATTTCTCATCTTAATCGCTATTAAAGGAGATAAGCAGGTCTACCTTCATTTCACATCCTATGTCAAATGAGAACCTTCTAACTACCATAAGAGCAATGCAAAGCCTCTCTTTTTGCTATTTTGCTGGCTAAAATCTATTTGGTTTTTGAATTTTGTCATTTTTTTCTGTTATGTCAACTTGAACGACAAATGTATTCTAAGATATTGAAGAATTTTCATCATGATGGATTCAAATGAATACAAGTACTCATCAGCACAAATATTTATTACCAAAATTTTTACCAAAAAAGATAAATATTTTAGTTTATTGGCTTGGGCACAATGAAGCATTTTTTCGAACGCTGCGTTTTTCTTTACTTCCGGTAGTCTAAAAACCACTCAAATATATATTTATAATTTACAAAAAGTTTACGATGTTGAATTATCTGCATAGAAACTACTTCCATAATTTTTGTGGAGTTTGGAAGTTTATTTCAATGGTTTTCAGGCTGCCGGAATCAGAAAAATACGCAGCGTATAAAAAATGGTTCAGTGTGCCTGAACCTTAAAACAAATAACAGGTTTTCCGGTCGTTGGCCCGGAATGCGATAGTGCGGTCAACTAAACAATAGAGAACAAACGGGTCGCGAATCCTCCCGTCAGGAATAAATCTAATGTCTGATGAACACACACCCCGAAAGTAACGACACAAAACCCACTATCCGAAGATACTCGAGTAAAACAATAGAGTTAGATTCCATACTGTTACCTACTAGATTTTGGAGCACCTGGCCGTATATGAAAGTTAAATAATTCTTACAACGCTTGAGAAATCCTATACATTAGGGCGGGTCAATTGAAAAATCGCCCAAGTGACAAGGTAAATCGTATTCTACTATGTTCGTTGGATGAGAACTCGTATAGTTCGATCTCTTAGATTACTTAATATAAATCAAGCAAAGGTAAAACCGACACCAAAACCAATAGCTTTGATATGTGTGCACCGTGCCAGATCATAGACCGACTCCAACGCATCGACACAAGAAAGCCATTAGGTCTCCCGTAGAGCGATCTCTACGGATGACATACAGTCGATCACTAGACAGGTCGTAGGACTCTAAATAGATTGCAAGATGGGAGTTAACCATGCAAACCGCAATTGGCCGATAATTCAAAGGATTATTGGATACACCCGTTTTGGGGATTGGCTGGACGTTTGTAACCTTCCAATATGCTGGCACGGTAAGCAAGGATGCGTTATGGGCAGGCTAGTATCAAAGTGCACTTACCTAGAACAAGTGCCGAAATACTATCCGGGCCCGGGAACTTATTTACATCGAGATTCGCATGAACCCTTTTAAATTCCACGTGTTAGCAAAATTATATGACGCATGGAGCTAACGGGTGGGTCAAAGATAAGTTTATTTTGAAATGAAGGTTATTTTGCTGTCAAAATCTTAACAGAAAGTCAACATGATCTCCGCAAAACGAAAACAGCAACTTTACACTTCTTTATCGCCTCGTAGTTTGGTCCTTATAGCAACTAGTATTGGACAAAGGTTTTGGGCAAAAAAAACACCATTTCTGACGAGGCGTATTTTCATCTCGGCGGCTACGTTAACAAACAAAAATGTCGCATCTGGGGCACGGAAACCCCGCACGTTATTGGCGAGAAGCCAATGCATCCATGGAAAGTGACAGTTTAGTGCGAATTGTGAAGTGGTGGCATCATTGTAGCATTTATCTTCGAAAATGGTGCTGGAAACAAAGGTTTGGTGAATGCCGTAATCGATCTTTTGCGTACCAAATTTCCATATCGTGTTAACAGCCGTCTTAGCGATGCGATGCAATTGGTCGCTTCGGAGCTGCGATTTAACCCCCTAAGTTATGTCAGCAATCCAGAAACGATTCAAGCACTAAGGGTCCATTTTATCCAAATAATCCGTAAGCTACCGCTCAAAACCATAAACAAGGTCTTGGAAAATTGTATTGACAGAATGGTCTACTGCGAAACAAGCCGATGCTGTCACTTGAACAAAGTTGTATTACATAATTAATGTGAATATTTGCTCTTACTATTAAAGCTATACTATTAGAAAAAAATAATTTTGCCCATTTTATTGCACTTTTGAAAATAAACTTGTATTTGTCCCAACCTGTAGGTACGTTTACGATCGCAAAATGTGGTTGACTGCCTTCCAGCAAGGAAGAATTCCCTGGCTAACCAGTAGGTTAGCTTTATAAAACTGGTCACTGAATGCCTGATCGTATTTTACAAGAGTCGGTATAGGCGAAGAGCTATCATTAACTCTTCTTACATATGACGAAAAACTTTAACTTCCCCTGGGAGAATTAAAAACCTTTGCATGAAGACATTGCTCGTGTAGAAACTTTTCAAGCCTAATCACTCTGGCACACGAAGTTCTTTGCTGTTTACGCAGCAGTTTAGTGTTGCCGTTTTTGTTCAAACTTCAATTTCTAAACGCCACATCTATACAGAATTTGAGCAAGACCGTTCTGTAAGCCATCCGACCTTGCTAAAATTTAGCTAGTGCCAAAACGAAGACGGTCAGGCAGTTACTGTGAATGGTGTTCGCTATCGTGAGATGATAACGAACTTTTTATGGCCGAATTAGAAGATATGGATGTGGTTTTAACAGGACGGTGCCACGCGACAAATTCAATGGCCGTGTTATCACGTGGTGGCGAAGTTAATTGGCCGCCAAGATTATGTAATTTGACAGCGTTGGATTTCTTTCTTTGGGGTTATTTGAAAGAAAAGGTGTACATCGATAAGCCAGCAACAATTTAAAAGCTTAAGGATAAAATAATTCGGCACATTAACAGTATAGAACGTCAATTATGCCTCAGCGTCATCGAAAATTTGGACCGTCGGATGGAGGTGTGCCGCCGAGGTCGCGGCGGCCATTTTGCCGATATTTTGTTCCATACATAATTGAACCATACTAATAATATCATAATAAAAAGAAATGACAATAATTTCACCACCATTTACAATTCTGGTAATCCTAGTAAATAAAACCTTGGTTAAATTCTGCAAATGTACGATTTTTCTTCAGAATGCTAGAGTGTGGGCCCTATCCGACTGTAGAATAATTTCCATCCACTGGGGGAACCCAGAAATGGATCTAGTGTTAATGTTATATCGCCCATTTATTGCAAGAGATTCACAACTCCAAGTTTGAAACTTTACAGGAGAGCAACTTAAAGTATTTAAGGTTACATTACTCCCAATCCTGTCACTCTAGATCTGAAGTGTGTACATATATAAAAGGTGTATGTTGTGGCCCATTTAGGTACTGAAAAAAATATATCAGATTAACATTTTATCTTCGATTATTGGATCCATTTATATATACATGTTTAAGTGGTAACACTCTTGCTGCAAAAGTGTGACTCATAAATGCCAAATTTTGGGTTGTGACTAAATGAGCGATATATCTGTGATAGATTCTTGTTAGGATAGCTCCTAAGCTTTACAAACCCGTTCCACAGTCTACCCACTAAACCTCAGAGCAGATCTTATCTTTGTAGAAGGAATCTCACCTTCGAAAAATAGAAAATACTGTTTTGTTGAGATCTAATATATTTTAAACGAAAATTAAAGAAATTTATTTGAATCAAATAAATTAACTTTTAAATGAAGACCAATTATATCTAGATTAAGTTTATCTTAGAGTGTTCTGTGCGACCTATACCAACCCTCGTTAAATTCTGGTAATTCTGGTAAATAAAGTCTTTGTAAAATTTCGTACTAGTACGATCTTTCTTCTGACTACTAGAGTGATAAAGGGTATCACATTGTCGTCCCTACCCGACTGTTGACTTTTTTACTTACTTTAGAATAATTTCTATCCACTAGAGGACCTACAAAAAATTTATAATTCTTATATATAAGTATCTGTGATAGATGACTTTACTTTTTTGTAATATCAGCTTAACAAACCCTTTTTACAGTCTGCCAATTAAATCTTAGACCAGATCTTAACTTTGTCGGAGGATTCTCACCTTCGAGTTTGGAAATATGAAAATAATTTTTTTGTTAAAATCTAATGTATTGTTAAAGAGAATTGTAGAAATTTATTTTACTCACATTAAATAACTTTTGACCTATGACCAATATTATTTTTTCTCTTCCAGGGTATGCCAAGAAACCTTTCCGAATCGCAATTATTACAAATAAGCTCCAAAGCTTTCTCGAACGTAGCTGGTCAATTCTCAAAACTGGGCCAATCGCTCAACCCCAACAAAAACAAGACAACGAATTCACCGACGTCCTCAAATAAAACCGCTCAAATCAATCCCCAAGTAATGCGTCAATCACAATCTTCCATTGATAGGTGCATAGAGGCGACTGAAAAACCTATATTCACCGTCGGCAAATCCACAAAATTCTCCGCTAGTGGTTCCGATTCTGAGGAGAACGACAGCAGTATTTATGAGCCCGATGTCGATTCGGATACAGAGTTAGCCATGTCGGCAAAAGCCAACTTCAACTTTAACAACGACAACAACTTCCTGCCCTCGGTGGGAATAGTAATGGGCAATGCTCAAGAAGCGGTAGAAGCACAATCGCCCAGTTCGGATGATATGCAACAACTAATGGATAAGGATAATTCGGCCAAGCATACGGAATACGTCAATTCAATTTCCATATCCTCGGTGGCCAATAATGTTACCTTGCCCACGGGTCTCTTGGAAAATGCTCCGCCCATTCGACCAATTACACCCAATCCCCAGATATATGTACAAGAAGAAGCGAGTGCCTCCGGTTTAACTGAGAATCAAACAAGGTCGGTATTTTATATGTGATTTTAGTACCAAAACGTACGAAACAATCGTAACGGTGGCTTGCGTGTTGTGTTTTAATGTTTTAGAAATTAATGTGTTACTTTTAATTATTTAATTTACACTAAAAACAAAATACCTCATTATAATTTGTGTAGTTATGCGTTGTCGTAGTAAGATTTGTTTTTAATTGTATTACCGTTTGCGAAATTGTGAAATATTGACATAAAACTTTTGAATGTGATTTGTATTTGTGCTATTTATATTTAAAAAAAAAGACACATTGTTTTAAAAGTTGATATTTATTTCTTTGAGATTTTGTTGTGAGTTTCGTTTTTAATGTTGAAATCCGTTAAATAGCTAACATTTTTGAAAACTAATCCTTCCTTTCTAAGTCACTATTTTTTTTAAAAAAAGTGACTTAGAAACTTTGTCTTGGAGCCTTTCTTTCCTTTAGAAAAAATAATAAATATTGATCTCATATAGCTGGCCGAACATATCAGTTATTTTTTCACTAAGCACTGCAAGAGATACAGCAGAAGTGCAGAAATAATTACTAACTTTACTTAACCATTAATCTAAAATATATCATCCCTAGAAATGAAAGTTAATCCGAACTCCTAAAGTTGTCACAAATTTAATAACCATCATTGAATTAATGAGACACTGTAAGTCTGGGTTTTACAACATAGCATTGATGTTCTCCTAACTCCTAAAATAAAAGATACACCCCATATTTTTATACCGATCGACCAAATTATTATCTGATTCGTTTGAGTGATGTTCGTGCATTTACTCGTATCGTTGTATCGTCAAAGTACATGGCGCAACTATTAACGGATTTTGGAGACATTGGACGTATTGCACATTTAGCAGGTCTGGACCATGGACAATGCCTATTAAAACTGGCGATGTCTCCCCAACTCCAACCCAGCTCTGGAAGCCACATATAATATTCTATCATATCCGATCTTGCTCAAATTCGCATAGAATATCTTAGCGAATAGCCCCAGTACTAAAGTATTTCCTAATATGAGGTCCTCTAGAGTTTACAGTTCTAGAGGTTACAAATCAATTACGATGTAGTTCAAATTGCTCATGGTACGTTACCAACCCAGGGATAAGAAGGCATGCGGTACGAGGGTTGCTATTTATTTATTATTTATTATTTATTTCAAGTTCTGACAATACTAGTGTTCCCAGATGCATACTGGAACTTCCATTAAAAACTTTGACATTTTTTAGCATAACTTCACTCAGAACGTTTTGTCATTTGAGGGCGAATTGTTTTGTTTACAGTGTGTTGAAAAATTTATCTCAGTCAAAAAATGGAATTATCCCGTGAACATTTTCGTGCGATGATTTTTTACGATTTTCGGCGTGGGTTATCGAGACAAGAGTGTTTAAATCAACTTGTTTCGAATTTTGGTGATGAAGCACTATCAAAAACCACTGTTAATGGTACCAATAGTTCAGTCTCGGACGCCGTTCGCTCCTTCGTCACTTTGCCAGAAACCATCGATGCCGTGCGTGAAGTGATTAAGCAAGTCCGACATGTGACATACCGTGAGATTGAGGCATCCTTGGGCATTAGTATGACAAGCATCAATAAAATATTGCATGTTCATTTGGCCGTGTTGTCGTTGGATCCCACATAATTTGACGAATAAAGAAATGAATACTCAAGAAATGGCTCGTATGGATTGGTGCAAAGAGATGTTGAAAAGAGTATAACTGCGGTAGCTCAAAGGCAGCGAATAATATTGTCACAGGTGACGAATCATGGATCTATGCATATGGACCCGAAACAAGACGAGCCAAATCGAACAAAAGTTGTTTGTGGAAGAAGTACATCGAAGCAAATGATTCCGTTTTTTTTGAGTATAACCGGCCATGTTGCCACAGTGCCTTTAGTGGAACGTAGGACGGTCGATTCTGAGTGGTATACAACCATCTGTTTGCCAACAGTGTACGAAAAAAAGAAAAAAATATAATAAGAGCAGACAGATCATTTTGCATCACTACAATGCGAGCTCTCCTCACACATCAGCTGAAACGATGTGCTATTTGATCACTCAAGATGTCGAATTGATGGGCCATTCACCGTACAGCCCTGATTTGGCACCCTTTGACATCTTCTTATTCCCTAGCGTCAAGAAAAAAGTGCGTGGTCAACGATTTTCATCGCCCGAAACAGCTGTTGAAGCGTTCAAAATTCATGTTTTGGAGATGTCTCAATCGGAGAGGAAAAAGTGCTCCGAAAATTAGTTCGTGCGCATGCAAAAGTGTATTGATCTAAAAGAAGAATATTTTAAAAAACAATAAAACCATTTGCAATAATAAATTATTGTGTTTTTATTGTCGGACCCGAAATGAAAATAGCAACCCTCGTATTAAGCAAATTCCATTGAAGAAAAACTTTTTCCTTTTTGGCCGATTTGCTATCGTGCTTTTAAGAGAAACACAGACAGCAAAACGGACGGACTTTGCAGGATTTCCGGATAATATTTCGGATTGACAAACTTATTATGCACCTCTTTAAAAGCAGTGGTCCAAGTATAACGCACAATGTAAATTGTGAGTCACACCTTAATGTCAAGTTTTTATTAACTTAGTTTCATATTACTTTGTTTTAATAGCGAGGTACACAATCACAATCGGGAGAATAGTTTGCAAATTTGTAATAGTAGGAAATGGGAAAACATCTGGCAAATAATATATCGATAATGTGGCAGAAAAACCGTTAACCTCGACTCGTGAATGGTGTTCGTTCGCGAGATGATAACGGACTTCTTGTGGCCAGAAATTGAGGATATAGACCTGGAGGACCTGGTTCCAACAGGGTGATGCTACTTGTCACACAGCCAACAAAACAATGGCTCTTTTAAGCAAGAAATTCGATGGTCATGTTATCCCAATAAGTCAGGAACAATTCAAGAGCTAAAGGATGAGCTATTTCGGCACATTAGCGACATTAAATGGAGGTTCACAGTCATTAAAAATATAGATCATCGGATAGGGGTATGCCACCGTAGTTGTGGCGAGATATTTCGTTTCACACACAATTGTCATACCCCCTTCTATCATAATCAAAAATATTAAGATAATTCTCTAATAACTTTTTGTTTTATCTAAAATAAACATCGTGCGTTTTAGTTGGACTACCCTTTGTTAAAAGTCAGATGGTTTTCTATTAGAAACTACAGTCACACATTTATTATTCCTACTCGTACATGTATGAATAGGCACAATTTAAATTGTGACGTTTAGGTTTTATATTATTATGCTTCTATTCCTTGATTCGCGACAATTTGAGTGGGCTAATGCCAGAGTAAGCCATTCCACACAATGGTTTTCGTGGTTCAACTAAGTTTCTACCTCACTCTCATACTGTTGACTAGACGTTTTACAGCTGAAGGAACGAAAGTATTTCGAAAATTAAATATTTGACTATGTAAATTTCCTACAAAGTTATTAGAAATTTGCCCAAAGCAAAGCCGTATTGCTCAAACTCGTATTGGATAAGTCTAACATCTTTATTTGTAAGGCTCAGTTAGATCATTCTCATAGATAACCCTCTGGAATGTATCCAAAAATATTGTATTTACTCGTAGCTATTTAACGGATTGTCGTCTCAAGTATTATTTTTAACAGTTAATTACAATAGACAGTTTTTTTTATTTTTAATATTTTTTTGAATGTATTTTTTACGCACTTAAAGCTTTAAATGCACAATTTATATAATATATTAATTATGTGTTCTACTACAATACGAGTATACAAAATATGTATTTCTGCCCTTAGTAATAAAGAAATGATGCATGAAAAACAAATTTGATTATCTTTTACTTTGAAACCTCCCCTTTCAAAAAAATTAATAAAAATCCCAAACGCTAAACCAAAAATGAATGCAACGACAAATATTCCAGATCGATATCACCCAAAGATCTAAAGTTGCCCATAGAAACGGGAAAATTGAAACAACTCAAATCAATGACTAGTCCACTTTCGAAGATAGCCAAAGGCGTACAGAATATTGGCATGAACTTGGATCCAAGGAAAATTGCAACCAAGGTACATACAAAAGAAACAAATACAATTGATCCAATAAGACAAGATCAGAAAAGGAATAATAAATATTTTCTTTTTTTATATAGACCGGAGTTTTGACACCCACATCGACTGGTTCCGCTGATAATACACCGCCCGAAAAAGGGGCGAACAACAAGGCACAATTGGAAGAAATGTGGCTGGAGCACAACTGCAAAACCAAATTGATAGCTTTGTAAAACGCAGGCGCAGATAATTTGCAAATATATATTTCTACTTATGTACTTCTATCAATTACAACACGAACCCCTTAACCTTGAACACACAAACTATTGCAAATTTACTATAGAAAAACAAAAACACCAGCAACACACAGAACAATGAATGCAATTACTAACTACTACTCGTATACTGAAATTATTCAAATACTTATTTAGTACAAACAGTCGGTGTCGAAGAGAACACGTTATGGTCGTTTTTTCGAAATGATTTGTGTACCCTCCTTTTCAGTTGTATCTTCCACTTATAGCTAAGTTAGACTCACCATGGTTTCTGCACCGTACAATTAATTAAGTTATGAGAAATTAGCATGGAAAATGTTTAAATACGGCTCTGTTTAGTGTTTAGAGATTTGTTAAATTGAATGAAATCAAAATTAGAATTTAAAAAAGGGGATTTAAAGCAAATGCCCTGTTATTCATCAAAACTTGCAAGCGGTTTTAAGGAGGAATGTAACGAAAGTGAATTTAGAGAATGCGAATTAAGAAATATGCGTATGTTACAAAACCGAATATTAAATTATACATTTTTTCGAAAGCGATAGCGATTATTCTAAATTCGGGTTTTGCGAATGCAAATAATGCGAATAATTATTTTGGTATTTTGAAGATTCTTTTATATTTAATCATAGAAATGAACATCATTTTCAAGGGAAATTAAAAAAATACAATCCTTGGCAGTGTGGCAAACACAATTTTCATAAAAAAGGTTATTTTTTACAAGGCTTGATACATTTTTGATATATAATAAGCAAAAAATTTAGTTCGAATGGAACTACGAGTATATCCTTAACTGCATTTTTTTTTTGCGAATATTCAAAATTGTTTCTTGCGAATGCTAAAGCAAATGTTCAATCTGATGCGAATAATTCGCATATGCGAATGTAAGTGCATATTGAAGCGTAAATTGTAATGGAGTCTTCATTAGATTATATATTAATTCAATTCAAATTCAATAATAATTTGTCTTCTTATGTAGAGGCATTCCCAGAAGGGACTTCAGCTAGAATGATTCAATATTGTTCGCGAATCAATCTCATTATCTATGAAATAAGGAACATTCGACTGTCCTTTGTAGAAAATTAACCAACAGCGGTGTTAGGTCGTTCTTATTTATTCAAAGCACTTCGATCACATTACCGTCTTCGTTTCAACTTATGATCGATTGAAGTGTAAAATTTCTGTAAAATTTACAGCATAAAACACAACTATTTTATCGATATCAATAATTCATTCCCGATCTCTATTAATGTTTTTAGTATTTCTCTCCGGTTTATAATATTTTCTCTTTCCAACCCCGTACTTTGTTTAGTTGATATCCCAACATTTTAAACTTCAGTTTTCAATTTTATAAGGGCTGCAATATATATTTCTGGCATAATAATGCGAATATTTGTTATCAAAAATGGTTTTATTGTTTTTCAAAGTATTCTCCAGCATGATTTATACACTTTTGCATGCGCTCAAACCATTTGTCGAAGCACTTTTTCCACTCCGACACCTCCAAAACATGTTTTTTGAACGCTTTAACAGCACCTCCGAAGACGAAAATCGTTAACCACGCATTTTTGATGTGCGGGAATAAAAAGAAGTCATTGGGTGCCAAGTCAGGGCTGTGCGGCGTATGACATCAATACGACATTTTGGCCGGTCAAAAAGGAGCTGGTTTGAGCCGATGTGTGAGAGCTCGCATTGTCATGGTGCACAATAATTCGTCTTCTCTTGTTCGCTTTTCGAATTTCTCCAAAGACTTCAGGCAAACAAATTGTGGTGTACCACTCAGAATTGACTGTTCTACGTTGCTCAAGCGGAACAGTCGCCACATGACCAGTTTTGTCGAAGAAACAGGCGACCATTTGCTTCGAAGTGCTTCTTCCACGAACAACTTTCGTTGGATTTGGCTCGTCTTTGAAGACCCACACGGTCGATTGCTGTTTTGTTTCGGGCTCATACGCATAGCTGCATGATTCGTCACCTGTGACGATCTTATAAACGTCTTTTGAGGCACCGCGATCGTATTTTTTTTAAAAATTTCTTTGCACCAATCGACACGAGCCCTTTTTTGGGCGATTGTCAAATTGTGCTGGATCCAACTAGAACAAACCATTTTTTACGGCCAGGTGTTCAAGCAATATCGAATTTATGCTGGTGGAAGAAATGCCCAAGGATGCCTCCATCTCACGGTATGTCACATGACGATCTTGCATTATCAGTTTACGTACGACATCAATGTTATCTGGCACAACGGCCGTTTTTGGACGACCTTCGTCTTTGAGCGAGCGTCGGCAACGATTGAATTCATTAAACCAGTTTTTCACAGTGCTATAGAAAAGTGCTTCATCGACATACAAAGATTTAAGTTTATCGATGCACTCTTGTCGTGATAATCCACGTCGAAAGTTGTGAAAAATGATCGCACAAAAATGTTCACGAGTTAATGCCATTTTTTTGCCAAATTGATTTTTTCAAGTCACTGTAAACAACACAAATGATGGTCGTACGTCAGAACGGCCTGAGTACGTTTATGCTTAAAAATGTCAAACTATCCAATGGAAATGTCAGATTGCGCCAGGCAACACTTAGTGTCGCCTAGGCCAGAAATATATATAGCAACCCTCGTATTCAATTAAGTTAGAAATGTATTTTGTGAACTTGATTCAAATTGTACCATAAATTCAAAAAAGTTAATAAATAGAAGGCAGCGCCACCTTTCGTGACCAAACATATTACCCAAGTTTGGGGTTGATTGGTCAAGCGGTTCTCGAGTTTAGGCACTCGTACACCGAGTACATTAATGTTTGTCCACGAAGTTTATGATAAAGATAAGGGTTTGCCATAGTGTTTTAAAAATCATTTTGGGAAAGTGGCCGCCGCGGCTTGCTCGAATAAACTCCAACCGAGAGGCCCAATATTTAACTATTATTTGCAGCATTTAAGACCGTATGCCAGCAATAACGCGCCAAATATTCTCCATTCTCTCCAAGGTGTCCATCGTGTCGGGCTTACTTGCGTGGACAAGCGACTTCACATAACCCCACAAAAAATAGTCCAGCGGTGTTAAATCGGACGATCTTTGAGGACACGCCACAGGCCCACGGCGCGAGATAATGCGCTCACCAAAAGTTTCATGCAATAAATTGATTGTTTCGTTGGCTGAATGGCATGTAGCGCCGTCGTGTTGGAACCAACGGTCGTCCACATTCAGGCACGAAAAAGTCATTAATCATGACAGTAACATTATGGCCGGCTTCATTTTTGAAGTTTTATGGACCAATCAATGATTCCCTTTGTCCAAAAATCAAACCAAACAATGACTTTTTGAGGATCTATAATGGTTTGTAGATGTTTAGTACTTCAATTGCGACAATTTTAGTTAACGTACCCATTCAACCAAAAGTAAGCTTTATCGCTAAACAAAATTTTCTTGTAAAAATCAGGATCGGTAGCCATCTCGTTTTTGGGTGCATTAATCACGATTTGCAAACATTGTTCCGGAGTAAGTCTATGCATGATGAAATGGCAAACCAAGCAGAGCATAAATCAAGTGACAGCTGCCAAAAAGACCAACTCCGAAGAAAGTGTGGCCAGATTGAAAACCACACAACCTATGTTCTGTGGCGATCCATCAATGATAAATGTTACATAGAGAATGCAGAGACATTTGAAGCGTTGAAACATGAAAACAAAGTTGACATTCAAGAGATTCGACCCGATGCAATTAAAAATGCACTAAAAAACTGTGTTGATCGGATGAGGTACTACCGAGCCAGTTGTGGTAGTCAAATGAATGATATTGTGTTCCATTATTAAATGACAGAGTTCAATCTCTCCATTAACCTTTACACTGCAGTATATAAAATATATAGGCGCTTTCTCGGAAAAACAATAGGCGTGTTCCATTGGTACCCGCTTGTTTATTTTTTATTTATATATCTTGTATCAAACAAAGTAAATTTGCAAAAATATTCAAAATTGTCTTGAGGCGATGGGTAACAAGGACCATATGCGCCCGCCGCTGATTAAGATAGTTAAGTGATTTGAAAAATGAATAATCGGCTCAATTGAAAAATTGATTTAGTATTGTGGATATGCATAAAGACTGTTCTAAATAAAGCAGTCTAAACATCTCGAATGTCATGTCTTCTTAAGCATCCAATAATATTTGTCATGTGGTTACATCCAGTAAAGCATCAAGTGCTTCGTCCAGTTTGAAGTGTGCACATTCTGTTAGAATATGTGCGATTTATAAGGTGATGTGGCAGAAAGAACATTGAGTAGGGGCTGATCCTGTGAAATAGTGTTGTGTATTAAAAATTGCTTTCCCAACCCTAAGCCGGGCCAGAAGAACGCATTGCTCTCGAGAAAAGTTTATGTTGTATTTAGGCCTTTGGGGTTTCGGATTGATGTGCCTGAGAAATGTTTCCGAGCGTTCCCAGTTAGAGCAGTTTGTTTGTAGCTGTATTCTTCTACATTGGTTTCTTATCAACCTTGGCAAACATGGTGACTCCGTGATGGTATGGAAGTTTATGGCTTCTTTGGCTGCTAGATCCGCATATTCGTTTCCTTGGACGCCAATGTATGATGGAATCCAGATTAGCATGGCCTGGTCGCTGTGGGTGTTCGGGCAGATCATGTCAAGAAGAAGTTTATCCTCCTGGGTCGCTAAGTCGAGAACTTTAAATCTTTACGAGAATTTTTTGAAACTTCTTTATATCGTATATAAGTTCAATAATTGATTGGCTTTATACATTATTTGTAATTTGTAGAAGAGAAGTTATTTAAGAACTACTATAAGCGAGTTATAACCGAGGTCGCTTAAACGCACTAAAGGTTATTCTTGAACAACTTTTTCCCCAAAAATTGTAGTTATTTAAAACAAAAGGGCTTAAATGAAAATTGTCTACTGTTTTTAGTAAACAAAATCATTTTCATATTCTTCTAGTATAAGGTGAGCCTTCTAGAAGTATTTTTTCGGAACAAAAAAAATATAAAAATTCAAATCAAGTGTGGAATCTTAATTGGTAATTTGAAAGGACATTTTATGGCATTTATTTTTTGAATAAAATTTCTTCAAATGTTGGCCGCAACTACGCCTCAGGGTTTTCATTCTGAGGGTCAAATTTTGGATGACTCGTTCGAGCATTTCTACCGGTATGGCTTTAATGACACGCGTAATGTTGGCTTCCAAAACCTGAATCGTAGCTGGTTTGTCAGCATAGACTTTACGTAACCCCAATGAAAAATGTCTAAAGGTGTGATATAACTCGATCTAAGCGGCCAGATCAGCTGTCCAAAACGTAAAGTCAGCTGCTTTTCGAAATGACCTCTCAATAGATCCATTGTTTGAGCAGCTGTATGGCAAGTGGCACCGTCCTGTTAAAACCAAGTGTCGTCCAGATTACGGGCTTCAATTTCAGGTAGCATAAAGATCGATATCATGGCGCTATAGCAAGCACCATTCACAGCTACGTTCCGGCCATTATCATTTTTGAAACAGTATGCACCGATGATTCCACCAGCTTATAAACCGCACCAAACCGTGGTTTTCTCTGGGTATAATGGCAACTCTTAAACCTCTTCTTGATGCTCTTCAGCCCAAATGCGGCAATTTTGTTAATTGACTTTGCCGTTGAGCCAAAAATGGGCCTCATCACTGAACAAAATTTTGGTCGAAAACAGCGGATCTTCCCGTTTCTCACCGGACCCTCATTTCCATAATACAGTTGCCAACATTTGAAGGAAATTATTTTCAAAAAATAAATGCCATAAAATGTCCTTTCAAATTACCAATTAAGATTCCACACTTGATTTCAATTTTAATTTGTTTTGTTCTTTAGTGTGACGTGATCGCGTTAGCGACCTGCTAAGCGAGTTGCAAATAAAACATGGATAATTTTAAATGCAGCAAAGCTTCTTTCAAAATGGCATAAAGTTAAAGGAAAACTTATAAAAACAATTATTTTACTGTGATTTTAAAGCATAACGATTTTGCATATACACGTTTTATGCAAATATGCATTTTGTGTAAAATATGCCTAAAAAATTGTGTGTAATTTGAATTGTTTTTCGCTGAAACAAATTTGTGTAGATTTAAGCATAAAAAGTCTTTTCCGACCTTCAAGTAAAAGTATGCAATTGCAGAAATTTCCACTGTCTAGATTGTTAAGAGTCTTATGTGGGTACTACTTTTGCAGATAGTTTAGTTTAAAAAAAATTGAATTCATAAAACAACACGAAAATATAACACCAAACTTACTTTAGTGAACAAAGAGTGAATGAAATGTTAGGAAAGCTTATTCTACCGCCACATAGTTATTTTCGGATAACTCCTTTGGAGCATTTCTGGTGACGATACGAGTATGTAGCGTTTATAATGAGATTCCCTGAATGGAAAGTTGAGTTTAATTCCTGCGTCTATAATAAAAAATTCAGATATGCCTCGCAGAACAGAGTTAAAATATTCAGACCGCCAATAATTAAGAAACACCAAACAGAGCCGATTACTATTTTATTGCTGATTCCAAATGTATGTGATTGATTTGTACTAGTACGATAATGTGAATGTTTGTTGTTTTTCACACTGACTGTCGTCGATTATTATATATATATTATATATTTAGAGCGATAATGATAGTAATATATATGCCGTGCTTTAAATTATTATATTATTTTGTGTAATATGTATTTATTAAATCTATAAATTATGCATGATGTAGGGAATTTACAAAAACCAAAAAAGAGATTAACTCTACGAGTATATACGATACATACTTATATATATAATACGATATATAATATAAGAAAACAAATAAAACTACCATTAAATATTAAAGCATGCAACATGTTTATTAAATGTTTCAAGAAATATTTTCAATTTACTATATTTTTGTATCGTTGCAATAAATTACACTGTGCGACAGCCACAATCGGTTTGGGATGAAACCACCGGGGAAAGTTATATCGGTCAAAAAAAGGTCATACGTGTCCCAGCGTTTCGTTGGGTCTCATCTAGGAATCGTGATATATCGATTTGAAGTTAGTAAGTATCGTATAGGGGAATTTGTCACGTTTTTGGCTCTTTTGTTTGACATAACTTGAGAACCACTCGTCCGATTTAGCAATTTAGCTGAAAGTAATAGGACTTGACACTTTTTACCGTTTTGGATTTTTTATGAATTAAAAAAAAAAATTTTTAATTTTTAGGCAAAAATAATTTTTTTTTTCATACATTTATTTATAATTGCGTTGCTTAAGTAGGAAAACGGTTTAAGAACAGATTAGAGGAATTGTAATTCTTAATTTTTCTAAATTTGTTTCAGCTAAATCGGACGAGTGGTTCTCGAGTTATGTCAAACAAAAGAGCCTAAAACGTGACAAATTCCCCTATACGATACTTACTAACTTCAAATCGATATATCTCGATTCCTAGATGAGACCCAGCGAAACGCTGGAACACGTATGACTTTTTTTTACCAATATAACTTTCCCCGGTGGTTTCATTCCAAACCGATCACTGACCCTTACCATTTGTCGCAGAGTGTTATTTATATTTGTAGGAATGTTTAAACTCTAGTTATGTTAAATTTTATTTGATTAAATACACAAGTTGACACAAGTGAACAATTCAAAAGAAAAATTCCTTAAACGTAAGAGCTAACAACCAGGACTGTCATAAAAACCAATGTCTTCACTATTGGATTTGAAAACGATAAGAAAAAATGCTTTGGTGTCATGAAAACCAATGTTATCGGTTTTATCAGCAACAGCTGATTCGAACATTGGTTTTATTTACATTCGAAATGGACAAAACCAACATTGGTTTGCAAAAACGACAATTAGCGAAACCAACATGGTTTCTATGACAGCCCTGAATATGTTTAAATAACATTTTTATACATAAATAAAGAACATTACGAGGGTTGCTATTTATACTTCGGGTCCGGCAATAAAAACACAATAATTTATCATTGGAAATGGTTTTATTGTTTTTCACAATATTGTCCTTTAAGATCAATACAATTTTGCATGCGCACAAACCAATTTTCGAAGCACTTTTTCCACTCCGATTTAGACATCTCCAAAACATGATTTTTTAACGCTTCAACAGCTACTTCGGGCGATGATAAACGTTGACCACGCTCTTTTTCTTGATGCTAGGGAATACGAAGAAGTCATAAGGTGCCAAATTAGGGCTGTACGGTGGATGGCCCATTAATTCGACATCTTGAGTGGTCAAATAGCTCATCATTTCATCTGATGTGTGAGAGCTCGCATTGTCGTGATGCAAAATTCTCGTATTATGTTTCCTAATTTCTTCGAACACTGTTGGCAAACAGATGGTTGTATACCACTCAGAATTGGCCGTCCTACGTTCCACTAAAGGCACTGTGGCAACATGGTCGGTTATACCGAAAACAAACGCAATAATTTGCTTTGATGTACTTCTTCCACGAACAACTATTCTTGGATTTGGCTCGTCTTGAAAGACCCATACTGTCGATTGCTGTTTTGTTTCGGGTTCATATGCATAGATCCATGATTCGTCACCTGTGACAATGTTATACACTGCCTTTTAGCTACCGCAGTTATACTTTTTCAACATCTCTTTGCACCAATCCATAAGAACCTTTTTTTCAGCATTCGTCAAATTATGTGGGATCCAAGGAGAACAAATGAACATGCAATATCCTATTGATGCTTGTCATACTAATGCCCAAGGATGCCTCGATCTTACGGTATGTCACATGTCGGCCTTGCTTAATCTGTTTACGCACAGCATCAATGGTTTCTGGCAAAGTGACCGAAGTTGGACGTCCTTCACGAAATTCATACTGAAGCGAACAAAGTCCGAAACTGAACTCTTGGTACCAGCGATTAGCAGTGGTTTTTGATGGTGCTTCATCGCCAAAAGTCGAAACAAGTTGATTTAAACACTTTTGTCTCGTTTACCCACGCCGAAAATCGTAAAAAAGCTTCGCATGAAAATGTTCACGTGATAATTCCATTTATTGACTGAGATTAATTTTTCAACACACTGTAAACAAAACAATTCGCCCTCAAATGACAAAACGTTCTGAGTGAAGTTATGCTAAAAAATGTCAAAGTTTCCACTGGAAGTTCCAGTTTGCATCTGGGAACACTAGTATTGCCAGGAACCGAAATATAAATAGCAACCCTCGTATAATGGATTTCCAATATGGACATAACCATTATTATCTTTATGTCAACGCACTCTCAAATATTTTTAATGATCTTTCAGTGTTAAAAGTTAGTCGAACATCAACATTTTCATCATGGTATAGGTCACTTACGAACAACGTTTTAAAATCATTAACAATTACTACCGAAATTCTGAGTCGGTAGTAGGTGAAGTTTATTTTTGGCTAAGTGGTTTTGTCAATTAATAAAATATGCTTTATTGTACAGCAAGAAACCCACATGTGCTTCTAGAGACACAACTGCATCCGCAAAAAATTAGTGTGTGGTTTTCGAAGGTGCGATTGGGCCTTATTTTTTGTATCGATGAAAACAATCGTCATGTTACAGTCAATGGAGAGCGCTATATCGTGCCATGTTAGAAAACTATTTTTTGCCAGAATTGGATGAGCTTGACAACGCCAATTGGATGAGCTTGACAACGCCGATATGTGGTCAATAGTATATTGCATGTTCACAAGACTAGCCACACAGCACGCGTTACAATCGATTTACTGGAAGGCAATTCGGTGAAGTGTTATCTCGAGAAATGGTCCGGTCGGATGACCACCTCGTTCATGCGAGTTTACTCCATTGGATTTCTTTTTATGGGGCCACATCAAGTCATTGGTCTACAAGCCAACAACTTTAAACAAGCTCAGAGACAACATTCAACACAAAATTGCCAACGTTTCGGTCGAAATGTGTGCAAGAGTGGTGGAAAATTGGGTCCAAAGAATAGACGCTGTACACGGCGTCGTGGTGGTTAATTTTTAAACTAACACTTAATGCGTTCATATAGTCTACAAATGTGGACAATTACTTCACTTCTGACTAGAAAAGTATTTTCCATTCAAGGTAAAAAGCTAAAACCAGGACGTCGGTTAGTGCTGGTCTTTTAATTTAAAAAAAAAAACCAACAAGGTTTTGACAAAATCCCAAAATTCCGGTTTTCTGCAAACCCCGTTTATTTGGACACTCTAACCCGGACTAAGGACCCTTGGGCCGAAAATCGGTCTCTTCCAAGCGGTCCATATTGATGTCAGCATTTGGGTACGTACGTATAATCATTGCAAATTTCTGACAAATTTGTATATGCTTGGTTATTAGTAAGATTCTGCTTAATTAGAAACTCGGTCCCGGCTCAAAAAAAAATTCAAAATAAATGTAATTTTCTCACGAATAACGGGCAACAAAATGTCTATTTCTCAGAAGTGTTAATTAATTATATAGGGTGATCCATCTGTAGTTATTTTTTCAGAACAAAAAAAAATATAATAATTCAAATCAAGTGTGGAATCTTTATTTGTAATTTGAAAGGACACTTTATGGCATTTATTTTTGAATATAGTTTCCTTCAAATGTTGGCCGCAACTACGTCCCAGGGTTTCCATTCTGAGGGTCCAATTTTGGATGACTCGTTCGAGCATTTCGACCGGTGTGGCTTTAATGACACGTGTAATATTGGCTTCCAAAACCTGAATCGTAGCTGGTTTGTCAGCATATACTTTGGACTTTACGTAACCCCAAAGAAAACGTCTGAAGGTGTGGCGGCCAACTCACCTGTTCAAAACGTAAAATTAGCTGCTCTTACCTTTCAATAGATCCATTGTTTGAGAAGTTGTATGGCAAGTGGCACCGTCCTGTTGAAACCAAGTGTCGTCAAGATTGCGGGCTTCAATTTCAGGTAGCATAAAGAACGCTATCATGGCGCGATAGCGCGCACCATTCATGGTTACGTTCCGACCACCATCATTTTTGAAAAAATATGCACCGATGATTCCACCAGCTTATAAACCGCACCAAACCGTGGTTTTCTCTGGGTATAATGGCACCTCTTGAACCTCTTCTTGTTGCTCTTTAGCCCAAAAGCGGCAATTTTGTTGTTGTTGTTGTAACAACAATATATTTATTTTGAAGTCTTGTTCGTCTATGGGGGATCTGCTTCGATATCCAGGTGGAGGAAACGCGCATTTGAACTGAATGCGTCCACAGAGACCTGGGGGTCAGCTGAGTGGGCTTGGCTGGACAATTGAAGAGGTGCAGTACATCATGTGGTCCCTGAAGGCAGGCGGGACAGATGTCCGGAACGTTAGCATCAATTCGTGCCCAGTAAGAATTGAGGCGGCTGCACCATCCAGATCTCAGCTGCGCCAGAACCACGCGCGTCTGCCGAGGTAGTACCTTCTCCTCAGGTGAAATCTCCGGGGGATGTTCCCCTAGCACTACATTCACACGGTAGCTGGATACTGCTGCTGCGACATCATCGGCGTGAATGTTGTTCAAACCCTCCTGATAGTTTCGATGATCTAAAGGTTCTCTGTTACAATTGTGTTTATTGACTTTGCCGTTGAGCCAGAATTGGACCTTATCACTGAACAAAATTTTGGTCGAAAACAGTGGATCTTCCCGTTTCTCACCAAACGCTCATTTCCATAATACAGTTGCCAACATTTGAAGGTAATTATTTTCAAAAAATAAATGCCATAAAATGTCGTTTCAAACTACCAATAAAGATTCCACACTTGATTTGAATTTTTATTTTGTTTCTGAAAAAATATCTCTAGATGGATCATCCTATAAGCTAGTGCCAGTGTAAACAAAATGAATAAACAACTCTAGGGCCTAATCAATGAATAAGTTTCATATTTAAATCTATACCTTCGATATCAGAAATGTTTTATAATTTAAGAATAAATTTATTTCAAATTGATTCATCTAAAGGTTCAATTGTTGCTTTTGAATCAATCCAAATTGTAAGCAAAATTGTGTAATTCTGTGTGCGTTTTTAGTGACGATATCGCTATAAAATGTTTTTCCATAGTCAGAATTTTAATGATGAACCGAGTTAGAATCTCTAAACTAATAAATTCTCCACAAATTATTTTTTTTTACATGCATGTTGTGTCGTTTATTATGTATTCATGTTATTTCAGTTAAACCAAAGTAGCCTTTGTTTATTTAACTATTTTTCGCAGTTGTTAATATTTAGATTTGATTGACTTATTGATTTAAATTATTTGAAACAGAAATATTTAAATAAAAGAATATACAAACATATTCAAATGAAAAAGAAATAAATACACTGCAGTAATTTTATTTAAACTATTTTGAATGCTTATGAGATATACTATAAGATAGGATATTAGAAATTATTAAGCAATACAAATATACATACATACGGCCATTTAGAGAAACCTTGATGTTTTATTGACACCTAAACCAACAGCATAAACAACACTACGAAGACTAGATTGGTATGATATTAGCCCAGAACAGAACAATTTATACACTTCAATTATCAAATAAACTAACGTCATACTCGTATTTTCCAGTTTCTTAAATAACTAATCAACAATTAATTTGGTAAAGAATATCAACCAAGCACAATTCTATTGTTATAATAGAGAATTTAGAACAAATTCCATATATAAAATATTAATAAAAAATATATACCCGCTATATAATTCCACCGATTACAAAGAAATTCAAAACGTTTATTAAAATATTATAGACTTTTGCACCGACCATGGGCAAAGAATTAGATAAAGATCTAATAGTGGACATTTAGACATTTTGGTGCAATTTTTGTTTTAACCTGGTACTAAAATGCCTTCATACATAAAATTCTGTAAAATTGTTTTTGTTCAATTACTGACATACTAAACGCAATGAAAAAAGACTTCTCAACCATTTCACGAAATAATGGCCTAACATAAAAAAGAACCGTTTTTTTGGAATTATTATTATTTATTTTTCCACATAATCTCCTTTCAACTCAATACACTTCATCAAACGTTTTTTAAGTTTTTTAATTCCATTCGAAAAATAAGATTTTTCAAGACCTTCAAAATATGCCTCAGTTTTAGCAATAACCTCGCTATTGGACGAAAATTTTTTGCCACCGAGAATTTTTTTAAATTTGGAAACAAGAAATAATCATAAGGAGCTAAATATGGTCTATATGGTGGATGCGGAGCAATTTCAAATCGTAATTCGGCCAGTTTTTGTTGAGTTAAAAATGCAGTGTGTGAAGGAGCATTATCTTGATGAAAAAGAACTTTTTTTTCCAAATGCGGTCGTTTTATCTTGATTTCTTCACTCAACCGATCCAATAATGCACAATAATATTCACTATTTATAGTTTTTCCTTTCTCAAGATAATCAATAAATATTATACCCCTTGCATCCCAAAATACTGTGGCCATTACTTTTCCTGCTGACTTGCCTTCATGGGACCACTTTTACCAGCTTATATCCATTGTTTTGACTGTTCTTTGCATTCTGGGATGTAGTGATGGATCCATGTTCCATCGACAGTTATGAATCGGCGCAAGAACTCTATTGGATTACGCTGATAAATCGCTAAAAGCTCCTCGGAATTGGACCAACGGACGATATTTTGGGGCAAAGTCAACAAACGAAGCACCCATCTTGCGGATAGCTTTTTCATGTGGAGTTCATCATGTAAAATACTACAAACTTGTTTTTCGTGTATTTTAACAATATCAGCAAGTTCTCTGAGCTTTATTCGTCTATCTTTAGTCACTTCATTAAATATTTTTTTAATGTTTTCAATAGTTCTAGCAGTTTTTGGTCTTCCAGAGCGTTGTTCATCTTCCGTACTTGAACGACCCGTTTTAAATTGTTGAACCCAGGATTTCACGGTGGAGTATGATGGTGCATTACCACCATGAACAGAATCCAATTCATCTTTGATTAATTGTGGCGTATAACCTTTCATATAAAAGTGTTTAATTACCGCACGAAACTCTTTATTTTCCATTTTTCAAAAATTATAAAACTTGTTTACTTCAATCACCTGTAACAAAGAAAATAATCATTAAATATTTTGCCCTGAACGAACTTTGTACCAGGCTTTAGACAGGCTTGCTATATATATTTCTGGCCCAGGCAACACTAAGTGTTGCCAGGCGCCATCTGATATTTCCATTGGAAAGTTGACACATTTTTAGCATAAACGTACTTAGAATGTTTTGACGTACGACCATCATTTGTGTGGTTTACAGTGACTTGAAAAACTCAATTTGGAATTAACTCGTGTACGTTTTCGGGCGATCATTTTTCACAACTTTCCACGTGGATTATCACGACAAGAGTGCTTCCATAAACTAAAATCTTTGTATGGCGATGAAGCACCATCCTATAGCACTGTAAAAAATTGGTTTAATGAATTCAATCGTGACCGACGCTCTTTCAAAGACGTATGTAGTTCGTCAAAAAACGGCCGTAGTGCCAGAGAACATTGATGCCGTGCGTGAACTAAAAATGCAAGATCGTCATGTGGCATACCGTGAGATAGAGGCATCATTGGGCATTTCTTCCACCAGCATACATTCTATATTGCATGAACACCTGGCCATGAAAAAGGGTTGTTCTCGTTGGATCAAAAAAACGGCTCGTGTCGATTGGTGCAAAGAAATTTTGAAAAAAAAAATAGGATTGCGGTGCTTCAAAAGACTTTTGTAAGATCGTCACAGGTCGACTATTCATGGATCTATGCGTATGAGCCCGAAACAAAACAGCAATCGACCGTGTGGGTCTTCGACGACGAGCCAAATCCAACGAAAGTTGTTCGTGGAAAAAGCACTTCGAACCAAATGGTCGCCTGTTTCTTCGGCAAAACTGGTCATGTGTCGACTGTTTCGCTTGAGCAACGTAGGACGGTCAATTCTGAGTGGTACATCACAATCAGTTTGCCTGAAGTCTTCGGAGAAATTCGAAAAACAAACAAAATATTACATTGTCGGCAATGAAAAACCCTGCCATACATTTTTTGTAGGTTTAGGCCGTTTTTTTAATGGTTTTTAGACTGCCGGAAGTGGAAAAATACACAGCGTTAGAAAAGACTTCAGTGTGCCCAAACCTTTGTACTTTTAATTTTCAATTAATTTTTATTAGGGAACTCTGGGAATGTTACTTGATTTGTTATTTGACCATTTTATTGCTGAACTAAGAGGTTTAAATCGGGCTCGAAGTTTTTTTTGTTTATTTAAAAATTATAAAATTCTCATAAATGCAATTACACTGCCCTGAAAGGCATAACTTGTATCAGAAAAATAGATGCGCAATTATACTGACCCAGGTTCTGTCTCCGAACAACTAATGCATTTTTACACCCTACATCTTAGGATGGTGTGTATAATTAATTTGTCATTCCGTTTGCAACACCGCATGTTGAGTGAAGAGCCCATCTTCATTTTTTAGCTTGTCCAAAAACCGGCACTAACAAACAAACTTGGACACATTGCCAAAGATGCTTATATTTTCAAAATGAGCCTGAAATTTGGGGTGGGCTTTATACTTTTGAGGCCCAAAAAGCGACTTATATAAATTTTGTAGTATCTTTGCTTAAAGCAAATTTCTTAAAGAATCCAAATATGTGACGCGCAAAGTAGAAAGGGACCTAAGGCTAAAACCCATTTTTGTTCAGAAGAGCCATTTTAAAGATTAGGTCCCTTTCTATTTGCGCTTAGAATCGTCGACTTCACTTTCATAAAACACGCATATCTCTGGGAGGGAACACTTTTGGGGCATGGGATCGGTCTCATTTGATGCACAGATATTGTCCACATCAAAAAAAAGTGAAAAGTTGATGAAAAGTTTTGTTCAGGAGAGCCATTTTAAAGATTAGGTCCCTTTCTATTTGCGCTTAGAATCGATATGGATTTATGATTATAATTTGTCTGAGATTGGGGCTTGGACTGGTGGACCTCAGGTGAATATAGATGGGGCATTTATAACTATAAATTTGAATCGGCAGTAAAACAAAGTACTAACAAATTTCTGGTTTTTGAGTTCTGGTTGTATGGTTGGGTTCTGGTTGTATGATTGTTAAATGGAACACAATATCATTCACATGAATACCACGACTGGCTCGGCAGTACCTCATCCGATCAACCTAATTTTTAGGTATATTTTCGATTGTTTCGGGTCGAAACTCTTCAATTCCAAATTGGATTTCTTGTTTCATCGCTTCAATTGTCTCTGGATACTTTGCGTAACTTTTATCCGTAATGGCTCCCCGCAGAAATTTATCCAAAGGGCTCAAATCACAGCACAGGTCAGCCAATTGACATCACAATTTTGGCTGATTATTCAATTATCGAAAATAGAGCATAAAATATTGATGGCTGCGTTTGCTGTGTGACATGTGGGCCCGTCTTGTTGAATCCAAATGTCGTCCATGTCCATGTCATTCTTTTGATTTTTTGGAAACAAAAATTCGCTCACCCTTGACGGTAGCTGTGGCTTCTTACTCATATTCGAGAAAAAATGGCCGAATGATGCCACCAGCGCTAAATCCACACTTAACAGTGACTCGTTGTGGATGCTTTGGCTTCTCAATAGTCACGTGTGGGTTCTTTGAACTCCATAATTTTGCTTGTTGACATAGCCACAGAGATGAAAATGAGCTTCATCTGAAACCACGGTTTTCCAGTAAAATTCGTCATCTCCTGCCAAACAATCTTCAGCCCATTGGTTTTAAATGACAACGTTCAACCTTTCCAATTAAACCTGAAATTTGAAAAAATTAACAGTTCTTTTTTTTGCAGCCGATTCAAATTTAAAATGTTAAATCGCCCACCCTGTATATGGACGTATTCTAAACTACTAACTTAAAAGAAAATTTATTAACGTTTTAAAATATGTACCAAGTGTGTACATAGCTTTCTGTTGTCGCTAGTATTGCGAGGTAAACTGACGCACAGTGGTTCAGAATCGATCTCAATCAAAGCATTGGTCTAGTAACAATTTTTTGATTTCTGTTATAAATTACTTTTAGATTTGAAAGTAAGGGTGCACTGATTCTCGGTTTTCCAACGTTATGTGTTTTTTTCTTCCGGTAGACAGCAAACCAATAATTTAGTTCAAAATAATGTGGTCCGTCATAGTGAAATGGAGAGTATGAAGGACTGAAACACGTCGACTGCGCTTTCCACGAACATTTATATATTGAGGCCGTGTGCTGATTGATCAAACCTTGTTGCACTTTTCAAAATTGTAAAGCTGAAGTCGCCGCTTAATTTCTTGTGTCAAATATTTGAATAGCCCCAGTGCTACTCTAAATTTTTACAGCGAACATAATAATGGATTGTGTTATTTGATATTACAAAAGAAGAAGAACACAGATGTGTTGGCAAAGATGCTGCAGTTGAAAGATACTGCATTACCACTTTTTGTCCAATTTTCAAATTAAAATTTGAATTAAAATTACATTAAAATATAAAAAAGTATAAATGAAAAGTGTCACACCAAATAAATGAATTTTTTTTTGTATTATAACATCGTAGAAAATGTATTTGAACTATCCGTTTAAATCACATCCAGTGTGCATGCTCACAAAAATGAGCGGATGTATTCTCTTGATAAATAAACACTTTTTGTTTTGTGTTAAGGCTAGTACAAAATTCGTTGTTTCCTGTAAAAAGGTGTCAAAATCTACTCAAAAAACTTACGTGTCTGCTGAAAAATTGTGAAAGAGGCAGTATTGAGTTCAACGTCGTTAAAACTTGAAAAAATTGAGTTTGGCCACATTGCCTATTTCATGCTGAAAAATATACTTAATCATTTGTCTGCATGGAAAAATCTTAAAAAAGGTTGACAAACGTTGATTTTAAATTAATGACTGTGTTTTTTTAATGTATATTTTATATACCATACTTGAAATTATACAATTCTTTTCAATTTTTTTTACAAACGATATGCCTCTTAGAATATGAAACAATGTTTTTTAATGCTTTTTTTTTAAAAAATAAAAACATTCTTGCTGGAACACTTCGCTTCTGGATATCGTGGCGTGTGGTCGCACGCCTTGCAGCGGTTTCTGGGGACGGAGTCATTTCGTTTTACTTATAACTATAAGTACAGTTATCTTAACTGTATTATAAAAGTTTTTACATTAACATCACCACGTGATTGAAAAGATTACCGCTTGTTTAGCCATCGATTTATCAATCTGGCATATGAGACTAGAGTTCTACGCGATTTTTAATTAAAAACCAATAATAAAAAAAAATATTGATGGAGTTTATATCCCGTTCGCCATGTCCCGTTCGTGAAATTTACAAATAAATGTCTTTTGAAAACGTAAGATTGACATATCAGAAAATAAGTTTATCATGAAATCCTTATTAATTAGTCCAATATAGTTAAACAAATTATAGAGTTTCTACATACTGGAAAAAACGACTTCCATTTTTTGTCCTGTTCGCGATCTAACTTTAATCCTAAGTATTTGGAGAACGTTGAAGTTGTACAATTTGTTCACTTAAATTAAGTTCTACCAAAACGCAATTAAGCCTCTAATATAAGCTTATAACATTGTTATGCTTTCATACTTTTATATTAACTTTAAAGTGCACGAGTGCCCCGTTTGCGATGCTGGAAGTACCCATATTTAAAAGATTCCATTCGACACCCACCCAAGTTTAATGAAACAATTTTTAAAAACAAAAATGGAAACTAAAAACCAAAAAAATTAATGTGGAAAACAAAAAGATAAAATATGAATTTGTTTTCAACGAAGAGAACAGTTTTACACTTTCAGGTAATTTGGAGTCAAAAAATGGCGAAAACACAATATGTATTCGATAACAATTATCTGGTAATTTTCTTGTTAAAAATCTTCCCATAAACGAGGGTTAAGTCATTAAACATATGTAAGTAAAAAAACTATAAAATTAAGATTAGTAAAATGTACTAAATTAATTATTAAGCCCGTATGCGGATTATAATTTGATGCTCATTCGGATCAAACCGGCGGCGCGCCTTCTCTTTTTTGCTTAGCTCAGCCGCCGCCGACTTTAAACGGCTCAAATCAGCTTCACGAAGTCGCCGTTTATTTCATTTTACATTATAAAACTTTTTTATTTTGTAAACAAGTATTAAATTTTGAATATTTCCAGAAAGATGGCGTCCGATTAATTTTGAGCCAAACTTAAGCCTAGTATTCACCTAAAACGAAATTTTTGCTCCCATAACAAATACTTGAGTAAAGCAAACGAAATTTACCATTGGTGAATTCAATTTAGCAATTTTCCTTTGGTGGTTTTCAGCTGAAACGAAAAGGTGGCGGAATTTGCAACTGTTACAGGGAAGTTTATAAGAGCAGTGTATACTTTGTTGGCTATCTGCAAACGAAAATAATTGTTTCGATAATTGTTTGATAAAGGAATTTTTGACATTTACAAAAAAAAATTGTCTAATATTGACGAAAACTTCATCTTACGCACATTAGCTTGAATTCGTTAATGACACCTCTTGTAGCTTCAATCTTTTCAAATATTATATTCAGGGCTGTCATAGAAACCATGTCGGTTTTGCTAATTGTCGTTTTTGCAAACCAATGTTTGTTTCATTTGGTGTCATGAAGCCAAGTTGGTTTTGTCCATTTCAAATGTAAATAAAACCAGTGTTCGAATCAGCTGTTTCTGATAAAACCGATAACATTGGTTTTCATGACACCAAAGCATTTTTTCTAATCGTTTTCAAAACCAATAGTGACAACATTGGCTTCTATGACAGCCCTGATTAATTAATGTAAATCAGAAAAAGGAACAAAAATCACAACACTGTTGCAGTAAAAAGGAGTAGAAATATACATATATTTTTTTTTAATTTGTATTATTATTTTTTTTCCCGCACAGCCGACAAACATGAAAATTTACTGTAGAAAAAGCACAATTGCCTGACGTCTAAACTTGACGCTTTTTTTATATATAGGGTTATCCATCTAGAGGTGTTTTTTCAGAACAAAAAAAATATAAAAATCCAAATCAAGTGTGGAATCTTTATTGGTAATTTGAAAGGACATTATGGCATTTATTTTTTGAAAATAATTACCTTCAAATGTTGGCAACTGTATTATGGAAATGAGCGTTCGATGAGAAACGGAAAGATCCGCGGTTTTCGATCAAAATTTTGTTCAGTGATGAGGCCCATTTCTGGCTCAACAAAGTCAATAAACAGAATTGCCGCATTCGGGCTGAAGAGCAACAAGAAGAGGTTCAAGAGCAGCCATTATACCCAGAGAAAACCACGGTTCGGTGCGTTTTATAAGCTGGTGGAATCATCGGTGCATATTTTTTCAAAAATGATGATGGCCGAAACGTTACCGTGAATGGTGCTCGCTATCGCGCCATGATATTGATCTTTATGCTACCTGTAATTGAAGCCCGTAATCTTGACGATAATTGGTTTCAACAGGACGGTGGCACTTGCCATTCAGCTGCTCAAACAATGGATCTATTGAGAGGCCATGTCGAAAAGCAGCTTATTTCACTTTCTGGACAGGTGATCGAGTGATGTCACACCTTTAGACATTTTTCTTTGGGGTTACGTAAAGTCCAAAGACTATGCTGACAAACCAGCTACGATCCAGGTTTTGGAAGCAAACATTACGCGTGTCATCAAAGCCATACCGTCGAAATGCTCGAACGAGTCATCCGAAATCGGACTCTTAAATGGAAACCCTGAGGCGTAGTTGCGGCCAACATTTGAAGGTAATTATATTCAAAAAATATATGCCATGAAATGTCCTTTCAAATTACCAATAAAGATTCCCCACTTGATTTGAATTTTAATATTTTTTTTTGTTCTGAAGAAAATAGATGGATTGCCCTATATTAATAAATCAGAAAAGGAACGAAAATCACAACAGTGTTGCAGTAAAAAGGAGAAGAAATTTACATATGTTTTTTTTTTTAATTTTTATTATTTTCCCCTTCATTTAAGCATTTTATTTCACAGAGCCGACAAACGAAGAATGAAATTTTATTGTAACGGGTGATTTTTTAAGAGCTTGATAACTTTTTTTTTAAAAAAAACGCATAAAATTTGCAAAATCTCATCGGTTCTTTATTTGAAACGTTAGATTGGTCCATGACATTTACTTTTTGAAGATAATTTCATTTAAATGTTGACCGCGGCTGCGTCTTAGGTGGTCCACTCGGAAAGTCCAATTTTGGGCAACTTTTTCGAGCATTTCGGCCGGAATAGCCCGAATTTCTTCGGAAATGTTGTCTTCCAAAGCTGGAATAGTTGCTGGCTTATTTCTGTAGACTTTAGACTTGACGTAGCCCCACAAAAAATAGTCTAAAGGCGTCAAATCGCATGATCTTGGTGGCCAACTTACCGGTCCATTTCTTGAGATGAATTGTTCTCCGAAGTTTTCCCTCAAAATGGCCATAGAATCGCGAGCTGTGTGGCATGTAGCGCCATCTTGTTGAAACCACATGTCAACCAAGTTCAGTTCTTCCATTTTTGGCAACAAAAAGTTTGTTAGCATCGAACGATAGCGATCGCCATTCACCGTAGCGTTGCGTCCAACAGCATCTTTGAAAAAATACGGTCCAATGATTCCACCAGCGTACAAACCACACCAAACAGTGCATTTTTCGGGATGCATGGGCAGTTCTTGAACGGCTTCTGGTTGCTCTTCACTCCAAATGCGGCAATTTTGTTTATTTACGTAGCCATTCAACCAGAAATGAGCCTCATCGCTGAACAAAATTTGTCGATAAACACATTTCGAACCGAACACTGATTTTGGTAATAAAATTCAATGATTTGCAAGCGTTGCTCGTTAGTAAGTCTATTCATGATGAAATGTCAAAGCATACTGAGCATCTTTCTCTTTGACACCATGTCTGAAATCCCACGTGATCTGTCAAATACTAATGCATGAAAATCCTAACCTCAAAAAAATCACTCTTTAGAACAAACACAATCGTCTGACGTCTAAACTTGACACTTTTTTATATTATTCCAACACATAATTTTTTTTTATCAAAAAGTAGCAACGATTATTGAAAGAAACACAAGAAAATAAAAAAAAGAATATATGTAGGCGTCTTGTCGCCAGCCGTCACGAGCATTTGCCAACCCAATGTGCTTGCCCGTATGAAATACATTGTGCAAAAAAAAAATTGTACAATAGCCACAATCTGAAAGGTGTTAAAATAATATTTTAAAGATTTTAAGCCTCCATTGTTTTTCCATACATAACATCTGCAATCAGAGGTAAATAAATTAAATTTAGAGTTATCGGTAAACATAACTGTGTCCCAGGACGTATTTTCCTTTTCTTTAAGCTCAGGAGAAGCTTCAAATAGTTTTAACGTTACACATGCTTTAAACCACGGAGGTGGTTTAAGCATGTGGTCTGGGGTACAATGAGTATAGGGATCTCAAGCTTAAATTTGATATATAACAAATATATATTGCATTTATATTTTTCATATTTTTTAAACACCTTTCAGATTGTGGCTAGTGTACAACTTTTTTTTTGCTCACTGTACATGACAAAGCGCAATGCGACATACGACAACGACGTGGTTGTGTTCGGGCTCTTGTATTGACGAAATCCCACACATGCACATGAGCTTAAATTCGCTGCAATGCTCGCATTCGCCAATGCCATCTGTTGTAGTATATTTTTCTGACACGACTTCGTATAACGTTTTTGCCTAAAGTTTGCCACCACAGGTGGGTGTATTCGCTATTTACAGAGATTTACCAGTTATAAAGAGACGGTAATAAGCCACAACTGTTATACAAATATATAATGGGTTGTTTTCTCAAAAAGGCATCGAACAAATTAGAATCGTATACAAAAACGTTGCCAACACTAAATAAGAATATTTAATTCGCACCAAAAGGAGGTATTCGTTTAGTTTTTTTGTGGGAAACGGATGAAGTAACTAGAAGTCGGCAACAACACGGTAGCGAGCAACTTAACTGATCTTATATCCAACGAATAAGAGTGGTGTTTTTTGACACGACAAATGCATTACTATGTGCAAGGAAATCATGCAACAACACGGCATACATTTTCTTCTTAAGACAGAATGGGCGAAATGGCAACAAACTAACACACATCGATAAATACATACACATATGTGCCAGCACATTAATGCAGAAACTTACCTTAAATGCCCCAACACACAAATTCCAATTGCAAATTACAAATGAACGAACACGGACGACGACGGAACCGGCGAAACGACGGACGAACAACGACGAATAAAAAAAACATTAGAGACGGATTCAGAAAACACAAAGAAAAGGGAGCACAAACACATGCACACAAGCAAATGCAAATCACACAACAGCAAAAAATACCAGAGCATTTTTAGGCTTGAATGACAGTTTGTCATTCTTTGTAAACACTTTTTTTACGATATTCTGCAACATAAACTATTGCTTCACACTTTTCTTTACACTAGGAGTTGGAAATCCTTTAACACTTGACATTTCCATATTTTTTGTATAATAAACTCACACGCGACACCGACTTGAACAACCGACCGCGACAAAGTACCGAATTGAACTGAACGAAATTGCAGATCAGTGCGGCCAATTTGAAATTTTGCACAACAAATTTGCTAAAGCTTAAGGAGTTTAATAAAGCCTAGCACAGCGTTGCTATTGGTTTGGCACAAATCATAATTAGGTAGGTTTGACGTAATATATCAATCGTTGTAGTTCCGTTTGTAACGACAATATTGAGATCGTAGACTTTATATACGTATGTAAGTAAGTATGTATATAAAATTGTGTGTTGTCAGTTTGTTGCTTGTTAATAGAAGCATAAGCTACTGAACCGATTTTCTTGAAATTTTCACAGAATATAATTCTATGGACGGTGCTTAAAAAAGACTACTTCGAATTTTGATGTCTCAAGATAGCAATGCCTCGCCCATACCCTTAAAAATATAAAATAGTCATAATTTAAAATCTATAAGAGCTACGAATATGAGGTTTATTATCAAAACTATAGGTATGTAACGGAAAAAATCATGGAACAAAGGGGGCAGTTTTATGCCCCTTTTTTAAATGCGCTGTAACACATACAAATACAAGGCGATCGACTTTATACTTTTACAGTACTAAGTGTGTTCGTTTACTTTGCCAGTAAAAATTTGCAAGTTTCTACTTTTGGAGCGTAAGGCCAACGTTACTCTCTTTATTAAAATTTGCAAGAAAAGTAAACGATCAGCTTCCAGTAAAAATTTGCAATGAAACAGCTGATTTTGTTTATTGTTTGCATTACATTTCATTTTCTTTTGAATTTTAAAGTGTTAAGATTTGTAATAAAAAAATAAGCAAAAGAAAACTTTTTTTCTTTCTAATTTCAGTGATTAACATTTATATTAAATAAAATAAAATAATATTCTGTAATGATGTTACGATCGCAACCTACGTTGATGATACAGCCATTTTAGCCGCAAATATATCGCCTACTGAAGCATCTAATACAGTTCAACGACAGATCGACCTCATTGAAGCTTGGTGTAAGAAGTGGAACATAAAAATAAAAGCCGAAAAATCCGTTTATGTCACCTATACCTTAAGGAAAGAAGATTGTCCACCTGTGTTTTTCGATGGAGTCACAATTCCACCAGCAAACTACGCTAAGTATCATGGTCTTAATATCGAAAGACGTCTAAATTGGAGACATAATATTAAACAAAAACGGGAACAGTAAAAACTAAAAACAAGAAAAATGTATTGGCTTCGTGGTCCCAAATCCCAACTTAGTTTGGAGAACAATGTTTTAATTTACAAAACAATATTAAAACCAGTGTGGACTTATGGAATTCAGTTGTGGGGAACCGCTAGCACTTCTCATACTGAGATTGTTCAGAGACATCAATCTAAGACTCTTAGATATATCAGTAATGCCCCATGGTTCGTCAAAAACAATAATATACATAGAGATCTAGGTGTACCTAATGTCAAAGGTGAAATAACAAGGCTCAGTACTAACTACCTACAGAGACTAAGTTATCATCCAAATATACTGGCCATAACTCTACTCGATGATAGCAATAAAATTAGGAGACTGAGAAGACATCATGTGCTTGACCTTCATTTTGTAAAATAATAATCATGTAAATATTGTAAAATAATAATCATGTAAATATCGTAATATAAATATATTATTGTTATATATACTTTATAAGATCAATGGAGCTTAAGTAATGTGATTTCGTTTAGTTAATACAAAATTTGCTTAATGTTTATATGTAAATAGATTGCAAATAAAGTTGATATAAAAAAAAATAAAACAGCTGATTTCAAACATCTGTTCTATCTTGCAACTTTTGGTTGGCTAAAATTTCTCCAACCAAAATTTGCAAACTCTCTAACATGGAACTGTTAAAATTTTCTCTCTCTGGCTCTCATTTACTGGACTTTTTGTGTAAACGAACACGATCCTGTAAGAATTTGCACAAATTTGTACAAATTTGCAAGTAAACGAACACACTTACTATAAACAGATACCATTTTACAAAGCTGAGTGGTACCGCCCACATATACGAAAGATTTACATGAACAGAATTCTGATATTATAAAAGTTAGGAACATTAGATTCGGTGTATTAGATCTGTTCAATAAAAAGGGTGAATTTCTCAAGCTACGTGCATTCTGCATTCGAATAGCGTTTTTTCGCTCTTATTTTCGTTTGTGTTTAGTTTGTTTGTAAGAGGCATTTCTAAACTGCGTCTGGGGTGATCCATATAGAGGTATTTTTTCAGAACAAAAAAATATAAAAATTCAAATCAAGTGTGGAATCTTTATTGGTAATTTCAAAGGACATTTCATGGCATTTATTTTTTGAATATAATTTCTTTCAAATGTTGGCCGCCACTACGCCTCAGGGTTTCCATTCTGAGGTTCCAATTTTGGCTTTAATGACACGCGTAATGTTGGCTTCCAAAACCTGAATAGTAGATGGTTTGTCAGCATAGACTTTGGACTTTACGTAACCCAAAGAAAAATGTCAAAAAGTGTAATATCACTCGATCTTGGCGGCCAACTCACCGTTCAAAACGTGAAATTAGCTGCTTTTCGAAATGACCTCTCAATAGATCCATTGTTTGAGCGGCTGTATGACAAGTGACACCGTCCTGTGCCACTTGTGTCGTCAAGATTACAGGCTTCAATTTAAGGTAGCATAAAGTTCGATATCATGGCGCGATAGCGAGCACCATTCAAAGTTACGTTCCGCCCATCATCATTTTTGAAAAAATATGCACCGATGATTTCACCAGCTTATAAACCGCACCAAACCGTGGTTTTCTCTGGGTATAATTGCACCTCTTGAACCTCTTCTTGTTGCTCTTCAGCCCAAATGCGTCAATTTCGTTTATTGACTTTGCCGTTGAGCCAGAAATGGGCCTCGTCACTGAACAAAATTTTGGTCGAAAATCGCGGATCTTCCCGTTTGTCACCGAACGCTCATTTCCATAATACAGTTGCCCACATTTGAAGGTAATTATTTTCAAAAAATAAATGCCATTAAATGTCGTTTCAAATTACCAATAAAGATTCCACACTTGATTTGAATTTTTATATTTTTTTTTGTTCTGAAAAAATACCTCTAGATGGATCACCCTATACAATCAATACATCACAGGGCTTTTCTATTCTGGAACTGCAATTTCATTAAGTTATTGTACATATTTAACATACATTTACTTATATTTAATTGGTTTTCAGCCTACCGAAAATTAAGAAAAACGCAGCGTAAGAAAAAAAAAGCTTCAGTGAGCCCGGTTACACTGAAGATTTCTTTCTTACGCTGCGGTTTTTCTAAACTTCTGGTAGTTTGAAAACCACTGGAATATAAATATGTTTAAAAGTAACAAAGAGTTTTTTTCGGCATGGAAAAGCCCTGCCGTATATTTTGTGTTTATATCAATGCTTTTTAGACTGCCGGAAATCGAAAATTACGCAGCGGAAGAAAAAAAGTTTTAGTGTTCCCGAACCTTAGGACATGTTTTGCTTGTTCGGCAGGGGAAACAATTTTTGCTGGGGATAATTTTAATCAAAGAAGAAAATTGTTATGGAGAATCGCCGAATCACCATTTTAGAAGTATCAGAGGATATCGAAATATGAGTTGGCTCATGTCATAAAATTATTTTTGGAAACTAAAAAGTGCATATCAGAATTGCATCGAGGGGTAAAATAATAAGCTGGCTGGCAAATCTGAGGGAGGGATGCTTTAAAGGTGGGACTAAATAGAAATTAATGAAAAAATAAATATTTTTTGAGAAAAAGTATATTGCGCCATTTCTACTGAACAGACTTTGTAAACAATATTAGTGTGTAATGAAATAAGTGCGCGGAAAAAGTGGGCGATGCGACGCACCTTTTTTTAAAGCGAGGTTAAGTCTATATAATAAGCAGATCGTCATAAAAAATGTATATGATGTTGTGACTTTTTGTAACATTCCAGCCAACACCCAAAACGTTAAGAATTATCAAGGTATTAAGTTATATAATTTGAATTTGGAATATATATTATTTAAGTGAAACATGTTGGCGGTAGCACACCCCTTGTTTAAGGCGATGTAAAGACCATTATTATAGGCAGATTATATATAGTATGCTACTGAGCTTAAGGAAATTACAAGATTATACAGTCACGAACAAATAGGGTAACTAATAATCTGCACAAAATTTTAAAAATTTCAAACAAATTTGTAATGCTGTTTAAAAAATTTTCGATTGATATTATCTTAGGTGGAGACGATAATGAAGGGTCACCTGCAACCAATTATAATTTAAAAGAATAACAAATTTTAGCCTCGAAAAGTGTTTTTAAGCGATAATAAATAAATGTCTTTTTTTATAAATGTCTTACTTACAAAATTAGTAATACCAAAATTATGGGTCGAGTCAAGCAATGTAGGACAGCGAGTGTTTCATCATTCGAAATTTAAAAGATAAAGGTAAACTTTAGATTGTCAAAGATAACATTGGAAGATCTTAGAGTTTTGAATGCAATGCTCTACAAGACAAAAATAATTTATTTTTAATATAATTTATTAGAAAAAGTTTTGCTAAAGTATAAAAACACATTAAACTATTGTCAACTGGGAACCCTTTCAGGCCTTCTTGTGCATTTAAAACTGATAAGTAGACAATATTTATTTCTGTAGATCTTCCCGGAAAGACCCAAAGGTAAAAAAGAAGACAGCGTCAAAGTCGCATATAAATTTGAAATACATACTTGAAAAAAGATTGCGTGACGAGTGTAAACTGAAATAAATTTAGACTAATCAAAAATAAATTTAATTGGTAATGGTGAAAAAATGTTGGTTAGTTGGCCTAAAAATTAAGAACTTTGCACTTGTGAGACCACTGGTTAGTTGACAACATTAAGCGAACCTAATCTATACAACCATATTCTAAGCGAGCTAACCTATTCAGAATGGATAATGCCCGTAAAATTAATGTTTCAACACGACGACGACGAAAAACAAATTCGGGAAATTCTGTTTGTAACAAATCAAATTTCCTCAGTCAACTTTTTCGAATATACCACGTCCAGCACGCAGTGAAGAAAATGTAGGGGACGTATCTGATAGTGTACACCAAGACCGTGGAGAGTCGATTCGGCGCCGTTTGCTGCAACTCGGACTGACGTATGGAACAACTTGGCGCATTTGACGTCAAGATCTTAAATTAAAAGCGTACAAAATACAGCTTGTGCAAGAACTGAAGCCGCTCGATGTTCCCAAGCGACATCGCTTCGCTCTATGGACTCTTGAAAAGTTCCAAGAATATATGACGTTTTCGAGCCAATTTTTGTTCAGCGTTAAGGCCCATTTCTGGCTCCATGGGTATGTAAACAAGCAAAATTGCCGCATTTGGGACGAAGAGTAACCAGAAGAGGTTCAAGAGCTGCCACTTCATCCAGAAAAAACAACATTTTGGTGTGGTTTGTGGGCCGGTGGAATCATCCGTCCATATTTCTTCAAAAATGATGCCGGTGAGAACGTAACCGTCAATGGCGACCGTTATCGTGCCACGATAACCGACTATTTGATGCCTGAAATAGAAGCTCATGATCTCGGCGACATTTGGTTTCAACAAGACAGCGCCACTTCCCACACATCGCATCAATCAATGGATTTATTGAGAAAACACTTCGGTGAGCAGATAATTTCACGTTTTAGGCCGGCCACCAAGATCGTGTGATATCACACCGTTAGACTTCTTCCTGTAGGGATATGTAAAATCTAAAGTTTATGCGGACAAACCCGCTTCGTTTCAGGAGCAAAACATCACGCGTGTCATTCGTCAGTTACCAGTCGAAATGCTCGAACGAGTCATCGAAAATTGGACTAATAATCTTCAAAAAATAAATGCCAAAGAATGATCTTTCAAATGATAATAAACATTCCCCATTCAATTTGAATTTTCTGTGGTTTTTTTTCTTTAAAAAAGTCGGAAACCTCGAAATGGATCACGATATATTATAAAAAAAAATTATATAACAAACATTTGTTTTCTTAAAAAATCTTTTTTTTTCTTTCAGAATAACTTCTGGCGACCCTACTTTTTTGTTCATAACTGTACGTATTAAAACGTTAAAAACTGTATACGACCTGGATTTATAAAGGATTTATATAAGTTAGGAACGCCAGTTTTGTGGTGACACTCCCTTTTTTAAAACGGTATAAAGCCATAATAATAGGCAGATCGTTTTGATATCAACATTATTGGTAAAAAAAATTGTCACATAGTTTATACAAATACAATTTTACCGACGGAAAGTTTTACTGTCCACACATACAATTTCATTAAACGACTACAATTAAAAGTATTTAAACAACAAAAATCAGATTTGGAATATATCATATTTATTCGATCCAAAAAAATGGATGCAACTAAAATCGTCTTAAATTTTTTACCTTATGCGTTCATGATTACCTTGCCATGTGCTCATGATTTCTCAAGGAAATTGGTACCGCCAATACACCAATAAGGGTTTAATCTCTATACTCATAAAATATCTGAGTGTAAAAATGAGTCTTAGTTTGTACATACTATAAATGCCAATACGAAAAGATACATATTTTAGAATTTTGTGGGGTGCCCCTTTTTTTCTAAAGTTCTGTAGCGTCCATAATATTAGACCGATCAGATTTCGATGAGATAAGTATTTATTAATATACATAAAACTATAATTATAAAAGGGAACTGTAAAGCAATTCATTAATTCATAATACTACGAATAACAATGAATTTTACACTTTACGTGAATTTTCGTGTGTTGAAAAATCGTCAACACAACCCTTTTTTTATATCTTATACGAGTACTACGAGTACAGTAAATAATTTTAAGAACATACAGTTTACAGCATATAAGTACTTAGTAGGGACATAAATACTGTTACACACGTTTTATGCTGTAAAATAAAAAATACTGAATGTTTTTGGACCATATATTTTTTAATTTATTTATTGATGTATATTGTATCCAAAAAGAATCTACTTATTCGAAATGTCCGCCGTTTGCCTTTACACTCGCCTTAAGTCGCACTGGCCTATCGTCAATAGATGCACAGCTCGAACCAAAGCAGTCTTAAGGGATCCAATGTTGTGACAAACCTTGTCCTCTAAAACCGTCCACAATTTGTAATCCAATGGGTTCAAATCTGGACGGCCTGAGGGCCATTCTTCAGAGGAAATGAACGCTGGAAAATTGTTTCGAAGCCAACCCTGGGACGTTTTAGTTTTATGGGCTGGCGAAGAATCCTGCTGGAAAGTCCATGGCTGGTTTTGGAACAGAGAATTGTTAAGAGGCTTCATAACAGCTTCCAAAACGGTTTCTTGGTAAACTTTGGCCGATGTTTTGAGTCCTTGTTCGCAGAAATGCAGGTCAGACCCCATCGTAAGAGACACCCCACCAAACCATGACTGAAGCTGGGTGATGACCCTTTTCTATCCTTGGGATTAGTTCAGATGCTTTCTTAGATGACCGCGCATACACTCTATCATTTTGCTTGTTAAATTTTTTCTGAACGGTAAAAATTTTTTCATCGGTGAACAAAATTTTTCTATGCAAGTTATCAGCGTGCTTCACCAAAAGACGTTTGCATTTTTCAATCCTATTTTTTAATGCTGCAGTCAATAAATGTACGGTACGTCGTTTGAAAGCCCCAAGTCTTTTTTAATAATTCGACTCATGGACTTTTGCGTGATATTCATCTCACGGGCCAAGATTTTCTGTTTTCTGAACAGATTTCTGTGAATTCTTGATTTAACGGCTTTGATGACATGCGGTGTTCGAACAGAGCATGGGCGGCCCGACCGGTGGCGGTCTTTTACATCTCCAGTCTCCGCAAACAGTTTTACGCATCGGTAGACGAACATGCGGCTAGTCCCTAGTGACCGGAGCGTTTTGAAAATATTGTTTTTTTCATTTCACACGTGAAAAGCGCTATTACAGCGATACGGTTCTCATTATCTGACCACTCCATGATGAAAGTGGAAACAATTTTAAAATCCCGTAACAGACTAACGCTATAGAGGTAAGCTTTCAAAAACTATTTGACATTAACGGGATATGTTCAGTTCTACTATTGAAATGGGTGTGTTCAATGTTGTAACAGTATTTATGTCCCTACTAATTATAAACAGATACCAATTTACCCACGCCTTTTTAGGTTAAATACTAATAGTTGTCATACTAAACCTCTTGATCGTAGCTTTTATAGTTTTTAAGTTATGACCGTTTTAAATTTTTAAGATTGTGGGAGGGGCATCGCCCACTTGAGACACCAAAAATCGAAGTAGTATAATTTATGCACTGTTCATAGAAAATTTCAAGAAAATCGGTTCATTAGCTTATGCTTCTATTAAAAAGCAACAAACAAACAGACAACACACATAATGAATTTTATAAACATACGTACATACATACAGTATCGGCCAAAACCTAAGCACCCCCTCAGTTCATTTTTTTTAAATGATAATTTTTTTAAGAAAACAAAGTTAATAATTTATTTTTTATTTATTTTTATTAATTTATATCTTTATTTTTGAAAAACACAAACTTAAGGAATTCGGAATTTAATAAAAAAAAGTTAAAATTCAAAAAGTATTTTAAGTCGCAAATATAAGCGGACTAAACTAAAGTACCCCCTAATATTGTGTTTGGAAATTTTACTACGCTACTGCGACATTCCTGTATTGGTTAACAGTACACTCCAAAAATGCAACAACTATTAAGCAGCAGTGTTAAGAAGAAGAAGAACTTGTTAGAATTTATGCTAAAATTGTCATTGTTTTAAAGTTTTCGTTGAGATAAGAGTAATGGCACGCAATAAGTACTCAAGTGAATTTAAAATTAGAATACTAGATGATTGGAGAGCCGGCTTATCAAGACATCAATTGAGTGCAAAATATTCGATCAACAGATCAATTATTTCTAGGCTAATTAAAAAGTTTTTGCAGACTGGTCGCACATCTCCCACTCATTCTGGAGGAAGGCCACGTGAAACTTCGCGACCTGAAGACTCCTTAATTAAAAGGACAATCCAAAATGATCCTACAGCATCTTCTAGTCATATACGAAACCGCTTAGATTTAAAAATTAGTGAAAGAACGATTCGTAGAAGGGCGGTAGAGGCTGGATTATTCAGTCGACGACCAGCAAAAAACCATATTGTCAAAAAATAAAAACGCCAGACTGGAATTCGCCAATGCCCATCTCAACTGGAGTGTCCAAAAAGGCACTGTAAAACAAAGGCACTGTAAAACATGGAGGCGGCAACGTAATGGTCTGGGGTTGTTTCTTTGGACAAGGGATTGGGTCAATTCATAAGATTGATGGAATTATGGATCGTTTCATGTATCGTGACATATTAAAAGACGTGATGTTGCCTTATGCTGAAGAAGAGATGCCATTTAAATGGACATTCTAGCAAGATAACAACCCAAAACATACGTCAAAAGTGGTTCCAGAACAATTTGATAGAAGTTCTCCGTTGGCCTGCCCAATCCCCCGATCTTAACCCAATCGAGATCTTAACCCAATCAAAATTTATTTGAAGCCGCAAAAATAGCCTGGGAAGCAATATCACCTGATAAATATAACCAGGGTTTAAAATGCTAACGCAATTTTAGTCAAGAGTACAGAATTTGTCAATTAGTTTTAGCATAAAAAAGTCAAAACTAATATGCGAACAAATGCTAAAACTAAATTAGTCGTAATATTCAGTTAGCGTTAGCAAAATAAACTAACGCTAACCAAAATATGCATATATTATTAGCAATGGAAGAAGGAGCAACTGCTGATTTTGCTAACGTCTTTGCTAAATTGTGCTAATTTGGTGACTAATTTCGACTTGTGTGTTTGGTTCGGTTTTTGTGTGTAACCGAAAATTGTGTTCGGCTCGAGTACGGTGTTGCCTACCTTTGATAGACAATAAGTTGTGTTTTTAAAAAATCGCATGAAACAATATTGCTGTGCGTTTCTGTAGCTGTTAAAGGTATATATGTATATAAAAACAAGTGAAATTAATAGCACAGAAATAATTCGAGGTAGGTACTCGTATATATTTACATATTGTTTATACATATAATATAATGTTATGTACAATGACTAATAAATCACTGCATAATGGAGTCCACATGGTTAGATCCGTTTAACTTCCAACGGGAATGTTATATGTTCCACATTTAACATTGGATTGAGGATATGCATAAAGAACTATGAAAATGCTGAAATAATAAATAATCGTAGAATAAATAGTATGACTGTTTAACCTAATATTCTCAATATTTTTCAAACATACATATTGAGCGTTTTAATAGAAAAATAGTCCATCATTTAGGCGTTTATTTAGGGCATTCGTTCAGAAGTTATTGACACTGTTCGAAAACGGACAAAGAGAGAAAATAGAAACACTACGAAAGCGTGCTATTGCTCTTTTGACTCATTCACTCATTGACACTCAGATACTCTGGAAAATCTTTTATTAGTAAAGCTTAATCCTGAGTTTCTGCATACAGCCATATCCGAACTTGACCATTGTGCTGATGAATAAATATTCTGTACAATAAGATTCCGTTTATTATAAAAAAATGAATTATTTTTATTTTCCATATTCAACTAATCTCATTTCCTTTTGAATGTTCTTTCAAACTAAAATAAATTTATATTTTTTTTTCAACTAATGTGTTTAACAATTTTTTAATTTTTGAAGGCTATTTATTTAAAAAATCTTGTATCAGAAATCCCCACTACGGTACCACTATTGGATACTTTGCGTCATGTTCCGTTGACAACACTGAAACCAGCTCAAATTTTTTGCTAACGAAAAATGGTTAGTCAAAATTAGCAAATTTTTAGCAGCACATTAGTCAATTGTGGTTAGCAGAGGTGTGTCCTTTTTTTGACTAACGCTAACGCGAGCTAACGTTAGTCGGACATTAGTTTTAGCTCTGGCTTGTGGAAAAGATTGTTAGTATTAGTTTAGCAAAATGATGCTAATGGTTAGCGGACTGGTGCTTTTAAACCCTGAATTTAACATCTTAATATCCTCTATGTCTAAAAGATGTGCGTGTATCATCCAGAATAAAGGATTCGCAACGAAATATTGATTTCAATAGTTTTTTTTGTACCTTAAATTGGGGGTGCTTTAGTTTAGTCCGCTTATATTTGCGACTTATAATACTTTTTGAATTTTAACTTTTTTTTATTAAATTCTGAATTCCTTAAGTTTGTGTTTTTCAAAAATAAAGATATAAATAAATAAAATAATAATAAAAAAAAATTAATAACTTTGTTTTCTCAAAAAAATTATCATTTAAAAAAAATGTACTGAGGGGGTGCTTAGGTTTTAGCCGATACGTATGTATGTCATTACAAAGGGAACAACAACGATTGATACGTTAAACCTACCAAATTATGATATGTGCCGAACCAATTGCACCGCTGTGATAGGCTTTTTTAAACTCCTTAAGCTTTAGCAAATTTGTTGTGCAAAATTTCAAATTGGCTGCACTGATCTGCAAATTCATTTCGTTCTGTTCAATTCGGTACTTTGTCGCGGTCGGTTGTTCAAGTCGGTGTCGCGTGTGAGTTTATTATACAAAAAATATGGAAATGTCAAGTGTTGAAGGATTTCCAACTCCTTGTGTAAAAAAAAGTGTGAAGCAATAGTTTATGTTGTAGAATATCGTAATAAAAGTGTTTACAAAGAATGACAAACTGTCATTCAAGCCTAAAAATGCTCTGGTATTCTTTGCTGTTGTGTGATTTGCATTTGCTTGTGTGCATGTGTTTGTGCTCACTTTTCTGTGTGTTTTCTGAATCCGTCTCTAACGTTTTTTTACTTCGTCGTTGTTCGTCCGTCGTTTCGCCGGTTCCGTCGTCGTCCGTGCTCGTTCATTTGCAATTGGAATTTGTGTGTGGTGGCATTTAAGGTAAGTTTCTGCATTCATATTCTAGTACGAGTATATAGGTATATGTGAATGTATTTATTCATGTGTGTGTATATTTCGTGTGACTTCCAATCAGACCATTGCTGCTTTCTTTGCAAATTGTATTTAGTTCACCCACCAGTTTTAGTTTGTTGGCATTTCGTCCATTCTGTCTTAAGAAGAAAATGTATGCCGTGTTGTTCCATTATTGCCTTGCACATACATGCATTTGTGGTGCTAACATATCCAAAGTGCTTCTGTGTGAGTAAATAACTACTCACATTCGTTGGTTATAAGCGATCAGTAAAGTGCTCGCTACAGTGTTGTTGCCGTCTTCTAGTTAGTTCATCCGTTCCCCCCCAAAAAAACTTAACGAATTCCTCTCTTAGTGGTGGGGGGTTGTTACATTGTTAGTGTTGACGAGCTTTAAAAAGCTTTCGCGCTTGTAGCGTCTGCAGGCAAGAAGTTGCAAATGGTTTGCTTTAGAAAGAATAAAGCTTTTTCTTCTCTCCATAATATGGCCCCCCATTCACTCTTGGCACTTTACTTGCTGCAACTCTCAATTGCTTACCTCCCTCCACCAGCAAATTGTGATGAGCGAGGTAAGGTAGTTTCCTAGTGGGGACTATGTTATCTCTGGCAATGCATTCATATCTATTCGACAATAATTGTGTTTGTTATGATTTAATTTATTTAAATCCATGACCAATTTCGTTTATTAATATTTTCGAAGTATGCTTATTCGTTGTACAGCATATATTGCTTAACTTCCGTATCCAGCATAAACTATCCAAGGGGTTGAAAAATATTCTTAGCAAAGACACGCACCAATCCGAGCTGCCAACTTTTTGAAAAAATAATATTAGTCGTTATTTTGCCCGTTAATCTATTACAATTTGCTATAATATAACAGTCAGCAGGCGACCCAAAGAGTATATATATTAAAAGAGAATTCGTTAACTCCGAATCTTAACTGTTCGAATGACGAGCTAGATTTGGGATTACTTGGGCATTGTTTTTGAGGGAAATTATATTTGGTTGGCGGGCATTATTCTATGAAAAAGTCCCATTTTTGAAAAATTGTATTTGAGAGCGAAACTTGAAATCAACCAAAAAAGAAAAAATATTTATGAATGAAATCAAGCAAAAAAGAAAAACAATTATGAATGGTTGGTGAGAAAGTGGGTGGGTGCGCGAGACGATGGCTATAAAGAGCCACAACAACAACCATTATCAAAACGTATGAAATAAATTGTGAAGCACCAGGCGCACAGGAAAAATCACACGGCATTCGGTCGCCTGGTTTGCTTTTTAATTTGCTTCATTGTTTGAATGTACAATCGTACGTACATACATATGAAAAAAAAGAAAGCCAATAGAAGCCGTAAACGGTATGTATGTACGTACGTATGTGTGCTGTTGTACAAGTAGTGGCTGCGCAAGGAAATTGCTCTGCTCGCACACACCAACACAAAGGCGTGTGTGTGTGCGCAGAGGAATGTGACACTCGTACAAAAGGACAGAAAATCTGTTGACAGAGAAAAAAGTTTGAATATTCGTACATGCGAGTATATTTATTTTGTTTTCGATTTGGTTTGTTTATTTTATGCGAGCCTGGTATTTTGATTTCTTCACAACATGAGGAAAGCGGTCTTTTGGGGCCTTTACCGCAAAAAACACGCCATCCCCTACATACCCCCATTCCCTCTACCCTCAACCCCAACTATTTCTACACACAAAGGAAGTTTTTTGTTTGTATGTATGTATAAGTATGTATGTATGCTTACAAAAAACTTCTTTAAAATTTCAATTTATTTCAAACAACAACAACACAAACTCTTATTCAGATGTATGTATGTATGTATTCAATAACATGTGACCCCTCCCCCACCTCCCCACCCCTCACATCTATCAATCAATACAATTTTTGTACTTTTACTTGAAACTGAATTTTGGCAACATGGAATTTCTGAAATCAATTTCAAGAAAGTTACAATTTTTCAATTTTGGCTTTTTTCTTCTTCCTCCCCCATAATCCTACATACATACATAAATTTTTAATGAAGACACCATCTGTTTTTTCTTTTGGCCTAGTAATATTTGAATTTGTGTGTGTATGTGGTATGTATGTATGTATGTACAATGTACGTCAACAAACGTTTTCAAATATTTTTTCAGCAACAACAACAATATTTGCGAAAATTTCTACAACTACAAACAATAACAACAACAAACCAAACTCTCAATGAAACGTATGTATGTACATATGTATGTTTGTATTCAAAAACCTGTTTTCCCTCCTCTTACTCCTTACCCCTCTCCTCTATCAAACAAGAATATTTTTTCAGTCTTTGAATTTTTTGCGGAAATTTGAAATATGCCAAAGGAAATTTCTAGAAATTTCCAAATTGAATAAGAGTATCATCTTTTTTTGCTTTGCGCCTGGTAATTTGAATTTCTAACGTATATGCAAAAACGTTTTTTTTATTAACTAATAAGGCAGAAAGAAAGAAAAATGAAACAAATTTTATGGAAGTTTCTAGATTTCAAAACAACAACAGCATATTGTATGGGTTCAACAACCTCTCCCCCCCCACACCTTACCTCATCAATATTAATTACTTACAATTTTTCAATATTAGATTTATTTGTGGAAATTTGGCAACGTAGTATTTTCTAAAATGAAAAATTGATAATTTATAAATTTTAAGAAATTGGTTTCAGAAACTTCGTTGTTGCCAAATTTCAAATTTTCACAAATAATGAAAAATGTACCTTAATTGTGTTAGAGCTAAGGGGTGAGGAGTTGGGCGAGGGGAAAGAGGTTGTTGAAAACATACATATCAATATGAGTTTCAACTGTTTTGTTTTGAAATCTAGAAACTTCCATAAAATTTGTTTCATTTTTCTTTCTTTCTGCCTTATTAGTTAATAAAAAAAAACGTTTTTGCATATACGTTAGAAATTCAAATTACCAGGCGCAAAGCAAAAAAAGATGATACTCTTATTCAATTTGGAAATTTCTAGAAATTTCCTTTGGCATATTTCAAATTTCCGCAAAAAATTCAAAGACTGAAAAAATATTCTTGTTTGATAGAGGAGAGGGGTAAGGAGTAAGAGGAGGGAAAACAGGTTTTTGAATACAAACATACATATGTACATACATACGTTTCATTGAGAGTTTGGTTTGTTGTTGTTATTGTTTGTAGTTGTAGAAATTTTCGCAAATATTGTTGTTGTTGCTGAAAAAATATTTGAAAACGTTTGTTGACGTACATTGTACATACATACATACATACCACATACACACACAAATTCAAATATTACTAGGCCAAAAGAAAAAACAGATGGTGTCTTCATTAAAAATTTATGTATGTATGTAGGATTATGGGGGAGGAAGAAGAAAAAAGCCAAAATTGAAAAATTGTAACTTTCTTGAAATTGATTTCAGAAATTCCATGTTGCCAAAATTCAGTTTCAAGTAAAAGTACAAAAATTGTATTGATTGATAGATGTGAGGGGTGGGGAGGTGGGGGAGGGGTCACATGTTATTGAATACATACATACATACATCTGAATAAGAGTTTGTGTTGTTGTTGTTTGAAATAAATTGAAATTTTAAAGAAGTTTTTTGTAAGCATACATACATACTTATACATACATACAAACAAAAAACTTCCTTTGTGTGTAGAAATAGTTGGGGTAGAGGGTAGAGGGAATGGGGGTATGTAGGGGATGGCGTGTTTTTTGCGGTAAAGGCCCCAAAAGACCGCTTTCCTCATGTTGTGAAGAAATCAAAATACCAGGCTCGCATAAAATAAACAAACCAAATCGAAAACAAAATAAACATACTCGCATGTACGAATATTCAAACTTTTTTCTCTGTCAACAGATTTTCTGTCCTTTTGTACGAGTGTCACATTCCTCTGCGCACACACACGCCTTTGTGTTGGTGTGTGCGAGCAGAGCAATTTCCTTGCGCAGCCACTACTTGTACGACAGCACACATACGGACGTACACACATACCGTTTACGGCTTCTTTTGGCTTTCTTTTTTTTCATATGTATGTACGTACGATTGTACATTCAAACAACGAAGCAAATAAAAAGCAAACCAGGCGACCGAATGCCGTGTGAGTTTTCCTGTGCGCCTGGTGCTTCACAATTTATTTCATACGTTTTGGTAATGGTTGTTGTTGTGGTTCTTTATAGCAATCGTCTCGCCCACCCACCCACTTTCTCACCAACCATTCATAATTGTTTTTCTTTTTTGCTTGATTTCATTCATAAATATTTTTTCTTTTTTGGTTGATTTCAAGTTTCGCTCTCAAATACAATTTTTCAAAAATGGGACTTTTTAATAGAATAATGCCCGCCAACCAAATATAATTTCCCTCAAAAACAATGCCCAAGTAATCCCCTATCTAGCTCGTCATTCGAACAGTTAAGATTCGGAGTTAACGAATTCTCTTTTAATATATATACTCTTTGGTATGTATGTATTCAATAACATGTGACACCCTCCCCCAACTCCCCACCCCTCACATCTATCAATCAATACAAATTTTATATTTTTTGGTAGAAACTGAATTTTGGCAACATGGAATTTCTGAAATCAATTTCAAGAAAGTTACAATTTTTCAATTTTGGCTTTTTTCTTCTTCCTCCCCCATAATCCTACATACATACATATATTTTTAATGAAGACACCATCTGTTTTTTCTTTTGGCCTAGTAATATGTGAATTTGTGTGTGTATGTGGTATGTATGTATGTATGTATTGTCAACAAACGTTTTCAAATATTTTTTCAGCAACAACAACAATATTTGCGAAAATTTCTACAACTACAAACAAAAACAACAACAAACCTAACTCTTAATGAAATAAACGTATGTTTGTGTGTATGTATTCAAAAACCTGTTTTCCCTCCTCTTACTCCTCACCCCTCTCCTCTATCAAACAGAAATATTTTTTCAGCTTTTGAATTTTTTGCGGAAATTTGAAATATGCCAAAGGAAATTTCTAGAAATTTGCAAATTGAATAAAAGTATCATCTTTTTTTGCTTTGCGCCTGGTAATTTGAATTTCTAACGTCTATGCAAAAACGTTTTTTTTATTAACTAAGGCAGAAAGAAAGGAAAATGAAACAAATTTCGTGGAAGTTTCTAGATTTCAAAACAAAACAGTTGAAACTCATATTGATATGTATGTTTTCAACAACCTCTTCCCCCCTCCCCCAACTCATCACCCCTTATCTCTATCAATTTAGGTACATTTTTCATTATATGTGAAAATTTGAAATTTGGCAACAACGAAGTTTCTGAAACCAATTTCTTAAAATTTATAAATTATCAATTTTTCATTTTAGAAAATACTACGTTGCCAAATTTCCACAAATAAATCTAATATTGAAAAATTGTAAGTAATTAATATTGATGAGGTGAGGTGTGGGGGGAGAGGTTGTTGAACCCAAAGAGTATATATATTAAAAGAGAATTCGTTAACTCCGAATCTTAACTGTTCGAATGACGAGCTAGATTTGGGATTACTTGGGCATTGTTTTTGAGGGAAATTATATTTGGTTGGCGGGCATTATTCTATGAAAAAGTCCCATTTTTGAAAAATTGTATTTGAGAGCGAAACTTGAAATCAACCAAAAAAGAAAAAATATTTATGAATGAAATCAAGCAAAAAAGAAAAACAATTATGAATGGTTGGTGAGAAAGTGGGTGGGTGGGCGAGACGATTGCTATAAAGAACCACAACAACAACCATTACCAAAACGTATGAAATAAATTGTGAAGCACCAGGCGCACAGGAAAAATCACACGGCATTCGGTCGCCTGGTTTGCTTTTTATTTGCTTCGTTGTTTGAATGTACAATCGTACGTACATACATATGAAAAAAAAGAAAGCCAATAGAAGCCGTAAACGGTATGTATGTACGTACGTATGTGTGCTGTTGTACAAGTAGTGGCTGCGCAAGGAAATTGCTCTGCTCGCACACACCAACACAAAGGCGTGTGTGTGCGCAGAGGAATGTGACACTCGTACAAAAGGACAGAAAATCTGTTGACAGAGAAAAAAGTTTGAATATTCGTACATGCGAGTATGTTTATTTTGTTTTCTATTTGGTTTGTTTATTTTATGCGAGCCTGGTATTTTGATTTCTTCACAACATGAGGAAAGCGGTCTTTTGGGGCCTTTAGCGAAAAAAACACGCCATCCCCTCTACATACCCCCATTCCCTCTACCCACCAACAATATGAAAATCGTCATTAAATGGCATTTAACCCCCATCAACCCCAACTGTTTTTACACACAAAGGAAGTTTTTTGTTTGTATGTATGTATGCTTTCAAAAAATTTCTTTAAAATTTCAATTTAAACAACAACAACACAAACTCTTATTGACATGTATGTATGTATTCAATAACATGTGACACCCTCCCCCAACTCCCCACCCCTCACATCTATCAATCAATACAAATTTTATATTTTTTGGTAGAAACTGAATTTTGGCAACATGGAATTTCTGAAATCAATTTCAAGAAAGTTACAATTTTTCAATTTTGGCTTTTTTCTTCTTCCTCCCCCATAATCCTACATACATACATATATTTTTAATGAAGACACCATCTGTTTTTTCTTTTGGCCTAGTAATATGTGAATTTGTGTGTGTATGTGGTATGTATGTATGTATGTATGTCAACAAACGTTTTCAAATATTTTTTCAGCAACAACAACAATATTTGCGAAAATTTCTACAACTACAAACAAAAACAACAACAAACCTAACTCTTAATGAAATAAACGTATGTTTGTGTGTATGTATTCAAAAACCTGTTTTCCCTCCTCTTACTCCTCACCCCTCTCCTCTATCAAACAGAAATATTTTTTCAGCTTTTGAATTTTTTGCGGAAATTTGAAATATGCCAAAGGAAATTTCTAGAAATTTGCAAATTGAATAAAAGTATCATCTTTTTTTGCTTTGCGCCTGGTAATTTGAATTTCTAACGTCTATGCAAAAACGTTTTTTTTATTAACTAAGGCAGAAAGAAAGGAAAATGAAACAAATTTCGTGGAAGTTTCTAGATTTCAAAACAAAACAGTTGAAACTCATATTGATATGTATGTTTTCAACAACCTCTTCCCCCCTCCCCCAACTCATCACCCCTTATCTCTATCAATTTAGGTACATTTTTCATTATATGTGAAAATTTGAAATTTGGCAACAACGAAGTTTCTGAAACCAATTTCTTAAAATTTATAAATTATCAATTTTTCATTTTAGAAAATACTACGTTGCCAAATTTCCACAAATAAATCTAATATTGAAAAATTGTAAGTAATTAATATTGATGAGGTGAGGTGTGGGGGGAGAGGTTGTTGAACCCATACAATATGCTGTTGTTGTTTTGAAATCTAGAAACTTCCACGAAATTTGTTTCATTTTTCTTTCTTTCTGCCTTAGTTAATAAAAAAAAACGTTTTTGCATAGACGTTAGAAATTCAAATTACCAGGCGCAAAGCAAAAAAAGATGTGACTTTCAGAAATTTCCTTTGGCATATTTCAAATTTCCGCAAAAAATTCAAAGACTGAAAAAATATTCTTGTTTGATAGAGGAGAGGGGTAAGGAGTAAGAGGAGTGAAAACAGGTTTTTGAATACAAACATACATATGTATGTACGTACATACGTTTCATTGCGAGTTTGGTTTGTTGTTGTTATTGTTTGTAGTTGTAGAAATTTTCGCAAATATTGTTGTTGTTGCTGAAAAAATATTTGAAAACGTTTGTTGACATACATACATACATACATACCACATACACACACAAATTCAAATATTACTAGGCCAAAAGAAAAAACAGATGGTGTCTTCATTAAAAATTTATGTATGTATGTAGGATTATGGGGGAGGAAGAAGAAAAAAGCTAAAATTGAAAAATTGTAACTTTCTTGAAATTGATTTCAGAAATTCCATGTTGCCAAAATTCAGTTTCAAGTTAAAGTACAAAAATTGTATTGATTGATAGATGTGAGGGGTGGGGAGGTGGGGGAGGGGTCACATGTTATTGAATACATACATACATACATCTGAATAAGAGTTTGTGTTGTTGTTGTTTGAAATAAATTGAAATTTTAAAGAAGTTTTTTGTAAGCATACATACATACTTATACATACATACAAACAAAAAACTTCCTTTGTGTGTAGAAATAGTTGGGGTTGAGGGTAGAGGGAATGGGGGTATGTAGGGGATGGCGTGTTTTTTGCGGTAAAGGCCCCAAAAGACCGCTTTCTCATGTTGTGAAGAAATCAAAATACCAGGCTCGCATAAAATAAACAAACCAAATAGAAAACAAAATAAACATACTCGCATGTACGAATATTCAAACTTTTTTCTCTGTCAACAGATTTTCTGTCCTTTTGTACGAGTGTCACATTCCTCTGCGCACACACACGCCTTTGTGTTGGTGTGTGCGAGCAGAGCAATTTCCTTGCGCAGCCACTACTTGTACAACAGCACACATACGTACGTACATACATACCGTTTACGGCTTCTATTGGCTTTCTTTTTTTTCATATGTATGTACGTACGATTGTACATTCAAACAACGAAGCAAATAAAAAGCAAACCAGGCGACCGAATGCCGTGTGATTTTTCCTGTGCGCCTGGTGCTTCACAATTTATTTCATACGTTTTGGTAATGGTTGTTGTTGTGGTTCTTTATAGCAATCGTCTCGCCCACCCACCCACTTTCTCACCAACCATTCATAATTGTTTTTCTTTTTTGCTTGATTTCATTCATAAATATTTTTTCTTTTTTGGTTGATTTCAAGTTTCGCTCTCAAATACAATTTTTCAAAAATGGGACTTTTTCATAGAATAATGCCCGCCAACCAAATATAATTTCCCTCAAAAACAATGCCCAAGTAATCCCCTATCTAGCTCGTCATTCGAACAGTTAAGATTCGGAGTTAACGAATTCTCTTTTAATATATATACTCTTTGAGGCGACCTACTATTTTTTGGTGGCGACCAAAGAGTATATATATTAAAAGAGAATTCGTTAACTCCGAATCTTAACTGTTCGAATGACGAGCTAGATTTGGGATTACTTGGGCATTGTTTTTGAGGGAAATTATATTTGGTTGGCGGGCATTATTCTATGAAAAAGTCCCATTTTTGAAAAATTGTATTTGAGAGCGAAACTTGAAATCAACCAAAAAAGAAAAAATATTTATGAATGAAATCAAGCAAAAAAGAAAAACAATTATGAATGGTTGGTGAGAAAGTGGGTGGGTGGGCGAGACGATTGCTATAAAGAACCACAACAACAACCATTACCAAAACGTATGAAATAAATTGTGAAGCACCAGGCGCACAGGAAAAATCACACGGCATTCGGTCGCCTGGTTTGCTTTTTATTTGCTTCGTTGTTTGAATGTACAATCGTACGTACATACATATGAAAAAAAAGAAAGCCAATAGAAGCCGTAAACGGTATGTATGTACGTACGTATGTGTGCTGTTGTACAAGTAGTGGCTGCGCAAGGAAATTGCTCTGCTCGCACACACCAACACAAAGGCGTGTGTGTGCGCAGAGGAATGTGACACTCGTACAAAAGGACAGAAAATCTGTTGACAGAGAAAAAAGTTTGAATATTCGTACATGCGAGTATGTTTATTTTGTTTTCTATTTGGTTTGTTTATTTTATGCGAGCCTGGTATTTTGATTTCTTCACAACATGAGGAAAGCGGTCTTTTGGGGCCTTTAGCGAAAAAAACACGCCATCCCCTCTACATACCCCCATTCCCTCTACCCACCAACAATATGAAAATCGTCATTAAATGGCATTTAACCCCCCATCAACCCCAACTGTTTTTACACACAAAGGAAGTTTTTTGTTTGTATGTATGTATGCTTTCAAAAAATTTCTTTAAAATTTCAATTTAAACAACAACAACACAAACTCTTATTGACATGTATGTATGTATTCAATAACATGTGACACCCTCCCCCAACTCCCCACCCCTCACATCTATCAATCAATACAAATTTTATATTTTTTGGTAGAAACTGAATTTTGGCAACATGGAATTTCTGAAATCAATTTCAAGAAAGTTACAATTTTTCAATTTTGGCTTTTTTCTTCTTCCTCCCCCATAATCCTACATACATACATATATTTTTAATGAAGACACCATCTGTTTTTTCTTTTGGCCTAGTAATATGTGAATTTGTGTGTGTATGTGGTATGTATGTATGTATGTATGTCAACAAACGTTTTCAAATATTTTTTCAGCAACAACAACAATATTTGCGAAAATTTCTACAACTACAAACAAAAACAACAACAAACCTAACTCTTAATGAAATAAACGTATGTTTGTGTGTATGTATTCAAAAACCTGTTTTCCCTCCTCTTACTCCTCACCCCTCTCCTCTATCAAACAGAAATATTTTTTCAGCTTTTGAATTTTTTGCGGAAATTTGAAATATGCCAAAGGAAATTTCTAGAAATTTGCAAATTGAATAAAAGTATCATCTTTTTTTGCTTTGCGCCTGGTAATTTGAATTTCTAACGTCTATGCAAAAACGTTTTTTTTTATTAACTAAGGCAGAAAGAAAGGAAAATGAAACAAATTTCGTGGAAGTTTCTAGATTTCAAAACAAAACAGTTGAAACTCATATTGATATGTATGTTTTCAACAACCTCTTCCCCCCTCCCCCAACTCATCACCCCTTATCTCTATCAATTTAGGTACATTTTTCATTATATGTGAAAATTTGAAATTTGGCAACAACGAAGTTTCTGAAACCAATTTCTTAAAATTTATAAATTATCAATTTTTCATTTTAGAAAATACTACGTTGCCAAATTTCCACAAATAAATCTAATATTGAAAAATTGTAAGTAATTAATATTGATGAGGTGAGGTGTGGGGGGGAGAGGTTGTTGAACCCATACAATATGCTGTTGTTGTTTTGAAATCTAGAAACTTCCACGAAATTTGTTTCATTTTTCTTTCTTTCTGCCTTAGTTAATAAAAAAAAACGTTTTTGCATAGACGTTAGAAATTCAAATTACCAGGCGCAAAGCAAAAAAAGATGTGACTTTCAGAAATTTCCTTTGGCATATTTCAAATTTCCGCAAAAAATTCAAAGACTGAAAAAATATTCTTGTTTGATAGAGGAGAGGGGTAAGGAGTAAGAGGAGTGAAAACAGGTTTTTGAATACAAACATACATATGTATGTACGTACATACGTTTCATTGCGAGTTTGGTTTGTTGTTGTTATTGTTTGTAGTTGTAGAAATTTTCGCAAATATTGTTGTTGTTGCTGAAAAAATATTTGAAAACGTTTGTTGACATACATACATACATACATACATACCACATACACACACAAATTCAAATATTACTAGGCCAAAAGAAAAAACAGATGGTGTCTTCATTAAAAATTTATGTATGTATGTAGGATTATGGGGGAGGAAGAAGAAAAAAGCTAAAATTGAAAAATTGTAACTTTCTTGAAATTGATTTCAGAAATTCCATGTTGCCAAAATTCAGTTTCAAGTAAAAGTACAAAAATTGTATTGATTGATAGATGTGAGGGGTGGGGAGGTGGGGGAGGGGTCACATGTTATTGAATACATACATACATACATCTGAATAAGAGTTTGTGTTGTTGTTGTTTGAAATAAATTGAAATTTTAAAGAAGTTTTTTGTAAGCATACATACATACTTATACATACATACAAACAAAAAACTTCCTTTGTGTGTAGAAATAGTTGGGGTTGAGGGTAGAGGGAATGGGGGTATGTAGGGGATGGCGTGTTTTTTGCGGTAAAGGCCCCAAAAGACCGCTTTCTCATGTTGTGAAGAAATCAAAATACCAGGCTCGCATAAAATAAACAAACCAAATAGAAAACAAAATAAACATACTCGCATGTACGAATATTCAAACTTTTTTCTCTGTCAACAGATTTTCTGTCCTTTTGTACGAGTGTCACATTCCTCTGCGCACACACACGCCTTTGTGTTGGTGTGTGCGAGCAGAGCAATTTCCTTGCGCAGCCACTACTTGTACAACAGCACACATACGTACGTACATACATACCGTTTACGGCTTCTATTGGCTTTCTTTTTTTTCATATGTATGTACGTACGATTGTACATTCAAACAACGAAGCAAATAAAAAGCAAACCAGGCGACCGAATGCCGTGTGATTTTTCCTGTGCGCCTGGTGCTTCACAATTTATTTCATACGTTTTGGTAATGGTTGTTGTTGTGGTTCTTTATAGCAATCGTCTCGCCCACCCACCCACTTTCTCACCAACCATTCATAATTGTTTTTCTTTTTTGCTTGATTTCATTCATAAATATTTTTTCTTTTTTGGTTGATTTCAAGTTTCGCTCTCAAATACAATTTTTCAAAAATGGGACTTTTTCATAGAATAATGCCCGCCAACCAAATATAATTTCCCTCAAAAACAATGCCCAAGTAATCCCAAATCTAGCTCGTCATTCGAACAGTTAAGATTCGGAGTTAACGAATTCTCTTTTAATATATATACTCTTTGATGCTGATAGGAAAATTGGGGATGGCAGAGTGGACGCTGAAATCGGCGCTGAATCTTCACGGTTTTTAATGCTTTTGCTGTGTGTTTTGTGTTTTTTATATTTTTTATATTTATGAATGTTATTATGTAGTTGTTAGTCAAAATTTGGATTAATCAGTAATGTGATTAATTAATTAATCTAATAAGGGAAATTTCTGATTAATCTAAACTATGAATAATCAGTTAATTATAAATATGATTGATCAAATTTAAATAATTTTGTTCAATATTCGAAAAATTTGTCAAAAAAAAAACAGAGAGAATTATTTCAAAATCATCAAAACGCCAAGAACCGTTTACAAATTACGAACAACTTAAATCTTTACACATACAAACAAATATCAGCACCAATCAGCACGAAAAAACGCGTCAAAACAGTTTTGTTCCATGTTTTGTTGATGTAAAAAATATCGAAAAAAAAGCTTCGTAAGAGCAAATAAATATTCATATGCCAAACGCAGCGGCAAATATTTGAGGTTAAGTGTTCACACTACTTATAGTTGGACTTTGCCCTGAGGGCATGGTACAATAAAAAAGGTAGAGTTATGCAATCAGCTGTTTACAATTTTTTTCTAGCAGTAATTAAAATTTTTTAATTTGAAATATTTTACAAAAATGTATATTTGTCATTTTCTTTGAATTGACTTTAACAGTAAAGCAAACATTTTATTTTTTTGTCTATTGCCTATGCCCAAAGAGTATATATATTAAAAGAGAATTCGTTAACTCCGAATCTTAACTGTTCGAATGACGAGCTAGATAGGGGATTACTTGGGCATTGTTTTTGAGGGAAATTATATTTGGTTGGCGGGCATTATTCTATGAAAAAGTCCCATTTTTGAAAAATTGTATTTGAGAGCGAAACTTGAAATCAACCAAAAAAGAAAAAATATTTATGAATGAAATCAAGCAAAAAAGAAAAACAATTATGAATGGTTGGTGAGAAAGTGGGTGGGTGGGCGAGACGATTGCTATAAAGAACCACAACAACAACCATTACCAAAACGTATGAAATAAATTGTGAAGCACCAGGCGCACAGGAAAAATCACACGGCATTCGGTCGCCTGGTTTGCTTTTTATTTGCTTCGTTGTTTGAATGTACAATCGTACGTACATACATATGAAAAAAAAGAAAGCCAATAGAAGCCGTAAACGGTATGTATGTACGTACGTATGTGTGCTGTTGTACAAGTAGTGGCTGCGCAAGGAAATTGCTCTGCTCGCACACACCAACACAAAGGCGTGTGTGTGCGCAGAGGAATGTGACACTCGTACAAAAGGACAGAAAATCTGTTGACAGAGAAAAAAGTTTGAATATTCGTACATGCGAGTATGTTTATTTTGTTTTCTATTTGGTTTGTTTATTTTATGCGAGCCTGGTATTTTGATTTCTTCACAACATGAGAAAGCGGTCTTTTGGGGCCTTTACCGCAAAAAACACGCCATCCCCTACATACCCCCATTCCCTCTACCCTCAACCCCAACTATTTCTACACACAAAGGAAGTTTTTTGTTTGTATGTATGTATAAGTATGTATGTATGCTTACAAAAAACTTCTTTAAAATTTCAATTTATTTCAAACAACAACAACACAAACTCTTATTCAGATGTATGTATGTATGTATTCAATAACATGTGACCCCTCCCCCACCTCCCCACCCCTCACATCTATCAATCAATACAATTTTTGTACTTTTACTTGAAACTGAATTTTGGCAACATGGAATTTCTGAAATCAATTTCAAGAAAGTTACAATTTTTCAATTTTAGCTTTTTTCTTCTTCCTCCCCCATAATCCTACATACATACATAAATTTTTAATGAAGACACCATCTGTTTTTTCTTTTGGCCTAGTAATATTTGAATTTGTGTGTGTATGTGGTATGTATGTATGTATGTATGTATGTCAACAAACGTTTTCAAATATTTTTTCAGCAACAACAACAATATTTGCGAAAATTTCTACAACTACAAACAATAACAACAACAAACCAAACTCGCAATGAAACGTATGTACGTACATACATATGTATGTTTGTATTCAAAAACCTGTTTTCACTCCTCTTACTCCTTACCCCTCTCCTCTATCAAACAAGAATATTTTTTCAGTCTTTGAATTTTTTGCGGAAATTTGAAATATGCCAAAGGAAATTTCTGAAAGTCACATCTTTTTTTGCTTTGCGCCTGGTAATTTGAATTTCTAACGTCTATGCAAAAACGTTTTTTTTTATTAACTAAGGCAGAAAGAAAGAAAAATGAAACAAATTTCGTGGAAGTTTCTAGATTTCAAAACAACAACAGCATATTGTATGGGTTCAACAACCTCTCCCCCCACACCTCACCTCATCAATATTAATTACTTACAATTTTTCAATATTAGATTTATTTGTGGAAATTTGGCAACGTAGTATTTTCTAAAATGAAAAATTGATAATTTATAAATTTTAAGAAATTGGTTTCAGAAACTTCGTTGTTGCCAAATTTCAAATTTTCACATATAATGAAAAATGTACCTAAATTGATAGAGATAAGGGGTGATGAGTTGGGGGAGGGGGGAAGAGGTTGTTGAAAACATACATATCAATATGAGTTTCAACTGTTTTGTTTTGAAATCTAGAAACTTCCACGAAATTTGTTTCATTTTCCTTTCTTTCTGCCTTAGTTAATAAAAAAAACGTTTTTGCATAGACGTTAGAAATTCAAATTACCAGGCGCAAAGCAAAAAAAGATGATACTTTTATTCAATTTGCAAATTTCTAGAAATTTCCTTTGGCATATTTCAAATTTCCGCAAAAAATTCAAAAGCTGAAAAAATATTTCTGTTTGATAGAGGAGAGGGGTGAGGAGTAAGAGGAGGGAAAACAGGTTTTTGAATACATACACACAAACATACGTTTATTTCATTAAGAGTTAGGTTTGTTGTTGTTTTTGTTTGTAGTTGTAGAAATTTTCGCAAATATTGTTGTTGTTGCTGAAAAAATATTTGAAAACGTTTGTTGACATACATACATACATACATACCACATACACACACAAATTCACATATTACTAGGCCAAAAGAAAAAACAGATGGTGTCTTCATTAAAAATATATGTATGTATGTAGGATTATGGGGGAGGAAGAAGAAAAAAGCCAAAATTGAAAAATTGTAACTTTCTTGAAATTGATTTCAGAAATTCCATGTTGCCAAAATTCAGTTTCTACCAAAAAATATAAAATTTGTATTGATTGATAGATGTGAGGGGTGGGGAGTTGGGGGAGGGTGTCACATGTTATTGAATACATACATACATGTCAATAAGAGTTTGTGTTGTTGTTGTTTAAATTGAAATTTTAAAGAAATTTTTTGAAAGCATACATACATACAAACAAAAAACTTCCTTTGTGTGTAAAAACAGTTGGGGTTGATGGGGGGTTAAATGCCATTTAATGACGATTTTCATATTGTTGGTGGGTAGAGGGAATGGGGGTATGTAGAGGGGATGGCGTGTTTTTTTCGCTAAAGGCCCCAAAAGACCGCTTTCCTCATGTTGTGAAGAAATCAAAATACCAGGCTCGCATAAAATAAACAAACCAAATAGAAAACAAAATAAACATACTCGCATGTACGAATATTCAAACTTTTTTCTCTGTCAACAGATTTTCTGTCCTTTTGTACGAGTGTCACATTCCTCTGCGCACACACACGCCTTTGTGTTGGTGTGTGCGAGCAGAGCAATTTCCTTGCGCAGCCACTACTTGTACAACAGCACACATACGTACGTACATACATACCGTTTACGGCTTCTATTGGCTTTCTTTTTTTTCATATGTATGTACGTACGATTGTACATTCAAACAACGAAGCAAATAAAAAGCAAACCAGGCGACCGAATGCCGTGTGATTTTTCCTGTGCGCCTGGTGCTTCACAATTTATTTCATACGTTTTGGTAATGGTTGTTGTTGTGGTTCTTTATAGCAATCGTCTCGCCCACCCACCCACTTTCTCACCAACCATTCATAATTGTTTTTCTTTTTTGCTTGATTTCATTCATAAATATTTTTTCTTTTTTGGTTGATTTCAAGTTTCGCTCTCAAATACAATTTTTCAAAAATGGGACTTTTTCATAGAATAATGCCCGCCAACCAAATATAATTTCCCTCAAAAACAATGCCCAAGTAATCCCAAATCTAGCTCGTCATTCGAACAGTTAAGATTCGGAGTTAACGAATTCTCTTTTAATATATATACTCTTTGCCTATGCCTTGTTTATTGTACTATGCTTAAGGGCCCATCATTTTTTGTGTAAAATATCAGCTGATTTCTTGTTTGAGCCAAAAATATTTAGTGTTCCAATTGTAAAGAGCAAATTATTGTTGCTTTTTGTCAAATATTTGACAAATCTGATCGTTGCTTAAAAAACGTGGTGTTATACAATTAGAAATAGTTTCATCAAAATATCGTAATTTGTTCTTAAATAGGGTTTGCTCATTTTCACCAAAACTCTCATTTTAAGCTGAAAGCTTGTCTTATTATCATCAAACTTTTCTACTATTTTTTTTATTATTTTTACAGATAGAGTACATACAAATTAAAATTTATTCAAATATCCAAATAGAGAAAACCTAATGAAATACGCTTATTTCTTTGACTATACGCCCATAGTCGCAATCATTCCATGCTTAACGCCACAGTAAAACATCTGAATTACTGAAACACAGAATATATCAACAATACAACACAGAATATTTAAGCTATAGAGTTCAAATTTATTCGAGGTGTAGTGAAAATGTTGCATTTTAAGAATGAAAATCGTTTTTGGTCATACGACCACTACGAGTCCGTGTAGAGCGGTCTATTCTTTGGACCCAATTTTCCACTACTCTTGCACACACTTCGACCGAAACGTTGCCAATTTTGCTTTGGATGTTGTCTCTGAGCTCGTCTAAAGTTGTTGGCTTGTTGTCATAGTCCCATAAAAAGAAATCCAATGGCTTTAAATCACATGAACAAGGGTGGCCATTCGACCGGACGTTTCTCGAAATAACACGTTCACCGAATTTGCCTTTCAGTAAATCGGTTGTAACGAGTGCAGTGTGGCTAGTGGTACCGTGTTGTAAAAACCACATATCGGCGATGTCAAGCTCATCCAATTCTGGCCAAAAATAAATTTTCTAACCTGGCACGATAGCGCTCTCCATTGATGGTAGCATGATGATTGTTTTCATCATGAATCAGCATGAAAACCACAACACACAGTAATGTTTTGCGGATGCAATTGTGTCTCATGAAGCACATGGGGGTTTTTTGCTGTCCAATAACGCATATTTTGTTTATTGACAAAACCACTCAGCCAGAAATGAGCTTCTTCGCTGAAGATGAATTTACGATGAAATTCTTGATTTTCACATTGGACAGGGATTAAACCGGCTCAAGACCTCTTGCTTCTAAATATATTTAAATAGAAGACAAGTTTTTAACAAAATGGCAAAGTGACATTGATTTTCGTAGCTGCAAACTACTTTTATCATGATTTCAGGTCCGTGACAACCCTTTTCAGAAAGCCTTGCTGCAATTGTTGAAAGTAATACCAAACTTTATAAGGCCAGGCTCTCCCAAACGAATGAGAGCTACTGTTGTAAACCTTACTTTTCAAGTTTTCTTCACACCATTTTGTGTGAAGAAAACTTTTGTCAAAAACTTGTCTTCTATTTAAATATAGAAGCAAGAGGTCTTGAGCCGGTCTACTCCCTGTTCAATGTTTAAAAGCAACAGACCGAAATAAAACAAACGAGCTAAACATTCTTGATTTTCGTGAAACTTTGCCAGCACCCAATCGGAGAAGATTCGGCCTTTTTAAATTATCAAGTGGCTTTAGTTCTTGAGTCAGTTTAATCTTATAAGGATAAAGGCCAAGATTTTTTTCGCAAAATACGCCACAGTGTGGTTTGAGAGATGCCTAATTCCTAAGAACGATGTGGAATTAACTGATTTGGCTCATTGTGAATGGACACACTTACGGCTACGGTATTTTGGTCGCTTCGAGCGTTACGTAAAAATAAAAATTTGGTTAAAAATTTATCTACTAGCACGATTATTAGGGCCATAAATTGGGGTTGCGACCACCGACTCAAAATTTCGGTAGTTATTTTTAAAGATTTTCAAACGTTGCTCGTAAGTGAACTTTACCATGATAAAAATGTTGACTTCGACTAACGTTTTAACACTGAAAGATCATTAAAAATGTTTTAGGGTGCGTTGACATAAAGATACAAAAATGTTATGTCCCTATTGGGAACCCCGTTATTACAATATCAGCCCGATTCTAAATACTCCCCGGGAGTTTTAATTTTTCCAGGGAATAAAATCCTCCTATTCTAAACAAACGGGGAGAATTTCGAAGTCAGCTGTTTCGCGTCGGCTGTTTTGTTATCAATTTGCAAATTAAAAACTAAATAAAATCAATAAAAACCCATAAAAAAATTATCGGTATTGCGTTTATAATAGCAGAAAACTTCTGCTCCATATTGGGGCATCCACCAGTTTCTTTGGAAAAATTGAGGTTTTGTGCCGCCTTGTGCCGTCTTACATACTTCTTTTGATCGCCCATAGCAGTATTTTTCGTATTTTTGTCATTTGTGCATTGTAATTCATGATGTAAATTGGAAGTCACACTTAACGTCAAGTTTTTTGCCATTCAAACATGACGATGTACAGGCCTTTTACGAAAATGGGCGTTTAAATCAAAATGCAATTCGTAATTTTTTTGGTCAGCATAATCGACCACATAGGATTCGTTAACAAGCAGAATTGCCGTATTTGGGCACATGATAATCCAACAGTGATTGTCGATAAGCCGATGCATCCACAAAGACTGACTGGTTGGTGCGTTTTATGTGCTGCCGGAGTCATTGGGCCGGCCAAGCAGTAACCGTGAATGGTTTTCGCAATCGCGAGATGATAACAAGCTTCTTGTGGACAGAAATTGAGGATATGGGCGATATGTGGTTCCACACAGCCAACGATACAATGACGATGTTAATGTTCCGCCACACTCGCGTGATTGCCACCGTTGAACTTCTTTCTTTGTTGATATTTAAAGAAAAAGTGTGCGTTATTGGCGCTATAATAAATGCAAGAGCTAAAGGATGTCTCAGAGTAATTGAAGATATGGACCATCGGATGTCACTTGCCATACACCCAACGAAACAATGGCGATGTAAATTGGCCGCCACGACACCGTTTGACTTCTTTCTTTGTGGATATTTTTAATGCAAAAAAAAAGCTAACGAATGAGATATAGGATGTCTCGGAGTCATTGAAAGTATAGACCATCGGCTGTATGCCATCGAAGCTACGGCGATTTGACCGATATTTTATATCACACATAATTGTCACAGATCCTTCTACCATAATAGAAAATATTAAGATTCTAAAAACTCTTTCTTTTATTTGCAAATAACATCGTGCGTTTTAGATGGTGAACGAAAAATATTAAATACCTACATATTTTGGAACAACTCCCTTCCAAATTTTTAGCGCAATTTTTCCCAAAATTTATATGACATTTTCCCTTTTTTCCTGGGGAATGTTTTCCCTTTTTCGAAGTATGTTTAGAATGAGGGAAAAGGGCAAAGTAAAAAATCTCTCAGGGAGATACTATTTAGAATAGGGGAACAGGGAAAAATTCTCGGGGAATAGTCATTCAGAATCGGGCTGTATATAAAATTGTTTATTAATTTTACTCTAGGTTAAAACCACATAAAATACTGTGTGGATTAACATTTTTGATTAAGTGTTTTAAATGTTGTGCATATAATTTTGCATATGTCACAGCGCATAGAGAAATGGACCTAAGGGTTAAAAAAATAATTTTCATTTTTTTTCTTTTTTTGATGTGGACAACATCTTAGCATCGAATGAGACCGATCCCATGCCCCAAAAGTGTTCCCTCCCAGAGATATGAGCGTTTTATGAAAGTGAAGTCGACGATTCTAAGCGCAATAGAAAGGGATCTAATCTTTAAAATGGTTCTCCTGAACAAAACTGGTTTTTTACCTTAGGTCCCTTTCTATTTTGCGCGTCACATATTCTTTTTGATAAGTACTCAAATTTGTTCTTTTTGTACTCTGAAACATCTGAATACCATATTTTGTTCCAATCGGATAGAAAATATGCAAAAGTTCGCAAAATCCTATTTATTTCGCATTAAGTTTTTAAAAAATGTATAAGTTTTGTGCTTGATTAGATCACAACACGAAATAAAAATATGATTCTGCTTTTCTATGAGGCAATACCTATCTATTTGTATAAATGGTTAATTCTGAGATGGGCCTGTCCTTGGTTGTTTTAAGCGGGAAAAATAAAATATATTATACTTTACTATTTACTTTACAATAAATCTTTATAGGACCCTTAAAGTCTTTAAAATTGTTTTTTAAAAAAAATAATTTGTTCTTCAAAAAATTTCCTACCAAAGTGTTCAACTATCATTACCCTGGTTGTCCCTAACACTACTTTCAATTGAAATTTTCTCAATTTTTTACAAAAATATTAATTATTTTTTTTAATACAACCAGTCCATAGTAAAAATAATATTCAATTAATGTTGTTGCTATTAATGATTATAATTTTTTACTCAATTTATATTTTTATGGATGTTTATTTTCTGTCCCTGAAAATACACAACATTCCCCTGAAAATCTAATATTCGCTAAAATTTAAATTTCCAAACCAATTTTGATTTCAAGCAACTCAAATATGATTGAACATTGCATGAAGTGGGTGCACATCTAATAGTTTTTTCGTCAACAGTCTTATTATTAAATAAAATATTAAATTCTGCAAAAAAATCTAATGCCAAATATGATGCCGAAATTGGCCCATCATCTCAGAATCGCCCAAATGTTTTCATAAATTTCGTCCATTAAATACCCTAGAAGTGTGTCTCAAAGAATTGCTTAACCATTTTAATATAATAATTTGCAACGTTTATTGTGTAAATGCCAAGACTTTTATCAAAATCATTGGATGTTCCTTTGTGCTTACTTCTTTTCCTCACTGTCCAAAAACTGTTGTGGGTATTTGAACTAAGTCTTAAAGTACGAGGGCGACCGCAAAACTAACTGGCCTGGCACATTTTCTGTTTTACTAGCAACTTTTTTTTTGTTTTTTTAAAATCAATCTTTTATAAGCCTTCTGTCAAAATTTCCGAAATATTTAATGATTATTTTCTTTGTTACAGGTGATTGAAGTAAACAAGTTTTATAATTTTTGAAAAATGGGAAATAAAGAGTTTCGTGCGGTAATTAAATACTTTTATATGAAAGGTTATACGCCACAATTAATCAAAGATGAATTGGATTCTGTTCATGGTGATAATGCACCATCATACTCCACCGTGAAATCCTGGGTTCAACAATTTTAAATGGGTCGTTCAAGTACGGAAGATGAACAACGCTCTGGAAGACCGAAAGCTGCTACTACTATTGAAAACATTAGAAAAATATTTAATGAAGGACTAAAGATAGACGAATAGAGCTCAGAGAACTTGCTGATATTGTTAAAATACCCGAAAAACAAGTTTGGAGTATTTTACATGATGAAAAATACTCCTGAAAAATCTGCAACACAAATTATAAATAATGAAAGTTATCTCTGTTGATATTCCACACATAATCTAAGTCATTTGGTACTAATCAACTCACAACACAGATTATGCAATAAACACATGAGCGAAACGCAGGCAGTCACACACACACACACACACTCCAAAACGAAGTTGACATAATTTGATGATGAAATTGCTACACCCAGCGGCAGTCGTCAAGCCATCGACCGACGGACGGCTGGACGGATGCCTCTGTCAAATCTATTCGATGATGAGGATGAGGTGTAATTTGCTGTGAGGGGAGGGTGAGGAATACAATTTCTTCCCACATTGTTATGCTAGCCATGGAAAGGGAAGGAAGGGTGTAATGAACACCTCATGCTAGACATGGTGTGACTAAAGTTTGCGCCCATTTAAGGAATCAAATTACAAATTTTAAATCACGTGAGAGTGTGTGTCTGCCCAACATTGGAAAGATAGCATTGGCTGACAGCCACAGAGATCGAAAGTGGGAAGAAACACACAAAGCACTGAAGATATCAAAATACGTTTTTGAAACAGATTATGGTTATTAGAGTTTTGGATGCGGTAGATGCGTCTTAAGGTTGGAGTATGTGCTGGTACACTAGGAAAACATTTTGTGTGCGCTCTTTCACGAATATTCTTCGGTTCATGGGTCACTGAATGGGAGGCACACTGAAGATGTTTGGAGTTGAAACAAATAAATTACACCTATACCGTACGTTATTAAGGGCTGCTATATACTTAGTAGGGACATAAATACGGTTACACACGTTTCATGCTGTAAAATAAAAAGTACTGAATATTTTTGGACCAAATATTTTTTAATATATTTATTGATGTATATTGTATCCAAAAAGAATCTACTTATTCGAAATGTCCGCCTTTTGCCTTTACACACGCCTTAAGTTGCACTGGCTGCACGATCCTCGTCCATTGGAAAATTGGCCACAGCTTAAACCAAAGCAGTCTTAAGAGATCCAATTTTGGGGTATCTTTTGTGACAAACCTCTGTGCAAGTTATCAGCGTGCTTCACTAAAAGACGTTTGCATTTTTCAATCCTATTTTTTTAAAGCTGCTGTCAATAAATGTCCGGTACGTCGTTTGAAAGTCCCAAGTCTTTTTAATGATTTGTTTAATGGACTTTTGCGTGATATTCATCTCACGGGCCATGATTTTCTGTTTTCGGAGCGGATTTCTGTGAATTCTTGATTTAACATCTTTGATGGCATGCGGTGTTCGAACAGAGCGTGGGCGGCCCGACCGGTGGCGGTCTTTAACATCTCCAGTGTCCTCAAACAGTTTTATGCATCGGTAGCCGAATATGCGGCTAATCGCGTTTTGAAAATATCGCTTTTTTCATTTCGCACTTGAAAAGCGCTATTACAGCGATACGGGTTTAATTATCTGACCACTCCATGATGGAAGTTGAAACAATTTTAAAATCCCGTTACAGACTAACGCTATTGAGGTTAGCTTTCAAAACCCATATGACATTAACGGGGTATGTTCAGTTCTTCTATTGAAATGGATGTGTTCAATGTTGTAACAGTATTTATGTCCCTACTAAGTATATTTCTGGCCAAATAACGAAAATGCGAATATTTATCATCAAAAATGGTTTTATAGTTTTTCAAAGTATTCTCCAGCATGATTAAACACTTTTGCATGCGCTCAAACCAATTGTCGAAGCAGTTTTCCAACTTCGATTGAGACACCTCCAAAACATGGCTTTTAAACGCTTAACAGCATCTTTTGGCTACGAAATCGTTGTCCGCGCATTTTTTCTTGATGTGCTGGAAAAATAAGAAGTCATTGGGTGCCAAGTTAGGGCTGTACGTTGGAAGACCCTTCAATTCGACGTTTTGGCCGGTCAAAAAGGCGCTGGTTTGAGCCGATGTGTGAGTGCATTGCCATGGTGCACAATGATTCGTCTTCTCTTGTTCGTTTTTCGAATTTCTTCGTAGACTTCAGGCAAACAAATTGTGGTGTACCACTCAGAATTGACCGTCCTACGTTGCTCAAGCGGAACAGTCGCCACATGACCAGTTTAGCCGAAGAAACAGGCGACCATTTGCTTCGAAGTGCTTCTTCCGCGAACAACTTTCGTTGGATATGGCTCGTCCTCGAAGACCCACACGGTCTATTGCTGTTTTGTTCCGGGCTCATACGCATAGATCCATGATTCGTCACCTGTGACTATCTTATAAACGTCTTTTGAAGCATCGTAATTGTATTTTTTTAAAGTTTCTTTGCACCAATCGACACGAGCCTTTTATTGAGCGATTGTCAAATTGTGCGGTATCCAACGAGTTCAAACCTTTTTTACGGCCATGTGTTTATGCCATATCGAATGTATGCTGGTGGAAGAAATGCCCAAGGATGCCTCTATCTCACGATATGTCACATGACGATCTTGCATCATCGGTTTACGCACGGCATTAATGTTCTCTGGCACATCGGTCGTTTTTTGACGACCTTCACGACCAACCTCTTTGAGCAAGCGTCGGCCACGATTAAATTCATTAAACCAGTTTTTCACAGTGCTATAAGATGGTGCTTCATCGCCACTTTTGTCGTGATAAGCTACGTCGAAATTTGTGAAAAATGATCGCACGAAAATGTACACGAGTTAATTCCATTTTTTTTGCCAAATTGATTTTTTCAAGTCACTGTAAACAACACAAATGATGGTCGTACGTCAAAACGTTCTGAGTAGGTTTATGCTTAGAAATGTCAAACTTTCCAATGGAAAATGTCTGATGGCGCCAGGCTAAACTTAGTGTAGTAAATATTTGTGACTTTTGCCAAATTTTAGGAAGATTAAATGCAATATGTGGCTGCTAAAGCTTAAAATCGGATGAATATAGGTGAGTGAATCTATATTTAAATCTGAGTTGAATTTTAATAACGGTCCTTCCTGGCGAAAAAACCAACGTGTGCCCCATTCCATTAAAATATGTGTCTTTTAGAGCTAAAGGCATATAATCGGATAAACGTATATGTGTGAAAGCTGTATCTTCTTCAATTTCAATTTTAACAGCATATATATGTACTTACTTTTGCCAATTTTCTTGAAGATCGGTCAACAATTGCGCCCTGTAATTTAAATTACAAACAAAATAACAGTACATTTTTGTGGAAGTACGCTAGTTCGAGAATTTCTTTCAGTTTGCTGAATTGAGCTAGAAATGTGCCTTGTAACTAAAGAAAATTCGGGTCTTCATTGAGCTGCCATAACAGATTGACAGAAGTCACGCGTTATATGTGTCCAAAAACATAAAAAGAAAATTTTCTAAGTAAAACACACTTTAATATGCGCGACTAAAAAACAACGGCAATGTCATTGAGTAAATTCTGACCCTTTTTATAGATTTTCGGACATATATTAGGGGCACACTGGTAAACTTGGACTCTTTTGGATTACAAAAAAGTCTTAAGTTATCTAGAACACTGTGTGCGACTTTATTACGTATAAGTTTTTTTTATATAACTAGTACTAGTACTTGTATGTACATACATATGTCCGTCCGTATGTTAGTGTGCCTGTCTGTCCCTGTACCACATGTCCTCGTATCAAATCTGTACGTACGCTATACTTCGCATTGCATGTTTTACACATAGTTTTGTTGGTGACACCCCACCACAATGTCATCTTTAGGGGTTGACATGATTTATTTCCGTAAATTTGTATTTTTGTTTTGAAAATTTTGGAACAGAATTTTAAATTATTGCCCTAAGGCGTGTATGGTATTTGTCTTTTAAAGTGTCAACAGGAATAATGCATATGTGCATATTGCTAGTATCGTGACGTGTCACTAGTTCCCAATAGATAGAAATATATATGATTAATCATTTGTAATTAATATGATTAATTGTCACAAAATGACAATTCGATCCATATAGGCAAGTACAAACCTATTTATGATGGAAAACGTGTGTTTGGGATTAGCAGCCTCATTTGTCATTGAGTTAAAACCGGATATATAATTGAGGTGGATTTTTTGGTTTCAAACAGCAAATAAAGAAATTGAAATTTAATTTTAAAATATTCTTTTTATTTGGTACGGATTAAAAGTGTAACGCATCGAATTTACGACCCTACATATGCTTTGAACAAACTTTAAGACAAATCCGTCTGGATCGCACGATAACTTTCGGTAGCAGTTAATAATAGTTTTTTAAATTCGCATGTCGTATAATTTTTAAAAAAGTGCACATTAGATTGCAACTTGGTCATATTGCCACAACCCTTCTGGCACTTCCTGGAAATAAACAAAATCTCGTACTTTTGGTATTCTTGTTATATCTTTAAGACGATCTGACTAAAAATCAATACATAAAAATAACGAAAGTTTTGGACCTGTTCTTGGACCAAAAACTAATTTGTGACAAATTTTATCAGGATTGCATGTTAATTGTGGCTGCTTTCGCTAAAAATATTGAATTGATTGAACGTTTATGTAGGAGCTATATCTTGATCTGAACCGATATTCTTTCATTAATATAGCGCCTGTCCATAGTTCAAAAAACTTAATTTTGCCTAATTTCACGAAGATCTACAGCAATTTAGCGTAGTCCGTTGTTATCATATTCTGATTACACTGGACTATATCGACCCACACAATGGTCAGTCTTGATTAGAATTCCCGTAGCTCCATAATTTTTAAATAAATTCCAAATAAGAACTTACCGTCGCAAAGAGGTCCAGGATCGATTTCCATCGAACAAAATTCTATAACTTTTGATGTAGTAAATATTTTTGAGTTCTGTAAAAAGGGCATTTGAGCTATTAACATTTAAAGTCGGGCAGTCGGAAAGTAGACCACTTTTCGTATTTCTCGATTTTAGGGAAAGTAAGTTTAAAGAATTTTTTTTTGTTTTTTTTTTTTTACATTTTGGCAAGTAATTGTTCATAACTTTCTTAATTTTTTTTTTTATTGACGATTTTTATTTTTTTCTGGTTTTGAAAATCTAAAAAATAGGATTTAATTTTTCGCCTTTTCGAACTGTACCTCATACATTTTAAGAGCTATTGCACTATATTTTTGCGTTTGGTCCTAAAAAATTTGACTTTTTCACTAATTGTACGCTATCTTCCAAGGGGGAAAAATTGGGTGGGCAAAAGTTACCCCCCCCCCCCAAAGAATGGAGAGCATTTTAGCCTTTCCAAATTGGTACTGCATTCTTTAAAGGCTTTTAAAGAAAAAAAGTTATATTTCACAACCGCCATTTTTTTAAAATAGTTAGTACAACCAAAGAATCTTTGGTACAAACAAAATTTTGACTCTATATTAAAGATAAAAAAAACACAATTGATATTTAAAAAAAAAAAAAATAAAATGCAAAAGCTCTCAAAATGTATGAGATACAACTCGACAAAGTCGAAAAATTAAGTCTTATTTTTTAAGTTTTCCTTACCTGATAAAAGTGAAAATCAGCAAAAAAGAAAAACATTTTTTTTTGCTCATTTTATGAACAAAAACTTGCCAAGTGCAAAAAAAAACTAAAAACGAAAAAAAATATGTTTCTTTCAAATCGAAAAATACGAAAAGTAGTAAGTTCAGGCTAATGGACCATCAAAATGGCTCAGGCTAATGGACCACTGTTCGTCGTTAAATTTGATATTTTTGGTTCATGGCCTTTTATATACACGCAGAGAAAATATATGGTTACTATATGGTCACGACAACAATAGTATGTTCTCTGCAATAAAAGTATGGTCGTCGCAACCATAGTATTGTTTTTTGAATTTTAATTTGACAATAGTATGATTGCGGCAATATTAATATTGTTAAAATGTAACAATAGTATTATTGCCAAATTTAAAAATGAAAATATGGTTGTAGCAGCAATATAAATATGGTTGGTGGGATAAAAGTATTGTTTTCATCTGTTTTATGTTATTTTTTTACCGTATTTTTTTTAATTTTACGAATCTTACGCAATAATAGTAAAAATAATTAAATTTTTTCGAAACAAAACTACGAATTAGTATAACTGAAATATTTTTAATAAATATTTTTTTTATTGTTTAATTACATAATTTACTTAATAAACTTCTCTATTGTTAAATAACAACTTAATCCAATCTTTAAAAAAAAATTTCGGGATCATAGTATGATTGTGTGTAAGTCATACTATGGTTGTGAGGATCATACTATGGTTGTACGTTAAACATACTATGGTTGTGAGGATCATACTATGGTTGTACGTTAAACATACTATGGTTATGAGGATCATAATATTGTTGTGGGGATCATAGTATGGTTGAATGTGAATAATAGTATGGTTGTGTGTAAATAATTCTATTGTTGTGAGGACCATAATATTGTTATGGGAATCATAGTATGGTTGTGTGTGAACCATACTATTGCTGTGACGATCAAAATATTGTTTTGACACAACCATATAAGCAACAATAGTATGATGCCCTTCGAATATTGTTACTCCAACCATACTTTTTTTCTGCGTGTAGCCACATATTTAATTTGATGCCTTGCCACTCAACAAGCCACATTCAAAACACATTCCGATCTTGCAAGAATTAAGCATATTTAGTGTGGAATGTGCGATCTTAGTTAAATTTCCACCGCCCGGCTGCTGACTTTTTTACTTGATGCGGTTCGGATTGATATCCCATTTTTTTTTTGGTGAGGACAAAGGATTTTTTTACGGTGTTTTGCTACATTTGAGATCGCTACTGCACTCGCTCTTAGGAACTTATTTTTAAAAAAATTGTTGACTAAATTTTTTCTATTATAACAAATCTGCAGAAATTGACAAAACTATAAGCTATGGAAATTAAGTATTTCGAAGTCGAATTCGATAAATGCTACAATCCCTTTTAATTTGACCATTAAAATGCAATTATTCACAAAAATATGAATGTGGTCCATCACAATCTCTTATTGAATGTCAATAACATGCGGTCCCCAGTGCACATGAGGTTGATTGCCAATGTTTACACAAGTGATAAAACTGAAACTCCACGTCCCCCACAAAGCGAGCGACCCACAAAAAGGATATTTACATATTGAAGAGTGAATAAAGAAGGAGCAGAGATAAACCGAAAAAGGACCAATAATGGCAATACTCATCAAAAATCCATTAACCACAATAACGCAGGAGCCGGCATACGCACACAGGCTACGGACATCGCCGCATGTGGTGTCCGTGCGATAGTGCGTGTGTGTGATGCAACCAATCACCGAACAAGGACTCGTGATACGAATTTAATCATTTTTGAACTTTTGCGCAAAACTCTCCTTTGTTTGCAGATTTCGGTTGTGGCGGCTGCTATTGCCTCGAAGAATGATGGTGGTTTATTGACAATATAATGAATGGCCATAACAACGAATCGATTGTTTTGTCATCAGCAATACCCACAGCCACAACGAAAATAAAGAGAAACGAGAATTAGAAGAGCATCAAAAGGTTAATCAATCAAACAATATGGAAAGTTTTTTACTCCGTGCCTTCTGTTGTCTTCAATTGTTGCTAAAAAAACAACTTTTCTTGACTTTTATTCGGGAATTTTCTTCTCCCAATAATTAACATAAAACCATAAAATCGAATTAAACATAAACTTGAGAAGCAGAGGATTAGTTAGAGAGACGGTTAACACACATAAAAGGTTGGAAACATGATTGGCGAAACTGGCATTTACAGTAGGGGTGACTTAACAAGTATTTTGCGATCTTTAAAACCCTAGGGAATGTTTTAAAGGCAAGAAAATTGGCTTCGTCTTAAACTGAAGGTAACAAAAGTGGAACGCCGTCTTTTCAAATCGACTTTACTAGTAAACCCGTTACAAAAATCGGCTTCTGATGTGAAAATGTGTCAAACTTAATATAAAAAAATGTGTGTAATATTGCAGTGAAAATTGTTTTTGATTAATAGACGTGTTTTTTGCAAGAGGAAAAAAAACCGCTTAATTCCCCACTAAAAGAATAACTTCGAACCGTTATAAAAAGAAACTGAAAGTATTTTATGAACATAAAATGAGTGGGTTACGAGGGTTGCAATATACAGGGTGGCCCAAATGACCTAGTGATGTTAAACACGTATAACTTTTGTAATAACGGTTTTTTTTAAATGATTTGTTTTTAAATGTTAAATACATTTTATTCCATTTAACGTGACTATGTGTGAAATATGACATCAGACAAATGACCACCATTTTGCTCGATACAGGCATTGGCTCGTTTTAGCGCCAAGCTGCTGCACAGCTTCTACGTTCTCTTCAATACGAATATTTCGATGAGCACCTCTTCCTGGACGGCCGGCAACTAAAACCAGTTCCTCAAAACGGCGAACTAAACTTGAAATCATGGAAGATGTGGGCGCTGATCTTACGTTAAAAAAACGGCGATAATTTCGCTGCGTCAGAACAATTGATCGTTAAAAAAAATAATAAAAAAAATCGATCATTTTCATGCGTTGTTGTGGACTGTACGTATTCATTTTAATTTTCCAAGAGTTCAGTTATAATCTGCAAAAAGAAAAAATAAATTCTGTTATAAAATAAAAATGTTATTTGTGTTTCACATCAGCTGGTCTTATTTGGGCCACCCGTTATATGTCTGGCGTAGGCAACGCAAAATTTTGTCTGGTGCCATCTGACATTTCCATTTGAACGTTTGACATTTTTTTTTGCATAAACGTACTCAGAACGTTTTGACGTAGGACCATCATTTGTGTTGTTTACAGTGACTTGAAAAAATCAATTTGGCCAAAAAATGGCATTAACTCGTGAACATTTTCGTGAGATCCTTTTTCACAACTTTCGACGTGGACTATCACGACAAGAGTACATCGATGAACTTAAATCTTTGTACGGCGATGAAGCACCATCCTATAGCACTGTGAAAAACTGATTTAATTAATTCCATCGTGGCCGACGCTAGCTCAAAGACGAAGGTCGATCAAACACTGCCGTTGTGCCACAAAACATTGATGCCGTGCGTGAACTGAAAATGCAAGATCGTCATGTGACATACCGTGAGATAGAGGCATCCTTGGGCATTTCTTCCACCAGCATACATTCGATATTGCATAAACACCTGGCCGTAAAAAAGGTTTGTTCTCGTTGGATCCCGCACAATTTGACAATCGCTCACAAAATTTTGAAAAAATACGAATGCGGTGCTTTAAAGCACGTTTATAAGATCGTCACAGGTGACGAATCATGGATCTATGAGTATGAGCCCGAAACAACATAACAGCAATCGACCGTGTGGGTCTTCGAAGTCGAGCCAAATCCAACGAAAGTTGTTCGTTGAAGAAGCACTTCGAAGCAAATGGTTGCCTGTTTCTTAGGCAAAACTGATCCGCTTTAGCACTGTAGAACGGTCAATTCTAAGTGGTACCCCATAATTTGTTTGCCTGAAGTCTTCGGAGAAATTCGAAAAACGAACAAGAGAGGACGAATCATTGTGCACCATGACAATGCGAGCTCTCACACATCGACTCAAACCAGTGCCTTTTTCATCGGCCAAAACGTCGAATTGATGGGTCATCCGCCTTACAGCCCTGACATGTCACCCAAGTCAGGGCTGCACATCAAGAAAAAAATGCGTGGTCAACGATTTTCGTCGCCAGAAGATGCTGTTGAAGCGTTCAAAAACCATGTTTTGGAGGTGTCTCAATCGGAGTCGAAAAGGTGCTTCGACAATTGGTTTGAGCTCATGCAAAAGTATATAAATCATGCTGGAGAATACTTTGAAAAACAATAAAACTATTTTTGATAATAAATATTCGCATTTTCATTATTAGGCCAGAAATATATATAGCAGCCCTCGTATACAAGCTAAAAAGTATTTGTTCTAAATGACAATTACTGAAGAAACTGGGTTAAGCGGGCTTAGATTTTTTTGTTTTTAGTTTACCAACTTAGGGGGTTTCCCCTAAACACGCAATGCATTGCGATGGTAGATGGAAAGTAAGGAAGCAGAGGGGCGGAAGAGGGAGAAATTTTTATTGACATTTGTCTTGAATTTCGGGATGTCGTAATTGGTGGGAAATACATTTGCCGGAAGTCGATTCAACATACGGACAGTACGGGCGAAAAACAAATTCGATCTGTAGTGTACGGTCAACCGGCCAAACGATAACTAATGGGTGTGAATTTCTGGAAAGTCGTGTATCCCTGCCAACATCATCACGTCAGAAATAAGACCACAAATGCCTGATGAATACACACCATGAAAGTTACGATAGAACAGCGTCGCGCAACCCACATTCCGGCTATGCTCAGAGAAAGAATAGAGTTGGATACTCTACTGTCGCCTATCAGCACCATTGCTCTTCTTCGAACATAATCCAGAATCTCCAAGGATGATTTTGGCAGCACCAGCCCATATATGGGAGTTGTATTCCATCTTTGGCCTGATGTAGGTTGTATAGATATCGAAAAGATCAGAAGGAGTGAAATATTTCTTACACCGCTTTAGAAAGCCTATACACTTGAGTGCTTCTTTCGACACTTCGAATACATGTCTCGCCCAACGAGCATCACATTGTATTTTCATGCCCAGAACATCACGAGCATATGATTGTTCGATATCCATACCATCGATAGATAATGACGACACTGTTGGGTCAAGGAATCGCTTGTGAGACAACAAGCATTAAAATCTACTCTATTTACTCGACTGAAATTGCCAGTAAATCCCGGCCAAGTGTTTCACCTATAATTCGCCTCGTGTCTTCAATATCTTAAAGACTCGGCCAACGGTTTTATGCATAGTTATAGCGAGGTTTTATGCATATGTTTTCGCTTGTTTACTAAAACACGTCTATTAATCAAAAACAATTTTCACATTAATTATTTCACATAACGAGAGTTTGGCTAAAGCAGCGTTTATGATTGTTCTCGAGGGAGAATAATGTTGTCTCGTGAATAGAAATACAGAAGCTCGGCAGTTCGAAGCCGGGAAATCATTTTGATCATCGTGGCTGGGTCGAATGTTAGGCATTTATGAACTCCGATTTTTAACCCTGCCTAATTTATAATTGCTGCGAACGATGTCGAATCGATTCTTTTAGGTCTTCATCAATACTACGTTTTCCAAAGTAAGTGTTTTTTGGTGCGCACTATCAAGATCGGTCAAGTGTTAAAAAATGTCCCCTCACTATCTCTGTAGTATTTTTAAGGATTTTTTTGCTTATATAGGGTGTTCGATTTAGAGGTATCAAGTATGGAATCTTTATTGTTCATTCGAAAGGAAATTTTAAGTAATTTTTTTTAATAAAATTTCCTTCAAATGTTGACCGCAAGTACGCCTCAGGGTGTCCATTCTGAGAGTCCAATTTTAGATGAATAGTTCGAGCTTTTCGACCGGTATGGCGTTAATGACACTCATAGTGTTGGCTTTCAAAACCTGAATAAAAAAAATTCTTTAGGTGTGATATCACACGATCTAGAAGGCCAACTCACACTCACCGGTCTAAAAGGTAAAATTAGCTGCTCTTTAAAATGACCTCTCAAAACATCCATTGTTTCAGCAGCTGTATGGCAAGTTCCACCGTCTTGTTGAAACCAAATGTCGTAAAGAGTACGGGCTTCAATTTTAGGCAGCAAAAAGTCCGATACCATGGCGCGATAACAAGCAGCATTCACGGTTACGATCCGGCCATCATCATTTTTGAAAAAATATGTACCGATGATTCCACCAGCTTATAACCCGCACCAAACCGTGGTTTTCTCTGGGTATAATGTTTACTCTGGAACCTCTTCTGGTTGTTTTTCAGCCCAAATGCGTTTATTTTGTTTATTGACGTTGCCGTTGGGCCTAGTCACTTAAAAAAATTTCGGTCGAATACAGTTGCGCTAATTTGGAGACGTTGTTACGGTGTAAGTCTTTTCATGATGAAATGGAAAACAACACTGAAAATAAATAAAATAAAGTTAAACACAGCTCACGCGTAATATGTGAAAAAATCCCTTTTGAAAAAAATACCTCTAGATTGATCACCCATTATATGATGAGCCATTTAAGTATTGATAATTTTTCCAAATTTCTGGATTTTTTGGAACCATCCGATGCGTTTTCACTTCGCCCAATGGGCTGAAGATTGGTTGGCAGGATTTTACTGAAAAATCGTGTTTTTAGACTATGCTCATTTTCATCTTGGTGGCTATGTTAATAAGCAAAATCGTCGCATATGGGGTTTAGAGAAACCACACGTGACAATTGAGAAGCCACTGCATCCACAACGAGTCACTGTTTGGTGTGTATTTTGGGCTGGCGGCATCATAAGGACATTTTTCTTCGAAAATAAGCAAGGAGCCGCCGTTACCGTCAACGGTGAGCATTACCGCGCCGTGCTCAACGAATTTTTGTTTCCAAATATTCAAGAGAATGGCATGGACGACATTTGGTTTCACCAAGACGGAGCCACATGTCACAGAGCCAATTTAACCATCGATATTTTACACACTGTTTTTGAAAATCGAATAAGCAGTCGAAATTGTGATGTCAATTGGCCGTCCCGAGGCTGTGATTTAAGCTCTTTGGATTTTTTTGTGGGAAGCCATTATGGATTAATGTTTCGCAAGGCATCCAGAGATAATTGAAGCTCGGAAACGTGAAATCGAATTTGACAGTAAATAGATACGACCCGAAACAATCAAATGAGGTACTGCCGAGCCAGTTGTGGTAGTCTTTTGAATGATATTGTGTTCCATTATGACAAAGTTCAACCTTTCCAGGTAAACCAGATATTTGAAAAAAAAATTATATGGCCCACCCTGTTTATCACCACTATCAACTCCAATCGTTACCAAAATTAGAAAATTAGGTTACTTTCAGTTATATTCGTAAGGTACAATTCGTTGTGATAGGACAACAATTTATATTACAACATAAAGCAATATATCATCATATACTAGAGATATGACGATGATATTTGGAACGTTTGATGTTTGGTCAAAGAAATGAATTGAAAGTTATACAATTTTGATGGAAAGAGGAAGAAAGAAGAAAACAATGATAATAATAATGAAGAAGATAATTCATATTTTTTAAGATCATTATTCATATTTTTTATGAATTGGTTTCATATTTTGTAAAAATGTTATATATTCTTCACGTAATTGTTTCATATTTTTCATGACACTTTCTTATAATTTTAATGGCAATATTCACAATAAGTATAAAATTCTTTCATAAAAATTATAAAACTTGTACTATCTCAAAAAAAGTTTATTTCGTTTTTCTTATATTTATTGTCTTCTCGTATTATCATTATTGTGATCTAAATAAAGGGTGGTTAAATATTAAGGGCCGATGTTGAATGTGAACCACACCTAAACGTCATTTATTTTTTGCATTTCATTTGATGTTTCTTAATTTCAGACTAATTCAATTTGAACCATGGAAAGATACACAACCGAGCAACGCGTTAAAATTATTCAGGCTTATTATGAAAATGGGCAACAGTGGATGATCAATTTTCGAATCAATATTATCATAGTAAAAAGAAGTGAAAATAATTTCCCAAATAATTTGTGTTTTATTCAAAATCATCATCGGCCCTTAAAATTTAACTACCCTTTAGTTTTTGTTCTGCTGCAAGACCTCACCTCATCCTAGGTAACATTTTTTGACTATTGTCAAAACGCAGAAAAAAAGTATGGTTGGGATGACGATATTAGAAGAGCGTCATGCTATCGTTGGGTATATGGTTGTGGCACAACAATATTATTATTCTCATAACAATGGTATGATTCACACACAACCATACTATGGGTCTCACGACCATATTATATATCAAACTCAATCATACTATGATCCCCACCACGATAGTTTGATCCACACAATCACTGTGTTTTACACAAAACCATAGTATGATTCACACGTATCCGTGTTATGATCCCTACAACCATAGTATGAATCCCCTCAACCATACCGTAATACCAAAAACTATTTATTAGGTTAGATTTTAATTAAGAAAGTAATTTAAATAATATTTTAATAAGTCATAGTCAGATTTGAATCCGAGTTTCTTTTGACCATCTCATTAAAAAAACCAAAAAGCTATTCAATAGGTATTAGTATAATAGATTTGTAGTTGCAAGCGGGGATGTTATCAGTTTTTGTGAACGCTACTTCAGCATTCTCAGACCCCAAGCAACGATAAAGCCATGATCAATGGCTTTATACTAAAGTACACGCAGATTCTTAATAAACGAGAAGCAGTCGACAGTAGATTATTCCACGAAGCAAAGTAAACACAATAAAATCCCATGCACAGCCTTCTGATTGTTGTGTTGTGTGTTTTTTAAAATGGACATTTCTGCATAGAAAGGCTTACACCGCAAAATTGTGCAAGTGTATTATGGAAATAAGCGTTCGGTGAGAAACGTTTTTGGACAAAAATTTTGTTGAGTGATAAGGCCCAGTACTGGCTCAACCGCAATCTAAAATTAACAAAATTGCCAGATTTGGGCTGAAGAGAAACCAAAAGAAGTTTAACATGTGCTATTATACACAGAGAAAACCACGGCTTAGTGCGGTTTATGGGCTGGTGGAATCATCGGTTCATATTTTTTCAAAAATGATGATGGCCGGAACGTAACCGTGAATGGTGCTCGCTATCGCGTCATGATATCGGACTTTTTGTTATCCGAAATGGAAGCCTGTAATCTTGCCGATATTTGGTTTCAACGGGACGACGACACTTGCCATACAGCTGCTCAAACAATGGATCTATTGAGAGCTCATTTGGAAGACTAGCTAATTTCACGTGTTGGACCGGTGAGTTTGCCGCCTAGATCGTGTAGTATCACAACTTCAAACTTTTTTTTTGATGCTACGTAAATCCAAAGTTTATGCTGGCGATTCAGGTTTTGAAAGCCAACTTTACGGGTGCCATTAACGCAAAACTGGTCGAGTGCTCGAAAGAGTCATCCAAAATTGGACCTTCAAAATGGACACCCTGAGGCGTAGTTGCGTTCAACACTTGCAGGAAATTATATTCAAAAAATAAATGCCATAAAAAGTCATTTCGAATGAACAATAAAGATTCCACACATGATTTTAATTTTTTATTGCCAAAACTACCCTTAGTTTGATCACCCTATATATATACGTTGGTCTATAAAAACTTTTATGCTTAGATCAAAGTCACAACCATACGGTATGATTGCCGTAATCATATTATTGTTAACATAAATCTCAAACAACAATACTTTTTTCGCAACAACCATACGAGTATTTATATGGTTCCTACAACCATTTCTAAATTTGGCAATAACACTTTTGTTACATTTCAACAATATTTATATTGCCGCAATCAGACATAGGCAAAATAAAATTCCAAAAACAATATTATGGTTGCGACAAACATGCGTTTATTGTAGAGAATATGTTGTTGAACATATAGTAACGATATATTTTCTCTCCCTGTTGCTGGGGGTCATAACGGGTGGTTACATTTTTAGGGCCGATGTTGATTTGTCGCTTAAAAGAGCCATTGTTTTGTTAGCTATGTGGCAAGTTGCACCGTCCTGTCGAAACCACATATCGTCGACATCCATATCGTCCAATTCGGACCAAACAAAATAACGATAACAGTAACTGCCTGACCGCCCGGCATTTTGGAAAAAAATACGGCCCGATGATGCCGCCACTCCATAAACCACACCAAACAGTCACTCTTTGCGGTTGCATTGTTTTTTCGAAAATCACTCTGGGATTATCATTTGCCCAAATGCGGCATTTATGCTTATTTTCGAATCCACTGAGGTGAAAATATGCCTCATCACTGAAGATGATTTTCTTCGAAAATTGATTTTGATTTACATTTTCGTTTCATTTTCATTCGCGTTGCTCGCTTGTGTATGTTTCCATGGTTCAAATTGAATTGGTCTCAAAATTGAGAAATATTAAATGAAATGCAGAAAAAAACTTGACGTTTAGGTTTGGTTTACATTCAACATCGGCCCTTAAAATTTAACCACCCTTTAGTGGTGTTGTTTAAATTGATAGATTTATATCGAGCTGACACTATCAAGATTCGAGTTAATATGAATTAAAGGGGCGTAATAAGAAGGTAGATTTTTATGTGGCTTATGGAGGAAAGTTTGTACTCACACGAACGTGGACCTTCAGAGCAAATAGGGTGTTTGGCCATTTTCAATCATTTATTTTGTGGTTCTTTTATATAATAAACTTAAAATGTGGATCTCAAAATCAATATAATCACGTACTGATTATCAAGAATTTTTTTCGGTGTTAATCAGTATTATGAGTTCTATTTGGGAGTAGCATATTTAGTTAATAAATTAGAGTAGCTTTCGTTTGCTGCTCCTTAAATCGAAAGCAGAAACAATTATCGTACATTTAAATTGCGCAGTAAATAACTAAAAATCTTTACATAGGCTTTGCTCCATTAGTTAATGCGAATACACATACAGATGTAAGAGTACAAATACATGCACAAAGTACAAATCTCTGCTTCGATTTCAAATAATTTCTCCTTAATGGTATTGAGTCATAAACTTACAGACAAATCGTTCAATCGTTTCGATCTTTATGGTACGAATCAATGTACCGTCGAGTGTATGTGTCACTTAGAGAGTACGAACTCACACACACACAGACATTTGTAATCCTTGTTGGCATCATACCAAAACACGAAGGATACTTAATGCCTGATTGGTTATTGCTGCTGCTACAACTACATACGGCGGCATACAACTGCTGCTACCGCTTCTGCTCATGTTGTTGTTGGTGGTGTTGTAGTTTTTGCTGTTTTCCGTATATTTATTCCATTTTCTGTTAACTACATACATACGTAGACACGCCAAGACGAAGAGCAGGACCATGGTAAAAGCTTCTTTCAACCGTAGCTGCCTTTATATTATCATCATCAGTGTGCTGCTTGTGATGTCGTTGCCCATTGCAGTTGCTCGTGGTACACATCCTTTTCGTTGGGGCCGTTCTTCGTTCGATAGACCATAACTTTTATGTTCATTATGTGTGTCTGTGCTAAGACTTGGAAATTGTCTTTTGAATGTTTCAATTACACGCCTTCTTAAGCACTGCATTGCTGGGACATCAACACAGAAACACTTTGGCAGAGCACGCAAATCATGTCCAGGGCAGACAAACCCTTGAGCAAATACCATTTTTTTACGGAAAATATTTACTTGTAGTTTAAACAAATACCAAAATTTATGAAAGACGGTCATACACGCAGAAAAAAAGTATGGTTGTGGTGACAATATTCGAAGAGGATCATACTATTGTTGGGTATATGGTTGTGCCGCAACAATATTATCATCCTCACAACAATAGTATTATTCACACACAACCATACTATGATCCTCACAACCATAGTATGATTCCCGCTCAACCATACTATTATCTCCACAACCATTTTATGATCCTCAAAACCATAGTATTTTTCTCAAACAACTATAGTATGATCTTCACAACCATAGTATGATTCACACGCAACCATGCTATTATTCATACAACCATAGTATGACTCACTCAACTATACTATGGTCCCCAAAATTATTATATTAGGATTGGGTAATGTTGTTATTCAAAAATAGAGATTTTAATCAAGCAAGTTATTTTAAATTCCATTACAATCAGTTCATAGCCAAATTTGAAGTCTTGCTTTTATTGAACATTTCATTCAAGAAACAAAAATATATTCCAGCGGCAGTCGAAAATACTTTTAGTTGCCAGCTGGGGAAAATGCTACTTCACCAACCGTAGACCCCAAGTAACGAATGTGATTAAACCATGATCAATGGCTATATACTTAAGTAAAGTCAGATTTTAAAAAAACGAGAGCCAATCGGCAGTAGAGTATTTCACCAAACAAAATAAACACAATAAAAATCCCTCGAACGACCTTCCGATTGTTGTTTTTTAAAATGGACAACAACCATGCACTGTATCGTGTGCATGTGTATTTCACCAAACAAAATAAACACAATAAAAATCCCTTGAACGACCTTCCGATTGTTGTTTTTTAAAATGGACAACAACCATGCACTGTATCGTGTGCATGTGTTTTTTTAGGTATACCAAAAAAAAAACATAAACACACATATATATGTGCTCTATAAAACCTGTTTTGTTATGTTTATAGTCGCAACTATACGATATGATTGCCGTAATCATATTATTGTTAAAGTAAATTTTAAAAATCAATACTTTTGTTGCATCAACCATGTTTACCATATTTTCATTTCTAAATTTGGCAATAATACTATTGTTACATTTCAACAATATGAATATTGCGGCAATCATACCATTGTCAAAATTAAAATAAGAAAACAATACTATGGTTGCGACGAACATACTTTTATTGCGGAGAACATATTATTATTGCCGTGACCATGTACTAACCATATTTTTCTTTGCGTGTAGTAAAGGGGTAAATAGCGGCTATGTCAGGAATATAAGACATAGTGCTGGGAAAAAATATTTGAGGCATTTTCGAAACAGATTTATGGTGTGGACAATTCGTAAGTTTGGTCGGGCCGAAGCTTTTATTTATACTCTTGCGGTATCGCATTGGCAGTATTTTGGTAATTGGTTGTTAGATGTGGGCCGATGTTTGAACTTACCCAACAATTGGTCCATGGATCTATGACTACAAGTTAGCCCAATCGTGAAAGGGGTCAAAGGGATCGTAGGACTTTTATTTTATTGGTTTTTTTTGTGGCGCCACTTTATAATTCGGGGAATAAATTGATCGAGCGCCAAATTGGGGACAGTGGTAAATTTTGCTACAGTAGCATATTTAAAAAAAATGTTATTTTACTTATGCTGATTACACATTGCAAGGTATTGTGTTAGGATAGTTTTTACAAGTTGTTTGCCATGAGTAAAACAAATCTTGTGACGCCAGTTCTCGAAAGATTACAATTCAAGTACATGAGGATGAAAGTACTGTCGACAAATAGCAGCAAACTTAAAAGTTTATAAAACAATGGTTCACAACGCTTTAGATCATTTTAAGAAGCATTCCACCACAGAAAATGTGCTCCGTAAACAAAGAAGTCGAACTAAAGGCTGAGCTTAACCGAAAGAAAAGATTATAGTTTGCCCAGAAATACTGCCACAGTGGAATGGAAAAGTTTGTTATTTTCGAACGAAACAAAAATTAACAGAGTAACTCCCAATGGGAAAAAAGTACCTAAGTCTTAAGAAGGTACCCTCGGTCCACAGTAAAGCACGGTAGAGGATCCATCATGCTTTGGAGCGCTATGTCGACATGTGAAGTTGGCCTTTGCACACAATTGAGGGTATTACGAACAAGTTCTATTCTTAAAAACACAATGTTACCTTAAGCTGATCAAAATATTTCTCTAACTTGAATATTCAAGAAGAAAACACCTTTCGGCGCCTAAAACAATAAATGGCAAATAATTCGATTACACGCAGAGAAAAGATATGGTTATTGACAGCAATGGTTTCGCCACAAAATATTATTCTTTTTTTAATATAAAATTCTTTTTTTTATTAAAATAATGATGTGACAATAACTTCATACACGACATGCAACCTGTACTTCGATTACACCGGTAGATAGACAGATGTACGGACATTGCTTACTAAAAACAGATTGTGATTATAATTCGATCGGAATAATAAACATGGGGTAAATCTCTTTTCCTTTAACATCTGCACTGAGACTCAAAATACCATTTATCTGGAGAGGTGTATATATAGGGTGATCCATCTAGAAGTATATTTTCAGAACAAAAAAAAAATATAAAAATTCAAATCAAGTGTGGAATCTTTGTTGGCAATTTAAAAGGCCATTTTATGGCATTTATTTTTTGAAAATAAAAACCTTCAAATGTTGGCAACTGTATTATGGAAATGATTGTTCGGTGAGAAACGGGAAGATCCGCTGTTTTTGACAAAAAATTGGTTCAGTGATGAGGCCATTTCTGGCTCAACGGCAAAGTCAATAAACAAAATTGCCGCATTTGGACTGAAGAGCAACAAAAAGAGGTTCAAGGGGTGCCATTATACCCAGAGAAAACCACGGTTTGGTGCGTTTTATAAGGTGGTGGAATCATCGGTGCATATTTTTTCAAGAATGATGATGGCCGGAACGTAACCGTGAATGGTGCTCGCTATCGCGCCATGATGATGATCTTTTTGCTACCTGAAATTGAAGCCCGTAATCTTGGCTACACTTGGTTTCAACAGGACGGTGCCACTTAATATACAGATGCTCTAACAATGGATCTATTGAGAGGTCATTTTAGAAATCAGCTAATTTCACGTTTTGAACGGGTGACTTGGCGCCTAGATCGAGTGAGATTGCACCTTTAGACATTTTTCTTTGGGGTTACCTAAAGTCCAAAGTCTATGCTGAAAAATCAGCTAGGCTTTAGGTTTTGGAAACCAACAATACGAGTGTAATTAGAGCCATTCCGGTCGAAATGCTCGAACGAGTCATCCAAAATTATACCCTCAGAATGGAAACCCTGAGGCGTAGTTGCGACCAACATTTCAAGGAAATTATATTCAAAAAATAAATGCCATAAAATGTTCTTTCAAATTACCAATAAAGATTCCACACTTGATTTGAATTTTTATACTTATATTTTTTGTTTTGCTCGGAAAAAATACCTCTAGATGGATAACCCTATACATACATATCTTACTTTTTTTTAGAACTGAAATGAACAACTTGGAAATAATGCGCAGTTGGGTTACTCGTTTACGAGGGCGGTTCGTAAACTTCTTAGCCTAGCACAAAAAGCGCGATATAAACAGAAAGAAGTAAAGTGTTTTGGAAACTTTTATCTCTGCTATGAACACATGTTAAATTTTGTTTCGATCTGGCAACTCCTTCATATAGAAACAGGTGTTCACAAAAGACGCATCCGCGATTTTTTTACAATGGAAAAATTAAAAATGCGTGGTGTCATTAAATATTTACATAAAAAAAGGTTTATCGGGACAAGAAATTCATAATGATATGGCGAATGTGTTAGGTGAAAGTGGCCCTTCATATGCAACAGTAAAAAATTGGGTTGCTGAATTTAAACGTGGTCGTACAAGCATTGAAGATGAACCACGTAGTGGACGTATAAAAACAGCAACAACAACAGAAATTGTAGCCAAAGTGCATGATATGGTATTAAATGATCGACGAATAAAAGTGCGTGAAATAGCTAATATCATGGGCATCTCAAATGATCGAGTCCATTTAATTTTGCATGAAGAACTACAGATGAAAAAGCTTTCTGCAAGATGGGTGCCGGACTTGTTAACAGTCGACCAAATACGCATAAGAATGAACATTTCTCAAGCTTGTTTGGATCGTTTTCAGCGAAATAAAATGGATTTTAAGCGACGTTTCATAACTGTTGATGAGACATGGATCCACCACTATACTCCAGAGACAAAAAAACAATCCAAACAATGGACTGAAGCTGGAGGAAGTGCCCCATAGAAGGCAAAAACAATTCAATCGGCTGGTAAGGTTATGGCAACGGTTTTTGGGACTTCAAAGGTATTTTATTGATTGACTATCTGCAAAAGGGTAAAACAATAAATTCAGAGTACTATTGCAACCTTTTAGATCAATTAAATGTACAAATTCGAGAAAAACGTCCTGGCTTATAACACAAAAAAATATTTTTTCATCAAGACAACGCACCATCGCACAAGAGTGTTTTAACAATGGCTAAAATCAATGAATTAAAATACGAGTTGCTTGACCATCCACCTTATTCTCCTGATTTAGCTCCCAGTGACTTTTACCTGTTCCCAAATGTAAAAAAAATCCTTGCTGGCAAGCGTTTTACCTCAAATGAAGATGCAATTACAGTTGTAAACCACTATTTTGAAGACCTTGAGGAAAAATATTTTAATCAAGGGATAGAATTGCTAGATAAGCGTTGGACTGAGTGTATTAAAGTTTCAGGAGATTATATTGAAAAATAAAAATATTTTTGAAAAACTAACTATTCTCTTTCATTGATAGGATAAGAACTTTCCGAACCGCCCTCGTATTGGTATCCTGTGCGTGAGTTTGGACATGCCAGAGTACATGCTTCCATATAAGTACATGTCCCCCCCATTCACTGTTACGACTACGGCAGATTTATATGTTCTCAACAGAACTATCCACATATATACAGTACCACTACATATACTCGTACATACCTACTTACGAGTGATGTTGAGACACTTTTCGAGGACGTTCTTGTCCTGTATAATCTTAACATCTTTATGGCATCTTTTCGCATTGTGCTTCTTTTTCTTTCACTTCGACTTCTACATCTGCACTTTCATTTGCTTTTTCTATCTGAGCTGTATGTATCCACAATTGTGTGTGTGCGCAAGTAAATATTATACATGTGTGTGTGTGTTTTAAAAGACATTTATTGGATAATAGTACAAATTGCCAACATAAAAGCTGAATAATTTACTGTTTTTCCAATATCTATTTGTTCTTTCTTTAACATCTTGAAAATAGCTCCAACGAACTCTCATTCAACTACACGAACACACCGACCAGAAATTTAGTACGATGAGGGTTTATTATGTTAGGCACTGGATATTGGGTTTAAAATAATATTGTGTAGAAAGTTTGTACGTAAAAAACTTGAGACTTTCTATATGTATACGAATTTAAAATAAAAGAAGTAAAAACTTCTTAAAGATCGCTCAGGTCGAACCTTATATATTGCACACCACCGCCCCTACAATACTTAAGCGCTAAAAAAATCGTCTCTAATCTTAGCCAATACGTCAAAATTTTCCTATATTTAGGTTGTAGCACACATCCTCTTAGAATTTTGCGTCAATCAAAAATATATAAAATTTATGGGGTCCCATATCAAAATTTTGTGGGGTTGCAAACCGCATGACAAATCCACCCTTCAGGGAAGGGTACAAAAAGTTAAAGTCGAACAGGGCCGACTATTCATCGCTTCTGTTTGATAAATTAACGACCTTGTAGGAAATGTAACTGTATTAATTCACTATTGACTTAGTTATTATACCCCAGTCAATGCTTCCCCTATAGACATTTAACATATGTGACGCGCAAAATAGAAAGGGACCTAAGGTTAAAAACCAGTTTTGTTCAGGAGAGTCATTTTAAAGATTAGGTCCCTTTCTACGAGGGCGACCGCAAAACTAACTGGCCTGGCACATTTTCTGTTTTACTAGCAACTTTTTTGTTTTTGTTTTTTAAAAGCAATCTTTTATAAGCCATCTGTCAAAATTTCCGAAATATTTAATGATTATTTTTTTTGTTACAGGTGATTGAAGTAAACAAGTTTTATAGTTTTTGAAAAATGGAAAATAAAGAGTTTCGTGCGGTAATTAAACACTTTTATATGAAAGGTTATACGCCACAATTAATCAAAGATGAATTGGATTCTGTTCATGGTGATAATGCACCATCATACTCCACCGTGAAATCCTGGGTTCAACAATTTAAAATGGGTCGTTCAAGTACGGAAGATGAACAACGCTCTGGAAGACCGAAAGCTGCTACTACTATTGAAAACATTAGAAAAATATTTAATGAAGGACTAAAGATAGACGAATAGAGCTCAGAGAACTTGCTGATATTGTTAAAATACACGAAAAACAAGTTTGGAGTATTTTACATGATGAACTCCACATGAAAAAGCTACCCGCAAAACGGGTGCCGCGTTTGTTGACTTTGTCCCAAAAAATCGTCCGTTGGACCAATTCCGAGGAGCTTTTAGCGATTTATCAGCGTAATCAAATAGAGTTCTTGCGCCGATTCATAACTGTTGATGAAACATGGATCTATCACTACATCCCAGAATGCAAAAAACAGTCAAAACAATGGATAGAAGCTGGTAAAAGTGGTCCCAAGAAGGCGAAAACTGTTAAGTCAGCAGGAAAAGTAATGACCACAGTATTTTGGGATGCAAGGGGTATAATATTTATTGATTATCTTGAGAAAGGAAAAACTATAAATAGTGAATATTATTGTGCATTATTGGATCGGTTGAGTGAATTTAGAAACGCGCATATCTCTGGGAGGGAACACTTTTGGGGCATGGGATCGGTCTCATTCGATGCTCAGATGTTGTCCACCCACATCAAAAAAAAAGTGAAAAGTTGATGAAATGTTTTGTTCAGGAGAGCCATTTTAAAGATTAGGTCCTTTGCTATTTGCGCTTAGAATCGTCGACTTCACTTTCATAAAACGCGCATATCTCTGGGAGGGAAAACTTTTGGGGCATGGGTTCGGTCTCCACATCAAAAAAAAAGAAAAAAAAAAAGAAAATTGTTTTTTTTACCCTTAGGTCCCTTTCTCTATGCGCTGTCACATATGCTTATGGAACCACTTGTTGACATTAAAACTAGTGATTCACTAGAACATGTTAGTAATTGAATAAGAAACTATTGAATATGTACTATTCGACTACTATCGTATGGAGATTTTAGACCGGAGATTTATTAGTCAATTTTATCAATTGTAGTCAAAAGCTATGGATTTTTTACTAAATGTTTGCACTGCTATTAATATTTCGGGTCTGGCAATAAAAACACAACAGATTATCATTGGAAATGTTTTTTTTGTTTTTCAAAATATTCTCCTTTAAGATCAATACACTTTTGCATGCGCACAAACCAATTTTCGAAGAACTTTTTCCACTCCGATTAAGACACCTCCAAAACAGAATTTTTGAACGCGATGAAAAACGTTGACCACACATTTTTTCTTGATACTAGGGAATAAGAAGAAGTCATTGGGTGCCAAATCAAGGACGGCCCATCAATTCGACATCTTCAGTGGTCAAATAGCTCATCGTTTCAGCTGATGTGTGAGAGCCCGCATTGCTGTAATGCAAAATGATCCGTCTTCTCTTAGTATCTTTCCTCATTTCTTCGAACACTGTTAGCAAACAGATGGTTGTATACCACTCAGAATTGGCCGTCCTACGTTCCACTAAAGGCACTGTGGCAACATGGCCGGTTATACCGAAAAAAATGCAATCATTTGCTTCGATGTTCTTCTTCCACGAACAACTATTGTTGGATTTGGCTCGCCTTGAAAGGCCAATACGGTCGATTGCTGTTTTGTTTCGGATTCATATGCATAGATCCATGATTCGTCACCTATGACAATGTTATACACTGCCTTTGAGCTTTCGGAGTTATACTTTTTCAACATCTCTTTGCACCAATCCATACGAGCCTTTTTTGAGCATTCGTCAAATTATGTGGGATCCAACGAGAACAAATTTTTTTCACAGCCAAATGAACATGCAATATTTTACTCGTATTAATGTATGGCATACTAATGCCCAAGGATGTCTCAATCTTACGGTATGTCACATGTCGGTCTTGTTTAATCAGTTCACGCACAGCATCGATGGTTTCTGGCAAAGTGGCCGAAGTTGGACTACTTCACGAAATTCAGCCTGAAGCGAACGGCGTCTGAGACTGAACTCTTGGTACCAGCGATTAACAGTGGTTTTTGATGGTGCTTCATCGCCAAAAGTCGAAACACGTTGATTTAAACTCTCTTGTCTCAATAACCCAAGCCGAAAATCGTAAAAAATCATCGCACGAAAATATTCACTGGATAATACTCTTTTTCGACTGACATGAATTTTTCAACACACTGTAAACAAAACAAGTTGCCCTCAAATGACAAAACGTTCTGAGTGAAGTTGTCCTAAAAAATGTCAAAGTTTCCAATGGAAGTTCCAGTTTGCATCTGGAAACACTAGTATGGTCAGGACCCGAAACATAAATAGCAACCCTCGTAATATAGGAAAGGGTATACGTTGACACAGCTGCATTATTTTTGTAAAAATTATGTTTTATTAGGGGAAAATAATTGGATTACTTTCCGAAAAAAAAGGTACACAAATAAATGAAGAAGAAGCACATCTACGCAAACTAGGGATGTAACGAAAGTGAGTTTCGCGAAAACAAATATTGAGATATATTTATTGCGAAAGTGAACATTCCATATTTGGTTTTGGCGTATGGTAAATCGAATAATAATTTTTTGATTTTGAAGATTTTTTCATATGAAATAAAAGAAATGAACAGCAGTTTCAAGGGAAATTAAAAATAAATAACGTTTGTTGTGCCGAGCTACACACATTCACCCCTATCATGAATAAAAAGTGAAATATCATTTTTCACGGAATGTTCCGTCCCCTAAAAGTGGAATTTGGTATCATGAATCTCCTCCGGAATATGTTTCACTTCAAAATTCGGAAATAAATCAGCTGTTAACGGTGAAATAAATTAGCATCGATCAGTGAATGGCAATAGGAAAAATAAGATCTTTTTATTTAAGGACCGAAATAATTTAAGAAATTTATTTTGTCATGTTTGTAATTGTAAGAAGAAGATAGTAACCAACTGCGAGCAATTTGGCGAAGTTTAAGAGATTCGTCAAATCCATTGGACTTACCCAAAACATTGTAAGTAACATTGCGCCACATTGGGTTAGTTAATGATTTGTTTTAGATTTATGCAACATTATAGGGTAAATAAGTCAGCTTTCGCATACCTTTTGCAAATCCTGAACACTGCGCTACCACCAATGAAGAAATCGTTTGGGATTCCATGTGCAATAAAACTAAGTGCATGCTTGAGATTCTTTGCCGAAGGAGGGTACCAAAAAGGTGTTGCCCGAGACCATGAAGTTGGCATGGCGCAGTCCACATTTAGTCAAGTACTCTCTGAAGTTTTGGATATTTTTGAACAAATAATTTGCCCCCGTTGGATAAAATTGCCAAGGCAAACCGAAGGGAGAGTTATAGCACAGGAATTTTATAGAAAATTTGGAATACCCGGTGTTATGGAATGTATTGATGGCACTCATATTAATATAGTATCTCCCAAAGAAAATAATCACCTGTTCTACAATCGAAAGGGAAACTTCAGCTTAAATGTGACACTTGTAAGTTAAAAGTGCAAACATAGAAAACATTCAATATAAATAATTTTCTGCAAGGTATGTGATAGCAACATGAAGATCCGATACGTTGATGCAACTCATCCCGGTGCCTCTCATGATTCTTTCATTTGGAATATAAGTGACGTGAGTAAGGCAATGGAAAGGGATTATTTACAAAGAGACAGCAGATTACGTCTTTTAGGTGAGTCTGAAGCATATATTCCATTATAATGAATACACTCAAACGTAAATGCTTTGTTAGGTGATGGAGGCTATCCTTTAGAACCCTGGCTGCTGACACCATATAGGAATCCAAATGCTGGGTCTACTGAACAGAAATTCAATGAGACACACAGCAAGTGCCGAAATATAATCGAACGAACTAATGGAGTTCTTAAAAATAGATGGAGGTGTTTACTAGGTGCAAGGGAGCTTCATTACGAACCAAAGAAGGCCATTAAAATAATAAATGTTTGTGTCGCACTGCATAATATTTGCATTGCGTATAAGTGCGATCATGTTAGTGAAATAGTAACGGAAAGTAATGAGATCAGTGTAGTTGAAAGCGATCGACCGCCTGAAGGGATTCGGTATTTAGCTGCAGCTCAACGCATTCGTGCAAATATAGCAAACTCTTTGTGAAATTGTAATGCGCAAATATTTTTTATTCTTCTATGGGTTTTTAAAACCAGTATCAAAATTCAATTCAAAACTTAAACATACTTAAAGTTAACAATTCAAACTACTTATATATATATATATATATATATATATATATATATATATATATATATATATATATATATATATATATATATATATATATATATATATATATATATATATATATATATATATATATATATATATATATATATATATATATATATATATATATATATATATATATATATATATATATATAAAAACGAGATCAAATTAATAACTCTTGAAAAACTCAAAACAAAAAAAATGAAGTTAAAGGGTTTTTTCTGCATAATTTCCAACTTTATCGCTTCTATCTCTAATAGTTTGTTCTTCTGGTCTATTTTAGTTTCCACTTCCTGCCTCCTTAGCTCTTCCATTGCAGCATTATGACGTTCTAGCTCCTTCAATTTTTTTCATTTTATTTCAACTATTTTTTCCAACGATCTGTACACCCTTTTCATGCTGGATTCCATTTGGGGGTTATGGTTGGTTACAGATGCCGCAATTTCACCAATTTTTACGCAAACATTTTCTTGGATGGTTATTTCTTTTGTCATCAACTCTGTCGTGGAAGCGTTTTGTTTTGCCTTTGTATGAGTTTGTCTAATTGACGGCGTCGCCGGAATATTGGATGTAGCAGGCCCAATTGATTCTTGACAAACTTGAGTAGTTGGTCTGTTTGAACAACTGGGCTCCTCATTGAGAACTTCTGCAATAAGTTCATTGATATCAAAAGTATCGACAGGTGGATCGTTTTCCTTATCATGAACCACTGTTGCTCCTGTGAGTCCAAAAATATTGCTGCTGTCTACACCATCTATGGACTCCTTCATCCAAATCAGCTCATAAATGGTTTTTTCGGAAGCTGTTAAATTAATGGTAAGGTTTTCTCCTCCGCCCGTTCCGCTTTGCATCCTTTTATTTGCTGAAACCTTTGTGCGCACGTACCGTTTCTGGTCAAACCATACCTAAAATTAATTATACAAATTTATCTACATTAGTGCCTACATGAGGTTTTAATTAAATCAAATATGTCACCTTTTTCCACTCGAATACATTTTTTATCGGAGGGCCAGCACTATTTAGTTGTATTACCAATGCATTCCAAAATTCTGCAACTACTTCCTTAGACTGCTTAGAGAAACCACTAGCAATCGATCTGTTTGCCTCCATTTTATTTAAAAGTATTTCACTTTGAGTTTTCGTTACTGATCTACTCCTGAAAAAATGTATTAATTATTTCTTTTTGAATTAAAACTTTGCAACTTACATTTTGCGTCTGCTCTGTTCGCCAGTTAAAATAAAGTGAAAAAATCACAGTGAAAAGTGAACAACATTCCACAAAAAAATTCATTCCCAATAAGGGGAATTTTTTCGAACAAGGGAAATTTTTTCCGAACACTATTCACAATAACGTGAATGTGAAAAGGGAAAATATTCCGGAGGGAACTTTTTTCATGATAGGGGTGATTATTATATAAAAATGTGATTTAGTAGAAGGCTTAAGTTAAAACAAACAGTTTTGTAAATTAAATCACAAAAAATATTGTTTTGGGATAACAACTGTATCCTTAACTGAAATATTTTTTTTTTCAAATGCCAATATTCCAAATTTGTTTTTTGCGAATACGAAAGCGAATGTTCAATATGATTTCAATAATTCGTATTGGCAAATATTCGTTACAACCCCATTTCAAATACTTCTGTACCCATGAACTTTTTTCAAGGGCCGCACTGATTTTCAAAAATGTTGAGGCCCAAAAAAAAAAAATTGGTCACCAATCTAGCCAAACCAAGTATAGGGAAATAGAACCCTTGGTAGTAGAATCGAACCTATACTGTGGTGTTCTTGTATTTTTCATAAAGTCATCATTTGTCTCACTGTGTTATCAGTTCACGCACGGCATCAATGTTCTCTGGCATAACGGCCGTTTTTGAACGACCTTCACGACCTTCGTCTTTGAGCGAGCGTCGCACAGTGGGGTATTGTACCCCCAAAATGCAGATTAATTAAAGGACACTTTCCGGCGATGTAATCTTTATTTACATTTACTATTTATGAGATTATTAGCTGATTCCAGTTGATTTTTTATCAAAATCTGCCTTAAAATGGCTTAGATATGGCCGAAACGTCGGAAAAGATATGCCAATAATATAATTTTTTTTACGTATATTGGGCTATAACCTCCTATGTATGGATTCCACGTGGCACCTTCAAATACTAGAATTATAGCCCTCAAAAATCTGCATCCTTTGCACTTAATTTAATCAAAATCGCAATTCAAATTGACCTAACTATCGGCGATATTACGTCGAAAAAACACATTTACGGCATATATCGGGCTATAACTCCCGATATGTATATCCCACGTGGAGCCTTCAGAGATCAATTTGATAGCCCTTAGTGAGATCTGTCTATTGCAGTTAATTGCATTTAATTCGGTAATCAACTGGCGACAAAATGCATTATAGTATTTCAAAAATATATATTTACATCCGATATTGTGCTATAACTTCCGATGTGTATATCCCACGCGGAACCTTAAAATATCAATATGATAGCCCTCAAAGAGGTACATCTTTTATCGTTAAATGCACTAAAATCGGCCGAGAAATGAGTAAAAAAATTAAAAACCGACAGCTGAAAAAATCTTATTAATAAATATAATTATAACTCTGTGAATGCAAACCCCTCAGATTCCAAAATAATACCTAAGCCATGATATATAATATAGGCGCTGTTACATACTATACAATCCCCAAACATTTTACCGGCTTTATAAAGCCTTACAGATATTTCAACAAAAAAATATTATGTGTTGGCCGTAACTTAACTTTTAATTTGGAACTAACATGAGAATAAAGTTGCTAACGTTGTGTTATGTACGAGTTCATTTCAAAAAAGGAGAGGATAGGGAAAACAAAAAAAAAGAAAAAAGTAAGTAGAAAAAATAAGAGATTTAAACAAATGCTGTTCAAGAGCCTTAACAATATTCCAATCATAATGATGCTATCCTCTATGTGCACCCGGAACCACTTTTTTGTAGAACTCGGGACGAAAGGAAATCGAGGTATCATAATCTGCCCGACTTTCATTCAAAAATCCGATCGGAGATAAATAGCAAACATCTGACCAGCTAATGTCCTTCTGGGCATTGTAAATATCAGTTATAATAGAATTCTCGTGAAGGGAAATCCTTGTAATAAATTTATTAATAATGTCACAAATATATAGACCAATAGGAGTAACATCTGACTCCTTATATATATACTTATTCGAATATCGCTTGGAGAACGACTCAAAATTTTTACCAATACAATATCTTAATATCTTTCTCTCAAATATCTCAAATTCCTTTATAACTGTCGGGGATACATTAAACCATATTGGGAACCCATATAAAATGACCGGGCGTATACTAGTCTTGTACAGTAATAGTTTCGTCTCTACCGTTAAACTCCTATTCCACAGAATTTTCGAAAAAGATCCCATAATCCTATAGCCCTTCTGGAGAACAGACCTAGCATGTCTATTAAATTTCAAAAGTTTATTGAAGTGAATGCCTAAATATTTCATGTCATTCCTGAAAGGGACTTCCTCGCCATTAATAACAATTCTCAACCGTTTACTCTCAGGAACCACAAACCTTCTACACTTGCCTGAGGCGTTTCGAATGCAAATATATTTAACAAAAAAATCTTTAAAATAGTTATCGTGACCATTTTATTGCTAATATGAAATAAAAAAATAATTGCTTTAGGGTACATGGTAACGCACCGTTAGTTACAAATATAGATAACAATAACAATATATCAGGGTGCGGCTAAAGTAACTATATGATTTGTTTTTTAAATAACTATTGAATGGAATGAAAAAAACAAAAAAAAAATTATGATAAAAAGAAAGTTTATTTTATGTTATTTTTTTACATTAATTATGAAAAATAATATCAGTTAAATGAGAACCGTTTTCTCTAACGCAAAAATGTGCTCTTTTTATGGCATTTTCCATAACTTTGTTGAGTGTTTCATGTGGTATACGATCAATTTCTTCTTGAATGTTGTCCTTTAGTTGTTGCAAGGTTTGGGGCTTATTCACATAAACTTTGTCTTTGAGATAGCCCCACAAGAAAAAATCCGGTGCAGTCAAATCTGGCGATCGTGGTGGCCATCTCAAATCGCCGTTTTTAGAAATTATCCGATTTGGAAATTGTTGTCTTAATAAGTCCATCGTTGCACGGGCTGTATGAGCTGTTGCACCATCTTGTTGAAACCATATATTGGCGTTTGGTGGCAGTTGCGGAAATAAAAATTTTTGTAGCATTACTCTGTAACGTTCTCCATTTATTGTTTCACATACACCTTGATCGTTTTCAAAAAAAAGGACCGTAAACTTTTTGGGCGGTAATGCCACACCAAACGGTAACACGAATTGCGTGTAAAGATTTCTGATGAAGATTTTTGGGATTTTGGGATCGCCAAAATCTGTTGTTTTGTTTATTTACAAAACCGTTCAAGTGAAAATGCGCTTCGTCGGTCATCATTAAATTTGACAAAAAAAAAATTCATTTTGATCAACGAGATTTAAAACTGCTCTAGCATATTCCAAGCGCAATACGAAGTCCTCAGGATTTAGTTTTTGGACTAGTTGGATTTTGTAAGGGAAGAGGTGCAAATCGTGTTTTAAAATTCGCCGAAGAGTGCGGTCAGAAAGCTGCAACTGGGAAGATCGTCTTTTCGTTGATGTCTCCGGATTTTATTCGACGCTCTGTCGCACAGCATCAATATTTTCGGCCGATCTGCCAGTTCGAGGTCTGCCCGTACGTCTTGAATCTCCGACAGTCCCATATTCAGCAAAATTATTCACCAACGAACGAATGGTTGGACCCGTTGGAGCAGTTCTTACACCATAAAATCTTCTGTATGCACGTTGAGTATTAATTATCGAACGATGATTTTCAATGAATAGAAAAACAATCTTAGTTCTTTGCGCAATTGTATAGCGTTCCATTTTTAAATATTCTCCCAAGTTTAATTTCTGAAATAGGAAAAAAGAAAAAGTTAAATACTCGCAAGCAAAGAAGTTACAATTGTTTTACATCATATAGTAACTTTAGCCGCACCCTGTACAACAACGATTTAAATGTAACACAATAAGTAGAGTCACTGTTAATTTTCTACATTTTTACATGTGAATATTTTTAGAAAATCTGTAAATACACGAATTGGCGCAAAAACGCGCAAGATGTTTTTGTTTATTATATTGGTACAGTTCCTAAGCTTTAAAAATATATAAATTTCAGAACACGAAGTTGACCGGTACCATTTTAAAACTGTACATTAGGGATACAACTTTTTAACAATTTTTTAAAATATCAAAATTGGCATAGCACAGTCCAATAGAGCATAAAAAACTATAAGGGAACGTATATTTATTTTTTCGCTAAGGTCAAAAAAGTTCACGCACCAACCGCGATGAAGTTTTGAAAAATTTTAATTTTCTTTTTGGTTAAGAAAACTTAATAATATGTTTATTTAAAATAAAAAAAAACTTAAGTATGAAATTGCATTAATATTTACAGATGGTAAGAGATTTTTCCAGCAAACCAAAACGCATCTTTAACCTTTTTTAACGAAAAAAAATAAAAATGTGTAACGAATAATCTCTCATAATGCTAATAGTTAATTCGTTTACTAACACTTGCAACATTTATCGCAGGTGGCAGCCTGTTGATAATTGACCAATGAGCCTAGGAGATCCAAATCCCCACTTAACGAAGTTTTGTTATTAATTCGTTAAGTTGCTATTGGCCAATAAGAATTGAGCTTTTAAATTCTATGCAAGCTATGCTCGAACTCTAAATCTTAAATTTTTATCTTTCAATAACTAACTCAAAATTTTTCATATTTTTATTATACGAGTACATATATATGTAACTTTCAGTAATTTAAAAAATAATAAAAATAAAAAAAAAAATTAAAAAAAATAAACAAAATCATAAATTTTTAAATAATTTTTTTTACAGCTGTTTAGAAAAACCAATTGGTGCGTGAACTTTTTCCAGAAAAATTACAAAAGATTATGATTTTCGTGGTTACTAGGACATGGTTGACCTCATGGTACTATGCCAAAAAATTGGTTGTATCCCTACTGTACATACTTCTCAAGAATATCTAAAATTTAGACTTTTTTCCATAAACGATTAAAAATAGTTGTACAGGGTATATGTTGACATGCAAATGCTTTTTTTGTTCAAAATTACCTGAAGTTGAAGGATCCATAATAATATTTGGCTTTTGAGTGGTAAAAATGGAAAAACTTGCACTTGAAAATACAAAAATTCACTTTTTGCAAGAACGCGGAAAAATCGAGAAAAATTACGAACTTTGAGACCACACAAAAATTGAATTAAGCAACATATGTCATCGATTCTTTTGCCTAATGATGGAGAATTTTGTCTACAATAATCGAGTATAAAACTTTAAGCGGATATCTAAATTTTCATTTTTCAATTAATCTCCATTTTGGTGGTCAAATATCCCAACGTGCGTCGGCCATTGATTTTTTCAAGTCACTGTAGAACTAAAGCACCAACTTGAGCATACCACCCTCGTCCCCGGTATGACGGTATTTACTTATACTTCTTTTGAAGATGCAATGAACTAAAGCACCAACTTGAGCATACCACCCTCGTCCCCAGCCTTACAGTATTTATATCGCTCCATTCTTACGTACATTTTTACAAACTTACGTAGATATTTAGTGTATGGTTTTGCTTGGTGTCACCGAGAAAATTGTCTTCTTGTTGCTCCCCCAAAATAATGAACACTCCCGTCGTACTCCATACGAAATTGTAGTTCCAGTCATGTTGTTTTGGATCTTACGAATTTGTTCTGCTTTCTTGCTTTGGCTAACGCACAGTTGCGATTTAACTCGTAAACCATTAATTTTATTCGGGGGGGAAACAAGGACTTTTAATATGTTGAGGGGTCCCCGTGTGAATGGGATGATATAGATCTCTTAGCCTTTAGTTTAATGGCTTTCACTACTACTGCTGGGTTGCCTCTCGTGTTTTTTGTCTTTTAGTCTGTATCATTTTTGTTTGGGATTGTAGTTAATTTTATTGTTAAAAGATGGGTTAAATACTCGAGCACACGGTCGAATGCATTTCGATGGATGCATGGGTGTCATGTGTGTGTGTGTGTGTGTGCGTGGGTGTACTTTTGCTGTCGTAGTAAATTTTCTGGAAAATGAGTTGCCTCTGATAAAAATCAAATTTGATTTTTATTCTTTTTCTCCTAAATGTAAAATGAATGTAATTATGATAAAGTTTTATTTGATGATTTTATGTGAGGGTCAGCTATACTGATAGCGTGCAATGGGCAAATAAATTAAAACAATGTATTTTTACGATTTATCGATTATAGTTAAGGTGAAGTAGTAGAGCAAAGGGTATTTAGTATGTGCAAGCAGATAATTTATTTAGGCGCTTTGCTAAATGATTGACATCATCCAAATTTGATTACAAATCTAGATTTTCTGAGATCTCAAAATATTTTGCATACCCAAACCGATTGAATTGAATATCCGTTAATGAAATATCTACTGGAGTTGGAGGATTCAATGTCACGGAAGACGGCGAATATGCACTTTAAAATCAAGGAAACGTCAATACAGTCACCCGGGCAAAAAACCCAAAAACCAAAGGTGGCAACAAAATAATATTATCCAACATTATCAATCTACTCAAGGAAATTATCACTTGGTCCTTGCATGCCCAACACGAATTGTGGAGTTCTCTGTAGAGAAAATGTATAGCTCTACGTTCTTCATAGTGAATAATGACGCTCCCCAAGGGATTATGGGTGAATGTCATAGTTCAGCAGATAGAACAATGGCATCGCCTGGCCTGATCGACGACTTCACTTACTTTACAGTCTCTGAACGCCATACGTATTTCAATCAAGAGAAGGCTGGTTGGGATGACTTCAGTGAACCCACCAACCGTAGATTTAGTAATCTACACATTCTCTCGGATTTTCGAGTAGCCGAAAAAAAGTTCCGGGCCATTATCAACGCTGCAGTCGCTCGCCATATTACTGCTTGTCGAATATCCGAGTTACGACCGAGGCATCGGGATTCACAGATGAGCGTGGTAACATAACAGGCCGATCTCTTTGTAGTCGCCAGTATCAAAGTTACTCCTTCCTAGCCTAAGATCGAATACGTTTAAGTGGCCATAGTTTGAAATGTTGGGTCGTAAACTAACGCGTAGTCCATTTTGAGGTTCCCTACTTTTTTAAAGAAAAAAACACAGAAAATTCAAATTGAATGGGAAATGTTTATTATCTTTTGAAAGAACATTCTTGGGCATTTATTTTTTGAAGATTATGTCTTATCAAATGTTGGCCGCGGCTACGTCTCAGATGGTTTATCCGTTGAGTCCAATTTTCGATAACTCGTTCGAGAATTTCGACTGGTTACTGGCGAATGACACGCGTGATGTTTGGCTCCAAGTCCTGAATCAAAGCAGGTTTGTCCGCATAAACTTTAGACTTTACATATCCCCAAAGAAAAAAGTCTAACGGTGTGATATCTCACGATCTTTTTGGCCAATCGACCGGCCCAAAACGTGAAATTATCTGCTCACCGAAGTGTTCTCTGAATAAATCTATTGATTGATTCGATGTGTGTGAGGTGGCGCCGTCTTGTTGAAACCAAATGTCGCCGAGATCACGAGCTTCAATTTCAGGCATCAAATAGTCGGTTATCATGGCACGGTAACGGTCGCCATAGACGGTTACGTTCTCAACGGCAACATTTTTGAAGAAATATGGACGGCCCACAAACCACACCAAACCGTTGTTTTTTGAAGTGGCAGCTCTTGAACCTCTTCTGGTTGCTCTTCGTCCCAAATGTGGCAATTTTGCTTGTTTACATACCCATTGAGCCAGAAATGGGCCTCAACGCTGAACAAAATTTGGCTCGAAAACGTCAGATCTTCTTGAGCCCATAGAGCGAAGCGATGTCACTTGGGAACGTCGGGTGGCTTAAGTTCTTGCACAAGCTGTATTTTGTATGCTTTCATTATCTCGACGTAAAATGTGCCAAGTCGTTCCATACGTCAGTCCGAGTTGCTGCGAACGGCGCCGATTCGACTCTCCACGGTCATGGTGTACACTCTCAGCTACGGCCGATACATTTTCTTCACTGCGTGCTTGATGTGGTCTATTCGGTCGAATAATACAAAATAATGAATGCTGGGTCTCAAGATGGGTGATGGTGTTGCGAATAGTACACTCAGTAGGCCGATTATGTTGACCATAAGTTGAACGAAGTGTACGAAACACATTCCTCACAGAACGTGAAAAAGTATGCGATAAAATCAGCTATTATCTCACTGATTTAGCATGTAAAAGTTCATGACGTCAACATCCCGGCTACTAACTAACCCAAAACCCTTAGAGTCACATTGGACAGTCTTTCCACACCTGGAATAAGTTGTAAAGTAGTAACAAGGTTCTCAAGTCACTCGCCGGCAGTAATTGGGGAGCTGACAACGTAATCTTGTTGATCTCCTACAAACCGATAGGTCGGTCTGTAGCGAACTTTCAGGAGGTGTCATAAGATTAACAACAATGTGTCTACGCAGGTCTTCTGACAACCATCTACATGATAAGATGAAGGTCTTTACAGTGCGAGGACACTTCTTGTGATGTACTGAATATTTGGTTGGGTGTTTTTAAAGTAGTCATTCCAACTGCCATATTATTGACAGGATATCTCCCCACAGTTTGCTTCGAACGTGTGCATTTGGGCAGCCAAATTTAAAAAACCGCAAAAATTACACCAATAGCAAAACCCAATAATCCTCCAAACTCTGTGAGTCCCAATGCTCTATTAGCCTCCTTAGTAGTCTAAAGTTTTGAAAATTAAAATTGCAAAGTTTGTGGACCACGAAACAATTATTCCTCTGACTCGGTTTGGATTTCAACCTTTCCATAGTACAGTGCAACAGATAAAGCGGATTTTATAATTACATACATAACGGGTTCGAAAATAAGCTTTCGACGATAATGGTTACACCTTACGAGTAGATATCGAAAAGGCGTTTGATTCCGTATGGCATAATGGTTTGTTATACAAAATGATTCTGTTTAAGTTTCCTCTCTATTTAATAGGAACAATTAAATCTTTCCTAGAGAGCAGATATTTTTGTGTGTGTGTCAACAATAGCTACTCTGACTTTGTACAGATTCCAGCTGGTGTGCCTCAGGGCTCAGTCTTGGGTCCAATTTTGTACATTTTATACTGCTCGGACATCCCTGATCTAAATGGGTGTAATTGCGCTAGGTATGCTGACGATACCGCTCTGTCTTTTTCTGACGAATACGGCCAAAATATAGTAATTAAACTGCAACATGATTTAGATACGAGTATATTAGTAGAATACTTCCGCAAATGGAAAATTATGTTGAAGAAAAACAAGACACAAGTAGTACTTAGTAGGGAAATAAATACTGTTACACACGTTTTATGCTGTAGAATAAAAAGTACTGAATGTTTTTGGATCAAATATTTTTTTATATATTTATTGATGTATATTGTATCCAAAAAGAATTTACTTATTCGAAATGTCCGCCTTTGTCTTTACTCACGCCTTAAGTCGCACTGGCCAATCGTCAACAGGAGCACGAACCTCGTCCATTGAAAAATTGGCCACAGTTCGAACTAAAGCAGTCTTAAGAGAACCAATGTTGGCGTATCTTTTGTGTCAAACCTTGTCCTCTAAAACCGTCCACAATTTGTAATCCAATGGGTTCAAGTCTGGACTGCCTGAAGGGTCATTCTTCAGAGGAAATGAACGCTGGCAAATTGTTTTGAAGCCAGGCCTGGGACGTTTTAGCCTTATGGGCCGGCGCAGAATCCTGCTGGAAAGTCCATGGCTGGTTTTGGAACAGGGAATTGTTAAGAGGTTTCACAACATCTTCCAAAACGGTTTCTTGGTAAACTTTGGTCGATGTTTTGACTTTTTGTTTTCAGAAATGCAGGTCAGTAACCCCATCGTAAGAGACACCCCACCAAACCATGAATGACGCTGGATGATGACCCTTTTCCACCTTTGGGATGAGTTTAGATCCTTAGATGACAGCGCATATACTCTTCATTTCGCTAGTTAAATTTTTCCTGAACGGTAAAAAAATTTTCATCGGTGAACAAAATTTTTTGTGCAAGTTATCAGCGTGCTTCATAAAAAGACGTTTGCATTTTTCAATCCCATTTGTTTTTAAAGCTGCAGTCAATAAATGTCCTTCACGTCGTTTAAAAGCCCCAGATCCCAAGTCCTTTTTAATGATTCGACTCATGGACATTTGCGTGATATTCATCTCAAGGGCCATGATTTTCTGTTTTCGGAGCGGATTTCTGTGAATTCTTGATTTAACGGCTTTGATGACATGCGGTGTTCGAACAGAGCGTGGGCGGCCCGACCAGTGGCGTTCTTTTACATATCCAGTCTCCTCAAACAGTTTTATGCATCGGTAGACGAACATGCGGCTAATCCTTAGTGGCGGGAGCGTTTTGAAAATATCGTTTTTTTTTCATTTCACACTTGAAAAGCGCTATTACAGCGATACGGTTCTCATTATCTGACCTCTCCATGATGAAGATTGAAACAACTTTGAAATCCCGTTACAGACTAACGCTATTGAGGTTAGATTTCAAAACCCATATGTGACGCGCAAAATAGAAAGGGACCTAAGGTTAAAAACCAGTTTTGTTCAGGAGAGCCATTTTAAAGATTTGGTCACTTTCTATTTGCACTTAGAATCGTCGATTTCACTTTCATAAAACGCGCATATCTCTGGGAGGGAACACTTTTGGGGCATGGGATCGGTCTCATTCGATGCGCAGATGTTGGTTGTCCACATCAAAAAAAGAAAAAAAAATTAAAATTGATTTTTTGAAAGGGACCCTTAGGTAGGTGGTTTTTAATGTCCTTATTTCTCGGCAATTCACAAATTTAACGTTGCAAGAAATTTGCTATACCCACTCATTGAACGTTATTCTCCCTTAAGTAGAGAAAATAAAATAATCTTAGCAAAGGTTGTTTTTCAATCAATTTTATTGTACGCTTGTCCCGTCTGGGGAATTTGTGCAAAAACACACATCAAGAATATTCAAGTCTGTCAGAATAAACTTTTAAAAATTATGTTAAATTTACCATGGCACTTCTCCACCACTTCTTTGCACCAATCCAACAATATATGTGACGCGAAAAATAGAAAGGGACCTAAGGCTAAAAACCAGTTTTGTTCAGGAGAGCCATTTTAAAGATTAGGTTCCTTTCTATTTGCGCTTAGAATCGTCGACTTCACATTCATAAAACGCGCATATCTCTGGGAGGGAACACTTTTGGGGCATAGGATCGGTCTCATTCGATGCTCAGATGTTGTTCACATCAAAACAAAAAGTCAAAAGTTGATGAAAAGTTTTGTTCAGGAGAGCCATTTTAAAGATTAGGTACCTTTCTATTTATCCTTAGAATCGTCGACTTCACTTTCATAAAACGCGCATGTCTCTGGGAGGGAACACTTTTGGGGCATGGGATCGGTCTCATTCGATGCTCAGATGTTGTCCACATCAAAACAAAAAGTCAAAAGTTGATGAAAAGTTTTGTTCAGGAGAGCCATTTTAAAGATTAGGTACCTTTCTATTTGTCCTTAGAATCGTCGACTTCACTTTCATAAAACGCGCATATCTCTGGGAGGGAACACTTTTGGGGCATAGGATCGGTCTCATTCGATGCTCAGATGTTGTCCACATCAAAACAAAAAGTCAAAAGTTGATGAAAAGTTTTGTTCAGGAGAGCCATTTTAAAGATTAGGTACCTTTCTATTTGTCCTTAGAATCGTCGACTTCACTTTCATAAAACGCGCATGTCTCTGGGAGGGAACACTTTTGGGGCATGGGATCGATCTCATTCTATGCTCAGATGTTGTCCACATCAAAAAAAAGAAAAAAAAAATGAAAATTGATTTTTTTACTCTTAGGTCCCTTTTTCTATGCGCTGTCACATATGCTTAATACAAACCAGAAAAGAAATGATCACTGAACGTTTTAAATTATTCTGCAGATAATCAACAAATCCTCTGATTTATGACGTATATACATAATTATTCATAATTCATATTCCTACAAATCGGAAATCATTCGTTTACTTTAAACATGTAAAATGTAAAAGGTACCCATAAAATAAGAAGTGATAAATCAGAGGTTTTTAAAAATTGAACTTTTCTCTGAATAACAAGTTTTATAAAATAAAAAAAATTAATTAGACTGTAAATATAAAAAACAATGTTCTAGATGAAAAGTTGTACTTAACAACTAAAACTCTGTAAAATATTGTGATTACTAGATTAAGAAAACTGATTTTAGTTTAGTTGCTGAATTCATGGATACCATAAGTTCTGGTAGCCTTAGTACTAGCCGCAGAACATTATAAATACTCAAATACTACAAAATTTCCCCACAATTTTTACTATGCTGTTATTTTCAGATTTTATCCAAGAGGCCTGAAAACCTAGATAACAACGAAGCTCTCTTACAAACCCAATTATGCTCTAAATTTGAAAAGACGAAGTGGTTTAGGAGAAGAAGCAGTCCTCTCAAAAATGACATGAATTTAATTTTATTTCTCTTTTTTCCACTAAAGATAAATTTTACTAAACTAAGTGTTTGGAGGCTGCTTGAGTATTATCTATTTTATACAAGTGTGTGAATGGCCGATTTCTTCCTAGAGTTTTTGATTTTTTATGTAGGTGCATGAAATTTAAAATATCCTTAAAGTAAATTTAAAATTTTACATCAAACTGTTATAAGATTAAAACTAGGTAACCTGTGGTGAAAGCCTTTTAGCCTGGACGAACACACAGCAACAAATTTTAATTAATAAAAATATGCCCTGGGTCCATAGCAGAATTCTCGTATAAAGTCACAGGGACACTACCACACGCAGATAAAAAACATGGTTACTATATGGTTACGGCAATAATAATATGTTCTCCGCAATACAAGTATGTTCGTCGCAACCATAGTATTGTTTACTGAATTTAATTTTGACAATAGTATGATTGCCGCAATATTTATATTGTTGAAATGTTACAATAGTATTATTGCCAAATTTAAAACTGAAAATATGGTTGAGGCAACAATATAAATATGGTTGGTGCGACAAAAATAGTGTTTTTTTTGTTTTTATATTAACATTAATATGATTACGGCAAACATACTGTTCTTTTCAGAACAATGTTTCGGTTAACGATCTAATGCAAAAGTAATACTTTTATATGGAAATTAAAATTTGTCCAACAAACTTCTTTGGCTTTGTTTAAGTGAAATATTTTTAAATAAAATACCCATACTTTAAACTGTTTTTTTACTGTTAACTAAATAACTCCTATTATTTCGAAAATATTGTATTCAAATATTTTTCATAATTCAAATCTGTAGTTGACACATTAACCCAATTTTAATGAATAATTTTGGGGATCATATTATAATTGTGTGTGATCATACTATAGTTGTGGGGATCATAACATGGTTGCGTGTAAATCATACTATGGCTGTGAGGATCATACTATGGTTGTATATGAAACAAACTTTGGTTGTGAGGATCATAATATGGTTGTGGATATCATGGTATGGTTGAGTGTGAATCATACTATGGTTGTAGGGATCATAGTATGGTTATGTGTGAATCATACTATTGTTGGGAGGATTATAGTATTGCTGTATTTGAATCATACTATTGTTGTGAGGATCATAATATTGTTGCACCACAATCATATACTCAACAATAGTATTATCCTCTTCGAATATTGTCACCACAACCATACTTTTTTTCTGCGTGTAGGTTAGACCATTGAAGTGTTACCAACTTCACGTTGTCAATACTGGCATAACCGTGTGTTTGTTCGTGGGTGCGCCATCGCACAGTAGCCATTAAGGTCTTGTTATATGGACACAATTTTCCCCTTGGTCAGAGGCCGAGCACTACCAAAACCTCAGCTGATCTTTGGGTCACAGTACCCACTTGTAATGGAACTTTACTCTAATTTGGGCTTAAACTATAGCCATCACTATACTCAGCACCTACTAGTCAGACAAGAACAACAGTTCTGGGGACTTCTGACTATCTGTGGTTCCAGACATACGAATCCGGTCGGATCTCATGCTGAGCTACCAGTTTGCAAACCATACAACGTACCCAAAAGTCATCGGTAGTGAGAAGAAGCATATCATCAACCTTCTAAAATTTATCGTCTTTCGATTTCAGTGTAGCCGGCTTTGGTGGTCCCCTTGTGCTTGAAACATCAGTAAGAATTTTGAAATGAATATGCAAAAATATATTCCTTTAATAAATCCATCACGACAGATTGTATAATTAAAATAGTTGAACTACATTTCCTTTAATGATTTTCAATAAATTATGCCGTGAACTACCTCAACCTACCCCGCTCCTCTGCTGACATTGATATTTCCAAACGTACTCCATGCCGGATGGTTGAAACGATTAGGCCTAACCAAATTTAACAACGTTTTTCTGACAAACTGTTTTCTTATTTTCCATGAATCTACATAAATGGGTGTAACTTGATTCATATGAATTTACCACATTTTAAAATAATTTCTCAGTTCTTTTTTTCAAATTGGCATGTTGATCGGAAAAAGAAAAGAAATAAATCACTCGCAAAATCCGCAATTAGCAAATGACCCATAAAATTGTTATTATAAAATTGAACAGAGATCAATAAAAGAATAATGAAAAGCAAAAACGCCAACAATGGGACATGTAATGTGGCATTTCTAACCTTTGGCTAGAAAAGATGTCAAGATGTCCTATTCAAAATTTAACCACCAAAATAACACACACACACAATCACTTGAACCTACACACAAGAGTCCACAGACAATGCTCCATAAATTAAAAATTACCATAACATAGAATTAAATTAAATAGAAAATTGCACATGGCAGTTGAAGTGTTTGTGTGCGATTTTATGGTTTAAATCTCTACTGCGGCTGTAAATCAATAAATATTGACAACAGCATATAAAGCGTATGAAAAGAACACAAAACTCTGCAAAAAGAATTTCTGCAGAATTTCTGTTGGTGTTTATGTACATAGTAGATACGTAGATATGTATTTGCATATATTTTTCCAAATCCCAAGTTAATTGAATTATGGTTGCATTTAAACGAGGGGGTTTTGATAAGTCGGTTAGGGGATAGTGTTTTTAAGGACAACGCATTCTTAATCAAATCTTCGCTTGATTTTGCGCATTTTCTGCGATAACAAAAACTAAGAAATCATTAGGGCATCCTAGTGTACAGCATTATTAACAAGTTTTTATGGAACATCAGGCAGTCGTACCTTTTGGAAAAAAGTAGTAAAAAATATATAGGGTGATCCATCTAGAGGTTTTTTTTAGAACAAAAAAAATATAAAAATTCAACTCAAGTGTGGAGTCTTTTTTGGAAAATTTTAAAGCACATTTTATGGCATTTATTTTTTGAAAATAATTTCCTTCAAATGTTGGCAACTCTTTTATGGAAATGAGCGTTCGGTGAGAAACGGGAAGATCCGCTGTTTTCGACCAAAATTTTGTTCAGTGATGAGGCCCATTGCTGGCTCAACGGCAAAGGCAACAAACAAAGTTGCGGCATTTGGGCTAAAGAGCAACAAGATAAGGTTCAAGAGGTGCCATTATACACAGAGAAAACCACGGTTTGGTGCGGTTTATAAGCTGGTGGAATCATCGGTGAATATTTTTTTTAAAAAATGATGATGTCCGGAACGTTACCGTGAATGGTGCTAGCTATCGCGCCATGTTGTCGATCTTTATGCTACTTGCAATAAAAGCCCGTAATCTTGACGACATTTGGTTTCAACATGACGGTGCCACTTGCCATACAGCTGCTTAAACAATGGATCTTTTGAGAGTTCATTTCGAAAAGCAGCTAATTTCACGTTTTGGACAGGTGGGTTGGCCGCATAGATCGAGTGATATCACACCTTTAGACATTATTCTTTGGGGTTACCTTAAATCCAAAGTCTATGCTGACAAACCAGCTACGATTCAGGTTTTAGAATCCAAAATTACTCGTGCCATTAAAGCTATACCGGTCGAACGAGTCATCCAAATTGGACCCTCAGAATAAAATCCCTAAGGCGTAGTTGCGGTCAACATTTGAAGAAAATTATATTCAAATAATAAATGCCGTTAAATGTCCTTTCATATTACCAATATAGATTCTACACTTGATTTGAGTTTTTATATTTTTTGTTCTGAAAAAATACCTCTAGATTGATTACCCATATGATGTCGGGCCTAGAATACTTTCATGTGGAACTCCACTTTTTAATTCTTTTAGACTTCAATATGCGTTTTCTAGCTTTATTCTAAAGAATCGGTCCTCGGCTTTAAGTAGTCATCCAGAAATTTCTCTTATAGGGCCAGCATGCCATACATAATCAAATGCATGCAATACATTCAAAAACTGCAGAGCATATTTTTCTTTCTCACGAAGTCTGTTCAATAATTGTAGTTATTGGATGAACCTGGTCAATCGCAGAGTAAGTCAAAACTGATGCATTGGTATTAGGCAAGTTCTCCCTATCTATCGCAGTATAAATATCGTTTCCAACAATTTTGAACAGGGGAAAAGAGATATTGGTCTGTAAGATGTTACATCTGTTGCTGGTTTACCTGGCTATGGGATCACAAACTTTTCCAGTTTTTCATAGGTAGGAAATATATTTTAATTTAAAGCGATCGGTAAATAGTTGCGTTTTTCTAGCGATACAATTGTTTGTTCGTTATCTTAGCAGTCTCTGTTATTACATGCAGAGAAACAAATATGGCTACTATATGGTCACGGCAATAATAATATGTTCTCCGCAATAAAAGTATGTTCGTCCCAACCATAGTATTGTTTACTAAATTTAATTTTGACAATAGTATAATTGCCGCAATATTAATATTGTTGAAATGTTACAATAGTAATAAAATATAACAAATTTTGTAATCAAAATATGTTTGTAACAACAATATAAATATGGTTGGTGCGGGTTTAATGTTAACAGTAATATGATTACGACAATCATACTTTACGGTTGTAATTTTTCTTTAAAAACATGTGGGTAAAAGATCAATGTTGTTATTACGACTCTTCTGCAATAATAGTATGTTAATTAAAATTTGTTTAAACAAACAAACTCCTTTGGATTTGATTACACAACAGAAATATTTAAAAAAACTCTTGTTTTTTTAACTAACTTTTTCTACTGATAAATAAATCCCTCCTATTATTTTGAGTTTAATGTGTTTTAAAATATTTTTTCTAATTCGAATCTATTACACTGTATGACAAATTTAAGCTTTTGGTTGCACACATGAAAAAAATTAGTATATTCTGAAAGAGGAGGAAAAAATAAAATACACGTGTATCCCACTTTTTCTGCATATTTGCAATTTGCAAAAAATTTATGGATATGGACTTGTATGTTAATACAAAATATGTCTATATAAGTGGTTTTCAACCAAATATATATTCACATTTTTCGCGAAAATACGAATTGATCTAGAAAAACTGGGACACACGGGTAGTTTATTTTTCGACGTAGATTCCGAATATATAGGTCTTCTTCATGTGTGCAAAAGCGTGTTGAACGGTGTTATTGACAACTTAACCCAATTCTAATAAATAACTTCGGGGATCATAGTATAATTGTGTGTGATCATACTATCATTGCAGGATCATAACAAGGTTTCGTGTAAGTCATACAATGGGTGTAAGGATCATACTATGGTTATATGTGAAACACACTATGGTTGTGAGGATCATAATATGGTTGTGGATATAATAGTATGGTTGAATAGTACTATGTGTGGATCATAGTATGGTTATGTGTAAATCATACTACTGTTGTGAGGATCATAGTATGGTTGTGAGGATCAGAAAATTATTGTATTTGAATCGTACTATTGTTGTGAGGAATATATTATTGTTGAACCACAACCATATACCCAACAAAAGTATGATGCTCTTCGAATATTGATATCCCAACCATACTTTTTTTTCTATTGTGGAACTTCTTTTGTCCTAGCTTGTTGTATGCTATCTTTTATAATAATAAATTTGTCATCGATATTTAAATTTACGAATTCTTTATTTCAGAAAAAAATAATGTGTAGAGGTAAGTAGAGAAAAGTTCTAATTCTTGTTTGTTGGTTTTCGTCCAAGTATAGTTGGTCATTATAACTAGAATATTTCGACCGATTTGACTTTTATATATTTCAAATTAAGTCTTTATATTTTTTGTTATTTTCCACAAAGTGTAATCGGTTGTTTTATCATTACGCGCTTCCTTATATGATTATTTTTGAACTGTTTTATTTTTAAGCTTAATTCATGACTGATTTTATTAATGCGCATTTTATAAGCGAGGTTCCTTGGCTGTGGCCATATTTTCGTATGTGATTAGATGATTTGAAGTAATTTGCTATTCGATTCTTAAGTCAATTTCTTCTGTGTTTTATGGTTTAATGGTTTCCAAGACAGTTTTCACCGTATTTTGACAGAACGATGGTTTTAAGACCAAGGAAGAAAGTTGTAGAAATTAAAGAAATAGGTTTAAGATTTAGATAAAGCTCCCACATATATGTTCATACGAGTTTAAGTTGTTAGCTCTAAAAGCCACATAATACATTCAATCTTAATGATATTCGGCACAAGTGGGTTCCTTATGCCAGACTGACGCTGTTGCAGTTGATGAAAATCGCTTTAGACGACTTCACCAAAAACAATTCAAATTTCCCAAAAATTTAAATATGACATAAGTCCATAAATCTTTTTTCAGTTGGCTCTTCTGAACGTACCGAAGGGGAGGGTATATTATAGGCGGCCACGCTTGACCTTAGCTCTTTTTTTTACTAGTTTAAATATCAAGTACCTCAGCTACTGTTCCTCAACTTAATATCCACTATCCATAGAATCAATATACATCCCTCGTAAAATACCAGAGATATCACACCACATACCTTAAACAAAACACACACACATACATATGTACGAGTATATGCAAATATCAGAAATTGTGGTAAATAATTTCTGGAGGGTCACGGAGATTTTTCGAAATGGTTGGCAGTGAAGCTAGCAAACCCCAGGTAACATTAGACATTACAGATTGCAGTCGTAAACCGAGTGTCATCTTCAATTTCAAATTCAATTATAAATTTCTAAATTGGCATGAGAGGACAAATAAAATAAATTAGCTCTGTTGTTGTACTTAGTATAGCACATGACAACATACAAACGCAACGCTGGCTGACCCCTAAGAAGGTTTGTCACATGAAACCTTCGCTGGTGTGCTGCAGGCTATAGGGGTGTCTGAGTGGGGGTCGAATATGCTCTTAGACAAGACATTGGCGGCAAAAGGACACAGTTTCCACAGTTTTGTTGTAATATAATGATGGCAAAAAGTACACATAATCATTGAACATACGTACACACAATGTTCAATTTGTTTGCCTGCCGCAAACCACAGGAGGGTATTCGAATCACTGCATGTTAACGCCGCCAGTGTCCATTTCAAATCCTAACGACATTAGTTATTTCCAATCTGTACTCGCTCGTAACGTTTAAGGGCAATTTTTCAATTATTGTTTCAGCACAATTGTTACACACTCTCGTTCGTACGTTCGAGCTCACGTTCACACCCCAATTTCTGGGGCCTTGTCAGTTATGCTGGCCGCTGGACAGCGATATGTTGCCGAATGTGTTGCCATGGAATTCCCACTTGGCCAGTGCGACAGAATGGACAATTACAGATTAAACTACCAGTTGTTTTCCTTGTGTCATGATGTTGTTCCGGCGATTTGCCCTTTGAATTGAATTCCTTTGATTTTTGTGGCATGCGGCAATGACCGGCACCAGCAGGCACGGCCACATAAAATATCGCATGTCACCGAGAGGAGGAGGATACGTTCTTAATGTCATTTTGGAATTAACATATTGCGAACGAAGAGACGGATTGACAACAGTGTGGATGTATTCAATTACGCGTGGTTGTTATATGGAAATGATTAGGCCCTATCGATTATGGTGTTATTAAATATATTTTTATTTTTGGTTTTTTTTTATACAGTTACAAACTTAATAACTTATTGGGGAAAATAATTGATTAACACAGTTGAAAAGTTATTTCAATTCGAGGTTTTATCTAAATTTTTTCGGCTAAGATGGGTAAGTCCCACACAGTGGGCACAGGTTGGTCCAAATTAAAATTCAAAAACAACAACAATAAATGATTTGTTTTGGCAAACATAACCTTTAGTCAAGAAACACAATTTGTACGGCTGCCTCTGCTGGCTCTGCAGTAGCTCACCCTGTCAACGAAATTTTCCAAGACCGATTTCTGATTTATCTCACGAATGGCTTGCTTGATATTCGCTTTAGGGTCAAATGAATTGTTTACATAACATGAATCCATAAAAAATACCTAACGGCTTCCAATCGCTGCTCCGTGGTGGCGAATTGACAGTAGCAGATACCAATGATCGTCCAAGTCCATGTCATCTGTCTCAGTCAAGCTCTCCTTAAACCAAAAGGGTATTTCTACCTGAATTTTTTAAGAAAAATGTTGCAATATGTCTTAGTTTTAAAATCCACACCAAACTGTCACTCTGTGGTACATAAGCATCTCGATAATGCCGTGCGAGGTTTCGGTTGTATACACACAGAGAAGAAATCAATTGAAAATCGAATTTCTGTTGCAATAACCAACATTCCATAGTACTGATGGTAACATGGATCGAGATTTCATATGATGGTTGCTACAACCATATCACGGAATTAACAGCCTTACTATTTAATTTAATTATTGGTTGCGACAACTGGCGGTTATGGAAACCAACCAATTGTGATGTACAAGTCACTTTGGTACCAATAATTGGTGGTGACAACAGATTAGTTCTTTGTAGTGGCCAAACCCTGTTTAGTTCGCTGTTGTAACATAATATTAGTTATTCCAACATCAACATATGTGACGCGCAAAATAGAAAGGGACCTAAGGGTAAAAACCAGTTTTGTTCAGGAGAGCCACTTTACAGATTTACATACGTATATCTTTGGTGCAACTTCACTTTTATAAAACGCGCCTAGCTCTGGGAGGGAACACTTTTGGGGCATGGGATCGGTCTCATTCGCTGTCACATATGAAACCTATAATATTTAATCGGTTTAAGTCACTACAAAAACTTTGTTTACGACGAAAACATATTTCAAAATCCCCAAAAATGTATAACAAAAATGGCCAGACTGTTTAAGTTTCTTGGGTAAGACGGTTAATGTTTCCAAACGATACTGCCATATAAATAAAAAGAAATATTTTCTAGAATATAGAAACAGGCTTAACTGTAAGCGACATTACTCAGTCTTGTTCGGAGTTTTTGCTGTTGATTGCCGGTAGACCACTTGTTATTTAAAACAACAAGCAATTTTTTGGCAATAAATATTGTTACACTCGTATGCCTTAATTAATTCTTTTTCGATTGGGGCACCACTGCAATGCTTATTAAAGCATCTATGCAAAGCCGTATTTTTATGACTAGTTGACCCAAATTATTTCATTTTTTTAAGAATACTTATAACCTAAAATCTAGTACAACAACCAATACATGTACAAATTTAGTTCCAATAATCATCATAGTCTATTAGGATTACCAATGATTGTTTTCTGCAACCGAAAGAGTCAGTTTCCTCTACTGAAAATTGCTGTCTTTCCAATCAACATTCGGTTGTAACGATGATATACATGGATAGTACGTGCAACCACCAACATTCGTTTGGCAAACAACTCGGTAGTGGCAACAAATCTGTTCTCTCTGTGTAGATACGGCTGTTTTTCTTGTGTTAAATATACGCTTCGACGGAAAAGTATAAGGACCATTGTTTATGCGCTGTGTGGCAAGCGACGCACACTGGTCCAGGGTCGATTTCCATTGGCCAAAATTTAATAACTTTTGAACTAGTGAATATTTTTAAGCTGACTGTAGCAAAGAACTTTTCGGTACCTGAAATTGAAGCCCGTAATCTTGACGACACTTGGTTTCAACAGGACGGTGTCATTTGCCATACAGCTGCTCAAACAATGGATCTATTGAGAGGTTATTTCGAAAAGCGGCTAATTTCACGTTTTGGACAGGTGAGTTGGCCGCCTAGATCGAGTGATGTCACACCTTTAGACATTTTTCTTTGGGGTTACGTTAAGTCCAAAGTCGATGCTGACAAACCAGCTACGAGTCAGGTTTTGGAAGCCAACATTACGCGTGTGATTAAAGCTCGAACGAGTCATCCAAAATTGGACCCTCAGAGTGGAAACTCTGAGGCGTAGTTGCGGCCAATATTTGCAGAAAATTATATTCAAAAAATAAATGCCACAAAATGTCATTTCAAATTAACAATAAAACTCCACACTTGATTTGAATTTTTAGATTTATTTTTTGTTCTGAAAAAATACCCCTAGATGGATCACCCTTTACATGCAGTGTCCGTCGGGAAGGTTTACTATTTTGTGTGTTTATAATTTTTGATTAAATGAAATAGAATGTATCTTACCTATATTGATAAATGTTTTATTAAATGTCGGCAATTATGTATGGAATACAATGAATATGGAATAGACAAATGTCCGCCTCTGTCAGCCTCACAAACGCGAGCCCTTTTGAGCACATTTTTTATTACATTTAGCACTGCGTCGAATTGAGGTTGATGGATTGTTTCGAACACTTTCTTGAGCAGCAGTAATGTTTTCTGCCGATCTTGCAGTACGTTGTGGTCCCTTCGTGGGACTATCAGCTACAGGCCCTCTTTCTTCGAAATAGTTCACTACACGATAAATAGTGCGTTTTGTTGGCACGTTGTTTGTCCCAAAAATTTTACGTAACTTTCTCATCGTCACAGTAATCGATGATTGATTTTGATAAAATGTTTAACGATTTATCGAATGTTTTTCCGTAATAAATTTTGCACGTCTCTACTTCACGACTGCCAAATATGTGACAGCGCATAGAGAAAGGGAACTAAGGGTAAAAAATCAATTTTCATTTTTTTCTTTTTTTGATGTGGACAACATCTGAGCACCGAATGAAACCGATCCCATGCCCCAAAAGGGTTCCCTCCCAGAGATATGCGCGTTTTATGAAAGTGAAGTCGATGATTCTTAGCGCAAATAGAAAGGGACCTAATCTTTAAAGTGGCTCTCCTGAACAAAACTTTTCGCTTTTTTTTGATGTGGACAACATCTGAGCATCGAATGAGACCGATCCCATGCCCCAAAAGTGTTGCCTCACAGAGATATGCGCGTTTTATGAAAGTGAAGTCGACGATTCTAGGTGCAAATAGAAAGGGACATAATCTTTAAAATGGCTCTCCTGAACAAAACTGGTTATTAACCTTAGGTCCCTTTCTATTTTGCGCGTCACATATGAACTGTCAAGACTAATGTTAACCAAAATGGCGGCAAAATAAAGTAGTATAGCTTCCCGGCGGACAACCTGTATATTAAGATAACATGTGTGGGAGGATAAGTAAGTTTGAGTATTTATTTGTGGTCCTCTAATTACAATTGCCTTAGCTATTTTTAAAAAACTCATCAATCAATTACTTTATATCATAACACTTGAACTATGTACACACCTCCATACATACCTGTTTACCTCGATATCTCATCTATTGACTTTTTATATTACAATTCAATTAAAAAGTCCACATGTCCACACTTTTTGCCCATAGAAAAGTACTTTCCACCCCTTGGCTTAACTATCATTCCATTAGCTGAAGTCACCTCCCCTCTCAGTATTTACATAACAAACCTCTACAATTAAGTCTCTTGGAACGTCCGCATACAAATACTTCCGAATCCAACAGCCAAAACAAATCTTTACATATTGACATCAATTACAAAACAAAAAAAGGACGAAGAAAAAATTACTTCACTTCATTACTGCACTACGTCAAAAAAGGTAATAAATAAATGGTCCTTGTATATTTCAAACGTGTAGAAAATTAACCACCATTTAACTCAACCCTTGAGGCTAAATTTTTAAAACGGAATTTCCGACAATGTGTTATGATGTTTACTATTGCGTTTTTTTTTAATTCTGTACAAGGACCTAGAGGTATGAATGTAGTGATTTTTTAAATGGGCTCTATGTTCGTAAATTAATGTGCCCAAAGGCGATTCTGGCAAATGTTCATTGTACAGCGTAACTGCATATGCGCCTGCAATTGTGGGGTGTGCCTGATAAAAGACTAATGTCGTTATATTAGAGAAATTGTCAGCATGATTTTGTAACCGTCAATTTAGATAGGATAGGGGTTTTTTCATTGTTTCTAGTGAGTGGCGGCGACTTTACCTCTAAGGCATGTTCAAGATCTTTATAAAAAGACACTCGACGCTGGCTTTTAATTCTAAAAAGTAGGTTCTGGACAATCAGTACAAAAATAAGATGTAAAGGGTGGTTAAATTTTAAGGTCCGATGTTGATTTTGAATAAAACACAATTTATTTAGGAAATGATTCTCGTTTCTTCTTTTTATTATGATAATATTGCTATGGTTCAATTATGTATGGTTCAATTATGTATGGAACAAAATATCGGGCAAATGGCCGCCGCGACCTCGGCGGCACACCTCCTTCCATTGGTCCAAATTTTCGATGACGCTAAGGCATAATTGAGGTTCTATGCCGTTAATGTGCCGAATTATCACATAATTTATCTCTTGATTTGTTGGCATATCGACGTACACCTTTTTTTCAAATAACCCCAAAGAAAGAAGTCCAACGGTGTCAAATCACAAGATCTTGGCGGCGAATTAACATCGCCACGACGTGAGATAACACGGCCATTGAATTTGTCGCGCAAAAGAGCCTATGTTTCGTTAGCTGTGTGGCAAGTGGCACCGTCCTGTTGAAACCACACATCGTCCACATCCGGGCCATAAAAAGTTCGTTATCATCTCACGATTGCGAACACCATTCACAGTAACTGCCTGACCGGCCTTATTTTCGAAAAAAAACGGACGATGATGCCGCTAGCCCATAAACCGCACCAAACAGTCACTCTTTGTGGGTGCATTGTTTTTTTGACAATTACACTCAGAGAAAATTATGGTTACACTATGGTCACAGCAACAATAATATGTTCTCTGCAATAAAAGCATGTTCGTCGCAACTATAGTATTGTTTTTTGGATTTCATTTTGACAACAGTATGATTGCGACAATATTACTATTGTTGAAACGCAACAATAGTATTATTGCCAAATTTAGAAATGAAAATATGATTGTAGCAACCATATAAACATGGTTGGTGCAACAAAAGTATTGCTGTTTAAAATTTACGTTAACAATATTATGATTACGGCAATCGTACAGTATGGTTGCGACTATGAACATAACAAAACAAGTTTTATAGAGCATACATGTATGTGTGTGCGTATGTTTTTTTGATATACAAAAAAAGCACATACACACGATACAGTGAATGGTTGCTGTCCATTAAAAAAAACAACAACGATCGGAAGGTAGTTCGAGGGATTTTTATTGTGTTTACTTTGTTCGGTGAAATACTCTAATACCGACTGGTTGTCATTTATTTAAAATCTGCCTGCACTTAAGTATATAGCCATTGATCGTGGTTTAATCACATTTGTTTCTTGGGGTCTACGGATGGTGAAGTAGCATTTACCCCTGCTGGGACCTAAAGTATTTTCGACTGCCGTTGGAAGATATAGTTTTGTTTCTTGAATGAAATGTTCAGCAAAACATGGCCTAAATTTAATATAATTTGCTTGATAAAAATCTTTATTGTAGAATAACAACATTACCCAATCCTAATGAATAATTTTGGGGATCGTAGTATGGTTGAGTGTGAATCATACTATGATTGTGGGGATCATAGTGTGGTTGCGTTGGTTGTATGAGAAACATACTATGGTTGTGAGGATCATAATATGGTTGTGAAGATCATAGTATGGTTGTGGAGATCATACTATGGTTGAGTTTGAATCATACTATGGTTGTGGGGATCATAATAAGGTTATATGTGAATCATAATATTGTTGTGAGGATCATAATATTGTTGTGACACAACCATATACCCAACAATAGTATGTGATCCTCTTTTAATATTGTCACCCCAACCATACTTTCTTTCTGCGTGTACTTTTGGATTATCATTCGCCCAAAAGCGGCAATTCTGCTTAGTGACGAATGCACTGAAGATGATTTTCTTCAAAAATTGATCATCTACTGTGGCCCGAATCCTGAATAACTTTAACGCGTTGCTCGCTTGTGTATCTTTCCATGGTTCAAATTGTGTTAGTCTGAAATTGGAAAATATCAAATGAAATTCAGAAAAAACTTGACGTTTAGGTGTGGTTGACATTAAACAACGGCCCTTAAAATGTAAACACCCTTTACATCGTGCTCACACACAGAGAACAGATTGGTTGCCACAAGCGAATTTTTTGTAAACCACATGTTGGTGGTTGCACGTACTATCCACGTGTTCCATCGCTACAGCCGAATGTTCATAAAGTACACGGCAATTTTCAGTATTGGGAACTGAGAGTATCGGTTGAAAAGACAAAGTATCGACAACTTTTGTATGATTGTTGGAACTGAATTTGTACATGTATAGGTTGTTGTTATAGATTATTGGTGAGAAAAAGATAAAGCTGATCAGAATATGTGACAGCGCATAGAGAAAGGGACCTAAGGGTAAAAAAATAAATCTTTCTTTTTTTGATGTGGACAACATCTGAGCATCGAATGAGACCGATCCCATGCCCCAAAAGTGTTCCCTCCCAGAGATATGTGCGTTTTATGAAAGTGAAGTCGACGATTCTAAGCTCAAATAGAAAGGGACCTAATCTTTAAATGGCTCTCCTGAACAAAACTTTTCATCAACTTTTCACTTTTTTTAATGTGAACAACATCTGACCATCTAATGAGACCGATTCCATACCTCAAAATGTTCCCTCCCAGAGATATGCGCGTTTTGTGAAAGTGAAGTCGACGATTCTAAGCTCAAATAGAAAGGAACCTTATCTTTAAAATGGCACTCCTGAAAATAACTGGTTTTTAACCTTAGGTCCCTTTCTATTTTGCGCGTCACATATATTTGTTTATTTCAAAGGCTTAAATAATTTCTTGTCGGAAAAGAATCAATAGAAAATAGATAACACAGAGTATTCAGTAATGACTGCGTCCAATGCTTCGACAGATTTATAAATTGTATTTTAATTTGAGATCGGGATTTAGTCTTTAATGGTAAAAAAATGTTAAACAATATTCCCGGGATCCCGTGGCAAATTTCTAAGACACAGGGAGTACACAAGAGAGTACATTTTTCTTGGATATTCGAGATGTTACAAACGGAATGTTAAACTTATACATACTTCTTTCCAATGGTGGAGATTATAAAAGATAGTTACGTGTGGCTATCTGTATCGTTGTTCGAAGGTCTTTCTAAGATTTCAGTTAAAAACTGCAAATAAAAAGTTCTAAAGGGTGTTCCAACCATAACACAGCACAACATTTTTCAGGTAATTGATTCGGGACTGAATTCTGATAATTGTTTTTGAAAGTAGCCCCAAAAAGAAGAAATTCTGCATCATTCTATAATAATTTAATAATTAATTTGAAGTTAGTAAGTATCGTATAGGAGAATTTGCACCTTTTAGACTCTTTTGTTTTTCATAACACGAGAACCGCTAGTCCGAATAAGATGAAATAAATTAAAAAAAAAAATAAAAATTACAATTCCTTTAATCTGTTCAAACAACGTTTCGCAACATAAGCAACAGTTTCGCAGTTATAAATAAATGTGTGAAAAAAAAAATATTTTTTGCCTAAAAAATTAAAGTTTTGTTTTTTAATTCATAAAAAATATAAAACGGTAAAAAGTGTCAAGTCCTATTACTTTCACGTAAAGTCACATAACCAATGAACAAAATGAGACATAGATCATGAAAATCGATGTATGCGTTTCGCTTTTATGCACAATTAAGTGAAGGTATGAATTTCAAAAATTTGCTCGAGACAAAATTCTTTGGAAAAAACGATGATGACTTTATTATTTATTCGAATTTCTTCAGGCAAACAAATTGTGGTGTACCACTCAGAATTGACCGTCCTACTTTACTCAAGCGGAACGGTCGCCATATGACCAGTTTTGCCGAAGAAACAGGCGACCATTTGCTTCGAAGTGTTTCGTCCACGAACAACTTTCGTTGGATTTGGCTCGTCTTTGAATACCCACACGGTCGATTGCTGTTTTGTTTCGGGCTCATACGCATTGATCTATGATTCGTCACCTGTGAAGATCTTATAAACGTCCTTTGAAGCACCGCGATCGTATTTTTTCAAAATTTCTTTGCACCAATCGACACGAGCCTTTTTTTGGTCGATTTCAAATGGTGCGGGATCCAACGAGAACTAACCTTTTTTATGGCCAGGTGTTCATGCAATATCGAATGTATGCTGGTGAAAGAAATGCCCAAGGATGCCTCTATCACACGGTATGTCACATGACGATCTGGCATTGTCAGTTCACGCACAACGGCCGTTTTTGGACGACCTTCACGACCTTCGTCTTTGAAAGAGTGGAGGCCACGATTGAATTCATTAAACCAGTTTTTCACAGTGCTATAGGATGGTGCTTCATCGCCATACAAAGATTTAAGTTGATAATCCACGTCGAAAGTTGTGAAAAATTATCGCACGAAAATGTTCACGAGTAAACTCCATTTTTTTTGCCAAATTGATTTTTTCAAGTCACTGTAAACAACACAAATGATGGTCGTACGTCAAACGCTCTAAATACTTTTATGCTAAAAAATGCCAAACTTTCCAATGGAAATGTCAGATGGCGCCAGGCAACACTAAGTGCCACAACTTTATATTTAGCAACCTGTACAACATCTACCATTGAAATATTCGTATTTATTTTTTCTCGTATCATCTTCTTTCACCAAATTTTTTAATTTTATGTAAGAGTCAACCATTTCCTAGCTCCCGGCTTAGGTGGCCAGGTCAGGAGGGAAAAATCACATCTATCGCATGAGTAATAAATTATCTGTAAAAAAAATATGCAAAAGTTATTCAGCCATATTATCGTTGTAATTTAACAAATATGTTTTGCTAAGACTGGTGAGTACACACGTTTGGGAAACCCCCCCGTTAACGATGCACACCAGTTAAGGGTTGTTTTCTAACCGGCTAAGCAAAACAAAAACAACTTTTTATAAGGGGGAATTTCGGAAATATAACCCATCTCCAGTATCAGCATTTTCTTGGTTCTGCTGTTTCATTTGCCACTATTGCGGTGAAAGAACAATTTTTCACCGACAGCCCCCGCACTGTCGGTTTCCATTTTTCATTATTAAACACAATATTTGCAGTTATTACATTATGATTGTTATTTTTATGAGTGCGGTTAATACACTTCCTTGCATTTTACACCATCGCCATACGCTCCCCGAGCCGCCCTCGGCCGCCTCATACTCTGAATAAAAGTCTTCATCCACTTAACTTTAATATTTCATAAATGGTCGAACTACACACATACAGTGTGTGTGTGCGAGAAAGAGAGACAGAGAGAGCAAGTACGTTTTCTTTTTTCGGGTTTCAATCCTGGGGGAATTGTATTCGCCGTACGGTTATGAAAAATATGATTCTGATGGTGTTAAGATTTTTTCCAGCGGTCCTTGTTCTTTTTTTGGGGTTTGTTTGTTGCTTTCCGTTTTGTTGTTGTTGTTTGTTAGATGGTTGATTATGATGATGGTCTTTAGGGATTTTCTTAATTTTAAATGTTTGCCTTTGCGCACATAATGAAACAACACAAAAATCCTCCACTAAAGGCAAGACAGAATCAAAAAGAAAAAAATGCTACTTTTTGTTGGCTTTCACCGAAAAATTTCCATAATTTTAATATCGGCCTGAAGCCACAACTGCCTGTGAGAGAAAGCCCGTAAAAGGACCTTTGACAATCAACAAAAATTGTAAGTACTCGTATATTTCCTGCGATGACTACTTTTTAAAAAAACGAAAATATTCTTTGAAATACTTTAAAAACTGTTAAACATTACAATGACGAAATCTGAATATTCCATAAAAAAACGCACTGTGGCTTGTATAAGCCAAAAAAACGAAGTTAAACCGTCTTATAGATCCTTATATACCCTACACAATACCTACGCGTGTAAAGCTCAAATCATAGTCTGGTTTTTGGGCCCTTTCGGCCTATGCGTCCGTCTCTAATCTCAGCCCAAACGTCAAAATTACTTTCTATTTAATTTTGTAGCAAAATTTGTTTCAATTTAAGTACTCGTTCCTCCATATTGACCAATGATCGCCCGGTTTGACCATGCGGTACGTAGTTTGGGGCACATGAGCCAAAAAGTCCAGCAACCATTCCCAATTTTAAAAAATATTTAGTGCGTCCCAACAAACAGTAGTAATTTTAACCGTTGTTTTGTCACAAAAAAAATATTTGCAAAACAATACTAAGAAAAATGTACTATTTATCGAGGTACCTCTTGTCCCTTATAGGAAAACTTTTTCCTCCTGGTCCGATTTCGCCCATTTATAATTCCAAACAGTCATGCCCATAAACCATTATCAGGCAAATTTCAGTATCCTAGTTTGATTCTTTGACCGTAATCTTGTTTTCAAGAGACAAACGGACGAACGGACGGACACATGGAAGGATGGAATATGGAAAGTGTATTAGAATTATGTAACGGGTTTTCCATTAAGGACATAACAATTGTATATATTACCAAAACACAGAATATTTAAGATATGTGACAGAGTATAGAGAAAGGGACCTAAGGGAAAAAAACAATTTTCACTTTTTTTTTGATGTGGACAACATCTGAGCATCGAATGAGACCGGTTCTACACCAAAGATACACGTATTTAAATCTTTAAAATGGCTCTTCTGAACAAAACTGGTTTTTACCCTTAGGTCCCTTTCTATTTTGCGCGTCACATATAGAGTTCAAATTTATTCCATGTGTAGTGCAAATGTTACATATTAAGAATGAAATTCGATTTCGGCCATATGACCACCGTCGTGATGAAACCACATATCGGCGATTTTAAGTTCATCCAACACTGGCCAAAAATAATTTTTCAACATGGCACGATAGAGCTCTCCAATGACGCTAACATGACGATTGTTTTCATCGACGAAAAAAAAAACTGCCCAATATAAAAACCACACCACGCAATTTTTTTTTGCGGATGCAATTGTGTCTCTTGAAGCAAATGTGGGGTTGTTGCTGTCCAATAACACATATTTTGTTTATTGACAAAATCACTCAGCCAGATATGAGCTTCGCTGCTCATCTTGCTGGGAGGGACGACTATTACGGCAGAAAATAAAGTTTCGACCACCAACTCAGAATTTTGCTAGTAATTTTTGATGATTTCCAAACATTTCTCGTAACGCTGCTTTACCATGATAAAAATGTTGACTTTGACTAACGTTTTGACACTAAAAGATCATTAAAAATTATTTTTTCTTTATCATTATTATGATTTGAACAGTTTTTATTCTCGCTTGAGCCCTTTTTATTGTGCCTCTTTCAGAATCAACGTAAAAAGTTGGTGAAATATGTTGACTTGGTTGCCTGCAGTCTGTTCAGCTGTTTCTAATACCGCCAAGGGTTTTCTTGAGCAGTCTTTGGCAACAATTACTTCGGCAACAAATCAAATGACTTATACGTGATACTCAATTGTATTACTGAGAATTATCCTTTGCGTATAATCTACGAACTGTGCGTAGATCAATCTACTCCACCATCAATCAATTTCCACCAATTTGATTTCGCATGAGTCTTCATTTAAAAACCAACATGTTAAAAAAGTTTTGAGGGTGCGTTGACATAAAGAGACGAAATTGTTATGTCCCTATTGGAAAACCCTTTAAAACAAAAAGTTTTTGGAGAATTATTTACTTTTTTTATTATGATAGAAAGATCTATGACAATTGTGTAAATTTAAATAACGGCCAAACGCTCGCCACGGCTTCTGGAGAAAACCACTATCCGATGGTCCATGTTATCAATTACTCTAAAGAGGTTGAATGTCGTTAATGTGCTGAGTTATCCTACAATTTTTCGTACAATTTTTCAGTAAAATTTTTTAGTTAAAATCACATGATCGCGGCAGCCAATTTACATCGCCACAACGTGAGATAACACGGCTATTTAATTTCGCGGTCGAAAGCGCCACTGTTTCTTTGGCTGCGTGGCACTATTCTGTCGGAACCACATATCGTCCAGGTCCATATCCTCAATTTCTGGCCACAAGAAGTCCGTTATCATCTCGCGATAGCTAATACCATTCACTGTAACGGCTTGGCCGACCTTATGTTCAAAGAAGAGCGGCCGGATGACGCTCATAAACCGCACCAAACAGTCACTCTTAGTGGATTCTCATTTGGCCAAATGCGGCTATTTTGCTTCTTAACGAATTTACTGTAGGCGCTTATGCTGACCAAAAAAAATCACGAAGTGCATGAAATACATTTTAATTTGTACGCCAGTTTTTATAATAGGCCCATTTAACGCGCTGCTCAATTGTGTACCTCTTCATGGTGAAATTTGTCAAACACTGAAACAAAGAAATGTCAAATTAAGTTAGGCAAAAAAAACTTAACGTTAAGATGTGACTCACAATTGCCATCGTGCATTTTGGTTGGAACACTCTTTAGCAACATACGAGAGTATTTATTTATTTTTCGGGTCCTGACGGTACTAGTGTTCCCAGATGCAAACTAGAACTTCCATTGGAAACTTTGACATTTGTTAGCATAACTTCACTTAGAACGTTGTGTCATTTGAGGGCGAATGGTTTTGCTGACAGTGTGTTGAAGAATCATCTCATTCAAAAAATGGAATTATACCGTGAACATTTTCGTGCGATGATTTTTTACTATTTTCGGCGTGCGTTATCGACACGAGTGTTTAAATCAACTTGTTTCGATTTTTGGCGATGAAGCGTCATCAGCAGCCACTGTTAATCGCTGGTACCAAGAGTTCAGTCTCGCACGCCGTTCGCTCCAGGATCAATTTTGTGGAGGACGTCCAACTTCGGCCACTTTGCCAGAAACCATCGATGCTGTGCGTGATTAGGCAAGACCGACATGTGACATACCGTAAGATCGAGGCATCCTTGGGCATTAGTATGACAAGCATCAATAAGATATTGCATGTTCATTTGGCCGTGAAAAAAATGTGTCCTCGTCGGATCCCACATAATTCGACGAATGCTCAAAAAAGGCTCGCATAGATTGGTGCAAAGAGATGTTGAAAAAGTATAACTGCGGTAGCTCAATGGCGGTATATAACATTGTCACAGGTGACGAATCATGGATCTAAGAATATAAACCCTAAACAAAACAGCAATCGAACGTATAAATCTTTCAAGACGAGCCAAATACAACAAAAGTTGTTCGTGTTAGAAGTATATCGAAGCAAATGATTGCGTTTTTTTCGGTATAACCCTCCACAGTGCCTTTAGTGGAACGTAGGACCGTCAATTCTGAGTGGTATACTTAGTTGGGACATAAATACTGTTACAACATTGAACACACTCATTTTAATAGTAGAACTGAACATACCCCGTTAATGTCATATGGGTTTTGAAAGCTTACCTCAATAGCGTTAGTCTGTAACGGGATTTTAAAATTGTTTCAGTTTTCATCATGGAGTGGTCAGATAATGAGAACCGTATCGCTATTATAGCGCTTTTCAAGTGTGAAATGAAAAAAAAACGATATTATCAAAACGCTCCGGCCACTAGATATTAGCCGCATGTTCGTTTACCGATGCATAAAACTGTTTGAAAAGACTGGAGATGTAAAAGACCGCCACCGGTCGGGCCGCCCGCGCTCTGTTTGAACACCACATGTCATCAAAGCCGTTAAATCAAGAATTCACTACGTACCAGGCATTTATTGACTGCAGCTTTTAAAAAATAGGATTGAAAAATGCAAACGTCTTTTGGTGAAGCACGCTGATAACTTGCACAGAAAAATTTTGTTCACCGATGAAAAAATTTTTACCGTTCAGCAAAAATTTAACAAGCAAAATGATAAAGTGTATGCGCGGTCATGGTTCAGTCATGGTTTGGTGGGGTGTCTCTTACGATAGGATCACTGACCTTCATTTTTGCGAACAAGGAGTCAAAACATCGGCTAAAGTTTACCAAGAAACCGTTTTGGAAGCTGTTGTGAAGCCTCTTAACAATTCCCTATTCCAAAACCAGCCATGGACTTTCCAGCAGGATTCTGCGCCGGCTTCATTTCCTCTGAAGAATGGCCCTCAGGCATTCCAGATTTGAACCCATTGAATTACAAATTGTGGACGGTTTTAGAGGACAAGGTTTGTCACAAAAGATACCCCATCATTAGATCTCTTAAGACTGCTTTGGTTAGCATTCCCTAGCATCAAGAAAAAAATGCGTAGTCAACGTTTTTTATCGCCCGAAGCAGCTGTTAAAGCGTTCAAAAATCATGTTTTGGAGGTGTCTCAATCGGAGTGCAAAAAGTGCTTCGAAAATTGGTTTGTGCGCATGCAAAAGTTTTTTGATCTTAAAGGAAAATATTTTGAAAAACTAATCTCTAATGAAAAATTATTGTGTTTTTATTGTTGGACCCGAAATATTAATAGCAACCCTCGTAGGAGCAAAAAAAAAACAGTAGCTTTAGTTGCAAAAAAGCATTGAAGCGCATACGTTTGTAGGTTTTGTTTATAATGTGATTATTGTAATAATTGTGACGTTTCTTTTTGTATTTTAATCAGTCTTGTGTATTTTAGTGTAAATTCCCTAGGGATGATCTTTGAAGACATTAAAGAAATTGGAAATCAATAAATTAAATAAAACAAAAAAAATGTCAACATCTGTTTAATTTTATTTGTTTAAGACCTCGAATCAGACTATCCAAATAATATGTCTAAGAAGGTTTGAGTTTTTTGGTTCATGTAACTTCTTGGACCTTTCTGATACTCCGAGCACAAACATCTAAGATAGTATCTGACCAGATGGAGTCTACAAGTTCAGAACTTCACTTTGAGCCACCTGGTTAGATAAGTGAGTTAGATAAGTGAGCCAAAGTGGTTAGATAAGTGAGTCAAACAATAGCCACAACAACTGCTACCAAGCCTATCGACCTATCTATCGGAATTTATTATTTCGGGTTAGGATTTTTGATATGAGTTTTAAAGTTATTCTCTTTTGCCAACATGTGTTACATTTAAACCCTTCATAGGCAGGAGTGGCACATTCACTTTGTCATTCCGGGTCAATGTTAAAAAAAAATCATCCACATACACCCACTGTGCACTGCCATTGGCTGGGGGCACCATTCAGCCTTCCGGCTCCTTGCAGCCATGTGTTAAGTACGGGTAATTGTAATTTAATTTTTTGTGTTTATTTTCCACGAAAAATGCGAACATTTGTTTTGTGTTGTTCTTTTCTTCTCTTTCGACAGTTTGTTTGTATTTATTTTGCGCTTTATAAGAGTATTTTTTCATTAATTTCATTTTTTAAAACCACATCATCCTGTTTGCACATTTCGGCGATAAACATCTTTTAAAAATAACCATTATTCCTTTCAGTTTTTACCAGTGATTTCGAATATTTTGTGTTTTCATTTTCGGCCAATAGCCATTAATTTGATTAGCTCTCGTGCTAACAATTTAGATTAGCTGTTGCTGATAAAAATAAAGTGTCATGATTTCGAAACAATGAAATTTATTGGCTTATGAAAACACTGAAATTGGAGAAAAGGGTTTTAATTAGGGTTATGATTAGATAATAAAACAAAAAACTTTTTAATGTGGGTTGTTGGCATTCGGCATGCGGGTTGCTAGATTTCTTTTGGTTAATCAGTGAAATTGAGATTGAAAAACAGTGATTTGCAAACAATATCTAATAATTTTGGCGACGGGTGTTGTGATTTCGTAAAGTTGCCTACCTGTCTTTGAAAGCTCTCCATAACCTCCACCATAGGACGAAGTGAATATGTCCATGACTTAAAACCTCATAAAAATTTGATTGCGACCGTTTATTCGGCTACAGTTTCGTCCAAAAACAGCTGTTCGGCTCCGAATGTTTGAAACAGCTTCTCAAAACTCGATAATTACTTTCGATAATACAAAGCGCGTTTTACGGAATTTTCCGGAATCTCTCAGCGGAATCTCAGCAGAAAGTAATATAAATGGTTCAAGCTTTCATCTTTCTTTGGAAATAAGAAACCTCATCAAAAAAAGAGAAGACTGAGGAAAGTATGGCAACGGACTAGGCTTTCATCTGATAAAACTAGCCTAAACAGATAAGTCCAGCATCTTAGTAAGCGTCTGAAACAGATGAAAAATGATTCCGTTGGGAGATATTTAAAAGAACTTAGTCCTTCAAATAATCATGACTATAATTTATTTAAAGCCACCAGATACTTAAAACGACCACAGAAAAGAAATATTCCCACTAAAAAATTGGACGGAACTTGGTGTAAATCAGATAGAGAAATAGCGGAAGCATACAAAAACTTCTTGGAAGATACGTATATTTACTCCATTTACCTTTTGCAGCAGAACTGTTTGCCAAGAAATCGATAATTTTTTAGATGTACCTTGTCAAATGTTTTCGCCTATAAAACCCTTTTCTTACCGTGAAATTCAAAGCGAAATAAAGAAATTAAAAGGCAAAAACGCCCCTGGATATGATCACATTAACGCTAAAGTCGTCAAGTCACTTCCTAAAAAGGGGATTGTGTTTCTTACAACATTATATAATTCCATCTTAAGATTATCACATTTCCCATCTCAATGGAAGCACGCAAAGATCATCATGGTGAAGAAGCCAAGTAAGCCCGAAAATATGCTAAGTTCCCAATTTTCTCAAAAAATTTTGAAAGGCTTTTCCAGAAAAGACTTCTTCCGCTATTGAACGCAATAAACATTGTACCAGACTATCAGTTTGGTTTTAGGCCTAATCACGGTACACCTGAGCAATGCCACAGGATCATCAAGGTTATCAGAGACTCTCTAGAGAAGAAACTGTACTGCTCATCAAACTTTGACCGGGTATGGCACAGTGGATTACTTTTTAAACTTAAAAAAATGCTACCAACTCCATATTATTTATTGTTGAAATCGTATTTAAGCCTGCGAAGTTTTTATGTGTATGTTAATGGTGAAAAGTCTGAAGTTGGAAATATTAAATCTGGAATACCACAAGGAAGCGTTATGGGTCCGTTGCTTTATACGTATACACTTCTGACATGGCTGTTAACACGGATATCACGATCGCTACATACGCTGATGACACCGCTATTTTGGCTACACGTTCGTTTCCTGCGGAAGCATCATCTAAAGTTCAAAGACAGCTTGGCGATATTCAATTGTGGTTTGATACTTGGAACATTAAAGTCAACGCTGACAAATCCAGCAATGTAACTTTTACATTGCGAAAAGAAGACTGCCCTCCACTCACTTTAAATGGCGTTGTGATTCCAAAATCTAATCACGTAAAATATCTTGGACTTCGAGCAGATCAGCTGGATTAACTGGAGAGAACATATAAAGATAAAAAGGAAGGAAGTTGAGCTAAAAACCAAAAAAATGTACTGGTTAATTGGTCCTAAATAACAATTTAGCCTAGAAAATAAAGGCATCCTTTTTAAAACTATTTAGAAACCCGTGTGGACTTAAGGAATCGAACTATGGGGAACATCCAGCAATTCCAACTTGGAAATTTTACAAAGGTATCAGTCCAGGACTCTCCGACTAATTTCTAATGCACCATGGTTCGTGAGTAACCGCTGTATTCACAATGATCTTGGTTTTAATTTTTTAAAGGACGATATAGCTAGGTTTAGTGCCAACTACCTAGACGGACTAAGTAATCACTCTAATGTTCTGGCTTTATCTCTTTTAGATGACAGTGAAGAGATTAAAACACTAAAAAGAAATCATATACTTGATCTCCCTTTTTTAAAATAAATGTATGTACATAATTGCAATAATTTAAGTTAACAATGTAAAATATATTAATGCTGATGCCAGTGGGTTTTATCTATACTGTCATTAATTTATTTATTACTAAATTTGCTTATTATTTTATACCCGCACCACATAGTGGTATGGGGTATAATGGCTTAGTGCTTGCGTTTGTAACACATCGAAGGAATCGAGTTAGAATACCGGGACCAGAGAGAAAGTTGCTCAGAATTACATTTTGAGTCGATCTAGCCATGTCTGTCTGGCTGGCTGGGCGGCTGGCTGGGCGGCTGGCTGGCTGGCTGGTCGGCTGGCTGGCTGGCTGGCTGGTCGGCTGGCTGGCTGGCTGGCTGGTCGGCTGGCTGGATGTAAAGATGTCCATCTATTCTTGTAATCAAAGTACAGGTCGCATTTATGCACCGATCTTGATGAAACTTGGCATGTGGTAATATATTGGGACAAGGACGGACGCTATTGAATTTGGTCCAAATCGGAGCACTTTCTGATAGACCCCCCATACAAAGGAACTCCCGGATTTGGTCCAAATCCAGTTGATGTCGCGTGTATTGGTCAACAAATTAAAAAAATATGCCATTCGATGTAGAACTGACCACAAAATGTAAAAAAAATAGTTGGACCCGCCTCTCGGACCTACGGGGCCTTCAGAACCCAAAAAATGGACCCATGATTTTAAATATAAGTGTGACCCCTTAAATGAAAGGAAATTATCTTACAATTTTAAATACAGAAAAAAATTCGACCTGTTTTGGCCCCAGGGTCCATTAGGAGGGTCCAAAAGTTTCGGTTTACCCGGATTTTAGTGTGACCCCTCAAATGACAGGGAATTGCCTCAGGACTTTAAATATGTCAAGCCAAATGATTTATCTCGTCCGTGGGATGACACAGGGTCCGAAAACAAGGTATGAAAATGTGGACCAACTATAATTGTTATACCCTCACCACATAGTGGTATGGGGTATAAAGGCTTAGTGCTTGCGTGATAGATACAGATAGAAATAGCGACGAGTGCTTTCGATTAACAGGAGACTTAATCACATTTATAGTGGTGCGGGTATCATAGAGTTGGCCTCGCCCGACTATAGCACTTACTTACTTGTTGTATATAAAATAGATTGCAAATAAATATATTGTTGAAAAAAAAAATTAAGAGTGGAATATCCGCAGACAAACCAAGGCAAATCCTTACTAATATTTTTCTACCGAAAACGAATGTATTGGTTTTCAGAACTGCGTCGACCATTGGAAGTGGCTACTACAAAAATTTATAAAAATCACTGTTATCGTTTTGAAAACAAAACCGAGTAAGTTTGTAAAAATTATTGATATAAAGCGGTTAGCAAGATGATTGCCGCGTTTGATGAGAACCGATTAAAAACATAAATTTGCAGGCAATTTAAAACCATGTTTGCCCAACGTTTGTATTACCGTAAGGCAGGTGCACATTAATGTCGGTTCATAACCGTTGATGGACTCACTGTGAAAGTATTCTGCCAATTTCAGCCTCAATATTGTTAATTAGGTCTTCCAAGGTGTTGGGACGGTTGATGTTCACCTCCGACTTCAGGTAAACCCAAAGGAAATAGTGGCATCGGGCTAAGTCTGGTGAGTGTGCCGGCCAGTTCACATCACCCCTCAAAGAGATTAGCCGTCCAGGAAATATTTGCCTCAAACAATTCATGGTAACTCTCGCTGTGTGTGAAGGGGCACCATCCTGTTGGAACCATGTATCCTCTAATTGCATTGCCTCAAGAGCCAGCTGAAAAAAATCATGTATCATAGTCAAGTACCATTCGGAGTTCACAGTTACGGCAAGACGGTTATCCTGGAATAAGTAAGGGGCATTTTGTTTGTTTATACACCCACTGAGGTGAAAATGTGCCTCCTCAGAAAAGAACACAATTGAGTCACGGGGTAAAAAAATAAGGTTTTTGGGCCCTTTAGGGCCAGTCGTCCGTCCTTTATCTCAGCCAAAACTTTGAAATTACTATATATTTGGACTCGTAGCAAAATTTGATTCTGGTAAGCATATACTCATATTGACTGTTAGACGCAGAGAGAAAACATGATTACTACATGGTCACGGCAATAAAAATATGTTCTCCACAATAAAAGTATGTTTGTCGCAACCATAGCATTGTTAACTAAATTTATTTTTGACAATAGTATATTTGCTGCAATATTAATATGTAACAATAGTATTATTGCCAAATTTTAAAATGAAAATATGGTTGTAGCAACAATATAAATATGGTTGCTGCAACAAAAATATTTTGTTTTGCGTTTTATCTTAACAATAATATGATTACAGTATTTATACTGTATGATTGTAATTTTTCTTCATTTAATATGCTTTTAAGAACAAACTTTATTGGTACGAATCTAATGCAATAATAGTACTTTTTTATAGAAATTCAAATTTTTTAAACAAGCAGCTTTGGCTTTATTTAACTGAAATTTTTTTAATAAAAACACTTACGTTTATTTAAACTTATTTTTCCTACTATTTTTTTCTGCGTGTACATGTCCGTTTTGACCGTGAGGTACGTTTTTAGGACCACGTTGACTTTAAATCACCCTTTGTGAGCGTTACGTTTTTCGGGCCAGATGAGCCAAAAAGTCCTGTTTTTGAGGTATTTGGTATGTCACAACCTAGAATAACCATTTTTGTCCGTTCACAAAAAACATTATTTGCTAAGCTAATACTCAAAAAAGTGTACTTTTTACATTTAGGTACATTTACAAGGTTTAGTCCCTTAAAGATAAAATTTTTTCCGCTAGTCCGATTTAGCCCATTTACAATCCTGAGGAACGTATGACCATCAGCCATCACTAAGCACGTTTTTGGCTTGATTCATTTGACCTCTATGATGCTTTCAACAGACACATGGACGGACGGAAGGATGGACATGGCTAGATCGTCTTAGAATTTATTGGTTTGCAGAACAATATTTCGTGGTGTTGCAAACGGAATGACGAATTTAATATACAATCCACATCGATGGTCGGTATAAAAACATCACTCTACAATACGCTTATGCTGCCCGTGTTTTCATATGGCCTCCAAACGTAGACCTCAATATTTTAAAAGGCATCTTGGGCCTCTTTGCTGTACCGCCGAATGAACAGTAAGCTTAATGCCAAAATTTTTGCTAGCTGGCAAATATTGTGCAGGTGGATGAAAATGTTTCAGCTCGAACATTTTCTCTGACGGCGAGGTCGTGGTGCAAAAGGGGCCGATCGAGCCTCTTGTGTAAAAATAAGCAAGACCTACGGAATCTTGGTATTTACTTATACACTCACATTATCGTCCTGATATTGTGATCGCCTTAAGGCCTTTAAAAGTTGATAAGAGTCCTTCAAGTAAGCAAGACTCTCTCTCGATTTCCAATTGAGCTGACATGAGCTTCATCTTGAGTATGAGGCAAATTCATTGTTTCTATAATGCCTTTTCTTCGTTAAAATACCCTAAGAGCCCACTCAAAAAGGATATATTAACAATAAACTGTCCTCATAATTTGATTCAAACGTCCCTTTCAAAAAAAAAAAGAAAACCCGCCGCTTAGCAGCAAAAAGATCACAAGGGGAGAAGTGTCTCCTGACAATAGAAAAAAAGATTCAAAACTGCATGAAAACAAGAAACCCTGCAGTGTTAAAACCATCAACGACACAACAAAACCGTCAGCATTACACAAAAGACCGCAGCAGGATATATGTGGAGTGGTTAGCAGCAGGATACGAATACGAAAATGCCTAATAAACATTCAGCGATGAACAAACCGTGCTTCCGTAGATGTTATAAGTGGCAAAACGGGGTGTTACTTATGCTCACATTTTACATAAATACTTGCATGAACTCTGACACGACGGACGAAAGGTATAATTTGCAGAGGAAGCCCCTCAAAGCAGAAAGAAATGAAGGATGGAACGTAGGACATACGAATGGATAATGGGAGGAAATAAAAGTGATTTCCCAAAAATACAATGAACTTTATTACATACTCAGGCTAATTTCATAATTTATCATTTGTGCCAGAAGGCAAAGGCAACAGCAAGCAAAAATGAAAACAAGATTATTTACATGTTTGTAGTGAAATCTCAGTAATTGAAGCGGTCTGAAATTAAAGGGGCTGAATTGTACAACACGAGAGTTTGGACGATACAGTGGAATGGAATCGTGAATTCTTCCTTCAGCTTAGAATGGCGTTTGAAACACTTCGAAGTAGTGATGGGAGACCCTTTAGAGTATAAAACATATTGGTCGTCATAAAATGTAAAAAGGCTTTATCATTAGAGTGTCCAGAACCAAAACAAAATACCTACCGGTATGCCAGTTTTTATGTCCAACAGTCAATTTCTCAGAAATAGCTAAAACCCGACATGTCGGTTTGTCCGGTTTTTAGTTGTCAGGTTTTCCGATTTTTTGGTTGTTGTATGCAAAGAAAGTTTATAATATTCAAAAACGAAATACGTAAAAATATTTAAGCTAGACCCACCTTTAAGTGCATTGCCTGACTCGCCAGTTAAATTGATTTTACAAAATCTGTTTGCAATTTCATGCGTCTGTCTGCTGTCTTTCTAAAGCTTGTTTTTTTGAAACTACAAGTCGCAATTGTTGTCCGATCTCTATGAAATTTGCAAAAGTAAGTTTTTTGGATAAAGGCTGTTGACTTTTATAAAAATCGGTTAAATTTAGATATAGCTTCCATACATATGTTCATCCAATTTTTATGAAATTAGGTACACTTCATAACGATCGATCAGTAATCAGCTCAGATAGAAATGGGTTAGGAATGGTTGGGAAATGGGTATTGTGTATTTCGATTGACAAGCAACTATTTTTAGACCGATTTGAGTCATATAGTCTTACAATTTAATATAGTCTAAGTAACCATTTCTGGGGGCTCAAAAATTGGCTTCTCATAACAGGGTTTTCCTTTAAGGACATTACTTTTATATATTAATAAAACACAGAATATTTAATCGGATTGACCGATTTGTTCGAAATTTATTTCATATACATATGAAATAATATTTTCAAAAATGGTTTCGTTTTTCGAATTATTCTCCAGCATGATTTATACAAACCAATTGTCGAAGCACTTTTTCCACTCCGATTGAGACTCCTCCAAAACATGGTTTTTGAACGCTTCAACAGCATCTTCTGGCGACAAAAATCGTTGACCACGCATTTTTTTCTTGATGTGCGGAAATAAAAAGAAGTCATTGGGTGCCAAGTCAGGGCTGTACGGCGGATGAATTGTCAATTCGACGTGTTGGCCGGTCAAAAACGCTCTGGTTTGAGCCGATTTGTGAGAGCTCGCATTGTCATCGTGCACAATGATTCGTCTTCTCTTGTTCGTTTTTCGAATTTCTCCAAAGACTTCAGGCAAACAAATTGTGGTGTACCACTCAGAATTGACCGTCCTACATTGCTCAAGCGGAATATTCGCCACATGGCCAGTTTTGCCGAAGAAACAGGCGACCATTTGCTTCGAAGTGCTTCTTCCACGAACAACTTTCGTTGGATTTGGCTCGTCTTCGAAGACCCACATGGTCGATTGCTGTTTTGTTTCGGGCTCATACGCATAGATCCATGATTCGTTACCTGTGACGATCTTATAAACGTCTTTTGAAGCACCGCGATCGTGTTTTTTTCAAAATTTCTTTACACCAATCGACACGAGCCTTTTTTTGAGCGATGGTCAATTGTGCGAGATCCCACAAGAACAAACCTTTTTTACGGCCAGGTGTTCATGTGATATCGAATGTATGCTGGTGGAAGAAATGCCCAAGGATGCCTCTATCTCACGGTCTGTCACATGAAGATCATACATTATCAGTTCACGCACGGCATCAATGTTCTCTGGCACAACGGCCGTTTTTGGACGACCTTCACGACCATCGTCTTTGAGCGAGCGTCGGCCACGATTGATTTCATTAAACCAGTTTTTCACAGTGACTTCATCGCCATACAAAGATTAAAGTTAATCGATGCTTGTAGTGATAATCCACGTCGAAAGTTGTGAAAAATGATCGCACGAAAATGTTCACGAGTTATTTCCATTTTTTGCTAAATTGATTTGTTCAAGTCACTGTAAACAACACAAATGATGGTCGTACGTTAAAACGTTCTGCGAACGTTTATGCTAAAAAATGTCGAACTTTTGCAATGGAAATGTCGGATGGCGCCAGGCAACACTTAGTGTTGCCTAGGCCAGAAATACATATAGCAACCCTCGTATTTTTATAAAAATAATTTTTTTGAAAAAGTTCGTAGTCGTTGCATTTTTTTTAAATCTAACAAAAATTGCTCATAAGTCTCACAAATCCAAAAGCAAATTTTTTGAATCACGCTTAAATTGTGTATGGTACGTTATGAGCTACATATTATTAAATCTAACATATAAAGTCCGACCTTATTCATTCTCCAGGCAGAGATACATAATCCTATGAATAGAAGAGTCGAGTAGGGTATCTCATAGTCGTCCACGCCCGACTTTAACTTTTTTAACATGTTTTTGTTTGAATAGGCGTTAATTAAATAATTCGATTATAACTGTATTGAAGTCAATTGGTTAATACAGTTTTTTCATTTAATAAATTACATCATCTTGTCGCTTACCCCCCGACCCACCCTATGTTTAGAGTTTGAAAGCAACCAGTTTTTTAACGGCAAATGCATTTTTAGATCGCAAATTATTTTCTTGAGGTTCGGATACGACGTATGTACCACCGATACATTAGTTCTACTTACTGAAAATTACAGTGCTCCAACTAACATTCGGTTGTACTGGTGGTATACTCGAGAAGCATGTAACCTAAATCATTAGGTTGGCAAAAAAAAATCGATTGTGGCATCGAATCTGTAGGATCCACACAAAACGTGGCTCTAGAGTATTTTCATTGTTTTCTTTCGCATATTGCATTAGATTTTGCATTGAAAATCCACTTACGCTACAGTATGCAACAATGGATTCGATTTCGTAATCCATTGTTGCATACTGTATGCAGAACAATACACCGTCTGTTTTGTAAACTCGTTATAAAGGGTGATCCAAGTAGAGATACTTTTTTCAATAGCCTTTTTTTTGACAGATTACGTGTGAGTCGTGTCATGCTCTCATGTTATTTTTGTTTATTATTGTTTGGCATTTTATCATGGAAAGACCTACGCCTGAACAACGTTTACAAATCGTTCAACTTTATTACGAAAATGCACTTTCTAAGAGGAATGTGTTTCGTGCACTACGTTCAACTTATGGTTAACATAATTGGCCTACTGAGTGTACTATTCGCAACACTATCACCCATCTTGAGACGCAGCATTCAGTATTGGATAATATTCGACTGAATAGACCACGTCCAGCACTCAGTGAAGAAAAAGTAGCAGCCGTAGCTGAGAGTGTACACCAAGACCGTGGAGAGTCGATTCGGCGCCGTTCGCAGCCACTCGGACTGACGTATGGAACGACTTGGAGCATTTTACGTCGAGATCTTAAATTGAAAGCGTACAAAATACAGCTTGTGCATGAACTGAAGCCGCCGACGTTCCCAAGCGACATCGCTTCGCTTTATGGGATCTTAAAAAGTTCCAAAAAGATCCGACGTTTTCGAGCCAAATTTTGTTCAGCGATGAGGCCCATTTGTGGCTCAATGGGTATGTAGACAAGCAAAATTGCCACATTTGGGACGAAGAGCAACCAGAAGAGGTTCAAGAGCTGCCACTTCATCCAGAAAAAACAACGGTGTGGTGTGGTTTGTGGTCCGGTGGAATCATCGGTCCATATTTCTTCAAAAATGATGCCGGTGAGAACGTAACCGTCAATGGCGACCGTTATCGTGCCATGATAACCGACTATTTGAAATTGAAGCTTGTGATGTCGGCGACATTTGGTTTCAACAAGACAGCGCGACTTCCCACACATCGCTTCAATCTATGGATTTATAGAGAGAATATTTCGGTAAACAGATAATTTCAGGTTTTTGGCCGGACGATTGGCCACCAAGATCGAGTGATATTACACCTTTAGACATTTTTCTTTGGGGTTACCTAAAGTCCAAAGTCTATGCTGACAAATCAGCTACGATTCAGGTTTTGGAAGCCACCATTACGCGTGTCATTAAAGCCTTACCGGTCGAAATGCTCGAACGAGTCATCGGAAATTCGGACTCAACGGATGGACCATCTGAGACGTAGCCGCGGCCAAGATTTGATAGACATAATCTTCAATAAATAAATGCCAAAGAATGTTCTTTTAAATGATAATACACATTCCCCATTCAATTTGAATTTTCTGTTTTTTTTCTTTAATAAAGTAGGGAACCTCAAAATTAATCACCCTTTATTTGTATCTTTGACAATTTGAAGTGGCGTTAATGTAGCCTACACGTAGAAAAAAAGTATGGTTGTGGTGACAATATTCGAAGAGGACAATACTATTTTTGGGTGTATGGCTGTGAAACAACAATATTATGATCCTCACATTATTAGTATGACAATACTATGAAATCCACAACCATAGTATGATTCACCCTCAACCATGCTATGATCTCCACAACCATATTATGATCCTCACAACCATAGTATTTTTCATATACAACAATTGTATGATTCTCACAACAATAGTATGATTCACACGTAACCATGTTATGATCCCTACAACCATAGTATGATCAAACACAATTATACTATGATCCCCAAATGATTTAATGGAATTGGGTTGAGTTGTCAACAACAGATTTAATTTATGAAAATTATTTAAAAATGCGTTAAATTCAAAATAATAGAAGTGATTTATTTAACAGAAGAAAAAATCTGTGTAAAAAACGTTAGCGTTTTTATTAAAAATATTTCAGTTAAACAAAGCCAAGGCAGTTTATTTGAAATTTTTTAATTTTCACATAAGAAGTACTATTATTGCATTAGATTCGTAACAATAACTTTGTTCTAAAAAGCATTTTTAAAAAAGGTAAAATTACAATCATACAGTATGACTGACGTAATCATATTATTGTTTACATAAAATCACATAAACAATACTTTTGTCGCACCAACCATGTTTATATTGTTTCTACAACCATATTTTTATTATTAAATTTGGCAATAATACTGTTGTTACATTTCAACAATATTAATATTGCGGCAATCATACTATTGTCAAAATTAAATTCAGTAAACTAAACTATGGCTGCGACGAAAATACTTTTCTTGAAGAGAACATATTATTATTGCCGTGACCATATAGTAACCATGTTTTTTCTCTGCGTGTAAACACAAATTACAATTGATGACGAACATAAGATCTTTGCGATTTTTCAAATTTATCCCACTGTGCACTTTTCGATAGCCTCAAATGTGTGCGAAAAAGTGTCAAGAACGGCTTCTTTATACGCCCTTAGAATAACATGACTGTGAACTATTTTAAATATAAGAGCCGTAAATTTAAAATTTATCGCATAAACGTTGGAGTGCAGTAGCCATTAAAGGATTTTGAACAAATTGCTACTCATTTCGATTATAAAAAAAGATTTCCTACAGACAACATTAGCTACATGACTAATGGATCGATGGTTAATGCGTTACCAGTATCATTGATAAAACGATAATTTCTACAATTGAATGAATGAAGAGCAAACATTTAAATTTTTCACAACTCCCAATAAATTAGAAACTCAGAGAGAGAGAGAGAGAGAGAGAGAGAGAGAGAGAGAGAGAGAGAGAGAGAGAGAGAGAGAGAGTGAGACAAAAGGACCGACGGACGGACATTTATACAAATAATTATATGAACATGTGAGAATCTTAGGGGTGAGTTTCATGTCGTTCCATAGTAATAGCAGTGGCCGTAATGATGACTGCATCTCTGGATGTCCTGTAATGTGACACCCGTTGTATGTTTGCGTGTGCATATTATTAATGTCAAACAAGGCGAAATTTGTCATTATTTAAAAATGTCACAGCGCATATTTGAATGAAAAGGGTTGTTTCATTTAGCCGCCCATAGGAAAAAGAGAACATTTTTTACTGTCACTCTATTCAATTGTTAAGTTTTCCTAAATATTTTGATTTGTTTTGGCTGTGAGCACTACAACCCTTCCCGATAATGCTGATTTCTCACTCGCGCTGTTGCACTCAACCAACGATTATTCAAATAAATTGGTTTCAATCCTTTTTGCCCCTGCGAACGCTTTAAAATGTCACTTGAAGTGTTTTTTTTTGATTTATTTATTTTTCCGTTGGCTTTGTTTGGCATCTAAACCCACCGTGTAGATATTGATTTCGTTTGATTTTCAGTATCAACTGTGTTTAATTGGGATTTTCAATACATGCATGTTAAATATTCAAGTCCGATTTGGTGTTGACATTATAATGTCATGTGAATAGATTGTTTGCAATCTGTTTTTACACATTTTTGTTTAGATATAGAATTTGATTGTTATTGAATGGTGGGTGGGTGAGTGTTTGAATTGAGTTTATCATGTTTGTTTAGGTTTTTTTCAATACTTGCCTCCATCGCAAGCAATTGTAACACATGTTTGCGGCAATGTTGTACATTAAAATGTAATCCAGATACTCCGCAACACTTTGAATTTTTTGTCAAAACTTATATCTGCTCAGCTTCAAAGTAGGCATTGAACTTGAAGCCCAATACATTGAGAGATTCGAATGTGATAATTGTGACTTGTGCCACAGTGTCAAGACCACGTGTAGGACTCGTTCTACTAAGTCTGCTGTAAAGCGTAGATTCCAATCACTAAATACGAATTACTTATATATAGGGTGATCCATCAAAGTCAAAATAAAAAAAATACTAAAATTCAAATCAAGTGTGGAAATCTTTATTTTTCATACAAAAGGACATTTTATGCCATTTATTTTTTGAAAATAACTTCCTTCAAATGTTGGCAACTGTAATATGGAAATGAGCGTTCGGCAAAAAACAAGAAGATACGCTGTTTTCGACTAAAATTGTGTTCAGTGATGAGGCCCATTGCTGGCTCAACGGCAACGTCAATAAACAAAATTGCCGCATTTGGCCTGAAGAGGAACAAGAAGAGGTTCAAGAGGTGCCTTTATGTGCAGAGAAAACCACTGTTTGGTGCGGTTTATGGGTTGACGGTATTATCGGTCCATATTTTTTCAAAAATGATGATGGTCGAAACGTAACTTTCTATGGTGCTCGCTATTGCTCTACTCTCTACTGGACTTTTTACTACCTGAAATTGAATCAAGATTCTTGACGATATTTTGTTTCAACAGACGGTGCCATTTGCCATGCAGCTGATCAAACAATGGATCTAGTCAGAGGTAATTTCGAAGAGCAGCTACCGGTGAATTTGCCGCCTAGATCACACCTTAAGACTTTTTTCTTTGGAGCTACGGAAAGTCCAAGGTCTATGCTGACAAACCAGCTATGATTCGTATGAGTCATCTAAAATTTCACCCTCAGAAAGGACATCCTGAGGCGAAGTTGGGGCCAAAATTTAAAGAAAATTATATATAAAAAATAAATGGCATAAAATTTCCTTCGAATGAATAAAAAAGATTCCCCACTTTTTGGTATTTTTTTATTATATGGAAAATATACCTCTAGATGGATCACCCTATATATAATCATGCTCTGATTACACTGGGCATTAAAATTTGAATAAAACTTGGGGCAGAAGGTTTAATAGTCAACTTTAGTTGAGTTGGGGCTGCTGATCACAAATCTGGCCCCGATTTGCCAGATTCGCTCCAGTTAAGGATAAATATCACATAAACAGTTAATTAAGTTTTTTTTTGAATAAAAGGACCCCTTACAGGTTTATTTAAGAATTAATTTTTAAAAACTTGACCGCTTATATTAAATTTATACAGAAAGTTAACATTTTTGTTACAAAAATTTATTTTGAGCTGCCTAATATTTTTGAATTCTTTTCCAGTGTTGTATTTTCATAATTAATTCATATAAGCGTATTAAAATCCGTATTAAACTAGAGCGAATCTGTTAAATCCGAGGACAGATTCGTGTTCAGCAGCTCAAAATTAACTATATTTGACTATCAAAACTTCTGCCGCAATTTAAGTGTTGACCAGTGTTTTCAATTTGAGTTAAACCTCAGTATGTTCAATACTGTGAAGGAAAAACTAGTAAAAAAGTCGGGCATGGCCGATTATATTATCTCCTGCACTACTTGATGTTAAGAAAAGTCAATTTAAAATAGGTTTTAGGACCCCCTTAGACCTGCTCTAAAGTTAACTAGACTTTTAAACTTATCTTATATTTAAATTTGTAAGAACACTTCTTTGGGTTTGGAAAAATCGGTGTTGAACCGATGTTGGACATGTTGGAGCTATATTTTAATCTAAGCTGATGTTCTCCAATGATAACCGTGTCCATCATTGGCATTAGGAACTAACTTGTGCCAAATTTTAACAAGATTAGATGTAATATGTTGCTTTTAGATCTAAAAACATAAAATCGGATGAGCATAATCGTATGTGTGGATGCACTACATAGATCTGAAAAGATTTCCTTTAACTTCCATAACTTCGCTGCTTGGTCCAAAAAGGTGACTTGGGCAATATTCATCAAGAATGGATGCAATAAGTGTCTCCTGGAACTAAAAATATAAAAATCCGATTGAAATATGTGTGTGAAACTATATCTTAATCTGATGCGATTTGTATGAATGTCTAAGACGTCCTTCCTTGGCTTGAAGAACTTACTTCCCAAAATTTTACCAAAATTGGTGGTAAAATGTGGTTTCTAGTGCTGAAAACAAAAAAATCGAATGAACATATACGAGTATGTTTGGGAGCTATATCTAATTCTGATTCGATTTTTTTCGATTTCAATAGCGTCTGTCCCTGGTCCAAAACACATACTTCTACCAAATTTCATAAATAGCAGACATCAGTGGCGTAGTTTGATTACAAGCGTTCGATGGACGGACTTAAAGACACACACAGACATAGTTAAATCGAATCGGCTTGTAATTCAGAGTCGATCGGTACACTTTAAAGTGGGTCTAGCTCAAATATTTTTGGTAGTTACAAACATTTGCCATGACACTAACTTACAATACCATGTTCTACCGAGTGGTGCTGGGTAAAACAAGTGGGCAATTCGCAAGTTCGTCCGGGCATTTATACTCATCACCATGGATTGCATTGTCATATCGCATTGACAGTATTGTGGAATTTGGTTGGTGGTGGTGAGTTCATGTTTGACAAAATTACATTTGCCAAACTAGAGATATAAACCGTACAGATTCAGATTCATAAATTTCATTCAGTTCAAAACCCCGTGTTTCCATTGTTGAGGGCCACTAGATTCAAGCCATACATTTAGACAAATCTTTAGCGGTAAAGCATATTGAGATTTGTGAGAAAACTTCACTTTACTTTAAGGGTAACCATTTGTCGGTGTTGGAATAGACTTCATTTTCGTCGCTCTAGGGACCTTTAACCTAGGCCAAGGCGTTAAATATAGTCAAATCGTAGAATAAACGTATTGTTGTTGTTTTTTAATACACACATTTTTAGAATTCTATGGACAAATCCGAGTGCAAAATTGGTCCTAATCTTAAATCAAAGTACTAATTTGGACTTGTGAGAAAATCTCTTTTTTTGTGGATACCCATATGTCTTCGACCATAAAAGAACGGTGCTTCGGTCCCAGGGAACATAGGCCAAGCTTTTTAATGTAGCCAAGTCGTGAAGTTAATATTATAAGTATATTCAGATTCATCATTAAACTGCACCGCTCCTGATTACCCATATATTCATATTCGATAAGACCGATTTTGTGGCACCTTATCCATAGGTCATGGTTGTTGTTTTTTTAATACACACATTTTTAGACTTCTATGGACAAATCTGAGTGTAAAGTTGGACCAATTCTTAAGTGAAAGTACTAATTTGGACTTGTGAGAACATTTTATTTTTGTGGATACCCACATGTCTTCGACCATAAAAGAACAGTGCTTGGGTCCCAGGGCACATTGGCCAAGCTTTTTAATGTAGCCAAGTCATGAAATTAAATCATTAAACTCCACCGTTCCTGACTACCCATATATCCATATTCGAAATGACCGATTTTGTGGCACTTTATATCCATGGGTCAGGGATTCAGGGATAAGTGAAATTGTACAAATTTCTATGATATTCGGAAATTTTAATGTTTATAATACCCATATGTCCATAGTTCAAGGGTCAAAATTTTTAGGCCCCTAGGCCCCGTATGAGCCGTTCCGAGATACAAATTTGGTTTTTTTTGTTGTAAATTTCACTGTTTTGGAATAACCGCATGCAACGTGGTTGTGGCAACAAATCTGGTTGAGGTTGCATGCACCTCCAGTAATCCATTAGTACAACCGAATGATAGTAAGTGCTCTGTAATATGCAGTTATTGGAACAAAGTATCCTTGGAACTAACGAAGTACCCGAACATCCAATAATATAAAAATAGGATCCAAAAAATGCACTTGCCGTAATTGTCTAATGAAAAAAATTAAAATTTTTAGTTGCCACCAGTCAGTACCATCTTGTGGTATGTCGAACCGAATATCCATTACGGTTATACAAATTTGGTGATTGCAATAGAAAATCTTCTTCTGCAACGGATTTTTGGTAGCTCCAACCGATTTCTAACAAAATTGTGTACATATGTACCCAAATACATAACATAAGGGGACATTTTGGGTTAATTTTTATTTTTTCCAATATTTCGATTGACTTCGAAATAGTTAGTTCATGGTTGCCCATTTTGGGCTTATATGAGCTACTATGGTCCGAATCCCAAATCGGTCCAAATCCTAAATATAGGTACATAATTGTATTTGTGAGAAATTTCACCGATTACCACGCCCATTTATGGGAAAATTAACGAGTCTTTGCTTAACACTTCAAAAAAACCGATTTTAGGGTTAATAAATCGAATTAAATAGCAAAAATATTTTAAAATTTGATCATGACATTTTTAGTTCCTCAAAGTGGATTTTTTTTTTGCCCGATTTTGTCCCCTGCTAATACTAAACCAACACCGACTATAAAACATTTACGACGGTTTCTATTTATATTTTAAAATAAAAACACAATAATTTATCATTGGAAATGGTTTTATTGTCTTTCAAAATATTCTCCTTTAGAATCAATACACTTTTGCATGCGCACAAACCAATTTTCGAAACACTTGTTCCACTCCGATTGAGACACCTCCAAAACATGATTTTTGAACGCTTTAACAGGTGCCTCGGTCGATGAAAAACGTTGACCACGCATTTTTTTTCTTGATGCTAGGGAATAAGAAGAAGTCATTGGGTGCCAAATTAGGGCTGTACTGTGGATGGCCCATCAATTCGACATCTTGAGTGGTCAAATAGCTCATCGTTGCAGCTGATGTGTGAGAGGTCGCATCTTTCCTCATTTCTTCAAACCGATGGTCGTATACCACTCAGAATTGACCGTCCTACGTCCTACAAAAGAAACTGTGGCAACATGACCGGTTTTACCGGAAAAAAACGCATTCATTTGCTTCAATGTACTTCTTCCACGAACAACTTTTGTTGGATTTGGCTCGTCGTGAAAGACCCATACGGTCGATTGCTGTTTTGTTTCGGGTTCATATGCGTAAATCCATAATTCGTCACCTGTGACAATGTATACACTGTCTTTGAGCTATCGGAGTTATACTTTTTCAACATCTCTTTGCACTGATCCATACGAGGCTTTTTTGGAGCATTCGCCAAATTATGTGGGATCCAATGAGAACAAATTTTTTTCACTGCCAAATGAACATGCTATATCTTATAGATGCTTGACTTGTACTAATGCCCAAGGATGCCTCAATCTCACGGTATGCCACATGTCGGTCTTGCTTAAGTAGTTCACGCACACCATCGATGGTTTCTGGCAAAGTGACCAAAGTTGGACGTCCTGCACGAAATTCATTCTGGAGCGAAAGGCGTCCGAGACTGAACTCATGGTACGAGCGATTAACAGTGGTTTTTGATGGTGCGTCATAGCCAAAAATCGAAACAAGTTGATTTAAACACTCTTGTTTCGATAACCCACGCCGAAAATAGTAAAAAATCATCGCACGAAAATGTTCACGGTATAATTTCATTTTTTGATTGAGATGAATTTTTCAACACACTGTAAACAAAACCATTCGTCCTTAAATGACATAACGTTCTGAGTGAAGTTATGCTAAAAATGTCAAAGTTTTCAATGGAAGTTCCAGTTTGCATCTGGGAACACTAGTATTGTCAGGACCCGAAATATAAGTAGCAACTCTCGCATCTGTTAAGTTTGATGACTCTAGGTCGTTTCATTTGGACTGAATTGGACTAAACTGACGGACATGGCTAAATCGTCTTAGAATTTTAAGACCATCAATAATGTATACTTACTACTAGTATATTTTACTCGTATATGGTCACAGATATGTATATCGATGTGTTATAAACGGAATGACAAACTTTTATATACTCCCATCCTATGGTGGAAAGTAAAAAACTGGAATTTCCGAATAGTTGATTATTTCAATAGAAACTTGGCTTAGTTTTCTGTGTAGTCATATTTAACGAAAATTTTCTTTTTTGGCCTTATCTTCAAAACGCATTAAAATACATTCGCAGAATTTCACTAATAATAAAAATTAAATTTTTTTCTACACAATGCTGAAATTTAAAAATTGTTTAATTTTGATTTATTTGGCAATCTACAATGTCTATTAACCAAACTCTACTATGTATAAGTATGAAAATCTATCTCGCTCTTGGACTTTTTATTTTTGTTGTTTGTGAATATTTTAAAAATTGGTTATGTATTAGAATGCGCCGGACTCTTTTGTCATCCGCTCAGCTCTACTTTTGCTCTTATTTGGAACCTCCGTGCATTTTTATATAGAAATTTATGCCCTCGATGAAACTCGTACTTAATTGGTCTAGAAAATTGTACGGTGGTCACAAAAAAGAAGCAAAAAAACTATCACAGTTAGAAACGCTACACTGAAAAAAAAGTAAATATAAATTAATTGCGTTTTTGCGAGTTGAACAAAAAAATAGTGTAGAATATTCAAATCAGTCTACAATTGTAAAATACCTATGTGGACTACAGAAGACTCATCTTTTCTGTATAGAATTTAACAAAAACTGCTTTAAAATGGGACTTCTAGAGTTGCATGTACTTAAATCTCGACGGATCTTTTTAATAGGAACTAACTGAAAACATGAACCAATATGGCTCCATTTCCCGTGGCTAGTTATGCTTGATTTCTGCAAGACCGTCTTTTATAGGGCCTCTAAAAAGGGTGCCTTCATATGTGGGGATATATGACAACATTAAACGATTTGATTTTATTTCAGCAAAGTTGGTTATGTATAGGGTGATCCATCTAGAGGTATTTTTTCAGAACAAAAAAAATATAAAAATTCAAATCAAGTGTGGAATCTTTATTGGTAACTTGAAAGGACATTTTATGGCATTTATTTTTTGAATATAATTTCCTTCAAATGTTGGCCTCAACTACGCCTCAGGGTTTCCATTCTGAGGGTTCATTTTTGGATGACTCGTTCGAGCATTTCGACCGGTATGGCTTTTATAACACGCGTTATGTTGGCTTCCAAACCCTGAATCGTTTGTCAGCATAGACTTCGGACTTTACGTAACCCCAAAAGAAAAATGTGTAAATGTGTGATAAAACTCGATCTAGGCGGCCAACTCACCTGTCCCAAACGTGAAATTAGCTGCTTTTCGAAATGACCTCTCAATAGATCCATTGTTTGAGCAGCTGTATGGCAAGTGACACCGTCCTGTTGAAACCAAGTGTCGTCAAGATAACGGGCTTCAATTCAGGTAACATAAAGATCGATATCATGGCGCGATAGCTAGCACCATTCACAGTTATGGCCTTCATCTTTTTTGGAAAAATATACACCGATGATTCCACCAGCTTATAAATAGCACCAAACCGTGGTTTTCTCTGGGTATAATGGCACCACTTGAACTTCTTCTCGTTGCTCTTCAGACCAATTGCGGCAATTTTGTTTATTGACTTTGTCGTTGAGCCAGAATTAGGCCTCATCACTGAACAAAATTTTAGTTGAAAACAGCGGATCTTCCCTTTTCTCACCGAACGCTCATTTCCATAATACAGTTGCTAACATTCGAAGGTAATCACTTTCAAAAAATAAATGCCATAAAATGTCCACACTTGATTTGAATTTTTATATTTTTTTGTTCTGAAAAAAATACCTCTAGATGGATTATGTGGCTTGCTGGCCGACAGGACCGTAGATCAGTGTCATCCTTAGAATGGGGACTATGGAAAACATAAACCAATTTTAAGTTTAAGTTCAACGTAATCGACAAATGGCTGACGTCACTTGACCCTAAACGGTTAGTAATAAGTCTCTTACAATCTCAAATCAGGAAGGACTTTTGTATGGTGGCTAAAGAAATCCCGATATGGTCCAGTATCAGCAGGTTAAGCAAAATCGAATTTATTTGCAAAATGGCTAGACTTAAAACAGGGAAAACAAACACCAATAAGGTCCAATATTACCGGAATTGGTTTCTGGTTGCTCGTAACGTTTTATGATTAACGGGGTTGAATCGGATGTAATGTATCTTTTATATTGCATTAAAACATAGACCAATATGGACCTATGGGACATAGATAAATAAAAATCTAGCAAGTCTAGAATATGTGGACAATATACGCTAACTGTCATAGAAATTCTAAAAATTTAGGACAAGCTCAACGATTTGGTTATCATGACAAAAAATTGGTTACAATGCACATAAACATCACCAATGTCTCATGTCCCTAAGCGGTGGACACTGTATCAGATTGTCTTTACTTCAAATGAAACGAAGTGGACGAAATAAATTCGGTCGTGGTGACGTTTATATACCCTTCAACATGCCTTATGATCCAATATGTGACAGCGCATAGAGAAAGGGACCTAAGGGTAAAAAAATCGATTTTCATTTGTTTTCTTTTTTTGATGTGGACAACATCTGAGCATTGAATGAGACCGATCCCATGCCCCAAAAATGTTCCCTCCCAGAGATATGCGCGTTTTATGAAAGTGAAGTCGACGATTCTAAGCGCAAATAGAAAGGGACATAATCTTTAAAATGGCCCTCCTGAACAAAACTGGTTTTCAACCTTAGGTCCCTTTCTATTTTGCGCGTCACATATGAAAATGTTGTCAAGGGGGCGTGTCACCGGTCTCTTATCTCTTATCTATTAAGGTGTGTTTCTCTTAGTACCAACATCATATATTCCAACATTTATTCATCATTGCTGTATCAGCTTATATAATATAGCCTTTTAAGGTTCCGAATAGTAAAGGCGGCGCCACGCCCCTAGTCAATTTTTTTAACAATATGGTATATAATAGCTGCCTAGTCCTTGATTTCATTCTGTTAAAATTTTACAACGAACGGTCTTTAGTTTGCTCATAAACGTGATTTTTTAAAGCGGGCGTGACGACGCCGACTTTTTCTCCTGAATGTTGTTCGGACCATGCCAACATTGTATGTTCAGGTATGAGTGGGCGGTGCCACGCCTCCTTGTAAAATTTTTCCATAATATATTCTAAATAATTGCTTAGTCATTGATAACATATATTCCAACTTCTTGCCTAGTCATTGCTTACATTTTTAGTCCATTAATTATTTAAGTCATAAATGAGATTTTTATAGGGGGCGTGGCTTGATTAGTTTCGATCTATGCCAACATCACAGGTTCTAAATACCATAGCCGAATCTCTATTAGTTCATGAGCCATTGTGTTTTCAAGTAAATAATTGTTAATTTTTCTAGAGGTTGACACTGTCCTTGTAAAGGAAAAATTGTTACCTCCTTACCGACTTGGACCATTTTCAGTACCAACCGTCCATAAACACTTGTTTCTGATAAATCATAAGCACATGCTTCTGAGCAGAGCGTTTCGGAGATTGCAGTACTGCTGCTCTAACTCTCTCGATGTTTTGTGGTGTTGTAATCCTTCTCTCAGGCCCCCTCCGTACACATGACACAGTCCCTGCTGTTGTCAATGAAGTTATCCAATTTACAATTGTTTGCCGTGCAGGAACACGTCCGCGTGCGGAAACAGCGAATCGTAAACGAAAAGCACGCTGCACTGCATGATCGAGGGCTCAGTTGAAAAATACGCTTCAATACGAAATGACCTCTCCGCACGTGCCCAATGCATAATGGCAACTGAGACCCACGAGAATACAAATCTCCCGTCAGCCACTATAAGCCAGGTATACTCTCCACTCTCTTCGACCAACAGTGCCGCCACAGCCTGCAGTGCATAAAAGCAAATTTTCGCGCTCCACCATGTATTAATGTTGGACATTCGTCCGTCTTCCCCATTCTCATTGTCATTACTTTGCAATTTCTGCAAGCTTTCCAAAGGGATCCAGTTAATTCATGTATATCGGTAGTTTTTTTCAGTGTAGCGTCATTTTTTAACATCACTCTTTGGTATTTGGTTTTTAGGCAAAAAGCCTAGCAAACCCCCTTCCCCTTTGGTTGCACATTCGCGCGAATATAAATTGAAGTTTTTATCAGAGCTGTGATGTGTCAGATCTCGTTTAAATTAATGAGTTCATGCTCTAGCATGGCTTTGTCATAAACCTGAAGAGAATAGAACCAGGGGCGAAGTTGTCACTGATGCAATCACATGTGAAGTGGTTAGAAAATGAAGTTAAAACGGATGCGGATGATGGCGACATTTGCCACTCTAGCATAACTGAATATTTGAATGATGCCGTAATTCATAGAGGACGCCCTGACCTGATTTGTTCTGGTGGGAGTAATGCAGCAATGCCATTTTAAAAATCCAAACTGAAATACATATCTCTCAATGCATAATTCCCAAACTAAATATAAACGTAAAGCATATTTTAATTTAGCCGTGGAAAATTTCGGTAATACAAATCCTCTTTGTTTTCGTTCGTAGCAGCACAAGTACGAGTCATATTTTCAACTGAACTAAGGAAAGAAAAACATTGTTCCGGTTTCATATTCGAATTATAAATGAGAGACATCCTAGAACACGACGTCTATGTGCGTGTGTGTGTGGAAATCAGAAAGGTGCCGCCAACTACACCCAAAACCTTGTCGTCATCATCATCATTTCGGTTATGTTTGACATAATTTGTTGCGCGGCCGCCCTCTATCCTATGGCTACAAGAGGGGATGTGCGTTTTCGGTGTGGCAACGCTTAATTTGCTTACACCAATTTCTGCTGCCGTCGCCGCTTGGGGGGTAATTTGAGTAACAAAATTTATGTTAAAATGTTGTGCACATTATCGAAATTTGTTATGGCCGTACCAAAGTGGAGTTCGGTCGGGGTGCTGCTGCTGGTGGATGAGTTTGAGAGTTGGTAATTAACTTCACACAATCATAAATTAACATTCTTAGCTTATGCCGAAGGGAAATTATGCTCAGCTTTAGCAAATTGTTTCGAACTTTTGGTGAAGATACCCTGATGAAAGGAACTAAATGATTGATTTACAAGTTGTGAGAGTAACCAGGGGTGGAGAGACGACGGGGTACAAAGTTATGATTCTGACTTTAACAAAAAAAAGAACAACAATTAATTTGGTTTTAAAGTTTGGCTTAAAAGATACTTTTGATAAAAGTATCCAAAAAAAAGTAAAACTAAAAAAAAAAATTATATATAAATAGTCCTCATATTCTAGCCAGCACTTCTGGATGTACAGAAAAGTCAACTGAGATTAGGTTTTTGGCTCCCTTAGACGGTCTCTGAATTTACCCATACTTTTTAACTAATGTTTTCAAAAAAAGGTAAAACTAGTAAAAAAAAGTTAAAGTCGGTCGTTATACGATTATTATACCCTGAATTTCTGTATGTTTAGAAAAGCCAATTGAAAATAGGTTTTTAGGCTTCCTTTGACGGTCTCTGAATTTACCTATTATTTTAAAACTAATGTCATTTGTAAATTTGCGAGATAATTTTTTGGTTTTTGGAAAAAATGTTTGAACATATATCTCTGGGAGCTATATCTTAAGTTGAAACGATATTCTCCAATTTCAACAGCGTCCGTCCTTGGCACAAGAAACTTACTTGAGCCAACTTTCATTAAGATTGGGTATAGTGTGTGTTTTCTAGAGCTTTAAACATAAATTCGTACCATACCGGAGCTATAAATTTATCTGTATTGATTTCCTTCAATTTCCATACCTTCGGTGCTTTGTCCAAATTTTTCTTAATTTCCAATACGCCCTTCCTTGGTACCAAAAACTTACTCGTGCTAAATTTTATAAGGATTGTATGCAAGATGCAGCTTCTTAAACTAAAAGCTTAATACTCGTACGAGGGCGACTGCAAAAGTAACTGGCCTAACATAAAAAGAACCGTTTTTTCGTATTATTATTATTTAATTTTCAACAAAATCTCCTTCCAACTCAATATACTCAAACGTTTTTCAAGTTTTTTAATTCCATCCGAAAAATAAGATTTTTCAAGACCTTCAAAATATGCCTCAGTTTCAGCAATAACCTCGCTATTGGACGAAAATTTTTTGCCACCGAGAATTTTTTTTAAATTTGGAAACAAGTCATAATCAGAAGTAGCTAAATCTGGACTATATCTTGGATGCGGAGCAATTTCAAATAGTAATTCGGCCAGTTTTTGTTAAGTTAAAAATGCAGTGTGTGAAGGAGCATTATCTTGATGAAAAAGAACTTTTTTTTCTAAATGCGGTCGTTTTATCTTGATTTCTTCACTCAAGCGATCCAATAATGCACAATAATATTCACTATTTATAGTTTTTCCTTTCTCAAGATAATCAAAAAATATTATACTCCTTGCATCCCAAAATACTGCGGCCATTACTTTTCCTGCTGACTTAACAGTTTTCGCCTTCTTGGGACCACTTTTACCAGCTGCTATCCATTGTTTTGACTGTTCTTTGCATTCTGGGATGTAGTGATGGATCCATGTTTCATCAACAGTTATGAATCGGCGCAAGAACTCTATTGGATTACGCTGATAAATCGCTAAAAGCTCCTCGGAATTGGTCCAACGGACAATTTTTTGGGGCATAGTCAACAAACGCGGCACCCATCTTGCGGATAGCTTTTTCATGTGGAGTTCATCATGTAAAATATTCCAAACTTGTTTTTCGTGTATTTTAACAATATCAGCAAGTTCTCTGAGCTTTATTCGTCTATCTTTAGTCACTTCATTAAATATTTTTCTAATGTTTTCAATAGTAGTAGCAGCTTTCGGTCTTCCAGAGCGTTGTTCATCTTCCGTACTTGAACGACCCATTTTAAATTGTTGAACCCAGGATTTCACGGTGGAGTATGATGGTGCATTATCACCATGCACAGAATCCAATTCATCTTTGATTAATTGTGGCGTATAACCTTTCATATAAAAGTGTTTAATTACCGCACGAAACTCTTTATTTTCCACTTTTTTGAAAAATTATAAAACTTGTTTACTTCAATCACCTGTAACAAAGAAAATAATCATTAAATATTTCGAAAATTTTGACAGATGGCTTATAAAAGATTGTTTTTAAAAAACAAAACAAATAAAGTTGCTAGTAAAACAGAAAATGTGCCAGGCCAGTTAGTTTTGCGGTCGCCCTCGTATAAGCCTATGTCTGGGAGAAATATCCAAATCTCAACCGAATTTTTTTTTTAATTTCAGTAGCGTCCAATTTGGCCAAAAAAAACTTACTCGTGCTTTATTTATCTGTCTCATGATTGTTGCTTCTAAAAATTTATTAATTTATCATGATTGTTGCTTCTAAAAAAGAAAAATCAGATAAACATATAGTTATGTAGGAGCTATATTTAAACTGAACCCATTTTCTTTTATCTTGCTTAATTCCTTCCTTGATCATAAAACAAATTTGTGCCAAATTTCATCCAGATTGGATGTAAGATGTAGCTTCTTGAGATTAAAACAAATAACATCGGATAAATATATGTGTGGGACAATATTTAAATTTAAACCGATTGAACATAAAATCTGATAAAGTCATAATGTCCTTCCTTGGCCTAAGATTTATTTAGATTTGAAGTTACATGTGGCTTCCATAACAAAAAACATAAAAATCGGATGATCAGAAGATATATGTTGGAGCTATATCTAAATTTATATCTAAATCTATATCTAAATCTATATCTAAATCTATCTCTAAATCTGTATCTAAATCTATATCTAAATCTATATCTAAATCTATATCTAAATCTATATCTAAATTTATATCTAAATCTATACCTAAATCTTTATCTATATCTTAATCTATATATAAATTTTAATCTTTATCTTTTATATTTTCTTAAATCTTTTTTTTCTTAACGTCCTTCCGCGATCGAAAAAAACTAAAGTGCGCCAAATTTCATAAATATCGTATGAAATACAGTGTGTCTGATAAATATTGCTACATTAAGAAACTCAAATAACTTTTTTGTCAACATGCTAAGTAACGGTCTCCAGTAACCGCAACGGTGTGGCCGTTTTTTTCGAAGAAGTAGGGCCCGACAATGCAGCGTGATGAAACTGCACACCACAATGTGACACGAAGTGGATGCAATTCCGTCGCATGGAGTATCTGTGGGTTGGAAGTCCAAATCTTTGTGCATATTTGACTGCAATGACTGTCTGTTTATACCCATTAGAGCAGATAAGCTTATTGTAGGAACTCTTGGATTGTTTTGTATGGCAGCAGCGATTGTTTCCTCCATCCGAACTGAAGGGTTTCAATGGTATGGTCTTCTGTTGACTGTCCCATGCTCGGCAAAATTATTAACAAATATCATTATGGTCCATCTGCTCGGAGAATTGCCGCCTAACGTGCGCCTATTCTCTCTTTGTGTCCAAACTACGAATGCGTGATAGCGGCAGACAATCCAAATTCTTGTTTCAGTTATCAATTTTTGTCAAATCAAAAAATAAATCTGCAAAAAAAAAAATAAAATTAACCAGATTCATTAAATAGAAAAAATGTTATTAATTATTTTTTGGTAGCGGCTTTCATCAGCCGCCCTGTATGTGGCTTCGAGCTAAATACTCGTACATACAAATTCTAGAGCTTAAATTTAAAAAAAAAATAATTTTGAATCGGCTGTAAAAAAATTACGGAAAATTGTATAAAATTTCTGCTTTTATTGAAAAGCTTGAACTTTTTAATTTAATAATGGAACACAATATCATTCATGTGACTACCATGACTGGGTCGGCAGTATCTCATCCGATCTACCCAATTTTTCCCTCACATTTTCGATTGTTTCGGGTCGAATCTCTACAACTACGATTTCATGTTTTAACGCTTCAATTGTCTATGGTCTATGGTCTGCGTAACATTTAACCTTAATGGCTCCCCATAGAAAATAATCCAAAGAGCTCCAATTACAGCTATCAGGCGGTTAATTGACATAAAATTTCGGCTGATTATTCGATTTTCAAAAATAGTGCGTAAAATATCGATGGTTGCTTTGGCTGTGTGATGTGGCCCCGTCTTGTTGGACCCAAATGTCCTCCATGTCATTCTCTTGAATTTTTGGAAACAAAAATTCATTGAGCAAGGCAAAGGTGTATGGATAAATTTCTATATTTTAATACGTATGTTAAGGAACAAATTTGTATGGCCAGAAATGTATTCTTTAATTATAAGACAGTTTTCTACTTGAAACATATCACGCCTGAGGTAAAATGTCAAATGTACCAGGCGCTATATCGTCGTATATTAACCTATGGTTGTCCCATATGGTTCTATATTTCACCATTTTATATGTTTTTAGGAGAAATTGCTTACGCTCATGTACATCTTTTCATAGGTCTAAGCATAGCAACGATACGAAGTATGTACCCAATGTCAGATTGTATAATTCTGCGGATATTATAAGAATAGATAACTTTATTATAAGGCCATAAGAAATCACATTGTACGAAGCACACAAATTATGATAATAACCTTATTATGGCTTCTTACTAAGCCGGCGATAGTTACATAAGTAGACTCAACTTTATAAACAGGTTTTGTTCCCACTGAAGCATTTCTATACCTGGGTATATAAACCGAACTCTGTTTGTATTCCGATTTTCTGCCGGTTTAAAAGAAGAGCAAATGAGACGACTGTAAATATAGGGTGATCCATCTAGAGGTATTTTTTCAGAACAAAAACAAATATAAAAATTCAAATCATGTGTGGAATCTTTATTGGTAATTTGAAAGGACATTTTATGGCACTTATTTTTGGAATGTAATTTCCTTCAAATGTTGGGCGCAACTACGCCTCAGGGTTTCCATTCTGAGGGTCCAATTTTGGATGACTCGTTCGAGCATTTCGACCGGTATGGCTTTAATGACATGCGTAATGTTGGATTCCAAAACCTGAATTTGTCAGCATAGACTTTGGACTTTACATAACCCCAAAGACAAATGTCTATAGGTGTGATATCACTCGATCTAGGCGGACAACTCACCTGTCCAAATCGTGAAATAAGCTGCTTTTTGAAATGACCTCTCAATAGATCCATTGTTTGAGCAGCTGTATGGCAAGTGGCACCATCCTGTTGAAACCAATTGTCGTCAAGATTACGAGCTTCAATTTCAGGTAGCATTAAGATCGATGTCAAGGCGTGATGGCGAGCACCATTCACGGTTACGTTCCGACCATCATCATGTTTGAAAAAATATGCACCGATGATTCCATCAGTTTATACCCGCACCAAACAGTTTTCTCTGGATATAATGGCACCTCTTGAACCTCTTCTTGTTGCTCTTCAGCCCAAATGTGGCAATTTTGTTTATTGACTTTACCGTTGAGCCAGAAATGGGCCTCATCGCTGAACAAAATTTTGGTCTAAAACAGTGGATCTTCCCGTTTCTCACCGAACGCTCATTTCCACAATACAGTTGCCAACATTTGAAGGTAATTATTTTCAAAAAATAAATGCCATAAAATGTCCGTTCACATAACCTATAAAGATTCCACACTTGATTTGAATTTTTATATTTTTTTTTGTTCTGAAAAAATACCTCTAAATGGAACACCTTGTACAACCATCTGTTTGCCAACAGTATTCGAAGAACTGAGGAAAGATAATAAGATAAGACGGATCATTTTACATTACGATAATGGGAGCTCTCACACATCAGCTGAAACAATGAGCTCAAGATGTCGAATTGATGGGCCAGAATGTCGAATTGACGGGCCATCAACAGCCCTGGTTTGGCACCCAAAGACTTCTTCTTATTGCATCAAACATCAAGAAAAAATGCGTGGTCAACGTTTTTCATCGCCCAAAGCAGCTGTTGAAGCGTTCAAAAATCATGTTTTGTAGGTGTCTCAATCGGAGGGGAAAGTGCTTCGAAAATTGGATTGGGCGTATGCAAGATGTCGAATTGATGGGCCATCCAGGATGTCGAATTGGTGGGCCATCTACCGTACAGCCCTGATTTTGCACCCAATGTCTTCTTCTTATTGTCTAGCATCAAGAGAAAAATGCGAGGTCAACGTTTTTCATCGCCCAAAGCAGCTTTTGAAGCGTTCAAAAATCATGTTTTGGTGGTGTCTCAATCGGAGGGGAAAAAGTGCTTCGAAAATTGTGTATTGATCTTAAAGGAGAATATTTTGAAAAACAATAAAACCATTTCCAATGATAAATTATTGTGTTTTTATTGCCGGACCCGAAAGGTAAATAGCAACCCTCGTACCTTCCACTAGTGAAACACTTTAAAAATGTTGCCTTCACCCTCTCAAATCGAACATACTTAAGTGCATTAAAGTGCACTTAAAGTCTGTTTACTATTTGTAACAAAGGTCCAACCTTAACAACTGTCACGTCGGTTTTTCACCTATTTGAATGTACGCGTTTAATTTTGTTTGGGTGTGTTGAAAATACAACACTGTAGGTAGCAGCTGTAATATGGTGTAACATTTTACACCGTAGACTACACTAAGTGCAGAAAATGCGACATTTTCGCACGCATTTTCGTGGGGTTGCATTTTTTAACAAACGAACATAAAAATACGGTTTCAGAAAAAATACGATGCAGAAAAAATTTAGCATTTTTTTGGACAAACGAAAACAACATAACATTTAACGCCCTGTCCCACTAATCGAATGCACGTAGCCCGAGAAATTTCCAAATTCACCTTTTCGATTGAACAGACCTCGTAAATAAAAAGAAAGCCTTAGAAACGTTAAACTGCCAACGCCGTTGTACGTAAACTCATTCTTAATCTGCAATTATACGGTTAAATAATTTCATAAATAAAACTTATTAACTTTTTCTATGGAAATGTCAGCTTTGCTGTTGTCGTGATGTACCAGTAATTTTTGAAAAATCTTTCGCTGATTGGTTCTGCCATTGACTGTGCGTGGACGAGGCTGCTCCCAAACCACATTTAATGTTTGTCTGTACATGGGTTTGGTGGAAAAGGGACCAAAGTCTAGTGCTTCCCTATACCAAGTCTGTGAGCAGAACGTTCGTAGTTGTTGATATTGTGTGTTTTATTATGCGACAAACATTTTCATCACATTATGCTAATATGATAAACATTTTTAATTAACTTCTCTTTCAACTCATTACAAATTGGGGTGTTGAAATGTATAGCACAACACCGACGAAGTGGGGCCGGCAACAACAAAACCCACAAAACTTTGTCTACGTCTTGACGTTAAAGATAGACAGCAGCAGTTCTTGGTTGGAAAGTTTAAAACCGCACAGAACTTTGGAGACACATAAAAGCAGGAAAGTGTCGTCATTCTTAGTGTTTCACACTAACGTACAGGTAGCTTGAATTTTTTGTGTAGGAAGGATGTGTGTGCCTTCATACAAATAACTACAAAATCTGTATTCTCAGTAATATTCCGCAAAGGAGTGCATAGTGCGGACTCTTGTCTTAGCTGACTATTTCAGAATGAAATTAGACTAAGTTTTCGAGTGTTGTTGTTTCCGAAGCAGATGGTTAATCATCCGATAATGTTAAGCAACATTACTTTACACAGTGGACACCAATTGTTTTGTTATATGAGTAAGGATATGCGCGTATCCTAAAGGCTATGCCAGTGTCCTCGATCCTCCCAGTATTTAAAAAAAACCTATTTGTGTATACAGCTTGACTCACAATTTGGAACACATGCCAAATTGACCTTCGAAGTACATCGCATTAGCAAGAGTTGACAGATAAACAGAGTCAATTCTGTGACTACTTACACTTAGAGCTAAAAACAACAAACAATAAAATTAAATAAACAATTGAAACAAACAGGGGTTGGTAATATTGAAAGTAGAAATCTGCTTGAGCATAGAAGAGTGGTAGTTGAGTAGAAGTGGCACGGTTTCATTTCTACAAGTGAAAAATAAAACAAAATAAATAAATAGACATATTTGAACTGAAGTAAAAGGATACCAACAAAGGTTTTATATCGCCTCAAAAATAATTTTGCTGTAAGTTATCACATCACGATATCCAGAAGCCTGCATGGCTGTCACCTGAAAGAAACGCCATGCATCCTAGGGAGGTCGATTATTTATTAGTCGAGTTATTTTTTCAAAAATTAAAAAAATCGTAATCGACTTTTGCGTCTGATTTAAATATAATAATCGACTTTTGTGTTCGACTTTGTTTTGCAACTTTTTGCTACCGGCTGAACGAATATTTTTAACCCTGCACCATTCCGTTTTACAGGGTATTATAAGTAAGTTTAATGGCAAATATTTGCGCTAGACCCACCTTTAAGTGTACTGATCGTCCCAGAATCACAAGCCGATTCGTCTTTCTGTCCGCCCGCTCGCCTGCTGTCTATCTAAAAGTAGAGCTTGTTATCCAATTACAGGTATCATAATCACTAGCTGATTCGATTTAACGATGTCTGTCTGTGCGATTGCCCGTCCGCCTGCTGTAGATCTAAAGCTTGCAATCAAACTGCTCATGAAATTTGGCAAGGTAGGTTTTTTTTAACAAAGGACGGACGCTTCGGAATTTAAACAAATTTCAGTTCCGATTTAGCTATGTTTCCCACACATGTTTTTGGCTCTCGAAGCCGCACATTGCCTCCAATCCTGATGAAATTCGGCACCAGTTATATTTTGGACCAAGGATTGAAGGAAATTGGTTCAGATTTAGATACAGCTTCCACACATATGTACGTTCAACCGATTTCGTGTTTTTAGCTCTAGAAGGCATATACTACATCAATTCTTGATGAAATTTGGCACAGTTTATAATAATTGATTAGTTACCATCTCAGCTAAAATTTAGATACATCGGTTCACGTTTTGATATAGCCTTAGTATAAAAGTCTCTCCTGATTTTATAAGTTCACTCATCCGCTCTAAAACACAATTTTTTATTGGACCAGTTTGAAACTGGACCCTTTGACCCTTTTTCTTTGGCAGTTAGGGCCCCAAACCATACAAAAGGTTTTGGAGCCCGAAATACGGCATCCAAATGTACATATGGTGGGCATAAAACGAAAATGACATTTTCACACTAGGTCAAAAATGTATTTATTTTTTTTAATTTAGTGACGAAATATTCGGACCCTTTAAATATGGCTTAATGCGTAAAAAAGAGAATATGCAAAATAATAATGAAAATTTCAAGCAAATTCAACTGCGACATTGTTTTCAAAATCTGGGTAAATTTTGAATCCGCCCAAGGCGTCCATAGGACTGTATCATTTGTCTTTTCTGCACATTTAAAACTTATAGCCGCTTCACCTAAATTAAGCTTTTTTATTCTACATGATTATCTATATACAGTAGGGTGGAGTGAAAACATGCTTTTTTTATAATTTGAAAAAGTTAACCTCGGAAAGAGATGTAGTCTGGGGTCCTAAAGAGGGGAAAAATAAAGAAAAAAATTTAAAAAAAATTTTAGGGGTTGCGCCACTCCCTAGAAATTTGGAAATTATTGCTATTTTGGCGTTGATTTTAGAAAATTCCTAAAAATTAACGACTTAACTTATTCGAAATTTAAAAGTTTGAGCTTGTTCAGTGCCCAAACAAAAGTATTTGAGGCAAATATGAGGATAATCGACTAATATTTGTAGCTTTGGTGGCGATTTCATTGTTCAGTCAATTTTCTGAAGAAGGGACGATTTGACTTATTTTACTTTTTGAAATTTTTGAACAATGAGAAAATTTTTTTAAATTTTTTCATGCCCTTATTTCATTGTTTACGCTATTGCAAACATTTATTGACATAAAACTTTTTAGGATTTTTCTAAAATCAACGCCAAAATAGCGATAATTTCCAAATTTCTAGGGAGTGGCGCGACCCCTAAAAATTTTTTTAAATTTTTTTCTTTATTTTTCCCCTCATTAGGACCCCAGACTACATCTCTTTCCGGGGTTAACTTTTTTTTTTGAATTTCACTCCACCCTAATATACAGTCCAACAGAGGTGGATGGATCGTAACGAGTTTTTCAATAGAGACATAACAATTTCGTATCTTTACTCGTATGTCAATGCTCCCTCAAACATTTTTAATGACCTTTCGGTGTCAAAACGTTAGTCGAAGTGAACATTTTCTTCATGGTAAAGTTTATTTACGAGCATTTACGTCATTTTACTGTCAATGGAGAGCGCTATCGTGTTAGAAAATTATTTTTAGCCGAATTTGGATGAGCTTGACATCGCCGATATGTGGTTTTAGCAAGACGGTGCCTCTAGCCACACAGCACGGGTTACAATCGATTAACTGAAAGGCTAATTCGATGAACGTGTTAAGGCCACCTCGTTTATGCGATTTAACGCCATTGGATTTCTTTTAATGGGGCCACATCAAGTCGTTGGTTTATGGCAGCAAGCCAACACCTTTGACAAGCTCCAACGCGAAATTGCCAACATTCCGGTCGAAATGTGTACAAGAATGGTGAAAAATTGTGTCCAAAGAATATAACGCTGTACACGGGCTCGTCATAAGATCATAAGACCGAAATCGAATTTTGTTCTTAAAATGTAATATTTACACTGCACCTGGAATAAATTTGCACTCTATATCTTAAATATTCTGTGTTTTATTAATGTTTAAACTTGTTATGTCCTTAATGGAAAACACTGTATAATAAATCTGTGCTTTTCACAAGCAACCGCTTATGTCTTAAAATCAAGTTTTTCAGGAGAGCCGAAATACATAATTATCTCTATTTTTAGAGCAGTTAAAGACATTTTGTCACTTTTTTTAATAGACATGTAAAGTATGTTTTTACAAACAATATATCTGATTTTTGGATTAATATTTTTTCAAAATAAAATGCTAAAGATATTTTAAAAACACTTAAGTTTTTGTTTGCAAAAAGTGTGATCAAAATAAAAGCGTATCTACACTTAAGCCGTTGTTTGTGAAAAATAATTTTGTCATTGAGAACACACATGATGACTTATGTTGTTTTTACTTGCAAAAAAATTCGTTAAATATTTAGTGATTTAACGAGAGATTTCAATCAAGATATAAAGTAAAGTGAAAACAACTAAGGTTTAACATGGTTTTGAAGTTTCACAATGTTTACCATGGGGTTGGGTGCATACCAACTATTTTTTTATTCCGTTTTAATAACCTATACCATTCTTTGGAACATAAGTTAGTTTTATCCCAAGAGTTTGTATCTACCAATGATATTTGAGCTTAAGTATACCGATCGGTTCAAAATCACCTCCGACTTAACGATGATTGTCTTTCCGTCAGTCCATTTGATGGACATCGTTTAGCTTATCATCAAACTCTAGGTCGAAATTCCTATCGGATCTCAATGAAATTAGACATAGACCTTTTTTTAGACCCAACAATGATCACTATTGAAATCGATCTGCTCATGTTTTGATATAACCCCATACAAATGTACCTCCCGATTCGGGGTCTTCACGCTCTAGAAGCTACATCTAAGATCCGTTTTGTTGAAATTAAGCAAACCTTTATTTTGAGATAAGTTGCATACAGGGTTCATCCGATTTTACTAAACTGCTGTTTATAGGAGTTGTTTAGGGTATCAAAAAGTCGGCCTGGTCCGACATTTCCTTAATAGTTAATATCTCAAAATGTTGATCTAAAACCCCATTATATAATCCAAAGGCCTATTATTTATTTGAAGCACTGCAAATAACAGTTGGCTGTTCCACATTCGTGTTTTCGTATTTCACTTTTGTTGGTTTTTGTCCCGAAAATAAGTAAAAGTTAAAACAACTTGAGATTTTACTCATGATCTTAAGTAAAGTTGAGACATTACATTTATTATTATGTAGTTTTATTTATTAATACAACTGTTATAAAGAAAAATAAAGTACAAGGTTAAAACTAAATAAACATAAAATAATTCACATATTTAAGATTAAGAGATATACTAATTTTTTGCATCTTCGTTGTCGATATATAACACCGTTCAACACGCTTTTGCACACATGAAGAAGACCTATATATTCGGAATCTACGTCGAAAAATAAACTACCCGTGTGTCCCAGTTTTTCTAGATCAATTCGTATTTTCGCGAAAAATGTGAATATATATTTGGTTAAAAACCACTTATATAGACATATTTTGTATTAACATACAAGTCCATATCCATAAATTTTTTGCAAATATACGAATTGATACAGAAAAAGTGGGATACACGTGTATTTTATTTTTTCCTCCTCTTTCAGAATATACTAATTTTTTTCATGTGTGCAACCAAAAGCTTAAATTTGTCATACAGTGTAATGTGTTATGTGCCTTCTCGGAAATCTTGAGATTTTTATAAAAATCATGAAATATAGTTGGAATAAATGGCAGTAAGTCTATTAAATCGTTTTTCTTTTCTGAAGAAATATGTATTTGTTTGTCATTAATATTTTGAAGTTGAAAGTTTCCAATGTCATTAGTGGTAATTTTCTTATTTTTGAGAATATTAATTTTAATAACTTCGCTATTAAAATATTTTTTATATTCAATGTTATAATAGAAACCTTTCCTGTTAATAATAGTTCGTATATTCTTCCACAAAACTTTTTCGCCATTGATATCGTTTGTTGCTTTTTTGAAAATACTTTTAAAGGTTCTGTCAAAGTTGAAGAAATCCATGTTTTTCATTTCGATTACTACGAATTTGTTAGATTTCCTGCCACAAGATTTAATAACCTGGATCCAATCTTGAGAGAGAAATATTACCAAGACATTCTTCTTTTTCTTACGTCCAATAATGCTGTGATCGCTATCACACTCTAAATGTATATGACCTGGCTCTAAAAAAATTGTTTAATAATTTCTACATTAGCTCCAAGTTGGTTAATGAGGAGAACAAACATTGCGCTAACATCACTTTTCTACTCAATAAAATGTTTTTTTCTTCTTAAAAACAACATAACGCCATTTAAGATTTACAAGAAACCGCTTATCCACTGTTGATGAACGCAAAAATTTCAATAATAAGCGCACAATTATTTTTAAGCGGTTATTAATGAAAGAATATCAAATCATAATTTACTTTATTTTTCTCAAGTAACAACTTATGTGCATACAAGCTGTTATTAGTGAAAGGAATAGAACTATAACATGAGTTATGTTTACTTACGTCGTTAATGATGACAACAATTTGAAGTAAACATACTACTTAAGTTGTTTTTCGTAAAAAAAAATCAGTAACGGTACATTATTTTCAAAAAAAGTTTAGGCAAATCAAATCCGCATGGAAAATGGAGCCATTTGGTCTCAAAATCTCAAAATCGATGAAAATGGACTTACGCGGTTTCTTGTGAAAACCACAGAAATATGTCATTTGTTTGCAACCCTACGAAATATTGTTGCGGGACTGTATGAAGTATACAGTCCCTGATCGTCGTAAAATTCGGATACAAACTTGCAATGTCCGTGTGTTTGTTGAAAGCACGATAGCGTTCAACGAATCAAACTAGGAACCTGAAATTTTGCATGATAATGGTTAATGGCCATATAAACTGTAAATGTAACTGTAAAAAGAGGGAGGATAAAGTTTACCGCAGGGGACCTTTTTCCCCCTTGTCCGATTGCGCGTATTTACAATGACAAACATTTTATGACTTTTAGTCGCAATCATTCCAATTTTTAGGGTTTTAGATTAATTTCTTTGATCACTTTTGTGCTTTCAAGCAGATGGCCGGACAGTCTGAAAATTATGACGATCAATACAATATGTGACGCGCACAATAGAAAGGGACCTAAGGTTAAAAACCAGTTTTGTTCAGGAGAGCCATTTTAATGATTAGGTCCCTTTCTATTTGCGCTTAGAATCGTCGACTTCACTTTCATAAAACGCGCATATCTCTGAGAGGGAACACTTTTGGGGCATGGGATCGGTCTCATTCGATGCTCCGATGTTGTCCACATCAAAAAAAGAAAAAAATGAAAATTGATTTTTTTTACCCTTAGGTCCCTTTCTCTATGCGCTGTCACATATAAGTATAATTATATTTTATAGAGTATCCAGTCAATATGTCGTGGTGTTGCAAAAGGAATTACAACTTTAGTATACCCATCCACCTATCGCTGAATGGTACACAAATAGTGTAAAGTTACTAAAATTTCGTAAAGAAAAAGCTGGAACAAAAAGCCGAGTTTTTGCCTCGACTATGTAACTCTAATGCTGCAGCAAACATCGATTCGAGCTACTGCCTTGTAGCAGCAAAGGTAGGCAGTAAATTAAGTGCTACAATAGTTGTACGTACCAAAAACAAGGGAAAGCTAGACGTCGAATAGGTGCACTCACAACAGACATCGGATGCTAACTCCACCAAGCTATTTCAACTGCTCTTTGCTGAAGCCCCTCCTCACGATTTATATTTGGTCGATTCGTGTTAATTACATCTTTGCATTTACGTGCAACAGAGTCCAAAAATTTTAAGCACATTTTAGGGGAAATAAAATTCAACGAAATTTTGACATTTTCCCACAATTAATTTTTATTTTTAGTTTTGTGCATCTTAATTTTGTTCCTTAAGGTGCCCCACAAATGTACTGTCCGGGGATTGAGATGATCAATCAAGTGCCGATATGTTATTCTGGTCGATCCACGTTTTCAATATTCTTGAAGAATGTATTGGATCGTTCAGGGATCGTTATTAAATTCCCACCTAAGCGGCATTTCCTTCTCTGCAAATGGAAGCATTTAATTTTGCAATGTATCAATTTAATCTATAGCCCTAATTCTGTCCTTGATGCAGAACACTTGACCAACCCCGGATGCCGACAATCAGCTCCAAATCATTATTGATCTCTCACCATGTTTCACTGTCTTTTTAGTGTACTTTAGATCATATTCTTTATTTTTTGTTCGAAGTATGTAAGTTTTGCCAACAAAAATAAATAAATAAATCTGACTAAAGAACATTTGACCGCTGAAGGTGCAGTTTCCCAAAATCTAGCCTCTCTTTACTATTTTTCTTGCTCAACAAAAGTACCTCTTGTGGACTCCTTACCATTAAGCCTGTTTCCTGGAGTCTGTTCCTTATTGTTCGACTTTAAACGGTCGCATTCAAGTCATTTTTAAAATCTTTTCAAGACCAAAATGGGTAAGTTTTTGTTGAACGTTTAAGGAGTTGCTCAAATCGATATAGAATTTTTGTCTCTACATTATTGTTCGCGTGAATAGCATTAAAAACTTTGGTTTTCACAAAATTTTCATAATTTTTCAATTTCTTGCATCGATTTTTCGTCACTTTTTAATTATTGCATCACTTTTCTCTAATTCAAATTTATGTGAATGTTGCGACCCTTATTAAAAGACAAATTGCAATAAGTCCCAATTTATTTATTTGCCGCAACTCTCAGCTTGTTGGAGAGAGAGGTAAGGGGAATGGATAGGCGAAAAACTTGCCCGTACTGTCAATTCCTTTTTGTGTTTTTCGTAGTGTGAAGTTGGCTGCAGATTATCTTAGGATTTATTTTTGACACAACAATCAGAATGAGTAAATCACAGAATGTCAAAAAATGCAATTATGAAAACAAAAATTGCCGTTACAGAAATTGTGTAAACACAAGAGGCAAGTTCAAAAGGGAATCATTAAAATTGATGCAAGTAAAGTTGCATTGTGTCCATGGAGACTAAACACACCGAAGGAAGAAGAATGTAAGCATAAAGTAGTTCACACCAAAAATATTTTACAGAAATTCTTCCTCCTTCCACTCGAATTTGTTAAGAAATCGGTAAATACTTACATTAAAGCAAATGTTTTGAATTTTGTTCTTAATAGTTTTGCCAAGTAAATTTATACTCTTAGCTAATTAAACCCAAATCTAACAATTCATAATGAAAATAACTGAAATATGGCATAAACAACTTTATTTCTTAGCACACTGAATCAAATATTGTCATTTTTGATAAGTTTCTGCTGAAAACTTCATGGAACATTTGTCGTTCTTATTATTTTTTCCAATACTGTATTTTACTCAATTTTAAATCACTTTTAGGTAATTTCAGTACGCACTGATTTTCAAAGCTACATTCTTCAAATATTGGCAATTACATTTCAACTTTTCCATTACATAAAATAAAATGTGTATGTGCTCACTTCAAGTCCCTTAAAACATTTGAGATTGATTGCCTAAAAGAACAAAGAGAGTAAACCTTTCCTAAACCTATTGGTTTGTGACATCATAACACTAAGTGTGAAATAAAATGTCCTGCTTTCAACTTTATTCCGATTTAAGTAGCCAATAAGTAGTCAATAAGAGGACAATATCACAACCAATGTCTTTTTTATCTTTAAGATTTTCTTTTTCCGAAAGGTTTTGCTACGTGAGATCTTGTGGTCACGCAAATGACAACAAGGACAAGGAGCTGCAAATACATTTAATCCCACATGAAAAATATATTTATTTTCCAACACCTTGGCGGCAGTATTAAGGGAAGGCAACTTGCAGCTGAGTAGGAATTTTATCACCGAATTCTTTTTTCCAGTATTTTGGTTTTGTCCTTAATCCCTGAAGGCTTTTTAAGTAACGTGTACAAGTTTTGTTTGAAACACATGGATGCCCCACAGAGAAATACGCAACCGAGTCCATTTGAGCCTTTTCCTTTCTTCTTGCTTTGTAAAATAGAGGAAAAAAGCTTTTAATTTTTTATATATTTTTTGCCTCAAAAAATGTAATGTGTATAGAATATACAACTTTCAAATTATCAGCTTTGTTGAGTTTTAATTGAGTGTCCAAAAATAGCTTACATTATTCTTAAAAAAGGATTAATGTAGAGCGGGCAGAAAATACACAACTGGGAGGTGTGGATTAAAACAGGGTAATAATGTTTCAAAATTTGTAGGTATTCGTGGGGGAAAAACGAAGAACATCGACCGATTATGTGTGCAAGGAAGAGAATGTCTTACTTGAGGACAACAACAGCAGCCGCAAATTCACTTAGCCCCCATCTTATTATCATTTGCCTTCAAGTTTCAACCCAGAAAACAAAAACAGAAGCAAATTTGGAGAAAAATGTCCGAGTAGCGATGCAATAATCTCACATTTTCTTTACTTTACATGCTAAGGAAATTAATTAAATGTGTAAATGTCTGAATTAACTTACTTGATAATAAAGGAACATCTAGTGATTCCCCTCTCTAAATGAGGATCGAAAAGTAATGAAATTTGGTGTTGACAGTTTAGAGTTATGACGTCGTAAAGATTGGTCTGGTGAAATCCTACACACCCTCCACCGTGAGTTGAAAGTAAAAATGTCGACCTGGCCACCTCCACCTTACATTTAGTGCCTTAGTGACTTAAATGAAAATTTTTTCCCCTTTAACCGATTTTTTTCCATTTACAAACAGCTTATGACCTTCAGTCATTATAGTGCAAAACATCAGAATCTTAGGCTCTCCCGTTTGACCGCTTTCGCGATTTCAACCTACACGCGGACGGAGATCAATACGAGTATTTTGTGGTGGTACAAACAAAATGACAAATTTAGTTATGATGCACCCTTCGGTGGAGGGAATAAAAAAATTATGTCGGGTGATCACTCTAGAGGTATTTTTTTCTATGGTTTTTTTTTCACAGATTGTGTTAAATTTTATTTTTTTCAGTATTATTGCCATTTCATCATGGCAATACTTACACCGCAGCAACATCTCCAAATTGTGCAACTGTAGTAGGGAAATGAGCGTTAGGAGAGAAACGTTTTTCGACCAAAATGTTGTTCAGTGATGAGGCCCATTTCTGGCTCAACGGCAACGCCAATAAACAAAATTGCCGCATTTGGGCTGAAGAGCAACCATACAGAGGTTTAAGAGGTGCCATTATACCCAGATAAAACCACGGTTTGGTGCGGTATATAAGCTGGTGGAATCATTGGTCCATATTCTTTCAAAATTATGATGGCCGGAACGTAACCGTGAATGGTGCTCGCTATCGCGCCATGATATCGATCTTTATGCTACCAGAAATTAAAGCCCGTAATCTTAAAGGCACTTGGTTTCAAAAGGACGGTGCCACTTGCCATACAGCTGCTCAAACAATGGATCTATTGAGAGGTCATTTCGGTAAGCAGGTAGTTTCACGTTTTGGACCGGTGAGTTGGCCGCCTAGATTATGTAATATCACACCTTTAGACTTTTTTCTTTTCGAAAGGCTATGCTGACAAAGCAGCTACGATTTAGGTTTTGGAAGTCAACATTGGGCGTGTCATTAACGCCATACCGGTCGAAGTGCTCGAACAAGTCATCCAAAATTGGACCCTCAGAATGGACATCCTGAGGCGTAGGTGCGGCCAACTTCAAAAAATAAATGCATAAAATGTCGTTCCGAATGAAAAATAAAGATGCCACACTTCGGACGTTAGCCTTCGATGCTAGTGCCCCTTAACTTAGTTAATTATAATTTTATTTGTAAACATATGTATATAAATAAATATAAGTAAATAAAAAAGATGCCACACTTTATTTGAATTTTTGTATTTTTTTAATTTTGAAAAAAATACCTCTAGATTAATCACCCGATATTGTAGTTGCTATTGGTGCTTCCATTGATCTGTAGGACTGTATTTTTGAATCCATGGCTACAAACTACATTTTCTGACAAACCTTAAGAACAATTCCATATTTGAATTAGTTTTTAATTTCCTTTATTTAAGTAGCCATGTGGACAACATCTGAGCATCGAATGAGACCGATCCCATGCCCAAAAAGTGTTCCCTCCCAGAGATATGCGCGTTTTATGAAAGTGAAGTCGACTATTCTAAGCGCAAATAGAAAGGTACCTAATCTTTAAAATGGCTCTCCTGAACAAAACTGGTTTTTAACCTTAGATCCCTTTCTATTTTGCGCGTCACATATGTTTTTGGGTCCTTTGGGTGCAATCTTCAAAATAAATCCATATTTGGCCTCGTCAATTGCTTATATTAATGATGATCACTCGTTTTCAACATTAACACCGTTTTTTATATCCCTTCGCCCTGGTTCAAATTTTCAAAGATTTTGGAAATACACGTAGATTGAATAGTGGTAAAATTTGATTAAAAGTATGGAACTTTTATAGGGGCCTTTTTCTAGGTCACAATAATCGAAAGCCCAAACCATATTTTTAAGTTGGCAAATGTGCCCTAACCATCAGTCCCCATTTATGTCCTGGTTCCTGCAAAATTATTATAAAATGTCGTACAAATATTCAAGAAAGTGCAGTCTTTTCGAGTTACCATTTGTCCCTCAATGGGGAAACTTTTCCCCCTAAAATTAACACCTAAATAAGAGCGTAAAAACCGGCGCCCACTGGAAAATTTATGTGTAATCGTCTGCGACAACAATCTCCTTATTGAATGCATAAGCATCTGACGACTATCCACACCTTGAAGTAATCGCCGCCGATATTCCAACCCTCGAAGAAAGCGGAAGCGTCTAGCAGCTGCCTACACCTAAATGTAAGCGTCAATAGTCAACGTTCTCGACTAGCGACTACGAAAACATAAATGAATACTAAATACTGAAAGAATACACTTAAATAAATCCGTAATCGTCTGCGTCTGATGGCTACCCATACCTAAATTAAAGCGTCGGAAACAAAGCATACCTAAATCTATGGGGTTTCGTCGACGTCTGCCGACTACCAAACTAAATGCATCTGCGTTTGGCCGATTAAAACAACAGCGTCTTGGAGCTTCTAAAACCCAAAAGAATACCAAAGCGCCATTCTTAATGAATGTGTAGTCATTATCGATAAGCCACACCTCAACTCAGGCATATGCGTCGGAGTCATGCGAGACTATACTTATATGTGACGCGCAAAATAGAAAGGGACCTAAGGGTAAAAGCCAGTTTTGTTCAGGAGAGCCATTTTTAAGATTTAAATACGTGTATCTGAGGTGTACCATCACTTTCATAAAAAGCTCATATCTCTGGAAGGGAACACTTTGGGGCATGTGATCGGTCACATTCGATGCCCAGATGTTGTCAACATCAAAAAATAAAGTGAAAATTGATTTTTTTTTACCCTTAGGTCCCTTTCTCTATGCGCTGTCACATATGTACTTTTATGTGTCAGCGCATGCCGTCTGGCGAATGCTCACATCCAAATGAAAGGAACCGCAGCAACAATCACCTAACTGAATGGAAGAACAAAAAACACATATTGTTGAGGTGACTGCCCCTGGCCGAAGAGTGTTTGTTTCGGGTCAATCCGTTACATATAACCGGCAGTCGCGGGATTAAAGTCGAGTCGATGACGTCAACATCCCGACTACCACCTACCCCGAAATCCTTGGGGTCACATTGGACAGCCTTTTTCGATCCTCTGCACATGCTACAGCTATCTGCGATAAACTCGAAAGTAGGAACAAGGTCCTCAAGTCACTTGCCGGCAGTACTTGGGGAGCCGACAAAAAAAACCTTGATGACCTCTTACAAAGCGCTAGGTCGGTCTGTAGCAAACTACACAGCACCTGTAGGTCAGCGAACCTGAGTACGACGCAATGGAAGGCAATTCAGACTTGCCAGAATGCCGCCCTCAGCATATCAACAGGGTGTCTTCTGAGGACCATCTACATGAGGAGACGAAGGTTCTTTCCGTGAGCAGACACAATTTCCTACTGTCTAAGCAATACCTGCTAGCGTGTTTTCACAGCAGTCATCCTAACCACCATCTCTTGGACAGGAAGCCTCTGCCTAGGCAGAACAGGTACGAGAACTTTTAGATCATCGAAACTATCAGACAGGTCTGAACAACATTCACGCCGATGAAGTCGCAGCAGCAGTATCCAGCAACAGTGTGAATGTGAATGAGTGCTAGGAAAGCATCCTCCGGAGATTTCACCTGAGGAGAAGGTACTACCTTGGCAGACGCGCGTGGTTCTGGCGCAGCTGAGATCTGGATGGTGCAGCCGCCTCAATTCTTACTGGGCACGAATTGATGCGAACGTTCCGGACATCTGTCCCGCCTGCCATCAGGGACCACATGATGTGCTGCACCTCTTCAATTGTCCGGCCAAGCCCACTCAGCTGACCCCCAGGTATCTGTGGACGCATCCAGTTCAAATGACTCGTTTCCTCCACCTGGATATCGAGCAGATCCCCCAAAGACGAACAAGACTTCAAAATATACATATATTGTTGTTACAACAACAACAACTTAGCTGTATGCCTATGCATCGGTGTCTGGAGAGTCACACACATAAATTATAGTGTTGGCGTTTGGGACTACCTACACCTAAATGAAAGAGTCGTACCAGCACTTAAATGACTGCGTGGCGTCTCCCGTCAACTAAATGAGTGCCTACTGGAAGCGTGCAACTTAACCATTCCGCATAGTTTTGGTATCCGAGCAATTGATATAAAGGGTGGTCAAACCCTATTGAACGATGTTAATTGTGAATCACACCTTAACGACAAGTTTTTGTCTAACTTAGTTTGACATTCTTTCTTCCAGTGTTAGACAAATTCAACTAAGTAGAGGTACACAATTGAAGTGGAGACTTTTTGTTAAAGACTTTTACTAAACTGGGTTTCAAATCAAAATGCATTTTGTGCACTTCGTGATATGTTTGGACAGAAAAATCGACCAAATGTGGCCACAGTGGACTCGTTAACAAGCAGAATTGCCGCATTTGGAAAAAAAAGGAATCAACGAGTGACTGTAGAAAAGCCGATGCATCCACAAAGAATGACTGTTTATTGCAGTTTATTAGCTGGCGGCGTCATTGGGCCGTTCTTCTGCGAAAATAATGTCAGCCAAGCAGTAACCGTGAATTGTTTTAGCTATTGCGAGATCATAACAGAATTCTTGTGGCCAGAAAAAGAGTATATGCGACAGCGCATAGATTAAGGGACCTAAGGGTAAAAAAATCAATTTTCTTTTTTCTTTTTTTGATTTGGACAACATCTGAGCATCGAATGAAACCGATCCCATGCCCCAAAAATGTTCCCTCCCAGAGATATGCGCGTTTTGTGAAAGTGAAGTCGACGATTCTAAGCGCAAATAGAAAGGGACCTAATCTTAAAATGGCTCTCCTGAACAAAACTGGTTTTTAACCCTTCCCTAGGTCCCTTTCTATTTTGCGCGTCACATATGGCCCTGGACGATATGTGGTTTAACAGTATGTTGCCTCGCAGTTAATGAAACATTGGTGCTTTTGCGCGAGAAAAACAACGGATGTGTTAGCTCAGGTCCTGGCGATGATAATTGACCGTCACGATCATGTGATTTGACACCGTTGTACTTCTTTCTTTGGGGATATTTAAAAGATAACGTGTACGTCAATAAGCCAAGAACAATTCAGGAGGTAAAGGATTTTATTATTCGGCACATTATCGACATTGAACCTCCATTATGTCTCAGAGTCATTGAAAATATGGACCATGGGATAGAGAAACGCCGCAAAAGCCGTGGCGATTATTTCTCTATTATTTTGTTTCACACATAAATTTTATAGATCCTTCTCTCATACTCGTAATAACAAATAGGATAATTCTTGAAAAATTTTTTTGTTTCATTTGTAATTTACATCATGCTCTTTAGTTGGACCACCTTTTACAATTTAATAATGAGAAACAATAACTTTGGATACGAGGATTGGTATTTATATTACGGGTCCGGCATTACAAACAGAATAATTTATTATTGAAAACGGTTTTATTGTTTTTCAAAATATTCTCCTTTAAGATCAATACACTTTTGCATGCGCACAAACCAATTTTCGAAGCACTTTTTCCACTCCGATTGAGACAGTTCAAAAACATGATTTTTGAACGCTTAAACAGCTGCTTCGGGCGTTGAAGAACGTTGACCACGCATTTTTTCTTGATGCTAGGGAATAAGAAGACATGATTGGGTGACAAATCAGGGCTGTACCGTGGATGATCCATCAATTCGACATCTTGACTGGTCAAATATATCACCCTTTCAGCTGATGTGTGAGAGCTCGCATTGTCGTGATGCAAAATAATCCGTCTTATCTTATTATCTTTCATCATTTTTTCGAACACTGTTGGCAAACCGATGGTTGTTTACTACTCAAGGTTGACCGTCCTACTTTCCACTAAAGCCACTGGGACAACATGGCCGGTTAAGCCGAAAAAAACGCAATCATTTGCTTCGATGTACTTCTTCCACGAACAACTTTTGTTGGATTTGGCATGGCTTAAAATACCTACTCGTATACGGTCGATTGCTGTTTTGTTTCGGGCTCATATGCATAGGTCCACGATTCGTCACCTGTGACAATTTTATACACCGCCTTTGAGCTACCGCCGTTATACTTTTTCAACATCTCTTTACACCAATCCATACGAGCCTTTTTGAGCATTCGCCAAATTATGTGGGATCCAACGAGAACAATTTTTTTCACGGCCAAATGAACATGCAACATCTTATTGATGCATGTCATACTAATGCTTACTGATGCCTTAATCTCACGGTATGTCACATGTCGGTTTTGCTTAATCAGCACACGTTGGACGTCCTTCACGAAATTCATCCTGGAGCGAACAGCGCCCGAGACTGAACTCTTGGTACCAGCGACTAACAGAGGTTTTTGATGGCGCTTCATTGCCAAAAGTCGAAACAAGTTGATTTAATCACTCTTGTCTCGATAGCCTACGCCGAAAATCGTAAAAAATCATCACAAGAAAATGTTCAAGGGATAATGCAATTTTTTATATGAGATGCATTTTTAAACCCACGCCGAAAATCGTAAAAAAATCATCGCACGGAAATGTTCACGGGATATTTCCATTTTTGACTGAGATGCATTTTTGAACACACAGTAAACAAAACGCCGAAATGGGAACACTAGTATGTCAGAACCCGAAATATAAATAGCAACCCTCGTATAACCTGCGACCAAATATCGGACCTTTTTTGTCAACATCTTTCAGAGAATGATGCTTATGAAAACTTTCACCGCCATACAATGAGTTCTGTGGTTTTTGATTTGAAAGAAGTTATTCAATAGGGGGATGTTGGTCCAAATTCAAATATTCGACCGAATATTTTATAACTGAAATTTAGGTACAGAGAATGTTGTTGTAATTAAGTCGTAACTCAAGACCTTGTTCTTCGATAATTTTGTGCCGAATAGAGCCCGAAGAAGGCTTTTAGCTAAAGCCGACTATTCGGTCGGGCTCTAGTATGTACCTTAAATAGTCATAATTGTTACAAATAGTTTCCATATCATATACCACGGTTATACAGGGTAGTTAGATATTTTCCTTAAGTTGCATCGTCCAAAAAACTTTCGACATGCATCTGTAATTCTATAACATATTTATAAGCAATAGATTGAAGGGAAATGTGGAAACTGCTTTTAATTGTCAGCCTTGTCCAGTTCACTGTTTTAAATGTCCTTTAGACTTTATATATTTTGTATTGTCATGACAAAGTTTCGAAAACTTTTTCTCCACAAATGTTTTGCTTTAATTATTTCATTTTGTTCATTTTTGTTTATTGCAGATTCTACATTTGTACGTGTGTGTGTTCCTTTCGGTATTTAAGGAAAGTTGATGCCGTCCAAAGTGTGAGTAATTGAAACATTTATGCTGCTAATTGCAAATGTCTGGCGTAATTTTTGTTCCTTTTTCTGCTGACCTTCAATTGTTGTAAAAGTACTTATGTTAATTAGTATTGGTAGTACTTTATAAACGATTTGCAAAAGTATTAATGATGTTTTTTCCCTACGTTTGCGCTAATTAATGAAATTGATAAATTTGAATTTAAGAGGAATCGATGATTAGTACTCCCATAGGGTGGGACATTTAACATTTTAAATTTGAATCGGCTGTAACAAGAAGAACGGATATTTTTTTTTCAAATTTCTGGTTTTATTGGAAAGGATGAACTTCGTTTGTGAACACCAAATATCGCCCATTGTATTCTCTTGAATTTTTTTTTTTGAAAACAAAAATTTGTTAAGAATGACTCGGTAACGCTCACCGTTGACGGTAACGGCGGTGCCTTGCTTATTTCCGAAGAAAAATGTTCAAATAATGCCGCCTGCTCAAAATCCACAACCATCAGTGACTCGTTCTAGATGCATTGGCTTTTTAATAGTCACGTATAGGTTCTCTGAACGCCATATGCAGCAATTTTGCTTGGTGGCATAGCCACCGAGATAAAAATAAGCTTCATCTGAAAACACGATTTTTCGGTATAATCCTTCATCTTTTGCCAAACAATCTTAAGACCATTGGGCAAAGCGAAATCGCATTCTATGATGTCCCATTAAAGACAAAGTTCAACATTTCCAATAAAACCAGAAATTTAAAAAAAAACTTTAAGTTCTTCTTTTTAAAGTCGACGCAAATTTAAAATTTTTAATTGGACCACCCAATATAAAATTAAAGACCGAATGGCACAATGTTTGATGCGCGTTTAAAATGTAAAACGATAGCATTAGCGAACCCCACAGCTTCTTCATTCCACAAAGGCGTACATGTTTTATATATAGGGTGATCCATCTAGAGACATTTTTTCAGAACAAAAAATATAAAAATTCAAATTAAGTGTGGAATCTTTATTGGTGAAAGGACATTTTATGGTATTTATTTTTTGAGTATAATTTCCTTTAAATGTTGGTCGCAACTACGCTTAGGGTTTCCATTCTGAGGGTCCAATTTTGAATGACTCGTTCGAGCATTTCGACCGGTAAAGCTTTAATGACACGAGTAATGTTGGCTTCCAAAACCTGAATAGTAGCTGGTTTGTCAGCATAGACTCTGGACTTTACGTAACCGCAAAGAAAAATGTCTAAAGGTGTGATACCACTCGATATAGGCGGCCAACTTACCTGTCCAAAACGTGAAATTAGCTGCTTTTTGAAATGACCTCTCAATAGATCCATTGTTTGAGCAGTTGTATGGCAAGTGGCACCGTCCTCGTGATACCAAGTGTCGTCTAGATTAATTTCAGGTAGCATAAAGATCGATATCATTGCGCGTTAGCGAGCACCATTCACGGTTACATTCCGGCCATTTTCATTATTGAAAAAATATGGACCGATGATTCCACCAGCTTATAAGTAAACCGCACCGTGGTTTTCCCTGGGTATAATGACACCTCTTGAACCTCTTCTTGTTGCTCATCAGCCCAAATTCGTCAATTTTGTTTATTAACTTTGCCGTTGAGCCACAAATGGTATCATCCCTGAATAAAATTTTGGTCGAAAGCAGCGGATCCTCCCGTTTCTCACTGAACGCCTAATTCCATAATACAGTTGCCAACCTTTGAAGGTAATTATTTTCAAAAAATTAATGCCATAAAATGTCCTTTCAAATCACCAATAGAGATTGCACACTTGATTTAAATTTTTATTTTTTTTGTTCTGAAAAAAAAAACCTCTTGATGGATCACCTTATACATCTTCGAAAACGGTTTAAAAAGAATTTTTTCTCTTAAAGGTAAATCGATTACAATCATTCTTCTTGTGGTTTATAAAAACATGCAACATTTTTCTAAGACTACAGTGGCGTAGGGCATATAAAGCTATATCCTATGCCGTCCCTATCTTTTATAACATTCTTGTTTTATACCATGTACTGGAGTGTATACCTTATTTGACATTTCGTTTGGAACACCTCGCTATATGGACCCGAAATCTAGCTTTGTGCGCCCGAGTGTATATTGAAAGCGCAATAGTTATCAAATGAACGTTGTCTCGACCAAGTTAGAACATCGTTTACTTTTATTTAGTGCGTCCCAAATAACAGCAAACATATTAACTATTGTCAGTCCACAAAAAAAAATATGATATCTTAAGCAAATACTTAAAAACGCGTACAATTTAGAGAGTTACTTTTAGTGCCTTAAAAGGAACTTTTCCCCTAGATCCGATTTCGCCCTTTTACAATACCAAACAGCTTTTTTCCTTGGCGCAAAAACCTAACGTTTGTTAAACTTCATTAAGATTGGATTTAAGATGTGGTTTCTAGAGCTTAAAACATAAAAACAGATGAATATATATGTGGAAGCTATATATAAATCTAAATCAATTTGTACCACGTCCTTCATTTGACCATAAAAATTTCTCACGCTAAGTCCCCATTTACACGAGGCAACTTTACTTGCGTCAATTTTTATGATTCCCTCTCAAACTTGCCTCTTGTGTTTACACAAGGCAAGGCAATTCATTATCGGCAACTTTTGTTTTCATTAAAGCCTTTTCTGACATTCTGTGATTTATTCGTTCTGATTTTTGTGTGAAAAAATACTAAAACATTCTGCAGCCAACTTCACACACTTGAAAAACACAAAAGGAATTGACAGTACGGGGAAGTGTTCTTTCCTTTCCATTCTCCTTCTCGCCTACAAGCTGAGAGTTGCGGCACGTAAAGTTGCCTCGTGTAAATGGGGACTAAGTTTCATCAAGAAGAGCTTAAAATATAAAAATTGTATCAACATATAGGTGGGAGCTATATCTAAATCAGCACCAATTTTCTTGAATTTTAGTAGTGTCCGTCCTTGGCATACATACTTTAGATAAATTTCATGAAAATTGGGGAACAAGTTCGACCTGTACGAGGGCGACCGCAAAAGTAACTGGCCAAACATAAAAGAGCCGTTTTTTTTGGAATTATTATTATTTATTTTTCAACATAATCTCCTTCCAACTCAATACACTTCATCAAACGTTTTTCAAGTTAATAAGATTTTTTAAGACCTTCAAAATATGCCTCATTTTCAGCAATAACCTCGCTATTGGACGAAAATTTTTTGCCACCGAGAAATTTTTTTAAATTTGGAAACAAGAAATAATCAGATGGAGCTAAATCTGGACTATATGGTGGATGCGGAGCAATTTCAAATCGTAATTCGTCCAGTTTTTGTTGAGTTAAAAATGCAGTGTGTGAAGGAGCATTATCTTGATGAAAAAGAACTTTCTTTTTCTAAATGCTGTCGTTTTATCTTGATTTCTTCACTCAACCGATCCAATAATGCACAATAATATTCACTATTTATAGTTTTTCCTTTCTCAAGATAATCAATAAATATTATACCCCTTGCATCCCAAAATACTGTGGCCATTACTTTTCCTGCTGACTTAACAGTTTTCGCCTTCTTGGGACCACTTTTACCAGCGGCTATCCATTGTTTTGACTGTTCTTTGCATTCCGGGATGTAGTGATGAATCCATGTTTCATCAACAGTTATGAATCGGCGCAAGAACTCTATTGGATTACGCTGATAAATCGCTAAAAGCTCTCGGAATTGGTCCAACGGAAGATTTTTTTGGGGCAAAGTCAACAAACGCGGCACCCATCTTGCGGATAGCTTTTTCATGTGGAGTTCATCATGTAAAATACTTTAAACTTGTTTTTCGTGTATTTTAACAATATCAGCAAGTTCTCTGAGCTTTATTCGTCTATCTTTAGCCACTTCATTAAATATTTTTCTAATGTTTTCAATAGTAGTAGCAGTTTTCGGTCTTCCAGAGCGTTGTTCATCTTCCGTACTTGAACGACCCATTTTAAATTGTTGAACCCAGGATTTCACGGTGGAGTATGATGGTGCATTATCACCATGAACAGAATCCAATTCATCTTTGATTAATTGTGGCGTATAACCTTTCATATAAAAGTGTTTAATTACCGCACGAAACTCTTTATTTTCCACTTTTTTGAAAAATTATAAAACTTGTTTACTTCAATCTCCTGTAACAAAGAAAATAATCATTAAATATTTCGGAAATTTTGACAGATGGCTTATAAAAGAAAAAGTTGCTAGTAAAACAGAAAATGTGCCAGGCCAGTTAGTTTTTTGGTCGCCCTCGTAGTTTAATTGGAAGGTTTATATGGAAGGACAGACGGGCAGACATCGCCAAACGAAATCAGCAGGTGATTATAAGTCGATCTGTATGCTGTATACAAGGGTGGGTGAAGCTCAAATTTTCTTGGTAGTTACAATTATTTTCCATGAAACTAACTTATAATAAATACCCTGTTCCATAGAGTGTTGCACAGTATAACAACTATGGTTGCGACTAACATACTTTTATGGCAAAGAACATATAATTGTTGCCGTGACCATATAGTAACCATATCTTTTCTCTGCGTGTAGAAATATTGAGCAGAGATCCATATCATATATTATTGATCGTCTTAAAATTCTAAGACTGCCGAGCCATATCCTTTCGTGTGTCCGGTCAAACGAATAAACCTAGAATTCTGAAATTAGCATGACAATGGTTTATGGTCATACGCAGTTTGGAAATGAACAAAGGCAAAAGCGGCCGAGTAGGAACAGGTATCCGTTTAAGGGACTAATGTTAAGTCGGAAAAATTAAACTTTCTTAAGTATTTGCCTGACAAATCAAATTTGTTACTAAGTTTTCAAATGCACACAACTAACCAATTCAACTCCATTCGAAATTGTGTTTCCCTACGAGGTTCAATCCACTTCGCAGTCGAATGGAATATCCATTTTTAACTGCAAGTGATACATATTTATGGAAATCACTTTGTTTATACTTTCAAAATATGTCAGAGCTACTCTGACATGCAAATTATTTGTATACCCTGAAAACGCCTTCATCTACGAAGTACGAGTATGCATTAGCACTTCAGACAGTCTACAAATCAAATTTCCTGTACCCTCTCCCCCCGCCGACCAACACAAATAATTGGTAGAGATTTCGTTCGTTTGAAAAGTCAAGTGATGCGTTAAATAAGGCAAAACACTGATAACATATTAAGCTTATTATGTTAACTATGGTTAGTGCGAACGAACACTGGGTACGTGGAAAACTCGTACACATGCTCCGGAAGAACAATGCCAATCGTACGGAATTGTCTCGAAAGCAACAACGGCAGCATCACTTGAAATGGGGATGAAAAATGTGACCAGAGGATGAGAATTGGTAGCGTATTTTAAGAGGAAAAGAATAATGACGAGTGCTTGTGACATTGGTTTCCATGAACCTGAATGAAAGATTTGTCGCATTTTTGTTCTCTCCTAATAATGGAATGATATTTGCCAGTCGTTGGATGTGGGATATTAGTGTATCGTAGAAATAAATTGCATTATATTTTAAAGGATACCAGAAAGAAAGTAGTGCTGGTTTTCTTTTAAGCATGAACAGCATAAGTCGATTACATGGTGCCCTACTTTGATTTACCATGAGAGATCCCAATAAATGAGTATATGATTTATCGGGTGATCCATCTAGAGGTATTTTTTCAGAACAAAATAAATATAAAAATTCAAATCAAGTGTGAAATCTTTATTGGTAATTTGAAAGGACATTTTATGGCATTTATTTTTTGAAAACTTGCAACTGTATTATGGAAACGGTGAGAAACGGGAATAATCCCTGATTTCGACCAAAATTTTTTTCAGTGATGAGGCCCAATTCTGGCAGCAACAAGAAGAGGTTCAAGAGATGTCATTATACCCAGAGAAAACCACGGTGCGGTTTACTTATAAGCTGGTGGAATCATCGGTCCATATTTTTTCAATAATGAAAATGGACGGAATGTAACCGTGAATGGTGCTCGCTAACGCGCAATGATATCGATCTTTATGCTACCTGAAACTAATCTTGGCGACATTTGGTTTCACCAGGACGGTGCCACTTGCCAGACAACTGCTCAAACAATGGATCTATTGAGAGGTCATTTCAAAAAGCAGCTAATTTTACGTTTTGAACAGGTGAGTTGGCCGCCTGGATCGAGTGATATCACACCTTTAGACACTTTTCTTTGGGGTTACGTAAAGTCCAAAGTCTATGCTGACAAACAAGCTACGATTCAGGTTTTGGAAGCCAACATTACGAGTGTCATTAAAGCCATACCGGTCGAAATGCTCGAATGAGTCATCCAAAAGTGGACCCTCAGAATGCAAACCCTGAGGCGTAGTTGCGGCCAACATTTGAAGGAAATAATATTAAAAAAATAAATGCCATAAATTGTCCTTTCAAATTACCAATAAAGATTTCACACTTGATTTGAATTTTTATATTTTTTTTGTTCTGAAAAAATACCTGTATATGGATCGCCCTATATATCGTGTACAGCTCACTGATTGAAGGGAAGTTCCCTTCTGTTCATAATAGGAATGGTGAGAGAATTCAGAAGGATCGTCTTAATAAACTGTTCTCATTTTAATCCATGGTTCTTGAACAAATAATTATGATATGTTCAGCAGATATGTACTCAAAAACTTTCTTAGGTTTATTAAGAACTTTTTCCGCTGGGCCGATTTTGTTCATTTACAATCCCAAATAGCTTATGACTAGTAGCCATCATCGTGCAAAACTTCAGGGTCCTAGTTGGAGTGTCCAAATCGTGCAAAACTTCAGGGTCCTAGTTGGAGTGACCAAAAAAGGGGTTTTCAGAAAATCAGCAGTTCGAGCATTGAATGGAAAATATTTTCCCAATCAGAAGTGACTTAATTGTCCTCAATTCTAGACGATATGAAAGCATTAAAATCAATTGCTACGAATGGAGGTGTGACTTTTATTTAAAAATAAACTAGTAAAATAGCTAAATTTGGAGGTGGCCTACTATGTTATGCACTCTTATTTGGGAAAACCAGAAAAACCAATTGAAAACAGGTTTTTGGGATGTGCAGAAAAACCAATTGAAACAGGTTTTTGGGGTGTGCAGAAAAACCAATTGAAAACAGGTTTTTGGATCCCTAAGAAGTGCTCCAATTGTACCCAGATTTTAAAAATTAGGTCATATTTAAATTTGTGGTAGAATTTTAATGTCCATTTTTAAATAAATTTTCGAACACAGGTTTCTTCACCCAAATTTAGCCAATCTGCAAAAATTATTTAATATTTGGCTTCGTGAGATAATATTATACTTATAGTTCTTTAAAGTCATATGTTCATGTATATTGGAATCTATTTTTGGACCCCAGCCCATATCAAGAAATGAATATGAAAAAATGGGCCTATATGATCCAAATCGGTGCAGTATTAGTTAGTTGTCCATCGTAACATAATATACCGAATTTTATGAAAATTAATTTGGTTGTTTCAGATAGGTTGTTACTAATATCGGGATGTATATTTGCACTGGCTTGGACATTAAAGCCGGAATGTCAGTTTTTGGTTTTGGACACTAGTCCCAGTTTAATTCGTTTGACCGCCATTGTTCTTTTAACAGACTGAGTGGCATGGTTTGATCAAACCATGCCAGTTCTTTTAACGGACTGACAAATTTAGTGTACACTCAATCCTTCGCTTTAGATTGGTGGCTTGTAAAGCGGTAGAACTTTAAATCAACAGATAACTTTGTGAGGGATAAACGAGCAGATATGAATTAATTTTACAAGCGTTGGTTAAAGCGCACTTAGTCGGAATTGAAAAAATTTAAAATGCGAATAACCAATGAATGATTTTAACTCAGGCATTGCTTCTGGCTTAATCCTTAAGGGTTAAATAAACCAGAAACAGTCCCTGAGCTCAAAAATCAAATGCGAGATACAGCCACATCTCTGTGAAAAAGTCATGTAAAATTAAAAGAGTAATAACCTGTCGTCAGAGCCGTGGCGGATATTTGACGGATATTTTATTCATACTTTATCTACTATACATTTCAAAAAAAAACTCCAACATGTGGCTTCGAGAGCTTAAAAAAGATAAATCGGACGACTATATATTTGGGTGCTATATCTAAATTTAAAACGATTTTCTTCAATTTAAATAAAGTCCCCCCTTGTCTCTAGAAATAAACGTGTGTCAAATTTTATCAAGATTGCATGAAATATATGTTTTTTAGAGCTAAAGAAATTTAATCGGATGAGCGTATATGTATGGGATATCTTAATTTAACCATTTTTTTCAATTTGAAAAACGTTGTTCCTTGGCCCAAAAAACTAACTCGTTTTAAGTTTTAACACGATTGAATGTAAGATGTGGCGCCTGGAAATAAAAAACATTAAAATCGGATAACCATATAGAAGCCGGCTATATCTAAATTTGAACCGATTTTCTTTAATTTCAATAGCGTCCGCTCCAAAAAAAATTAATTCCGCCACTTTTCATTAAAATCGGACAACAAATGCGACCTGAAGATTGATCAGAAGCTGTGGATGGATGGACAGACAGACAGGCTTCATTAAATGAAATCAGTAAGTAATTATACGTAGACTTAAAGGTGGGTCAATGACCAATTTTAAAATCTGTGTAAATTTAATGGCCATCCAAGGGAGTCCAAAAACCTATTTTTAGTTGTTTTTTTCTGAACATTCAGAAGTGCAGATTTGAGTATAGTCGGCCACGCCCGACTTTAGCTTCTTTACTTGTTTTATTTTAAAATGTAAAAGTTCACTTTTACTGAGACACCCTATAGACCTCTGTGGAAGATTGCGGTCCACAGTATTATAGTTGGCCACCTACTAATAGCCAATCATGACCTTATACAGTTATCACTGGGGAACATTTTACCAACTGACGAACCATTTTAATCTGTTCGCCTTGCCTTAATACAACGGTTTTTTCCGCCGACAGACAGACATGTTATAATCCTCCTAAATGGTAAAAAAAACTATAATATGGATGCGACAAACATATTTATATTTTATAGATCACGTTAATTTTGCCGTGACCTTATTTCTACCCTAGATTACCACTGCAAGTATGAACTGTATAAACGTTCCATAGTTTTAGACAAAGTAAATATTTGATAGGAAAAGTTGTAATTTGTAGAAAAAAAGTTATTCAAGATTTAGTGGCGGGTTTTTTTAGGATAGTTGCTAAGGCTATAACTTTTGAACTTTGAAAAAAACGATAGATTTCTGTGTATACGAGGGCTGCTATATATATTTCGGGCCTTATAATGAAAATGCGAATATTTATCATCAAAAATTGTTTTATTGTTTTCCAAAGTATTCTCCAGCTTGATTTATACACTTTTGCGTGAGCTCAAACCAATTGTCGAAGCACTTTTTCCACTCCGATTGAGACACCTCCAAAACATGGTTTGTGAACACTTCAACAGCATCTTCTGGCGACGAAAATCGTTGAGTACGCATATTTTTCTTGATGTGCGGGAATAAAAAGAAGTCATTGGGTGCCAAGTCAGGGCTGTATGGCGGATGACCCATTAATTCGACGTTTTGGTCGGTTAAAAAGTCGGTGGTTAGAGCCGATGTGTGAGAGCTCGCATTGTCATGGTGAACAATGTTCGTTATTATCATGTTCGTTATTCGAGTTTCTCCAAAGACTTCAGACAAACAAATTGTGGTGTACCACTCAGAATTGACCGTCCTAGGTTGCTCAAGCGGAACAGTCGCCACATGACCAGTTTTGCCGAAGAAACGGGCGAATATTTGCCTCGAAGTGCTTCTTCCACGAACAACTTTCGTTGGATTTGGCTCGTAGACCTACACGGCTGTTTTTTTTCGGGCTTATACGCATAGATCCATGATTCGTCACCTGTGACGATCTTATAAAAGTATTTTGAAGCACCGCGATCGTGTTTTTCAAAGCTTCTTTGCACCCATCGAGACGAGTCTTTTTTTAACGATTGTCAAATTGTGCGGGATCCAACGAGAACAAACCTTTTTTACGGCCAGGTGTTCATTCAATATCGAATATATACTCGTGGAAGAAATGCCCAAGGATGCCTTTATCTCACGGTTTGTCACATGACGATCTTGATTTATAAGTTCAAGCGCGGCATCAATGTTCTCAGGCACAACGGCCGTTTTTGGACGACCTTTACGACCAACTCTACACGCAGAAAAAAAGTATGGTTCGAGTAACAATATTCGAAGAGCATCATACTATTGTTGGTTATATGGTTGTGGCACAACAATATTATGATCATCACAACAATAGTATGGTTCACACATCCCATAACAATATTATGGTCCTCACAACAATATAATTATTCACACACAACCATACTATGATCCCCACAACCATAGTATGATTCAAACTCAAACATACTATGATCTCCATAACCATATTATGATCCTCACAACCATAGTATGTTGCACATACAACTATAGTATGATCCTTGGAACCATAGTATGACTTACACATAACCATGCTATGATCCCCAAATTTTTTTGTAAAGATTGGGTTATGTTATTAATCAACAATAGAGATTTTTATTAAATAAGTTATGTAAAAATACATAAAACTCTTTATAAAGGGAGTGATTTATTTAACAGTAGAAACAATTCATTTACTAAAAATATGTCAGTTATACTAATCCGATGTTTGTTTTGAAAAAATTTAATTTATATATAAAAACTACTATTATTGCGTAAGACTCGTAAAAATAACATTGTCAAGTTAAAAATAAATTACGATTTTGCCTGTATGATTGCCGTAATCATGTTATTGTTAACATAAAACCCATGAAACAATACTTTTGTCCCACCAACCATATTTATATTGTTGCTACAACCATATTATTTTTTTTTAATTTGGCAACAATGCTTTTGTTACATTTTAACAATATTAATATTGCTGCAGTCATACTATTGTCAAAATTAAATTCAAAAAATAATACTAAGGTTGCGACAACCATACTTTTATTGCAGAGAACATACTATTGTTGCCGTGACCATACAGTAACCATATTTTTTCTCTGCGTGTATGTTTTATAATCCGTTTGATGTTATCGATTGGAATTTATGGAGAAAAGGTTATTGAGGATATACTACAAGCAAGTAATAATCGATCTCGTTTAAGGTCGTTATTGAATAAATTATTTCTTTAAAACCTAAAATTTTTAAAACAAACTGTTTATAACCTTAAAAAATCATTTTCCTACTTTTTTACAATGGTGTATAGTTATAGCATTAGCAAACTCTTACTCGCTTAATAACCGAGCAACCAAAGAACACGCCTCCAGTAAGCGAGTAATAACCACGCTTGCTTAAACTCGCTAAGGTTATTCTTGAAAGTCTTTCTCTCCAAAAATATTAAATATTTATTGCAATCTGGGTTTAATGAAAATTGTCTATAGGTGTGAAGTTATCGCTTTAGCGACCTCCTAAGCGCCAACACGTTCAATGTCAAACTGCCCTTCGTAGGGTGCATTACAAACGAGATAAACAAAAAAGCATTATACACATTCTCTAACCATTTACTACTTTAGTTATTAAAAGTATTTTAAAAATGTCTTTTTTTCAGTTTTGTGTTTTTTAGTCTTTTCTTCCCAGCCAGCAGATATATTCATACACATTGAGGGTAAATTGTACGTACCTAGAGTTGTTGTTGTTGGAATATCCGTCTCACCACATGCACAAATTCCCAAACTCTACTTAAGTGTCGACAAGAGGTGTGAGTTGTGATATATTTTTCTGCTTTTTTTCGGTCGTCCCCAGTAACAAAATAACTCCTGCCTTTTGTGAAATAAAAAAAATAGGATAAAAAGTAGAAAATAAAACGAATGGAAAGCAGTTGGCAAATGCCTGGGAGGTGTTCTTAAAGAACGCACTACCAAAAAAAAAACAAAATATGTATATTTTCTTCAGTAAACACGAACGACGAGTAGACCTTAGCAAAAATAAAAACGAAAAAGATGAAGAAACACAACGAAAAAATTCAATTTCGCTTAAGTATCCCGTTTCAGTTGCAATTTATTCAAACTTAAGAAAAGTAACATTTCCATCCTACGCTATGTACATAGACATGGATGTTTAACCATTACCACAATTTGCATACATACTCGTATTATGTATGGGTGAGTCCTAGCATCCACCACATTGTTGGCAGCGGGCTTGATGGTTACTTGGTTGGTAGATGGCTGTTAGTAGCACGATAGCTTGTACCATTTTTCCACCCATTCGGTTATTTCAACCACACCAGCATTGCAACATCAATAATGTACACAAATGCTCGATTGGAATATATTTCCATGCAAATTCTTGCAAATTGTAACCAATTCTTTGGGTAAGCTATTATTTGATTTATCAAACAGCCAACCGAATATTCGGTGCACATTTTGGGAAACATACTGTTTTTGTGGCTTAGATTACGTGCGCTATTCGGCAGAACTGATGAATGTTGTGTGTGTCGAAAGTGGAAATTACGAAATGTTATAAATTGCGAATTGTTCCAAATTGCATTTAAAAGTTGTCATATAAGGCATCTTCTTCAGCTTTTTGCCAAATTTCAATACTATAGGGTGGGCTATTTAAAATTTTAATCCACTTAAAATAAAGTTAAAAAAGTTTTTCAAATTTCTGGTTTTATTGGAAAGATTGAACTTTATCATTTAATAATGGAACACCATCCGATGCGTTTTCGTTTTACCCAATGGGCTGAATATGTGTAGGCAGGAGATGAAGAATTTCTCCGATAAGTCGTGTTTGAAGATGATGCTCGGTGGCTATGACAATAAGAAATAATACCGCATATGGGGTTCAGAGAACCCACAAGCCAATGCATCCACTTCGAGTCACTGGTTGGTGTGGATTTTGGTCTGGCGGCATCCATCCATAGGCCATTTATCTTAGAAAATGAGCAAGGAGCTGTCGATACCGATAACGGTAAACGTTACCGCTCCATGCTCAACGCATTTATTCCCCCAAAAATTCCAGAGAATGAATTGGAAGACATTTGGTTTACCCAGCCAACGCAACCATCGATACGCACCATTTACGCACTGTTTTTGAAAATCGAATAATCAGCCGAAATTGTGATGTCGCTCGATAGGTCGCCTCGGAGCTTTGATTCAAGTCCTTTGAATTATTTTCTGGGAAGAGCGATTAAGGATAAATGTTACGCATATCATCCAGAGATAATTGGAGCGTTGAAACATGAAATCAAAGTTGCCGATTACAGCCGAATCAAATTTGAAATGTTAAATTGCCCACCCGTTATTTTGATACAAAACCAAGTAAAATAGTCAAAAGTCAGACCTGGACGAACATGTGTAACCCTCTACTACTCTGACGTTTCTTTTCCCCTTCCGGAATTTGAGCAAGATAAGTTTTACAATGTGACTTCTTAAGCGCAAATTAAAATGGACCTTTTCAGGAAAACATTACCCAATAGGGCATATTTTATAGGGGTTTTTAGGTAACTGCGCCGTCATGTCTAAAGGGATATGCTCCATGGTCACAACCTCCTCCTTAACCTCACAGTGGTGGCAGTATTCGACTACTCTTAGCTGCCATTTTTGAGTTATTTTGTTCCATCAGGACATCCACGTACACTCTGCCGTTGTTATTTTAAGTCAGGGTTTGGCTCTGCTCTTGCCTAGTTTACGCCACCGGGCCCGTGTGGCCTTACACTTGTCGGTCCTAGTCCATGCTACTTTAACCTTGGTCTGATGCCATGTTTTTAAGAGCCGGTTAAGGGCCGAGTTGTCGGTACATAAATCATCCTTAGACGAGTAAAGACGTGCCAGTTTATCTGACGCCGCGTTTTCTTCAACCTAACGGTTTCCGGAAACTTTCAAAGTCTAACAGTTAGGTTTGTTGTTGTAACAACAATATGAGCCAGTTTATCTGCCGCCGCGTTTTCTTCAACCTAACGGTTACCGAAAACCTTCAAAGTTTAACAGTAGGGTTTGTTGTTGTAACAACAATATATTTTGTTTTTGTGGGTCCTGTTCGTCTTTAGGACATATGCTTCAATTTCCAGTTAAAGAAAATGGGCCATTTGAACTTGATGCGTTAGAAGACACCTGGGGGTGGGCTTGGCCGGACGATTGAAGAGGAGCAGCACGTCATGTGGTCCCAGCACATCATGTGGCGGGACAAACGTTCGCAGCGTTAGCACCAATTCGAGCCCAATTTGGCTGCACCAACCAGATCTCAGCTGAGCCAGAACTACGCTCGTCTGCCCAGGTAGTGTCTTCTCATCTGTTGAAATCTTCTGAGGATGTTCTCTAGCACAACATTTATACTATGTATGGGTACTGCTTGTGCGATTTTATTAACATAAATGTCATGCAGACCTGCCCGATAGTTTCGATGATCTTAAGGATCTCTCTTGCACCGCTGTATCTAGAGAGAAAGAACACGAAGATCGAACCTGACCTGTCTGGGCGGAGGCATCCTATCTAAGAGATGGTGGTTAGGATGACTTCAAAGAAAACACCCTAGCAGGTATTTCTTAGACAACAGGAAATTGAATCTGCGCTCGGTAATGACCTTCGGCTCCTTATGTAATCGGTCCTTAGAAAGTTGATGTTCTCAGGGCGGCATTCTGGCAAGTCAGAATTTTCTTCCACTGCGTCGTACTCAAGTGCACCAACCACACAGGCACTGCATAGTTCGATAAATACTCACCTATCTCTTTGTCGGCTCCCCAAGTACTGCCGGCAGTGAGTTGAGGACCTTGTTCCTACTTTTAAGCTTATCGCAGATAGCTGTAGCTACCATGGATTTTGGGTTAGTTGGTAGTCGGGATGTTGACATTATCGACTTTCATATTAAGTGACCTTCATATTAAGTGCGGTCCATGCAGTAAACTGTGTGGCTGATGATTTGAAGGCGGATATTTTCCTATTACTTGCAGTGAAAAAGCATGCTAAGTCAGGGAATTAACAGTTGATATTCTCGCCAATGTCATTAAACTTTTGGTCCTGACGCTAGAACTGAGCAGTGATGAGCGTACGACACATTTTCAACACCGTCTGGTGGTGCTGGAATTTTTATTTTAATTTAAGTTAGAGGTTTCAGTTTCAGAGGTTTCAACAGTTTCGGTGATATCACCCAACCCTGAAGATCTCGCGGTTAACCTCTACAGGGTTTCGACTGCTGATCTTTGAATTCTACATATGACTGGCGCCCACACATGTACCTTACGACCCAACGTTTCAAACTAGGCGGAATTGTCCTTGATCAGAGTGGCATGATAGACCGTCAAAGTTGTGTTTGTAAAGGCGCTTATTGACATTTTGCAAATTTTACCCAGTTTAGATATTATCAGACTTGTTCAAAGTTCCAAAATGTCACCCAGAAACTTTACATCGTATAGTGGGAATTATAAACGCTATAAAGATGATAGAAAAAAGCGATGTATAACGATTGGGATATTCAGGCATTCCTATCGTGTACACAAAGAACATATTTGTTGCCACAACAGAATCTGTTTTTGCCAACTGAATGATTGTAGTTACTTAGTAGGGACATAAATGCTTTTACGTTTTATGGTGTAAAATAAAAAGTACTGAATGTTTTTGGATCAAATATTTTTTAATATATTTTTTGATGTATATTGTATCCAAAAAGAATCTACTTATTCGAAATGTCCGCCTTTTGCCTTTACACACGCCTTAAGTTGCACGAACCTCGTCCATTGGAAAGTTGGGCACAGCTCGAACCAAAGCAGTCTTAAGAGATTTAATGTTAGGGTATCTTTGTGACAAACCTTGTCCTCTAAAACCGTCCACAATTTGTAATCCAATGGGTTGAAATCTGAACTGCCAGCGTTCCTTCGAACGCTGGAAAATTGTTTCGAAGCCAGGCCCGGGACGCTTTGGCCTTATGGGACGGAGCAGAATCCTGATGGAAAGTCCATGGCTGGTTTTGGAACAGGGAATTGTTAAGAGGTTTCACAACAGCTTCCAAAACGGTTTCTTGGTAAACTTTGGCCGATGTTTTGACTCCTTGTTCGCAGAAATGCAGGTCAGTGACCCCATCGTAAGAGACACCCCACCAAACCATGACTGATGCTAGGTGATGACCCTTTTCCACCCTTGGGATTAGTTCAGATGCTTCCTTAGATGACCGCGCATATAAAGGGTGTCCTAAGAAGAGCGCAATTTTTAAATTTTAAATAAAACACAGATATTTAAGAAAAAATCGTGAAACTTTATTATATCGTAAAGTAGACAGAATGAGGTTATGTATGGAACAATATATCGTGCAGATGGCCGCCGCGGCTTTGCTGGCATGCACGCGATCTTTTAATGAAATTTTCATTGACCGTTTTGCATGAATGCTGCGGTATTTCATTAATGCAGCGTCCAATTTCGACTTTTAAGGCTTGAGTCGTCGTCGGCTTATTCGCGTAAACCATCGACTTCAAAAAACCCCAAAGAAAAAATCTAATGGTGTTAAATCGCACGATCTAGACGGCCAATTCTGATCTCCAAAACGCGAAATAACACGACCGGGAAATGACTGATGCAGCAATTGAATTGTTTCTCTGGCTGTATGACATGTGGCGCCGTCTTGTTGGAACCACATGCCCTCCACATTCATTTCTTCAATTCTAGGCAAGAAAAAACTGGTTATCATTTCACGATACCAAACACCATTGACTGTTTGCGCTTGACCTGCCTCATTTTCATAAAAAAAGGTCCAATGATTCCTCCAGCCCAAAAACCACACCACACAGTGACACGTTAAGGATGCATTTGCTTCTCGTGAATCACTCGAGGATTTTCCGCACCCCAAATGCGACTATTCTGCCTATTGACGAAGCCATCAAGATAAAAATGGGCCTCGTCACTGAAGATGATTTTATCGGCAAAATCAGCATTTTCATGTTGTCTCTCCAATACCCAATTAACGAACTCCCTTTCGTGTAGCGCTCCATTTTTACTAACCTCGTACCTTCTACTAACAAACAATAACAATTGTTCAAATGTCAAACAATGACACTTCGAATGTTGCCAGATTTAAAAATTGCGTTCTTCTTGGGACACCCTTTACTAACGCATATGCATACACTAAAATTTTTTCATCGGTGAACAAATTTTTTCTGTGCAAGATATCAGCGTGCTTCACCAAAAGACGTTTGCATTTTGCAATCCTTTTTTTAAAGCTGCAGTCAATAGATGTCCAGTACGTCGTTGGAAAGCCCCACGTCCCAAGTCTTTTTAATGATTCGACTCATGGACTTTTGCGTGATATTCATCTCACGGCCCATGATTTTCTGTTTTCGGAGCGGATTTCTGTGAATTCTTGATTTAACGGCTTTGATGACATGCGGTATTCGAACAGAGCGTGGGCGGCCCGACCGGTGACGGTCTTTTACATCTCCAGTCCCCTCAAACAGTTTTATGCGTCGGTCCCTAGTGGCCGGAGCGTTTTGAAAATATCGTTTTTTTTCATTTCACACTTGAAAAGCGCTATTACAGCGATACGATTCTCATTATCTGACCACTCCATGATGAAGGTTGAAACAATTTTAAAGTCCCGTTACAGACTAACGCTATTGAGGTTAGCTTTCAAAACCCATATGACATTAACGGGGTATGTTCAGTCCTACTATTGAAATTGGTGTGTTCAATGTTGTACCAGTATTTAGGTCCCTACTAAGTACATGCACCTCAAGTATTCCTTCAATACAACCGAATGCTTGTTGGTACTCTATATATTTCATTATTAGAACTGTAGAATCGGTGCAACATACCAAGTATACGAAGCTTTGGAAGAGAATTTTTGGATCATAAAATCTACATACTACGAGGGCTGCTATACATATTTCTGGCCTAATAATGAAAATGTCGTTGTAAACTAAAAACCATTTGCCCGTTACATTGCTATGACCGATTGATAAGTTGAGAGTACAGATCGTTCGAACCGAATATCCATTGCGATTATACAAATTTGGTGTTTGCAACCGAAAAACTGCAATGATTCCAATCGATTTACAACTATTTTTTTCTCTGTGTGCAGGTGCTCTTAAAGATCGGTTATATAATAGAAATACATAATTAAACAATATTTTGGAAGCTGCTGTGTGTTTTGGTGAACGATTTTAAATTTCAGCCAAATTATAGAACTAATAACATGTGTGACAGCGCATAAAGAAAGGGAACTTAGGGTAAAAAAAATCATTTTTTTTGATGTGTACAACATCTGAGCATCTAATGAGACCGATCCCATGCCCCAAAAGTGTTCCCTCCCAGAGATATGCGCATTTTATGAAAGTGACGGTACACCAAAGATACACGTATTTAAATCTTTAAAATGGCTCTCCTGAACAAAACTGGTTTTTACCCTTAGGTCCCTTTCTATTTTGTGCGTCACATATTCAGATTTCTTAGGTGATCTTATTGTTTGAAGGTGATCGATTTTGTGGACCCTAGGGCCCGTAGATCCTGATCCGAAATTTTGCCAAATGTTAAAAGTTGTTCAAATTTAGTCGAATTGTCAAATTAATGTTACATTCGGATTCGTGGCAAATTTTCGTATATTTTCATTATGTAACAAACGTAGCAAAAAACTTGTACGAGTATAAACACTTCATCCCTTGGCTGATAGTATAAAAATCTATCAAAAATTAGTATTGACAATTTTAACTATCAAAGGAATATTGGTGCTTTAGACAGACGGTTTTCGCTTTCCCGAAACCTCTTTAATCGGTTGGCCGATATTGTTTTTTTTATCTTTTTTAAATGCGTCTACGTGTTTGTATATTGTGCTGTGTGATGTTGTGTATGGGTGTGTAGAGCAAAAAGCCTTCTCACTTAAGTGCGGTTGCAAATGTCAATTGCGTTACGAAATCCATCCAACTTCTTAAGATTTTCTCTACTACACCCAATCTCTTTCTCCTCTGCGGCACTTTCGTTGTTTTTGCCGTTTGTCATCTGGCATTGATTCATTTCTATCATTCAGTCATTTACCCACACATACCCAGGCACTATTCCACTAGCATTTGTCGGTGGTGAGGGCGTATGGCGGGAGTATTGGTGTTGGTGTTAGAGCGATGTGGCTTGTATGGGTGAGCATATCCCAAATCGAAAATCGATCTCGTTTTCTTATTTACATTAAAAATCTGTTTGTATTCACTTAAAAGGGATAAGCAATGTCCTTTTAATGGGTTTCAAATTGAATAAAGGATTAAGTTGTTAGTTTTAAAATTGAATTGCGTTTTCCAAGTGGAAATTGCTTTAGTGCTCAAGTGGTTGCTTGTTCCTCAGCTCTTCAAGTGTGGTAGTATGTTGTCTAAACATACACACTCACACACACACACGCACAAGGATTCGTTCACTTGCAAAAGGCCTTGCTTACAGCGGCATTTCGTATGACATGCTTAGCTACGTTTAGAACTTGTTCTGTGATGTTACGAGATTTCGATTTTGGGAACTGTTTTGAAACGATGCTTGTGTGTTTGTTTTCAATCTTACGAGGAAAAAGTCAATTAAAGGAATGAATGTTTGTGGTACCTTGGACTAGTATTTGTAATGTTACGGTCATAGAAATTCAACGATGCTGCCCATTGTGTACTCGGGTGAAGGTCATTTGGGACTATTGGTATTAAAAGCAATGTTCCACTGTTTTAGTGTTCAATCAAGTTATAATATACTTATAAGTGGTTCTGTTTGCAGCTATACCAACAGCCAATCCAGCATCGCATCCGAAGAAAGACAATTTGAAAAATATCTTTCGGTTGGGCTGAACCCCAATTTGTTCATGGGCGATGTCAGAGACAGGATAAATTTCTTAACTTCACAGCTACCGTTTGAGTCCTTTTGAGATAAAATTCTTTTGTCTGGTCCAGGGCTAAGAAGAAATCATTCAATATAGTCCACATATACTGGAATCCTAAGCATCTCTACCATACAAAGAGTTGTCCTTTGTCAAGGACATTTATTTAAAAGAATTCTAGTCAATAAAAAGAAGAAAATACTACGCTGTTGCTTAATTCAATTTAGGGTCCTCGACACTCTACGCTGGAGGATTTCAATCAGTGTAAGTCTCTCAACACTCTATAGTTCAATTTTATTATATGATTATTGGGCGTTTCTGTATGGAAACTCATTAAGAAATATATGTATGGACCAATGCGCTAAGAAAATATACACAAAAACTACATTCTTTACGGATAATTAGGAACATATTAACTAAAATATTCGTACGTTGTTTATCGAAAATATTTTCGTTATGAAAATATGTTAATCGAAAATAATTTCGTATCAAACTATATAAAACTTCACATATTTACAAAAAAAATGTAACCCGCTTATTGAAAATATTTTTGTTATGAGGCGATTAAAAAGTTCACAAATTTACAAAAAAAAGTTGTAAAAGTATTTCGAAAAGAGGTCCTCAAGACTTTTGGTTACATAGGCCAAGACCCCAAGTAATGAATGTGCAATAACTAGGTAACTATGAATAGCGGCTATGCACTTAATAGCAGGCAGTTTTGCATTTAACGAGAACTACCGGCAGTAGAGTTTTTCACCGAACACAATTAAAATCCCTTGCACTTCATACAAAGTAAAACACATTCACCCACACATACACGATACAGTGCATGTATTTTGTTGTTCTTTCTAATCATTAAATTCTAATCATTAATTACTTACAAATTTTTTAATTGAGTGGAGACAAATTCAATTACCAATTTTTTGGTTTAAATAAAAAGGTTGATTTTTTTAGTGTAATTAATTTTTAAAAATGGAGTAATACTTGAAATAAATTTGTTATTTAAAAATTTTAATTGAGCGCTATTTTACAGCGCATACATATTCATACGATCTTCTTAATAGTATAATGATTAACCAGAAGGCGACCAAAAACTCTTACTTAAAGTCCCTCAACATCATATTCAGGAACAAAAGATATCTTCTTCCAATTCGCGAGCTCTGCACGATATAATTCTTATACTCAATGATCGGTACCTCTTGATAATACCGGCTTCGAACGAAAAATTCATTTTCTAGGGAATAACTTACATGGGTTAGACATTAATCTCTTACTTGTAATTTCGCTGGCATTTACTAGGTGGAAACCCTTCGCTGAAAAACTGTTAGATGTTCTTACCCGGAATTAAACTAAGGTTTACTTATATGATAATCATGTACTCTAACCATATTATCACTGCGGACCGCATGGATATTCTCGTTAAATATACGTAACAGCCTGCTCTTAAGTTTCCAGCACATTTAAGATGTTGTATATAGTTGTTGGTAAATTAATTACGATTTTAGTTGAAAGCTGATTTTGAACATTCACAATCGATTTTTTCTGTAGCCGATTTCAGTTGTTAGCGTTAGCATATCGAACAAAATATTTTTTTTCTCCGATTTACGATTATTTTGAAGCAAAGGCAATAGATGGGAAATTTTTAAAAATGTACTTAAAGGGTACGAATTTAGTGTTTTCTGTTTCGTTTTTATTTCAATATTGCCTTTTTAAGTGATTTTGATCAAATGAAAGTGGATAAGAAACAAACGATAATTTGTGGGTTATTGAGTGTTGTTTTTCTACATTATTGCAAAGAAGAAGCATATTGTTCATCATGTATGATATATAGTCTTTGGCGAAGCTACATTTAGTTTTAGAAAGTTAAAGGTTGAACGTTACGTATTCAAATGTGACAGCGCATAGAGAAAGGGTAAAAAAATAAATTTTCACTTTATTTTTTTTTTTTGATGTGGACAACATCTGAGCATCGAATGCGACCGATCCCATGCTCAAAAGTGTTCCCTCCCAGAGATATGCGCGTTTTATGAAAGTGATGGTACACCAAAGATACACGTATTTAAATCTTTAAAATGGCTCTCCTGAACAAAACTGGTTTTTACCCTTAGGTCCCTTTCTATTTTGCGCGTCACAAATATTGTCAACTCTGTATTCTTTCAGTACGATAGGTATGATAGGTAATCAGCAGTATTATTGCACAAGTAATCCCAGGTTCAAATCTGTGTAAAAACATATTATATTTTTCAGCGGCAGTTGTCAATCTCGAGAATGTAAGTTTAATGAGTAAGAAATTAGTTTCTAAGCCATGTAGAAAATCTTCTTGAAAATTATTAAACATTATGTCCCGGTCAGTGAAAAAATTATATTGCTCTCACTTATATCGAGTAAACTTTCCCGCTTGTCTGCCAATAGGATTTCGTTCTGAAATATATGTATGTTTTCAGATAAATCTCCCTTTTGTATAGTCGCAGGCTTTTACAATAGTTTGATCCCTGTTAAATTATAATTTAGTTTAAATCACCATGAAATTCTAGCTTCATTGATGAATTGATTAAGAAAATCGAAATAAAATAAGTTTATCGGTAGGTCGCAAATCGATTTTCTGCTTTAGTTACCGAACGTTATTTGTATACGAGTACACGACATCATTAGGTATATGTATGTACGCGCAAAATAAAAAGTGACCTAAGGTTAAAACACAGTTTTGTTCAGGAGAGCCATTTTAAAGATTAGGTCCCTTTCTATTTGTACTTAGAATCGTCGACTTCACTTTCATAAAACGCGCATATCTCTAGGAGGGCATACTTTTGGGTCATGGGATCAGTCTCATTCGATGCTCAGATGTTGTCCACATCAAAAAAATAAAAAAAAATAAAATTTATTTTTTTACCCTTAGGTCCCTTTCTCTATGCGCTGTAACATATGCGATTCGTCGATCAAAAATATTTTTGTGTTTATATGTTGACTTGTCCGCTTTCATAATATTTTGGCTGTCAATTTTTATACCAACTGTTATAAACCAATTGTTGTTCAAAATCCGGGGGATTAATTAAAATTTTAGAAGCAAATGAATTATTATTTTTATTAGCAGAAGTACAATTTTTTAATTGATACTACAACTTTTTTAATTAATTAATTTCTGAACCTTTTTTTGAGTAAAATACAACAAAGGACTTACAAATTTGTACGTTGAATGTATATTTTATCTTATCACAGCATTTTTGATTAACAATTTTATTGAATATGAGAGTTTTTAACCAAAATTGCCAATTTTTTTCTTTTGTGCATTTGTACTAAACTGAAATGTAGGGAATTCTACATTTCCGATAAGAGTTAACTATACGAGTATACTTATAAATAAAAATGCTACGCCTTCATATTTGGAATTGTAATGGTTTATTGGCATTTCCTAAAAATTTACCTTATCTAGGCTAAAATATAAGACTTTAAATTATTGCAATGGGTGTTTTTTAAGACGTGTGGTTTTCAATCTGGCCATACTTTTTTCGGAGTTGGTCTGTTTTACGGCTGTCACTTTATTTATGATCATTTTGATTAGGCATTTCATAATGAATAGACTTACTCCAGAACAACGTTTGCAAATCGTGGTGAATGGGCACAAAACGAGATGGCTACCGATCCTGATTTTTACAAGAAAATGTTGTTTATCGCTGAACCTCACTTTTAGTTGAATAGGTACGTTTATAACCAAAAATGTCGCATTTGGAGTATTGAAAATCCACAAGCCATTGTTGAGACTCCGTTACATCCTCAAAAAAGCACTGTTTGGTATGCTCTAAGAGCAGAGGGAATGATTGGTCCATATTTCTTTAAAAATGAAGCCGGAAATTATGTTACAGTCAATGGGGAACGGTATAGAGCCATGATTAATGACTTTTTCGTGCCTGAATTGGAGGATGTTGATGTGGACGACCTTTGCGTTCAAGAAGGCGGCGCCATATGCTACAGAAACAACCAATTTATTAAAGGAAACTTTTGGTAAGCGCATTATCTCGCGTCGTGGGCCCGTGGCATGGACATCAATATCGTGCGATTTAACACCGCTGGACTATTTTGGAAGCAGATATGCCTGAGACGATTGACGTCTTGGAAGAGAATATTCGGCGCGTTATTGCTGACATCAACCATAAAAAACTGACGGTCGAAAATTGGGCCGCTCGGCTGAAATTTATTTGAGCCACTTGCCCGACATCATTTATAAAACATAATGGCAAACCCTTATCTTTAAAATAAAGCTAAACTGTTGGCCATAACATTAAATTAGGCAATAACTACATCTGAAAAACACCCTTTATATAGGGTGATCCATCTAGAGGTTTTTTTCAGAACAAAAAAATATATAAATTAAAATCAAGTGTGGACTTTTTATTGGTAATTTAAAAAGACATTTTATGGCATTTTTTTTTAAATAATTACCTTCAAATGTTGGCAACTGTATTATGGAAATGAGCGTTTGGTGAGAAACGGGAAGATCCGCTGTTTTCGACCAAAATATTGTTCAGTGACGAGGCCTATTTTTGGCTCAACGGCAAAGTCAATAAATAAAATTGCCGCATTTGGGCTGAAGAGCAACAAAAAGAGGTTCAAGAGGTGCCAACATATCCAAAGAAAACCACAGTTTGGTGCGGTTTATAAGCTGGTGGAATCATCGGTGCATATTTTTTTAAAAAAGATTGTGGCCGGAACGTAATCGTGAATGGTGCTCGCTATCGCGCCTTAAGATCGATCTTTATGCTACCTAAAATTGAAGCCCGTAATCTTGACGACACTTGGTTTAGACAGGACGGCGCCACTTGCCATACAGCTGCTCAAACAATGGATCTATTGAGAGGTCATTTCAAAAAGCAGCTAATTTCACCTTTTCGACAGGTGAGTTGGCCGACTAGATCGTGTGAAATCACACCTTCAGACATTTTTCTTTGGGGTTACGTAAAGTCTAAAGACTATGCTGAAAAAGCAGCTACGATTCAGGTTTTGGAAGCCAACATTACGAGTGTCATTAAAGCCCTACCGGTCGAAATTCTCGAACGAGTTATCCAAAATTGGACCCTCAGAATGGATATTGAAGGAAATTATATTCAAAATATAAATGTCATAAAATGTCCTTTCAAATTACCAATAAAGATTTCACACTTGATTTTAATTTTTATATTTTTTGCTTGGTTCTGAAAAAATACCTCTAGATGAATCACCCTATATTACATAATTTCTTATACATATATAAAAACTAAAAAAAATTTGGCAATAACATGAATAAATCTAATCCCGAAATCAGTTATTATAATAGATTGTTCGATCAAACTTTTTTCCCTCTACACGCAGAAAAAAAGTATGGTTGGGGTGACAATATTCGAAGAGGATCATACTATTGTTGGGAATATGGTTGTGGCACAACAATATTATGATCATCACAACAATAGCATGGTTCACAGACAACCATACTATGATCCCCACAATAATATTATGATCCTCACAACAATATTATAATTCACACACAACCATACTATGGTCCCCACAACGATATTATTATTCACGCTTAACCAAACTTTGATCCCCACAACCATATTATGATTCTTATAATTGTAGTATGTTTAACGTACAACAATAGTATAATCCTCACAACCATAGTATTACTCACAGACAACCGTACTATGATCCCCAAAATTCTTCGTAAGGATTGCATTAAGTTACTATTCAACAATAGAGATTTTTATTAAGTATATTATGTAAAAATACACTAAACTCTTTATAAAAGGAGTGACTTATTTAACAGTAGAAAATATTTACTTATTAAAAATATATCAGTTATAGTTATCCGAAGTAGTTTGTTTTGAAATAATTTAAATTACATATAAATGAACTATTATTGCGTAAGATACGTAAAAATAACATTGTCAAATTAAAAAAAAATTATGCTGGTATAATTGCCGTAATCATATTATTGTTAACATAAAAGCAAAAAAAAAACAATACTTTTTCGCACCAACCATATTTATATTGTTGCTACAACCATATTTTCATTTTTAACATTAGAAACAATACTATTGTTACATTTCAACAATATTAGTAGTGCCGCAATCATACTATTGTCAAAATAAAACTCAAAAAACAATACTATGGTTGCTAAGACCATACTTTTATTGCAGAGAACATACTATTGTTGCCGTGACCATATAGTAACAATATCTTTTCTCTGCGTGTACTTAGTGTAAAACAAATTTCATAAATTATTTAACTACTCCGATGTCTGCAATGTTAAATATCTTAATTCATAACCTAGATATTTATCTCTTAATTGTTTTACGATTCCAAGGAATGATATGAAATTCGTTCAAACTATAACAATCCCAAGCAATGTCTTTGCCCGGCCGGTATCATTTGATTTCTAATCAATAAATGCTGCTATAACTTTCAATTATTTCTGCACTAAAACATACACTGGACATTTGATGGCAATTGTCACACTTCACGACCCGTGCTGTTATGGCACACATGAGATAATCTGTGATAATAATTTTCCAGTTAATAACAGTAACCAATTGATAATAAAATAGAAGAGAAGAGATGAAAAAAAAAAACGTTGCTGCCGATTGTCATAGCTGCGAAATACTCAAACCTAGGGTTACTCCGAGCGTTATACATTTCGTAATTGTTACGCCAATGTCCGTGTATAATCCAAATAACATAATTATTACAATGCTAACAATTGGGGGAAAATTCGGCAAGAAGAAGAAAAAAAAAATAAAATAACTGAGCAACAATATTTGGCGTAACTCATTAATACACGATAATGTGCAGATCGTATGCCCACATCTGTGTGTTTATGCGAGTACGATACGGAGAAAACCCACCACCGAAAATGTGATACCATCAATGCAGCATTAAATCGTAGACCGGAACAGTGGTAGTACCTATACGTAATCGATGAATGTCACAAAGTTTGTAACTATTTGAAAATGATGATCTGTACCCGCATGCAGTAAAAATATACGTATACCTTATAAGAAACTGGAAAATAGATTTATACAAATAATGATTGTAGCAAAAAAAAAGATTTTTTTATCGGTTACATTTTTAAAATGTGTACTGAAATTAATTGTTGACGTTGAATAATCAGTATATGAAAATATTCACAGAAAAAAACAAGTATGAAAGGCAAAATCGGACGTGTCTTACCCAATATCACTCTGATTTTCAGAAGATTTAACGCTACAGTCTGGAGCCCGATATCACTTGTAGGTCGCACATTACGCATAATGCTTTATTAGAGCTAGATTACAATGTGGCCTTAAGAGCGGCAGGACCTCAAATCTGGAGGGACCTACAAGTAGAAAAGGCAAAATGCATTTATGCATCAGACGTGACTTACCCTACATCACTCTGATTTTCAAAAGATTCATCTCTACAGTCTGGAGCCCGATATCACCAGCGATAAGTGTACGTCGCACATCACGCACAATGCTTCATTTGAGCAAGGTTAGATTTACAATGTGGCCTTAAGAGTGGCAGAACTTCAAATCGGGAGGCATCTTAATGTAAGTGCTAATCAAAAGGACCGGTATGGTCCAATTACACCAGGAATGAGTATTAGGCACACGTAATGATCTGTGCAAAATTTTTAATCAGATCTAATATGTGGGTTTAGATCTAAAGGATCTGAAATCAGGAAGGAACCAGAGTTAATCATAACGTGTCATGCAAAACTTGAGCGTGATCGGGTATAATTTGTGGCTTCTATAGCTCCAGGACATTTACAAGAAAATGGTGGGGCTATTTTAAAACATTGGTTCGATTTTATCAAATGGCTTAAAATAATCCATAATAAAAACTGGAGATACTCTACACACCGTCTTCATCTTGAAACCGGCTACGAGAAAACTTGGAGTTTTCATCAACAGACTTAATAATAAATACTTTGAAAATATTGAAAATTCTACTTATCAGTTGATAAGAGAATGTCAAGAATTACCTTGGAATAACATATTGTACTTCCAAATCACCAAATAGAAAATGATATGCTTATATTGTATTATTACATGTAATACAAATATAGGCATACATATTTTCTAAACTACTATTTGAATATTCCTAAATTTTCATATAAAGGTTTACCTAATTTTCCTTTAAACATATTAAAAATCTAAGAAAATAACTTAAAATCTGTGAAAATATATCTTACTTGCTGTAATATCTATTGATAAAAACTCAAACCTGTACATATGTAAAAAGAAACCCATGTAAATAAATATGAATTAATAAATAAATAAAAAAATGGTTCGAGTTTTACCAGAAATTAGACGCAACGGTCTGTGCGAAATTTGATCGGAATGAGAGTTAACATTGTTTTTATTAAGTTTTTCGTACATTATTCATATTTTTGACGAAGTTTTTCGTACACACAGAGAAAAGCAGAGTTGGAAATCGGTCCGATCTACAAAAATTCGGTTGGATAAACTGACCTTCTGCTGCACTCACCAACATTCCATGTTATTGAGGGTGACACTGTGCGAGTTATCATATGATGATTGCTACAATAATATCACGGTATTCACAGGCAATAACACAGTTATACTAACAGAATTCAGCGAAACTATTGGTTGCGGCAACTGGCGGTAAGGGCAAACCACCAATTGTGATGTACTTGTTACTTTGGTACCACAATTTGGTTGTGATAGCAGATGTGTTTTTTTAGTAACCAATGTTCAATGTTATAAACTATTTTTGGCAATCCCAACAATAGAATATAATCTCCTTATTAATATATCGGTTCTAGTCACTACGGGATAAGAATTTAAAAATAAAAAAAATAAATATATTGTCATTATTTTAAAAATTTAAGAATTGAGATAATTTTTCCCCAATTGGACTTAAAAGTGTGTAAACTAAGTTAGGCCGAATATCTATTACAAATTTGTTTGAAACTTATATTGATTATCCAGATAAGCAGAATACATTAAATTTAATCATTTGTTGGTTCAGTAAACAAATATTCGTAATAATGACAACGGAATTCAAAGAGAACAATCTACAATACCAACTCTTGCATGTACAAATTAAATTAATCTTTTGAGTTGCGGTAACCAATACTTTGTCACTTCTACCGATTCTGTCAGTTGCCACTACCACTAAAATTCGGATGTAGCGATGGAATACATCGATAGTCAGTTTTAATCACCACATTCGGTTGGCAAAAAATTTGGTTGTGGCAACAAATCTGTTCTCTGCGTGTACATTTCGTGTATTTTGTGAAGAAGTTTTTGAAAACAGGTGTCTTAAAAAGCTTCTAAAAATTTCGCAATTTTTCCTTCTTATGTTTTATGAAAAGCAATCGTAAAAATTTGTTTGTTTTTGTACACACAGAGAAAACATCAGTTGAATATAGTTCCAAACTAAAAATTTTCGGTTGGATAAACCGATTTTCTGCTGCAATCATCAACATTTCATAGAATTAATGATAACATGGTTCGATATATCATGTGATGATTGCTACAATCTATCACGGTATTTACAGGTAATAACACAGAATTTGCAGTGTACCCAATCAACATTCGGTTGCAGCGATGGAATACATGGATAGTACGTGCAACCACCAACATTTAGTTGGCAAAAAAATTCGGTTGTGGCAACAAATCTGTTCTCTGTGTGTATAAATTTGGCACTTTTAGTACAAATTTTGTAATTTTTAAACGAGTGAACTAATCCACAAGCTAATAAGATCATGGTTGTTGTTTGTCATAGAGGGCAGGAAGAGTAAGTCAAAGCAAACACATAACCGGATGGTAGACGTACCTTTCACCGTTGGTGTCTGCTGCTTCATATGTTTTACGAAAATATTCTTATCAATTTCATAATTTTCACACATTAACATAGCTCAAACTTAGAAACGCTGCATTTAACTACACATGTGACAGCGCATAGAGAAAGGAACCTGAGGGTAAAAAAAAATCAATTTTCATTTTTTTTCTTTTTTTATGTGGTCAAAATCTGAGCATCAAATGAGACAGATCCCATGCCCCAAAAGTGTTCCCTCCCAGAGATATGTGCGTTTTATGAAAGTGAAGTCGACGATTCTAAGCGCAAATAGAAAGGGACCTAATCTTTAAAATGGCTCTTCTGAACAAAACTGGTTTTTAACCTTAGGTCCCTTTCTATTTTGCGCGTCACATACGAGGGCGACCGCAAAAGTAACTGGCCTTACATAAAAAGAACCGTTTTTTGGAATTATCAACATAATCTCCTTCCAACTCAATACACTTCATCAAACGTTTTTCAAGTTTTTTAATTCCATCCGAAAAATAAGATTTTTCAAGACCTTCAAAATATGCCTCAGTTTCAGCAATAACCTCGCTATTGGACGAACATTTTTGCCACCGAGAATTTTTTTTAAATTTGGAAACAAGAAATAATCAGAAGGAGCTAAATCGGGACTATATGGTGGATGCGGCGCAATTTCAAATCGTAATTCGGCCAGTTTTTGTTGAGTTGAAAAATGCAGTGTGTGAAGGAGCATTATCTTGATGAAAAAGAACTTTTTTTTCTAAATGCGGTCGTTTTATTTTGATTTCTTCACTCAACCGATCCAATAATGCACAATTATATTCACTTTTTATAGTTTTTCCTTTCGCAAGATAATCAATAAATATTATACCCGTTGCATCCCAAAATACTTTGGCCAATAATATTCACTATTGTTGACTTAACAGTTTTCGCCTTCTTGGGACCACTTTTACCAGCTTCTATCCATTGTTTTGACTGTTCTTTGCATTCTGGGATGTAGTGATGGATCCATGTTTCATCAACAGCTATGAATCGGCGCAAGAACTCTATTGGATTACGCTGATAAATCGCTAAAAGCTCCTCGGAATTGGTCTAACGGACGATTTTTTGGGGCAAAGTCAACAAACGCGGCAACGTTCTTGCGGATAGTTTTTTCATGTGGAGGTCATCATGTAAAATACTCCAAACTTGTTTTTCGTGTACTTTAACAATATCAGCAAGTTCGCTGAGCTTTATTCGTCTATCTTTAGTCACTTCATTAAATATTTTTCTAATGTTTTCAATAGTAGTAGCAGTTTTCGGTCTTCCAGAGCGTTGTTCATCTTCCGTACCTGAACGACCCATTTTAAATTGTTGAACCCAGGATTTCACGGTGGAGTATGATGGTGCATTATCGCCATGAACAGAATCCAATTCATCTTTTGTGGCGTATAACCTTTCATAGAAAAGTGTTTAATTACCGCACGAAACTCTTTATTTTCCATTTTTTAAAAATTATAAAACTTGTTTACTTCAATCACCTGTAACAAAGAAAATAATCATTACATATTTCGGAAATTTTGACAGATGGCTTATAAAAGATTGCTTTTAAAAAACAAAAACAAAAAAAAGTTGCTAGTAAAACAGAAAATGTGTCAGGCCAGTTAGTTTTGCGGTCGCCCTCGTATGTACTAACATGAGAACAAAAATTACGCAGACTTTGTGCATTTGCATCTGTGGTGAAAATGTTATTGAGATTTGTAGATTGATCTACTTAAAACTTGCCAGACTGCGGAAGAAAGCCCTTGTCGGTTTTCTTCAACCATAGCCAATACATATTTCACCAATTTTTTTTACGTTGATTCCGAAAAGAAACAGCAAGGATTTCGTACCAGAATAAAAACTGTTCAAGTGAGAATTGTTATGAAAGACCAAATAAATGTAAACAAAACGAAAAAAAAACTATTACATGAAAAAGTTTCATATTTTTTGGGAAAATATTACTTATAAATAATGAACAAGTTTTATAATTTTAATACAAAAATTGCATGTTAATTGTAAAACATTGTCATAAAAATGAAGAAAAAAGTGTCATGAAAAATATGAAACAGTATTTACGGAAAAAAGGAAAATTTCGTATAAAATATGAAACTTATTCATAAAAGGCATTCCTAAAACATGTTACAGACATTTGTAATAAATTAGAAAATCTCTCATTATGTGCTAATAATCGCAAATTTTTATCATCAAGCCGATTTTGTAGTTATTAAAATTTTTTCGAATTTCTTTTGAAAAGTTTCTTTGGCTGAAAAAATAAGACAAATTTCGTTATTTATATAAAATTTTACGTGATTTTTACGAACATAATTATTTCAGTGCATTGCCCTAAGCGCACCGATTGTAAAGGGTAGTTTGAGTGCGTGAGGTAGGATGGGGCGTGGCATACGCTTTTTTTTATGCGCATTCAAATATGAAATAATCATACTGCAGAAAAAAATTTACGCGAAATGCATAAATTAGGGACAACATATCAATTCGTATCAATCTATGCTCGCATAGTGTAACTTGTATGAAAAGTCATACAAAGTTCGCTGCTAAGGCTCAAATTTTCATCAGCTAGTGTAGTATTTGAACCATTTGAAATCACTAATTTTCAGTAGAATTTGAGAACATTTGATATTTAATACTTGGGCGTCCTAAAAACAAAACTTCAGCAAACCCATCATCGATGAAACAGAAAAGGACTGTACTAAAGCCTTAAGAGCTCTTTGGCCATTAGTAAACAACCGATCCTCTCTCAATCTAAAAAGACAAAAATCAAATTTTCTGTTCTCTTATTAAGCCTTCACTAATATTTGTCTGCCCTATGTGGTATAAAGCTGCCAGAACGCATATTAAAACTTTGCAAATTATTCAAAATAAATGTCTATACTCGTAAATAATTTACAACCAGCGATGGAGATATCCCAAGGATCTTCTTCATTTCTAAAGTTACGTTAGAATCCATTAATTCGTGAAGCCAAACCTTTTTCAATATTAACACACATTCTTCTAACCCTATAACAGGAGCATGTAAGGAATTGTCATTTTAATATTATAAGTATAAACCAAAAAATCACAAATGTATAAACTTGTTTTAAAGACATCGTACAAATTTCTTCCTACCGATATTTCAAATCTTTAAACAAATCAAAATAAGGGTTTTCCTATTTTCCCTTGCAAATTATACACTTCTATTTAAAACGCCTCATACCTAAGTAAACATCTCGTTTGTTGTAATAACGGGAGATCAATCTAGAGGTATTTTTCAAAATAAAAAAGTTCAAATAAAGTGTGGAATGTTTATAATTCATTCGAAAGGACATTTTATGCCATTAATTTGTTGAATATAATTTTCTTCAAATGTTGGCCGCAACTACGCCTCAGGGAGTTTATTCTAAGGGTCCAATTTTGGATGACTCGTTCGAGCACTTCGACCGGTATGGCGTTAATGACACACTCCGTGGTTTTCGCGGTGTAAGTCTTTCCTTGATAAAATGGTAAACAATACTAAAAAAAAAAAAAAAAAAAAAAAAAAAAAAAAAAAAAACACAACTCCCGCGAAATCTGTGAAAAAATAGACTGATAACCGTTACAAATTTAAAAATAAAATGGACCGATGATTCCATCAGTCCATAAACCGCACCAAACTGTGGGTTTCGCGGTGTTAGTCTTTTCATGATTAAATGGCAAACAAAAGTGAAAAGAAAAAAAGTTTAACACAACTCACGCGGAATCTGTGAAAAAAAACACTATTAAAAAATACCTCTAGATGGAACACCCTATATATAGAATAACATCTCTAACAATATTAATATGTAAATAAATTTAAATAAATAATGATATTGTTATAAATTGAAAAGAAAAGTAATTGAACAGTATTTATTTTAGTTCGAGACCTATGTTGTTCAGAATCAACGCAAAAATATAATGAAATATATCGGTTATGGTTTTTCTACAGAAATTTTTTTTAAAAAGATGTTTCATAAAAAATACACGAAATAGTTTTACAAAACAACTTTGTCAATAATAGTAAGAATGTACGAAAAACATATTAAGTAATATGTTTCGTAAATACAGAGTGAGCCATTTATAATTTTATATTTGAATCGGCTGTAAAAAAAGTACAGATATTTTTTTTTTCAAATTTCAGCTTTTATTGGTAAGGTTGAACTTTTTCATTTAATAATGGAATACAAATTCATATGACTACCACAACTGGCCTAGCAGTACCTCATTCGATCAAACCAATTGCTTAGTACATTTGCGATTGTTTGGGGTCAAATCTCTTTAATGACAACATCGACTTTTTTGTTTTAAAGCTTCAATTGTGTCTGGATGTTTGCGTAATATTTATCCTTAATGGCTTTCCATAGAAAATAGTCCAAAGGTCTCAATCCCAGCTTCGAGGCTGCCAATTGAAATTACAATTTGCCACCAGCTCCAAAATCCACACCAAACAATGACTCCTTGTGGACGCATTGGCTTCTCAATAGTCACGTGAGAGATCTCTAAGCCCCATATACGGAAGTTTTGCTTATTGACGCAGCCACCGAGAGGAAGATGAGCTTTATCTGAAAACAAGATTTTTCGGTAAAATTCTTCATCATCTGCCAAACAATCTTTAGCGAAGCGAAAACGCAACGTATGGTGTTCTGTTATTAAATGACAAAGTTCAACCTTTCCAATAAAACCAAAAATGTGAAAAAATGATTAGTACTTTTTTTAGAGCCGATTCGAATTTAAAATTTTGACTGGTCTATCCTTTACTACGAACCTAATTATTTCAGTCTGAGGAACAGAAAATTTAAAACACATATATGGATGAGTGAGGATACATGTTAGTCGGATCAACCGCACGATACTTGCCTACATGTTTCGAACTATTTTGTTCTAAAAATTTTATCGTGCCCACTGTGCACCATTAAGATTATTCTTCAGGGTTATGAACGCTGTTGAGTTGACACTGCGTCGATGGTAATGATGATTCTGATGTCGATGATGAGAACAAAGAACAATAGATGGTTTGCCAGACTTGTACTAGCGCCGGTGGTGGCAACAACAGCGGGCACTGTAACTAATTGCCCCCAAATAAAATACCAAAAAATGTTCAGCATCGTGGCAGTGATAATGGTGGTGGTGTCGGTGGCTGCTCATGGGTGACAGTAATGATGATACCTTAACAATTATTTGCCAATTTCTAAACATGTTGCAAACAGTTTTGCAACACCACTTCTTTATGTAACCAGCATCGCTCTGCGTTTGAACGTAGCCGACTACGGTTTCATTGGACAACAAAAAAAAAAACAGGGAAATTGTCATAACTACCACATGTATGGATTTTTGAGAATGTGATTTAGATTTTGACATGAATACATGGATTTGCCCTTTGTGTCGGAGCTGTTGTCAGTCCGTCATAGAACTCTCGGCGAGCGATAGCAACAGAGTGCGAGCAGTGAAAAGTTTTGAATCGTAGCGGGCGATAAATGATGTCAGGTGTTTGGAAATGTTGCATTCATCCACGCTATACCTTTGCCAGTTGGCCCGAGTAGTGGCATTGCTCATTTGTCGTTTTTCGAGCTCGGATCTTTTGAAGTTTTGTTGTTATGTTCTTTTTGAAAAATCTTGCTGTGCTTTTTTCTCCCCTCATGCCGTTCATTCTTTTTTGTCCAACGCCGAGTTTCGTTTAATTGCACAAGTGGAAAACTTTAATGAGCACATTAGTTTAACTGACAACATTGACGTTATAAGGTTATCCATTTTAATCTCGCTTTTGTCTAATTGTTAGTTGTTTTTCGCAAGACATGCTGTAGCTGAAAGCCGCAAACAGAAGGAAGCAAATGGCGGTATTTAAATCATGTCTCAATCGCTACAACCGAATGTTGATTGGGGACACGGCAATTTTCAGTTCTGGGAACTGACAGTATCGGTTGCGGAGACCAAGTATCGGCAACCCTAACATATTGAAAATGAATTTGTAGATGTATTGGTTGTTTTCATGGATTATTGTCTAAATGTACTCTTTCAGTTCGGTTGTCATTGTCATGAGCATTTCTTAACTTGACCAACTGGTAGTATCATTTTATGTATTCGGTTATCTGGCCGAAATAAAAAGGTTTTTATTTCAATTTTTATATTTAACGAATTGAAAATAGTTATTGTGTTACTTGAGTTACGAGGGCTGCTATATATATTACTGAACTGATAATGAAAATGCGAATATTTATCATCAAAAATGGTTTTATTGTCTTTCAAAGTATTCTCCAGCATGATTTATACATTTTACATGCGCTCAAACGAATTATCGAAGCACTTTTTTCACTCCGATTGAGACACCTCCAAAACTTGGTTTTTGAACGCTTCAACAACATCTTCGGGCGACGAAAATCGTTGACCACGCATTTTTTTCTTTTTGTGCGGCAATAAAACGAAGTCATTAGGTGCCAAGTCAGAGCTGTACGGCGGATGACCCATCAATTCAACGTTTTGGCCGGTCAAAAAGGCCGATGTGTGAGAGCTCGCATTGTGCACAATGATTCGTCTTCTTTTATTTTTCGAATTTCTCCGAAGACTTGAGGCAAACAAATTGTGGTGTACCACACCGAATTGACCGTCCTACGTTGCTCAAGCGGAACAGTCGCCATATGACCAGTTTTACCGAAGAAACAGGCGACCATTTGCTTCGAAGTGCTTCTTCCACGAACAACTTTCGTTGGATTTGGCTCGTCTTCGAAGACCAACACAGCCGATTGCTATTTTGTTTTGTGCTCATACGCATAGATACATGATTCGCCACCTGTGACGATCTTATAAACCTCTTACAAAGCACCGCGATCGTATTTTTTCAAAATTTCTTTGCACTAATCGACACGAGCCTTTTTTTTGAGCAATTGTCAAATTGTGCCGGATCTAAGGAGAACAAACCTTTTTTACGGCCAGGTGTTTAAGCAATATTGAATGTATGCTGGTGGAAGAAATGCCCAAGGATGGCTCTATCTCACGGTATGACGAGCTTGCATTATCAGTTCACTCACGGCATCAATGTTCTCTGGCACAACGGCCGTTTCTGGACGACCTTCGCCTTTGAGCGAGCGTTGGCCACGACTGAATTCATTAAACCAGTTTTTCACATTGCTATAGGATAGTGCTTGATTTCCATACAAAGATTTAAGTTCATCGATGTCGTGATAATTCACCTCGAAAGTTGTGAATAATGATTGCACGAAAATGTTCACGAGTTAATTCCATTTTTTGCCCAAGCCATATTTACAGTGACACTAATGATGGTCGTACGTCAAAACGTTCTGAGTACGTTTATGCTAAAAAAATGCCAAACTTTCCAATGGAAATGCCTGATGACGCCAGGCAACACTTAGTGTTGCCTAGGCCAGAAATAAATATAGCAACCCCTTGTACAGTTATGGACTAAAAAATAGCTAATTGAATGTTTCCGCTATAAATCGCCTATTTTCCTTATGGTCCATTTTCCTTGACTATTTTAAAAAAAATAAACCATAGGATTTAGAACAGGGAATTCTGCAGAACATTGTATTACATTCACTTTATTATCAGTTAGTGTCCTGTATAATAACTTTGTTAAAGGGCATTATAACAAGAAAGCATTACTTTATCTTAGTGTCCTTTAATCCATTATATAGACCATGATTCATGCTTAGAAATTTATGATTGACTTTCTATTCTCCCGAAAATTAATAAAAATTTTTAAAATTGTGAAATATTTATTAATGTTAGCAAAAATTTATAGATTCTTTAACATTTTATTTATGCCATGGTTTTAGAAGTAATTAAAGATTCCTGCCATTAGATGGAAACTTCAGAAACCATTCATAGACCTATGAAGAGATTTTAATGATATTGCATTCAAAAATTTTTTTTTACCGCTGTCAAGGATATTAACCACCAACATGATCAAAAATATTTTCCTTTAATTTCTTATTATTAAGCAAAAAAGCCACAGTGCCACAGTGGAAGGTGTAATAGATTCGACTCGGCTCTATTAAACTCTATTTGAACTTGCTACAGTTCGCTGTTGTCCTCTATTGTTGCTCTCATTTAGGTACTATAATTATTCCTAACATCCACCTTCATTAATTGCTGAATGTTTGTGTAATTTTTCAATGCCATTTAAAAGTGGTTTCTTTGTACAGAAAACACAACACTGTGGTAGAAGTTGCTTTGCTCAAGATAAATAGTTGCAGGAATATATTCACTGGATATACTCGTACACTTGCAAGTACTTATACAATGCTTTTTACGTTTTCTTATTTCGTGAATCCTTTTGATTCGCTTTTAGAAATATGTGGCTGCCGGCTTAAGCTAAGTTCATTTGAACTTTCATATGCTCAGACAGTTGAAACCACTCGTATTTATATTAATACAAATGTCTTAATTCTAATGAGATAAATGTTACTAGAGTTTCTACTGAACAACAAAGGAGCTACGGAGGCAAGGGGTGCCACATAATTGAAGCATTTTTTAATGTATTGTCAACTAATTTGAAAGGAGAGATTGGTCACCTTCGAGCGACAAAGAAGCGGAACCGCAGTATACGAGGGCGGCTCGAAAACTTCTTAGCCTAGCACAAAAAGCGCGGTATAAACAGAAAAAAGTTAAGTGTTTTGGAAACTTCCATCTCTGCTATGAACACATGTTAAATTTTGTTTCGATCTGACAACTCCTTCATATAGAAACAGATGTTTACAAAAGACGCATCCGGGATTTTTTACAATGGAAAAATTAGAAATGCGTGGTGTCATTAAATATTTACATAAAAAAGGTTTATCGGGACAAGAAATTCATACTGATATGGTGAATGTGTTAGGTGAAAGTGCTCCTTCATATGCAACAGTAAAAAATTGGGTTGCTGAATTGAAACGTGGTCGTACAAGCATTGAAGATGAACCACGTAGTGGACGTCCAAAAACAGCAACAACAACAGAAATTGTAGCCAAAGTGCAAGATATGGTATTAAATGATCGACGAATAAAAGTGCGTGAAATAGCTAATATCATGGGCATCTTAAATGATCGAGTCCATTTAATTTTGCATGAAGAACTACAGACGAAAAAGCTATCTGCAAGATGGGTGCCGGACTTGTTAACAGTCGACCAAAAACGCATAAGAATGAAGATTTCTCAAGCTTGTTTGGATCGTTTTCAGCGTAATAACATGGATTTTAAGCGTCGTTTCATAACTGTTGATGAGACATGGATCCACCACTATACTCCAGAGACAAAATAACAATCCAAACAATGGACTGAAGCTGGAGGAAGTGCCCCAAAGAAGGCAAAAATAATTCAATTGGTAAGGTTATGGCAAAGGTTTTTTGGGACTTCAAAGGTATTTTATTGATTGACTATCTGCAAAAGGGAAAAACAATAAATTCAGAGTACTATTGCAAACTTTTAGATCAATTAAATGTACAAATTCGAGAAAAACGTCCTGGCTTACAACACAAAAAAATAATTTTTCATCAAGACAACGCACCAGCGCACAAGAGTGTTTTACCAATGGAAAAAATCAACGAATTAAAGTACGAGTTGCTTGACCACCCACCTTATTCTCCTGATTTAGCTCCCAGTGACTTTTACCTGTTCCCAAATCTAAAAAACTCCTTGCTGGCAAGCGTTTAACCTCAAATGAAGATGCAATTACAGTTGTAAACCAGTATTTTGAAGACCTTGAGGAAAACTATTTTAATCAAGGAATAGAACTGCTAGATAAGCGTTGGACTAAGTGTATTGAAGATTCAGGAGATTATATTGAAAAATAAAAATATTTTTGGAAAAACTAACTGTTCTCTTTCATTGATAGGCTAAGAACTTTCCGAACAGTTTTACCGGAATTTCTCCAAAATTTATCTAACGTCCGCACTGAATTGTAATCCAAAATGTAATTATCTGTATAGAGCGAAGTGACCATTTAACCATTTGTGGAATGGGTGCAACTAACTCACCTTGTAATTTTTATGACAATATTTTATAATAAACACGATTTTTTTTTATAAAAGTTATAAATATGATTTCATTATTTTTATGAAAAATTATCACGAAAAATATGAAACTTTTTTATGGAATAGCTTTTTCTTTTTGTTTGCATTTATTCGGTCTTCAATAGTTATTGACTTAAACATTGAACTTCAGCGTAAAAAAAATTTTGAAATGTATTGGCTATGGTTTTTCTTAAGCAGTCTCGGCCACAAATCATATAACTTGTACAGAAGTCTCATTCAAATAAATGAGAATAACTAGTTTACCTATGTACAAGCACAAAATTATGAGCATTAAAATGACGAATCATTTTCTTACGAAATAAGAACATTTTCGTAAAAAATATAAAGTAAAAATTACGAAAAATAACAAAATTTATGAGAAAATGCTCATTACAAATGTAAATCAAATCTTTACGATGCCTTTCATAAAATATATGACGGAAGAATTACGAAACTTCTACGAATCGTTTTGAAGAAGCCGGTTCGTAAATTCATAAAAACTTCTCCACAAAATATATCAAATGTACGAAAAACTTCTACAATAATGTGAAAAATGTACGAAGAACATAATAAGAATTTTTTCGTAAATAGTATGAACATAATTCGTTTAGTGTTCGCCCATATAAGTTAAGGCATTTGAGTAGAATTGTACCGTCTTCGATAAGCTAATGCATTCGAAGAAAAGCTATTACACGCAGAGAAAAGATAATGTTACACTATGGTCACCGCAACAATAATATGTTATCTACAATAAAAGCATGTTCGCCGCAACCATAGTATTGTTTTTTGAATTTAATTTTGACAATAGTATGTTTGTGACAATATTGCTATTGTTGAAATGTAACAATAGTATTATTGCTAAATTTAGAAATAAAAATATGGTTGTAGCAACCATATAAACATGGTTGGTGCAACAAAAGTATTGTTATTTAAAATTTACGTTAACAATAAATTTGATTACCACAATCATACAGCATGGTTGCGACTATGGACATAACAAAACAGGTTTTATAGAGCATACATGAATGTGTGTGCGTATGTTTTTTTTATATACAAAAAAAAACACATACACACCATACAGTGAATGGTCGCTGTCCATTAAAAAAACAATACAATCGAAAGGTAGTACGAGGGATTTTTATTCTGTTTACTTTGTTTGGTGAAATACTCTAATACCGACTGGTTCTCGTTTATTTAAAATCTGCCTGCACTTAAGTATGTAGCCATTGATCATGGTTTAATCACATACGTTACTTGGGGTCTACGGATGGTGAAGTAGCATTCACCCCTGCTGGCAACTAAAAGTATTTTCGACTGCCGTTGGAAAATATATTTTGGTTTTTTGAATAAAATGTGCAATAAAAACATGGCCTCAAATCTGGCTATGAACTAAGTGTAATGAGATTTAAAATAACTTGCTTGATAAAAATCTCTATTTTGAATAACAACCCAATCGTAAAAAATAATGTTGGGTATCATAGTATGGTTGAGTTTGAATTATACTATGGTTGTGGGGATCATAGTATGGTTGAGTGCGAATCATATTATGGTTATGAGGATCATACTATGGTTGTATGAGTAACATACTATGGTTGTGAGGATCATAATATGGTTGTGGAGATAATAGTATGGTTGAGTGTGAATCATACTATGGTTGTGGGGATCATATTATGGTCATGTGTGAATCATACTATGGTTGTGGGGATCATAGTATGGTTATGTGTGAATCATACTATTGTTGTGAGGATCATAATATTGTTGTGTCACAACCATATACCCAACAATAGTATGATCCTCTTCGAATATTGTCACCCCAACCATACTTTTTTTCTGCGTGTACGAGTACATAGCTTTATTAGCTGCTTTTCGAAATGACCTCTCAATACATCTATTGTTTGTGCAGCTGTTGGGCAAGTGGCACCGTCCTGTTGAAACCAAGTGTCGTCAAGATTACGGGTTTCAATTTCAGGTGAACAATTCACGGTTACGTTCCGGCCATCATCGTTTTTGAAAAAATATGCACCGATGACTCCAACAGCTTATAAACCGCGCCAAAGCGTGGTTTTGTCTGGGTATAATGGCACTTCTTGAACCTCTTCTTGTGGATCTTCAGCCCAAATGCGGCAATTTTGTTTATTGACTTTGCCGTTGAGCTCGAAATGGTCCTAATCACTGAACAAAATTTTTGTCGAAAACAGCGGATCTTCCCGTTTCTCACCGAACGCTTATTTCCATAGTACAGTTGCCAACATTTGAAGGAAATAATTTTTATTTTTATAAAATTTTTATAAAATGTCCTTTCAAGTTACCAATAAAGATTCCACACTTGATTTGAATTTTTATATTTTTTTGTTCTGAAAAAATGTCTCTAGATGGATCACCCTTAACAAGTAAGCCAGTTTTACATATAAACATGACTTACCCTAACACTCACCCATACATTTTCATACGCTAAGTCCTCCATGGCCTAGAAGGTACCGATTTGATTGAAATCCAGTAAAGGGTAGTTTATGTGAATTGTACTAGAATGGTGCGGACATCCACTTGTCTTCTTATGCTCCTAAAAAGGTGAAATAAACATATTGAAGAAAACAAAATGCATACGTTAAGTTAAACTTACAGGGTGGCTGATGAATATTGCTACATTAAGAAACTGAAATAACTTTTTTTCAGTGTATCATTTTCCTTTTATTTATGTTAAAGCTCATATAATTTTATAAAATATAGCTTGATTAGTTTTAAAAATAATGTAAGTTAAATGCCTCTCCTGCTTGTTGATGCATGTGCTGCATCTTACCAAAAAGTTGCTCATTACTGCCTGGAGAGTTGAGGCAGGAATAGCCGCAATTGTTTCTCAAATGATTGCTTTAGTTCATTCAAATCTGTTGGTTTTGCTTTCTAGACTTCCTGTTTGCAATAAACCCATTAGAAAAAGTCAGGTTGGCCCCCACTTTCCGTATGTCGAGTTTCTGAAAATCAGCTTATTGGGAAATTTTCGTCGCAATTCTGTCATAACAGGCCGGGCTATGTGAGGAGTTACACCATCTTGCTGAAACCACACGGAGTTAAAAGAAATTCTCATTCGGCGTAATTCTGGATAGAAAAACTCTCTCAACATGCTTAAGTAACGGTCTCCAGTAACCATAACGGTGTGACCGTTTTCTTCGAAGAAGTAGGGTCCGACAATGCAGCGTGACGAAACTGCACACCACAATGTGACACGAAGTGGATACAATTTCGTCTCATGGAGTATCTGTGAACACCTGGCCGTAAAAAAGGTTTGTTCTCGTTGGATTCCGCACAATTTGACAATCGCTCAAAAAAAGGATCATGTCGATTGGTGCAAAGAAATTGTGAAAAAATACGATCGCGGTGCTTCAAAGGACGTTTATAAGATCGTCACTGGTGACGAATCATGGATCTATGCGTATGAGCCCGAAACAAAACAGCAATCGTCGCCTGTTCCTTCTGCAAAAATGGTCATGTGGCGACTGGTTCGCTTGGGCAACGTAGGAGGTCAATTCTGAGTGGTACACCACAATTTGGTTGCCTGAAGTCCTTGGAGAAATTCGAAAAACGAACAAGAGAAGACGTATCACTGTGCACCATGCCGATGCGAGCTCCCACACATCGCAGCAGTTGAAGCGTTCAAAATCCATGTTTTGGAGGTGTCTCAATCGGAGTGTAAAAAGTGTTTGGACAATTGGTTTGAGCGCATCCAAAAGCGTATAAATCATGCTGGAGATTATTTTGAAAAACAAAAAAACCGTTTTGATGATTATTACTCGTATTCGTATTTTCATTATTAGGCCAGAAATGTAAATAGCAGCCCGCGTAATTTGACAAACATGAACATGAACATTCGGTAAGGATAAAAAGAGGCATGTCAAATTATAGGGTCTCACTCTATCTCGGGTTTACCTTTTCAGTTACGATGATGAGATGCGAAAAGGGGTTGTGATAATGGGGTTGTTGTAGTTCGTTCTGATCCATTCAGTTATTTTGTCGCATTTTGAGATTGAGTTGCATTATATTAGCGATATGTTCGAAAAATAATAATTTTTCTGTGTTGATAAAAGATTTTCACTTTTTAATCTCATCGTAATTACAGAAACGTGTTAGACATGATAAAGTACAACTCTAAAAATAATACTTTTTATACAGTTAAACATTTGTATTTTTAGATTAAATTTCTTTATACGTAGGTTCTGCTGGATAATCGTTCTTTACTTTCTTCTCATCCGCTCAAAAGGTTACGTAAAATCGTTTCCCACTTAATCATACGCCTGACTGTTATTCACAATGTTTGTGCAACTAAGAGTTTAGACTACTTACTAATCCGAACACAATATGCTACCTTAAATATATTTAAATTTCGCTCAACGCCACTTTTTGTTTATTCGTGTTGGTTTTTTGTCCCTTTTGTCGGTTGTAATCTTCAACCGAATGCAAACGATTAATTTATCTTCAACAAAGTATGACCACCATTTCGTGTGGAGGACTACAGAAACTACACTACAACTACAAGTTTAAGTGCGACAGCGGGAACACCCCCAAGGTGTGGTTGGTGAAAATACACAAAAATAAAAGATGCCCACAAAAGAATGTATTAATTGCAAATGCGCGGTTGTTGGAGCAACGCCAAGAAGAAATTTGTTCGGAGTTTGATTGAGGTCGCTCCGAATCTGTTGTACCCTCGACTAAGAAGTGCGTTGTTTAGAATTTTTGATACAAGTTTTTGAATACAGTAGATAACGAATATAAGAAAGTCAAGGATTATTGCAAGTTCGTTTCTTATATAAGTTTTTTCCTTTGTAAGCAATTAAAAATAATTAAATTTAATTCCACCACACATCTACACAAAAAAAATAATATACGAGTACATTTCATTAAAATCTGGTCTTTAACAGATAGATTAAAATTACATTGTAGAATTTGTTTAGCTCGTTTGTTTTATTTCGGTCTGTTGCTTTTGCACATTGAACAGGGATTAACCGGCTCAAGACCTCTTGCCTCTAAATTTAAATTCGGTCTGTTGCTTTTACACATTGAACAGGGATTAAACCGGCTTAAGACCTCTTGCTTCTATATTTAAATAGAAGACAAGTTTTTAACAAAAATGGCAAAGTGACATTGATTTTCGTGGCTGCACACTACTTTTATCATGATTTCGGGTCCGTGACAACCCTCTTTAGAAAGCTTTGCTGCAATTGTTGAAAGTAATATCGAACTCTACATATAAGGCCAGGCTCACCCCAAACGAATGAGAACTACTGTTGTAAACCTTACTTTTCAAGTTTTCTTAGTAGTATTTCATCAAGTCCTCTAATCTATACATTTAAGTCAACTGCATAACATTTATAAAAAAAATATATAATTAATTTCTCGTTTTTGTGATAAACCAGAGGTTTTTGACACAGTTACTTTCCTCAGAAATATTATATTTTTTGTTACGTTGAAAATCATACAACACTTGAAATAAAAATGTTTTAGATGAGAAGTTGCATGATGCGACTAAAACTCTGTAAACTTGTGTGATAACATTAGGCTAAGAAATGTTTAAAAAAAAATTACACGACGTTACACCAAAAATTACTTATATGCGATTTATTTTAATAACATTCTTATATCCGATACACACATTCTTGCTTTATTAACATTAAATCTTGCCAAGATTTAGATCAAAGTAATCGAAATCCCAAAGGAAGCCTTAAACAAGTATAAATAGCTCGGGTATGATTTATTAAAGTTTGTAGTTCTTAATTACGGTAAACAAGTGATGAAGGCTAGAATCTGACGGAATCGACTATATTATATAAGTAGCCACTCTAACAGATATAAGAAAGTCAAGGAATATTACAAGTTGCTTTCTTATATGCCCTTTTTTTCTTAAAAGAAATAAAAAACAATTATATATAATTACACGAGGTTTTGAAAAAATGGCTTATATGCGGAATTTTCTTATAAAAGACATTCTTTTATCCGATAATCACAGTTCTACTTTTCTTGCTTTATTAATATTAAATCTTGTCAAGCTAAAGAACAAAGTACTCGAAATCCGAAAGTAAGCTTAAAACAAGTATTCGATGAAAAATAAATAGCTCGGGTATGATTTAACAATGCTTGTGTTTCTTAATTCGGTAAACAAGTGAAGAAATCTATAGTCGGACGGGATCAATTATAGTATAGCCACTCTAACGGATATAAGAATGTCAGGGAATATTACAATTTTCTTTCTTATAAATAAAGGTCAAAGTACTCGAAATTTGAAAGTAAGCCTAAAACAAGTAAATACTCGTAGGTCGGTGTTTTTGATAATATTTTTTGAAAATAGTAGATAACGGATATAAGAAAGTCATGAGATATAACAAGATTCTTTCTAAAATGCGTTTTTTTTTCTTTTAAGCAATTGAAAACCATTATATTTACGAGTAAGTACACGAAGTTTTGCAAAAACTTCTTATATGCGATTTCTTCTTATAAAAGACATTCTTATATCCGATATTCACTTGCCTTGCTTTATTAATATTAAATCTTGTCACGATTAAGATTAAAGTATACATAAGTAAGCCCAAAACAAGTATTCGATGAATAGCTTGGGTATAATTTATCAGTATAAAGGTTTGCAGTTCTTAATTTCGAAAAACAAGTGCAGAAACCTAGAATCGAAAGGGGTCGTCTATGTAACAGGCACTCTTGATATATGACGCGCAAAATAAAAAGGGACCAAAGGGTAAAAACCAGTTTTGTTCAGGAGAGCCATTTTAAAGATTTAAATACATGTATCTTTGGTGTAGCATCACTTTTATAAAACGCGCATATCTCTGGGAGGGAACACTTTTGAGGCATGGGGTCGGTCTCAATCGATGCTCAGATGTTGTCCACATCAAAAAAAAAATGAAAATTATTTTTTTTTACCCTTAGGTCCCTTTCTCTATGCGCTGTCACATATGCAGAAAACCCAAGTGACAAATATGGAATTATCTAAATATGTTCGTTAAATTCAAATAAGGAATACGATTTTAAGAGTGGTAGTGATATCTATGTACCGGTTAGCAAATTCCAATCCTTTCGAATTTATATATTGGTAAATTTATACATACTGTGCAATGTTAAGATGGCGTTTCTGAGACCCCATGATCATTTTGGCCAGTCCAAGTTTAGGAAAATCTAAATATATAAAGTGCTTATATGCAGAGATGCAAAATTTCAGGATCCTATGTTAATTCGTTTGACCGCCATCGTGCTCGTCTTAGAATTCTACGCCGATACTTTAAAGGGTATCCGATCAATTGTGGTGTGGCACAAGGAATGACAAATTTAGAATGCCATCTACTCTTTTACGAATGACATAAAAACTAGAATTGTACTAGGGCATATCAATAATTCAGTGACTTTTTCAACTTCCCACGTAGTTATGTGAAATACAACACTGATACCAACAATTACCATCTGTTAATAGACTTCTGTCAAATTTTAAATGAGTTCCGTCATTTATTTTACGTTTAACAGCTGTTCTACACAACATACAACTTCGTGGATTTTGTTAAAAATGGAAAAAAGAGAATTTCGATTGCTCATTAAACATTATTTTTCACGAGTCTCTGTAGAGGTGGCAAGAGTGATTTGTGTTTTCGTGGGCAATGGTGTGAAGAAAACTTGAAAAGTAGGATTAACAACAGTAGTTCTCATTCGTTTGGGGAGAGCCTGGCCTTGTAGAGGTCGGGTTTACCTTAAACAATTGCAGCAAAGCTTTCTGAAGATTGTTGTCACGAACCCGAAATTATGATAAAAGCAGTGTGCAGCCACGAAAATTAATGTCACTTTGTCATTTTGTTAAGAATTTAAATATAGATGCAAGAGGTCTTGAGCCGGTTAATCCCTGTTCAATGTGTAAAAGCAACAGACCGAATTAAAACAAACTAAACCAAGGAAAAGCTTGATTAATACTATGGGGACTCTGCACCATCGATTTCAATGGTAAAAAAGTGGTTTATTGACTTTCCTCATGGTCGCACACGTTTGAATGACGCTGAACGTTCTGGAGGTCAATTTAGGTCAATACACCCGAAAAAGTCGAAAAAATCCTCATTATGGTGTTGGCCGATCGAAGAGTAAAAGTGCGTGAGATTGTTGATGCCATACGCATTTCATGTCAAATGTTGTTTCGATTTTCCATGATCAGTTTGGTTTAAGAAAGCTGTCTGCAAGATGTCTGCCGCGTTTGCTCTCAACAGACCATAAAGGCAAACGTGTGACAACTTCAAAGAATTGTTTGGAGTTGTTAACCCGCAATTCGAGTGTGAATAAAACATGGATCCATTACAACACTCCGGAGACCAAGCAGCAGTCTAAACAATGGGTTTCTCCCGGTGCACCGGCTCCGAAGAATGCCAAGGTGACTTTGTCGTCCAATAAGGTGATAGCAACAGTTTTTTGGGATGCACACGGGATAATCCACATCGATTACCTTCAAAAGGGAAAGACAATAAACGGTGAATATTATGCCAACTTTTTGGAACGATTTAGCGAGGATTAAAAAAAACGATATCATATGGCCAAGAAAAAAGTTTTTTTCATCAAGACAAGTTACGGGTCACACGTGTGTAGTCAGAATGGCAAAATTGCATGAATGGAGTACGAATTGGTACCTTAACCTATTCTCACGATTTAGCCCCAGTGAATATTCCCAAACCTAATGTAATGGAAAGAGATTCAGTTGCAACGATGAAATTATTGAGCAAACAAATGCCTATTTTATGTACCTCGAAAAATCTTATTTTTTTTGGAAGGGATACAAAAATTGGAGAAACCTTGGACTAAGTGTATTGAGCTAAAAGGAGATTATGTTGAAAAAATATTTTTTTTCTGCAAAAAAACTGTTTTATTTGAAATGTCACAGAATTATGCCCTCGTATTTTTTGGTGTCTGGCAAACGGAGTTACAAATTAGGTATACCGTTCACTATTCACTATTTTGTGGAGGTTATAAAAACTAACGACTTGTGCATGGTGTTTGTGTTGCATCGTGTAGCCTTTGCGAGGTGCTTTGTGTGCTTCAGCTAGCTATCGTTGCAGTGAATATAATGAGAAGCAAAATCTATGATATTCAAAACGAGAGGGATCTGATACGATTCCTGTTAGCGCCGATTTTTTCTTTGCAATTTTAAAGTATGAAAAATATGAGGGAAAATAACTTTAGTGAAGAATTTTTAATTGTTACACCATTCATCTTATGACAAGCCAGCAAAAACTTTTGGTACCTCTCCAGCGTGAAAATACTTCGGGATCACAGCATGTACATATAAAGGTGGTCCAACAAAAATGCACGATAAAACAAAACCTTTTCAGAGAATTATGTTATTATTGTTATTATGATATAAGCATCTATGACAATTATGTGTGAAACAATACATCGTCCAAATGCTCGCCACGGCTTCGGTGGCATGCCTCTATCCAATGGTCCACATTTTCACAAAATCTGAGACGTAATAGAGGTTCAATAGGCGTGTTTGATTGGTACTCGGTTACTAAACGAGTAAGTGGTCGCTTAGGCGATAAATTCAAAACTTAATGAGAAATTTTTGAAATTTTTAGTGTATACTAGAACTAATTGGCTTTTTGCATCATTGATTTGAAAATCTGTAACTTGTGGAGTTGTAGCCGAGCTCGCATAAACTCATTAAAGGTTAGTCTTGAAGAACTTTCTTCAAAAAAATTTTGAATTATTTAAAACAAACGAGTTTTAACGCAAATTTACAATAGTGTCCTGTAAACAAAATCATTTTTATATCCCTGCACAATGGTGAGAAGTTATCGCGTTAGCGACCTTCTATATGAGTTGCCAATCGAACACGACCAATGTCGTTAATGAGCCGAATTATTTCATCCTTTAGCTGTTGATTGTTCATGGATTATTGACGAACACTTTTTCCTTTAAATATCCCCTAAGAAAGTAGATCTACGGCCAACGCCACGACGTGAGATAACACGGCCGAATCGAATTTCTCGCAACAAAGAGCCATTGGCCGTGTTCTAATGGCAACTCGATAACACGGCCGAATCGAATTTCTCGCACCAAAGAGCCATTGGCCGTGTTCTAATGGTAACTCGCTTATAGACAAATTACGTTAGAACTCGTTTGTTTTAAGTAATTAACTTTTTTGGAAAGAAAGTTATTCAAGGATAACCTTAAGCGAGTTTAATCGAGATCGGTTATTACTCGCTTATAGTATTTCTTAAATAAATTTTTTTTATAAATTACAAATTTTCAAATCAAACGGTTTTTAATGGCGAAAGCCAATCAGTTCTTGTATATAAAAAAATTTAAAAAAATATCTTAAAGTTTTAAAGTTATCGTCGTTGCGACCACTTACTGGTGTATTAAGCAAGTACCAAAAAAAAACGTCTATTGTTTCGTGTTCTCTGTGCAAGTTGCACCACCCTGTTAGAACTACAAATCGTGCAGGTCCATTTCCTCAATTTCTGGCCACAAGAAGTCCGTTATCATCACGCAATAGCAAGCACCATTTACGTTAACTTTTTGGCTGAGCTGATTTTCAAAGCAGTACGGTCCGACCACAAAATGATGGCAGAAGGAACGGGACAGTGTTTTAATATTTCCTACAGACCCGGTTTGCTGAAATTTGAGCACTATTCTCCCGATTGTGGACACATTTGGTCGATTATGCTGACCAAAAACAATCACAACGTACACGAAATGCATTTTAATGTGAACGCCCATATTCGTAAGACGATTTAACAACTTTAACACGATGCTCAATGGTGTACCTCTCCATGGTTATATAGGGTGATCCATCTAGAGGTATTTTTTCAGAACAAAAAAATATATAAAAATTCAAATCAAGTGTGGAATCATTATTGGTAATTTGAAAGGACTTTTTATGGCATTAATTTTTTGTAAAATAACTACCTTCAAATGTTGGTCGGAACTACGCCTCAGGGTTTCCATTCTGAGGGTCCAATTTTGGATGACTCGCTCGAGCATTTCAACCGGTATGGTTTTAATGATTTAATGTTGGCTTCCAAAACCTGAATCGTAGCTGGTTTGTCAGCATAGACTTTGGACTTTACGAAACCCCAAAGAAAATTGTCAAAAGATCACTCGATCTAGTCGGCCAACTCTCCTGTCCAAAACGTGAAATTAGCTGCCTGTTGAAATGCCCTCTCAATAGATCCATTGTTTGAGCAGCTGTATGGCAAGTGGCACCGTCCTGTTGAAACCAAGTGTCGTCAAGATTACGGGCTTGAATTACAGGCAGCATAAAGATCGATATCATGGCGCGATAGCGAGCACCATTCACGGTTACTTTTCGGCCATCATCATTTTTGAAAAAATACCCCTTAGACCAAGGTACAGGTCTCCTTGTTGCTCTTCAGACCAAATGCGGCAATTTTGTTTATTGACTTTGCCGTCGAGCCAGAAATGGGCCTCATCACTGAAAAAAATTTTGGTCGAAAACAGCGTATCTTCCCGTTTCTCACCGAACGCTCATTTCCATAATACAGGTGCCAACATTTGAAGGTAATTATTTTATTATTATTCAAAAAATGAATGCCATAAAATATCCTTGCAAATTACCAATAAAAATTTCGCACTCGATTTGAATTTTTTGTATTTTTATATTTTTGTTTGTTCTGAAAAAATACCTCTACTCGTAGATGGATCACATGGATATTTGTCAAACACTGAAATAAAAAAAATGTCAAAATATGTTGGGCAAAGATCGTAACGCTAAGGTGTGACTCACAATTAACATCGTGCAATAAGTTTGGGCCATTATTAATTTAACTTTCGTGGTGCTAAGATTTGATTCACAATTAAGATCCTTTAATAAGGTTGGACCACTTATTATTTACTTTTCTTGGCTGATCTTTTTTTACTAAGTTTTGTATCTAACAATATTTCTAGGAAAAAATTCAAGGGTGTACCATTTATGTTGAGGACCATGAAATGTTCAAATTTTAAAACTCCTCCACTCCTCCTCGGCCATTGTAGTCACATCAACCACCAAAGTTTCCTTTTAACAAATCTCTAAGAAAAATAAAAAGTGCTGGTAGATTCTACGTTCGTGGTTGCAAAGAAAGTTTCGCTTTAATTGCAAAATAAGTTTTCCTTGCCATCGTCGTCGTCCTATTTTTGGCATGAGTAAATCTCAATAGTATAATTTGTTAAGATGCTACAATTTAGTAATTGAGATTGTGGTTGGTTATAAAATTAAGTCGACGGCCAAGCCAGTCAGCGTGTTTGTCTGTCTGTCTCTGGGAAAACTTTGCAACAAAACACACAGACGACGGAAGGAGTTTGTGTCTGTGGGAGTGGTTCTGCCAGCTTGGCTTCCTAAGTACACACTAGCACTTGTTGTCTATAGTACTCGTACTTCAATTAAATTTAAATTAAATTTGATAAATTGCACAACAAACTGCTGATGGTTTTATGTCTTTCTTGGCCGAAAAAAGAAAAAGTTAGCCGATAAACATCGTTCAGCGAACAAAAGGATAAATGTTATCTTTTAGGCTCAAGCCAAGCCGAGTGTTTATAAACACAATAAAGCTGTAACTGATTACGCTGCCCGCCTTGGGCCACCAAACACACGCCTGGGACTCCGGTGCACTTTGCACATTCCCCGAATATCCATTCAAGCGGCGATATGTCGGGGGAAGTGGCACGCGTCTCCGGCATTGTTGCCTTATTTGTCCTCTTACTGTGGATAAACAACTCAATTGGAATTCAGTTAACCACGTAATTGTTACACGTGCCTCGGCGAGTGAGCGTGCGTCGCCTCGTTTGCCGTGAACCCCACTAGCTGGGCAAAAAGTAAAACATCGTAGCATTGTTGCGGTTATTTTGGGGCGTAACCCGTAAGCGTAACGAATGGTATGCCAACGTTGCTGCTTTTTAACAAAGTCGGCACAAAAATCATTTCGCCGTAGCGTCACACTAATCAATCCACTGTGCTAACCTGGTATTAAACCACCACCATACCTAGCTGGGTCCTGTGTGAAGGAACATTCATCATTTCGCAGACGACACATCAGCGTGCATCAACTTATGTTAGACCGTGGAATTTCATTAATTTATCATAAATACCGGAGAGTTGAGAACTGATTTTTAGTTTCTTTTTTGTTTTGTTTTTGACTACGAATGACGTAAATCTTTTTCTCACCAAAATGTTGAAAGTAAACGGCGAAAAGATTGCCTAAAATGTTATGCACATTAGATTGTCATTATCTGATTGTGGTGGTTCATCTATCGGTGCATAAATTCGTTATGCTCGCTGGGAAATAAACTGTAAATTGGTATGGAAATCCAACGTGACTCTGAATCTAGGAAAAATCATAGAGGGCAGGATTTGCAATGGTCATCAATTGGACCGAATGGTATGATCCATGGCAATTAGATGACATTTAAGACCAGCCACCTTAACAAGGGTGTTTTTTGATACCGGCTTTTGGAATATACCAATTCCAGAATGTCGTTCTATTAAATATAATAAGTATCAATAAATAAGCTCAACTGAGAAATACATTAGAATTACTTATTGTCTAAATTTCCTTGTCATCCTATTAAGAAACAAACGAAGAACTTCTTTTAAATCGTAAAATTACTGGCGTTTAAGAGTTGGAAAGCCCCCGGATTTAAAATCAGGTTTTTTCTTGGGATAGTTGCACACATATGTCATCAAACCTCGTCGAATCATTTATTTAATTACGATTGTGTTGATTATCATATGTTTTTCCCTGAAATATTTTATTATGATAAAGGGTGTCCCAAGAAGAACGCAATTTTTAAATCTGGCAACATTCGAAGTGTCATTGTTTGACATTTGAACAGTTTTTATTGTTTGTTAGTAGAAGGTACGAGGTTAGTAAAAATGGAGCGCTACACGAAAGGGAGTTCGTTAATTGGGTATCGGAGAGACAACATGAAATTGCTGATTTTGCCGATAAAATCATCTTCAGTGACGAGGCCCATTTTCATCTTGATGGCTTCGTCAATAGGCAGAATTGTCGCATTTGGGGTGCGGAAAATCCTCGAGTGATTCACGAGAAGCAAATGCATCCTCAACGTGTCACTGTGTGGTGTGGTTTTTGGGCTGGAGGAATCATTGGACCTTTTTTTTATGAAAATGAGGCAGGAGTCAATGGTGTTTGGTATCGTGAAATGATAACCAGTTTTTTCTTGCCTAGAATTGAAGAAATGAATGTGGAGGGCATGTGGTTCCAACAAGATGGCGCCACATGTCATACAGCCAGAGAAACAATTCATTTGCTGCATCAGTCAGATATGCATCAATAAGATATGCTGGATCTACAACTTTTACGACATTCAAAGCTTAATGCTGTTTCAGGCAATCTTAATCATGACTTTCGAGTTTCTTTCTTTTGGCAGAACCTGGGTGTTCTCTATCTGCTTATTTTGAAAATTATAACTAAGTTTTTGCAATTTTCGAGTCTTCGATTAGTCTTATTCGAATCGATTGCGATGAATGCATACGAGGATTGCCTGGCGCCATTTGACATTTCCATTGGAAAGTTTGACATTGTTTAGCATAAATTTACTTAGAACGTTTTGACGTACGACCATCATTTGTGTTGCTTACAGTGACATGAAAAAATCAATTTGGCAAAAAAAATGGATTTAACTCGTGAACATTTTCGTGTGAAAATTTTTCACAAATTTCGACGTAGATTATCACGACAAGAGTTCATCGATAAACTTAAATCTTAGTATGACGATGAAGCACCATCATATAGCACTGTGAAAAAACAGGTTTAATGAATTCAATCTTGGCCGATGCTCGCTCAAAGACGAAGGTCGTTAAGGTCGTCTCAAAACGGGCGTTGTGCCAGAGAACATTGATGCCGTGCATGAACTGATAATGCAAGATCGTCATGTGACATACCATGAGATAGAGGCATCCTTGGGCAATTCTTCCACCAGCATACATTCGATATTGCTTGAACTCCTGGCCGTAAAAAAGGTTTGTTCTATTTGTATCCTGCACAATTTGACAATTGTTCAAAAAAAGGTTCGTGTCGATTGATGCAAAGAAATTTTGAAAAATACGATCATCACATCATCACAGGTGATGAATCATGGATCTATGCGTATGAGCAAACGACCTGTGGGTCTTCAAAGACGAGCCAACGAAAGTTGATCGTGGAAGAAGCACGTCGATGCAAACGGTCGCCTGTTTCTTCGGCAAAACTGGTCTTGTGGCGAATGTTCCGCTTGAGCAACGTAGGACGATCAATTCTGAGTGGTACACCACAATTTGTTTGCCTGAAGTCTTCGGAGAAATTTGAAAAACGAACAAGAGAAGACGAATCATTGCGCACCATGACAATGCGAGCTCTCACACATCGGCTCAAACCAGCGCCTTTTTGACCGGCCAAAACGTCGAATTGATGGGTCACCCAAATGGTTGACCTAATGACTTCCTTTTATTCCCGCACATCAAGAAAAAATGCGTGGTCAACGATTTTCGTCGCTAGAAGATGCGGTTGAAGCGTTAAAAAAAAACCCTGTTTTGAAGGTGTCTCAGTCGGAGTGGAAAAAGTGCTTCGATAATTGGTTTGAGCGCATGCAAAAGTGTATAAATTAGGCTGGAGAATTCTTTGAAAAACAATAAAACCTTTTTTGGTGATAAATATTCGCATTGTCACTAATAGGCCAGAAATATATTTAGCAGCCCTCGTATTAGTAAAATAGTACATCTGAAATACAGTTCTAAATTTGTTTCTTAATTCAAAATATTAAGAGAAATATTTAAAAAAAGAAAAGTACTACATAACTATACATTAAATTGTATTTCAAAAAATATTTATAATTTAAACATTTGATCAATTCGGAACAAACCCACACTCAAGCCATACTCTTGTAGAGGCATGAGTGCGCGCGTGTGTGGTGAATACATCCCGCAAAAATAAATACAATAATTTTTAATCGACCATAAAAACATCAAATTACATTTCGTATAGAAAGTCAAACAAATAAAATATTTCCGAGTTTTATGACATGCAATTTAAAATATTAATAGCCACAAAAAAGGACGACAAGGACACCACTGCAAAGCCAGTGTTACACACACAACCATAAAAAAAACCAAGGACTCATCACTCACACAAAAGCATGAAAACACATACACATGTGCAGCAACAAAAAGTCTGCAGGAAAAAAGTCCACCGGGGAATGGAAGCAACCACAGACAATGACGATTTCTAATACTGAAGCTATTCAATATTACATGAGCACAAATTGTAATTTAATCCACAGATGTCACCATTACGATCAACGTGCAATCAGGGCATAAACACCAAAATTCTAACATATACACACACATAAACATGTGTATGTGTGTGAGCCTTTGCTTGCAAAAGGATAAAGCGTTTGAAGATACTAACACAGATATCCGCCCGTGAAAGTTGGACAGATAGAAGAATACACACACCCCTTTCCGTCTGTTGATGTTGATGATGAGCGTACTAATTCACACTGGCAGCTATGTGAAGGCAACCATACGCAGGTTATCTTTTCCAGCAACAGCAAAGGCAAAGACAGCAACACCACTTTGGTAGCTTCCGAGATGAGATTTAAACAGAGGCACGTGCCCATAGATGAGGGTGATACCAAACACACACTGACTGACTGATGTTCTCTCTCCGTCTTTAGCAAATGCAGTCCTAGAAGTGTCACGTTGAAAAATGGCACTAAAGTCATATTTAAAAAATCATCAACAGTGTAATTCCTTCCTGCAAACATTTATGAGAGACGCTAAGAGGGTGAAAGCGCAAATGAGATGCTGGAGAACAAAACAACTTTACGGCGTGTACATAACTGTAGCCAAATAGTTTTTTAAGTTGGGCGCTGAGGGGCGAATTTATGGTCGCTCTTTTATCGTGTACACACGCACAGAAAAAACATGGTTACTGTATGGTCACGGCAATAATAAAATGTTCGTCGGAACCATAGTATTGTTTACTGAATTTTATTTTGACAAAAGCTTGATTGCCGCAATATTAATATTGTTGAATTGTAACAATAGTTTTAGTGCCAAATTTAATAATGAAAGTATGGTTGTAGCAACAATACAAATATGGTTGGAGCGATAAAAGTATTGTTTTTTGGGTTTTATGTAAACAATAATATGATTACAGCAATCATACGGTATGATTGTAATTTTTCTTCATTTGAATATGCTTTTTAAGAGCAATGTTATTGTTACGGATCTAATGCAATAATATTACTTTTTATATGGAAATTAAACTTTTCCAAACAAACTGCTTTGGCATTGTTTAACGGAAATATTTTTAACAAAAACGCTTACGTTTTTTTGAACAGATTTTTTCTACTGTTAAGTAAATCACTCCTATTATTTTGAATTTAATATATTTTTGCATAATTCAAATCTATTGTTGACAACTTAACTCAATTCTGAAAATATTATATGGGATCAAATTCTAATTGTGTGATAACTCTATGCTTGTAGGGATCATAACATGGTTGCGTGTGAATCATACAATGGTTGCGAGGATCATACTATGGTTGTATGTGAAACATACTATTATAATATGGTTGTGGAGATCATAGTATGGTTGAGTGTGAATCATACTATGGTTGTGGGGATCATAGTATGGTTATGTGTGAATAATACTATTGTTGTGAGGATCATAGTATGGTTGTGACGATCATAGTATGGTTGTATGTGAATCATACTATTGTTGTGGGAATCATAATAATATTGTTGGACCACAACCATATACCCAACAATAGTATGATGCTCTTCGAATATTGTTATCCCAACCATACTTTTTTCTACGAGCAGTTGTCTAAATTTCGTACAAGATATGGGTGGATTTTTTTAAATTTAATTGACCAATACTGAGGCGATGTTCCCTAAACATGCGGTGCATTGCGTTGGCGAGTAGAAAGTAAGAGACTCCAAATACCTCACAAGACCATGCTCTCTATTACCTTGGAGAGCGCGATTGGGCGATTATTCGCAATATTATTGTGGATTAAGAAGGTTGCGTAATAGATGGGCTAACGTCGAAGAGCCCTTACATAGCACATGTGCCGAGATACCATCCAGTCCTAGGGACTTATTAACTTCGAGATGAGACAAAGAGTCGAAAAAACGTCCAAATATAAGTAAAACTTTTGAATCAATTATTTTTCAGATTGTGGCATCATTTTTGATACAAAGGTTAATGTTGTTCAATTTCATTCAATTTCAAACTCAATGAAGATTAACCACTAAACAAGTGCGAGAAATTTTTACTAGTATTGTGCTGACTTTGTATGGTGGATAATACAGAATTGCCAGCAATTCTTGTTAAACACACGTAGCTGTCTGATATTCAGTGTTTAGATCAAACTGATTTTAGCACAGCAAAGCTTACGATTCGTCGATGACACCTGGCGACCCTTCAATATTATTTTTGTGTTTATGTTGACGACCTTTCACTAACCCATTTCTTCGGATCTCAATTTTAAGAAAAACTAACTTTTGTCCAGTGCGCTTCGCTGCCCCATACATGTTAAAAAAAATAAACAAATGAAATATGTTCCATATAGCGGGTTTTCCAATAGGGACATAATGATCCAATAATGATCTTAAAAATCTTTAAGTGTCAAAACGTAAGTCAAGGTCAACATTTTCCTCCAGACAAAGTTCACTTACGAGCAACTTTTGGAAATCATTAAAAATTACTACCGAAATTCTTATTCGGTGGTCGCAACATTAAGAGCGCTTACTCCAATTTTCGGTCGTAAAAATCGTCCCACCCGATAGGCTGTGCGTGCTATAATGGATAAATTTGGATCCAAATTTCCACTTCTGGATGTTCCGGCGCCAACGAGACGCCGTACCGCTCGAAGCGAAGAAAATATCGCAGCCGTAAGTGTATCCGTTCAAAATTAAGCAAATAAGTCGATTCCATGTCGTTCACAGATTTTGAAACCTCTCAATACTCACTATGGCGTATTTTGCGAAAAGATCTTGGCCTTCATCCTGACAAGATCAAACTGACTCAAGAACTAAAGCCACTTGATGATTTTATGGAAAAGTCATCTTCAGCGATTAAGCTCATTTCCGGCTTACTGGTTTTGTCAATAAACAAAATATGCGTTGTTGGACAGCAACAAACCCACATGTGCTTCAAGAGACACAATTGCATCCGCAAAAATTACTGTGTGGTGTGGTTTTCATGCCGGAGGTTTGATTGGGCCGTATTTTATTGTCGATGAATACAATCGTCATGTTACCGTTAATGTAGAGCGGTACCGTGCCATGCTAGAAAATCATTTTTGGTTAGAATTGGATGAGATTGTCATCGTCGATATGTGGTTTAAACAAGACCGATATGTGGCCTCTAGCCACGCAGCACGCTTTAGAACCGATTTACTGAAAGGCAAATTCGGTGAATGTGTTATCTCGAGAAATGGTCCGGTCAAATGGCCACCTCGTTCATGCGATTAAAAGCCATTGGATTTATTTTTAAGGGGGCCACATCAAGTCATTGATCGATGCCAACAATTTTAGACAATCTCAGAGATAGCTTCCAGCACGAAATTGCCAGGTCGAAATGTGTGCAAGAGTAGTGGAAAATTAAGCCCAAAGAATAGATCGGTGTACACGGACTCGTTGTGATCATATAAACGAAATCGAATTTTATTCTTAAAATGCTCTACACTTGGAATAAATTTAAGCTCTACATCTTAAATATTCCGTATTTTATTAATAATAATAATAATAAATAAGATTGTTAAGTACTTAATCGAAATACCTGTACACGCAGAGAAAATATATGGTTACACTATGGTCACCGCAACAATAATATGTTCTCTACGATAAAAGCATGTTCGTCGCAACCTTAGAATGTTCGTCGCAACCATATTGAATTTCATTTTGACAATAGTATGATTGCGACAATATTACTTATACTATTGTTGAAATGTAACAATAGTAGTATTGCCAAATTTAGAAATGAAAATATGGTAGTAGCATAGTTGGTGCAACAAAAGTATTGTTGTTTAAAATTTACGTAAACAATAATATGATTACGGCAATCATGCAGTAAGGTTTCGACATAACAAAACAGGTTTTATAGAGCTAGAGCTGATATACGAAAAAAACACATACACACGATACAGTGAATTTTTGTTGTCCATTAAAAAAATACAAAGAAGAATCGGAAGGTAGTTCGAGGGATTTTTATTGTGTTTACTTTGTTCGGTGAAATACTCTAATACCGACCGGTTCTCGTTTATTTAAAATCTGTCTGCACTTAAGTATTTAGCCATTGATCATGATTTGATCACATTCATTTCTTGGGGTCTACGGATGGTGAAGTAGCATTCACCTTGGAACTGGTGAATGCTACTTTACCAGTTCCAAGGAAGGAACTGAAAGTATATTTGAAATGACAGTCGAAAAAAGGAACTGAAAGTATTTTCGACTGTCGTTGAAATATATATTTTTGTTTCTTAGATGAAATGTTCAATAAAAACATGGCCTCAATTCTGGCTACTAACTTATTGTTATGCAATTTAATATAACAATATTATCTACCCAATCCTAATAAATAGTTTTAAGGATCATAGTATGGTTGAGTGAATCATACTATGGTTGTAGGGATGATAGCATGGTTACGTGTGAATCATAATATGGTTGTGAAGATCATACTATGGTTGTATGAGAAACATACTATGGTTGTGAGGATCATAATATGGTTGTGAAGATAATAGTATGGTTGAGTGTGAATCATACTATTGTTGTGAGGATCATAGTATAGTTGTTGAGATCATAGTATGGTTGAGTGTGAATCATACTATGGTTATGTGTGAATCATACTATTGTTGTGAGGATCATAATATTTTTGTGCCACAAACATATACCCAACAATAGTATGATCCTCTTCAAATATTGTCACCCCAACCATACTTTTTTTCTGCGTGTATATAGAATATTTCGACTTTTACTATCTGGTGCAAAGATATATAAGTAAATTTTTTGCAAAAGTGATCGTCCCATTATTTTTGGCGACACATCGAAGAATGCATTCTTGGCCTCACCTACTTTCCTTAAGACTTATTTTGACTTATTTCCTACCTCCGATACACGCAGAGAAAAAATATGGTTACTATATGGTCACGGCAACAATAGTGTGTTCTCTGCAATAAAAGTATGGTCGTCGCAACCTTAGCATTGTTTTTTGAATTTAATTTTGACAAAAGTATGATTGTGGCAATATTAATATTGTTGAAATGTAACAATAGTATTGTTGCCAAATTAAAAAATGAAAATATGGTTGTAGAAACAATGTAAATATGGTTCGTGGGACAAAAGTATTGTTTTATGGGTTTTATTTTAACAATAACATGATTACGGCAATCATACATGCAAAATCGTAATTTATTTTTAATTTGACAATGTTATTTTTACGAAGCTTGCGCTATTATAGTAGTTTCTATATATAAATTAATTTTTTTCAAACTAAACTACAGATTAGTAAGCCTGAAATATTTTTATTAAATGAATTTTTTCTACTGTTAAATAAATCACTCCTTTTATAAAGAGTTTAATGTATTTTTACATAACTTATTTATTAAAAATCTCTATTGTTGAATAACAACTTAACCCAATCTTTACATAAAATTTTGGGGATCATAGCATGGTTGTGTGTAAGTCATACTATGGTTGTGAGGATCATGCTATGGTTGTATGTGAAACATTCTTTGTTTGTGGGTATTATAGTATGGTTGTGGGGATCATAGTATGGTTAAGTGTAAATAATAATATGGTTGTGGGGATCATAGTATGGTTGTGTGTGTAAATAATTGTATTGTTAAGAGGATGGACGGAAAGACATGAGAACTCCAAAATTGGAGTTCCCAAAGATAGTCATACCCATTCAATATGATATCACTTTATAGACGCCACTGAATGTGGAAGTATATCATTATAACTTGCTCCCACCATTTGGCTACGCCCTTGGAAGACAGCGAACATTGCAATAGTTTTTTTTTGGTGGAAACTACCACCATCTTACCAACAGTGCTTCAATACCATTTGCCCTCTCCCTGACCTCAAAGTCAAAACACATGTGCTCTGTGTACCTTAAGCAAAAGCTTTGATAATTTCTCCGGTCCCCTGATGATATTTTAGAGCTCTTTCGTACGAAAAAAAGGAATCAAAAACTCCAACTCATTCAACATGTACGACAAAGGACTGCTCTACACATGGTTCTGGTGTGGGTTGTTTAATCTCATCCAGCCTCCCTCATTTCTCTTTCTAGACTTGTTTCGTATTCCAAAAAAAACGCGAGCGCTATTCGTATGTACATTGTATTGTAATCGAGCTGGCAAATCTGTCATAAAAATGACATTTTAGTACATACGCCGACTGACTAACCACCCCCCACCTTGAGAATACATTCGAAACGTTGCTGCTGCTGCTGACTGACTCTCTTTTAAGGCGATATTTACAGATACTTTTATACTGTTGTAAAGCGTACTCTGGGGACATTATCTGTGTCAACTTTACCTTTTCTGTTTTGTCATTCGTACCGTAATTTATTTCCATGCTTAACATATGAGCTCAAATTGTTTGGCAAAATACTTGCCGCGCCACACTTGAATAGTTGGGCGGCAGGCAGGGATGTTTTGCGATTTGCAGTTGAATTCACCTATTTCCGGTTTGATGTTGCGTACAAGTACCGAACAACAACAAGAACAACAAAAAGGCATTTTAATTGTCATTAGGAGTTGTAAACACTTGGGCATTTGATGGAGTGTAATTGCGCCGGCAAGCAAATAAGATAGAGAGACCGGAATAAATAGAATACAAGTGGAAGGCAATGTCATTAAGATTAATTTGATAGATGTCATATATACTTAATTTGTGTAATTGTGACATTTGTCATAACGCAGATGGATGTTGTTTTGTCCTCTTTTGTTTCATTCAATCGCCATTTGAAGTAGTTGGTTGTGATTATAGAAATCAGAACAGCAGAAGAGAATTTTCCGACCCCAACAAGTTTCAGTTTATACGGAAGTGTACGCGTAAGTTTTATTGACTTACCACTTGAAGACCACTTCAAGTTGTTAGGTCGGGGTTAAGGACAGTTTAACCAAACAGTTTGACTCTTGCAGGAGTTTGCATAATTTTGTGCTATTTTTGTGTTAAGTGGATTTTTCTCTCTCATAATTTCTTTGATCATTCTTACTTTCATCGAAATGGAAAAAAATGTCAGCATCAATTCCTTGGAAATCCGGTTTTACCATGAAACTAGTGATCGGTTTGATAAATGACAATTCATCACATACGAGGGTTACTATATATATTTCTGGCCTAACACAAAGTGTTGCCTGGCGCCATCTGACATTTTTTAGCATAAACGTACTCAGATCATTTGGACGTACGACTATCATTTGTGTTGTTTACAGTGACTTGAAAAAATCAATTTGGCAAAAAATGGAATAAACTCGCGAACATTTTTGTGCGATCATTTTTCACAACTTTCGACGTGGATTATCACGACAAGACTGCATCGATGAGCTTAAATCTTTGTATGGCGATGAAGCACCATCTTATAGCACTGTGAAAAACTGGTTTAATGAATTCAAACTGATAATGCAAGATCGCAATGTGACATACCGTGAGATAGAAGCATTCTTGGGCATTTCTTCCACCAGAATACATTCGATATTGCATGAATACCTGGCCGTAAAAAAGGATTTTTCTCGTTGGATCCCATACAATATGTCAATCGCTGGAAAAAAGTGTCGCGGTGCTTTAAACGACGTTTATAAGATCGTCACAGGTGACGAATCATGGATCTATGCGTATGAGCCCGAAACAAAACAGCAATCGACAGTGTGGGTCTTCGAAGACAAGCCAAATCCAACGAAAGTTGTTCGCAGAAGAAGCACTTCGAAGCAAATGGTCGTCTGTTTCTTCAACAAAATTGGTCATGTGGCGACTGGTCTGCTTGAGAAACGTAGGACGGTCAATTATGAGTGGTACACCACAATTTTTTTGCCTAAAATTATCGGAGAAATTCTAAAAATGAACAAAAGAATACGAATCATTGTGCACCGTGACAATGCGAGCTCTTACACATCGGCTCAAACCAGCGCCTTTTTGACCGGCCAAAACGCGGATTGATGGGCCATCTGCCGTACAGCCCTTACTTGGCACCCAATGACTTCTTTTTATTCCCGCACATGATGAAAACAATGCGTGGTCAACGATTTTCGTCGCCAAAAGATGCTGTTGACGCGTGCAAAAACCATGTTTTGGAGGTGTCTCAATCGGAGTGGAAAAAAGGTTTCAACAATTGGTTTGACGCATGCAAAAGTTTATAAATCATGCTGGAGAATGAGAACCATTTTTGATAATAAATATTCGCATATCATTATTAGGTCAGAAATATATATAGCAGCCTACGTAAGCCCGGTTTTAAGAACCTCCACCGACGAATAAGAGGTGTCATTATTACCAGAGAAAACAACGGCTAGTCATAGTTTAGGGGCCGGTGGAATCATCGGTCCATATTATTCCAAAATGATGATGGCCGAAACTTATCCGTTAATGGTGCTCGCAATTGCGTCATATTATCGGACTTTTTGCTACCTGAAATTGAATCCCGTAATCTTGACGTCATTTAATTTTAAAAGGCGGTGCCACTTGTCATACAGCTTCTCAATGAATGGATCTATCGAAAGGTCATTTCGAAGAGCAGCTGATTTCACGTTGTGGACCGGTTAGTTGGTCGCCTAGATCGTGTAATGTCGCATTTACTAGACTTTTTTCTTTGGGGCTACGTAAAGTCCAAAGCAGGTACGATTCAGGTTTTGGAAGCCAACTTAAACGTCATACCGGTCGAAATGCTTGAACGAGTCATCCAAAATTGGACCCTCAGAATGGACACCCTGAGGCGTAGTTGCGGACAACATTTTAAGGAAATTATATTCAAAAAATAAATTGCATAAAAAGTCCTTTCGAATGAACAATCAAGATTGTGAATTTTTGTAATTTTTTTGTTATTGTGACTTGAACAGTTTATATTCTGGTTCGAGACCTTTCTGTTGTTTCTTTTTCAGAATCAACAATTTAAAAAAAACCCCTCTAAATTGAACACTCGATGAGTTCATCATCCCATTTGTAACACGAGTATATACAGTATATGCAGAGTATATACGTTAACGCATAAAGTACATATATTCTCCTATACAAGTAATGTCGAAAATTCTATGCCAATTGAAATTATTTTTTAATTTAGCTAAGATGGAGGCTCAGGTTAATCAACCAAAGGGAACAAAAAAAAAACGGCCATGCATTCAATGATGGAGGGTATACAACATTTGGTCTGGCAGATTTTATTTATTATTATCCTTTGTGAAATTGTTTTACCCACAATTTTCTTTCGCTTTCGCTGCAATAATGAAATATCTAGACACTATAAAACTAAAATATGACCTAACAGTTGGAAGAAAAACCCTACTCTTAATTCGAGATACTTGCAAATGGCCAGGACCCTGTGTCAATAAAATGTAAAATCCTGCATACCTGGCCCATGGCTGGGGTTATAAAGGGTGATCCATCTAGAGGAATTTTTTCAGAACAAAAATATAAAAATTCTAATCAAGTGTGGAATCTTTATTGGTAATTTGAAAGGACATTTTATGACATTTATTTTTTGAATATAATTTCCTTGGAATGTTGGCCGCAACTACGCCTCAGGGTTTCCATTCTGAGGGTCCAATTTTGGATGACTCGTTCGAGCATTTCCACCGGTATAATACTAATGACACGCGTAATGTTGGATTCCAAAATCTGAATCGTAGCTGGGTTGTCAGCACAGCCTTTGGACTTTTACGTAACCCCAAAGAAAAATGTCTAAAGACGTGATATCACTCGATCTAGGCGGATAACTCACCTGTCCAAAACGTGAAACTAGCTGCTTTTCGAAATGACCTCTCAATAGATCCATTGTTTGAGCAGATGTAATGCAAGTGGTACTGTCCTGTTGAAACCAAGTGTCGCCAAGATTACGGGCTTCAATTTCAGGTAGCATAAAGATCGATATCATGGCGCTGTAGCGAGCACCATTCACGGTTACGTTTCGGCCATCATCATTTTTGAAGAATAAAAACCTATGATTCCACCAGCTTATAAACCGCACCAAACAGTGGTTTTCTCTGGGTGTAATGGCACCTCTTGAACCTCTTCTTGTTGCTTTTCAGCCCAAATCCAGATTTTTTGTTTATTAACTTTAACCTTGAGACAGAAATGGGCCTCATCACTGAACAAAATTTTGGTCGAAAACAGCGGATCTTCCCGTTTCTCACCGAACTGTCATTTTCATAATACAGTTGCCAACATTTGAAGGTAGTTATTTTCAAAAAATAAATGCCATAAAATGTCCTTTTAAATTACCAATAAAGATTCCACACTTAATTTGAATTTTTATATATTTTTGTTCTGAAAAAATACCTCTAGATGGATCATCCTATATATCTAACAGCGTTAAAACAGGCTTCATCAAGGAATTCTGAACCTGCTAAGATTGATCACTTTTTCGGTCTGTCAACATCTTTTATAGACTGCTGCTTTAGTATATGATATTTAAAAGTCGGCTTCGCTGGCAGTACTACAAGCTGCCAGTTCACTCTGTGCAACAGGGTGGTCCTTCTTAAACTTATGATGTCTGTTATAAATATAACGAAAAGTTTTCAGAGAATTCTCTTAATATTTATAATTTTGGAAGAAGGATCTATGACAATTATGTGTGAAATAAAATATAGGCCAAATGCTCGCAACGGCTTCGGTGGCTTACCTCTACCCGATGGTCCATATTTGCAATGGCTCTGAGACATAATGGAGGTTCAATGTCATTTATGTGTCAAAAGGATAACAATCCTTTACCTCTTTAATTGCTCTTGGCTTATTGACGTATACTTTAAATGAAATATCCCTAAAGAATGAAGTCCAACGGTGTCAAATCACATGATCGTAGCGGCCAATTTACAACGTCGCGACTTGAGATAATACGGCCATTGAATTTCTCGCTCAAAAGAGCCATTATTTCGTTGGCTGTGACATCACCATGTTGAAATCACATATTGTCCATGTCCATATCCTCAATTTCTGACCACAAGATGTCCGTTATCATTTCGCGATAGCGAACACCATTCACGGAAAATGGTTGGCAAACCTCATTTTCGAAAAAGTACGACCCGATGACAGAACGATTGCAGAATGTACAGGTATTTTCACATTTTCAACAGATCCGGTTTACAGAAATTTGTCCACAATTCTACCGATACTTGGACATATTTAGTCGATGTAGATGACCAAAATAAAATCACGAAGTGCACGAAATACATTTTGATTTGAAGGCCAATTTTGTAAAACTCTTTTCACAACACACACATGTTGTAAAAGAAATCTGTTGATGGCTCTTAATGAAGAAATCTTGAATAGTAAGATTTACAAAAGTAGTTCTCATTCGTTTGGGGAGAGCCTGATCTCTGTTTTTCTTTCACCAATTGCTGCGAAGCTTTCTGAAGTGGGTTGCCACGGACCTGAAATCGCAATAAAAGAAGTGTGCAACCACGAAAATCAATGTCACTTGTCAAAGGTTTTCAGCCGGTTAGTCCCAGTTCAATGTGCTTTAACAACCTTAACGCGCTGCTCAACGCTGTACCTCAGCTTGGTAAAATTTGTCAAACACTGAAACAAAGAAATGTCAAAAAACTTCACATTAAGCTGTGACTCACAATAAACATCGTGCACTACGGTTGGACAACCCTTTATATTACATGTTGTTGTTCCCTCTTTAACTTTTAGGGCGCAATTTTATTGCCTATCATAATGAAGTCCCTAGTTTGCTGTACCCTACATTTATCCTGAATTTAAAATTTCAATTTGAATTCTCTTTTCAAATTCCCTTATACGCTTGTTGTCATTCTCAGGGCGAATGAATTGAAGATCTCTCTTCGTTCGCGCTATCAATCTTTTTCAGCAATTAATTTCCACTTAAATAATACCAAATCTAATGTTGCGAACTTTAGCCGAACAATTACGGCCCCCGAAGAAAAAAAAACTCCGTACGACAGAGACATCACATACAATGACAGACGCCGCTGTTACTTACTGCTGCAGCTCACACGCTTAGTAGACAAGAAGACAAAGAAGTATTTAAAATTATCTCATCAGAAAGCGTTAGCACAACACTTCAACTCGCATCCCTTCGGGCCAAGGTTTGTGTGTATGGGGGGTAAAAGAGCACTGCTAGATTGTAAGAGGAAAACGCTGCAGAGCTTATAACAATCCAAATTCAATTAAACAAACACAATAACTTTTTCGGTGATAAATCCATGTGATAACTACAGAAAACTAAACATTCGCATACAATTTTCAAAGACCAGAAAAATGTAGCACACGACGTCGCATACAGAAGCTGCAAAGCAAAAATATAAACTCGAACAAATGCTCGTGTACACTTAGAATTTCTGGAATCTGCTGGGTTTCGTTTAACACTCAGAGAAATGTGTGCGTGGAAAAGTAGCATCACAATTTTTTCATTGCTAACGAAATTCTGGACAGAATAATTGAAATTTTGCAATAGTAGGTTGCGAAATATTGATTACTTTAACTCAAAGCACATTGCAAATTGATCCGTGTTTTCAAATAGCTCCCACACAAAGGTCCCGCACGGTTTGAGCTCTTGCAATTCCAGAAGTCTGAAACTATACTCGATCACGCCCAATATACATGACACGTTCTGAGCGACCATTAATTAACTGTGTGGAAACTGGACCACTTAGGTCAATATAGTCGTATAGCCCCCAAACAAGCGTCCTTCCCTATTTCAGAATCTGCAGCTTTAGAAGATACATATTACATCCACATTTCGCATGGAGCGTGGACCATGTCGGTCTATGTTTTCGAATAGTCCCACACAAAAACCCCCTCCGATTTAAGGTCCTGCAGCTCTAGAAGCCACACATTATAAGTATACACGATCACAATCAACATAAAGAAATACAGTACATGGTTCAATGGCGAAGGTATCTTTAACAAGTAAAAACGTCGCTAAGTTCGGCCGGGACGAACCTTATATAGCCTCCGTTGTCTTACGCTCCTAAAGCGCAAAATAGGTCCTTTTTTGGGCCATTGCAGCGTTTGTTCCTAATTTCAGGCAAAATTTAAAAATTACTCTATATTTGAAATCGCAACAATATTTAATTTAAAGTAAATTAATAGTTTTTCTTACTTGTATTATTAAAGAAAAATACTTAAAACAAATTTAATTTTAGAGTTGAGAGATTTTCTTAGCCACGATGCCGAGATATCGGGCCATTAATTGCGGGTTCGCGTTTTAGCCAGATTTGATTATTTCAAAGATCATCTTCTTTTAACAATTTACATTTTTCAGAATAATGGTATAGCAAAACTTTTGCTACAAAAACAATTAAAAAAACTATATGTGACGTGCAAAATAGAAAGGGACCTAAGCTTAAAAAACAGTTTTGTACAGGAGAGCCATTTTGAAAATTAGGTCCCTTTCTATTTGCGCTTAGAATCGTCGACTTTACTTTAATAAAACGCGCATATCTCTGGGAGGGAACACTTTTGGGGCATGGGATCGGTCTCATTCGATGCTCAGATGTTGTCCACATCAAAAAAAGAAAAAAAAATTAAAATTGATTTTTTTACCCTTAGGTCCCTTTCTCTATGCGCTGTCACATATGCAAATAAGCTCACACATATCAGTTAACAGTAAAATTTTGATTTGGTTTTAGGGACATTTAACTGTCTCTTCGCTGACGGTCGCAAATAAAGTAATATTTTGGATTTAAGCAAAGAATAATAGAGTAATAATAATAAAGGTTAATAATAAATAATAATAAAAACAATGAATCCTAGGCAATCGAATCAAAAGAAATCAAAAGCGTGTACCATCACGCCAGATTATAAGAAAGTTCTTTGCACGCTATTTGGTTTATTTCAAAATTGCATTTAAATATGTCTTTTGTAGATGGAATCATCGAATAAAAAGCAAAACACGTAAAGAAGACTAAAGTCGGGCGGGTCCGACTATGGGATGCCTAACAGCACTCTGTCGTTCAGAAGATCCCGAGCCTCTGCTTGAAGTACCTTTTTTTGGGGCTATTCCAAATCATTGGCCGATGTGTCGACATTTTACCACAGATATACTATGCTGGTCGCTCGTAACGCTCCATGCGAATACGAAAATACGAACTTATATTGTCCATTTTCATCACAGCTAGTTACTGGTCGCACATAACGTACCGCGTGATTGGGTACATATTGGCCGTGCTCTTTTTGAAACTCGCTAAGTACGTCGCTAATGCGATAACTTCACGCCATTGTAAAGGGTGTTTTTTATTGGGGTATAGAACTTTAAGTTGGCATCACTTTTTTAACTGGCGGCCATTTTGTCAGCTGTCAAGTGATTAATATTTAGTTTGGTTTGCCATTTCATCATGACAGGTGAAGAACAACGCTTGCAAAATGGGCCGAAAATGAGATTCATCTCGATGCTGATTTTCATCACAAAATTTTGTTCAGTGATGAGGCTCATTTTTGGTTGAATGGCTACGTCAACAAGCAAAATTGCCGCATTTGGAGTGAAGAGAATCCACATGAGACCCTTGAGACGCCATTACATCCACAAAAACTGACTGTTTGGTGTGCTCTATGGGCTGGTGGAGTCATTGGGCCATACTTCTTCCGAAATAATGCTGGAGAGTCAGTTACCGTTAATGGAGACCGGTATAGAGCCATGATAACCGACTATTTTGTTCCCGAATTGGATGGCATGAATGTGGATGAGTTGTGGTTCCAACAAGATGGCGCTACATGCCACACAGCGCACGTCACAATCGAATTATTGAAGGAAACATTCGATGAGCGCATAATTTCGCGGAATGGAGCTGTCAATTGGCCACCAAGATCGTATGATTTGACACCATTGGATTATTTTCTTTAGGGATATGTGAAGTCGCTCGTCTACGCCAACAAACCAGAAACGTTAGGGGACTTGGAAGCCAACATTCGTGGCGTTATTGCCAACATACGGCCCCATATGCTCGAAAAAGTGGTTGAAAATTGGACCTGTAGAATTGGCTTTATTCGAGCCAGCCGCGGCGGCCACATGCCCGAAATCATATTTAAACATTAATGGCATAAAATTATCCTTCCAATAAAGCCAAATTGATGGACAGACATTAAAACGATTTTCTTGTGTTTTATTTCAATTCGAAGTTCTATACCTCAATAAAAAACACAGATTTTGTTTAAAGAAAACTAGTATAGACAATTTGCGTTAGGCCCGTTAGCTCGGTTATTACATGCGTATATCATTTCTTCAATAACTTTTTTACAACAAATAATAAATCGAACAGTTTATAATGCCGAAACAAAATTTCTGTATATAGAAATTTCAAAAATTGAAGTTATCGCCTAAGCGAGTACCAAAAGAACACGCCTCTTGTGGCTTCCAGAGCTGCAGCACTCTTGTATGGGAGCTATTTGAAAACATTGACCGATATGAGCCAATTTTACTAGAAACATATATGTGTTAGCTGCTTGTAACGCTTCTTGTAAAATTTGGTAGGAGTCATGAGTAATATTTGGTTTTAAGAGCTTAAAGTTCTGAAATCGGGAAAGTCCTTTGCATGGGGGCTATACGAAAATACTCGTATATACCTTAATAATTCAGTTTCACAAGAAAGTCCTTCTTTGGACGAAACCAACTGATGTTTATGTAAAATGATCTCCTGAATTAAATGTCCGTTTTGCCGCATCACGTATGGTTTTTGAAATATCGTGAAAATGACATTTTTTCATTGATTTGCCAAAAACTTCGGAGCTAGGGGTACATTTGGCAGTTGAAAACAAGATTTTTGAACAAAAAAACAATGTTTTAAATTCCTTTGGCTGTAGCTTCCACAATTTTTATTCGATTTTTATAAGTTATGATTTATATGAAAGATACATTTCTTACCAATTAATATTGTCCAAATAAAAATGCAGTTTTATGAAAATTAATGAAAAAAGTCAAAATAATTTTACTGTCACGATATCTAAACAACTATAAGCCATGGTGCAAAACGGACACTCAACTCGGATTCAGCAGATTATTTTACAAAAAGGTCCGTTAGATTTGTCTAAAGGAGGGCTTCAAAGTTTATTTTTGCAGACGGCTCATACGACCCATTCAAAATATAAGCGTCATCTGGAGCTGCAGAACTTTAAATCGGGAGTAACCTTTGTGTGGCCGCTATTTAAAATCAAAAACCCATATGGTCCAATTTTTGTCGTAATCGCATTTGATATGCGATTTTTGGAGCAGTAGGTTCTGAAATCGGAAAATACCTATGTATGTTGCATTCCTCCTTGGCCAAAATTTATATCGTATTTGAGTTAAATAATTTTTTTATAAAAATTTAACTAAAAACTTTCCAAAGGATATTTATGTCACGTCACGCCCGAGACAGACTAATAAAATAAAAACGAGAGAAGTTTATTCAGTTTTATATGTTGGAAAATAAACTTAAATATAAAAAACCTTATAAAAAATTGGATTTTTTATTAATTTTTTAACGATTTTTCGTATGAACGTAACGTCACAACAGTTTTTTGATCACGTGGGGCGTTTTTTTGGCCACATTTAGACAAAACGTCCAGCTGCCTTTGTCCTTTTTGGTTGTTGTCTGAAAATTGATAATTTGCACGTACGGAATACGTTACTACGAAAAATATTTGAACTTAACTCACCTTCGAGTATACCGATCGACTAACTCACCACTTGATTCGATTGACGATATCTGTCTGTCCGTCACTCAGTCCATTTGCTGTGGACAGCTTGTTTTCAAACAGCAGGTCGAAATTGTTGTCCGATCCTTATTGAATTTGATAGAAGCAAGTTTTTTGTGCAAAAGATGGAGGCCGTTTACTTTTAAGAAAATTAGTAAAAATCTAGATATAGCTTCCACAAATAAATTTAGAAGTGTCTTTAGTTGTAGAAGTCACATACTTATATTATATCCAATTTTGATGAAATTTGGCACAGTTCATAACGATCAGTAATAAGCTCAAATAGGACGGCCATACCGGTCCACACTTTACTATAGCCCCTTTTCAAAGATCCCTCTCTTTATTACAACTGCTCTGGAACAAAAATATTCACTTCGATTTCGATCAAAATCGATATAGTACAAAACAATGGACAAACAACAATTCTCGGACCGATTTGGATCATAAAGACTCATTTTTTGGCTTTCAATGCAATGCAGTTAGCCTAATTTGTAGAAAACCCCTATGTCCTGACATATATCAACATGGCCATATGAGTACCAAAAACAATCAAACTCTCGAACAAATTCAAAAATTAACTTATTCTTAGACTCTGGTCGAATTAAAAGCGCGTTCAAGTGGTTCAAAAACCTGTTTTAATTAGAAGTGGTCGGTATCTTTTTTAATATAAAAATCCAAAAATTTCAATCAAGTATGGAATCTTTATTGTTTATTCGAAAGGACATTTTATGCCATTTATTTTTTGAATATAATTTCCTTCAAATGTTGGCCGCAACTACGCCACAGGGTGTCCATTCTGAGAGTCCAATTCTGGATGACTCGTTCGGGCATTTCGACCGGTATGGATTTAATGACCCCGTAATGTTGGCTTCCAAAACCTGAATCGTAGCTGGTTTGAACTTTACTTAGCCCGAAAGAAAAAAGTCTAAAGGTTAAAACGCTTAAAATTAGCTGATCTTTGAAATAACCTCTCAATAGATCTATTGTTTGAGCAGCTGTATGGCAAGTGACACCATCCTGTTAAAGCCAAATGTCGTCAAGATTACAGGCTTCAATTTCATGTAGCAAAAAGTAAAGTTCAACACAACTGAAGCGTAATCTGTGAAAAAAAATACAGACAGTCTGTCAGTATGGTAGGAATTGTTTTAGTGAGTCGCATGTGTCTCACTCTTCGACAATAATTCTTCACATACACAATATCAATGCAATGCTTCGTATTTATACTTATACTTATATATGAATTATAAACCACCATTTCTTACGAAGTTCTACATTATCAATTTGGCCACATAAGGCTTTTGGATTATGCAATAAAAGATATAATAATAATAATATCAGTAATAATAATAGTCTCTTCCAAGGCGTTAAACGTTTCAGGTTTTATGTGCGTAGACAAGCGACTTCACCCTACAAAACAAAAGAACAGCGGTGTTAAATCGCACGATCTTAGAGGCTCATGACGCGAGATAAAGCGCTCACCAATAGTTTCCTTCAATAATTTTTTTGTTTTGTTGACTGAGTGGCATGTAGCGCCGTCAAAGGTCGTCCACATCAACATTCTCCGATTCAGACACGAAAAATTCATTAATCATGGCTCTATAGCATTTCCCACTGACTATAACATTATGGCTGGCTTCATTTTTGAAGAAATATGAACCAATGATTCTTTTTGCCCATAGAGCACACGTCTCAACAATGGCCTGTGGATTTGCACTACTCCAAATGCGACCAAAAGTGAGCTTCCTCGCTAAACAAAATTTCTTGTTAAAATCAGGATCGGTGGCCATCTCGTTTTGGACCCATTCACCACGATTTGCAAGTCTTCTCATTATGAAATGGCTAATCAAACTGAGCATAAATCAAGTGACAGCTGTCAAATAAAACCACTCCAAAGAAATAGTGGTCAGAGTGAAAACCACACGTCTAAAAAAACACCCTTTAGTATATAATGATGAACAAACAGCCAGTCTTGAACCGATGTGAGAATCATAAAAAAACTCGTTTTTGCTTTCAAGACAATTCAGTTTGATTAACCTAAGGAGAAGAACCCCAAGAACCAGTCGTTTTTTTTTAAATACGTTTTTAAAAAATCTCGAAATGCCGGTTTTCTGACACTCTAGTCCCAACTACTAAAATCTGGCAACATTCGAAGTGTCATTGTTTGACATTTGAACAATTGTCATTGTTTGTTAGTAGAAGGTACGAGGTTAGTAAAAATGGAGCGCTACACGAATGAACAACGCATTCTCATTGTGAAATTGAGACAACATGAAAATGCTGATTTTGCCGATAAAATCATCTTCAGTGACGAGGCCCATTTTCATCTTGATGGCTTCGTCAATAGGCAGAATTGTCGCATTTGGGGTGCGGAAAATCCTCGAGTGATTCACGAGAAGCAAATGCATCCTCAACGTGTCACTGTGTGGTGTGGTTTTTGGGCTGGAGGAATCATTGGACCTTTTTTTATGAAAATGAGGCAGGTCAAGCGCAAACAGTCAATGGTGTTTGGTATCGTGAAATGATAACCAGTTTTTTCTTGCCTAGAATTGAAGAAATGAATGTGGAGGGCATGTGGTTCCAACAAGACGGCGCCACATGTCATACAGCCAGAGAAACAATTCAATTGCTGCATCAGTCATTTCCCGGTCGTGTTATTTCGCGTTTTGGAGATCAGAATTGGCCGTCTAGATCGTGCGATTTAACACCATTAGATTTTTTTCTTTGGGGTTTTTTGAAGTCGATGGTTTAAAAGACGAAATTGGACGCTGCATTAATGAAATACCGCAGCATACATTCAAAACGGTCATTGAAAATTTCATTAAAAGACCGCGTGCATGCCAGCAAAGCCGCGGCGGCCATCTGCACGATATATTGTTCCATACATAACCTCATTCTGTCTACTTTACGATATAATAAAGTTTCACGATTTTTTCTTAAATATCTGTGTTTTATTTAAAATTTAAAAATTGCGCTCATCTTTGGACACCCTTTGTAAGAGTAGAAACAAAACATTGCGGCTGCGGTTGCGGTTGTCAAATATACGAGGGCGGTTCTTAGCCTAGCACAACAGAAAAAAGTTAAGTGTTTTGGAAACTTCCATCTCTGCTATGAACACATGTTAAATTTTGTTTCGATCTGGCAACTCCTTCATATAGAAACAGGTGTTCACAAAAGACGCATCCGCGATTTTTTTACAATGGAAAAATTAGAAATGCGTGGTGTCATTAAATATTTACATAAAAAAGGTTTACCGGGACAAGAAATTCATAATGATATGGTGAATGTGTTAGGTGAAAGTGCTCCTTCATACGCAACAGTAAAAAATTGGGTTGCTGAATTTAAACGTGGTCGTACAAGCATTGAAGATGAACCACGTAGTGGACGTCCAAAAACAGCAACAACAACAGAAATTGTAGCCAAAGTGCACGATATGGTATTAAATGATCGACGAATAAAAGTGCGTGAAATAGCTAATATCATGGGCATCTCAAATGATCGAGTCCATTTAATTTTGCATGAAGAACTACAGGTGAAAAAGCTTTCTGCAAGATGGGTGCCGGACTTGTTAACAGTCGACCAAAAACGCATAAGAATGAACATTTCTCGTCGCCGTTTCATAACTGTTGATGAGACATGGATCCCCCACTATACTCCAGAGCCAAAAGAACAATCCAAACAATGGACTGAAGCTGGAGGAAGTGCCCCAAAGAAGGCAAAAACAATTCAATCGGCTGGTAAGGTTATGGCAACGGTTTTTTGGGACTTCAAAGGTATTTTATTGATTGACTATCTGCAAAAGGGTAAAACAATAAATTCAGAGTACTATTGCAACCTTTTAGATCAATTAAATGTACAAATTCGAGAAAAACGTCCTGGCTTACAACACAAAAAATAATTTTTCATCAAGACAATGCACCAGCGCACAAGAGTGTTTTAACAATGGCTAAAATCAAAGAATTAAAGTACGAGTTGCTTGACCACCCACCTTATTCTCCTGATTTAGCTCCCAGTGATTTTTACCTGTTCCCAAATCTAAAAAAATTCCTTGCTGGCAAGCGTTTTACCTCAAATGAAGATGCAATTACAGTTGTAAACCACTATTTTGAAGACCTTGAGGAAAACTATTTTAATCAAGGGATAGGATTGCTAGATAAGCGTTGGACTAAGTGTATTGAAGTTTCAGGAGATTATATTGAAAAATAAAAATATTTTTGAAAAACTAACTATTCGCTTTCATTGATAGGATAAGAACTTTCCGAACCGCCCTCGTATATGAAAAATTGAGAGGCAAAACCGAACTAAAAACCGCTCTGAATTAAATCTATTTCTATTTTCTCTGCGGTTTTTCTTGCGCTCTCAATTTTTGCTACTGCCTCTCTGTATGTGTTGCCATATTTTCATGTTTTTTGTAAACAAAACCCGTATGGGCTTTGTTTACATATTGCAGTAAGAAGAAGAAATCATAAATTTTAAAAGTTAATAAAATGGACCAAAATAAGAAAATTATAATAAAATAAAATTTATTTTGATTGTTCGTGCAATTTACAATTGAAAATTTCAAAATAATACTTGTTTAGTTTGCAAATAAATTTATTGTATTTTTTTCAAAATCACTCAAGGCCAAATAATAAATACAAACAGCTGAAAAATGACTGAATGAAAAACCGTCGCCGCACCCGTCGTCAGTTAATTTACATTTTCTTGCCGCACCGGTTTCCGTCGCCGCAGCCGCAGTGTTCTGTTTCTACTCTAACACATTTAACCTTTGCCCGTTCAAGAAGGTGTACTTTTTTACCGAGGTACCTTTAGTCTCTTAAAGGGTGAGTTTTTTCCCCTGGGCCGTTTATACTCATGGTCGGTCGTATGCCATCATTATGCAAAACTTCAGACTACTTGGTTGATTCGTTTGGCCACTAACGTGCTTTCAACAGACACACAGATGGACAAACATGGCTAGAGCGCCCTAGAATTTTTTGACGATCAATATTACATATACTTTATAGGACCTCCGATCAATATTTCCTTGTGTTGCAAACGGAATGACAAATTTATTCTACCATTCGGTGGAGGATTTAAAAATGAAATTTTAAAATTAAGCCAGTCATTTCTGAATGATCTCTTTGGCAAAAAAAAAACTGAAAATTCGTCGTTGAAGTTTTTGACAGACTTTGGTCGTTTTATTTTCTTTGAGTGTATTTCCTTTGGCTTTGACGATACACCCTTCGTATCTGTACCCTGGTATTGTTAAAAATTTAACTTTTTTCTCGCACAAAAGTCAATGGTGCAAATGAAATGTCGCTAAGGCACACCACCAGCACCACCACCCCTCCGAGTGACACTTTGCGCTGCTCAAAACAAAGCTGAAACTTGAATGGCGGGGAAAAAAGGCAAATTCAGTAATCATCCTTTTCCCATATACATACGTCGAGTGCTGCCTGTGCCAGTGCCAATGCATGCCGGCAGTATATGTCGTATACGTAATCTTCATTAATTCAGTCGCTTTATTTCGTTTATTTTGTTTTCTCTTTCGCAGTGACAAAAGGAATCGTTTCGCGTTTGTTCAGAAACGGATTTTATATTTTTCCGACAACAAATACGCGTGAATACGACAACACTGCCATAAAAACAACTTAATTGTCTCACGGATTTAGCCGTGGATTCTCCGATGTCTGTCTGGCTGTCCGTCCGTCTGGCTGGCTCTTCGTTTAATTTGGTAGGCGTTATTTCTGCATAAATTAGTTAGCAGGCCTCTTACAATTGTAAAGTTCGCGTTGTTGTTGTTGTCTTCCAACGCAACAACAACAAAAATTGAAAAGCAATGTTTTTCGTTTTAAGAATTGGAAATCGTTTTATTTAATACACGGTCGTGTTGCTTCAGCGTTTCAAATAAAACGTTAAACTTAATTAAGAAGACAGAGATTTGTGAAAACAAAAGTTCTGAGAGTTTTCCAAATGTTTTAAGGCAACCAACACACAGTCTCATGGACTGGCGTTAATTGGAATTCTGATAAATGATGAATGTGATTTTAACTGCTAGACTTAGGTTGTGGCATTAAGGCCCATTTAGTCTCGACGGTTGACGGTAGATTCTGCAACCTGCAGAAGTCTACCGTCGTCAACCGTCAAACTGTAGTTATCTCCCTCTAACACATGCAAAATGCAACCCCCAACTGAAATAGCTGATTGTCTACCGTCAACCGTCGAGACTAAATGGGCCTTTAGTCACGATCATAGGCGGGAGGTGCTGTTAAAGTGTATAGGTAAGGAAAAGAGTGTCCAAAACCGAAAACCGACATACCGGCTTTTTTGTCCAAACTCGACAGTTGGGTTAAAAAAAAAACCAAAACCCTGCATGTCGGTTTACCCGGTATTTTAATGTTGTTTTTTGCTGTTGAATGTAAAATCAAGAAAATTCATTTTTCATCTACGAAATACGTAACTAGTATTTGAGCTAAACCCACATTTAAGTGTACCGCTCGACTCAGCATCACCAGTTGATTCGATTTTACGATATCTTTCGGTCCATCCGCGCGTCTGCTAACTTTCTAAAGCATGTTATCGAACTACTAGTCGCAGCTCTTGCCTGATCTTAATGAAATTTAGTAGAATTAAGTTTTTCGGACCAAGGACGGGCGTTATTGAAATTGAAGAAAATCGGCTAAGATTTAAAATTGGCTAAGAATGAAATTTGGGAAATGTAAGTTTTTGAAACAAATGACGGAGGCTGAAGGCTTTTAAGAAAATCGCTTAAAATTTATATATAGCTCCCACACATATGCTCAACCGATTTTATGTCTTCAGCTCTAGAAGCCACATATTATATTCATCTTGATGAAGTTTGGCACTGTTCTTTGCGATTGATCAGTGATCAGCTCAGATAAAAATGGGTTATACCGATCCAAGTTTGGATATATCCTTTAGTACAAATATCCCAAAGATACGCACAACATGTGTGTGAAGATAAATTTTAAAATTTAACTAGCAGAGACAAAAACCGCCCAGTTAACATGACGCTGTTAGTGGGTTTACAGACGTATGCAGAAGACTTAACAGCGACAATTTGTATATATATCCCGATTTCTGAGAGAGACGGACAAGAAATATAACAAAACATAAAACAATTGTAAACATATTAGAGATTAAGAATATCTAAGAACAATTTTAGAGGTTAAATATTAGGGATTTAAAAGTTAAATTTTAATTTCAAAAATCGTCCAAGGAGGGCCAACCGTAAATAATGGGGGAAAACCAATTGGAACCGCTGATAGTCCTTGCGATTGTGCATTTAATGTTTTATTCAGAATATCCCAAAACAATTTCAGAATCGAAATTTTTTTGCATTTTTGATATTTAGGTTAAATTTTAATTTCAAAAATCGGCCAAGGAGGGCCAACCCAAAATAATGGGGAGAAACCAATTGAAACCGCTGATATTCCTTGCGATTGTGCATTTAATGTTATATTCAGAATATCCCAAAACAATTTCAGAATCGAAATTTTTTTGCATTTTTGATTTTTAGGTTAAATTTTAATTTAAAAAATCGGCCAAGAAGGGCCATCCGAAAATAATGGGGGAAAACCAATTGCAACCGCTGATAGTCCTTGCGATTGTGCATTTAATGTTATATTCAGAATATCCCAAAACAATTTCAGAATCGAAATTTCAAAATCGATTTTTTTTGCATTTTCGATTTTTAGGTCGCAAAATTAGAATTTTAAATAAACATTTTGGTAGTTCTGCTTTTTGTGTTCAAATTTTGGCTATCTAGCATTCTTGTGATCGTGTTTAGGAATTAGTGAGCAAATAAACTGAGAATTTGTTTTCAGTGTTTAATAGACTATTTATTTATTACTTATAAAACATATTTACATGAAAGGTATTCTATAAATATATTAATTATTGTTATTTCATCAATTAGTATTAGTTTTGAGTTTGTATTAATCGAGTTTTGGTTTTCAAAAAGTTTATAAAGAAGACACTGTAGGTGTTAAGCGGCTTTTAAAATGTAAAATTGAAAATAGATATTCATGCTATCCCTTACAAACTAGAAACATTATTTGCTTCGCAAATCTCACATTTAAAAATCGAAAGATTTTTATCTGCGTAATAAAATGTGTAACAACCCTGGCATAATGGTCGGTTGCAATCGCTGCAAATGAGTGTATATTCCAATGCACAATCGCAAGGACTATCAGCGGTTCCAATTGGTTTTCCCCCATTATTTACGGTTGGCCCTCCTTGGCCGATTTTTGAAATTAAAATTTAACCTAAAAATCAAAATTGCAAAAAAATTTCGATTCTGAAATTGTTTTGGGATATTCTGAATATAACATTAAACGCACAATCGCGTGGACTATCAGCGGTTGCAATTGGTTTCCCCCCATTATTTTCGGTTGGCCCTCCTTGGCCGATTTTTGAAATTAAAATTTAACCTAAAAATCAAAATTGCAAAAAAATTTCGATTCTGAAATTGTTTTGGGATATTCTGAATATAACATTAAACGCACAATCGCGTGGACTATCAGCGGTTGCAATTGGTTTCCCCCCATTATTTTCGGTTGGCCCTCCTTGTCCGATTTTTGAAATTAAAATTTAACCTAAAAATCAAAAATGCAAAAAAATTTCGATTCTGAAATTGTTTTGGGATATTCTGAATATAACATTAAATGCACAATCGCAAGGACTATCAGCGGCTCCAATTGGTTTTCCCCCATTATTTACGGTTGGCCCTCCTTGGCCGATTTTTGAAATTAAAATTTAACCTAAAAATCAAAATTGCAAAAAAATGTCGATTCTGAAATTGTTTTGGGATATTCTGAATATAACATTAAATGCACAATCGCAAGGACTATCAGCGGTTGCAATTGGTTTTCCCCCATTATTTACGGTTGGCCCTCCTTGGCCGATTTTTGAAATTAAAATTTAACCTAAAAATCAAAATTGCAAAAAAATGTCGATTCTGAAATTGTTTTGGGATATTCTGAATATAACATTAAATGCACAATCGCAAGGACTATCAGCGGTTGCAATTGGTTTTCCCCCATTATTTTCAGATGGCCCTCCTTGGCCGATTTTTTAAATTAAAATTTAACCTAAAAATCAAAAATGCAAAAAAATTTCGATTCTGAAATTGTTTTGGGATATTCTGAATATAACATTAAATGCACAATCGCAAGGAATATCAGCGGTTGCAATTGGTTTCCCCCCATTATTTTGGGTTGGCCCTCCTTGGCCGATTTTTGATATTAAAATTTAACCTAAAAATCAAAAATGCAAAAAAATTTCGATTCTGAAATTGTTTTGGGATATTCTGAATAAAACATTAAATGCACAATCGCAAGGACTATCAGCGGTTCCAATTGGTTTTCCCCCATTATTTACGGTTGGCCCTCCTTGGACGATTTTTGAAATTAAAATTTAACTTTTAAATCCCTAATATTTAACCTCTAAAATTGTTGTTAGATATTATTAATCTCTAATATGTTTACAATTGTTTTATGTTTTGTTATATTTCTTTGTCCGTCTCTCTCAGAAATCGGGATATATATACAAATTGTCGCTGTTAAGTCTTCTGCATACGTCTGTAAACCCACTAACAGCGTCATGTTAACTGGGCGGTTTTTGTCTCTGCTAGTTAAATTTTAAAATTTATCTTCACACACATACGCACAACCCCTCTTAAACCCCATATTAATTCCGATTTCGAACAAATTAATATAGTATTAAAGGTGGCTAAATTTGAGGGGCCAATGCCATTTCTTGCCACCATTCTGACCATTGATGGCGTTAGGAATGGTCAAGAGGCTTTAGTTTTTGAGTCAATTGCACCTTTTAAGCGTGAAAATGCAAGTCTTTGTTCATCAACGACGAGCCGTAGAGGTGCAATTGTTGGGCACGACGACGAGTTGAGGTGGACGGCTCTTCAGCCACACTCACGCAGAGAAAAGATATGGTTACTATATGGTCACGGCAACAATAGTATGTTCTCAGCAATAAAAGTATGGTCGTCTCAACCATAATATTGTTTTTTTTAATTTTATTTTGACAATAGTATAATTGCGGCAATACTAATATTGTTGAAATGTAACCATAGTATTGTTGCCAATTTTAAAAATGAAAATATGGTTGTAGCAACAATATAAATAAGGTTTTTTGGGTTTTATGTTAACAATAATATGATTACGGCAATTATACCAGCATATTTTTTTTTGACAATGTTATTGTTATGAGTCTTACGCAGTAATAGTGATTTTATATGTACTTATAAATTAAATTATTTCAAAGCAAACTACTTTGGATTAGTATAACTGATATATTTTTAATAAGTAAATTTTTTCTACTGTTAAGTAAGTCACAGAGTTTAATGTATTTTTACTTAATTTACTTAATAAGAATCTCTATTGTTGAATAGTAACTTAACCCAATCCTTACGAAGAGTTTTGGGGATCATAGTATGGTAGAGTGTGAATAATAATATGGTTGTAGGGACCAAAGTATGGTGGTGTGTGAATAATTCTATTGTTGTGAGGATCATACTATTGTTGTTGGGAACATATTATGGTTGTCTGTGAACCATAATATTGTTGTGAGAATCATAATATTGTTGTGCCACAACCATATACCCAACAATAGTATGATCCTCTTCGATTGTTGTCACCCCAACCATACTTTTTTCCTGCGTGCTATTAGGAACAGCAGCAATATTTTCTGCAGTACGAGCTGTACGAGCAAGCACTGGTGTTTTTACATCTCCTACAGACCCGGTCTGCATAAATTTTTGCACGATTTTTCCGATTGTACGCACATTTGGACGATTAAATTGACCGAAAAAATCACGAAGTGTACGATATGCATTTTCATAATAAGCCTGCATAACTTTAACGCATTGTTTGCTTGTCTATCCTTCCACGGTTCAAATTGAATTAGTCTGAAATTATTAATTATTAAATGAACTGCAGACAAAGTCTTGACGTTTAGGTGTGGCTTACACTCAACATCGGTCCTTAAAATTTAACCACCCTTTATAACGATTGACAAACAATCTTTGGCCGATTTGAATTATATAAGCCCATTTTTTGATATAATCCGTATAAATTGTCAGAGACCCAAAAAATGTCTTCCAATACGAGGGCGGTTCGGAAACTTCTTAGCCTAGCACAAAAAGCGCGGTATAAACAGAAAAATGTTAAGTGTTTTGGAAACTTTCATCTCTGCTATGAACACATGTTAAATTTTGTTTCGATCTGGCAACTCCTTCATATAGAAACAGGTGTTCACAAAAGACGCATCCGCGATTTTTTTACTATGGAAAAATTAGAAATGCGTGGTGTCATTAAATATTTACATAAAAAAGGTTTATCGAGACAAGAAATTCAATCGGCTGGTAAGGTTATGGCAACGGTTTTTTGGGACTTCAAAGGTATTTTATTGATTGACTATCTGTAAAAGGGTAAAACAATAAATTCAGAGTACTATTGCAACCTTTTAGATCAATTAAATGTACAAATTCGAGAAAAACGTCCTGGCTTACAACACAAAAAAATAATTTTTCATCAAGACAACGCACCAGCGCACAAGAGTGTTTTAACAATGGCTAAAATCAACGAATTAAAGTACGAGTTGCTTGACCACCCACCTTATTTTCCTGATTTAGCTCCCAGTGACTTTTACCTGTTCCCAAATCTAAAAAAAATTCCTTGCTGGCAAGCGTTTTACCTCAAATGAAGATGATATTACAGTTGTAAACCACTATTTTGAAGACCTTGAGGAAAACTATTTTAATCAAGGGATAGAATTGCTAGATAAGCGTTGGACTAAGTGTATTGAAGTTTTAGGAGATTATATTGAAAAATAAAAATATTTTTGAAAAACTAACTATTCTCTTCTATTGATAGGCTACGAACTTTCCGAACCGTCCTCGTATACATGGCTTTAACATAACAATAAAAATTTCTCGCGAAGCTAAAAATCGATTAAAAGTCTGTTTTCAATTTGCTTTTCTGTACAATACAGACTACAATGAAAAACTAAACGTTGATTTCATTCCGACAACATTTTATAACGATCGGTCCATTATTTTATCGTTGCCACGTACCCTTAAAAATAAATATGCCCGCAACTACGCCTCAGAGTGTCTATTCTGGGGGTCCAATTTTGGATGACTCTTTCGTGCATTTCGACCAAAGGACCCTGAATCGTAGCTGGTTTGTCAGCGTAGACTTTGGACTTTACGTAGCCCCAAAGAAAAAAGTCTAAAGGTGTGATATCACAAGATCGTGAAAAAAAACGTGAAATGAGCTGCTCTTCGAAATGAACTCTCAATAGATCCATTGTTTGAGCAGCTGTATGGCAAGTGGCACTGTCCTATTGAAACCAAATGTCGTCATGATTGTGGGCTTCAATTTCAGGTAGGAAAAAGTCCGATATCAAGGCGTGATAGCTAGCACCAAGCATTATCATTTTTAAAAAAAATATGCACAGATAATTCCAGCTGCCCATTAACCACACCAAACCATGGTTTTTGCGATGTAAGTCTTTCCATGATGAAATGGCAAACAATATTGAAAAGAAAAAGTTTAACACAACTAAGGCGTAAGCTGTAAAAAACCCTATTGAAAAAATACCTCTGGATGGATCACCCATTAGTTCACACATGACGTTTTATGCTTTATTTCAGCTAGATCGAATTTAAAAAGCGGGCTCTAAATCGACATGACCTTAAATAGGCAAGCACCATTTATGGGAGCTTCACAAAAAATTGACCAGTACTGTCGAGCTTATACGTCGCGACTTATTTGAAATTTCATCAAAATCCGACTGTTAGTTTAGAAACGGCTGAGTTATTTCAATTTGCGTCGCTCATATGGCACTACACTAAATCTAAGCAATAACGGATTTGATACACGCAGAGAAAAGATATGGTTACTATATGGTCACGGCAGCAATAGTATGTTCTTTGCAATAAAAGTATGATCTTGGCAACCATAGTATTGTTTTTTCAATTTCATTTTAACAATAGTATGATTGCGGCAATATTAATATTGTTGCAATGTAACAATAGTATTGTTGCCAAATTAATAAATAAAAATATGATTGTAGCAACAATATATAGATGGTTGGTGCGACAAAACTATTGTTTTTTTTGGTTTTATGGTAAGAATAACGCGTATGGTTTTATGGAAATCATAATATTTTTTAATTTGACAATGTTATCGTTACGAATCTTATGCACTAATAGTACTTTTTATATGTAAATTAAATATTTTCAAAACTACAAGTTTCGATTATTAAACTAAAATATTTTTAAAAAGAACATTTTTTACTACGAGTACTCTTAAATAAATCACTCATATTATTAAGAGTTTAATGTATTTTTACAAAATTTGCTTAATAAAAATCTCTGTTGTTGAATAACAACTTAATTCAATCCTTACAAACAATTTTAGATATTATAGTATGATTGTGTGTGAGTCTGACTATTGTTGTGTTGAACATACTATGGTTATGAGGATCATAATATGGTTGTGGGGAACAAAGCATGGTTGAGTGTGAATAATAATATGGTTGTGGGAATCATATTATGGTTGTGTGTGAATAATTTTTTTGTTGTGAGGGCCATAATATTTTTGTGGGGATCACAGTATGGTTGTGTGTGAACCATACTATTGTTGTAATGATTATAGTATTGTTGTACCACAACCATAAAACCAACAATATTATGATACTCTTCGAATATTGTTGTCCCAACCATACTTTTTTTCTGCATGTACATGGCTTCTCTTGCGGCAAAGCTTAACATCGAGAGTGACCTTTGTATAGTGGCTATATGAAACGTCGAGCGATAAGGTCCAAACTTACCAGGATTGATGACAAATCTACCAAACAGCACTGTACTAAATTTAAGCTAGATCGAGAGTAAAATATTGCTTGTGCATTGCCTGGACCTGAAATAGGGAGAGACCCTTGTTGGGAGACTATTCAGAAAACGAAGTCTGATAAGGCCCTATTTTACCAGAATTGACCAGACTTGCATCAATCTAGCCAAATTCGTTGACTGCTATCGTCCTTTCATCGAATCAAATCAGTCGTATTTTTTTCTCACGCGCTCATATGTTAAATTGTGATGTATGTGGCAATGTACATTTGTCTGTATTGTATGTCATTTTTTTATTACCTACCAAAAAAACCCTAAGAAATAAAAGTTGAGAAAATGTCTTTAAATGTAAATTTGGGCTCCTCGAAAATGATTATTTGACTTAAGGATGTCTGTCTGTCCGTCCTTCGGTCTATCTATTGCTTGTAATTCGCTTTTTAATACCCGCTGAATTGTCTCAGGTTATCTGGAAATAAGTCTAACCTAATACGTCCCAGATGCAAACTTTGACATTGTTTTTGGCATAACTTCACTACGAACGTTTTGTAATTTGAGGGCGAATTGTTTTGTTTACAGAGCGTTGAAAAATTCATCTCAGTCAAAAAGAGGAATTATCCCGTGAACATTTTCGTGCTATGATTTTTTTGATGTTCGGCGTGGGTAATCGAAACAAGAGTGTTTAAATCGACTTGTTTCTACTTTTGGCGATGAAGCACTATCAAAAACCACTGTTAATCGCTGGTACCAAGAGTTCAGTCTCGGACGCTTATCTCCAGGTTGAATTTCGTGAAGGACGTCCAACTTCGGTCACTTTGCCAGAAACCATCGATACTGTGCGTGAACTGATTTAGCAAGACTGACATGTGACATACCGTGAGATTGAGATATGCTTGGAAATTATCATGACAAGCTTTAATAAGATATTGCATGTTCATTTGGCCGTGAAAAGAAATTGTTCTCGTAGGATCTTACATAATTTGACAATTGCTCAAATATGACTCGTATGGATGGGTGCAAAGAGATGTTGAAAAAAAGAATCTGCGTTAGCTCAATGGCAGTGTACATTGTCACAGGTGACGAATCATGGATCTATGCATATGAACCCGAAACAAAACAGCAATCGACCGTATGGGTGTCTCAAGACGAGCCAAATCCAACAAAAGTTGTGCGTGGAAAATGTACATCGAATCAATTTTTTTTTTATATAAGCTTTATTTGAATTATTGAATCTGCTCCAAAGGAGCCTAACAATAAGTATACGAATCTTAAGTATAATTCAATAATGAATCCTAGTATGGATTTCTTGTAATGTGGATCTCTGCTTATTGGCAGGAATTTTAATTAATTTGGTCAAAATAGTATATAACTGGTATGGATCACATGTCTGAGAATTTTAAACCTAGTTTGGCTTAAACCTCGTGATAAAGGGCCAGAGGACCCTTACAGTCATTTACAGAGTGTTCGCGATATTATGTAGAGTGATGAACTCTAGTTATGTATGTATTACGGTTAACTCTAGAATAGCAGAGTGGACGACGTAATTTAGGTTTTGTAGGTTTTTCGTGTTGACTGTTTTCAGGATCACGTATGAGAGCATTTAAGCCACGTGACGTAGAATAAAGGAGTCTACACAGTCTTTTTTGAGTGTTCGTCCGCGATTGATATTGACTGTTTTAAAGATTACGTATAAGACCATTTAAGCCACGTGACGTAGAAAAAAGAATTCTACACAGTATTTCGGGCGCGTGTGTTCGCGATTACTGTTACGGATGAAGCACAAGTGCAGATTAGAAAACACGGCGTTCGTTTCTCCGAAGTCTTAAAGAGCTTGGACTGCACAATAATTGTCTAGCAAGTATGTTATCATGACGTTCGAGCTTCTCTTTGTGCTTTATATTGATTTTTTGAATCGCCTCTTTAACGAGAGGTATTTTTAAGTCTCGGTGGATGTTTTCATTCCTCATATACCAAGGGGCACCGGTAATAAGCTGCAATGCCTTCGATTGGACTCTTTGGATTTTGTCGAGATTGCTCGAGCTTGCTTTGCCCCATAGCTGGGCACCGTATAACCAGATAGGTTTGATTGCACTGCTGTATAGCAGGACCTTATATTCAAGGCTTAGTTTTGAGTTCGCGTTTAGGAGCCAGTGAAGTTGATGGACCTTAAGTTTCAGTTGAGTTTTCTTGGCTTCGATATGACTTCTCCAGGTGAGTCGGCGATCCAGGTGGATTCCAAGGTATGAAACATGATCAGATTGAGAAAAAGGGATATTGTTTAATTTCAATGTCGGACAAGTGCTAAAATTCAGTGTGAAAGTTACCTGTGTGCATTTAGCCTCATTGACTTTTATTCTCCAGTCAGAGAGCCAAGATTCTACTCGTCTGAGATGTACACCTAGATTCATAGATGCAATATCCTGCTTTTTATGTGTGGCCATTATAGCGGTATCATCGGCAAAAGTATCTGCGGTAAACAGAAGGTAAAGGATAGGCCCCATGAAGCTTCCCAGGGGAACACCTGCTAGTATTTCGCGGTCATCGGTGACGTGTTGTCCACATTTGACTCTGAATCTGCGGTTTTCTAAGTAAGACTCAAGAATTCGATGCGTATTTGCCGGTAAGTATTTGCAAATTTTGTAGGTCAAGCCAAAGTGCCAGACTTTGTCAAATGCTTGAGCAACATCCAGGAATACTGCGCAGCAATATTCTCGCCGTTCAAATGATTTTTCAATTGCTTGGGTCAGACGGTTTACTTGTTCGATAGTGCTGTGACCTTCGTGGAATCCAAACTGATGGTCTGGTATTATGTTATTTGACGCGAGGAACGGTTTTATTTTTGATAAAAGAACTTTTTCAAATAGTTTGGATAAGCAGGGAAGCAAACTGATCGGCCTGTATGAGGAAGGTATTGATTTGTCCTTTCCTGGCTTTAAAATCATCTGAATCAGAGAAATTTCCCACACTTTAGGAAAGTAACCATGTCTCAAAATAGAGTTAAATAATTTTGCCAGAAACTTCACAGCAATATAGGGAAGTTCCAAGATCATTTTAGGCGTGATAAGATCATATCCAGGTGCTTTACCTGGATTCACGGTTTCTTTAATGACATTCAGAACTTCATTTGCGTTAGTAAACAATGAAATTACGGCAGACATTTTATCATCAGGTGGAAGGAGGTCGCTACTTGCAGGATTTGGGCGAAATACCTGGGACAGATGGTTTGCAAAAACATTGGATTTTTCCTCTTCTGATATTGCCCACTTGCCATTTGCGTCGCGTATTGGAAATTGCGTTTCGGTGGGCATACTAGTATTTCTTAATGTTTTCCATAATGAGAATTTGGTTGAAGCAGTCGGAGTTAAACTTGCAATGAAACTAGCATGCTGTCTACTGTCTTCATTTCTAAGTGCGCTTTGCAACCTTTTAGTAGCCTCAGTCAGTCTTAGTCGGGCCGCTGGTGACCTATTTCGCTGCTATTCGCTGCGGAACCTCCTTTTTTCACTTACAAGGTGCTCTATTTCACGGTTAGTGTAAGTATTTAAACTATTTGTCGCTTTTATTCGAATCAAATGATTGCGTTTTTTCGGTATAACCAGCCATATTGCCATAGTGTCTTAAGTGAAACGTAGGACGGCTAGTTTTGAGTGGTATACAACCATCTATTTGCCAACAGTGTTTGAAGAAATGAGGAAAGAAAATAAGAGAAGATGGATCATTGTGCATCACGATAATGCGACCTCTCACACACATCAGCTGAAATGATAAGCTATTTGATCACTCAAGATGTCGAATTGATAGGCCATCAACCTTACCGTTCTGATTTAACATCCAATGACTTCTTCTTATTCCCTAGCATCAAGAAAAAAAGGGTGGTCAACCGTTTTCATCGCCCGCAACAGCTGTTGAAGCGTTCAAAAACCTTGTTTTGGAGGTGTCTCAATCGGAGTTGAAAAGTGCTTCGAAAATCGGTTTGTCCGCATGCAAAATTGTATTGATCTTAAAGGAGAATATTTTGAAAAACAATAAAAACCATTTCCAATGATAAATTGTTGTCGTTGTTGTAGCGGCAAACCGTACCGTGGTGACAGCCTTGGCCAAAGAATTGCTTCGGATCGATCCGGTGCGTAGAACCGGCTTCCGTGGGATCGATAAATTATTGTGTTTTTTTTTGGCCGGATCCGAAATATAAATAGCAACCCACGTATTTAATTCGATTTTTATAACCTGACCTTCAATAGATTCAAAAAAAGAGGAACATTCGACTTTCACTTGTGATAGATCTATTTACTTAGTAGGGACATAAATACTGTTTCAAACGTTTTATGCTGTAAAATAAAAACTACTGACTGTTTTTGGACCAAATATTTTTGAATATATTTATTGATACGAGTATATATTGTAACCAAAAATAATCTTCTTATTCAAAATGTCCGCCGTTTGCTTGAAACACGCCCTAAGTCGCACTGGCCAATCGTCAATAGCTGCACGAACCTCGTCTATTGGAAAATTGGCCACAGCTCGAACCAAAGCAGTCTTAAGAGATCCAATGTTGGTGTATCTTTTGTGACAAACCTTGTCCTCTAAAACCGTCCACAATTAGAAATCCAATCGGTTCAAATTTGGACTGCCTGAGGGCCAATCTTCAGAGAAAATGGACGCTGGCATTTCTTGATTTAACGGCTTTGATGACATGCGCTGCTCGAACCGAGCGTAGGCGGCCCGACCGGTGGCGGTCTTTTACATCTCAAGTCTCCTCAAACAGTTTTATGCATCGGTAGACGAACATGCTGCTAATCCCTAATGGCCGGAGCGTTTCGAAAATATCGATTTTTTTTCATTTCACACTTGAAAAGCGCTATTACATCGATACGGGTCTCATTAGCTGACCACTCCATGATGAAAGTTGAAACAATTTAAAATCCCGTTACAGACTAACGCTATTGAGGTTAGCTTTCAAAATCCATATGACATTAACGGGGTATGTTTAGTTCTACTATTGTGTGTTCAATGTTGTAACAGTATTTATGTCCCTACTTAGTATGTATAGATGTTTATTATTGATGACAGTTTTAAATAAGTATGCATATAAAAGAATTTTCTGCGTCCTATTTCTTTAAATTTTTTTTATTTGTAATGCATAATGGCGAGTATAAACGAAATATACGTAAAAACATTTCGTGTATCTCGTACTGTACATCGTTACCTTAATATAAAAAGGCCCTAACTCATAACAAATAGTTTTGCAGTAGAAGAAAAAAAAACATTATAAATCTGGTAACAATTTGGATACAAACTCTTTGTAAATGCACATTTTATAAAAATATAATGTGTAATTCATAGTTATTTATTATAAATAAATTTAATTTTTATAGACTTTGTATGAATGAAGGTTTTCTGTACAGACAGTTCATAAAAAGAATATGACTTGCGGCCTTTTTATATTAAGGTAACAATCTGTATATTCCGCAGCGTGTAGCGCACACGTTCCTCGCTCAAATGAAAGTTAGAAAACAAATGTTTTAAAATCACTTATTAATTATTTACATTTAATACATTTGATGAAATTAACACATGCACATTTGCCAAAAATGCTCATGTACCAACTCACATGCCCCGCAAATAAAGGAAATACGCACACACACACGCACTCATACTTAACACACACAAACAAGTGCTTAATGCCGGATACAGTTCACCGACAAATGGGATTTAAGGAAACTAATTGCAAAGTACTTAAGTAAAGATTAAAATATATGTATATGTGTGTGAGAGTACATAAGTGTGTGTGCATGTATACTATATGCGTGTCTGTGTATAAAAAGCGAATATAATAAAAAACATACAGTACGATTTTAATAAATTATTAAAAAAAAATGGCAAGAATGTACATACAGAACTGTTGAGCTCAGCAAAGTTTTAGAGGGTGAATTCGAAAATGTTGGGACGCTCATGTAAAGTGAAGTTATTCAGCATAGTATGTTTCCAAAGAAGAGATAGAGGAGATTTTACATAGCTTAGAGATTTATCACTTACTCGTTGAGGGGCCGAAATGTATGCGTTTGAAACCAGTCGCTGAATAATTGTCAGATGTTCTTACTTGTAGTTGAAACTGGACTTACATGAATGATAGTTGTGCACACTAACTATCACACCTAAACCATCACGCCATCGATCCAAAACGTTCTCCTCTTTCTAAACAATACAACACCTTCCGCCTCTGCGAGAATAAATTATAAAAACTCCAGAACTGCACACTTTTCGTCCGGAAAACGGTCGGCTTACCCTAGAATATTGGCCAAAAACAAATTCACCGTTACATATCCATACATGCATAATTGAATAAGCGGAATGCTGGTGTAATGACATCCATTCAAAAATCGCACACTCTTACCGGCGCTTTTATGGCTGCAGATGATAATACAGTTAGCGCCAAAAAAAAGGTGCACTCGGTGTGATCAAAAGCAAAAGCTTGACCTACGTGGTTCTTCATAATCCATTTTATTTGCCAAGGGTTATAATTAATATTAGTAGAATAATTCATTATCTTTTAAATTATTAGTATGATGCAGATTGAGTAATATATAAATATTAACTTGATGTCATCTTGTCCTGAATTGCCACAGTAATGTAAATATCCGCTGATCAATTTAAAGACCTGATGATAAAATGTCTGCCGTAATTTCATTGTTTACTAACGCAAATGAAGTTCTGAATGTCATTAAAGAAACCGTGAATCCAGGTAAAGCACCTGGATATGATCTTATCACGCCTAAAATGATCTTGGAACTTCCCTATATTGCTGTGAAGTTTCTGGCAAAATTATTTAACTCTATTTTGAGACATGGTTACTTTCCTTAAGTGTGGAAAATTTCTCTGATTCAGATGATTTTAAAGCCAGGAAAGGACAAATCAATACCTTCCTCATACAGGCCGATCAGTTTGCTTCCCTGCTTATTCAAACTATTTGAAAAAGTTCTTTTATGGAAAATAAAACCGTTCCTCGGATCAAATAACATAATACCAGACCATCAGTTTGGATTTCGGGAAGATCACAACACCATCGAACAAGTAAACCGTCTGACCTAAGCAATTGAAAAATCATTTGAACGGCGAGAATACTGCTGCGCCGTATATCTGGATGTTGCTCAAGCATTTGACAAAGTCTGGCACTTTGGCTTGACCTAAAAAATTTGCAAATACTTGCCGGCAAATACGCATCGAATTCTTGAGTCTTACTTAGAAAACTGCAGATTCAGAGTCAAATGTGGACAACATGTCACCGATGACCGCGAAATACTAGAAGATGTGCCCCAGGGAAGAGTCCTGGGGCCTATCCTTTACCTTCTGTTTACCGCAGATATCCCTACCAGCCCAAACGTGCTATCATCCACTTTTGCCGACGATACCGCTATAATGGCCGCACATAAAAAGCAGGATATTGCATCTATGAATCTAGGTGTACATCTCAGACGAGTAGAATCTTGGCTCTCTGACCGGAGAATAAAAGTCAATGAGGCTAAATGGAGACAGGTAACTTTTACACTGAATTTTAGCACTTGTCCGACATTGAAACTAAACAATACCCCTTTTTCTCAATCTTATCATGTTACATACCTTGGAATCCACCTGGATCGCCGACTCACCTGGAGAAGTCATATCGAAACCAAGAAAACTCAACTGAAACTTAAGGTCCATCAACTGCACTGGCTCCTAAACGCGAACTCAAAACAAAGCCTTGAATATAAGGTCCTGCTATACAGCAGTGCAATCAAACCTATCTGGTTATACGGTGCCCAGCTATGGGGCAAAGCAAGCTCGAGCAATCTCGACAAAATACAAAGAGTCCAATCGAAGACATTGCGGCCTATTACCGGTGCCCCTTGGTATATGAGGAATGAAAACATCCACCGAGACTTAAAAATACCTCTCGTTAAAGAGGCGATTCAAAAAATCAATATAAAGCACAAAGAGAAGCTCGAACGTCATGATAACATAATTGCTGGACAATTGTTGTGCAGTCCGAGCTCTTTAAGACTTCGGAGAAACGAACTACGTGTTTCCTAACCTACACTTGTTCTTCATCCGTAACAGTAATCGCGAACACACACGCCCGAAATACTGTGTAGAATTCTTTTTTCTACGTCACGTGGCTTAAATGGTCTTATACGTAATCTTTAAAACAGGCAACATCATTCGCGGACAAACACTCAAAAAAGACTGTGTAGAATCCTTTATTCTACGTCACGTGGCTTAAATGCTCTCATACGTGATCCTTAAAACAGTCAACACAAAAAACCTACAAAACTTAAATTACGTCGTCCACTCTGCTATTCTAGAGTTATCCGTAATACATACATAACTAGAGTTCTTTACTCTACATAATATCGCGAACACTCTGAAATTTAAATTTAAAATTCTCAGACATGTGATCCATACCAGTTATATACTATTTTGACCAAATTAATTTAAATTCCTGCCAATTAGCAGAGATCCACATAACCAGAAATCCACTTATTGTTAAGCTCCTTTGGAGCAGATTCAATAATTCAAATAAAGCATACGAGGGCGACCGCAAAAGTAACTGGCCTAACATAAAAAGAACCGTTTTTTTGGAATTATTATTATTATTTATTTTTCTACATAATCTCCTTCCAACTCAATACGCTTCATCAATCGTTTCTCAGTTTCAGCAATAACCTCGCTATTGGACGAACATTTTTTGCCACCGAGAATTTTTTTTTTTTAATTTTGAAACAAGAAATAATCAGATGGAGCTTAATCTGGTGGATGCGGAGCAATTTCAAATCGTAATTCGGCCAGCTTTTGTTGAATTAAAAATGAGCATTATCTTGATGAAAAAGAACTTTTTTTTCTAAATGCGGTCGTTTCCGATAATGCACAATAATATTCACTATTTATAGTTTTTCATTTCTCAAGATAATCAATAAATATTATACCCGTTGCATCCCAAAATACTTTGGCCAATAATATTCACTATTGTTGACTTAACAGTTTTCGCCTTCTTGGGACCACTTTTACCAGCTTCTATCCATTGTTTTGACTGCTCTTTGCATTCAGGGATGTAGTGATGGATCCATGTTTCATCAACAGTTATGAATCGGCGCAATAACTCTATTGGATTACGCTGATAAATCGCTAAAAGCTCCTCGGAATTGGTCCAACGGACGATTTTTTGGGGCAAAGTCAACAAACGCGGCACCCATCTTGCGGATAGCTTTTTCATGTGGAGTTCATCATGTAAAATACTCCAAACTTGTTTTTCGTGTATTTTAACAATATCAGCAAGTTCTCTGAGCTTTATTCGTCTATCTTTAGTCACTTCATTAAATATTTTTCTAATGTTTTCAATAGTAGTAGCAGTTTTCGGTCTTCCAGAGCGTTGTTCATCTTCCGTACTTGAACGACCCATTTTAAATTGTTGAACCCCGGATTTCACGAAGGAGTATGATGGTGCATTATCACCATGAACAGAATCCAATTCTTCTTTGATTAATTGTGGCGTATAACCTTTCATATAAAAGTGTTTAATTACCGCACGAAACTCTTTATTTTCCATTTTTCAAAAATTATAAAACTCGTTTACTGCAATCACCTGTAACAAAGAAAATAATTATTAAATATTTCGGAAATTTTGACAGATGGCTTATAAAAGATTGCTTTTAAAAAACAAAAACAAAAAAAGTTGCTATTAAACAGAAAATGTGCCAGGCCAGTGAGTTTTGTAGTTGCCCTCGTATATAAAAAAAATTTAATGGCATTTTTTACAAAATGCAAAAAAATACAAAAATGAACAGGGATTAACCGGCTCAAGACCTCTTGTCTCTCAAATCTAAAAGAAGACAAGTTTTTTTAACAAAATAGTAAAATGACAAGTTTCTTCACACAACTGCCCTCGAAAATACAACTTACTCTGACCACCTCTACAGAGACTCCACAATAAGAGTCATCAATAGATTTCTTTTACAGCATGTGTGTGTGTTGTGAAAAGAGTTTTACAAAATTAGCCTTCAAATCAAAATGTATTTTGTGTACTTCGTAATTTTGTTTTTGTCAACAAAAACGACTTTATGTGTTTCCAATCTGTAGAATTGTGCGCAAATTTCAGCAAAACGGGTCTGTCGGAAATATGAATATACCTGTGCATTCTGCCATTTTTCTGTCATCGGGTCGTACTTCTTCGAGTATGAGGACGGCCAAGCAGTTACCGTGAATGGTGTTCGCTTTCGCGAAATGATAACGGGCCTCTTGTGGGCAGTTATTGAGGATATGGACTTGGGCAATATATGACTTCAACAGGATGGTGTCACAGCCAACGTAACAATGGCTCTTTTGAGCGAGAAATTCAATGGCCGTTTTATCTCACGTCGTGACGTTGTAAATTGGCCGCTACGATCATGTGATTTGACACCGTTGGACTTTATTCTTTGGGAATATTTCATTTAAAGTTTACGTCAATAAGCCAAGAACAATTCAAGAGCTAAAGGATGATATAATTTGACACATAAACGACATTGAACCTCCATTATGTCTCAGAGCCATTGAAAATATGGACCATCGGGTAGAGGAAAGCCACCGAAGCCGTGGCGAGCATTTGGCCGATATATTATTTCACACAGAATTGACAAAGATCCTTCTATCACAATTTTACACAGAATTGTCAAAGATCCTTCTATCATAATTAAAAATATTAAGATAGTTCTCTAAAAACGTTTTGTTATATTTACAATAGAAATCATGCATTAAAGATGGACCACCCTTTAGTACCTTCTTGCACAGAGTGAGCCGGCAGCTTGCCACAGCCGACTTATAAATAGCATAAAATAAAGCAGCCGCCTATAAATGATGTCAAAAGACCGAAAAAGTGATCAATCTTTAATCAGAATTCATTGATGAAGCCTGTTTTAACGCTTTTAGATATATAGGGTGATCCATTTAGAGGCATTTTTTCAGAACAAAAAAACATATAAAAATTCAAAACAAGTGTGGAATCTTTATTGGCAATTTGGACATTTAATGGCATTTATTTTTTGAAAATGATTACCTTAAAATGATGGTAACTGTATTATGGAAATGAGCGTTCGGAAAAGGAAGATCCACTGTTTTCGACCAAAATTTTGTTCAGTGATGAGGCCCATTTCTGCCTCAACGGCAAAGTCAATAAACAAAATTGCCGCATCTGCACTAAAGACTACAACAAGAACGAGAAGAGGTTCAAGAGGTGTCATTAAACCCAGAGAAAACCATTGTTTGGTGCGATTTATAAGCAGGTGAAATCATCATTTTTTCAAAAATGATGATGGCCGGAACGTAACCGTGAATGGTGCTCGCTATCGCGCCATGATATCGATCTTTATGCTACCTGAAATTGAAGCCCGTAATCTTGACGACACTTGGTTTCAGCAGGACGGTGCCACTTGCCATACAGTTGCTCAAACAATGGATCTATTGAGAGGTCATTCCGAAAAGCAGCTAATTTCACGTTTTGGACAGGTAAATTGACCGCCTAGTTCGAGTGATATCACACCTTTAGACATTTTTCTTTGGGGTTACGTAAAGTCCAAAGTCTATGCTGATAAACAAGCTACGAAGCCAACATTACTCGTGTCATTAAAGTCATACCGATCGAAATGCTCGAATTCCAAATTGGACCCTAAGAATGGACATCCTGGGGCGTTGTTGTGGCCATACTTTGAAGGAAATTATATTCAAAAAATAATTGGATAAAATTTCCTTTCGAATAAACATTAAAGATTTCATACATGATTTAAATTTTTGTATTTTTTTTTTTTAAAAAATATTTCTAGTTGGATCATTCGATACAAAAATTTAAATTTTATGCCATTTATTTTTTGAATAAAATTTCCTTCAAAAGTTGGACGCCACTATGTCTCATGGTGTCCATCCTGAGGGTCCAATTTCAGATGACTCGTTCGGACATTTCGACCGGTGTGGCTAATTGCTCGAAAAACCTGGTTTTCGCGGTATAAGTCTTTCTCTGGTGAAATAGCAAACAATACTGAAAAGAAAATAAAGTTTAACACAAGTATGTAAAACCCCTATTGAAAAAAATATCTCTAGATTGATCACCCTTTAGCTATGTCTTAATCGAATCTCTTGAGTTAACTCTCTACATATGTGACGCGCAAAATAGAAAGGGACCTAAGGTTGAAAACCAGTTTTGTTCAGGAGAGCCATTTTAAAGATTAGGTCCCTTTCCATATGCGCTTAGAATCGTCGACTTCACTTTCATAAAACGCGCATATCTCTGGGAGGGAACACCTTTGGGGTACGGGATCGGTCTCATTCGATGCTCAGATGTTGTCCACATCGAAAAAAAAATGAAAATTGATTTTTTTACCCTTAGGTCCCATTAACAAACTCCTATACCATTGTGAGCAGTGGTGCATGCTATTACATAAGCTTGAGATATGCCTACCACACTGACTCTGCCCCTGGGAGACTTCTTTCCACGTACGTATTGTACCCTTATTAATTTTCTACAAAAAGAGTTATTATCGACCAAATTCTGGAATGAAAGAAGATGTAAGCATTATTTGCTGTTCAAAAGATGTCTTCCAATTAACGGTCAACTATTGATAGAGCACCTAAATGTTAGTCCGAAAGACTTCCTTCGCCGCCGAAAAAGATCTATGGCGTATTCTGGCAACAGTAGGATTTCCACACTAGCTAGAGTTGTGTACAATTTCTTTTGACGCTCACTGTAATACATACTCATAATGAAATCCTCATACACTTGGCGCACACATCCACACGTAAATTCGTGAATACACATACACTTACATTCAGCAGCATTTATTTTAATATGCAAATAAATTCCGCAACGAATAAATTCAATTTAACACGTCCAGGGATGGTTGTTTTGTATTCCCATTATCAAGGAAAAAGAAAAGCTGGAACTGGAATTGTATTTTGTTTCGGGATATGGAAGAGTTTTTTTTACAACGATAAGAGTCTCCCTTTCTCCGTCTGTCTATGGGTGATTGTGGTTTTATTTCCACTCCAACGCAGATTCACACGTGCAGTGATGAGGATGGAATCTCAAATGGATGCGTGTATCCGTGGGTATTTAACGGAGTGATAGTGAGTGTATTGTTCTTGATGACTGTGATGAGATTGGATATTATTTCAGTTACGTAAGTATTGGCATCATCTACAACACAATAATCAGATAGATTTAAAAGAGTTTTTTTCGGTGGAGTAAAATTACCTTGTACTCGTACGTTGTTGTTTGTACACACACATACACATACTTATAATGGCTAGTTGGTTGGGGTCGAATTTTACGTACCCTCCACCAATGATGCGTTTCTAAGCAGTAGAGGTATAAAAACAAACTATTTTCGATTTGGTCAAAGAAAGTCCATATGATAGTCAGATTCCTCGGTTTCGTCCTCCATCTATTCTTCGGCTTATTCTGTTTTGCTCTGTCTTGTAATTATATACATATATCTCTCGTCATCATCGTTGCCTATTTAGCTGTTTTCCTGCTAGATTTAGAGGGTTTTGCACGGGTTAAAGGGGAACATTTTGCATTTAGCTTTTTCTATCTTTTCTAAGAAATTATTTACGTTTGTTCAGTTTTTTTCTATCAAAAACACTAGTTAAAAAAACTTAAATTCGGGTGCGGTCGACTATATTATACCCTGTACTCCGGGATGTCGAGCTGAAAGCCAACTGAAATCATGTTTTTTGAACAATTAACCCAGATTTTACAACTACATAGTAGGGACATAAATACTGTTACACACGTTTTATGCTGTAAAATAAAAAGTACTGAATGTTTTTGGACAAAATATTTTTTAATATATTTATTGATGTATATTGTATCTAAAAAGAATCAACTTATTCGAAATGTCCGCCTTTTGCCTTTACACACGCCTTAAGTCGCACTGGCCAATCGTCAATTGCAGCACGAACCTCGTCCATTGGAAAATTGGCCACAGCTCGAACCAAAGCAGTCTTAAGAGATCCAATGTTGGGGTATCTTTTATGACAAACCTTGTCCTCTAAAACCGTCCACAAGTTGTAATCCAATGGGTTCAAATCTGGACTGCCTAAGGGCCATTCTTCAGAGGAAATGAACGCTGGCAAATTGTTTCGAAGCCAGGCCTGGGACGATTTGGCCTTATGGGCCGGTGCAGAATCCTGCTGGAAAGTCCATGGCTTGTTTTGGAACAGGGAATTGTTAAGAGGTTTCACAACAGTTTCCAAAACGGTTTATTGGTAAACTTTGGCCGATGTTTTGACTCCTTGTTCGCAGAAATGCAGGTCAGTGACCCCATCGTAAGAGACACCCCACCAAACCATGACTGAAGCTGGGTGATGACCCTTTTCCACCCTTGGGAACAGTTCAGATGCTTCCTTAGATGACCGCGCATACACTCTATCATTTTGCTTGTTAAATTTTTCCTGAACGGTAAAAATGTTTTCATCGGTGAACAAAATTTTTCTGGGCAAGTTTTCAGCGTGCTTTACCAAGAGACGTTTGCATTTTTCAATCCTATTTTTTTCTAAGCTGCAGTCAATAGTCCCAAGTATTTTTTAATGATTCGAATCATGGACTTTTTCATGATATTCATCTCACGGGCCATGATTTTCTGTTTTTGGAGCGGATTTCTGTGAATTCTTGATTTAACGGCTTTGATGACATGCGGTGTTCGAACAGAGCGTGGGCGGCCACGCTCTGTCCAGTCTCCTCAAACAGTTTTATGCATCGGTAGACGAACATGCGGCTAATTCCTAGTGGCCGGAGCGTTTTGAAAATATCGCTTTTTTCATTTCACACTTGAAAAGCGCTGTTACATGATGAAAGTTGAAACAATTTTAAAATCCCGTTACAGACTAACGCTATTGAGGTTAGCTTTCAAACCCCATATGACATTAACGGGGTATGTTCAGTTCTACTATTGAAATGGGTGTGTTTAATGTTGTAACAGTATTTATGTCCCTACTAAGTAATGCCAAGTTTAAATATTTTAATATCTTATTTACAGCGCCCGCCCTTGACATGAGGAACTCACTTGTACTAAATTTTAGCAAGATTAGTTGTAATACAGGAAGGGCGATATAACATTTTAAATATAAATCGGCTGTAAAAATAAACTTAATAAATCTTTCAAATTACTGATTTTAATGGGAAAGTTTGATCTTTGTCATTTATTAATAGAAGACAATATCATCCACATGACTACCACAACTGGCTCGGCAGTACCTCATCCGATCAATCCAATTTTTCAGTACATTTTCGATTGTTTCGGTTCGAATCTCTTCAATGGCAACTTCGATTTCATGTTTCAACGCTTCAATAGTCTCTGGGTGCTTTTTAATAGCTCCCTATAGAAAATAATCCAATGGGCTCAAATCACAGTTCCCAATTTCCGCTCATTATTCGATTTTCAAAAAAAAACTGAGTAAAATATAGGCGGTGTGACATGTGGCTTCGTCTTGTTGGAACCACATGTCGTTCATGTCATTCTCTTGTATTTTTGGAAACAATAATTAGTTGAGCATGGGTCGGTAACGATCACCGTTGACGGTAACGGTGGATACTGGCTTATTTTTGAAGAAAAATGGCCTAATGATGCCGCCAGCCCATCGTTGTGGATGAATTAGCTTCTCAATAGTCCCGAGTGTGTTCTTTGAGACCCATATGAGGCAACTTTGATTATTGACATAGCCACCGAGATAAAAATGAGCTTCAGTTGAAAACACGGTTTTTTCGTAAAATAATTCATCACCTGCCACATAATCTTCAGCCCATTGGGCGAATCGAAGTCGCATCGGATGGTGTTCCATTATTAAATGACAGAGGTCAACCTTTCCAATAAAATCAGAAATTTTTAAACATTATCAGTACTATTTTTTACAGATTTAAAATTTTAAATGGCCTACCCTATATGTGGTTTTTACCGCTAACAACATAAACTCGGATGGATATATGTGCGACAGCTTTAACTAAATCTCATCCGATTTTTTTAAATTTAAATAGCGTCCGCTTGGCCCACAAAACCTACTCGTGCTAAATTTCATCAAGATTGGATGGAAGATGTGGATTCCAAAGCGAAAAATTTAAAAATCAAAAAGGAATAGATCTAAACTTAAATCCTAACCGATATTCTTCAATTAAGGGAACATCCTTTATGGTCCAAATCAAGATCTAAACTTAAATCCGAACAGATATTCTTCATTTAAAGGAACATCCTTTCTTGGTCCAAATCAAAACTGTGGCAAATTTTATCTTGATTGGATAAAATATGTAGCTTTTAGAGGACAGAAATTAGTTGAACACATATATGTCTGGAAGCTATATCTAAACCGATTCTCTGGAAGCTGTAAAGCTTCCGTGCTTGGACCAAAAACCTTACATCTGCCAAGTGTCATGAAGATCGGCAAGAATTGTTACCTTTTGTTTGATTACAAGCTTTAGATTTACAAAAGACGGACGAAGAATTTATTAAATCGAATTAGGTGATTTTATGTCGATCGCTACATTTATTTTTAGGGTAGTTACAAACATTCGTTATGAAACTAACTGATACCCTGTTGCACATAGTGGTTGCAGGGTATCAAAATAGGTATTCGGTTCGTGAAATTTATGAGTTTTCTTTGATTTTACATACAGAAACAAAAAAAAAGCCGAAACACGGAAAACCTGACAGCAAAAAACAAAGGTAAACCGACATGCCTGTCGGTGTAAGAAATTTATAAGAAATCGGTTTTCGGTCCGTCTAGTCCGTTCTTGGTCCAAAAAAACGTACTTCTGCCAAATGTAATGCAGATTGGTTTACAAGCTTTAGATGGACGGGTGGACGGACGGATGGCCCATGTTCCACAGAGTCGTCTATGATATAAAATGGCTCACCCCGAGCTTAAACAATTGCAATAAAATAGAGAAAAAGGTTCTTGTAATTGGTCTAATGTTAGACTGTAAATGGGCGGTAATGCCGTATGCCTTAAATTTGAATTTTGTATGGTATGCAATGTAGAATCTCGAATCAAACTCTTTTTCATGGCAAAAATAATAGAAATTCGGTCTCTGTTATATCGTTATCCAGATGGGTCAGTAAATCCAATCGCTTTTGCATAAAAAACTTTGCTTTTTCAAGATTACCAATGGAAGATGATCAGGATTTTGACCGGATTGAAGCAGCTATGTTAAACGCTGAAGAGGTTTATCAAGCAGTAAGATCCGTCCTCCTATTACTTCAAGTACTGCAGCAGATCATACAGCCAATGACACCATTCTCAATTTAGTATAGAGTTATATTACAGAAGGGTGGCCATCACAGGCTTCAGAAGTTGACTTGGCTTCTTATTTCAATAGAAAGATATCACTCTCTCCTTAAAATGGCGTTTTATTGTTCCATAGTAAATTTTCAAGGGTTGAGGTTCTCTCAAAACTGCGGCAAAGTATTCTTAAAATGCTCCATGAAGGTCACTGCCCAGCACACCACACGTTCAGAATTCGGTCAGAATTCTGTACGACAATCGGGAAAATGTTCAGATTTCTTACCGAGTTCGTAACGAAAAGCATAGGAGAGGGTTGACAAAAATTCTGAACTACTTCTCTGAAAAAAAAAAATCTCATACAAATCGAACAGAAATCGTAACGATTTCGGCAAGAATTCTCGATAGAGTTCAGATATTGTTCACAATTGTCTGATATCAGACATTGTCGGCAAATTTGGTTTACTGGGTGGGGAGAAACAAGGATCAAGCAAATGGTTCGAAGATATGTGAGGTTTTAAAAAATCAATGAGGCATTTGAGAATGTTGGAAAAATCCTGCAAAAAATTCAGCCTGCAATCCCAAAAGTATCGGGTGATGTATCTAAAGGTATTTTTTCAAAATAAAAAAAATACAAAAATTCATATCAAGTGTGGAATCTTTATTGTTCAGGATAATTAATGCCATTTATTTTTTGAATATAATTTCCTTCAAATGTTGGCCGCAACTACGCCTCAGGGTGTCCATTCTGAGCGTCCACTTTTGGATGACTCGTTCCACCATTTCGGCTTCCCAATCTGAATCGTAGCTAGTTTGTCATCATAGAATTTGGATTTTACGTAGCCCTAAAGAAAAATGTATAAAGGTGTGATATCACACGTTCTAGGCGGCCAACTCACCGGCCCGAAACGTGAAAGTAGCTGCTCTTTTATATGACCTCTCAATAGATTCATTGTTAAAGCAGCTGTATGGCAAGTGACACCGCCCAGTTGAACCAAATGCCGTCAGTATAACGGGCTTTAATTTCAGGTAGCAAAAAGTCTGATATCATGGCGCGATACCGAGCACCATTCAAGGTTACGTGTCGGCCATCATAATTTTTTTAAAAAAAATATGGACCGATGATTCCACCAGACCATAAACCACACCAAACCGCGGTTTTCTCTGGGTATGATGGCACAACTTCTGGTTGCTCTTCATCCCAAATGCGGTAATTTTGATTATTGACTTTGCCGTTAAGCCAGAAATGGACTCATTACTGAACAAAATTATGGTCGACAACAGCGGATCTCCCGGTTCTCACCGAACGCTCAGTTCCATAATACAGTTGCAAACATTTGAAGGTAATTACTTTCAAAAAATAAAATGTCTTTTTAAATGAACAAAATAGATGCCACACTTAGTTTGAACTTTCGTATTTTTTATTTAAAAAATACCTTTAGATTGATCACCCGATGCGTTCTATTTTTGGCCAGTTTCAACAAACCCGTGCGAAAAATATACTATTAGTAACTTCGACATCAATCATTCATGCTTTTCTAGAGAAGGCCTGCCGAGCTTGTCAGGGACAACGAAAATTAATTCACTTCATGCTAATTTCAAAAGTTTTGCAAAATTAAATGCATTAGAACATATGAAAACTTTTACTTTGCACCCCACATCTAATTGGATAACTGAAAGAGCAGTGAGAACTTTCCAAGAAAGCTTTTTCAAAATTACAGAAGATACACGCAGAAAAAAAGTATGGTTGGGGTGACAATATTCGAAGAGGATCATACTACTGTTGGGTATATGGTTGTGGCACAACAATATTATGATCCTCACAACAATAGTATGATTCACACATAACAATACTATGATCCCCACAACCATAGTATGATTCACACTCAACCATATTATGATCTCCACAACAATAGTATGATTCACACTCAACCATACTATGATCTTCACAACAATAGTATGATTCACACTCAACCATACTATTATCGCCACAACCATATTATGATCCTCACAACCATAGTATTTTTCTCCATACTATGATCGCCAAAATTATTTATTAGGGTTTGGGTGTTATTGTTCAAAAATAGATTTTTATCAAGCAAGTAAGTTTAAATTGCATTACAATTAGTTCATGGACAGATTTGGGGCCATGTTTTTATTGAACATTTCATTCAAGAAGCAAAAATATATATTCCAACGGCAGTCGAAAATACTTTTAGTTGCCAGGAGAGGTGAATGCTTCTTCACCTTTCGTAGACCCCAAGTGACGAATGTGATTAAACCATGATCAATGGCTATATACTTAAGTGCAGGCAGATTGTAAATAAATTTTAAAAGAACCAATCTGTATTAGAGTATTTCACCGAACAAAGTAAACACAATAAAAATCCCTCAAACTACCTTTCGATTGTTGTTGTTTTTTATGGACAACAACCATTGACTGTATCGTGTGTATATGTTTTTTGTATATCAAAAAAAAAAAAACATACGCACACACATCCATGTATGCTCTAAAAAACCTGTTTTGTTGTGTTTATAGTCGCAACCATACTGTATGATTGCCGTAATCATATTATTGTTAACGTAAATTGTAAACAATAATTCTTTTGTTGCACCAACCAAGTTTATATGGTTCCTACAACCATATTTTCATTTCTAAATTTAACAATAATACTATTGTTACATTTCAACAATAGTAATATAGTCGCAATCATACTGTTGTCAAAATGAAATTCAAAAAAACAATACTATGGTTGCGACGAACATGCTTTTATTGTAGAGAACATAACCATAACGTAACCATAACTTTTCTCTGCGTGTACAGGAAATATGCATCAGGCCCTATTCAAATTTCTATTAACTTATAGAGCAATGACGAATGCAACAATCTCGGGCATGATAACATACTCAAATCCTATGGTGGAAGGTATAAAAATGCTCTAATGCTAAAAATAATGAATATTTAATTTCGATTTACATTATTTTTAAATATGTTCGCCTGCCTCAGTGTCAATGTCGGAACAGAAAAATTTTGAAATGTGACGAACTTGCACGAATTGGGGGACATTAACCCTAAGATCTCCGCCCTCTACGCTTACCAATATCCACAGATTCAGTCCGCCTTTTATGGAATCTTGCCTCTCACTGCTGCCACTCATTCGCATATTCCGTTCATTTGATGTTTGTGGTCAAGTTCTGTTTGGTGGTGTGTCAAATAAGCCGCTTAAGGAATTTTTATTCATTCACTTTCACATAATTGGATGTTTGTTACCACTCGCTTATGTGTGTGTGTGTGCATATGTGTACGTATGTATGTACATATGAGTATGAAAGTATGTGTGCTGAAAGTCTGCATACAACATTTTTATTGTTTTTGTTTTGGCAGGGTGTGGGATAAATCTGTTGGTGCAAAGTGTTTTTTTGAGTTTCTAGGCATATCTGTATGAATACGAGGGCTGCCGGAAAATTAATCGGCCATGCCGTTCTCTTTTGCAAGAACATCAAATCGGTACTAATTTTTTTAAATGTTTTCCTTTAAATAGTGAGTTTAAACTTTTTAAACAGTTGCTTGTAAAGGGTGCTCAATCTGGAGGTATTTTTTTCGATAAAGTTTTTTTTTCCTTTCAGTATGGTTTTCCATGTTATCATGGAAAGACTTACACCGCGAACACCACGGTTTTATGCGGTTTATGGACTGGTTGAATCATCGGTGCATATTTTTTCAAATTTTAACGGGTGATCAAGCTAGAGGTATTTTTGCATAGGGTTTTTTCACAGATTACGCGTGAGTTGTGTTAAAATTTATTTTTTTCCTAACCGTGAATGGTGCTCGCTTCGAGCCATAATATTGTATTTTATGCTACCTGAAATTGAAGCCCGTAATCTTGACGACATTTGGTTTCAACAGGAGGGTGCCATGTGCCATACAGCTGCTCAAACAATTGATCTAATAAGAGAAGTCATTTCAAAGAGCAGCTAATTTCACGTTTTGGACCAGCCACTTGGCCGCCTAGATTGTGTGATATCACCCATTTAGACTTTTTCTTTGGGGCTACGTAAAGTCCAAAGTCTATCCTGACAAACCAGCTATGATTTAGGGTTTGGAAGCCAACATTTTACGTTAACCCCATACCGGTCGAAATGCTCGAACGAGTCATCTAAAATTGGACCCTCAGAATGGACATCCCGAGGCATAGTTGCGGCCAACATTTAAAGGAAATTATATTCAAAAATAAAATGCCATAATATGGTCTTTCGAACAAACAATAATGACTTCCACAATAGATTGTTTTTTTTATTTTAAAAAATACCTTTAGATTGATCACCCGTTAATAAAACAGATTAGGTGCCACAATCGATTTTTTCGACAACCGAATTATTGAGTTGCATGTACCTCGAGTAATCCATTAGTACAACCAAATGTTATTTGGTGCTCTGTAATATTCAAGTTGGCTTGACTTCCACAATTGATTGTTTTTTTTATTTTAAAAAATACCTCTAGATTGATCACACGTTAATAGAACAGATTAGTTGCCACCATCGATTTTTTCGACCACCGAATTATTGAGTTGCATGCACCTCGAGTAATCCATTAGTACAACCAAATGTTATTTGGTGCTCTGTAATTTTCAAGTATTGAAACTGTAGTATCGGTGCAATATACCAAGCATCCGATTCTTTAGAAAAGAATTTTTGAATTACTAAAAAATATTTAAATTTTAATCAGAGACAAAAACTGTTTGCTTACTTAATTGAAGTACTCAAAGGGAGGGTCGTAATGAGGAAAAAGTAAAAAAGATGTGGACGTTTTTTACAGCAAATAATTTTTTATTCGTTGGGCTTAAAGTCAATAATAATCGAATTATTTTATTTTTAAAATACCATTAAATAATTGGTTGCTGCAACAAAATGTTTACAAATTGATTGCTCCAACCATCAGTTGTGACAACTAAATACCTTGTTCGCATTTCAATGGTAAGACCGATCACAAAGATGTGAGTACAGTACGATGATCATTTATTTATTATCTTGTGGTATTTTGAACCGAATATCCATGAAGATTATAAACAATTGGTGATTGAAACCGAATTTTCTCTTTTGCAACCGAATCATTGTAATTCAAACTTATTTTTTACTTTGTGTGCTAGAACATAAGATAAGATAAGAACATTAAAATACAATATTGTAAAATAAAAAATGGATTTTGGCTTAATTTGGAATCTTCATTTATAATATTACTTCGCTCGCATTGTCTCAAGCGTTCGGTCTAATTTTTAGTGGGTCGGTGTAATGTGTGCAGCGTTTCGTTGGCCTTGGTTTCTGAACATAACTCCAGAGAAAGTAATCTATGTGTACTAAGTCGCCCGAAAAGTCGCTTAAGATCACTCTACAACGACTTACATTGATGGTTATGGAATTTCCCTTGTCATTTAAGCAGCATTAAAAATCATAAAACCTCGATGACAACATTTGTTTATTATAAAAATGCTACTGCCGCCATATGTGACAGCGCATAGAAAAGGGTAAAAAAAAAATCAATTTTCACTTTTTTTTTATGTGGACAACATCTGAGCATCGAATGAGACCGATCCCATGCCCCAAAAGTGTTCCTTCCTAGAAATATGCGCGTTTTATGAAAGTGAAGTCGACGATTCTTAGCACAAATAGAAAGGGACCTAATCTTTAAAATGGCTCTCCTGAACAAAACTTTTCATCAACTTTTCACTTTTTTTTATGTGGACAACATCTGAGCATCGAATGAGACCGATCCCATGCCACAAAAGTGTTCCCTCCCAGAGATATGCGCGTTTTATGAAAGTGAAGTCGACGATTCTAAGCGCAAATAGAAAGGGACCTAATCTTTAAAATGGCTCTCCTGAACAAAACTGGTTTTTACCCTTAGGTCCCTTTCTATTTTGCGCGTCACATATACAAAATGATTTCTTGCCTTAGCCGATTAGTTTTCAGCCAGCACTCGTATTTGGGCCGAGAAGAGCAATTTTAAAATTTTCCACTCGACTTCATTTGTGTTGTCAAACAATTTACCCATTTTTATTAAACAGATAAATTCGCCTGATGCCAAATTGCAATTATAAATGTGTCTGGAGCAATTTGTGTGTTTTCGGTGGTGCTTTTATTGAAAAGAGTGGCAATAAAGTAGCAGGCCTGAAAAAATAAGGCCCGAATGCTATTCTTGTCCTTACAGTATAAAAGAACTTTGTTATAAACATTTTGACCTCTTGAGAAGACAGTATGTTTTTAGGAACTGCCAAAAACTGGCGAAAATATCGTTTATAAGTTAATAACACAAGCAGTTGGATTTTGATGTCACTTTTTGACTAGACTTCTATTGTGTACAATTCACAGAAATGTTCTGTAACAATGGCCTTTAGAGATAACGCAGACTTGGATTTTTTTCTATTTACTACTCAACAGCCTCCTAACAAAGCTATTTTAGTTTTCCAAAAATACTTTCTATGCTCTTACTTTGTGACTTAATTTCAAAGTAAGATACACACTACACGCAGAAAAAAAGTATGGTTGTGATGACAATATTCGAAGAGGATAATACTATTGTTGGGTATATGGTTGTGCTACAACAATATTATGGTCCTCACAACAATAGTATGATTCAAATACAACCATACTATGATCCTCACAACAATAGTATGACTCACACATAACCATACTATGATCCCTACAACCATAATATGATTCACACTCAACCATACTATGATCTCCACAACCACAACCTCACAACTATAGTATGTTTCATATACAACCATAGTATGGTCCTCACAACCATTATATGAATCACACGCAACCATGTTACGATCCCTACAACCATAGTATGATCACAGACAATTAAACTATTATCCCCAATATTATTTATTAAAATTGGTTTAAGTTGTCAACAATAGATTTGAATTATGAAAATTATTCAAATATACATTTAATTCAAAATAATAGGATTGATTAATTTCACAGTAGAAAAAATAAGTTTAAATAAACGTAAGCGTTTTTATTAAAAATATTATAAAAAAGTACTATTATTGCTTTAGATCCGTACCAATAACATTTGTTCTAAAAAGCATATTTAAATGAAGAAAAATTAAAATCATACAGTATGATTACCGTAATCATATCATTGTTAACATAAAACACAATACTTTTGTCGCACTAACCATATTTATATTGTTGCTATAACCATATTTTCATTTTTAAATTTGGCAATAATACTATTGTTACATTTCAACAATATTAATATTGCAGCAATTAAACTATTGTCAAAAATAAATTCAGTTAACAATGCTATGGTTGCGACGAACATACTTTTGTTGTGAAGAACATATTATTATTGCGGTGACCATGTAGTAACCATATTATTTCTCTGCGTGTAAACAGGGACTCGTTGTGAATGCATTGGCTTATCAAATGTCACGTGTGGGTTCTCTGAACCCGATATGCGGCAATTTTGCCTATTGACATAGCCACCGAGATGAAAATTAGCTTCATCTGATATCATTTTTCTATAAAATTCTACATCTTCTTCCAAGCAATCTTCAGCCATTGGACAAAGCGAAAACGCATTCCACTAAAATCAGAAATGTGAAAAAATTGTCAGTACTTTATTTTACCGCCCATTCAAATTTAAAATTTTAAATGTCGCACTATACGCATTTCAAATGCTACTTTTTACGAATTCATGTCCAACTTAATAAACACAATTGATAGTTGACAACGACATTGTCAGAATTAGATTAATAGAAATCTAGTAAAACGAGTAAAAATTAGAATATTATATGAAATATCCACACACCTGCAAACATTACTCCAGCAAAATATGTTTCCCTTTGTATGTTTATCAACGCCACTTTGCCATTTTGTAAAAAACTTGTCTTCAAAATGCTGTTCTCTCAGACGTGTGGCTTTCAGGAAGAAATAAAACGCATATGATATAATATTATGGCCAAGAATTTAGCTTTATTATAAAAATAAGGGTTTGCCATAATGCTTTAACAATGATTTCGGGCAAGTGGCCGTAGCGGCTGGCTCAAATACAATCCAGCCGAGAGGACCTATTTTTGACCACTTTTTGAAGCATTTGGGGCCGTCTGTCAGCAATGACGCGCGGAATATTCTCTTCCAAGGAGTCAATCGTGTCGGGTTTATCCGCTAAGACATCACATAACCCCACAAAAAATAGTCCAGCAGTGTTAAATCGCACGATCTTGGAGCTACGCCACAGGCTCACCAAAGTTTCCTTAGATAAAACAATTGTTTCGTTGGCTGTATGGCATGTAGCGCCATCTTGTTTAGACCAAAGGACGTCCACATCAACATCCTCCAATTCAGAACTCATTACTCATGGCTCTATAGAGTTCCCATAAGGCACATCAAACAGCGACTTTCTGAGGATGTAAGGGCGCCTCAACAATGGCTTGTATTTTCATTACTTTAAATGCTTCAATTTTACCCATTCAACCAAAAGTCAGCTTCATCGCTGAACAAAACTTTCTTGTAAAATTTAGGATCGATGGCTATTTCGATTTGGGCCCATTCACAGCGATTTGCAAACGTTGTTCCGTAGTAAGTCTATTCATTATGAAATGGCAAACCAAACTGAGCAAAAATCAATGGCAGCTGTCAAAAAGACCAACGTAGAAAAATGTGTGACCAGATTGTAAACCACACGTCTAAAAAAATACCCTTAATATCAACACTTTCAACTCCGCTGGTTACGAAATTTTCACATTAGGGCCATGCTTATGAGCTTTAAGAGAAATGACGATGATATTTGGATCATAAGATACTAGCATGAAACGAAATCAGAGTGTCCAAAATACTGGGCTTTTCAGAAAACTTCGAAAGAAGTGTGGCCAGATTGAAAATCATACGTCTAAAAAATACCCAAAAATAGCTTAGCTCGAACTTTTGTTGATCCTGAAATGAAACAACAAAAGTCTCGCAACAGAATAACAAATGTTTAAGTCATAAAAAAGATAAATGAAAGCAAAACACAAAATTATTTCTTCAAGTTGCATATTTTTTGTGAAAGTTTTTAATATAGGTTGATCCATCTAGAGGTATTTTTTTAGAACAAAAAAAAATATAAAAATTCAAATCAAGTATGGAATCTTTATTGGTAATTTGAAAGAACATTTTATGGCATTTATTTTATGAACGAAAATCAATGTAACTTTGCCATTTTGTTAAAAACGTGTCTTCTATTTAAATATAGAAGCAAGAGGTCTTGAGCCGGTTTAATCCCTGTTCAATGTGAAAATAATTTCCTTCAAATGTTGGCAACTGTCAAATGTTGGCAACTGTGGAAATGAGCGTTCCGTGAGAAACGGGAAGATCCGCTGTTTTCGACCAAAACTTTGTTCAGTGATGAGGCCCATTTCTGGCTCAACGGCAAAGTCAATAAAAAAAATTGCCGCATTTAAGCTGAAGAGCAACAAGAAGAGGTTCAAAGGGTACCATTATACCCAGAGAAAACTAAGGTTTGGTGCGTTTTATAAGCTGGACACTTGGTTTCAACTGGACGGTGACACTTGCCATACAGTTGCTCAAACAATGGATCTCTTGAGAGGTCATTTTGAAAAGGAGCTAATTTTACTTTTGGACAGGTGCGTTGGCCGCCTAGATCGAGTGATATCACACCTTCAGACATTTTCTTTAGGGTTACATAAAGTCCAAAGTCTATGCTGGCTACGATTCAGGTTTTGGAAGCCTGACGTTTGTCATTAAAGCCATACCGGTCGAAATGATCGAACGAGTCATCCAAAATTGGACCCTCAGAATGAAAACCCTGAGACGTAGTTGCGGCCAACATTTGAATGTAATTATTTTCAAAAAATAAATGCCATACAAAGTCATTTCAAATTACCAATAAAGATTCCATACTTGATTTGAATTTTATTTTTTTTTTGTTCTGAAAAAATACCTCTAGATGGATCACCCTATATTGATTATGAACAAATTTCAGAATTTTTTTGAAAGAATTTCATGTTTTTTTGTCAGAGAAATTTATAAATTTAAATTTACCCAGATTTTAAAAAATAGGTCATATTTGAATTTGTGTGAAAGTTTTATTGTTTTCGATACCAATAGATCAGATCTTTGGTCATTGAGTTCGTAATCCAAATTAATAATGATATAAGGAAAAACAAGGAGAGCAGACAGATCATTTAACATCACGGCAATGCGTGATCTCTCACATCAGGTAAAACAATGGGCTCTTTAAATGACTTCTTTTTATTCCATTGCATCAATAAAAACTAAGTGGTCAACATATTTCGGCTGAAGCTGTCTTAATTGTAGTGAAAAAAGTGCTTCGAAAATTGGTTTGAGAGCAAGCAAAAGTGTATTGATCTTTTCAGAGAATAGTTTTTGAAAAACAATAAAACCATTTTTAATGACAAATAATTGTTTTTTAATTTCTGTCCAAAACCGAAAACCGCCATTCCAGTTTATGTGAAAAATGTCTAAAACCTGATGTGTCGGCTTACTAGTTTTTTGTTGTCGGCTTTTGGTTGTCGTATGAAAAAGCAAAGATAATTCATAATTCACACTTACGGAACACGTAACTAACAAAAATATTTAGGAGACCCACTTTAAAGTATACCGATCGACTAACTCGTCAGAAAATTCGTTTAAGTACCAGGGCGACCGCAAAAAAAAACTGGCCTAACATAAAAAGAACCGTTTTTTTTGGAATTATTATTATTTATTTTTCAACATAATCTCCTTCCAACTCAATACACTTCATCAAACGTTTTTCAAGTTTTTTAATTCCATCCGAAAAATAAGATTTTTCAAGACCTTCAAAATATGCCTCAGTTTCAGCAATAACCTCGCTATGGGATGAAAATTTTTTGCAACCGAGAAATTTTCTTAAATTTGGAAACAAGAAATAATCAGAAGGAGCTAAATCTGGACTATATAGTGGATGCAGAGCAATTAGAAATCGTAATTCGGCCAGTTTTTGTTGAGTTAAAAATGCAGTGTGTGAAGGAGCATTATCTTGATGAAAAAGAACTTTTTTTTTGTCTAAATGCGGTCGTTTTATCTTGATTTCTTTACTCAACCGATCCATTAATGCACAATAATATTCACTATTTATAGTTTTTCCTTTCTCAAGATAATCAATAAATATTATACCTATTGCATCCCAAAATACTGTGGCCATTACTTTTCCTCCTGACTTAATAGTTTTCGCCTTCTTGGGACCACTTTTTCCAGCTTTTATCCATTGTTTTGACTGTTCTTTGCATTCTGGGATGTAGTGGTGGATCCATGTTTCATCAACAGTTATGAATCGGCGCAAGAACTCTATTGGATTACGCTGCTAAATCGCTAAAAGCTCCTCGGAATTGGTCCAACGGACGATTTTTTGGGGCAAAGTCAACAAACGCGGCACCCATTTTGCGGATAGCTTTTTCATGTGGAGTTCATCATGTAAAATACTCCAAACTTGTTTTTCGTGTATTTTAACAATATCAGCAAGTTCTCTGAGCTTTATTCGTCTATCTTTAGCCACTTCATTAAATATTTTTCTAATGTTTTCAATAGTAGTAGCAGTTTTCGGTCTTCCAGAGCGTTGTTCATCTTCCGTACTTGAACGACCCATTTTAAATTGTTGAACCCAGGATTTCACGGTGGAGTATGATGGTGCATTATCACCATGAACAGAATCCAATTCATCTTTGATTAATTGTGGCGTATAACCTTTCATATAAAAGTGTTTAATTACCGCACGAAACTCTTTATTTTCCATTTTTCAAAAATTATAAAACTTGTTTACTTCAATCACCTGTAACAAAGAAAATAATCATTAAATATTTCGGAAATTTTGACAGATGGCTTATAAAAGATTGCTTTTAAAAAACAAAAAAAAAGTTGCTAGTAAAACAGAAAATGTGCCAGGCCAGTTAGTTTTGCGGTCGCTCTCGTATATCAGGTGTTGTTGCAGCTGGACGCATAGTGGCATGCAATAGGCCTTCGCCGAAGAACTGCTGCTTCGGGTCAATCCGGTACATAGAACCGGTGGTATTGGGAAAGCCCGTTATTACAACCGACATGGAATATCCATATTTATACGATTTCGATCAAATTTGCTATAGTATATAACGATGGACAAACAACAAATCTTGCACTGATGTGGACCACAAAGACTCATCTTTTGACTTTCAATGCAATGCAGTTTTGCGAAATTCGGAAGAGGAACCCTATGTCCTTAAAATCTGACGTATTTAACAGTTCGTGCACAATTTCAAATATAGTGTTATTTTTAAAACCATTTTCTTAATTGGCTTTTCTGCACATCAACAAGTGGATAGTGCAATACAGTCGGCCACGCCCGACTATAGCTATTTTATGTATTTATTTTCAAATAAAACCAAATTTCATTTCGTTGCAATTGATTTTATTGTGTTCATATAATTTTGAATGGGGGACAAATACTTGAAAATAGTTTCTCGGGAAAATAGTTTCCGTCCAAAGCAAAAGACTTAAACCCCAATGTCGGTTATTTCCTGTTTTTTACTTCTGAAAAAAACCAGGAGTCGTTTTATTTAAATATAGCTTTGAGAAAAACCCGAAAAGCTTGTTTGTTAAAACTACGTGTTATTGGACACTCTAAACCCTCGAAAAATATAACTTGAATCTAATTTATTTTTTGTTTATTTTGCAGATCGCAATTGGCATCATAGTTTCCAAAAGGTACGTAAAACAAATTTTTTTACATCCACTTTCCCTCAGTCCCTTATATTTCTGCCATATTTAATATTGTCCGCGTACACCTTTTTCGAATTTGCTAAAATTTCTTATTTATTTCCTATCGGCGGTGTATTCCAATTTTACGAGGGCGGCTCGGAAAGTTCTTAGCCTATCAATGAAAGAGAATAGTTAGTTTTTCAAAAATATTTTTATTTTTCAATATAATCTCCTGAAACTTCAATACACTTAGTCCAACGCTTATCTAGCAATTCTATCCTTTGATTAAAATAGGTTTCCTCAAGGTCTTCAAAATAGTGGTTTACTGCATCTTCATTTGAGGTAAAGCGCTTGCCAGCAAGGAATTTTTTTAGATTTGGGAACAGGTAAAAGTCACTGGGAGCTAAATCAGGAGAATAAGGTGGGTGGTCAAGCAACTCGTACTTTAATTCGTTGATTTTAGCCATTGTTAAAACACTCTTGTGCGTTGGTGCGTTGTCTTGATGAAAAATTATTTTTTTGTGTTGTAAGCCAGGGCGTTTTTCTCGAATTTGTACATTTAATTGATCTTAAAGGTGGCAATAGTACTCTGAATTTATTGTTTTACCCTTTTGCAGATAGTCTATCAATAAAATACCTTTGAAGTCCCAAAAAACCGTTGCCATAACCTTACCAGCCGATTGAATTGTTTTTGCCTTCTTTGGGGCACTTCCTCCAGCTTCGGTCCATTGGTTGGATTGTTCTTTTGTCTCTGGAGTATAGTGGTGGAACCATGTCTCATCAACAGTTATGAACGCCGCTTAAAATCCATTTTATTTCGCTGAAAACGATCCAAACAAGCTTGAGAAATGTTCATTTTTATGCGTTTATGGTCGACTGTTAACAAGTGCGGCACCCATCATGCAGAAAGCTTTTTCATCTGTAGTTCTTCATGCAAAATTAAATGGACTCGATCATTTGAGATGCCCATGATATTAGCTATTTCACGCACTTTTATTCGTCGATCATTTAATACCATATCATACACTTTGGCTACAATTTCTGTTGTTGTTGCTGTTTTTGGACGTCCACTACGTGGTTCATCTTCAATGCTTGTACGACCACGTTTAAATTCAGCAACCCAATTTTTTACTGTTGCATATGAAGGAACACTTTCACCTAACACATTCACCATATCAGTATGAATTTCTTGTCCCGATAAACCTTTTTTATGTAAATATTTAATGACATCACGCATTTCTAATTTTTCAATTGTAAAAAATTGCGTATGCGTCTTTTGTGAACACCTGTTTCTATATGAAGAGATGGAAGTTTCCAAAACACTTAACTTTTTTCTGTTTATACCGCGCTTTTTGTGCTAGGCTAAGAAGTTTCCGAACCGCCCTCGTATCTGCTTGATTTTCTCTTAAAGCCCATTTTTATTTGAAAGAACAAGACATTTATCCGTTGATAAATTTTTAATGATACTTAATATTTATTTGCTTTATTATGATAATTTTTTGATTCTCTTTGGTTTCCAATTGTGTTTACGGCTAATGTACAAACTAATCATAATGACAAACATGTACACAAAATTTCATTCTCTTACATCTATTATGAAGTATAAATTAAATTAATTATTGTGATCTTAGGTGGAGTTTAAAAGTAATACGTATGCTTATTTACAGAAAGAAGAGTGCTTTAATTTCGAAAGTAATATTTATTTAAGATTAGCCTTTTTTAATTGACAGTATGAAACTATACAAGACAATGAAAATGCCAGCATCTTTCTTGCTCTTACGATACCGAATTGCACTGACCCTTTTAAGCTTACGAATAGGAAATTAGTTTATATTTGGTTTGATCTATTTGTGTTTTTCTTCTTTACAATTATCATCACATTTTTAGCGGATTGGTTGATTTGTCTCTCCTAATCCTTGGTTTGGGCGCGATATTTACGCATCTCCATTATTTGCAACAATTTGTGTTGCATCTTGCAATTTTATGAGTGCGAATGGCTCAGATGGTGTGCGGCGCCCAAGGGATGAAAGTACGGGCCATAGGGCGAGTAGGGCATGGTGTGTGAGTAGAGCAGACTGCTGGCGTAGGCACCCGGGCCAAATGAGCCACCGGCCGGTGGTGGTATGGTGGGGCTGTTAACATCCATGCCGGGATTTTGTTTCTTCCATTTGGTGCGACGATTTTGAAACCAAATTTTCACCTAAAAGATAAGAAGACAAGGAGGGGTTTGGGAAATTAGTCAAGCTACGCGAAAAACAAATTAAATTTCTAGTTAAATTATCGGCGGGGCACTTATGTTAGCTATGGGTTGCTAAGAAACATTTGATTGTCTAAAATTAGAATGTATTAATAATTCGTTACTGATTTCCTGGAAATTTGTCTCAATGCCTGCCTGTTTTTAGAATAAACTATTGCTATTGTTTTTAAACATTTCAACCTTGAAATATTCAAGATGGAAATTTTCTGCAAGACTGCCATAACTAGAAAAATGTCAAACTCAGCAAGAAAAAACGTCTTTAAGTTTGGCCAGGACAAACTTTGTGTACCCTCCATAGTCCCTTTTAAAGCGGAAAAAAGCCAAAACTTCAAACTGGCTATATATTGATTGGGAGCCTAATTTAGTACCCATATGTCCATATTGACTATTTATCGTCCTTTTGGACCGTGAGGAATGTTTTGTAAGCCACATGACCCAAAAATCCAGCAACTATCACCTTTTTTGGGGTATTCCGTGGTAACATTAAAAATTTTAACCATTGCTCGTCTACAAAAAATTATGATTTGTTAAGCAAATACTTAAAAAGTGTAGTTTTTACCGAGGTACCTTTTCTATTCCTATCCTAGTCCTATTTCGCCCATTTCCAGTGCCAAACTGTCATAAGCCATATTCATGCAACATTTAAAGGTCCTTTAGTGATTTCAGCAGACATATGTACGGACGCACGGACATGGTGTGTGGAGAGAGGCGCAATGAAGGTTGTAACCATAGTGCGCCATCGCACTGGGTCATCCGTTCCCAGCTGACAAGCATATACTTAGTAGGGACATACATACTGTTACAGACGTTTTATGCTGTAAAAGGACCAGCCATGGACTTTCCTGCTGGAAAGTCCATGGCTGGTTTTGGAACAGGGAATTGTTAAGAGGCTTCATAACAGCTTCCAATACGGTTTCTAGGTAAACGTTGGCCGATGTTTTGACTTCCTGTTCGCAGAAATGCAGGTCAGTGACCCCGTCGTAAGAGACACCCCACCAAACCATGACTGAAGCTGGGTGATGACCCTTTTCCACCCTTGGGATCAGTTCAGATGCTTCCTTAGATGACCGCGCATATACTCTATCATTTTGATTGTTCAATTTTTCCTGAACGATAAAATTTTTTTCATCGTTGAACAAAATGTTTCTGTGCAAGTTATCAGGGTGCTTCACCAAAAGACGTTTGCATTTTTCAATCCCATTTTTTTTTTAACTGCAGTCAATAAATGTCCGGTACGTCGTTTGAAAGCCCCAAGTCTTTTTGTAATGATTCGACTCATGGATTTTGCGTGATATTCATCTCGCGGGCCATGATCTTTCTATTTTCGGAGCGGCTTCCTGTGAATTCTTGATTTAACTGCTTTGATGACGTGCGGTGTTAGAACAGAGCGTGGGGCCCGACCGGTGGCGGTCTTTTACATCTCCAGTCTCCTAAAACAGTTTTATGCATCGGTAGAGGAACATGCGGCAAGTTCCTAGTGACCCGAGCGTTTTGAAAATATCTTTTATTTTTATTTCACACTTGAAAAGCGCTATTACAGCGATACGGTTCTCATTATCTGACCACGCCATGATGAAAGTTGAAACAATTTTAAAATCCCGTAACAGACTAACGCTATTGAGGTTAGCTTTAAAAACCCATATGGCATTAACGGGGTATGTTCAGTTCTACTATTTAAATAAATGTGTTCAATGTTGTAACAGTATTTATGTCCCTACTAAGTATAAGTACAAGAGCCTACATATCGGTGTTAAGGGTTAAAACCATGTGGCACATGGAGGTCTATCTTTACATCATACGTACTAAGTAACTACGGATACCATGTACCGATTTACCCACAACAAGGGTAAGCTTTTGAAAATCCCAAAAGTTCCTTGTCCTCCGTGGTACAAGAGAAAAACTACCGTTAGTTTTCGTACCCAAAGATACTTTCAGTTCCACTTATATGTAACCAGGGGACAGCAACACTGTCCCATACCAAAAGGAAAATTCATCGTGGTTCAAATGTGTGTCAATCACGTTCAAGATTCTGGGCTTTAAAACGTGGGTGGCTTGAAAACGTTGCTCTATTTTACTGGTATAAGCTACAATGCGACTACCAACGCTCCTCCTGGTTTCCTGGATGTTTTTAATTCTTTTCCAGATGGCCAAAGGACATCTTAAGCTTAAACTAACACATAGTGTGGCATATTACTTAATTATTAAGACTAGTAGATCCCAGTCCACCAAATTTGAATTCCACTTTTAACCTAAATTGACACAAATTTTTCTTAATATATTTTTATGTAGTAGAAGTCTCGTTGATTCCTTTACAAGCTGTTACTTTGTTGAGAAAAATTGTTGTAAATCACGAAACCCTGAATGTAGCCTACTCTAGCATTCTCTTTTGAAGCCCCCTTCTTCCCTAACCCTTCAGACTAATTATGTGTTAAGGACTGCAACCAAAAGAAGATTCAACAAAAACGATAAGCTTAAAATTTAATTGAAGTCTCTCTATTAACACTCTCTCACTCTCTGTCTGTCTCTCTACCGAACACTCTCTATTTCTCATGAGCACACGATACTGGCCACATATTGAAAAATTAATAAGACTCCAGTTCTCTAAATTCGAGCGTTATTTTTTACATAAATTGACACAAACCTAGAATTATTCTTAATATTTTTATATGTAGTTGATTTCTAGTTAATTCTTTTACAAGTTGGTGACAATTACAGAAATATTGATATTAATCACAAAGTCCTGAATGTAGCCTACTCAAACATTATCTTTTAGAGTCCCCTCTTCTTCCCTTACCCTTCAGACTAGTGCAATGTTATGCACTGTAGCAAAAAGAAGATACAACAACAACGATAAGCTTAAAATTTTATTAAAGTCTCTTAACACTCTCTTTTTGTCTCTCTCTCTCTCTACTGAACACTCTCTATTTCTCAGGAGCACACGATGATGCAACCAGCGATGCCAACTTGCTCGGTTTTCCACTGCTTGTGGTGATTTATCATCACCAAAAAAACACTGTGGCTAAAGTAGCTCTTTTTTATTTAAAAAAACGCTAGTATTTTGTATTCAACTACGTACTGTCGCATAGCGCCTGCAGCAATTTCACTTAAAAAACTATTATTTCATTTTTGGCATCAATTTTTTTTTTAAAATTTTTAGGGTAATAACTTTTCGGCCCATAAACAATGACTTAAAAACTGATGATGCCAACAAATATCAAGTTATTTTGAACATTTCCTTGCACAGGGTTTTCAAAAATCTGAAACATATCTTGTATTTTTTTTGTTTTGACTCAAAGTAATATAATTTGTTAGTGTTTAGACGTTTTTTTAAGTTTTCATATTTGTTCCGTAAAGATTGTTTTGCAGCTTTTCTTCAAGTTCTGTAGGGAATTGTAGCGGGTTTTAGCACATTTCATCCGTAGCGATTTTAGCCTCGGAACAGTTGACGACACTGGATATAACAACAATGACCCACGACAGCTGGTTTTAGGAACCGGATTGACCCGAAGAGCAATTCTTTGGCCAAGGGCTGTCACCCCGGCATACTGTTGCCGCTACAACAATAACCAAACAACTCACCGAACTCTTTCACATACATCTTTGTCTTATTCTTACCCACAGTAGAACAACAATAGTTAGAGTCGCTGAAGATTTGCTTTTGTAAAATTATATTGTTTAATTAATTTAATTAAATAGTCGCAAATAATCTTCAAGCGTACCAAATCACTTTTTTGTTAGTTATATTTTTTAATTCCCAAGGATGATCGTCGAAGGCAATCGAAATATTGGAAAATAATATAATTAACAAAATGAATTAAAAACCACCATCATTTTATTTAGTGCGTGACCTCAAGCCAGACAATTCAGAAAAATATGATTTTAAATAAATTTTTAATTCATTGGAAAAATTAGTGCACAAAGCAAAATAAAAAAAAAAATATGATTCTGCTCATCCATGAGGTAACCCCTATGTGGTTTTATTTTTTTTTGTAAATTTCGTCCAATAAATACCCCAAAAGTGTCTTTAGCCCTTTTAATACAATGATGATTATAAAATGCCAATGATGGACGATGTGGCATGTTGGTAAGTGTGCACGACTATCACTCAAGAAACCCAGGTTCAAAGTCGGCTTGAAACAATGTAACGAATGCAGGGCTTTCCATTCTTTTAATACTGAAGACTGTTTGAGTTAGTGATAAATCTCTAAGTCATCTAAATGCTTCTCCAGAAAAGGAAGAGTTCCGCTTTGGAACAATTTGAGTTACCCTCTTTGGAATAGTTTCCTGTTAGAACAATAGGAGTTTACTATTAAAACGAGAAGACTACCCCTCGTTCCTGAAAATACGAAATAAGAAGATAAAGTATTCTTGTCGTCGAGTCGATTAATTATTAAAGGCCTAAATTTCTCGTAGAGATTCGACATAACCTAATTTAACGTTATTTTGATTTTACTTAATATTACTGTAGCTTTAGCTCATGGACTATACTGCCCTCCTAAGAATGAAAATCACATGTCCAATTTAGTAGTTTTGAAGTATTTTGTTTTGACTACGAAACACTGTGGAAATGGTAGATGTGACCATTTTGCTTAACGTTCACGGTGCCAAAACTGTCCTTAACTCAATTTTGGAATTTTGGCGCTTGTGACTTTCTTTCTTAGGACGGCAGCTATTGATATTAATTTCAGCTATTTTCTAAATGATTCATGGCACAGAATATTATTCTGAATATAATTTTTTCGATATTTACCTGTGTTTCTGTCAGCGACAAGCTCAACGCCAAATTCAATCGCTCGCATACACTTAGATAGCGCGTTGTCTTGAACTTATTCTCCAGCGACACCAACTGTTCGTACGTAAAGGCGGTACGAGCACGACGTGGCTTGGAACCACCACCACTGCTGTTCGATTTACCATCTCCAGAGCGACCATCTCCCTTTTTCGAATCCGTTTCGCTGGCATGATCATCAATATCACTCATGCCGTCATCGCACATTTCATCCTGGTCCATGTCATTAAGGTCCTGGGCTAAAAAAAGCAAACAGACAAAGATACCAACACAGGATGAGTATTATGTCGCAAATGTAAAACAAATAAGCAATTAATAATATATAAGCAAAATACAAAAGAAAGCAAAAATTAAAATCATCATCAATCACACAGGAACGGGCTGGACTGTCCATTTTACGCCTTATCACAGTGATGGGCATGTATCCACCTCATCACAGGGGACTGCGTAGGTCGACCTCATCACATGGGACTGTGTGACCGCGCTTGCAAATCGTCGAGCAAAAAAACGTCTCAAAATATAAATTGAAATCAATCACTCTCACTTACAGTGCCGCCACAGTCATCATCGACATACAAATCGATAGACCCCAAATAATAGTCAGTATTTGGTGCTATTTTCTTTTTTTGGCGCGAATAAAATTCCCCATACAAACACAAAAAATTCAATCAATATTTTCACCCAAAAAAAAAAACGAAGAGGAAAAAAACAAAATTAATTGGAAATAAATCTGTGATGTCCCCTTGCGCTTGGGCTCGTTGGGGGTGTAACGCGCCTCTTGGGTGTTGCAATTCAATTAAAATAGATTATGCTCGTTTTGTTGCTGTGGGCGTGATGTGGTCATTGTTGCCGCTACTATGGCCGTTATGATGCAGACTCTACGTATTGCCGTGGCAACCAATTACCTGATATGTCAAGACAAATTATGTGATATTTTTTGTTTGTCTTCCTATGAGATAATATGGTTTTTATGTGCTTAAGCAAGTTAACGTAATTTCTTGAGATCTAGTCCTTTGTTTTATTTTTTGTTTTGGGAAAGTAATTAATGATGAAATCATTAAAGGTCAAATGGAATCAATACTAATTGTGTCCTTAATATTCAAAATAGTGGGTAAAAATATTCACATGTTTTCGCAGACAATGAGTGGGACTTCAGTGCAAAGAAAAGGTTGTCATAATTTGAGTTATAAAGAATTCAAGAGGGCATTAATATACAATATCGAGTCTATGTGAAACACAGAATTCATGAATATGCAGTCTTTGCAGATGCCTAAAATTAATTGAACTGACATTTAAGATTAGTGCTGGCCATAAGGCAGGTGTACTTTAAATAATAACTTTGATTTCAGATTGCTAAATCTGTTATTACAACGAGCCCTAACCACTATTAATTTATACAGCGGAGTTTTTTTCTTATTTTTAGTGTAAGGAAACAAATAGTAAGTAAAATATGTTTTGGAGAAATTCATAGTTCAATAAGATAAAAATTCACAAGATTTTCTTTTAATTCATATAAATTTCTTAATATTTTCACATAATTTCTTTATACTCGTACTTTTTATGTTCTTTAATATTACAACAGTTTTAAAAATATGTACTTTATAAAATGTATATGTGACAGCGCATAGAGAAATGGACATAAGGGTAAAAAAATCAAGTTTCACTTTTTTTGATGTGGACAACAACATCTGAGCGTCGAATGAGACCGATCCCATGCCCCAAAAGTGTTCCCTCCCAGAGATATGCGCGTTTTATGAAAGTGATGGTACACCAAAGATACACGTATTTAAATCTTTAAAATGGCTCTCCTGAACAAAACTGGTTTTTACCCTTAGGTCCCTTTCTATTTTGCGTGTCACATATAGCTTTTTGGATTTTAATATTTCATATATTTATTTTATCGTGTTTAATGTCATTTAATTCACTTATTGTCGCCTGACAGTTTTTAAATAAAATATCGAGAACAAAAAAAATATTACTGGAGTCAACTTTTGAATTTTCTTTAAGCCTCTGTAAGGACGTTCCGCCTTTTCTACTTCTTTCTTGAATTTATTCAGTGAATTTCTTTTCTTATTTCTATCCTATATTTCGAACAAAAAAGAAATCACTTAGGTCCCTTTCTCTCGCTTCATTAGATCATTATAATTAGCAGAAAGATTCGGAACTTTGCTTTGGCTTTGCTCAGTAAAACCATAGGCAGACAAATTTCCCACTATAGTAAATGGTGAAAACAGAACCTGTCACAGAACTGGTTCGGTATGGATATAAGGATGTCAATTACTTGCAATCTTGAAGACGTTAAATTCGCGGTATAACTTCGCATATAAATGGGCACACAATAGATTCTACATATCCGCGGATTTCAGCTATCTTTTAAAAAAAAAACACTTTGAGCGAATTTTGTTTAGAAATCTATTAAAATTTTTACGAAAATGTACATTCAGATCAAAATTTTCGAACAATCAGACTAATCGTTAAATTGAACTGACGTGATGGATAGGATGGATGGGTTCTGTGATTGGTATTCTATGAGGCATAGTGCAACGCTCGGTACCTGTCCTTTTTGATCAGTCTCGTGATGTATCACAAAGTATCTGAGAAGTGTTAATTAAGTCCCTCCAAAGACAACGCAATGTTAAAGTTACCAGTTCTTTTCATACAGTTGGGGCGGTACTGAGACCAGTCCTCATCCATGAGGGACCTATCACGTGACTAGTCCTGTAGCGGTCCAATTTCCCGTAGGGTAATATAAACATTATTTTTTCAGTGTTGGTAAATAAGACCACTTTTGAATTATACAGGTTAAACTAAGACAAATCCTCTGCATATTCATCACCTTTATTTTTTATAACGTTTAGTCAATGATTCTCTAGGGTTTTTGAGGCCCAAATATCTCTTATTTTATCTTTCAACCCCTGTATAGTTCGGTGGGGTTCATTACGCAACCGTCTTTTCATTAATACCCAAAGATTTTCTATTGAAATTAGGTCTGAACTGGAAGAAGGTTAGTCGAAGTGTTAATTTAGTCCCTCCAATGACAAAGCAATGTTAAAGTTACCAGTTCTTTTCATACAGTTGGGGCGGTACTGAGACCAGTCCTCATCCATGAGGGACCTATCACGTGACTAGTCCTGTAGCGGTCCAATTTCCCGTAGGGTAATATAAACATTATTTTTTCAGTGTTGGTAAATAAGACCACTTTTAAATTATACAGGTTAAACTAAGACAAATCTTCTGCATATTCATCACCTTTATTTGTTATAACAGCATGTAAACGTTTATTCAATGTATTTATTAAATAATGATTCTCTAGGGTTTTTGAGGGACAAATATATCTTATTTTGGGGGGCCTCATTACGCAGCCGTCTTTTCATTAACAACCAAAGATTTTCTATTGAAATTAGGTCTGAGGTGGAAGAAGTTCAGTCGAAAACTTCAATCCCTTTGTCTTAAAACAATTCCTTCGTGAATTTTGTGGTATGACATGAAGCTCCGTCCTGCTGAAAAACGAATTTGTCAAAAGTGCTTAACATAGGTAGCGATGTTAACAGGTGTTCCTTCAAAATACAAACGCATTTTTCTGTATTTACAGTAGCCTCTATAAAATTCAGCTTTCCTGCACCCTTTGCGGAAAAACATCCCCACTCTATAGCACTTGCTGGAAACTTCACTGTCCGTTTAAAGCAATCTTTGAAATACGCTTCATATTTTCTGAGAATAACACGTTTCCTAATTTCACCAACACAAACATCAAATTTAGGTTCATCGCTAAAAATAACTGAAGCCCACTATTGTTAAGTATGGGCTTTTTCTGCCATACTGGTCTTCTTTTTTTTCTGTAAGGCAGTCGGCAGGGATTTTTCCCTGGCCTGGCAATCAAATTATGTACAGGTAAAAAATTTAAAATAAAATGTATAGCAGAGTTTATTTCTCGTAAAAACCATATACCAATTTTTTTATTGGTGCCGGGTCTAATAGCTTCCAAAGGGCTTTCCAATCACTAATGACCATTCGCCTGCTAAATTTCTGACCGTAGGCCGCCGATCCTGTTTAATTATTGATGCTAGTGATCTTGTTTCACACGGTGTAATTTGGAAAACACGTTCTCGATCGCTGATTCGAGTAGCGACTGTAACCTTTTTTTTATAAATTTAATTATGGATTGAACAGTTGCTCTTGATAAATTCAAATCTTTATATATTTAAGCATAACTTTCATTTAAATTTTATTTTTTAACTATCAAATCACGAGTTTCTGCAACACCTGGTATGCCACGTGTTATTCTAAATACTAGATCTTAATAACAATGGATTAAGCACACTCATACAACCTTACTCTGTGCTTGTATGGGTGAACTACAGCTCTCTTTCTTTCTTTCTTTTTTTCTTTCTTTCTTTCTTTCTTTCTTTCTTTCTTTCTTTCTTTCTTTCTTTCTTTCTTTCTTTCTTTCTTTCTTTCTTTCTTTCTCTCTCTCTCTCTCTCTCTCTCTCTCTCTCTCTATCTCTCTCTCAATGCACTTATAGAAATGTGTCTGAAATGTTCTCATCAAGAAACCACACAAGAGATCTAATTTATTGGCTAGAGTCTAGATAAAGCATTTTGTTTAGTGTAAAATCAAATATCATGCGACAACATCACCTCATCGAACGAATGCTCCAGAGAGGGTGTTTCTTGTGTTAACTTTGTTCGATGTACAACTTTACTGACAGAAATTCTCGTTTAATGCTAATCTGCACGCTCTTAAGTATAAAGTCGCTGATCATTGTTAAATCACATTTATTGTCTGGGGCTGAATGATGGTATTGTAGCGATGTGTGGTCATGCCTGCTTTCAACAAATAGTCTTTTCGACTGCTTTTTAAATAACTTTAGGTGTCAATTGAATGAAATGTGCATTTTTTACAGTATACTCCTTCTCTCTTCCCTATAACTATTCACCCTTCCCCTCTCTATTGCTGGACGTTTTAGGCCTCCAAGTGATTTTGCTATTTCTTCCTGGCTAGCTATCCCTTCAACCTAACTTCATCTAGTAGATTGACAACTGTTTAAGTGCTCAGGGAATACCCAGTAAAAAGAGACCACCACGTTTTAAAGAGTTCAAGTAAAGAAATGCAATAAACACATATATAAATTGTGATTCGGAAGTATTAACAAATGAAAACGGATCCAACGATTTCAACACATGGTGGTGCGACAAATAGTCTTCTCATTGATAATATCGTCATCTGTTCTGAGATTTATTGACCTTTTCTTTACTTCTAAATTGGTAACGAATCCTGGCGGTTAAAGGAATTGAACCATGCAATCCTGGTTTTGTTGTAACATTCTTGCTGCTTTTGATATTTACAGCAATGATTAAATGTAAGCTTAAGCAAACAAAGCACTTCGCAGTGGCTACAGGATGCAACTCCCAATAAGCACGCACTCATAACTTGCGTGTCTGTTTATTTTATATATTTTTTCAATAAACATTTTTCTTTTAGATTTTTCCAATACATTTGATAACAAAATGAAGCAATAAATTAATTGTTTACCCTATTATTTATTTTTATACCCACCACTGTGGGATGAAGTGTATACTAAATTTGTCCATCGATTTGCAACACCTTGAAATACAGCTCGGAGTAACTCCTTCGTTAAAAAACTATAAAACATAGCCTTTCAGAAGGGGCCAGGTCCTTTCTAAAATATATGATGGTCTTGGTTTCTCAGCATTCGGTGGAATTGCGAAAACAATAGTTTTAGGCGTGTAACCAGATATAAATATACGGTCATAGCAAGGAAAGGTGTATATATTTGATCGTAACAAAATTTGCAAGACGGTCTAGCCATGTCTGTTCGTCCATGTATTTATCCGCGATCTTTTCACAATAGCGGTCAAACAAATTTGCTCGATAATGGCTTATATTCATTAGCTATTTGGGATTGTAAGTGGAAGAAATCTGCCTAGGGGGTAAAAGGTTGCCGTTTAAAGGACTAAAGTTACCTCGGAAAATCGTTTACTTTTTTGAGTATTTGCTTAACATATCGTATTTTGTTTTTGTTCTAAGAAACAAGTACTAATAAAAAGGACCTAGAGTAATAAAAAGTTAATCAAATGTTATAAAAAATGATATAAATAAGTCTGCCCTAAACATGTGTTCGATTGTTCGGAGAGTAGGGCCCTAAATACCGGACCGTATGGTGAAAATACTCGATCAATATGGGTACTCAAATTAAAACAAATTTAACAAATAGTCGAATTAAAATTTATTATAAGAACTTGGTTTTGATTTAGATTAATGTGGCTAATTAATATTTTTAAATTGTTCTGCATTGAGAATAACGTGTGTGTCAAGTTTCGTCTGATAATATCAGTATTTTTGACAGAGATACTTATATATGCTAATAATAATATAATAAATTATGTATTTTTAACTACAACATTTTCTGTATCTTCACCAAATACAAATCTGTAATGCACCATTACTTTATCCTTCTTACTTTATCCTATTCCCACCGAAAAATCACCTTACTTTTCCCACCTAATCCGTTCGAATGCTCCACTTCGAGGACGACAATTAGGAAAAACTTTACTTGTTAACAAATTAACTACACGACAAAACAATTTAGTGGCCTCCGGTGGCTGTGAGATGTTCACGCAGACAGAACGAAACCAACCTGAGAATACGCACTTTTGCCTTCACCAACAGCCACAATCGAATCACTTTAAACCCTTTTGCTATGGGTTGTAAACAGGGTTGTTGTCGTTCTTTAATAGACATTAAGTAGCGTTAAAAATGCAACCAAGCATTAAGAACATTACGAACGACAAGTTTGACAACAATTTCTCATTGTTAAGGATATTAGTTGAAAATAAATTGGAATCAAATCGACTACGGGCGGCTCACTGCTGGGATTTAAATGGCTTTGCTTCCACTTCTTTCTTGTTTTGGCAAAGGGTTGAAGTGCAGGGACGAAAATGTCAAACCCTTTTCAAAAGTTGGCCTATGCAAAAAGGTGTTTGCGCTTGTGTATGCGAAGGAAATCTAAAAAGTCGTCGCAAAGGAAAAATGTGTAAATTCAAGGAATTAAAAAGTGTCAATTGCAAAGAGTAAAAATAAAAAGTGTAAACTCAAGGTATTAGAAGGCGACAAAATTCGAAAGTTTATTTTTGAAGATTCTGTTTTTCAAGATTACAATCTACTAAAGTTGTATATTCAAGTTTTGCACCGCGTAAATGTCGTCGATATAACGAGCTATAAAATAATCTCAAGCTATATGAAAGCTTCTCTATGGAAATGGTTTGCTTTTGGATTCACGAACTTCTGTCCAGTAAGTACAAATTCTATATCGTGCACAGGTTTTTTATTGAAGGGAAATTCCTTGTTTACCCCTTAATGTGATATTAAGGGAAATATAGGTTTTTATCTAAAAAAACACATTTTCGCGAGGTTTTAGATTTTTATCAAAAAAAAACACATTTGACGAATTGTTTTTTGGACGTGCAATTTTGGGACATTCCAATTCCCGCGACCGACAATAAATCAATACATTTGGATCCCCTTCCACACTTTAGCACTTCTAGAGGCGATATTTTCTTCAGTACGTACATTTCCTCAACGTGTTGATGTCATGGCATCATTAGACGAATTTTTGGTAGAAAATCTATCCATAGTGTGACGTATGGCTTGCCCTAGACGAATTACGAAGTCGTCTTTAATTATAGACGACAACGTAATGAGAATTATAAAATGAATCGAAAATAAATTCTTCAGTTTAAAAGTCCCTATTTACTAGGGGAAACTTTACTTGAGTACAATTTTTTGATTCCCTTTTGAACTTGCCTCTTGTGTTTACACAAGGCAATTCGGTTACGGCAATTTTTGTTTCATTCACTCTGACTTTTGGGAGAAAAAATACTAAAATAGTCTGCAGCCAACTTCACACTACGAAAAACTCTAGAGGCATTGACAGCAGGGGCAAGAATTTTCCCTTACCTCTCTCTCTCCTACAAAGTTGCCTTGTTTAAATGGGGACAAAAAAGTTAATAATACAAAAAAACTTATTTACGGACGTTTAGCCAAATTATTGAACAAAAAGCCTTAAAAAATGGAGAATCGGGAATTTTTGTGATAAACACCGATCACATCCATCCTACGGTGTAGGGTATGAAACAATTTTTACAGAAACGCCAGAATAAGTATTTTACTTTTTAGTTTAAGTTAAATAGTATAGCAAGTGACAAAGATTCATATTTAAGAAAATAACCCTCAATAAATCATTGAAAAGGTTTTTTTTTCTAAATATACCGTTTCAAGTGGAAAATATAAAAAATGTAATGATGGAGTTTTGTAGAGAATTGCCTAATTTAGAGAAGTACGTCATTCTTTTTGAATTCTAAAATTTACCAAATGTGCGGATATTTCTGGTTTATTTGGAGTATAAGATGAGAAAATAATCGTTCTCTTTTAGCAGGCTTTTGAATGCAAAAAACGGTATTTAATACCTAATAGCATTTTCATTACCCGGTAATGACCTCTTATTACCCTTTCCATTATTTTGAAACTAAAAATAAGTACTTTGGTTAAATAAGTGTTTATTATTATAATGTGTGGCAATAGGTAAATTTCTCAACACATTTTTATAATTAAACACCTTCACCGCACAGTGGGATTTTGCAGGAAAAAATAATGTTTATTCTACCTAGAGTATACAATATCAAAAATGTAATGATGCAGTTTTGTAGAGGATTCTTTAGTTTAGAGAAATGCATCATTATTTTTTTCAATTTTGTTTGGTCAAATAACGCGGCATAGTCAGTTTAATGAAACTCTGCAGTAGCCAAAGATGATAAATTTTTAAAGATGGACAAAATGAGCTTTTATTAGAAATTGAATAACACACGATGAGAAGCAGAGCAACCCTGAAAAGCTACAAATATCGTTTGAAAAATAGCAATTGTGAATAAACCACAAAGAATGGTACAAAAAATGAAAAAAAACTGAAAAATAAAATTAGTTTTTTGTGAAGAAGAACATTATTGTCGGGAAAAGTTATTGCAAAATATTCAAAATTAAATTTTATACATTTTACAACTTTTAATTGGTGTTTAAGTGTGTTAATTTAGTTTTTTTAGGTTTTTAGTTCTGACTTTTTCGTGTTATTGTGATTGTGTACAAACGAAAGTGCAAAAATAAACCGAGAATTTGTCTGTTACTGAAGTGAAGTTTATGAACGATATTGCAAAGAAGAAGCATTTCGTCCATCTTCACAGTTTATCGCCATTGATTTCAACATTAATTTAAAAACAAATTTTTTAATAACAATACAAGTTAAACTAATATTCAGGTTTATATGATGGCAGTTTAAAAAATATTCCGGCTTTTTTAATGCAGTCAAAAAGTCGGTGTTTCTTTTTATTTCTTGGACAAAAAAAGGTGAGCTCGGTGGACCAAAACTGAAAGGTGGAAATGTATTCTTTTGATATAAGAAATATTTTTCTGGTAATATTTGATAATATTGAATACAGTTATAAATTTTTTAAAAAAATTCCGGGAAATTTAATTTCATTTAGTTTTCGGTGCTACCAATAATATCAAACGGTTGCTAAAGATTATTTGACAGCAGTTTAAAAGAAGTGCACAAGGGAAAAACGAAAAAAAAAACATAAAATAAGAACATTTAGTTGGAGCTTTTCCATAACCAGTCTGGCTATACGTCCAGTTGCTGGATCCAAATGGAGACGTCTTTGGCGCAATTCTAGCTAAAAAAAACTCTTTTAACATCTCTTAATAACGATCGCCATTGACAGTCACTGTTACACCGTTTTCTTCAAAGAATGGCCCCACAATGCAGATTGATGAAACTGTGCACCACACAGCAACTCGATCTGGGTGCAGTTCCGTCTTATGGAGTATTTGTACATTAGATTCATTCCATATGCGGCAATTTAGCTTTTTTTCATTGCCGTTTAGTTCAAAATGGACCCTATCAGACATAAACAAGCAATAAATGAAGATGTTATCTTCTACGGACATTCCAAAATTTTTTTGGCAAAATTCCATTCGAGCAGGCAACTCCAGAGGGTTTAACTTGCTTTTAATTTGCACGGAAACATGTTTAAGTCATCATGAATTCTCCGTTGTTATAACCGTCTGCTAGCTGCAATTTTCGGCGATAAGTTTTGGATCGTAGCGCTTGGATTTGCCTGGATTGATGATGCTACAGCCGCGATTGAGTATTGAACACTAACATAGGGATCTCGATGGTACGGTGTTTGTGTGATGCTTTCAGATTCGACAAACATGTCTACCAGCCTCAAAATGGTCCATCTACTTGGGGATATTCCGCTTACTTCCCCCGTGGACTGCAAAGCATGGTATCGCTGCACTTTTTAAATCCTCTTTCGGTATCCCAAGCATTTATTATAATAAATCTAAATACTCCAAATAAAATAAGGAATAAGCCAATTGCTCAGACAGAAAAAATATTTTATTGCGTTTTGTTTTTGTGGCACGATTATGCACCACCCTGTATGGGCATTGTTGGCCGCTCAAGTAAAATGTTAGTGTAGGTGAGAACTCAAATGCAAACACTGGTAGTAATTTTTATTAACATAAATATGGAAATTGAGGAAAATACTACGATTTTTTTTATTTTACCTTATGTGGGAAATAGGCGTGGTTATAGGCGGATTTTAACAAAAACTGTTTTTAAATCTAATTTGGCAATATGAGAGATGTGTGCTAAATTGCAAAGAAATAGCATGTATGAAAAAAACCCCACTGTGCGCCGTCGCCACCATCTCTAATTCGAACCCCATTTTATTTACCACTAATTAGTTTAGGTGTAATTCCGCTTTAGCCTAAAAGTAGGCAAATAATCAGCCATTTTAATTGCACCTAAATCAGAGCACTTAAATTCCACTCAACGCACCCAACGCCCACCGCTTAAAACACAGGCTACACTTACAAATGCACACACACACACACAACGAAAGCGTTGGACTCTGTGCAAACATTGCGGTAATTAATCAGTTAATTAACATCAATGCTTCATTTAATATTGAACATTTATTGACCGACAGTCGTCGTCGTCGTAGTCGTCGTTGGCAATAAACACACACTTGCACATTAATCCATTACATTTGCACACACACACATGCATATGGACATTCGAACATACTTTTAGACATGCGGTAATTTCATACTCAGGCCGCTGTTCGATAGTTGTACATACTTACATCTCTGTATATACGTTTGTATGTACCTGTATATAGTCAGTCCTCCATTATCTGTAAATTTAGTGAATCTTATTAAGTGTTGTTTGTCGTCGTTGTTGTTGGCGCGCGCTACTCCTGCTGTTTATTTAAGCAGGGCGACATGTATAATGGCGGTTGTTGGGCAAACATTTATAAATCAGTTTACTTTTGTAATGGATGTCTGTTGGAATGCATGAACGTACCGATTCCTCCTCATCGTGTTGTCGTTGTTGAACAACAACCTGCAGTCATATGTACAGACGTACGAGTAAGTCAGTATTGCTGGTATATCAAATCCAGGAAGGATACGTAGCTGCTGCTGGTATCGACATATGTGTGTGTGTACATATACATACGAGTACTCGTATTTAGAAAGGGGAATTTTATGCTTGTGTTGTCATATTAGAACAAAGGGGAGGTTTGGAACTGAACGGTTTGGCCCCGCCAAAAACAAAGGCATGACATCCTTATGAGCTCTACTAGATTAGCTTGCTAACAAAATATTTGTAAAGTCGCTTTATTTTATTTTGGGCAAAAAAAAATTTTAAAAAAATATTTTTTATAAAGGCTGTTTTTTAGACGTGTGGTTTTCACCTGGCCACACTTTTTTTGGGGTTGATCTTTTTGGCAGCTGTCACTTGATTAATGCTCAGTTCGGTTTGCCATTTTATAATGAATAGACCTACTCCGAAACAACGCTTGCAAATAGTGGTGAATGGTCCAAAAACGAGATGGCCAACGATCCCGATTTTAACAAAAAAATTGTTTTCAGCGATGAAGTTCACTTTTAGTTGAATTAGTTGAACCAAAATTGTCGCATTTGAAGTAATGAAAATCCACAAGCCATTGTTGAGACGCCGTTACATTCTCAAAAAGTCACTGTTTGATGTGATCTATGGGCAGAAAGAATCATTGGTCCATATTTCATTAAAAATGAAGCCGGCCATAAAGTTACTGGGTCAAGGGGCAACGCTATAGAGCCATGATTAATGACCACAAAACATTGTTGAGACGCCGTTCCATCCTCAAAAAGTCACTGTTTGGTGAGCTCCATGGGCAGAGGGAATCATTGGTCCATATTTCATCAAAACTGAAGACGGCCATAAAGTTGCAGTCAAGGGAGAACGCTATAGAGCCATGATTAACGACCACAAGCCATTGTTGAGAAGCCGTTACATCCTCAAAAAGTCACTGTTTGGTGTGCTCTATGGGCAGAGGGAATCATTTGTTCATATTTCTTCAAAAATACAGCCGGCCATAATGTTACATGTCAATGGGGAACGCTATAGAGCCATGATTAATGACTTTTTCGAGCCTGAATTGGTGTATGTTGATGTGGACGACCTTTGGTCTCAACAAGACGCCACTATACGCCATACAGCCAACGAAACAATCACTTTACTGAAGGAAATTTTTGGTGAGCGCATTATCATGCGTCGTGGGCCTGTGGCCTCCAAGATCATGCGATTAAACACCGCTGGAATATTTTTTGTGGGTTAACGTGAAGTCCCTTGTCTATGCAGATAAGCCCGACACGATTGACGCCTTAGAATAGAATATTCGCCACGTTATTGTTGGCAAACGGTCACAAATGCTGAAAAAAGTGTTCGAAAATTGAGCCTCTCGACTGGAATTTTTTCGACCACTTGCCTGAAATCATTTTTAAAACATAATGGCAAACTCATATCATTGTAATAAAGCCAAATTCTTGGCCATAACATTAAAGTATATTCGTTTTACTTTTTTCCTGAAAATCACATGTCTAAAAAAACCCTTTATTTCATATTAAGCAAAAAAAAAATTAAAAAAAAAAATTTTTTAAATGGACAAATATTTCTTTTTCTTTTCCACTCACAAAAAATCATAATTTAAAATAAATGTATTCACACCGCCTTTACTGGATTCAATCCCTCCTTTTGTAATTTTTGTCTTTCTAAAAGACACCAAAACAAACAACCCTTCGGACCAACAAGAAACCAATCGCATTTCTCCATCTCTCCGATAATGAAAAAGCATTGATGGCAAGCCGACATATTCTACCATGGCCACCAACCAACAAACACTCAATTTAAAACGATAAACAGTACTAATTTCCAGCCGCATTTAATTTGATTTTGTGGCAACGAGAGTGTGTACGTGCCACCACTGAACCACACCATCGTGGACGTTTGCACCTCGCGCTGGCAGAGTGACCACAAACAAACAACCGCATAGCACATGTGGATGGTTACACAGCACCAGTTCTAGCAGTCGGCTATAAAAACACAGACGACCGAAACCCCCAGACCCATATCCGCCAGTACTCCAAATTTGCCATTGCGGCCAGACAATCGATATGTTTATTTGAAACGCGGATCTGTTGTGATGCAATATCGCACTTTTCGCAAGTGGTGTGGTATCGCAATGACCGGGTGCTAGTCGCCGCCCCCGCCTCCTCACGACTAATGGCTTGTGTTTTTGTCTTTACCCGTTTTATGGCTCTGCAAATGTTTTCGCGTTTATATTTGACCACGAACCAGGTGTGGGATGTTTTTACGGAAGTACACATTCTGCTGCTCGGTGGCACGCGTGTTCTGGAGTGTCTATCGCTGTTTATGTTTAAACATCGTTATGCTGATTCGAGGAAAAACTACGCTACCTTCAACATTCACTGTGTACTTTTGCTCCACAGTTGTGGAAGTTCGCTGGAAAGAGGGGGTGTTAACGTTAATTGGGTGTTTGATATGGCCCCCGTTTTTTTCAGGGTAGCGGAAGTTTAATGCAAAGTACTCAGTTGTTTCACTTAATGACTGCAGAAGGGGTCAGTTTTGCTCAACCATGTGAGAGGCCGCAGTTGACAGGTTAAATTGAATTCAAGAATTTAGCAAATGTTCGGCTATTTTCAAGGTTGGATTATTTGGAGTGCAAGATGAGAAAATACAAAATGATTCAGCAGGCTTGAACATGCATCTTTCGAAAATAGATAAACGACTTCGAGTTCATAGTATCATTTCTTCGAAAAAATACGGAATTTAATACTTAATAACATTTACATTACCGGGTAATGACCTCTCATTACCCTTTTCATTATTGCGTAACTAAAAATAAGTACTTTGGTGAAATAAAGGCTTATCATTATGACGTATGGCAGTAGTTGTATTAAGAGGACAAACTGTCAGCACATTTTCATAGTTTAGTTCAAACTCTGTCTTTTTACAATTTGTTTCCAGTCTGACCCCTCGGCCCCTCGTGCTTACAGTGTAAATAAAAATTTATTAATTTGTGGAGTGTAAAGGCGGAAACTGCAAGTAGCAGTTATCTGTCATGGCCAGCTGTACCTTCCAGTGACAGAGTTTGTGCCTTCTATAATTCAAAAACGAATGCTACTATACTTATACATAATTTATTTATTTTCTACAGAAACGTGTATTCGTTGCAATTTTTGAACAAACTAGAAACTTTGCTCACGATAAAATGACAAAAACCTATAAAACTATATCGGTTCGGTAAGAATATAATGCATTTAAATAAATTTTTTTTAATAGCAGAAAATTGAGTTTGCATCAAAATAGCCTGAGGGCGACCAATTGTGAGAGTGAACTGAAAATGCTTTGAAATGTCTTTGTAATGGATGTGTAAAAGCTTTAGAAGCATTTAATTTAAAATGTGTTAAAATAATCCCGAGAGTCACACTACATACAGAAAATTTTAATGGGTTAGTTAATAATCAGATATGAGACGATGTTTCTATTGAAGATTTACTTAATTAAAACTAAAAACTGTTCATAACCCCGTACAGAAGACTTTTAGTACAAATCATAGATAACTGAGTAGTTACCCTAAAAGTTACTTTATATTCTACAGATTCCAAACAAGAAATGTGCTTAACCTACGAGTATGATCAGCATCTACTTTATACACAGACAGCTACGTAATTAACGAGAACTGTTGCTTGTAGAGTTTACCACCAAACAATGCCAACACAATAAAAACCGGGTTTCCCTGCTTTCTTTAAAATAGTAAAATGTTCCACTACTTTTACATATCCGAACATATAAAATGATTTTTTTTTTGTATTTTTAATAGAAATGCAAATAATAAATGCGTAAACCGCCGTGGTGTGTTGAAAGTGTTCATGACTATTAAACCATTGAACCCAGGATAAACCCCGGGTAGAAACAGCTAACACTTTTTTCAGCATCGGGCTTTCACCTTGTAAGAGATTTATTTCTAGCCCATGTAGAAACTACTCTGTAATATGCAGTAGCCGTTCGAAGCCTGCGTCCCGGTCATTGAGTATAATAATTGAAACATGTACAGCTCGATGATTTAAAGAGAAATTGCCCCTTGTCCCTTAATAGGATGTTAGGGGACTAAGTAAGCAAAAAAAATACCATACCTTGTACTAAAACTGAAAACATTCAATTAACATCTAATATTAAATACACTTTGATTGTGTATTTAAATTTGTGGAGAATATAATCGTCTCTACGAGTAAGGCGAAACGGACTGTCGTCTTTCGATTCTATAATGACATAAGCTTTAGTCAAACTGAAGCAGTAGATTTTAAAATTTTTATTGGTTGCTAAGCTAAACATACAGTTCTGGCACCCACACGAAGTGAGCACACACTGAGTAGAAAACTCTTAATGCATTAAAAGTATCTATGAATTCATCTATGTCCGCCAGTCCTTATATCCATGTTAAGTAAATGACCAAAGTCATAACTCTAATATTGCCATTTTTCTTTCAGATTTTTTTTCTTGTGTACCGACTAATTTTGTCAGCCATTTTTAAAATTATTTTATTCGCTTTCTTTTCGCTCAGTTCTTCTAGTTCCCTTTACGAAGGAGCGGGGGCGAAACATGATGAAGAAATAACTCCATAACCACCATTACTCCAACGACTTCATATTCCATGCTTCCATGGTTACGGTGATTTTCTGGTCTGTTTATACAACAAGAGCACCGGCATACACATACTCGTACACCCTCCCACCACGACTGGTTGTTGTCGTTTAAGCTTTACGTACGTACGTCTACAGCAGTGAATGGCAAACCTCCCCCAAAAGTCGTTTTCCCTGTTAGCATTTCAAAAAGTCGTCGCTCCCCCCATTGTTGCCTTCCTTCGTTCCAAATGGCGCCATATAAATATTTTCACTCTGTACAAGTTTGTTGTTGTTGTTTCTGCTTGTACTCCGATGGCTGCTAGCAACCCCTAGATGCTTTTGGCAGTGGCAGCGTGGGAGTGAGTGGTGGGGGGTTGGGTTTGTTGCATGGTGGTGGATGGTATTAACAGTTCCGTTTTACGCCTGGCTTTTATTTCCATGTTTTCACAATTTTTCTTGATTTCCTTCAAATTGCTACTTTTGTTTATATTTTTGTAATGCATATCATCAATTATGCATGAGCTTTCATTTGGATGGAGAGTTCTTTTAAAAAATTGTTGTCGTGAGGAGGACGACTCCAAACGGGATTGTAGCGAGTTTCAATGTTCCCTGGTCAAAGCGACTAACTCCAACTTTCTGTTGTTTTGGTTTTGAAGTTGTTAAAAAAGAAATTCGTGGTCCGCCGGGGTATGATGGCTGTGTGCTGGACTTTCATGCCAGTAAACCCAGGTTCAACCGTGGGTAAGAGCATCTAACAATTTTCAGCTACGGGTTTCCAACTCGTAAATGCCGACGCCATTACGAGTAAGAGATTTATCTCTATACCATATAAAAACGTCACTTTAGAATCCATTAGCTGTTCGGAGCCGGCGTTAAACAGTAGGCTCAAGTTAGAGAGTAACGAATTATATCATAGGCAGCTCTCTGGTTTGAGAAAAGTTTCCCTTGTTCTTTAAAAGGATGTAGTCGGACTTTCGTAAGTAAGTAAATAAGAACTACGCTTAATTAATGTTTCTATATTATAATTGAATAGCCAGTCCAAAGCATATAAAGGGTGTCCTAAGAAGAACGCAATTTTTAAATTTTAAATAAAACACAGATATTTAAGAAAAAATCGTGAAACTTTATTATATCGTAAAGTAGACAGAATGAGGTTATGTATGGAACATTATATCGTGCAGATGGCCGCCGCGGCTTTGCTGGCATGCACGCGATCTTTTAATGAAATTTTCAATGACCGTTTTGCATGAATGCTGCGGTATTTCATTAATGCAGCGTCCAATTTCGTCTTTTAAGGCTTGAGTCGTCGTCGGCTTATTCGCGTAAACCAACGACTTCAAAAAAACCCAAAGAAAAAAATCTAATGGTGTTAAATCGCACGATCTAGACGGCCAATTCTGATCTCCAAAACGCGAAATAACACGACCGGGAAATGACTGATGCAGCAATTGAATTGTTTCTCTGGCTGTATGACATGTGGCGCCGTCTTGTTGGAACCACATGCCCTCCACATTCATTTCTTCAATTCTAGGCAAGAAAAAACTGGTTATCATTTCACGATACCAAACACCATTGACTGTTTGCGCTTGACCTGCCTCATTTTCATAAAAAAAGGTCCAATGATTCCACCAGCCCAAAAACCACACCACACAGTGACACGTTGAGGATGCATTTGCTTCTCGTGAATCACTCGAGGATTTTCCGCACCCCAAATGCGACAATTCTGCCTATTGACGAAGCCATTAAGATGAAAATGGGCCTCGTCAGTGAAGATGATTTTATCGGCAAAATCAGCATTTTCATGTTGTCTCTCCAATACCCAATTAACGAACTCCCTTTCGTGTAGCGCTCCATTTTTACTAACCTCGTACCTTCTACTAACAAACAATAACAATTGTTCAAATGTCAAACAATGACACTTCGAATGTTGCCAGATTTAAAAATTGCGTTCTTCTTGGGACACCCTTTATATGGGACTCGGATATAAATTGCATTCCAAAGTTTTAGTATCAGCAAAGTGTCCTCAACTTGCTTTAGGACCTTCCATTTCAGGGGAAAACTAAAAAACTAAGTGAAATAGATGCGCTAGCGAGTGAATTTAAACCAAACGAAGTTTTTTAAAAAATTCTTAAAACCGTTTTAGCATTAATACGGTCTAACTTGAGACAATTAAGACCGTCCATTACTTACAACCGCTTTTGGAAGAAATGATAGCTGTGACAATATTATGGTACAACCAACTAATTAACTAAATGCAGCTACACACAGAACAACGTATGCTTTAACATGCCTATATAAGTATATTATTGATCTCTTAAAATTCGTTGCTGCCGAGCTATATCCTTTCGTGTCTCCGGTCAAACAAAGTAGCCTAGGATCCTGAAATTTAGCATGATGATGGTTTACGTTCATCCGCAGTATGGAATTGAAAAGGGCAAAAGCGGCCGCGTAGAAAAAAGTATCCGTTTAAAGGTCTAATGTTAAGTCGGAAAAAATTACACTTTCTTAAGTACGGGTTGCTATATATATTTCTAGTCTAGGCAACACTAAGTGTTGCCTGGCGCCATCTGACATTTCCATTGGAAAGTTTGTCATTTTTTAGCATTAACGTACTCAAAACGTTTTGACGTACGACCATCATTTGTGTTGTTTACAGTCCCACGAAAAAAACTCAACTTGGCAAAAAAAATTAATTTACTCGTGGACATTTTCGTGCGACACAACTTTCGACGTGGATTATCACGTCAAGAGTGCATCAATGAACTTAAATCATTGTATGGCGATGAAACACCATCCTATAACACTGTGAAAAACTGGTTTAATGAATTCAATCGTGGCCGACGCTCGCTCAAAGAAGGTTGAAGGTCGTCCAAAAACGGCATTGATGCCGTGCGTGAACTGATAATGCAAGAACGTCATGTGACATACCTTGTGTCGACAAGGCTCGTGTCGATGGGTGCAAAGAAGCTTTGAAAAAACACGATCGCAGTGCTTCAAAAGACTTTTATAAGATCGTCACAGGTGACGAATCATGCATCTATGCGTATAAGCATAGGCCGTGTGGGTCTTCAAAGACGAGCAAAATCCAACGAAAGTTGTTCGTGGAAGAAGCACTTCGAAGCAAATTGTCGCCTGTTTCTTCGGCAAAACTGGTCATGAGGCGACTGTTCCGCTTGAGCAACGTAGGACGGTGAATTCTGAGTGATACACCACAATTTGTTTGCTCGAAGAAATTCGAAAAACGAACAAGAGAAGACGAATAATTATGCACCATAACAATGCGAGCTCTCACACATCGGTTGAAACCAGCGCTTTTTTGACCGGCCAAAACGTCGAATTGATGGGACATCCGCCGTACGGCCCTAACTTGGCACCCAAAGACTTCTATTTATTCCCGCACATCAAGAAAAAATGCGTGGTCAACGATTTTCGTCGCCAAAATACGCTGTTGGAGCGTTCAAAAACCTTGTTTGGAGGTGTCTCAATCGGAGTGGAAAAAGTGCTTCGACAATTGGTTTGAACGCAAGCTAAAGTGTATAAATCATGGAGAATACTTTGAAAAACATTAAAACATTTTTGATGAAAAATATTCGAATTCTCATTATTAGGCCAGAATTATATATAACAGCTCTCTTAGTATCCAAAAAAATGCCATCGTCCCTACTGATTTTGTGACTTTAGTGTGTTTCGTAACAAGTTTTCCAATTTTCCACATTAATGTCGTCTTGTTATTTATAATTCTACACATAAAAAGGAAAAGAAATGCAAAGCAAAACTCAAATGCTCCCCTGGGGCCCATTCACAATATGGCTGGCAAAATCGGCGCCATATTAAAAAAGCAAATGGTAGACGTATATGATGAGATTATATCACTGGAACGCTCCTATGGCAATCCACAGTTGGCAAACTTTTCTGCTCGTTGTGGAAAATTTGTCGTCTTCAACTCATAAACACTGACTGCCGTGCTCTTCGAGCAGGGCAAACATTTTAATGGATGCTACCGGTAATTAACACCCTCTGATTTTATAATTAAGTTTATGACTTTACAGAACAAAAGTTCATTTATCCCTTACTACCACTACTAATGCACGCCCTACAACACACACACGCAGCCCTAGTATGGAGCAAAGGACCATTACTTATTTGCCGTTCTCTGTCTGTCGCATTGCCACCATACAGGGTCGAGTAGGCGACTTGGAGTGGTCACATCACAAAAGTTGATTGTCCTTGTGCTTTTACGAGTTTTTATCTGCTGCTGTTGTGTGTGTGTGTATTGGTGTTTATGTGTATGTGTTTGTGTGAGGGGTGGGCGAACTGCTGTCTGCGTCGTTGTATTTGTGTATTTTTCATAAATGTCATTTTACGAAACGGTTTGTTTAATGACTGCTGAAGAGCTTTTAAGTTAATTATCGTAAAAGGAAGCGCTGTCGTTAAAAACGAATGTCTATTAAATTGTGGTTGCTTTTATATACAGACAATTTGTACAGATGAGGACCGTGCTGTAGCAGCAAAAAATGATTTTTGAAAGACACATAAAAAATGTAAAGAAAACGTGTCGTATTTAAAAATTGTGTGCGTAGGGATAATTATATATTGCGCCGCAAAAATCTGTGTATAGTTTATAATCTATACATTTAAAAAATGTTTGCCCAATATTGACAAAGTTTCGAGTTTCTTGGGGTAGACCCTCAAACATCTGCGAATTGGGGGTCTTTCAACCACGATTGGTTTCGGTTTAAATAATACAAAACCTAAAAATGACGTTGGGGTAATCGTTGCCAATTGATATCAGTTTTGTATGTTTTAGGCAACAGTTGAGACATAACTGGCCGCGGAAGTTTTTACTAGAGTTGTGTAGTACCGGATGAAACTTGAGCAATGAAACTATCCACGAATTGGAAGTATTTGAACTAGTATCAGGTCTTTTGTTTTTAGTCATTTAAGGTTCCAAAATCTTTATTGATGTAGACAGTTACGTGTTTTTAGTCACTATAAGTTCCACCAGCTTTATTAGTATTTATGTAGACACATTTAGCTGTACTTGTTTCTTTAATTTTGTTTGCCAAAGCTGGACTATGTTGAAAGAGTAGCTAACGAGACCAACATAAAACAAGTAAAAACGTCGTTAAGTTTGGCCAGGACGAACCTTAAATACCCTCCACCGTCCCTACGTCACTAAAGCGAAAAAAAAATAATGGTACGGTTTTTGGGCCGTTTTGCTCCATTCGACCGTACCTAATCTCTGCCTTGACAAAAAAAATATTTTAAATTTGAATTCTTATCAAAATTTGCTTTAATTTGAGTACCTAATTGCCCATGTTGCCTATTAGTCGCCCGTTTTGACCATGCGGTACGTTTTTTGGTCCACAACTATGCCCTTTTTAAGTTATTTCGAATCTCTCAACTAAGAGCATCTGTTTTAACCATTGCTCGTCAAAACATTATTTTTTGCTAAGCCCAAATTCCCAAACAGCCCTGGGAAAGAAAGTTGCCCTTTAAGGGACTAAAGGAAGCTTGATAAAAGCACACTTGTTTGAGTAGTTGCTTAACAAATCATAATGTTGTGTTTCGGTGAGTGCTACGAGGGCATATCAATAATTCCGAGACTTTTGGAAGAAAACACAGTTGTTTTTGCAACAAAAAATGTATTTTTAAGCATAATCTCCATTTAGCTCAATACACTTAATCCATCGTTTCTCCAGTTTTTGTATCCCTTCAAAAAATTGGATTTTTTAAAGTCCATAAAAAAGGCATTCGTTTGATCAATAATATCATCGTTGGGGCTCAATAGCCATTTCTTTAGATTTGGAAGTAGGAAATATTCAATGAGTGATAACTCCAGAGAAAATGGCGGATTAGGTACCAATTCCTAACCCAATTCATGCAATTTTGTCATTGAGACTGCACAAGTGTGCACCCGTGCATTATCTTGATGAGAAAGTACTTTTTTATTGGCCATATCGGGTCGATTTTTGAAATCCGACCTTCGGAGAAAATGGCGGATGAAGTACCAATTCCTAACCCAATTCATGCAATTTTGTCATTGAGACTGCACAAGTGTGCACCCGTGCATTATCTTGATGAGAAAGTACTTTTTTACTGGCCATATCGGGTCAATTTTTTAAATCCCTTTTTAAATTGGTCCAATAAGTTGGCGTAATACTCGCCGTTAATTGTTTTTTCACTTTGAAGGTAATCGATGTGGATTATCCCGCGTGCATCCCAAAAAACTGTGATCATCACCTTATTGACCAACAAAGTCACATTAGCCTTCTTTAGATCCGGTTCACTCAGAGACACCCATTGTTTAGACTGCTGCTTGGTCTCCTGAGTGTTGTAATGGAAACATGCTTTGTCCACAATTACAAAATGCCGCAAAAACTCTTTCGAATTTCAGTTAAACAACTTCGAATAATCCTTTGAAGTTGTCACACGATTACATTTATGGTAATCGCGGCAGCTGTGTGCAGACAGCTATCTTAAACCCAACTGATCATGTAAAATCGAAACCACACTGCCATATGAAATGCGTATGGCATCAATAATCTCACGCACTTTTACTCTTCAATAGGTCAACGCCATATCGTGAAGTTTTTCGATATTTTCAGGTGTATTGACTTCAATTGGCCGCCCAGAACCTTCAGCGTCATTTGCACTTGTGCGACCACAACGGAAGTCCGTAGACCAATGAAATCAATGGTGCAGAGTGCCCATTGTATTTATGAAGCTTTTCTTGGTATAATTGGCGGTTCTTCCCCTCAAAAAATAATGTTTAATGAGCACTCGAAATACACTTTTTTCCATTTTTAACAATCTCCACGAGGTTGTATGTTTTGTAAAGTAAACTCTCTAAAATTTACCATGATCAACGGTCATACACTTAAGAGCAGGCAAATTCGCAGTTAACGAGAACTGCTGGCTGTAGTTGTCCACCGAACAAAGTAAACACAATGAAAATCCCCCGTGTGTGTATGTACATTTTGTTATGTGTTATAGGTATATACACTTTTCTTTGGTTATCTCATATGAAATATCCATGTACAACGTGGTAGATTGATGTAAAATAATACTTCAATCATGATGAAGGCAAAAATGTCATAAAAACGAAATTTGAAGTATCTCAATAAATGTTTTCTTGATATAAATAAATTTTTTCATCAATGTGATATAGATTTGTTGAAGCAAGTTTTATTTATTTATTTGATGCTCAATTTTGTCAGATTATGCTTCGTTCATAGTCAAATTTGAGACCATTTTCTTTTGAACGTTTTGTTCAAAGGAAACCCCAATAGCTATTAAAAATTATTCAAGATTTCTTTAATTTTTTTTCGGAAATTTTAAAATTCCTCTAATAAGGTTCTAATCACATTCTATATTTTTTTTCCTAAAGGTTTCTTTTTGTTCGTTAAAAGCTTAAACGAACTGAAGGTCAGGCTTTGAGGGACAATATTGCTACTTGATGTTATATCTTTTAGAGTGTTCCATATCTAAGGCATTTTGTCGTTTAAGAGTTCTGAAACCTTGTCGCGTCAGGTCTTCTAGCATGACATGCCTCTCATCTACAGCCAACGTGTAGGCTTTGGCTCCAAAGCTCACCTTCAAACCAGCCTCGCCATAGAGTTTCCCGAATTCAGGCACTATTTGACGATACATTTGCGATTCGGTTGCGAAACAAATTATGAGTAATATAGTGACGCATAATCACAACTCTCCAAACTAAAACCCTATTAAATTAAACTATGTATTTTAATCAAATATGATAATCGAATAATGCTTAAATTTCATTGGCATCAACTGATATCGCCCTGCTATTATTCTAGTTTCCATAGCCACACAGCATATCATAGCAGCTATCTGCTGTTTGCAAATATTTATTTAGTTATTAGCCGTTTTTATTTACATTCCATTATGGAATGCCTTATCATTTGTTTAACAATTAACACTAAAGCCTTAATTTATATTCAAATTTCACCCAAAAATTAATGCGCTTCTATTGTTTCGAAGCTGTTGTCATTATGCGAGAACAATGGCCCAGCGATATCTTATGTCGAACAATAATAATTATTGTTTGATTACCAATACTCCGGCAACTGACGCCTAATATGGCCTCCCCTAATGCCAGCCTGCCCGCAATCGCGCCACCCAACAATGTGCCTTTGGGGATCAACCATCCGATAATAAATTCAAATAACAATAGGCTGGCGACTCGTCCTACCCCTTGCTGCCGGAGCAACCATCCAACCAACCGATTGCCCCAAATTGCTAATTATGGCCGACCATCATATAAGCACTTAACACCTTAAAAACATAATAAAACGTAATTTATCGTTTTAACGTCATTAAGGCTGCTGGCATGACAACCAGGCCATAGTGCGCATGACCAAGTCAACACTCACAGGCACCACCACCCAAAATGGAGGGATACAGAAAGAAACCTATAGAAACCAACCTATCGAGTACGATGGAGTGTTCGCTATGCCAGTATGCCAGAGTTACTTGTACTGCGGTGGCTGCCTGGCTGGTATAGACGTTTGGCAATAGAAGTTGTTGTTCCAAGAGTACTTTGGAGTCTAACCAGTTTATGTTGTACTCATGGTACGGGAGTATTGGGGTTTTGGATTGTGTAGAACTTTACAAAGCAAACTTATTAGTGAATGCAGACATTGACTGACTTTCCTTTACGTTCTGGTGTTCCTCTGCTGGGGCTCTTTCTACATCCACTTCGTGCTCCGGTGATTTTCAAAACATAAATGTTGGCATAATTAACAAACTTCCCAATTAATGGGATATTCTCAAAACGCCGCTTTACTGTACAGTATATTTTAGTATGTGGCCACCGAGCTAAGGGCATTGAATTATGACCGCCAACTATATTTTACCATAGTCGTCATATTGGTTGAACGGTGCGTGTTAGATTTCAATATGATTGGATAATATTTGCCATAATAGGTGAACATACAAGAAGAATTTAGATTTGGAGGACCTAAAACTGGGTAGTGTGAAATGAATGCAATGCTCCTTGGTTCACCGAGGGCTTTAAGAGAGAATTAATAATAGAAGAAGCATAATAAAAACACTCATTGGGCCTCAAATCATAATAATTAAAGCAGTAATATGATTTTTGAGCCACTTTTGCTCAACAAGAATTTAATTTAAGTGAACTGCTGATGCTCTGGCTTTCGTTCGGTGAATGCAAGCCTATAAATCTAAAACTTTGTTACTTCATATCCATATACCCTGGTGATAAATCTTGAAATTCACTTTAGAATTTGTACCTGGTCGTATTTACTACATATGCCTTTTGAGACTGAGACCGTCATTTTTGGGTAGGAAAAAAATTTCAGTGGTAGCAACTAAAATATCATTGACCCAATTTGTATCCCCCATTTAATGCCGATGCAAATATAGTACACACAGATGAGAGACTTGTTGACCCAACCGAATTTTTCCAATTCATTTTTTTAAAATTCGTTGACCCAACCGAATTTTTATTAATTAATTTTTTGCTATTGAATTTCCATTAACAAATGTTAGTTGGTACATTGTTATGTTCAGTAGATGGAACTGGAAAAATCGATAGAAGTGACTTTTTAAACCATTCAGAATCTTTCAGCTTTCGCATAACGTGTAAATCCATATCGAGCTTTGGTCTCTAAAATTATGGGTGATCCATCTAGAGGTATTTTTTCTGAACAAAAAAAAAATATAAAAATTCAAATCAACTGAGGAATTTTTATTGGTAATTTGAAAGAAAATTTTGTGGCATTTATTTTTTGAAAACAATAACCTTCAAATGTTGGCAACTGTATTGTAGAAATGAGCGTTCGGCGAGAAACTGTTTTTGACCAAAATTCTGTTCAGTGATGAGGCCTATTTCTGGCTCAACGGCAAAGTCAATAAACAAAATTGCCGCATTTGGGCTGAAGAGCAACAAAGAGAGGTTCAAGAAGTACCATTATGCCGGTATAAGCTGCTGGAATCATCGGTGCCTATTTTTTCAAAAATGATGATGGCCGGAACGTAACCGTGAATGTTTCTCTCTATCGCGCCATGATATCGATCTTTATGCTACCTGAAATTGAAGCCCGTAATCTTGATGGTACTTGGTTACAACAGGACAGTGCCATTTGCCATCTGTTCAAGCAATGGATCTATTGAGGTGTCATATCGAAAAGGAGCTAATTTCACTTTTCGACAGGTGAGTTGGCCGTCTAGATAGGGTGATATCACACCTTTAGACATTTTTCTTTGGGGATATGTAAAGTCCAAAGTCTATGTTGACAAACCAGCTACGATTAGGGTTTTGAAAGCCAACATTACGAGTGTCATTAAAGCCATACCAGTCGAAATGCTCAAACGAGTCATCCCAACTTGGACCCTCAGAATTAAAACCCTGAGGCGTAGTTGCGGCCAACAGTTGAAGGAAATTATATTCAAAAAATAAATGCCATAAAATGTCCTTTCAAATTACCAATAAAGATTCCACACTTGATTTGAATTTTAATATTTTATTTTGTTCTGAAAAAATACCTCAAGATTGATCACCCTATATAATCTTTTTTTATTCTTCTTCTTTGAACAAAATGATATTTCTTTTATGAATGTCATTTTTAACAGGGCTATTTGGTCAGTCTTCCTTTATGAATTAAATAAAACTAATTAATCCCATGTTTTCCCAACGTTTCGTTAGCTTTTTCCAACTTCATCAGGGGATGTTTATTTGAAAAATTAAAAAAAATCCTTTTAATTTGATAAATCGCTTCAATGTTTCGAAAAGGCGGAAGAAAGTGAAATAATTTTCTACGAATAAAAAACCTGATAAAATTGCCGCTCCTATGTCGTTTAGACACAAAATTCGAACGTACATTTGTAAAGGGTTATATGAAGATTTTCAACAATCTGAGCTATTTTCCAAAATAATTATCCTATGTGCAAAGTAAAGCCACAAACAAAATTTCGTTGAAATGTGATACAAATTTTTGCTTTTAGACCCCAAAGCAGGAGGTACATTTGTTTGGATCTTTATCAGAAATTTAATCGATTTATGACAATTTCAAAAAATATTGTGCGAAGTTTCATCGAGATGGGTTCAAACTGGCGACCTAAACCACTGCTATGGATAACAGCATGCCATGCAACTCCAAGCTGAGTTTAAAGGTATAGATGGACAGACAGCAAGACGGGGAAATTTCTTCTAGGTCGATTAGTACAATTTTTAATACATCTAGAACTAATTTTTCTTGGCGTTACAAACAGCAGCACAAACTGATAATATCCCCTCAGAAAAAAAGACAACCCCCAAATTTCAACCCAAAAATTAGTAAGTGAATTTTTTCAAAACTCAACTAAAAATTTCGTAAATAAGCTAAACTATTTATCAGACATTGCATTGATATTTAATGAAAAGAAGCAACAACAAATTTTATGCACTGTATTGTGTGTGTGTGTGGGTGTGTATGTTTTGGAATGTATGCATTGCTAGCGATTTTTATTGTGTTCGGTCAAAAACTCTACTGCTTGCAGTTCTCGTTAAATGTGAAACTGTCTGCCCTTAAGTGTGTAGTCGCTAAACATAATTACAGCACATTCGTTGCTTGGCGTCTTATGATGGTAAAGTGACACTTACCGAAACTACACTTACCCCTACTAGTAAACAAAAGTCTTTCCGACTGCTTTTTAAAAATATTTTACAACTTTTTTTGTAGATATCGCCTCATAAGGAAAGTATTTTCAATAAATGGCTTAATTTTTAAATATAAGAATTTTAACAGCGCTTAAAACGAAATTACTTCCGATGAACGGCTTAAATTTGTTTTTAAATATGCGAATTTTTTCTTCACTTCATAACGAAAATATTTTCGATAAACGGCAGACAATTTTTTTGTAAATATGTTAATATCTTTATCGCTTAAAACTGCAAAATTCTCCATTAACGACGTATTAATTTTTTAGTTGATAGGTGAAATTTTTCACAGGATTTCTAATTAATTTTTTGTTTGAATATTTGAATTTTTTAATTGAACCGAAAAAATATTTTTTTCAGTTCCTGCACCACAGCGTGGTGAGGTATATAAATTTCAATATATTTTAAATATTTTTTAAAAACAAAAATTAAAAAATATTTTTATATCCTTCGTCATAGGATAGAGGGTATAAGTATATCCACATTGCTATTTTGTTTGCAGTACCCTAAATACTGGTCGGACTCCTCATAAGGTACATATATGTGACGCGCAAAATAGAAAGGGACCTAAGGGTAAAAAAACAGTTTTGTTCAGGAGAGCCATTTTAAAGATTTAAATACGTGTATCTTTGGTGTACCATCACTTTCATAAAACGCTTTCACTATGCGCTGTCACATATTCTGAGTCGTCGTAAAATTCTAAGATGATCTAGACATGTACAACTGTCTGTGAAAATCAAATTACGGGTCGCAGATTGAAGCTAGGTGGCAGAAATTTTGTAGAAACATGAGTTGATAAACTATAATGGATTGTATTGAAAATGGGTCAGATCGTTTAAGAGGTAACAATTTTCCCCACACAATTTTCAATTTTTGAAAAAATAAAGAACCCTGAACTTAAAAAGATAATAACTAAGGAGCTTTTAGATTTGTGGCAACGATATTTGATTATCTGATTTTATTATAGATCGAAACACATTTCGAAGAAAATGTGGGCGGTGCCACACCCCGTTTGTATAATTTTATTTATGGTAAAATTAATTGACCGATTGTTATGCATTTTTAACAGACTAAAATCTATGAATAGCTTATTGTTATAGACTACGTTGTGCGACAAGAGGACAAAAGTAAGTGGCACCGTCCATACAATCATGAAAGTTGAAAGGCCATTTCTTATGAATTAATACCGATATGATGATAGAAGAGGCCATTTATGATGTTGGTGTGCAAAAAACACTCCCGAATGGAGCAGAGAACGGTGCTAAGTTTCTTTAAAAAAAAATCGTATTGGACTGGAATCCATGATGTAGCGAATATAAGTTTCAGCCCGACCGAACCTAATTTGTGCACTCGTCGTAATTATTATCTCTATTGTTTTGATGTTTCTTTTCTTTGCTTGAAATTGCTATTCAATTGGATCACAACTAATTTTTGAAGTCACAGATGGACTTTTTAAGCTAAACCCTCTTTCAAACAAAAGACAATAATGTGTTCTAAGTTCTTATTCGTTTAAGCTCTAAAGCCATAACATTCTTTCTATACAAAAGATTTATTATAATTGGGAAATATATGAGTATACGGCCTTATCCAAAACTCGGACAGTTTATATTTTCTTCCTTATTTGACTGACCCTACAAAAGTTTCCTTCGAACGCAGGAGCGGGGCAAGTCAAGATGACTTTGATTTTTTTACGTTTTTACTAAACAGTTTTTCTAAGATTTTTTTTGCGTTTCCAATCTTTTAAATGATGTTACGCTATGGTTTGGCAGGCATAAGTTATTGTGTTGTCGAACCAGCAAGGTCTAAGATTTGTAATTTTGTATATGTATTTTTAGTTGTAGTCAGATACTCGTATCTCGAAGTGTAGTTTTTGGTTTCCAATGCCAATTTTTTTCCTAACTGTCCTTCTTTCTTCAATTTCTTCTCAATTCTATGTAATTGATTTAAAAGTGTTAAATGTTACTCTGTCATAAGTAAAGACCTTATCCTTAAGCCATAATTCAATGGTAAGATGCTGTAAATGCTGTAGTAAGTGCGATTTATGTTGTACCACAACTACCAAAACTTTCAACATATAAATGAGTTTCCCTTTGAAATTAGTATGAATTTCGGTGATGTCAATTTTTAACAACCCCGTCCTTCTTTACCCCCTTTTTCGTACTGCTGGAAAATTGTTTGTCATTTAACTTCTGTTACCGGGCTTTTTCGTGGAAAACTCATTCACGGTTTATAAATACGTTCGGTTGATCTGAGTATGAGTATTACACGCAATCTCGCACACGGCGGCATGCGTAGCGGCGGCATGAATGGATTTCAGAACTGTATGAAACACCAATACACAGACAGATGTCAACATAATCACCAGCACCATTATGGCATGTTTTATTATTGAAGTTCACCATGGCGTATACTTAACGCCAATTTATGGATTTGTCCGTTATGGCAGCACGCCGCCTGTTTACAAGCGTGTGAGTGCTAGCGCGTGTGTATGTGCTTATGTGTGTGTGTTGACTTAAACCAGCCCTCGATGAAGTTAATTGTGTTTTATTAACACAAACAAAAGCGCCAGCATGATGTCGATAATGACAATGGCAACGGCAGCGGCATGGGCGGTGATGCGGATGACGAGCCGGCGACATGAATGGTGATGACGAAGATGTAGGCTAATTGTGGTGTGGCTCCCTATTGTAACCATAATTTTGCATAATTGGTAATTTGCAGTGCACATTAATTTTACAACGAAAATATGTCTTTTTTGCAGAAGCATCAGTTAATAGGTAAAGTTTATTGAGGGACATATCGAGGAAGAGAGCTGGCAATTACAAATTACCAAAGTTGTCGTACCATACCTTTAAACTAACTACTATATGCTGGTCTGAATTGTAGAGAATTACTATGTAAAACGACTCTAATTCTTGAGACTCACTAGAGTTTTCACCTATATGTTATATATCAAAAATGGTTTAAAAAAAACATGTATAAAAGACGTTAAGTTCGGCCAGGCCAAACCTTACATACCCTTTACCGTCACAACGGTACTAAAGCGCAAAAAGGCCAGTCTTTAACGCTTTTGGTCCATGCTTGTGTCTCTAATCTTAGCCAAAATTTTGAAATTACTCTATATTTTTGAATTGGTAATACAATCTTTAAAGAAGTTTTTTGGGCCGCGTGAACCAAAAAGAGCAGCAACTATGCCCTAAATATACACATTTTAACCATTGTGCGTCCACAAACAGCTATAACCTGTTAAGCAAACACTCAAAAAGTGTACCTTTTACTGAGGTATCTTTAGTCCCTTTAAAAGAATCGTTTCCCCCCTTGGCCGATTTCGCCCATAAGCAGTCTTTGACCAAAAGCCATCAAAATGCAAAATGTTAGGATTCTAGCATAGGCTTCTTAGCGTTGACTCAGAACTTGATATAGCCTCCGAGAGAATAATCTCGGGGTGTCGCCTGATCACGGCAGACAATTGACAAAGTTCGGCGAGCAATGACCAGTCGCCAAATATTTTCTTTATTTAATGGCTTGTAGAGTCATCGTGTTAAAACCACATGCCGGATATATCGTTATTGGCAAGCTCTTGTTGTCATAGCGGTGTAAACTGACTTTCTGAAAGACAGTTACCACCGCCAACATTTTAGAAAAAAATCAGGTGAATAGTCAGTCTTTATGGATGAAGTGATATTGATTAACATTTCCGGATTATGTTCGCTTCTATAATGAAAATTTTGCTTAACAAACTGGCCTCTGGGATAATAGGTGCTTCATTCGAGACCCCAAATTCGGATATACCACCAACAATTTCAACCCACTGTTATCGAATTTCCATTGTCGTTTTTAGTTGTCCGGCTTATTATTGTGTCGCCACAATTTTTTTCGGATATAGGACCGATGGCATAATGGCAAAGAATTGGCATTATCCAATTCTATGATTTGTTGGGGAAAAATTCGGACATTAGGCCAACATTTTTCGCAGACAGTACTTTAGCGAGCTCGAATTCTCGGGTCAACACAATCACTCATAATGCACTTTACTGGATTTTGGACAATTTCGAATATAAAATGAGGCTTGTAAAGGATCAGGGTTTAAGATGCCGCTGCACCAAAATATAGCCGCATGCCAGAAAATGATTTTTAGGCCAAAATCGGGATCTTCGGTTAACATTACAAGTGCGAAGTCCTGGCATTGTTTAAGGTTGTCTGGCCTGCGCTTGTTGTCCCATTGCATTGAGGCTGTTTGAAAACATGACCAACTATGGTCCATTTCCAACATGATTGCTTTGGCCAAGACAGGTTGATTAATGGTAATTTCACACTTTGAGATTTTTTTCGATGCGCAGAACAAACATTTTTTTTCGGTTCTAATAAAAATTCAAACAAAAAATTGAATAGGAGTCCTGTGATAAATTTCACATATTACATAAAATATTTGTACCTGCTTTATCGAAAATATTTCCAATTTTCACATATTTACAAAAACATGTATACGTTGTTTAACGAAAATATGTTCGTTAAAGGTGATAAAAAAAAATTCACATATTTACAAAAAATGTTGTAACAGTTAATTAAAAAAATGTTCGTTACGATGAAAAGTTTAAAAAAAGTTGAAAAAACAATCAGGGACAGTGACTGTAGTTTCGGTGAGCTCCACTTCACCATCATAAGACCCCAAGCAACGAATATGGTGTAACTGTGTTCAGCGGATATACACTTACGGGTAGGGAGTTTCATATTTAACGAGAACTGCCGGCAGTAGAGTTTTCCACCGAACAGACTAAAAATCCCAAGCATTGCATACATGCAAAATCTCATTACAATATTTGATAAAAAATTTAGCTTATTCGCGAAATTTTTAGTTGAGTAAAGTAATAAAGTTTTCATACCGGTTTTTTGGTTGAAATTTAAGGGTTGTCTTTTTTTCTGTGTTTTTTCCGCAACGTTGGTTACATTTTCTTCACTTCGCATCAATTAAGTTGCTAGCTTATCATTGCAATATTTTATAAAAAGTTTAGCTTATTTACGAAATTTTTAATTGATTCACATACCAATTTTTTGGTAGAAATTTTAGGGTGTTTTTTGTGTGTTTACCTGCAACGAAGCCTACATTTGCTGTATTTCGCACTAAACTCCATCTAGTTGTTAGCTTAAGGTCCAAAAGAGCTTAGTCACGCTAAGTCTTTTACGCGGTGAAACGAATTTCTAGAACACTGAACGCTTTATGAGGATCACGCAAATTGTGAAATTCACATTTCGTGGTTACTGCCGAAGTTTCGATAATACTTTTTAATAAATTCCTGACATTTTGCAGTCGTGGTACGATGCATGCTGCAATGGAAACCCTACTGAATATTTTGACAGAAAGTGACATTGGTAACATTGTATAACATTTTTAACAGCGTATTTTAATTATAAGATATTAATTAGATTACTATCAGTATTTTATTTTTAAAATTTTTAAAATTATATTTGGAATAATTACGCCATGAACTTTCTCTTTAAACCTGAAGCCTTACTTGTCGTTATGATATGCAAAGATTGAGTCTATTTTTCTAGCTGACATTTACATACAGTTAAATCTGCACTCAAGATCCTAGCACACTTAAGCTGTACATTTTTTTTTAGCTCCAACCATTTTATTTAAGGCCTTTACAGTTACCCATTTTTATCCATTTGCTGTACTATGCCAAGCACCATAAAGATTGCCATTTCTCCGATGCTAGTATTTGCCTTTCGATCAATATTCGATAACTGTTTTTAATCTTTCTTTTGTCTACATATTTACAGATAGAGAGAGAGAGTTGAAGGAAAATACTCGTTGCATTCATATTAACAAATAGAAAAGTTTTGTAAAACAAAACAGAAAACAGAAGGAATGTACGTACGGCGTACTCATAGTATCAAGTTGAAAAACATACCCCACTAAAACTTCAATCTGCCGAACAAACATGCAAAAAATAAATCTCCTATGAATAGTAATAACTCCGATAGAGGCACACAACCCAGCGTTGAAAGCCTCTTAGATATATGCGTAGGTGTATGTGGGTTTACTTTTTATGAGTCTGGTTGAGGTTGTGTGTGTTGGAATTAAATTTATGAAGTTATCGAAAACATATTGCAAATAGTAGATGCATATGCATCACAAGGAGCAAAACATACATGTTTTCGCTAAAAATATCAGTTAGGAGCTAACTGTGTAGTATGATACTTTATATGTTGTTGTTAAAGTAGCACACCCTCCCCTCTCTTTTAACCGATAGCCGTTTTTAAGTTAAGTCTTTCGAAGACAAAACCCAGAAAAATTAAAAAAAAACTGATAAATAAAAGATTGATTTTTTTAACAAAAACGTGTATGCGATTCGTTATATTTGTGATGCTACGGAGTGAGACCCATCCGTCTGTTTGAAGCCATTATAATTCAAAAGGTAATGCGAGGTCATTACCTGGTAATGCATATTGTAATGAGTAATACTTACTCAGGTTTTGCTATGATATTTCTTTCTAATGCGTTATGTTAAATTTACCTTAGCAAAATTTGACATGTGGAGTGGCAGGATTTCAAATTGAGAGACACTTTTGTATGTTGGCTTTTGGGAAACATGGGCCGATAAGGACCAATTTCCCAAGAAGAAAAACATGATTTGAAACTAATTTTTTTTAGAAACTGTACCCCACACAAAATTCCGAAAAGTTTATAAAAAGGACTTTAAAATAAGTCCTGTCCCATTTTGTTTATTACATCCACTTCCCCCATATCAAACGTTTCAATTCAGTTGCATGTAATTGAACTCAACGAGATACGAGAATCCACAAACATGCAGACATATCATGACATTCGCATTGTATAAATCAAAAAGAAAATTGATTGGAATATTTTTTTCTTCCAAATTTATGTTTTCCCTACGTAACATACATACACGTATGTACGTCTAAAAAAATACGAGTATGTACTCGTATTAGAAACTGCCAACATTTTTTTTAGCTTTAAAATGCAAACGTTTTTTAATCGCTTTTTCAGGTCATGCAGAAATAGTCGAAGGACCAAAAGATTAAAAAAAACCACCTGTCATATGTCCCAAACAAAATTGTTGAAATCTGATGAAAATGAAAAATAATTGAATTCCAGTTTAGATTTTTGTCTTTTCTCTAATAAACAGCCATGCTGAAATCTAAACCAATCCCCTCCTTTTGTTTGGCCAACTGGAAATATTTGATCAATTTATTTGTATGCCTTTGACACTTACCCGACATATCCTCGCTGTGCTCGTCATCGTGCATTTCCTCATCGCGGTCATAGTTACTGCTGTCGCTACAGCTCCATTGCCGTTGATTGGCATACTGCTGCTGGTGCATTTTGCCCGTAAACTTTGTGGGATCCAAAATATTTTCCACGGAAAATGCTAAACGTTTATTGGACTCTTTTTCGCTGGCCGTCGTTGGCGTGGAGGTGGTGGATGTCGGTGAGGTTGTCGTAGAGGTTACATTGGAGTTCGGCACAGAACGGGTTAAGTCAACGGGACAAACCTGGTGGAAAAGTGAAAACTACAATTAAATTTTTAAATAATGGAAAAAGGCTACTTGTTTTCTCTTAATAGGCATTCAGCCTATTAAGAGTAAGAAATGGTCAAAATTTTACATAAAACTAATTAATATTTTCTTGACGTTTCGTCGACTCAGGAGAATTTATTTTTGATTTATACGATTAGTTTACATTTCGTTTCAATTACTGATCATTTTCAATTGATAATTTAAAACTGGAAAACACTATACAATTAAATAATAATAAAAAAATAAAGCAATATAAAGTACCACAGGTTAGATTAAACTAACGAGCTTTGCTGTTTAGAATAAAATTTAGTTTTTCTCTACAAAAGATTACTTTTAAACTTATATAAAGTCGCTATGCTTTCCAAGCAAACAACTTTCCATTGATCTGAATATAATATTTACCCTCAATCCCTTAACTTTTTTATGACCCATGTGTGAACTCTGAAACCAGTGACCTACTCACAATATATTTTCGACATTTGCTGGTCGGAACCAGCGAAACTGTTCAGATGCAGAATGTTTCATAATATGTTTTTAGAAGTTCTTTCATGGTTTTAGATTTAAATATCCATATCGCAGACATTGTTTAAAAACACAAACCAAGGGACAACTATAAATGAACAAAGTGGCCAATGGGCTGTACCAGATTGGGGCGAGGTACAAATTTTTCAATTTTAAAGAATTTTGGATTTCCAAAAAGAAGTTTTATTTTTATCTAGTAAAGATTCATTTGTATGGTTTAAGAAAATGTCGAGTGGCTCTAATTTGCCGTCATCTCTTTTATGTGTTATTGAATACTCTATTTTTAATACTGTGGCATTGCCGCAAGCGTGCTGAAGATTTCGCTTGGTTTTAAAGGTAGGAAGAATAGGCCATATGTACGGGTGATAATTACTCTACCCAAAACTACTGCCATATCCACTTACAAAATAATAGCGCAAACTTTTTGCAAACTAATAATTTTTGGTATGTTTCAATAGAAGATAGGAAATGTTTAGGCAGGTCAATGGGAGGTACCTTAAAAGGATACCAAAAACCTCGATTTTCAATGTGTTCTTAGCTGGTATAAAAACATTGCGGACTGCAAAATATAAACAAATTTCATGGGAACGAATTTTCATTTCACACCTCCCGAAACCCAAAAGAACTTTGGACCAAAATTATCCAATGAAAAACGCTTAAAATTGCTAACAATTCTATGTGTCAAATTTTTTTTAATTTACTAAAGGTTAAACAGAAAAAAAAGTGGGTCATCCTGGGGTGATGGTTATTGCGCTTGCTTATGCGATTTAAATCTGGGTCTTACAGTTTCAGGGAAGGGTTTTTTGCCATGTAAAAGCCAGTGACATTACACAGACTGAAATACATCCCTAACATTTCAACTACAAATTGGCATGCGGAACAATTCAACTAAATATTTCGTTAATAAGACAAAAAATTTATCAAAAATTGCAATGAATTTTAATAAAGGGAAATGACAATAAAAAAAATAATAATATACACACAATGGCCTTATGATATTGTTTTAATAGACAAGGACCATGTACTGTATCGCCCCGTGGTGTATGTGTTTTGGTATGTATGCAGTGTGGGGGATTTCAATTGTGCTACCTTTGTTCGGTGGAAAACTCTGCTGCTGGCAGTTCTTGTTAAATGCAAATCTGTCTGCACAGAAAAAAATATTGATTAAACAGTGATCATATTAAATTAGAAAATTGTTCAAAATTGGTTTGCTGAAGAAATTCATACTTTCAGCGCTCAAAATTATAAATTGTTGTTAAATGTTTACCCAATAAACAAATTGTTGTATTGACTAAAAATTTTGTAGGTCTTTCAAGAGAAAAAATTTTACTTTTAATTGAAAAACTTGTAAGTAAAAATTCCATATGCCTTATTCGCATAAAAAATGTAAATCCTGCTTCACCGGATCTCGTGTTATAGATTATTGAATTTAAATGCAAATTGACCGCCGATAAATAAGGCTAGTGTCGAGTCGGTATAATAAACACATTATTGGTATTAAGGTGTCGTCAGAAGTTCATCAAAGACGAATTGCTATTACCTTATGGTGTTATGTATACACAGTTCTTAGTGTTTAATATATATGATTTGCGGCTACATATTAAAGCAGGCGGCTACGTACACTTAACGAGAATCACTAGTAGTAGAGTTTTTTTTACTAAACATAGTCTGTACATTAAAAGAAACTTCTCGCCCACGAATCCTGTTTAATCGTTATATAGTTTGAAATGAAACAAAAAGAAATTATTGTCCACATTTCACTAGAAACATACTTATAAGTATGAATTCCGCGAAATTTAAAAAGAGCAACCAAAAAAAATTCAATTAACAAATTTATCAAAAACGATACCTCAATCTGATGATACAAAAGTTTCACTTGGCTTCTATTTTTCGTTTTTTTTTTAATCTGATTAAATATTTTACCAACTGCCATAACAATATTTGACTGATATAAGTTTGTTAACCACTTTGTAAGTTGAAATTTTCCACGTGTTATTTTCTTCTGGGCGACCTTAAGCGTATCGCCACTGATAATGGTTAGAGCATAATCGCTGCTTAGGGGCTGATAAAGGTGATATGACGCTTACCGAAACTGCAGTTACCTAGGGTGAGGCAGACACATATTTTAGTGTCCATCAATCAGACCGGACAATATTTTCACAACGAAATTGCTATTATTGTTGCAAACTTAAACCTCAAGTGTTAGACCAATTCACATTTATTGATAACAGATCCTCGAGATCAATATATAAGATCTGAGGTTCCGCCAATGTTATAAAAGACAAATTTGGCGACTAAGTCAGCACACGATGAGTGTTTGACGATTGGCCGCCGCTTACAAGCAACTTGACACCACTCGTCTCTGGGGCTATGACAAGTCTTTAGCCTTTGTTAATAAGCCAACTACCATATTGTAGTAACCAATTACACAGTTGACCATTTTTAAGGTTGAAAATTCTGATGAAGTTAAGACTACAAAATTGTGAAAGCTCATGATGTTGTAGAAAAACCGCAGGGTTTGGGTGGCTAAGCTTTTTTTATAGCATTTCAGTTCTTGAAAGCAATTTGTTAATTTGGACTGCTTCCCATGCCGTAAACTATTATGAAATTTGTTTAGAGCTTTAAGCAAAATTGTAGCTTTTAATCATAAGCTTTTACAATTTTGTGGACTGAAACTCATCAGATTTTTAGTGGTGCACAGTGTTATTGGTGATGATAACTAAAAAATAAGTACGAGTATAACCAAAAACGTATAGTTAAATGGTATTTTTTGTTTAGTTTAAATAAGCGTTATTAAAATTAAATAAGCGATTATTTATATATTAAAGACAATCATGCAATGTATTTTGTTTTTGTAAAAATTATACATCTTCTTTTTCATTTTTTTTTTTCGAAATTTCTAATGACATTTTCAATTGAAAAAGTGAGTCATGTGGATTTTACCGAGATCCTACCACCATTCGGTTGTACTGGTATAATACTCGAGGTGCATGCAGCATCAATCACGGGTCGATGTTGGTTTTCATTTTGAACATAATTTATTCATTAAATTTGTTGTGTTGTGAAAAAAAAAGCCGAAAAGGGCCCTTTTATTTTAAATATATTCTGGTTGAATTTTAGAAGATCTGGACTAAAATGATAAACGAAGTAATTAAAAAGTACATTTTATCCCAAAACAACCCAATTTAAAAACATTTATACAATTTCATTAAAAAAAGAACATGCCTTAATAAAAATTAATTCGACAACAATTTTTAACTTGTGTTCAGTTTATCGAAAAAAGGACACCTTTGTCTTAAAAATAGAATGTTAAAATATTCTACGTAAAAAAACTCACTGAAGATACCTCATCACGACAAAGAATATACTTAGTAGGTAACAACATTGAACACACCCATTTCAATAGTAGAACTGAACATACCCCGTTAATGTCACATGGGTTTTGAAAGCTAACCTCAATACGTTAGTCTGTAACGGGATTTTTAAATTGTTTCAACTTTCATCATGGAGTGGTCAGATAAGGAGAACCGTATCGCTGTAAAAGCGCTTTTCAAGTGCGAAATAAAAAAACGATAAAAACGGATTAGCCGCATGTTCGAGAGATGATTTGGAGATGTTAAAGACCGCCACCGGTCGGGCCGTCCACGCTCTGTTCGAACACCGCATCAAAGCCGTTAAATTAAGAATTCACAGAAATCCTCTCCGAAAACAGAAAATCATGGCCCGTGAGATAAATATCACGCAAAATTCCATAAGTCGAATCATTAAAAAAGACATGGGAATTGGGGGGGCTTTCAAACGACGTACCGTTCATTTATTGCCTGAAGCTTTAACAAAAATAGGATTGAAAAATGCAAACGTCTTTTGGTGAAGCACGCTGACAGCTTGCACAGAAAAATTTTGTTCACCGATGAAAAAATGTTTACCCTTCAGGAAAAATTTAACAAGCAAAATGATAGAGTGTATGCGCGGTCATCTAAGGAAGCATCTGAACTGATCCCAAGGGTGGAAAAGGGTTATCATCCAGCTTCAGTCATGGTTTGGTGGGGTGCCTCTTACGATGGGGTCACTGAAGCTGTTGTGAATCCTCTAAAAAAATGCCTGTTCTAAAACCAGCCATGGACTTTCCAGCAGGAATCTGCGCCGTCCCATAAGGCTAAAACGTCCCAGGCCTGGCTTCAAAATAACTTGCCAGTGTTAATTTCCTCTGAAGAATGGCCGTCAGGCAGTCCAGATTTGAACCGATTGGATTACAAATTGTGGACGAGGTTTGTCACAAAAGATACCACAACATTGGATTTCTTAAGACTGCTTTGGTTGGAGCTGTGGCAAATTTTCCAATGAACGAGGTTCGAGCTATTGACGATTGGCCAGTGCGAATAACGGCGTGTGTAAAGTCAAAAGGCGGACATTTGGAATAAGTAGAGTCTTTTTGGATACAATATACATCAATAAATATATGTGACAGCGCATAGATAAAGGGACCTAATGGTGAAAAAAATCAATTTTAATTTTTTTTCTTCCTTTGATGTGGACAACATCTGAGCATCGAATGAGACCGATCCCATGCCACAAAAGTGTTCCCTCCCACAAATAGAAAGGATGCTAATTTTTAAAATGGCTCTCCTGAACAAAACTGGTTTTTAACCTTAGGTCCCTTTCTATTTTGCGCGTCACATATTAAAAAATATTTGGTCCAAAAACATTCAGTACTTTTTATTTAACAGCATAAAACGTGTGTAACAGTATTTATGTCCCTACTAAGTATACGAGTGCTACTTTCTAGCGTTACAAAAAAAATCGCGGTCCATAAAAAATAACCCGGTCCATAAAAATAAAGAAACCATTCACTTTCTTGAAAAATCCGAACTTTTGTTGCATAGTGCAGTGTGTTTAAATAGCCAACTGCGAAGCTAGGTTGCTACAAAAAAATTTAATTGGTGTCACCATCAATTAATGGTACCAAAGGAATGTGTACTGTACAACCAACCAATGGTTGTCATTTCCAGTTGTTGTGCCAACCATTACTTGTAATGAATTCGCTTGGTGTAACAGTCTTTTTGGTTGTATGAATCGTAATACGTATTATTGTAGATTTCATTAGGTAACGATCAATACCATGGGATATTGGAGATTGCAACAGCAAATATGTTTATCCAACCAAATATTTGTTGTTTAGACCGATTTCTGTATGATTTTTTCTCTGTGTGGGCATCGCAAATTAAAGGCGGCTAAAGCGCTATTTTGGAACGTTCGCTTTCGATGTTCAATTAAATGTCTTTCAGTTTGATCGCAAACCAATTGGATATTATTCAAAAATGGAGGAGAAACAAGAAAAAAAATATTTTTTTAAGGAATTAGGTAAGTGAAATGGTTGGTCTCTTAAACTTTATGATTATCACATTTAACTGTATTCAAATTCAGGACACTCAGCAAAATAATTTCAAAATGTTTCTTGTTTCATGATTCTTCACGAAATTTTTCTTTTGTTTTCGACAATTATTAAATTTTTCATAATTATACTCTATTTGTAGTTGCACGCCTTGTGTATTATCTGAAAACCGAAAAAATCGCAGACTAAGGCGTTAATTTTAAATGTCAAAAAACGTTTTTTTTAAATTAAAAATTTTTAAAACAAACGATTTTTGACGCGTAGTAAATAAAAATAAAAAGGATTTTTGACAACACTTTAATATAATAGCTTTAGTGGGTTTTCAAACGAATGTTTCAGCTTTTTAAACAAAACATGAAATCTTTGAAATATGCCTTTAGCTAATAATAAAGGAAGCATTTCGTAGTTTTAACTATTTGACCGAAACCCTTGTCAAGCCTCGATATTTTTCTGTGACATTTTCGAAAATAATGAATTTAATTCTTTACAAAATGTATTGACCAAAAGAAATTCTTTACAGATTTTAAAATAGCTGCTATTAGACGATTAAATGAATCGTCCTCCCCCGCGTAAAAGTCCAGAGAATCTAGATAAAACTTACCGACGGTGTACCTTGAGATCCCTCATCATTGCTCTCCTCGTCGTTGCCATCGACATTCAGTTCTTCACTTGTGTCACTGTGCGCATAATTGGCGGCGGCAATTTGCCTAGAGGTCGCGGCGGCTGCTGCAGCAGCTGCCGCCAAACCGCCCAGTTGTATTCTAAAACCGTAGTCACTTAAATCGGGACGGGTCGGGACGACTTGACCATTCAGACTAGCCGCTGATGAGGCCGAGCGGGCTACGGCTGCCTGAGCCTGGGCAACCAATTTCAATTTTTCCAAATCCATTTCATGTGTGGACGATGCCGACGATATTGTGGTCGAGGATGATGAAGGGCTCAGAGATAAATGTGCTGCCGTTGTGGGAACGTTTTGTAACGTGGGAGCCCCATGTGCTGTGGTGCCAAGCAGCAGTGATGAGGGTTGCAGTGGAATCGTTGACAGTTGGCTGTTGTGGAGCACGGCGGAGGAGGAGGTCGTAGTGGACGAGTTTGAGGATGTGGGATTTGTTAAAGGCATTTGGTTTCCATTATGGTTTTGTTGTTCCGAATGTGTTGGTGCCGACTGGGGCGGTGAGGTTGGTGGCGATAGCGGAGAGTGAGCCGGTGAGGGATGCGTGTGACCCGGTAAGTTAAGCGTTGATGTGGCTGTGGGCAAGGGACCTCTTAAATGAAAGGCTGTAGCGGCAACAGCGGCCGCAGCCGTCGGTAAGTGCTGATGGAATACTGGGTGCTGATGATGGTGATGCTGATGGCTGTGATGGTGGGCATGGGCGGCGGCTGCTAAAAATTGTGGATTTTGCAAAAGATGCGGATGTTGTTGCAGTAGAGCGGCATGCGGATGTTGCATTGGTTCGGGTCGGGCCAGTTGACGAACGCTGTTTAAATCCATAAGCTTACGCTGTGGCGCAGTGGTAATAAAATTCATTTGTGGTGTTTGAGTCTGTGGCGGCTGCTGCTGTTGTACTACTGGCGGCGACTGGGATCTGCGATTGGGATTACGTCCGTCATTTTCGGGCTCCTCGCCCGCGTTGGCGGGCGATGCAAGTCTTTGTTGTTCGGTTAGCTGCTTAAGTCGCTCCATGGAATAGCGAAGACTTTCCTCGTTGGATTTTAGAGTGTTGTTGTTGTTATTATGCACAGCCTGTTGATTAGTTTGCGGCGTTATAATAAATTTGGGTATCTTTGCCGTTGGCGATGGCAGACCACCGGCTGAAGGTGGTGACATCGCGTCCGTATTGACGGCCTCGGGTAAAGTATTTGATTTTGGCGAATCGGGCTGAGAGTTTGGACTCATTTGGGCAGCGTTTAGATTAGATTGTGGCGCAGTATCCGTGGTTTTAGAGGGTGATTGCAACATCACCATTGTGTTGAGAGGGGTTTATAAGATAAGTTAAACAAGTAGGAGTTTTCTTTTTAAACGTTCACCAGATTTTAGTTTTTTTAATTTTTTTTATTTGTTTTCTCGAATTTTTCACTTGGTGTGGTTTTTATTTTTTCTGTATATTTTCTTGTTCAAAACACTTTCGTTATGTTCATCACTTCATGTTTGATTTTATAATTCCCATAAGGTTTGTGTTGGTTTTTTTTTACTCTATCTCAGCTTGGTTTTTAACTTGACTATTTTCTTTTAGTTCTTCGAACGATTTTCGGGTGTTAATTTCATTTCCGTTTAGCGTTTGCCTTTCGGTTGTTGTGTTCACATGAAAGTCAACCAATCGACTGTTACACCAGGAACATCCGTTTGCCGATAGCTGTGGCGATAATCCTGTTTCAAACTAATCTCCAACTAAGGGTTGTTTGTTCTTGAACCGACTAAAGTCGCTCAGATTTTAGACTTTTCTATTTTTGAGAGTTTTCCTACGTTCGACCCTTTGTTTGTTTGCTGCATGAAAAATCCAATTTGAAAATAATCGCTCGCAACACACATGTAGACAACACGGAGGCACAAGTGCACCAGGCAAACTGTTCTGTGTAGACAAACGGCAGATCTGAGATCTCTGGGGCACAGTGCCAGCATCCCTCGTACTCATCGAAATGTTTGAGTGCTTTTTTTTGGTGGTGGTTGTTGCCACGAGTGGTTTGATGCGTGAGGGTGAAGAGACAAGACTAGTGGCATATTTGGGTAAATGAGCATGGACCGCCTTCTACTCTTTAGTTCGGCGTCTCTCTTGCTCGAGATGTAGCACCTCCCTTTAATGGAGGACTTTGAGTGGTTTTTTTTTATCATTTTTTTTGTTGTTGTGGCGTTATTTTAAAATCCCAAACGATTTAATCTTCCAGCTCCATTAGCTTTTTCAGCTGCTTGTTTTTGTTTGTGGTTAGACCCGCTTTTTTCGGCTTGTAATAAAATCCTTAGCACTCCATTTCCTTTTAAACGCTCTCGTTAGCCAACCCTCCCGTCTGGCCAACACGCTTACTCCTCCCTCGCATCCGCCGCCCCAAATCCAACGACGGTGTATGTTGAGAAAACTCTTTTAGAACAACAAAAAAAAATAAAAAAAAATGAAAACAAGGCAAACAACAAAAACGGAATAAAAGGAAAACATCCCGACATCGTTACTTACACTTTATCTTAAAAGGATCTATAACACAATCTAAATGATTTAATTTTTGTTCCTCTTTTTGCTGTTACTCTTCGTTTAGCTAAAGGTCGGGTAGGTGGTCGGTCTGCCGTTCGGTCGGTGATGTATTTCCATGTCCTCCACCTCCCCGGCTTCCTTCAAAGATATCAGGCCGTCCACCTCCTCCCTAGAGAGAATGTGAGTAATTGTCAAATTATTTAGCGCAAAATTTGTTTGTTTATACGGTTGGTTGATTCGAAAATGAAAATTGCTTCATTTCATTTCTGCTTTCTTCGTGTTCGGCGTTTGTTCGCCCTAACCGCCTGCCTCGCACTTGCCCGACGCACAGCCTCCAACCAGCCAGACCATATATCCATCCCACTGTTCGTTCGCTCGTTACTGCTCCGTCACGTTGTGTGGATATCCTATTATCTGCCCGAGTATGTGGCGTATTTGTTTGTCTGCGTCTTAATGGTTCGTTTGCTCTTAGTCATATATGCATCAGTGCATCCGTGTATGGGTTTCTATATAGATTTGTGATTTTTGGTTTGTTTTTTCTTCTTCTTCTAGTGTTGCCAACTTGTTCTCCTCTGTTTTTTTTTTTTGGTTTTCTATGTTTGTGCGTTTATCATGTCATATGTTAATTAATTATTGTGCAATTTATTTATGTTTGTTATTTTTCCATATATACTCGACGGATCTGCGCTGTTTGTTCTGCGGCGCAGGGCCATTTGCATTCGAACGCTAATTCGATGTCATTAAAATGTTCTGCTTTCATTGGACTCAACTAGGTATGCATGCATGCTTTAGTATTTTGTGAAATAGGTTCCCTCGTAAAATGGCATGTTGTAATTGTTCAACGTTGTCGTTGGATTGTAGGATTGAGCAAATCAAGTATTTTGTTTTAAAGGCCCTATACTAGAGCTGTAAAACTATCGATAGTCGCCCCGTTCGATAGTTTCGATAATTTTTGCGATCACTATCGATAATAGCGGTTAAGTTGCGTATGTTTGTATTATTCTTTAAAACCCCACTTTTTTAAGAAAAACCGTATACAAAAATAATTTACTTAATAAAAATTAATTCGAGTATATCAAAAAGAAAAAACTAAAAGCTTATTGAAATGACTTAGTAATTCATGAGATCACTGGATGGTCCAAAAACAGTCGTTGAAAAAAGAGATTGCTATGATTTGATGAAGTCTGAATGCCTAAAAGTATAAGAGTGGTAGCAAAAAGCGAAACGTAAGCCATTTGTTGACAAACGTTGTCTGTTCATAGGAAATGCCTAATAGCATTCAGCAGAATTTTTTTTTGTAGTTAACTTTACTGAAACAAATTATGTTTACAAAATTTCTAAACAATATTTGGAATCCATTGACATTTGTAAACTTAATAGAATACCAACAATTTTTATTCGGAGAGCCTATTTCGGTTGGGTGGACCTTACAATTTAAAGAAGTTTTCATTTTTAGTATTGCTCTGCCATTAGTAAGATACATAAAAATCGTTTGTGGCTTCTTTAAGATGAGTTTTTTACAAAATCCTTTTTTTCAAAAAGTACATATACATATATACTTAGTAGTGACATAAATACTATTCAATAGTAGAACTGAACATACCCCGTTAATGTCATATGGGTTTTGAAAGCTAACCACAATAGTGTTAGTCTGTAACGGGATTTTAAAATTGTTTCAACTTTCATCATGGAGTGGTCATATAATGAGAACCGTGTCGCTGTAATAGCGCTTTTCAAGTGTGAAATGAAAAAAAAACGATATTTTCAAACGCTCCGGCCACTAAGGATTAGCTCTACCGATGCATAAAACTTTTTGAGGATACTGGAGATGTAAAAGACCGCCCACGCTCTGTTCTGCGGTGTTCAAGAATTCACAGAAATCCGCTCCGAAAACAGAAAATCATGGCCCGTGAGATGAATATCACGCAAAAGTCCATGAGTCGAATCATTAAAAAAGACTTGGGTCTTGGGGCTTTCAAACGACGTACCGGATATTTATTGACTGCAGCTTTAAAAAAAAATAGGATTGAAAAATGCAAACGTCTTTTGGTGAAGCACGCTGATAACTTGCAAAGAAAAATTTTGTTCGCCGATGAAAAAATTTTAACCATTATGAAAAATTTTACAAGCAAACTGATAGAGTGTATGCGTGGTCATCTAATGAAGCATCTGAAATGATCCCGAGGGTAGAAAAGGGTCATCACCCAGCTTCAGTCATGGTTTGGTGGGGTGTCTCTTACGATGGGGTCACTGACCTGCATTTCTGCGAACAGGCAGTCAAAACATCGGCCAAAGTTTACCAAGAAACCGTTTTGGAAGCTGTTGTGAAGCCTCTTAACAATTCCCTGTTCCAAAACCAGCCATGGACTTTCCAGCAGGATTCTGCACCGGCCCATAAGGCTTAAATGGCTTCGAAACAATTTGCCAGCGTTAATTTCCTCTGAAGAATGGCCCTCAGGCAGTCCAGATTTGAACCCATTGGATTACAAATTGTGGACGGTTTTAGAGGACAAGGTTTGTCACAAAAGATACCCCAACATTGGATCTCTTAAAACTGCTTTGGTTCGAGCTGTTACCAATTTCCAATGGACGAGGTTCGTGCAGCTATTTCCGATTGGTGCGACTTAAGGCGTGTGTAAAAGCCAAAGGCGGACATTCCGAATAAGTAGATTCTTTTTGGATACAATATACATCAATAAATATATTAAAAAATATTTGGTCCAAAAACATTCAGTACTTTTTATTTTACAGCATAAAACGTGTGTAACAGTATTTATGTCCCTAATAAGTACTATATACGAACACGTTAAAATCAAGAGTTACCGATAGTCAAGATTTCATCAATGGTCTAGAGTCCCCTTTTAACTCACGGACCATTAATGAAAGATTAAAATCGAAGAAAAGAGTCGATGCAAAAACTTGTTAATAAGTGTTTTTCTTCCCAATGGGTTAATTCACAAATATGCTCTAAAAGCAACAGACAGTTATAATAAAAGTTCTAATAATTTTTAAAATTTCTGATTTCTATAGGAAAAGTTGAACTTTGCCTTTTTTCGACAGTACCTTATTCGATCAACCTAATTTTTCAGTACCTTTTCGAATGTTTTGGGTCGAGTCTCACTGAATGCTTTGCGTAACATTTATCCTTCATAGCTCTTCTCAGAAAATAATCCAAAGGGCTCATATCACAGCTCTGAGGCGGACAATTGACATCACAATTTAGTCGATTATTCGATTTTAAAAACAGTGCTTAAAAAATATCAATGATTGGCTGTGTGACATATGGCCCCGTCTTGTTGAAACCAAATGTCGTCCTTGTCATTTCTTGAGTTTTTGAAAACAAAAATTCGTTGAGCATGGCGCGTTAACGCTCACCATTGACGGTAACTGATGCTCCTTGCTCATTTTCGAAGTAAAATGACCCAACTATGCATCCAGCCCAAAATGTACACCAAACAGTGACTCGATGTGGATGTATTGGCTCTACAATAGTCACGTGTGGGTTTTCAGTACCGCATATGTGGTAATTTTGCTTATTGACATAGCAACCGCTTATTTGAAAAACAAGATTTTTCGGTAAAATTCTTCATCACTGCCAAACAATCTTTAGCCCATTGGGTGAAGCGAAAACGCATCGGATAATCATGAAGCTTCATTTCTTGGATCAAATTAACTTTGTAGGCCTCCATACCGAAGTCTTTACACAAAATTCTTCTCAAAGCCGTGCGAGAAATGTGCACTTCGATGACAAGTTGATGTTGATGGATGCTCTTGGACATTTTCAACCACAGCAGCAATGTTTTCGATTGAACGCACTGGAAGAGAACGTACTCGGGTTGGTTTGTCCAATAACGATCCATTTTCAAGAACTCGGAACATATTGACGCATAAACCACTTAAATTTCTTACAGTTTGCGCCAAAGAATCACTTTTTGGATGTAAGTTTAAGGTATTTCCCAATTGTGTTCCTGAAAATTAAAATATAAAAATGAACGTTATAACACCTCTCAAAGTCAAAATAATCGGTAGATCAAATTTAAAATATTAAATGGCCCACCCCTAGTATGCGTTTTAATATGCATTGCAACATTAACTTTATTTTTATATATTATTCCGCAAAAAAACTTTTAGGTAAAACCTTTTTGTATAACTTTTTAAAATTCCCGAGAAATCGTTAAACATAAAAAAACGGAAATTTACGGAATTACCATCCCGTGACCCTAGTTGTGAATAGTCACAAAAGATGTATGAATTTTTGTATGAACTCTCCTGTCTTAAATGTAAACTTTAAATGGTTGACGTAGAAAAGAAATATGGCCAACAAATTCGTTATAAATGGCAACTCTAACTGTCCATTCCTGCGTACGGCCAATAAACATAAACAAACAACGACAAGGACACAAATCATAATTCATTTTTTATGAACAAACTGCAGTATTTAGTGAAACTCGCAAGTCGAACAATGGCGATGAACAGTTTTCATTTTCCCGCAAATATTTTAGGGAAAACCGACAGCAACGTCCCCATGCAGCATGTGCCGAGAAGTGGCCAAGAAACCAAAGAGAGACTCCATCACATGAAATGGGGAGAAGAATTTCCTTAAAGTTGTTTGGCATACACATGCAGTTGTTTGGCATACACACATACAAGTATGTGTATACGAGTACATACGTACATACACATGCAACCACTTTAATCCAGAAGATACATTACAATTATGAATCTGCTCGCTCCATTCACTAAACGAACAGAACAACGAAGAAGAAAAAAACAACAACAAGTAAGAGTAAATTGGTACTTTCGAAAGAAAAGACACGCAACAGACAGAGTGTAGTTGTGTCTTTGTCCCACCACCGCACATTGCTCATTCACTCACTCGCTCACTCACTCTGTGTCATGTGTGATCCTTTTCGAGCGCACGCGCCTTCTGTGGGCACATTGCCACTCGTTGAGTTGCAATTACACCGTGAGGGGGGGCCACTTGTGTGCTGTACTTCTCATCTCATTCGCTTTAGCGTTGGAAAATTATTTAAATTGACGACAATTTATTGTTGGTGGCAGAGACGCAACGAACGTACGTTCTTTTCGTCCCGGCTCTTCTCATCTTCCTCTCTGGTTGTTGTTGTTTTTTTTTTGTCTTATGTTGCACGAACAATTTAATATCGCTTCCAATTTGCGGTTTATATGCTTGATATCGTTTTTGATGCCATAAATGTTTTTTCATTCCGTTTGTCCACGATGAGTACGAGAATACTGGTAGGTGTGCGTGAGTGTGTGTGCGGCGGAAAATCGAGTTAGGGATAAATGCTGCAGCACTTGGAGTGAAGGTCCTCCATTTTTTTTAATGTTGCTAATGTTGTAAGTAGAGAATTGTCGGGATTTTTTTCAAGTGGTAACACTTTTCAGAGATGTTCAATAGTATTGTTCCTTACGAATTTGGTTAGGTTCTGATAGGGGGTCGTATTTGTCGACTCATTTTGAAGAACTATGACCTATACAGTTGCGAGGCTTCTGTCTTAGGATTTTGTCACCTGAGCAACCAGTGTTGCCATTGTGGGCTTTTGACCAAATTTGTTTGAATAGATTTAACATTTTGGGTGGATGATCGGTCCAATTCGATTTTGGCAGGCTTTGTACGTAATCGTTAATTTGTAATACTTGTCTGAATTAGGCAAAGAGAATGCACGAGTGATTGTTGAAAAGCCGATGCATCCGTAAAGAGTGACTATTTGGAGCGGATTATAAGCTAGTGCCATCATATCAGGCCGTATTCTGAGGTCGGCCGAGCAGTTACCGTGAATGGTGTTCGCTATCACGAGACTATAATGGACTTATTGTGGCCAGAAATTAAGGATATAGAACAGGACGATATTAGGTTTCAACAGCATGAAGCCAATTGCAAAACATGCAAAGAAACAATGTCGCTTTTAAGCGAGAAATTCAACGGCCGTCTCACGTCGTGGCGATGTTACGACTGATTGTCCGCCACGATCATGTAATTTGACAACGTTGGACTTGCTGCTTTGGGGATATTTTAAAAAAATAGTGTACCTCGATAAGCCATGAAAAATTGAAGTGTAAATAGTGAAGATGATTCGGCACATTAACGACATTAAACCTCCATTATGTCTCAGAGTTATTGAAAATGTGGATTTGTTAAAGGTATGCCACCGAAGCCGTGGCGAGTATTTGGTTAAAGGTATGCCACCGAAGCCGTGGCGAGTATTTGGCCGATATTTTGTTTCACACACAATTTCCATAGATCATTCTATAATAATAAAAAATATAAAGATAATTCACTGAAAACTTTTTGTTTTATTTCCATTAACATGCCATTAGGCTCGGACCAAAATTCATAAGCATTTTTTTCTAACTAAAAAAATAATGATTAAGCATAGTTTCTGTATTTTTAAATTGTGTAAATGGGCAGGTAAACCCGGGAATTCCTGGGACTGAAAACAATTACCTATTTCCCTGGAGATGGAAGAGTACGGCATAAGAAAAACCCTATTTCTAAGAATAAAAACAATACGATTCCAAAGAATAAAAACAATACGATTTCAAATCGAGTATTTTCAATTGTAAACAATTAAAAAACTTCATATTCGAAACGTATTGTTTGCTTACAAACGAAACGTGTACCAGAAAATGCTGTTTAAGGGGATACGACAACGTAAGGCCATTTTGGCTGTGATCTGGAGCACAAGGACCGCTTGTCTGCTTTTATATGCGGTGTAAGTAAAAAGCCTACTTATGTTCAAGTTCTTAACATAAAGGATATCCTAATTAGTATATATACTCTTACAGACTGATTTGCTTAGTTCATTAGCCAAAAACCCCAGCAATTTGGTTTTAGTTATTATTCCTTCTACGGGCAGGTTTTTTCTTTTAGGACATACAAATTTTATATACTAATTAAACACAGAATATTTAAGATATAGAGTTCAAATTTGTTCCAAGTGTAGTGCAAATTTGCCATACTAAGAATGAAATTTGATTTCGGCCATATGACCACCACGAGCTCGTATATAGCGATCTATTCTTTGGACCCAATTTTCCACTACTCTTGCTCACATTTCAACCGAAACGTTGCCAATATCGCGTTGGTTGTTTTATCTAGGCTCGTCTTAAGTTGTTGGCTTGTTGGCATAGACCAATGACTTGATGTGGCTCCATAAAAAGAAATCCAATGACATTAGATCGCATGAACGAGATGTTGCATTCGACCAGACAACTTCTCGAGTTAACAGTTCACCGAATTTAACGTTCAGTCACTCGATTGTAACGCGTGCTATGTGGCTAGTGATACCGTCTTGTTGAAACCACATAGCGGCAATATCAAGCTTATCCAATTCTGGCCAAAAAAAATTCTACCTTGGCACGTTGACGCTCTCCATTGACGGTAACAATACGATTGTTTTCGTCAACGAAAAAATACGACCCAATCTCATCTTCGGCATGAAAACCACACCGAACTGTAATTTTTTGCGGATGCAATTGTGTCTCTTAAAGTACGAGTACATGTGGGTTTGTTGCTGTCCAATGACGCCTATTTTGTTTATTGACAAAACCACTCAGCCAGAAATAAGCATCATTGCTTATACTGTCGGGAGGGGCGATTATTACGACCGAAAATTGGAGGAAGCGCTCTTAAATTTGCGACCACCGACTCAGAATTTCGGTAGTAATTTTAAATGATTTCTAAACTTTGCTCGTAAGTGAACTTTATCACGATTAAAATATTGACTTCCACTAACGTTTTGACACTGAAAGATCATTAAAAATGTTTGAGGGTGCGTTGACATAAAGATACGAAATTGTTGTGACCCTATTGGAAAACCCGTTACTTACTTTAGTCCCACAATATTCCGTTAAAGAACTAGGGGAAACTTCTCTCTAATCAGTGAGCTGTAGACGATTCAATTCTTTAACTTAGTGACCTAGTCCTGCCGTTTAACGCCGGCATCGAACGGTTAATGCATTTTATAGAGAAGTTTCAACATGGCTTAGAAATAAATCTCCTCATCATAAAGTCGCCGCCAGTTAAGGGGTGAAAACCCACCGCCTAAATATTGTTGGATGTTCTTACCCGGTGTTGAACCTGGGCTTACTGACATAAAAGTGGAGCTCACTTTTATCTCACCACGGCGGCCCACCAGTTATTATTCAGTTTTTGTTATTAACTATGAAATTTTAATATTAACAATTTTCAAGGTTAAAAACAATGCATTGTTAAAATAACAATAATTATTTTAATAATAACAATTTTAGTGGTTAAAACATTCAACAATGCATTGTTTAAACAACAATAATTTTTTTTTAAAATTTTCATAGTTATAAAATGCAACCATAGAATAGTTAAATTAACTATGCTTATTGTTAACTACCAGTCAGTCAACAACAAAGTGTTCAAATTAACCTTATATAACGTAGACACCAAATCATGTTTATTTATGGTTAAATTAACCTTATATAAGGTTATTTTTCTTCTCAGTGTAGGTTTGCTTGTCCCTCCGATCGCCTATCTGTTCGAATTAAACTAGGATCCTGAAGTGGTCATAAGTATTTTCGGATAATAAATGAACGAAATTGGCCCCCGGGGGGTAACGTTTTTTCGTTAAGTGACTCAAGGTACTTCGGTAAAAATTCCACTTTTTTAATATTTGCTTAAACAAATCATAATTTTAAACATGGACGTATCGGGAACTAAACTTGAAGGGAATTTTACTATAAATCCAAGCATGATTTTTTTTAATTTTTGGTTTAGATTTGATACTTTCTCACAGGGGTACTCAAATTTAAGCCGCTTTCACGATAAATCCAAATATGGATTTATTTTGCATGGTATTCGTAGCCGTGGTGTGATGGTATTGTGCACGACTATTATGCGGTTAACCCAGGTTTAACGCCGGGTAAGAACATCTAGCAATTTTTCAGCGACGAGTTTCTACCTCGTAAATGCCGGCGACTTTACGGTTAAGAGATTTTTCTCTAAACCATTTAAAAAACGGTCTTAAACAGTAGGTACCGGTCAGCAAGTATATGAATTGAATAGTGCAGAGCTTACAGATTTGAGAGAAGTTCCCTCTTGTTCCATAATGATATGTTGTGGGACTTAAGAAGGTAAGTAGTAAATTAGGATCGGACTCTTTCGCCCAAAAACAGGCAATTCAATTCAACGTGGATGTATACTTATGTATCCCATTTACCTGCCTGTACGTTCTAAGTTTGCACATGCAGGCTAAAGTAACATATTCTGCAGGATGACTGCCTGTTTGGGAAATGGAACGTTCAAATGCAGACACATCAGTTACGATATACTTGATGACTTGTTTCTTCGTCCTATGGAACTTGTAATATTATCGTAGAAAAGAACAGTCTGCTTAAAATTGCCATTGGATAAATGGAGTCTACTTTGTTTAATGAACTACAACGAAAAGTTGTGTAGTAGTGCGGTCTCTGGACTTCAACCATTTTCAATTCTACTCGCTCACATTGCGAAGAACTCTGACATACGTACGCTTCGTTATCCCTAATATAAAAATCTGCTCAAACTCATGAGTTTTTTTGCCTCTTGCTTTTTTTTATAAAAAGGACGACTGGCTTTGTGGGTGGCTAGTGGGTGTTTGAAATAGAATTGCACATACACGCAAACATTCAAAGTTTGAAGCTAAATACAGAGACAAGTATCTGTAGGGAACTGTTCTGCTTTGATGCTCTCTCGTGTCCCCCTCTTAAGTGTTTTGCTAAATGTTCAGCAGAACGGAGGAAAACCCATGTTCATGCATACCCATTAATCGCAAAGTCGCAAAGGACTACCCACGGACTGGGTTGTTAGGGCGGTCGTTCCGTTTTGCTCGTTTGTCATCAAATTGTGAAAGTACTCATAAATAGCTTTCTTTTTTCGAGATTCTCTTTTTTCTGTCATTTCTGATATTGTCGTATGTGCGAGTGTGTGTGTGTACTCGAAACGAGTACTCTTTTTGTTGCATTTGCTTCGTCGACACCACCATTTTCTATAATTAACCACTAAGTGGAGAGACATTATTAATGTTCGGATTTCTTGTCGCATGTAGTCACATGATGAAGTGTTTTTCATTATAATTAGTTTGGAGCATACATGGGCCATGGCATACCGACGTTCGTTTGCTGTGTGTCCTCCACTCTGCCTTCGATCTCTCGGCGATTCAATTTGTTCCGACCATGTATTTTGTCGCACTCTTTTTAATTGGCCTCTATTGATGAATGATTACTTTGGCATTACATGAAAATTGAGTCGACGTGGTACATTGTGAAATTTTTAACAATTTAGACCGCTTTTGCCATCTTTGCTATCTTAAAGTTATAAGCGGTATATAAACTTCAGAGACCACAGAAACTAATTAAAGTCGTGAGTAAAAAGTCTTACTTTCTTTGCAAAAAACCCTTTCTTTAGATTTGTAGTACCTTCCACTGAAGAGTGGATGGCGAATAGAATTTTTGATTTCGCGTTTTTGCAAAAAAAAAACCGTTTCTTTAGATTTGTAGTATCTTCCATTGAAGAGTGGATGGCGAAAAGAATTTTTCATTTCGTTTGTAGCACCACGAAGAGGGGGTGGTCCAACCGTGATGCACGTTGTTATTTAAGAGTCACGCCTTAACGCCAAATTTTTTCCCAACCTCATTTGACAGCTCTTAGCTTAAGTGTCTGACAAATTAAACCAAGAAGAGGTACCGAATTGAGCATCGCGTAAAGATTGTTGAAGCCTTTTACGAAAATGGGCGTTTAAATCAAAATCGTTTTTTTTTGGTCCACATAATCGACAAAATTGTCCACATTGGTTTCGTTAACAAGGAGAATTGCCGCATTTGGGCAAATGAAAATCTAGGAGTGATTGTTGAAATGCCGATGCAGACACAAAAAGTGACTATTTGATGTGGTTTATGGGCTGGCGGCGTCATCGGGCCGTACTTCTTCGAAAATGAGGTCGGTCAAGCAGTTACTGTGAATGTTGTTCGCTATCGCGAGATGATAACGGACTACTTGTGGCCAGAAATTGAGGTTATGGAGCTGAACGCATGCATGTCCATGTACAGGGTGGAGCGCGCTATTTTGCTTATTTGGGAATGAAATAAAAAAAATTATGAACCTTACAAAAAATTATTTTATATTTTAATTATATTGAACAGTACGGGCATTTTTAAATTACAGGGTTTTAAATAGTGTATCTGGCGAATGTCGACCTTCGCTATCCACACACTGCTGCATACGTTTTCTGGAGTTTTCATGAAATCTAACAACATGTCGACGGGTATTCTGACAATTTCAGCGTCAATATTGTTAATTAGGTCTTTCAAGGTGTCGAGTCTGTTGATATATAAGTACACCTTCGACTATAGGTAACGCCAAAGGAAAAAATCGCATGGGGCTAAGTCTGGTGAGTGTGCCGGCCAGTTCACATCACCCCTCAAAGAGATAAGCCGTTCAGGAAACATTTGCCTCAAACAATTCATCGTAACCCTCGCTTAGTGTACTTAGTATGGACATAAATACTGTTACAACATTGAACACACCCATTTCAATAGTAGAACTGAACATACCCCGTTAATGTCATATGGGTTTTGAAAGCTAACCTCAATAGCCTTAGTCTGTAACGGGATTTTAAAATTGTTTTAACTTTCATCATAGTGTGGTCAGATAATGAGAGCCGTATCGCTGTAATAGCGCTTTTCAAGTGTGAAATGAAAAAATCGATATTTTCAAAACGCTCCGGCCACTAGGGACCAGCCGTATGTTCGTCTATCGATGGTTAAAACTGTTTGAGGAGACTGGAGATGTAAAAGACCGCCACCGGTCGGACCGCCTACGCTCTGTTCGAACACCGCATGTCATCAAAGCCATTAAATCAAGAATTCACAGAAATCCGCTCCGAAAACAGAAAATCATGGCCCGTGAGATGAATATCACTCAAAAGTCCATGAGTCGAATCATTAAAAAAGATTTGGGACTTGGGGCTTTCAAACGACGTATCCGACATTTATTGAAGCGTTCATTTACTCTGAAGAATGGCCCTCAGGCAGTCCAGATTTGAACCCATTGGGTTACAAATTGTGGAACATGTATCCTCTAATTGAAGTGTCTCAAGAGCCGGCTGAAAAAAAATCCTGTATCATAGTCATGTATCGTTCGGAGTTCACAGTTACGGCCAAGCAGAGCGTTTCGGAGGTTGCAGTACTGCTGCTCTCTCTCGATGTTTTGTGGTGTTGTAAACCTTCTCTCAGGTCCCCTTCGTACACATGACATATTCCGTGCTATTCCCCATAAAGTTACCCAATTTACAATTGATTGCCGCACAGAAACACGTCCACAAAAAGCACGCTGCACTGCAATGATCGAGTGCGCATTTGAAAAATGCGCTTCAACAAAATGACCTCTGCTCACGTGTCCAATGCATGATGACAGCTGAAAGGCAGACGAATACAAATGTCCCGTCAGCAACTATAAGCTACACACACTCTCCACTCTCTTCGACCAACACTGCCGCCACAGCCTGCAGTGCAAAAAAAATACAGCGCTCCACCCTGTACATGGCAATGTTAATAGCCGCCACGATCATGTGATTTGGCACCGTTGGACTTCTTCCTTTGGGGATATTTAAAAAAAAAAGTGTCAGTCAGTAAGCCAAGAACAATTCATAATTTACTTCATTATGCCTCAGAGTCATTGAAAATATGGACCATCGGGTATAGATTTGTCACCGAAGCCGCGGCGACCATATGGCTGATATTTTGTCATAGATCCATCTATCTTAATAAAAAAATTAAGATAATCCTTTGAAAACTTTTTGTTTTACTTATAATTAACAGCGTGCGTTTTGGTTGGACCACCTTTTATTATTCGAAAAGCCAAAAAAACAAGGGTTGCTATTTATATTTGGGGTCCTGGCAATACTAGTATTGCCAGAAGCAAGCCGATTATCTTGTGGTATGTCACACCGAATATCCATTACGATTAAGAACATTTGTTCTTTTGCAACGGAAATAATATACTTTAACCGACTCCAACTAATTATTTCTCTGTGTGTGTTAGAGTAGGATTCATATGCGTCTATTTCATGGCCTGCATAAACACACTTGTTTGGGTGTGTGTGTATGCGTGACATGATGCCTGCCATTTACTGTTATTAACATCATATTATTAAATGTTGCGCATACGCACAGTACAACCGCAAATTATTTAAATTGCTTGTCTCGTCATTATTCATTATTAAAGTACACATTACAACACGTGCTTGTATAGACGTCATTACCCACACATGAACAAGCACTCGTTCATGACGCAGTGCTCACATATGAGTACACACACATACATACGTATATATAAAAATGCATATGAATGTGTGCGCCTCTACTCGCAGGCGAGTATATGATTGTTGTCTCGTACAAATACACACAGCCGGAGTGGGCGATATAGCCCAGGGAGGGTGGTGAATGGATAAAATTAAATGGTTCATATCATATGTGCTCCATATGTGTTTATACCATATACTGGAAAGGGGAGCTGTAGCTGTGGGCATTAATATAGCAGCATGAATTACTCTCAAGGAATTATGAAAATCTGAGAAACTAGAGACGAGATGACTACGCCTCTAGCCGTTCCCACGACTGCCTGTTCTATGCACCGGATCGACCCGAAGGAGTCACCAGAAATCCACATTCAAACTCATAAAGCTGCAATTCATGTCGCAGTAATATTGTGTGAAAACTCCTTGTTCAGATTGCCTTACTTCCTGTACGAAAGGTCCTTATCGGCACCTATGGTCCGGGCCACAAATTCAAAAAAAGAATGTAATAAAAAGGACATTTAAAGATTTCAATAACACGTACTAATTGGCCCTCTCTTAAGTTGCTGGATATTTTAATGTCCACACAAAAATTATTTGAAAATCGGTTGGAACTATAAAAGTTTGGTTGTAAAAGAGGAATCTCGGTTGCAGTCACCAAATGTTTATAATCGTAATGAATATTCGGTTCAAATTGACACAAGATGATAAATATGATCATCGTACTGTAATCACAACTTATTGATCGGTCATACCAATAAAACGCGAAAAATATATGTTATTTGTGTTTTAGTTCTTTATATTTTTGCAAACGATTTGTTGTTGTAACTAATTATTAGTAACGATAACTTAAACTCCATTAAAACCGAAAACAGGTTGTTTAATGGCATTTTATAAAAAAAAATAATTCGATTTTTACCGACTTTAATCAAATCGTTTAAACAAAAATGTTTCCAGTAAAAATCATCCATCATCTTTTACACATACAGACAACAGATTTGTTGGCACAACCAAATTTTTTGCCAACCGAATGTTGGTGGTTGCAAGTACTATCCATGTATTCCATCGTTACAACCGAATGTTGATTGGGAAGACAGCAATTTGCAGTAGAGAGAAGTGACACTTTCGATTGAAGAAAACAAGTATCGATTAGCCTAACAGACTTAGATGATTATTGAAAATGAAATTGTGCATGTATTTGTTTTTGTTACAGATTGTTGGTTACAAGTACTTTTTGAAAAAAATTAATATATTACCGTCCTGCAATGGGTCAACTGATCAGAAAAATAAGTACATTCTTGGATAAATGTTTTGATAAACATTACTGTGATGCCTCAATCGAAAAAGAATTAATCAAGATATATAACATCATTTATTGTCAAGATTAGGTGCCGTAACAAGGGAAAATACCAAAAGAAATTGGCTTTTTTTTTTGAATAATAAGGTGGCGAAAATTCTGATCAAGTCTAAGAAATTTACAGTTAAGAGTGTTTCTATAAGTAAATTCTGAAACTTTTTTATAATTGTTTTCTGTTTATAATATATAATTTGGTCAAAATTGTGGCAATACAAACATGTCTCTTTTGTTTATAAAAGCTTACGACTTTCTTGTCTTTTGATTGTCAATTCTGGAATTTAGATTCAGTTGCTAGATCAAAGTTATAGTTACGACAACATTGTTTTGGGACTTAGGATTCATATGCGTATGGTGCATAAGATCGCCATATGCTTTTGTGGGATCCTAGTATGGGTAAATGGAGCTATTATATGTACGGAATCATAACATTTGTGTATGTTAAAGTATAATAGAATCGTTGAGAGAAATCATGATTTATTTATGTAGGATCAGAGGGTCATAATATTGCTATATAAGTTTACACAGTTGTATGTACATATATATAAACATGTTGTTAACTGAACACTAAATGGGTTGACATATAATATGTATACTATACAAACATATACTTATATATATAACGACATATATATAACATTGCTTGTATGCATGTATATAAGGTAGGGTCGGGTAGGTTATTATCTTTCATTATGAAGCGATAAGAATAGAAAAATCTATTCTCTCTAGATTTAACTTTGGTTAAAGACCTTAGTTTCGTGATTTACCATTTTGCCCCATTTAAATGATACATAGACGCAGAGAAAAGATATGGTTACTATATGGTCACCGCAACAATAATATATTCTCTGCAATGAAAGCATGTTCGTCGTAACCATATTATTGGTTTTTGAATTTCATTTTAACAACAGTTTGATTGCGGCAATATTAATATTGTTGAAATGTAACAATTGTATTATTGCCAAATTTAGAAATGACAATATGGTTGTAGCAACCATATAAACATGGTTGGTGCAACAAAAGTATTGAAGTTTAAAATTTACGTTAACAATAATATGATACAGTATGGTTGCGACTATGAACATAGCAAATCAGGTTTTATAGATGTGTTTTATGTATGAGTGTGCGTATGTTTTTTTTATTGATATACAAAAAAAAAAAACACATACACACGATACAGTGCATGCACGCAGAGAAAAAATATGGTTACGATTTGAAGACCTTGAGGAAAACTATTTTAATCAAGGGATAGAATTGCTAGATAAGCGTTGGACTAAATGTATTGAAGTTTCAGGAGATTATATTGAAAAATAAAAATATTTTTGAAAAACTAACTATTCTCTTTCATTGGTAGGCTAAGAACTTTCCGAACCGCCCTCGTATTGTGTTTGGCAATTTTATTAATATGGTTACGGTAATCATACTGTATGTTTGTAATTTTTCTTCATTTAAATATGCTTTTAAGAACAAATGTTATTGGTACGGATGTAATGCAATAATAGTATCGAAATTGAAAATTTTTTAAACAAGCTGCTTTGGCTTTGTTTAACTGAAATTTTTTTTAATAAAAACTTTTACGTGTATTTAAACTTATGTTTTCTACTGTGAAATAAATCACTCCTATTATTTTGAATTTAATGTTTTTTTTAATGATTTTCTGATTCAAATCTATTGTCGACAACTTAAACAAATTCTAATAAATTATATTGAAGATCATAGTATAATTGTGTGTGATCATACTATGGTTGTAGGTATCATAACATGGTTGCGTGTCAATCATAATATGGTTGTGAGGATCATACTATGGTTGTATGTGAAACATACTAGGGTTGTGAGGATCATACTATGGTTGTGGAGATCATAGTATGGTTGAGTGTAAGTCATACTATGGTTGTGGGGATAATAATATGGTTATGTGTGAATTATACTATTGGTGTGAGGATCATAGTATGGTTGTATTTGAATCATACTATTGTTGTGAGGATCACAATAGTGTTGTACCACAACCATATACCCAACAATAGTATTATCCTCTTTGAATATTGTCACCACAACCATACTTTTTTTCTGCGTGTGGTTGTTGTCCATTATAAAAAAACAAGAATCGGAAGGTAGTTTGAGGGATTTTTATTGTGTACGGTGAAACACTCTACTACCGACTGGTTGTTGTTTATTTAAAATCCGCCTGCACTTAATTATGGAGCCATTGATCATGGTTTAATCACATTCGTAACTTGGGGTTTACGGATGGTAAAGTTGCATTCACCACGCAGGCAACTAAAAGTATTTTCGACTGCCGTTGGAATATATATTTTTGTTTTTTAAATGAAATGTTCAATATAATCATGGACTCGATCCTGGCTATGAACAAATTGTATAGCAATTTAATAAATTGTTAAGAAATTGTTTGATAAAAATCTATATTTTTAAATAACAATATTACCCAATACTAATAAATAATTTTGGTGATCATAATATGGTTGAGTGAATCATACTATGGTCGTGGGTATCATAGTATGGTTTTGTGTGAATAATACTACTGTTGTGAAGATCATAGTATGCTTGTGGAGATCATAGTATGGTTGAGTGTGAATCATACTTTGGTTGTGGGGATCATAGTATGGTTGCGTGTGAATCATACTATGGTTGTGAGGATCATAATATGGTTTGGCGATCATAGTATGGTAGAGTGTGACTCATAATATGGCTGTGGGTATCATAGTATGGGTGTGTGTAAATAATACTATGGTTGTGATGATCATAGTATGGTTGTGGAGATCATAGTATGGTTATGTGTTAATCATAATATTGTTGTGAGGATCATAATATTGTTGTGCCACAACCATATAACCAACAATAGTATGATCCTCTTCGAATATTGTCACCCCAACCATACTTTTTTTCTGCGAGTAGTTTTATAATTACAACTTTTTTTTAGAAAAATTTGAATATATCGTGATATTAGAAAGTTTTATTTTTGGTAAGGATAAAAAGTGTAAGCATCGAAAAACGATTTTAAGACCCTACGTTTATTTTTGCCAAACCCGTTTCATGACTTTTTAAGTCATTTAAGCCATGTCCATCTGTGCGGCTGGTTCGCACTTAACTCTACCAAGGAGCTACCAATTATTTTTTTTAATTTTGCAAGTCACAATTTTTTTTTAACTGCCTATGTGATTGAAAATAGTCACTATTGCCACACCTCTTCTAGTACCTCCTACACAAATGTACTTTTTAGTCCATTTTTGATATTCTTGTAACACCTTGAATACTATTGGCATGATCTCACTAAAAAACAATAAATACGAATGGTAGTATTAAGTAAAATTGGTAGCAGAGATTTGAACATCTGGCCACCTTGTTTCTGGTACCTCCCACTCGAATGACCTCGTTTCATTAAAGATTCTTATCTTTAATAATTTGTCACCCAGAGCTTGAAATACGATTAAATTTTAAGCACTGTAATATCTTAATAACGACATTGTATACGCTTATGAAACAAATGGTGGACACGTCCCATTTTTGTACCTCCCAAGCAATGCACCATTCCGCCCAATTTTGGTTTTCATGTATAATTTTGAATGTTATTCATACGATCTAACTAAAAATCAATACACATTGAACAGGAATTTATCGGCTTGAGACCTATTGCATCTACTCGCAGGGAAAAGATATTTTTACTATATGGTCACGGCAACAATAACATGTTCTTCACAATAAAAGCATGTTTGTCACAACCATAGTACTGATTTTTGAATTTCATTTTGATAATACTTATAGAATGATTGAGGCAATATTCATATTGTTGAAATGTAACAATACTATTATTACCAATTTTAGAGAAGAAACTATGGTTGTAGAAACCATATAAATATGGTTGGTGCGACAAAATAATTGTTTAATATTAATGGTAACAATAATATACAATAAGGTTAACTTGGTGACAAATAAATGAATTCCTAGCCACGCCTCTTTTAGTACCTTCCACAGCAGTAATTCCGGTTCCATGTATCGGATTGACCGGCAGCACCAATCTTCGACCAGGGGCTGTCACCCCGGCACCACGTGTGCCGCCACAGCAACAACCTCACTTTAGTGTTGATTAGAATCCGCATAAGAGTAGAAATAGAACACTGCGGCTGCGGAAACCGGTGCGGCGAGAAAATGTAAATTAACTGACGACGGATGCGGCGACGGTTTTTGTTGTAATTTCTCAGCTGTTTTAATTTTTTATTTGGCCTTGAGTGATTTTGAAAAAATACAATAAATTTGTTTGCAAACTAAACACACGCAAAAAAAGCATGGTTGGGGTAACAATATTCAAAGAGCACCATACTATTGTTGCTTATATGGTTGTGGCACAACAATATTATGATCATCACAACAATAGTATGGTTCACACACAACCATACTATAATCCTCGTAACAACAGTATGACCCTCACAACAATAGAATTATTCATACACAATCATACTATGATCCCCAGAACCACATTATTATTCACATTCAAACATACTATGATCCCCACATAGTATGATCCGCATAACCATTGTATGTTTAACGTACAACCATAGTATGATCCTCACAACCATAGTATGACTAACGCACAACCATACTATGATCCCCAAAATTTTTTGTAAAGACTGGATTACGTTGTAATTCAACAATAAAGAATTTTATTAAGTAAGTATGTAATAATAGGAGTAATAATATTTTAGTTATACTAATCCGTAGTTTTTTTGAAAAAAAAATAATTATTATCACTATTATTGGATAAGATTCTAAAAACATAACATTGTTAAATTAAAAAAAATTAAGGTTTTGTCGGTATGATTGCCGTAATCATGTTATTGTTAACATAAAACCCATGAAAACAATACTTTTGTCCCACCAACCATATTTATATTGTTGCTACAACGATATTTTCATTTTTAAATTTGGCAACAATACTATTGTTACATTTAAACAATATTAATATTGCCGCAATCATACTATTGTCAAAATGAAATTCAAAAAACAATACTATGGATGCGAAGACCATACTTTTACTGCAGCGAACATACTATTGTTGCCGTGGTAACCATATCTTTTCTCTGCGTGCAAGAATTATTTTGAAATGTTCAATTGTAAATGCACAATCAAATTATTTTTATTTTATTATAATTTTCTTATTTTGGTCCATTTTATTAAAATTTAAAATTTATGATTTCTTCTTCTTACTGCAAATATGCACAAAAACTATTAGCCCATACGGTTTTTGTTTATAAAAAACATGAAAATATGGCAACACATAGAGAGAGGCAGTAGCAAATTGATAGCGCAAGAAAACCCGCAGAGAAAATAGAAATAGATTTATTTTTTTTTTTTATTTATATCCATAGGATTCTGCCGAAAATGAACAATTAAATGGATACGGATGGATTAATGGAGCCTCTGTGGCAGAGTGGACGTGGCGTCCCTTCTTATACCTCCCTCACAAACTACCCCCACACAACCCACATAACACACATAACTTTTTCATTTATGCATACATTTTGCTTAAATTTCGTATTCTCCCATATGGTTATTTCATCTTAATCGCGGATAAGAATAATGCGGATGCCACGCCCCATTCAAGTACCTCCCACACAAATGACCCTATACAAGATTTTAATAAAATCGGTACGTTTCAGGCACTGGAAGATGGAACGTAGGAAAATATATAATATCCATGTAGGGGTGATGGTATCAGCTGATCAATCTAAAGGTATTTTTTCAAAATAAAAAAAATTAAATAAAATGTGGAATATTTGTGGTTCTTTCGAAGGGACATTCTAAGCCATTTATTTTTTGAATATATAAGTAATTTCCTTTAAATGATGGCCGCAACTACGCTTCAGGGTGTCCATTCTAGGGGTCCAATTATGGATGATTTGTTCGAGCATTTCGACCGGTATGTCTTTCAGGCACGCGTAATGCTTCCAAAACATGAATCGTAGCTGGTTTGTCAGCATAGAACTTGGACTTTGCATAGCCCCAAAGAATAAAGTCTATAGCTGTGATATTACACGATCTAGACAGCCAACTCACCGGTCCAAAATGAGAAATTGGCTGCTCTCCGTAATGACCTCTAAATAGATAAATTGCTTGAGCAGCTGTATGGAGCCGTCCGGTTAAATCCAAATGTCGTCAAGATTATTGACTTCAATTTCAGGTAGTAAAACGTACAATATCATGGTGCGATGGCGAGCACCATTCACGGTTACGTTCAGACCATCATCATTTTTGAAAAAATATGGACCGATTATTCCATCAGCCCATAAACCGCATCAGACCGTGGTTTTCTTAATGGCACCTCTTGAGCCTCTTTTAGTTGCTCTTCAGCCAAAATACTGCTATTATGTTTATTGACGTTGTCGTTGAGCCAGAAATGTGCCTCATCACTGAACAAAATTGTGGTCAAAAACAGTTTCTGGCCGAAGGCTCATTTCCATTTTACAGTTGCACAATTTTGAGAGGTTGTTTCGGTGTAAGTCTTTCCATGTTGAAATGGCAAACAATACTGAAAAGAAAAAAAAAATTAAACACAACTCACGCGAAATCTGTGAAAAAAGGCTGTTGCAAACAATACCTCAAGATGGATTACCCGTTATAAGTAATTCGAATCAACCGACTGAAGCTTTTTAACTTGTTTCGCACTCGACCCGGGTTGATATGCGTATATATGTATACGTAGTCGTACACCATATTTACTTTAAATTACTACCACATGTAACGACATACACTTATCCTCACACACAGTCAGACACACACACACACACATACAGATGATATTGAGATGGAATATTATACCCTGGTGGGCGATAAAAGCTCATATGACAACAACTAAAAGAAAAAGTATCGTAGTTATTATCGTATTCGCAAATGATATGATGGCTGTGTTACGATAATTTCATGGCATGTTCGTTATGATATCCTGCAAATGAGTTAAGTTGGTGTATGCTTTAGTAGGGTATGTGTGGTATGACCGGCTCATTTAATTAGCATAAATGTGCGTGTGTGTATGTGCCTGTGTGTGAGTATCAAAATGATACATTGCAAATGAACATGTATACACTCACAGCGTTCGTGTACACATTTACTAACGAAATGTTCTTGATTCAAATATTTATAGTTCGATAGCAATATGTTGCTGCAGTCATTCAGTTTTATTAAAGTAATCAACGAAAAAATCATCAACAAATCTAAAATTCTGTAAACTTTATGGTGCGAAATTTCCATTCTGGGCTATTTTTAAATTTCATCCAAAGATGAACCCTACATCGGAAAATGTTCGTGGAGATGAGTTTTTAAAAGAAAATGTACTACTCAAACTTTGAGACGGGGTCTTAAGGAATGGCTAATAGATTGTATGTTCTTTAACTATGTTAATTTAAATCAACCTCTGTTGGAAGAGTGGTATAATATTGCATTTGTATACCTAACGAAGCTTTTAATATGAGTATGTCCATTGTGGCGTATACGTTATTTACTTGTTTGTACTTATCTGACATCATGCATTGGACACGTGCGTAGAGGTCATTTTGTGTTGAAACGTATTTTGCAAATGCGCTCTCGATCATTGCAGTGCAGCGTGCTTTTCGTTTACGATCCGCTGCTCCCCCACGCAAACGAGTAGGCACCTTACATTTTCCTTCATAACCGTCTTGCCGTAACTGTGAACCCCGAACGGTACTTGACTATAATACAGGATATCTTTCAGCCGGCTCTTGAGGCAATGCATTTAGTAGATACGAGGGTTTCTATATATATTTCTGGCCTAGGCAACACAAAGAGTAGCCTGGCGCCTCCTGACATTTCAATTTGAAATTTTGACATGTTTTAGCATAAACGTACTCAGAACGTTTTGAAGTACGACCAAAAATGGAATTAACTCGTAAACATTTTCGTGCGATCATTTTTTACAACTTTCGACGTGGATTATTGCAACAAGAATGCATCGATGAACTTAAATCTTTGTATGGCGATGAAGCACCATCCTATAGCACTGTGAAAAACTGATTTAATGATTTCAATCGTGGCCGACGAGAGAACATTGAAGCCGTGTCTGAACTGATAATGCAAGATCGTCATGTGACATACCGTGAGATAGAGGCATCCTTGGGCATTTCTTCCACCAGCATAGATTTGATATTGCATGAACACCTGGCCGCTAAAATGGTTTGCTCTCGTAGGATCCCGCACAGTTTGACAATCGCTCAAAAAAAGGCTCGTGTCAATTGGTGCAAAGAAATTTTGTAAAAATACGATCGCGGTGTTTCAAAAGATGTTTATAAGATCGTCACAGGTGACGAATCATGGATCTATGCGTATGAGCCCGAAACAAAACAGCAATCGACCGTGTGGATCTTCGAAGACGAGCCAAATCCAACGAAAGTTGTTCGTGGAAGAAGCACTTCAAAGCAAATGGTAGCCTGTTTCTTCGGCAAAACTGGTCTTGTGGCGACTGTTCCGCTTGAGCAACGTTGGAGGTCAATTCTGAGTGCTCTACCAGAATTTGTTTTGCCTAAAGTCTTCGGAGAAATTCGAAAAACGAACAAGAGAAAACGAATCATTGTGCACCATGACAATGCGAGCTCTCACACATCGGCTCAAACCAGCGCCTTTTTGACCGGCCAAAACGTCGAATTGATGGGCCATCCCCCGTACCGCCCTGACGTGGCACTCAATGACTTCTTTTTAATCCCACACATCAAGAAAAAAATGCGTGGTCAACGGTTTTCGTCGCCAGAAGATCCTGGTGAAGCGTTCAAAAACCATGTTTTGGAGCAGTCTCAATCGGAGTGGAAAAAGTGCTTCGACAATTGGTTTGAGCGCATGCAAACGTGTATAAATTATGCTATAGAATACTTTGAAAAACAATAATACTATTTTTGATGATAAATATTCGCATTTTCATTAATAGACCAGGGGGGTTACTATGTAACTCGATTCGAAAGTTAAATATTACGAAAACGGATTTTTCCTACCAACTAACTCGAATTCGCAAATACATTTGCTACTTTCGAGTTGCCACATCCGATTATCGGATACTCATACACTACTTTCGTATGTGCATCACTATGTACTTCGAATTTAGATGTCAAAGTCGCTCGAAAGTAAACATTTGTACTCGTTTGATATTATGTTAACGGAAAAAATTAAAATATTAAATTATTGACACCAAACGCATAAAAATGTAAGTATTTGTTAAATTTATATATATATCAGTAGATTAATATTTATAAAAATGTTTTTTAATAGGGAAAATCCAACAAAAAATGTAAACACCAAACAAAGACAGTTTGATCATGCTAAATTTTATGAAGGAGCATCCGCAGTTGGCTAAGGGTTACATCAAAGCTCCGGAAGCCAAACAAGCCACCAATAATTTATGGTCTCGATTGACAGAAGAGCTAAATGCAGCCGGTCCACCAATGCGGGAAGTGGTCGGTTGGAAAAAGGTATGCAATTGATAGTTTGCCCATAAATGGAAATTAATTATTTCTTTTTAGGTTTGGGCAGATCACAAGACCCATCATAAGGCCAAACTGCGAAAGAATCGATATAATTTTTCGGGCACAGGCGGAGGACCAGCAAAATTATTTTAGTTCACGGCGCTAGAAGAAGGTGTCATAGAGTTGCTGGATATGCAGAAGGCGGTGGACGGTATGAGTGGAGTCCGAAAATATGGAATTAATAATAGTACCCCCCAACCAGCGACGACACTAGTACGGCCACAAGCAGTAAGGACACCGAGAAACTCGTCGCAAATGTGCTCAACTCCATCATAAATAATCCGAGTGAGACGGATGCTTTAGTGTCTGCACCGCCGTCCCCACCGCGTTGTTCATCATCTCGTACAGCCACCACACCACAATTTTCTTTGAATCGTGCTCCTCCAAAAAAACAGGCATTGCTAGAAAAGCAGGTGAATGGACAAATGGACTACCACAAGCGCTCCATATTACTTCTAGAAGAAGTAAATAGTAATTTAAAGTCTTTAGTTAAATACAAAAAAAAGACAAGTGGACGTAGAAGAAAAAAATTATAAACTTAAAAAAAGAAAATTCGAGCACGAAATGAAATTGAGTGTGGAAAACCAAAAACTAAAACTAGCAAAGCTCGAATTAAAGAGAGATATGCTAGAAATTGAAAGAAACCGCCATCAATAACATATATAATCTACTGTTGTCTAGTATTTAAGTTTTTTATTACTTTTTAAACCTATGAATTACTAAATAAATGAATTACTATGTTATAGATTGTTTTTTATTTGATTTCTTAGAGATTGGGCTATGGCTAAGAACTGATTTCTGTCTTCGGAAGCTGGAACAGCTGTTGAGGTCGGTTCCATTTGTTCCACATTAATCGGTATTTCTGGTGGTAGTTCGACATTATGTTCTAAACAAATATTGTGTAATGCACAGCATACATTCAATATTTTTGTGACCATTTCCGGTGCATAATGCAATTCTCGAGCTGCAAGCAAACATCGAAATCTTCCCTTCAGAACACCAAACACACGTTCAATAATTGATCTTGCCTTACAAAACTGTTAAATCTGCTCTCCGCAGAATGATCATTAGCGGTCCTGTACGGGGTGAGGATCCATGGCCCTAATGGGTATCCAGAGTCTCCTAGAATAAAATGCATCTTAAATAAATGATAAATAACATTAAAATAATCAAATTACCTATTATCCACGACGATTTGTCTCCATTAATAAATGCATCCTTCAAAAACTGACGTTCGTCCGACAGGCTCCAAACGTGAGAGTCGTGCGATGCTCCTCCATAACATCCATTCACTGATCTTATGCGCATAGTATGATCGCATATCTTAAATAGCAAAGAACATGGTAGTAAAAGGTGGGATGATTGAAACATCTCCACTAAATATAACAATTTATATTGGAACATACTTACCACCATTGCATTTATGCTGTGCTTAAGTTTCCGGTTGAAAAACAAGTGCTCGTTTTTAGATGGTCTGACCATTTGGATGTGAGTACCGTCAACAGCTCTATTATCCCTGGAATTCCGGACATGGCATAAAACGAATTTTTAGCTGCTCGTTTTTCATCATCGTTCATAAGGAAATTTATATGTTTGCGACACAATACATTCTCTATAGCATTACACACTTCTTTGATGCAGTTTGACACAGTTTGTTGTGCCAAGCCAGCAAAACGGTCTTGACCGATTTGGTGTTGGTACCCACCTTGACCAAGAAACTTAAGTGTAACACCTAATTTAATTTCTGGTGTTACACCAGTCGATCTCTGTGTTGTTGGCAGCTGTGATCTAATGCTCTCCAACACATATTTAAAAGCTTCCTTGTTAAGCCGGAAATTTCGCACAAACCTATAAATATAAGTATAAACTCACGAACAACATACATAACACGTTGGTACTTACATTGCATCCGTTAAGTGCATAAAATCTACACCATCGCGTAAGATTCTGCGTTCCATTCGCTCATCTTCATTTTCCATCCAAAGGGCAACCGAATCCATTTTTGTAACGCACAAATATTATTTACTTTTTATTTTAATTGTTTTGACATTTCATGTAATAGATGTTGCCAACTCTGAATAAAACATTCGAAAGTACTGCCAAAAATGTTAAGAAATAGTGACAGCACTTTTCACTCGATTCAAAACTCTTACATGGTAAGACTATAAATTCGGATCGAATACAACTTTCGAGCTGTTCAAACTTTCGAATCGAGTTACATAGTAACCCCCCTGAAATAAATATATGAGCCCTCGTACGTGGTTCCAACAGGATGGTGTCACTGCACACACAGCGAGGGTAACTATGAATTGTTTGAGGCAAATGTTTCTTGGGCGGCTTTTCTTTATGTGGGGTAATGTGAACTGGCCGGAACGCTCATTAGACATAGCCCCATGCGATTTGTTCCTTCGGGATTACCTGAAGTCTAAGGTGTATATCAAACGGCCTAATTCCTTGGAAGATCTAAATAACAAAATTGAGGCTGAAATTGGTAGAATACCAGTCGACATACCAGTCATGAAAAATTCAGAAAACGTATGCAGCAGCTTATTAAAACCATATTATTTAAAAACACCCGTACTGTTCAATATAATTAAAATATAAAAAAAAAATCATAATTTTTTTATTTCATTTCAAAATAAGCAAATTTCGTGCTCCACCCTATGCAGTATAATCTCCGTAATCCGGACAATTAGGGACTAGCCAATGTCCGAAATAGCCAAATGTCTGGATTTCCAAAATTGTACAAAAAAGCCAAGAAAATAGTATTATATGACCTAAGAATATATATAGATATTTGTATTTTTATGGAGTATTAATGGTTTTGAACAAAGTTTGTTATTTTCATTTGGCGAATTTATGTTTCATTTTTTTATGCAATTTCTCGTATAACGACTTATAAGTTTTAAAATATCTCCAGAGGCAAAACCTGCTCTTCTGCAAATTTAATGCATGTGTCAAAAGCAGATATAGCATGAGAATACATGGAACATCGTTTTCATGTATGTCACTATGACGGTCAACAACATCGTCTTCTTCAATCTCATCATCCGTAATTTTAATGTCATTATTTAACCCCTCATTAACTTTATCACTATGATAAACATCTGGGGATATTTCGACAAGTAAGTCAACTATTTCAGTTGAGTTACTTCGCCAAAGCGCTGCAAGAGGCAGACCGTCATCTAAACTTCATTCTTCGTCATAACGAATTTTGTTAAAACAGTTTTTAGGGAAGCTTTCACTCACAACTTTGCAAGCACTTGATGCAAGAAAAGCTACGTCTTTCAAAGAAAAGTTTTGTAGAGAATCCGTTTAATTTGTTCGATAACAGAAGAAAATAAAAACTTTTCCAATAGAAAACATTTAAAATTGGTTTTGATCCATAGGTTGAATAAGGGCCGTGCTGATCAATATCGTCTAACGATTTTAGCTGGAAAGTGACGTTGAAAAAGAGCTTGGGTGACAAATTGTTTTCTTTTTGGTAACGTCTTACTTGCTTAACAATTGATTTTTCAAACCATTTTTCATCCAAGCATTCTTGCTATGATCATAATCTGACGGCAGTTTCTCTTTTTTAAATGCTCTTGTACTTTCTATTCTTCCGATCATCAATAGCTTAAGTTTATGTTCCCTGTTTGATTATAGCATACCTAAGATTTACTCTCTCCTTGACTATCTTACGTCCCGTTGCAGATTTCTCAGAATGCAACGCAAGCGTTTTTCTGGTAACTTTCTCCAGGTTATAGCAGTCTTAGCGGCTTTGTAGACTTGAGAATATGTTATGCCATTTCAGCAACCTTTACGTGTAATTTTTCAATATTGTTGGAGAGTTCCTCGCCAGCTCTTTTGAGAAACTTGATGTAATGTGCCAATTTCGTAAGAATTTCCTTCATCTTATCAATCGTTAAAAAGACATGCTTTTGTTTAACTATTGGTGGCATAATTAATGAAACAAGATATTTTCAAAAATGTTCATTCAAAGATATCCGTAAATTTAATGCCCTGCCTATATTAATTTGGCAACAACATCTTATTATTATTATTTAATTAAAATAAATACTTTACCATTTGAGAAACTTTTTCGCACGTACGTATATTTTCTGATACTTATACAAAATAATCAAATACACTATTACAAATAATAACAAACTTATACTCGTAGTAACACACACCATGTCATTGGTTAATCTAATGTATTTGCATTTTGACAAACATTATTTATTAATAAGTATAATTACATGTCGAAAGGCAGTGCTGCTTTATACAAATATAAATATTACTTAAGCCGTCACTAGAGTGCAGTTTAAATTATTCAATATTATATTTAGCACAACTCCTGCGAAATGTAACCTGATTATAATTTAATGCAAAATTTTGTAACATCTGTTTTAAAAATTATAACTGGAAATCTCATTGCGATTGGGTATACAATAGGGTGGAGTGAAATTCAAAAAAAAAAGTTAACCTCGGAAAGAGATGTAGTCTGGGGTCCTAAAGAGGGGAAAAATAAAGAAAAAAATTTAAAAAAATTTTTAGGGGTCGCGCCACTCCCTAGAAATTTTGGAAATTATCGCTATTTTGGCGTTGATTTTAGAAAAATCCTAAAAATTAACGACTTAACTTATTCGAAATTTAAAAGTTTGAGCTTGTTCAGTGCCCAAACAAAAGTATTTGAGGCAAATATGAGGATAATCGACTAATATTTGAATCTTTGGTGGCGATTTCATTGTTCAGTCAATTTTCTGAAGAAGGGACGATTTGACTTATTTTACTTTTTGAAATTTTTGAACAATGAGAAAAATTTTGTTTAAATTTTTTCATGCCCTTATTTCATTGTTTACGCTATTGCAAACATTTATTGACATAAAACTTTAAAATCGGTTCAGGGGTTAGGAAAATTCACGCCTTCAAACATGTGTATTTGTTTATTTTGGCGCGACCCCTAAAAATTTTTTTAAATTTTTTTCTTTATTTTTCCCCTCTTTAGGACCCCAGACTACATCTCTTTCCGAGGTTAACTTTTCCAAATTAAAAAAAAGCATGTTTTCACTCCACCCTAGTACACAACTTTAGTATTATAATGTGTACGTACATTAAAGTTGGTCTCGATAAATATTAATACTATGAGCATCAAATAAAATAGTTTTAATTACATTTATAAGCGATTTGTGACATCGGAATTTAAGGCTTGTCTACTGGAGCTATTATAATTAAGCTAAGTTACAATAATTGATCGTTGAGTAGAATATAAGAGTTTAATAATTTAAAATGCGTTGTTTCCAAGAGCGAAGTAATCTGAAAAAAGAAAAAACTATTTATTTGTGTTTTCCATCTGTTGGTCTCATTTAGGCCACCGGCGCACAGTGGTCCAGATTTGATTTCCATAGGCCAAAATTCTATAACATTTGACTGTAACTATTTTTAAGTTCTGTAAAAAGGACAGATGTTGTCAAGGACTTATGTATTATTGCGAGATATTAATAATTAAAATCGGGCTATTGGATATATTTTAGAAATAAGGCTAAAGTTGACTGTTTTTTTTATTTTCCTATTTTAAAGTACATATTTGTATTTGTTCATAAAATTCGCAAAAAAAAACTTTGTTTTGTTTTCTTATTGCCGATTTTCATTTTTTTTTTCTTGAAAATTGAAAAAGTGATATTAATTTTTCAAAATTTGTCGAACTGTATCTCATTCTTTTTAAGAGCAGTTGCCCTATTTTTTTTTAATTATCAAGTTTTATATATTTAAATTCTAAGTATCTTACCTGTTACATTTTAAGATTTTTAGGTGTTTTTTGACGCGTTGAACCTGACAATTGTGATTTGCGTTCAAACTCAAAAATATTTACTGAAGCAAAATATTTACTGGCCGATGGATATCGATCCTGGACCACCGTGGGGGGTGGTACCGGTTTTACCATTAATCCATTTATTTCTATATATACTTATATAAAGCCCGTGTAGGCCGCCTTAGTATGAAGTATGAACGGCTATCATCCCGGTCAACCCAGGTTCAACACCGGGTTTCCACCTCGTAAATGCAGGCGACTTTACGAGTAAGAGATTTATCTGTAAGTCATGTAAAAAGTTCTCTATAAAATGCATTGGCCGTACGGTACCGGCGTTAAACAGTACGTTCCAGTCATTAAGTATAAGAATTATTTCGTGCACAGTTCATTGATTGGGGAAAAGTTTCCCCTAGCTTCTTGATGGGTTGTTGTGGGACTTAAGTAAGTTTAAACTGTACACATTACGTCTAGAAAGTGTAACTAGCGTTATTATTGGAGATAGAAACAGATACCTTTTTTTTCATGCACAGTAATGTTTTTATAAAGTTTCCGTCAAGAAAGAAGCAGCGAAATTTTATTAAATCTCGGCTGGAATATTTTTTTTTGCTAGGAACGTACGCTGTCAAGTTTACTTTAGAAAAACTTAAAAACAAGTCTGGTAAAACCAGATTTATTTTCTTTGTGAAGCCGCCGTTGAATAGCTTGAGATGTTCTTTTTAGATGTTCAGCTTGTCCTGGACTTTCTTGTTTAATAGTCACATCCCAATCTATCAATGGTTTTAGGTAGACATAAAACTGCAAGAAAATTGTCATAAAACTACGAGTAGGCAATGTCTATTTTCGTTACATTGACCCAATCTAATGTATAAGTACATACTTGTATTTGCATAAAATTCAAATATACATTTTAGGGATCGGAATAACATACACTAAGCATGTGCAGCCGTCCTTTTCATTTTTTCTAAAAGGGTGTAATTCTTTCCAAAGAATAACTAATGGGTGATCCAAGTGGAGATACTTCTTTCGCCTTTTTCACGTGTGTGTCGTGTCATGCTGCCATGTAATTTTTATTAAGTATTGTTTGGCATTTCATCATGGAAAGACTTACGCCTGAACAAAGTTTAAAAATCGTTTAATTTTATTACGAAAATTCACGTTCTGTGAGGAATGTGTTTCGTGCCCTTCGTTCAACTTATGGTCAACACAATCGGCCTACTGAGCGTACTATTCGCAACACCATCGCCCATCTTGAGACTCAGCATTTATTATGGAATAATATTCGACCGAATAGACTACGTCCAGCACGCAGTGAAGAAACTGTAGCGGCCGTCGCTGAGAATATACACCAAGACCGTGGAGAGTCGATTCGGCGCCGTTCGCAGCAACTCGGACTGATGTATGGAATGACTCGGCGCATATTACGTCGAGATCTTAAATTGAAAGCGTACAAAATACAGCTTGTGCAAGAACTGAAGCCGACCGACGTTCCCAAGCGGCATCGCTTCGCTCTATGGACTCTTGAAAAGTTCCAAGAATATCTGACGTTTTCGAGCCTAATTTTGTTGAGCGATGAGGCCCATTTATGGCTCAATATTTCTTTAAAAATGATGTGGGTGAGAATGTAACCGTCAACGTCGACCGTTATCGTGCCATGATAACCGACTTTTTGATACCTGAAGTGGAAGCTGGTGATCTCGGCGACATTTGGTCTCAGCAAGACACGCCGTCTTCCTTCCCACATATCGCATCAATCAATGAATTTATTGAGAGAACACTTTGGTAAGCAGATAATTTCACGTTTTGAGCCGGTCGTTTGGCCACCAAGATCGTATGATATCACACCGTTAGACTTTTTCCTGTGGGGATATGTAAAGTCTAAAGTATATGCGGACAAACCCGCTTCGATATAGGCCTTCGAGCAAAACTTCACGCGTGTCATTCGCCAGTTAACAGTCGAAATGCTCGAACGAGTCATCGAACATTTAACTCAACTGATGGACCATCTGAGACGTAGCCGCGGCCAACATTTCTTAGACATAATCTTCAAAATATAAATGCCAAAGAATGTTCTTTCAAATGATAATAAACTTTACCCATTCAATTAGAATTGTTTGTGTTTTTTCATTAAAAAAGAAGGGAACCTCGAAAAGGATCACTCGTTACTTTCGTCATAGCAGAATTTGTTCACGAAATGTAGCCTTTTAAGTTCAGAGTTGTATGGGTAAGGACACGCCCATTTATCGAATTTTAAAACGATATAATATAATAATATGCTATTCATTCAGTTTATTCTGTTAAATTTTAAAAAGATCGGTCTGTTGCTTTTGCCATTAATAAGATTTTTTTAAAGGAGGCGTGGCATCGCTCACTTTTTGTCCAGAATATGTTTCGACATTAAATGTTCAAAATATCATCATCATATCTGTAATAGCTTTTGATAAATTGTCTTTTGAAGTACAGGGTTGTAGATATTTCCAGAGGATGATTCTGTCCTTGTTGCAGTTTTTACCTCTTGACTGATCTGGCCCATTTTCAATACCAACCATGTCGGTCCATTAGCACATGGACTGATATGGTTTCATTCAAGCCATCTAGCTACAATAGTGCGATATGTTGTTTGCTTTCCACAGACTGACAGACAGACAGACATGCCTAGATCATCTTAAGAATTTAACGATGATTCAAAATATATACTTTATAACGCATCCGACCTGTATTTCGATGTGTTGCTAATGGAATGACAAACTTGTGTGGTCCTGCCCATACAACACTGAACTCTGAAAGGCTACATCTCCCGGACTAATACCGATTTGATAGTATTGGGTATATAAGTATATGATATTGGTGTAGAAAGAAACACACTCTGATAGAAATGAATCCACGGAGCCTTAAAGCTACGGCGCCTTGATAACATTTTCATTTTGACCGTAATCCATTTCTGAAAGTATGTAAGTTTCGGCACGACCGAACCTAATTTGAACACTTGTTTACATTTGTGTGGTACGTTCGTCCCATTCGGCCCCAGGAATGGAGAAATGAAAATAAATCACTACAATACTTATTGCTAGTCAGTAAAACTTTGCGTAAATTAAAGTTCCTGAGCATAAAAACACTGTGCTTTGACACAGAAATCCGAACCCTAGAAACAATACAGGTTTACATACACTTGTACTAAGTACATAAACTCTCTCACACATACAACATATTGTTTGCACATGAACGCATACGCACACACATACGTTCATATGTTTGTATGTCTGTCTGTCGGTCTGCCAGTCTGTCTGTTTATATGCCATAATAATTAACGCGCATTGACTTTAGTCGCTCATTAGTTTAATTAGGATACGAATTAACGATCCTCGCCGAAACAAACAGCAAATGGACCAACATACATATACAGACACACATAGGCACACACACACACGCAACAGCGCAGCAGCACAAAGTTAAATGCGTAAATAAAACTTGGCAAACAACATCAACAAGAAGAACACCAACGAACAAATATGGCCATTTAAATTATGGCCATTAAATGCAAACCAAGAACGCGCAGCGTTCATATCGTTATGGCAAAAATAACAAAAACCAAAACAGTAGGAAAAGCGTCTGGTGGACCGAATTTGGTGCACCCTCTCACTCAGACATGGCTCGGATGTAGCTCGCCGTATCTTGGCGTCGCGACGCCAAGATACGGCTTCGGATATCTCCGACGCGTCGGAGATATTTTAAGATGATACATGAAACGAACTCTGCCAGAAGCGGGTGTAGTATTTACGCCCATCTTTATAGTGTCTTAATCTGAAGTCTGTTTATTCAAGTTCCAGTGCCAAATTTGAACGAATTGCTAGCATCTGTGTTATATGGGCTTTAGTAAGCTTGCATGGGGTCAAAAGTTTCAAGAGTAAACAATTCTACAGCAAGACACAATATCCTCCACCATTCTACTTTTGTCCCGAATTTGAACAATATTGGATTCACCGGGGTAGAGCGAGAGGGGTTCAAATCAGTAGATATATTTTTAATTGGGGTTCATATGATACCGTTGTTGGGAACGTTTATCGTAAGGTAAAGTATCTGTTCTAACTTGGGGAACTCGTCTACGCCGACTAATATCCAATATTATAGATCCCGGTCCAATTTTGACATATTATCAAGAAGCCGTTACGCCGCCCACTTTTCCATCAGATGCGTTTATTTTTAAACCAATATCAGATATACCACCTAATATCGTCATAGTTAGAGTTAGAAGTTAGAGTTGAATGGGTAATTAGAGTTGAATGGGCAATGCCATTTCCAGTATTGTTTGCCATTTCATGGAAAGACTTACACCAAAACAACTCCTTTAAATTATGCAACTGTATTATGGAAATGAGCGTTCGGTGAGGAATGTTTTTCGTCCAAAAATTTTGTTCAGTGATGAGGCCCATTTCTGGGTCAACGGTAACGTCAAAAAACATAATTACCACATTTGGGCCGAAAAGCAACCAGAAGAGCTTCAAGAGGTGCCATTGTGCCCAAAGAAAATAACGGTTTGGTGCGTCAAAAATGATGATGGCCGGAACGTTACCGTGAATGGTGCTTGCTATCGCGCATTGATATCGGACTTTTTGCTACCTGAAATTAAAGTTCGTAATATTGACCACATTCGGTTTCAACAGGACGGAGCCATTTGCCATACAGCTGCTAAGACAATAGATATATTGAGAGGTTATGTCGACGAGCAGCTAATTTCACGTTTTCGACCGCTGAATTGGCCGCCTAGAGCGTGTGATTTCACACCTTTCGACTTTTTTCTTTGAGGCTACGTGAAGTCCAAAGTCTATGCTGACAAACCAGCTACGATTCAGGTTTTAGAACCAACATTAAGCGTGTCATTAGCGCAATTCCGGTCAAAATGCTCGAACAAGTCAACCAAAATTGGACCCTCAGAATGGGCACCCTGAGACGTAGTTTCAGCCAAAATTTTAAGGAAATTATATTAAAATTTTTGTATGTTTTTTCATTTTGAAAAAATACCTTTAGATTATTTATCCGATAGTTGAGGAGATATGATCTGACTATGTTGAGGGCTGTGTGGGCAGTGCCCTTCCCTAATGTATTACTTATAAATATATGTGAGTGAAGATTAATTCGAATTTAACTTTCAAAAACGCAAAAAATCCCCGGTCCCCAGTGGGTTAAAAAAGTTAAATTCGAATTTATCTTCACTACTCGTATTTGACGAGACAGCAGTGTGCGCATAGTGAAGTTAAATTCGAATTTAACTTCACATAGCAAGACAGAATGGCATGATTTGCTTTAGAGCGGATCTAAGTGCGTCCATGGAGGACAACTGAAAATACTTTCGTTAATCAGACTACTGCCAGATTATTGCTACTGATACTTGCTACTATCGCTAGAAGGCCGATCGAACGTTTTTTTTTGTGTTGATACTGATGATATATAACCTTATAAAGTTCAGTTTATAAATTTATAATAATTTATAATCCTCGATCGTTATGATCGTTCAATTAATTAGCCATAAATGTGTTTTTTGAAAGAAGTCGTAACGCCGCCCATGTATCCTCCAGCATGTGCTGCGATCCATGCCAGCTATTGGTTCATGAGATATTGTGTTTTTAAGTTTTAAAGTGTGGCCGCACGCTCCTTGTCCCATTCAATCTTAAAATAGTAAATATTAATTTCCAAGTCATTTATAACGATCGGTCCATTACTTTGGCCATTCACGCGATTATTTTAAGCGGCTGTGGTACCGTCCTCTTTTTCTCAAGCATCATATTTTGCAAATACATCGTCATATCTCTAACAGTTCATAAGATGTGGTGTTTTAAGTTTAAGGGTTGTTCATTTTTCCAGAGGTTTAAACATCTCTGACCGATCTGGTCCATCTCAAACACCAACTGTTTCGGTCTACGAGTATTAACACAAATTTCTGCCAAATTTCAGCCATCTACGATTGGTTAAATAGTACCACCTGTAGTTTGCCTTCCACAGACAGACAGAAGGTCATGGGCTATGACACATGGCTAGATCATCTTGGATTTACGAAAATTCGGAATATATGTAAACACTCATAATATAAACATTTTATGGGGCATTTCGACCAGTATTTCCATGTGTCTTTTCTATGGAGTTTTTTCTGGAGGGTATAAAAAAGATGTAAACAGAAATTATGTTAGTAAAATAATGTTTTAGATGATTCGTAAAAAATTAAAAAAATACCATCCAATTTATATTATTAAATAAATAACAGGCGGTTTATTTTATTAGTTTTGTTCGATGAAAAACTCTAGTTCAAGCAATACTCGTTAAATATACGTAGTTGCCAAATACGTTGACCTGCTTTTTTCATACATTTTTTTTAAATATTCTTTATTTGCGATCTATTTCTACTATACAAATAATAAGCAAATTTTTTGATATTGGAAATAAACTGATTGGGGTCCAAGAAGCCAATGCAATTTCTCCATTTTAATGTTTAGCTGCTTTCGTTTGGCTTTAATGTGTTCTTTCCATGTTAATCAACTATCTAAATGTAGTCCCAGATATTTAATAGCGTTGGGCTTTGGAATAAAACAAGAGGCAATCGCCTCTTTTCATTGTGAACGTAATGTGAGGCGATTTTTCTGTGTTAACTTGTATATTCCACCTTAGTAGGTAGCGAAGTATTAATTAAATCCAACTGTGTTTGAACAAACCTTGAAGCTTCGGTTGCGGATACATCAGAAGCCAATAGAGCTGTATCGTCCGCGTACGTTGCCACTGTAACGTCTTGGATAACGGGCATATCTGATGTGAAAATTGTATACAAAATTGGCCCCAGGACACTCCCTTGGGGAACTCCAGCATTTACCGAACCAAATTCAGAGCTTGTGCCGTTTATGTCCACATAGAAATTTCTATCTTCTAAGTACGATTTCAGTAGCAAGTAAAATGGGGTGGGCACAATTCTTTTTGGTTTATACAGTAGCCCGTAGTGCCATACTTTATCAAATGCTTGCTTTACATCTAAAAACACGGCTGAGCAGTAGCGTTTGCATTCTAATGTATCTCTTATTACCTTTGTAATTCGATGGCACTGTTCGGGTGTGCCATGTTTGTGTCTGAAGCCAAATTGGTAATCAGGAATTATATTTAATTTCTCTAAAATAAGAATTAGACGTTTTTGGAAGAGGCTTTCGAAGATTTTTGAAAACACTGGTAATAAACTTATATGTAGGCCTGTAGGATGTAATTACGAGTAAATGATCTGGTTTATTGGGCTTCGGAATCATTATTATCTTTGCGTACTTCCATTGCGATGGGAATGGGAAATGCAGTTAAAAATAATGGCTTTAAATGGTAATAGTTTTACTATGTTTGAGTTAATTTGGTCATAACCCGGTAATTTTGAGTTATTAAATTTATTTATCTTATTTGACACTTCTGCAGTGCTAACGTGCTTAATTGGGAGATCCATTTGACATGGAACTTCGAGGAATTGTTCTGTGTTTGTCCTATCATCTGCCGTGTTTAACGAAAATGGTTTAAACGTTTCCTCCAAATCATCTCTGAATGTGCCTTTTTCTCATCTGATCTATGCCATACACCACTTACATCTTTAACTGTAGCATTCCTTTTCTTAGGTCTTTTTAGATACTTTGTCGTTTTTCGTAGATTGTATTCATCATTTTTATTTGTGCCTAAGTTTTTTAAGTACGTCTTCAATGAGTCGTTCTTGTATTCTCTTAACCAATTATTTAAGTGGTTGTTGGCTCTATTTAAATTAGTTTTGTCTACAGGACTTATACGTATTAAAAGTCGCCTTTTAATAGGTATAAGTTCTCTTATTTCTGCAGAAATCGTCAAATCGGTGTAATGGGGTGTTGATAAAAATGCAACTTCGTGTATGAGACTATTGAATGATTCCACAGTGTCATCCACTTCTTGATTAGTTTTAAGTGAAACGTTTAAGCTTACGTTTTTTTCAATCCAATATTCGAAGGAGTCTTTATCTGTTTTACTTGATAAAAGCTTATTTTGATTGGATATTTTTTCATAAATTGTGTTAAAACAAGCTATTATTGGACTGTGATCCGAACTTAAATCATAGTTGTCAATAATGTCCAGAGAGTGTTGGGTATACCACAATAAACTATAAAATCTAGTAAATCTGGTATTTTGTTCGGATCAGATGGCCAGTATGTAGGTCTTCCTGTAGATAGAGTTTTATATTGGTTATTACATTAGTACAATTCCTTCCCCTTTGGATCTAAATTTTATGTGAGAATGAGGCATAAGGATATTTTTGCGATAAAATTTAACATTTATTTATTTAAATTAATGCTTCAATTTTTTTATCGTGTTATTCCTGCTGAAAGACCTTAAAAATTCATTGTCAATACAACAATTTGTTTATTGAGTGAAAATTCAATAAACTGTTTGAGCTGATTGTATGATAAAATATTTTTTTAAGCCAAATTGACTTTATATTAAGTCTCAGGGTCCTCTACTTGGTAACTCCTAAGCAACAGTTTTGTCATCCGTCAAAGAAACAGGTCAAAGAGAACCCAACCTCTCGCCCTCTTCGAAAAAAAAACAATCTCAATACAAGGCAAAATAAATTTTAAAACTTGACCCCCTAACTGTTGACGACCACCACAAAGGCATATGGGACTCCCATTTGAGGATACTCTAGTTACCAGGTGTCTCTTTCCAACTGACAAAAATACAAGGCTGACTTCACCTCCATTCTGGAAGTGAGATAAAAGGGGAACAAATTGATAACTGAGATATTAAAATAAACACAAATTTGGATTGGATTGGAAGCGAATATGTCATTTTGTCGCCTGTTTACCCCAGTAGACCAACGGCAGGCTATACGAGTATTAGCCATGTTCCTTTGAGGTCACTAGAAAAGTTAGCTAGTAACTGATGAATACACTTGATGTTTAATTTTCTTTGGCGTGTACAAAGTGCAACAATGTTGCCATATTACACTTAACTTTGTTCAATGTTGCCAGTTTGCCATATGTTAAACTTACTCTAGGTGACTAAGCTAGTCACCTCAAAAGAACACGGCTATTGTCGGTAGGACGAACAAGATTTAATTGAAACTTTTTTAAAAACTGTGTAAGAGTCGCCTAATATGCAAAAAATAATGCAACGACCACTGCTAGAGACACCATCCTAAGGTAGTAAGTAAACAGTCGTATTAATTCTTCCTGGCCAAAACAACTTAAACGCCTAGAAACAATTTTAATCATCCAAAATTCGTTGCATTCAATTCCGTAAAAAACGACATATACCCCATTACGCCGTAGGGTGATACTATGAAAACGCACAAACGAATTTTAATGATTCTAAAGTAAAAATTGCAGGCTAGCGCGTAAGAATGACAGAGCGAAATGAGTGCGGCGTAGGCGGGCGGGCATAAGTACTACAAATAATTTAATTAGTAATAAATTACAAAATGCCGACCACATTAAAATGTTTGTATTAATGGTTTCAAAATGGCTGTCGTAGATTTTAAACTCATTTGCATGAATAATTAATGTGAGTTTAAAAACAGAACTTAATGAGGCTTTCATAAGAGCACAGATTGCAATTACGAATTTCATTATGTTTATACTTTTTTTTCTGCGGTTCGGAAGGAGGTAAATAGAATCCGATGGTGTTATTTCAAATACAATTCCCATAATACTAAATTTAAAAGTGTTTTAATGCGAACCATGCCATTAAAGGAACACCGCATAGGCGGTACAAACTAAACCGCAAAGGGGTGTAATGTTAAAGCTTTGAAGGTTGCGTCTGTACATAGAGGATATCATCTTTATGATTGGACTATTGTTAAGACTCTTGAACAGCATTTGTTAAAATCTCTTATTTTTTCTATTTTTTTTTGTTTTCCCTATCCTCTTCTTTTTTGTAATCAACCCCTCCCCTTCACCCACTAATTTTAGGCTAGTTATAAGTATATTTTTAAGCTAATTACTAGGCTATTTCACTCCTAAGACAGCTTTAGCCTCGGAAGCTAGGGCGAACACACTCTCTCCAGATCTACGTACAATTTAAAAATATTTCTATATACAGAAAAGGCTTGGTGCCGTTAGCTGTACGTTATTGGTAATTTAGACAACACATTATAGTCATAAGCAATTTCTTGTTCATAGATCTAGTATATGTCTGTCCTTGTTTTTGAAAAAAGTCTCAATAAAATAAACTAAACTAAAAAAAAACTTAAAGCTTTAATATATACGAAGATACATCTGTTGGAATCTGATAAACTATGTGGGTTAGAGGAAGGACTTGATCAGATATCAAATCAGGACAAAAAAATGTTACTATGTGGTTCATTTCAGAGTAGTTTTTTTAATTTTTCGAAATTCTTTTGCATTATTTTAGTTATTCGCACACATTTCGCACGATGGACGGCTTGGTGTTGCAATAAAAATTTACAGAAAATTGAAAAAGATAAGAAGACAAAAAAGAGAAATTCTTGGATTAATTGTATACAGTCAAGGAAAAAAGCCTACATACAAAACATAATTTAGGGGTATACCAGAGTTTGTGAAAACAAATAAATATAAATTGTTGCCAACATTTGAGGCTTTAAATAATAATTTAAATATTAAATAAAAATTCAAATCATTGACAAAATAACAAAACCATTGAAAATTCGTATGAAAAAACTCTACATACAGCCACCAAAAATATATATGTGACAGCGCATAGAGAAAGGTACCTAAGGGTAAAAACAAATCAATTTTCACTTTATTTTTGATGTGGACAACATCTGAGCATCAAATGAGACCGATCCCATGCCCCAAAAGTGTTCCCTCCCAGAGATATGCGCGTTTTATAAAAGTGATGGTACACCAAAGGTACACGTATTTAAATCTTTAAAATGGCTCTCCTGAACAAAACTGGGTTTTACCCTTAGGTCCCTTTCTATTTTGCGCGTCACATATAGTAATTCAAATTTTCTATAAACAACTAAAAATAATATGAGGTGTTATTTTACCCATGCAGGAATAAAGTCCGATTCGAACATTGCACGGCTATCAGTTTTCAAAAACATCCCACATGCGATCTAAGGGTTTGAGTCTAATGACTGGGGAGGTAATTTCAGCTGTCTTATGAAAAGGTAAAGTCTCGAACAACGTCCTCAGTATGCACAGTATGCATTAGAAAATATATTGGTTTCTGAAGCCCAAAGTATCAACAGAAGACTTCAGTTTTTCTTTCAATATGATTTTATGTTAAAAGCAGTAAATACTACCCAAAAAGACCCACTCTCGATTAAGCTATGCCTCAGCCAGTCATGCGAATACGTAATGTTGCCACATGCATGTTATAATGTTCATTAGATCAAGCGCAGTGTTGTTTTTTCGAATATTTAATCGGCTATTACTTCCATATATGTTATAAAGGGTTTTGAAATAGGGACATAACAATTTCGTATCTTTATGACAACGCACCCTCAAACAATTTTAATGATCTTTCAGTGTCAAAACGTTAGTCGAAATCAACATTTTCATTATGATAAAGTTCATTTACTCGCAACGTTTGAAAACCATTTAAAATTACTACCGATATTCTGAGTCGGTGGTCGCAACTCTAAGAGCGCTTACTCAATTTTCGGCCGTAACAATTACCTTTAACGATGAAGCTCATTTCTAGCATAATGGTTATGTTAATAAGCAAAGTATGCGTTTTACTACAGCAACAAACTCACATGTGCTTTAAGAGACACAATTGCTTCCGCAAAAAATTTCTGTGTGGTGTGGTTTTCATGCCGGAGGTGTGATTGCCCCGTGCTGTTTCGTCGATGAAAACAATCGTCAAGTTACCGTCAACGGAGAGCGTTATCGTGCCATGTTAGAAAATTATTTTTGACCAGAATTAGATGAGCTTGATACCGCCGATATGTGGACGGTGCCACTAGCCACACAGCACGCGTTACAACGGATTTCGGAAAGCCAAATTCGGTAAACGTGTTATCTTGAGAAATTATCTGGTCTAATGGCCACCTTGTTCATGCGATTTAACGTAATTGGATTTCTTTCTATAGAGCCACATCAAGCCATTGGGGTATGCCAATAAATTAATACGAGCTCAGAGGCAACATCCAACGCGAAATTGCCAACGTTCTGGTCGAAATGTGGGAAGATTGGATCCAAAGAATAGATCGCTGTACCCGGGCTCGTGGTTATCATGTGACCGGAATCGAATTTGATTCTTAAAATGTAACATTTGCTCTACACCTGCACGCAGAAAAAAAGTATGGTTGTGGTGGCAATATTCCAAGAGGATAATACTATTGTTGGGTATATGGTTGTGGTACAACAATATTATGATCCTCACAACAATAGTATAATTCAAAAACAACCATACTATGTTCCTCACAAAAATAGTATGATTCACACATTACCATACTATGATCCCCACAACCATAGTATGATTCACACTCAACCATACTATGATCTCCACAACCATTGTATAATCCTCACAACCATAGTATGTTTCACATACAACCATAATATGATCCTCACAACCATAGTATGATTCACACGCAACCATGTTATGATCCCTACAACCATAGTATGGTAACACACAATTATACTATGATCTCCAATATAATTTATTAGAATTTGTTTAAGTTGTCGACAATAGATTTGAATTATGAAAATTATTCAAAAATACATTAAATTCAAAATAATAGGAGTGATTTATTTCACAGTAGAAAAATAAGATTAAATAAACGTCAGCGTTTTTAATAAAAATATTTCAGTTAAACAAAACCAAAGCAGCTCGTTTAAAAAATTTTAATTTCGATAAAAAAAAGTACTATTATTGCATTAGATCCGTACCAATAACATTTGTTCTTAAAAGCATATTTAAATGAAGAAAAATTACAATCATACAGTATGATTGCCGTAATCATATTATTGTTAACATAAAATGCACCAACCATATTTTTGCGCACCAACCATATTAATATTGTTGCTTTAACCATATTTTCATTTTTTAAATTTGGCAATAATACTATTGTAACATTTCAACAATATTAATATTGCAGCAATTATACTATTGTCAAAACTTAATTCAGTTAACAATGCTATGGTTGCGACGAACATACTTTTATTGCGGATAACATTTTATTATTGTCGTGACCATGTAGTAACCATGTTTTTTCTCTGCGTGTGGAATAATATTTAGCTCTATACCTTAAATATTCTGTGATTTATTAATATTTATTGTTATGTCCTTAATTGAAGACCGTGTATTTACTTTCGCTAGAAAATATAACATGCCTCCAAAGTCCATACCCTTGTCTGGGCAAGCTCAAGGCGAAGTTTAGTTTTCTTCGCTAAAACTAGTGGTTTTTGCGTTCCCACTCAGAGTTTATATCTAGTGTCAGGCAAGACCGTTGTTATTGTTCGTTGAGTAAGAGATATGTAGAAACATTTCTAGATATATTCCTCCAATTTCGGAACAGATATTTTCAAATACTGGTTGACTACGTTTATAAAACTGCTAACATCTTGCCCCGAAAGCTGATTCGGTCTATCTTATCGTGTCTTTTTTTTTCATTAGGCGGTTCGGAAACTTCTTAGCCTAGCACAAAAAGCGCGGTATAAACAGAAAAAAGTTAAGTGTTTTGGAAACTTACATTTCTGCTATGAACACGTGTTACATTTTGTTTCGATCTGGCAACTCCTTCATATAGAAACAGGTGTTCACAAAAGACGCATCCGCGATTTTTTTACAATGGAAAAATTAGAAATGCGTGGCGTCATTAAATATTTACATAAAAAAAGTTTATCGGGACAAGAAATTCATAATGATATGGTAAATGTGTTAGGTGAAAGTGCTCCTTCATATGCAACAGTAAAAAATTGGGTTGCTGAATTTAAACGTGGTCGTACAAGCATTGAAGATGAACCACGTAGTGGACGTCCAAAAACAGCAACAACAACAGAAATTGTAGCCAAAGTGCATGATATGGTATTAAATGATCGACGAATAAAAGTGCGTGAAATAGCTTATATCATGGGCATCTCAAATGATCGAGTCCATTTAATTTTGCATGAAGAACTACAGATGAAAAAGCTTTCTGCAAGATGGGTGCCGCACTTGTTAACAGTCGACCAAAAACGCATAAGAATGAACATTTCTCAAGCTTGTTTGGATCGATTTCAGCGAAATAAAATTGATTTTAAGCGTCGTTTCATAACTTTTGATGAGACATGGATCCACCACTATACTCCAGAGACAAAAGAACAATCCAAACAATGGACTGAAGATGGAGGAAGTGCCCCAAAGAAGGCAAAAACAATTCAATCGGCTGGTAAGGTTATAGCAACGGTTTTTGGGACTTCAAAGGTATTTTATTGATTGACTATCAGCAAAAGGGTAAAACAATAAATTCAGATTACTATTGCAACCTTTTAGATCAAATAAATTTTCAAATTCGAGAAAAACGTCCTGGCTTACAACACAAAAAAATAATTTTTCATCAAGACAACGCACCAGCGCACAAGAGTGTTTTAACAATGGCTAAAATCAACGAATTAAAGTACGAGTTGCTTGACCACCCACCTTATTCTCCTGATTTAGCTGCCAGTGACTTTTACCTGTTCCCAAATCTAAAAAAATCCTTGCTGGCAAGCGTTTTACCTCAAATGAAGATGCAATTACAGTTGTAAACCACTGTTTTGAAGACCTTGAGGAAAACTATTTTAAGCAAGCGATAGAATTGCTAGATAAGCGTTGGAGTATAAGTATATTGAAGTTTTAGGAGATTATATTGAAAATAAAAATATTTTTGAAAAACTAACTATTCTCTCGTCTATGCAAAGGCATGGATTAATTAAACTTTTTAGCAATATCTTCATACGATTTATTGTCTTTTCCAAGATTTGCTACCATATTTTGAACTAAAATGTATATCTATTTTCGATTCCTCATTTTTTAAGGATAAAATTTCAAATAATATCTTCTGTTATTATAAAGTTGTTCCCTTAAACAATTGCAATGACTATAAATTGAATGAAATTAACATAATTAACCGCAATTTGTCCTTCTTTATTTTTAATTTTATATTTTATATTAAGAATTGTGCGCAGTATGTTTACTTTTCTCCGGTCAACCAGTTCAGGAGAGCCATCTTGAAGATTAGGTCCCTTAATATTTGCGCTTAGAATCGTCGACTTCACTTTCATAAAAAGCGCATATCGCTGGGAGGGAACACTTTTGGGGAATGGGATCGGTTTCATTCGATTCTTAGATGTTGTCCACATCAAAAAGAGAAAAAAAATGAAAAATGTTTTTTTTACCCTTAGGTCCCTTTCTCTATGCGCTGTCACATATATGAAAATAATCTTTATTTTAAATGCCTTTAGCAATGGCTATAAAATATTTTTCAATTATCGCTCGCTACTGATACTCAAATACTTTAAAATCGAAGGGTGTATGTAGACTTTTTTCCTTCACTGTAGATTTTTATATCACACGGTGTATTATGAGCTTTGTGCTGATTTTGTAAACCTTGATGAAATTGTACTTAATAGCCTTTTCACATTTACTGCGTTTCAGCTGAAACGCCGGCGTTTCAGTCTCTTTCGATGAATTCCGCGAAACACACTTAAATTTCCATACAAAACAAAACGCAGGCATTATGCTCTTTTTGCTGTAGTTTGTTTGAAACCACAGTAAAAATGAGAGAGAGCCCAGTGTTGTACTCCAATAGTAGTTAAAAAAAGCAGTAAAATGAAAAAATTTCCATTGCTGGTTTAAAGCAAATGTCAGAAAAATGAGGGAAAAAAAACATCTGTTTGTTTACATTTCTAGTTTGCTTTGTGGTGGTAAGTACTTATTGCAATGGGATCTATGACTATAAATTAAAATTTTTCTTTTTTAATAATTACAGCGCAGTCATACAATGATATAAACTCTAATATTGTACAAATTAAATTCATTTTTTGATATTATTTTATCTTTGTTTGTTTGTTTTGTTTACACTCAGTACAGAAAACACAAAAGAGAAATGAGAAATGTCACATGAAACCACAGTAGTTTAAAAAAGTATAATGTGAACACCATGGTTTCAAAATGATTTCAAGAGAGCGAAACGCCGGCGTTTCAGCTGAAACGCAGTAAATGTGAAAAGGCTATAACCTGTTAAAAATGATATTGACCGAATCAAAAGTATTTCTAAGTCGATTTAGCATTGTCCCTCTGTCCATCTGTTTTATATATCAAAGTGTAGATACTATGAACCGATCTCGATTAAACTTAGTACGTTATGATTTTACAGTACATTATGAGACTAATGACGACTGCTTTTAAAATTGGTGAAAATCTATTCATGTTCTTCTACAGGATTGGCGATTTAAATCGGCTGTAAAAAATAAAGTGCTGATAATTTTTTAAAATTTCAAGTTTTATTGAAAAGGTTGAAATCGTTAATTAATAATAGAAAACAATCTGATAAGTTTTCGCTTCGCCCAGTGGGCTGAAGATTGTTTGCCAGGAGATGAAGAATTTTACCGAAAAATCGTGTTTTAAGCTGAAGGTCATTTCACGACGGTCGCATTGACGGATATGGAGAGAACCCACACGCGACTATTGAAAAGCCAATGCATCCTCAATGAGTCACTGTTTGGTGTGGATTTTGTGGCTGGCGGCATCATTGCCGAAATCGTGTTGTCAATTGGCTGCATCGGAGCTGTGAGTTGACCTCTTTGGACTATTTTCTGTGGGGAGCCGTTAAGGATAAATGTCACGCAAAGCATCCAGAGACTATTAAAGCATTTAAACATGAAGTCTTAGTTCCCAGTTCCAATTGAGAGATTCGATCCGAAACAAAAAAAAAGTACTAAAATATTGGGTTGATCGAATGGGGTACTGTCGAGCCAGTTGTGGTAGTCATATGAATGATATTGTGTTAAATTATTAAATGACAACGTTCAAACTTTCCCATAAAACCAGCAATTTAAAAATATAATTCAGTAATTTTTAATTTTAATTTGTATGTACCCAGCAAACCAAACCTTCAGAATTCGGTCAGAATTCTGTACGACAATCGGCAAAATGTTCCGATTTCGAATCAGAATTCTGAGCGAGTTTGTAATGAAAAACATATGAGAGGGTTGACACGAATTCTGAACTACTTCTCTGAGCGAATTCTGATGTTTCTGCAGACATTTCGAACCGATTTCTGACCGAATTCTGAACTGTAGTCTTGGAAAATTCGAAAGGAAATTTCGATTTGTCGTATCGAATTATGAACAAATTCCGAACGACTTCGGTCAGAATTCTGGCATTAAGTCTTATTAAACTCTGACGATTTTACCGACATTACGAACCGAACTCTGAACGAATTCTGAGCTTATGTCATGGTAAGTTCTGAATGTAAACAATCAAAAAGAAGAAAATATTTTTGTTCTACAAAAAAAAGTTGTAAATCATTTTCAAAAAGCGTTCGGAAAGACTTTTAGTTACAAGCAGGAGTTTCTGCAGTTTCGCAAGCAATAATTGAGCCGATACTAGGTTTGGCTATACACTTAAGGGCAACCAGTTTTGCATTTAACGAGAACTACCGACAGTAGAGTTTTCCTCCGAACACAATAAAAATCCCTCGCACAGCTAAGCTTACCAAACGTTCAGAATTTAAATTTGAAATACAAAAAATACCGCAGACAAACAATTAAGAATTCGTTCAGAATATGTTCCGACATGTCTGAACACAAAAACAACAACTGTAAAATATGAAGCAAATATCAAAAATTTTAAACGAATAGACTACCTCGGATAAATAGTTCAGAATTCATTGCAAGTTCGATAAGATAAGTCTGAACAAAAAATTAATAAAAAATACCACAGACAAGTCTAACAGAATTCGGGCTGAATTCGTTCAGATATTTCTTAACATAATAAATAAAAAATTCTCAGACAAATCGAACAGAATTTGTAACGATTTCGGTAAGAATTCTCGATAGAGTTCAGACATTGTTCAGAATTTTCTGACATTGTCGGCAAATTTGGTTTACTGGGTATGTATGTATTTATTTTCTATCAATATTACAGAGTTTGGTATTATTTACAAGTTTTCGAGTTTTTATCTTATAGATATTTCAACAAATAATTACATTTAAAATGTTGACATATAAATATATTTCAAATAAGGATAGGAAAAAGTCGTCGATCCTGTACTTTTTTTCAAAGATAGACAGACAGCTATCAGAGAGAGATTTTAAATCGAAAGGTATTATATACATGGGGCTCATTTCCTCTTCATTATGTTCTTACAAACGTCATTACTAAGTTATAATTCACTATACCACAGTTAATATAGGTCATAAAAAGGGTTATCAAAGACAATTGTATTGAAGTAGTATGTTTGCGATGAATAAAAGACCCAACTATGGTCCCACTCGTTATACGCAAAAGTTTTTCATACAAGACTTTAATAGGATTTCAACATTACCACAAGAACCAACTTCTGTTTAGGAGGCGAATGTTAATTTCGTATTCAGCTCATTTGCATTTAAAGAAATTATTGAAACGATGCTCGAAAACCAAAACCTATTAAGACATAATCAAACAACCAGAAAAATGGCAGCTAACAAAATACCAACAACATCATTAACTCCGCCGGAAAATTAAACATAGACTATGGGCAAACAGACCAGACCCTCTTAACAAGTTAAGTAATTAGAAAATGTTAGAGCAACACAGCTACATATAAACTCTAGCATACACAGACACATCTACCACACACACACACAGATACTTTCGTACATATCCATACTCCTTGCCCACCAAATTGTATGCCATTGTCCATCCATCGACAGTTGGCGTTTGGAGATGCGCTTCATTAGAACACAAAATTTTACAAAACGTGATTTTCGCGTTTTTGGCTATCGCTCTACCTCTCCCACTTCCCACTTCCATCCACTTATACGCCGCTTCGAACATCCTCGCTTGATTAGGTGGCCAAAAAGCCATGAATGGAGGAGGTGGTGGTAGCGTAAAATACGGGGCAAATGGCCGAAACGTTTAGGCTACAACACTAACGCTACACTACCAGCGCACCAACGATTACACAAAAATGTTTTAGAGAGCACTTTTTAGGACTAAATGAAAACAAAAACGTGCTAATTGCAATTAATTATGCACGATATTGAATTTTGCTAAACGTCCAGAGTGTTGGTGGAACATTTGTTCGAGATTCGCATACAAACGTACGCGACCACAATTGAACGCGGTTAGACGGCTGGATGGATCTATGGGCGAAGTTGTTGGTATGTGTGAACGTGCGATTATTGCCAAAAACAGTTGGGCAATGTTCACGGCAACATAACCGACTGCATCATAATGAAGTTGACCGAGGCCGCAATGGTTGCTGTAATACAAATAGAAATTAGAAATTTTAAACTTCATTTTAAGCCCCTGAGGGCAGAGATTTATAGTTGGGTAATTACAAATGCACACTGAAGCAGATTCGTTGCCTCAACCGTAGATTAAGGTGGCATGTACTATTATGCTTCCATTAGTGCAACCGAATGTTAGTTGATGCAGTGAAATGTTTAGAAAATGGAACTGAATATGTCGGTGTAACATAACAATAGCCTGTAAATAATGAAGTGATATTTTAATTTGTGAGTTTTAAAATAAATAATGTTATCAGCTTTTTGAAGCTTTAATTAAAAACTTAAATGTACAATTAAAAAAACATAGTCAAAGGAAGATATACGTACAAATTTATCTGTCTAATCATGGGACACATTAAAATGCTTTTTCGGGCTCGCTTGGCTATCGGAGAAAATTTTAATTTATTTTCCTTTCCGACGATATGATTTTCAGAGAAAACTTGAAAATCCGCCGTAATATCTTTCTTTAGTAATTGCCATTACCAATTGTTGGTTGCATCAAATAGTTCTATGCTGTTAGTTGCCGCAACAGTCGGTTACGGCAACCAACAGTTGGAACTTCATTTGGTTAATGTGACCGAATAGTAAGTTGACTTTACCATACAAATGACATTACCATTTCTTTTTTGGGGCAGCTGACTGAAAGAGAATCTGTTATCGGATTTAAAACATTTAAGCTGGCGTACTGATATACTAAAAAAGGCTTACACCGCGTGTTGACGAAAATACCTAAGTTGTCAACCACATCTTTTCTCAACAAAATTATTAACATAATTATTATAATTTTAAGTCTTTTGTATTGTAAAATTTAAGTGCGTTTAATATAAGTCCGAATACTGTAAGTTTACAACGCATATATTTGTGCGTGTACTTATTTGCTTCGCTTTGTTACATCGACGCACTTGTGCGTCCCTACCCTCCTCTCTGCTGCATAAGCTTCATACGTTACATCGATGCACTTGTGCGTCCCCCACTTCCCTCTTTACCATACGTTGAACCCTATGTAAAACTGATCGAACCAAATGTGGGAGCAGAGAATGGGAAGGAAGCAGATAAGTGCACGCACAATCGTTCGAACATGCGTATGTTTGACCACCTGCACATCTAAGTCATGTTTGATCGATGCTGATGTTTGTCGTTTAGGTGGTCAGTGACATCGAACATGTTCGATTACTTGCAGCCGAAGTGAATTTATGTATAAATGTATTACACTATGTACATTATTTATTTGCACAATTTTAAGCTAAACTTCGGTTTGCTTGCTTAAATTCAAACTTAATTCGACCTCTCTTTTTTGGACTGTCAAGCAGGAAACACCATAAGTATCCTTAATATCTAACATTGTAACCTTTTATTACAGCTGTGATAAAAATAAATAAATTGTGAAACCACAGTGAAATAAATAACTAAAACATTTTCTTTTCAATTTTCTAAATTCTTGAAATCTATTCAAACTGAATAATTTCTTGAACACCGCGAAAACCACGTTTTGGCTGGTAAAATTATCGGTCTAAACCATGTCTTAAACTTAAAAAGGGCATAGTTACAGGATTTTTTTGGCTTATGTGGCCAAAAGAGCCCAAAAAACGTATAAATATTACAAAACGTAAGCGTTTTTATTAAAAATATTTCAGTTAAACAAAGCCAAAGCAGCTTGTTTACCAATAACATTTGTTCTTAAAAGCATATTTAAATGAAATTACAATCATGCAGTATGAACATATTATTTTTAACATAAAATGCAAAACACAATACTTTTGTCGCACCAACCATATTTTTTTATTGTTGCTATAATCATATTTTCATTTTTAAATTTGGCAATAATACTATTGTTACATTTCAAAAATATCAATATTGCAGCAATTATACTATTGTCAAAAATAAATTCAGTTAACAATGATATGGTTGCGACGAACATACTTTTATTGCGGAGAACATATTATTATTGCCGTGGCCATGTAGTAACCATGTTTTTTTTCAGCGTGTAGTATTTATTGAATAATTTTTTTTTAAAAATCTCAATTTTTCAAATCAAGCACGGCCAAATCAATAAATCCCAATCAATAAAGCCAATCAATTCTTGTTTATAAGAAATATCGGAACGTTTTGAAGTTATCGTTTAATAAGTGAGTTCTAATATAGGATGATTTTTTAGACGTGTGGTTTTCATCTGGACACACATTTTTTCTAGTCAGTCTTTTTGATAGCTGTAATTTGATTTAGGCTCAGTTTGGTTTGCCATTTCATAACGAATATACTTACTCCGAAATAACGTTTGCAAATCATGGTAAATGGACCAAAAACGAGATGGCCACCGATTCTGATTTTTAAATGAAAATTTTGTACAGCGATGAAGCTCATTTTTGGTTGAATGGGTACCTTAATAACCCAAAATTTTCGAATTTGGAGTAATGAAAATCTACAAGCCATTGTTGAGACGACGTTACATCCTCAAAAAGTCACTGTTGGGTGTGCACCATGGAAAGAGGGAATCATTGGTCCATATTTCATCAAAAATGAAGCCGGCCATAAGTTACAGTGAACGGGGAACGCTACAACGCCATTATTAATGACTTTTTCGTGCACGAATTGGAGGATATTGATGTGGTTCCAACAAGACGGGGCTAGATGCCATACAGCCAACGAAACAGTCAATTTATTGAAGGAAACTTTTGGTAAGCATATTATCTCGAGTCATGGGCCTGTGGCTTGGACTCCAAGATCGTGCGATTCACCACTGCTGGACTATTTTGTGTGGGGTTATGTGAAGTAACTTGTCTACGCAGACAAGTCCGCCACTATTGACGCCTTGGAAGAGAATATTCAGCCCGTTATTGCTGGCATACGGTGTCACCAATGGGCCTCTCGACTGAAATCAATTCGCGGTGATCGACATAATGCCAAACCCTTATCTTGAAAATAAAGCTTAATTCTTGGCCATAACATTAAATTATATGCGTTTTATTTCTTCTTGAAAAAGCTGAAAAACACCTGGCGTTTCGATTCGTAGCAAAATGTAGCTTTATTTAAGTATGTACCCATATGGATGACAGCAACATGAGCCAAAACGACGATTTTTGTGCCACCTTGGCCAAAACGTCAAGCAACTATGCTTCTGAGCTAATGTTCCCATTTGAACTATTGTCCGTTCACAAAGAGTTATAATTTGTTAAGCAGATACTCAAAAAGTGTACTTTTTAACGAGGTACCTTTAGCCCCTTAGAGGGAAATTTTTTCCACTCACACAGCTTATGGCAATAAGCCATCACCATGAAAAAGTTCAGAATCCTAGGTTGATTCGTTTGTCGACATTTGAGATTTCAAAAAACACAAGGAGGTACGGACATGGCTGGATGGTATTATAATTATAATACTTTCCATATTATATATATTTTATAGGGTATCCGATTAATATTTTGTGGTATTGTAAACGCAATTAGAAACCATTCTTCGGTGGAGGGTACAAAATAATCACTTGGTGGTTTGTAGTTGGATTTATAAAGCGGCTTCATTGATGTCATTATTTTGGAAAATTATCTAGAGCTTAATTTAATGGTAGATTTCAAGATAAACTGCCGAATTTAGATAAGCTCCCACATCTTACATTCAATCTGGATACAAATTTAAAACGAGTGCCTTTTTTGGACCACGGAAGGACGTTATTGAAATTAAAGAAAATCGGTTGAAGTTTGGATATAGCTCGCACATATATGTTAAACAGATTTTATAAAAAATGAAAAGAAATTTTCTCCTAAATTCAGATGTGACATTGTTCTTCAAATCTGGGTAAATTTTGAGGCCGTCCATATTTTCGGTTAGATTTTCTGAACATCCAGAATCCAATTGTATTATATTGTTGGTCACGCCTAACTTTAGCATTTTTACTAGTTTTTATTAAATTAAATCCTTAATCTAAATGTGAGCTTTATTTATGACTGAAGTTCCTGTACTGAGTACTACAGACACGAACTATTTTTTTTTTATTATATTATTTTTATTACGATTGAGAGCGTACTCATTTAGTACGTAATATTATATTATTTCGTATCAATAATGTTGATTCATAATAAAGTATAAATCACAGATGGTATAATTTTTGGTTAGTAAATAATTCAGTAATTATACTCTAATGACATAAGTAGACTTAATAGGCTAAGTCCATTGGACATGTTCTTTGAAGTCTTCTATTGACATATTGTGCTTCAAAACTTTTCTTTAGATCAAAGTTATTGTGATGCCGAAGTTTAGTTGCATGCTTCTGAGCAAATTGTGTTATTTATCCTGCTACGGATTTAATTTTAGGATATCTTTGTAGATCAGAGTTTCGTACATACCATGGAGCATTAACTGGCACGTAGTATTTTATTTTGAAACTTTTAAATCTTTCCGACTTTGCGCTACACGCAGAGAAAAAACATGGTTATTACATGGTCGCGGCAATAATAATATGTTCTCCGCAATAAATGTATGTTCGTTGCAACCATAGCAATGTTAACAGAATTAAGTAATTGCTGCAATATTATTATAGTTGAAATGTAACAATAATACTATTGCCAAATTTAAAAATGAAAATATGGTTATAGCAACAATATCAATATGGTTGGTGCTACAAAAGTATTCTGTTTTGCTTTTTATGTTAACAATAATATGATTACGGTAATCATACTGTGTGATTGTAATTTTTCTTCATTTAAATATGTTTTTAAGAACAAAAGTTTTTGTTACGGATCTAATGCAATATTAGTACTTTTTTGTCGAAATTAAAATTTTTTAAACAAGTTGCTTTGGCTTTGTTTAACTGAAATATTTTTAATAAAAACGCTTACATTTATTTTAACTTATTTAATTTAATGTATTTTTGAATAATTTTCGTAATTCAAATCTATTGTTGACAACTTAAACCAATTCTAATAAATGGGGATCAAATCTATTGTCAACAACTTAAACAAATTCTAATAAATTATATTGGGGATCATAGTATAATTGTGTGTGATCATACTATGTTTGTAGGGATCATAACATGGTTGCGTGTGAATCATACTATGGTTGTGAGGATCATAATATGGTTGTATATGAAACATACTATGGTTGTGAGGATCATACTATGGTTGTGGAGATCATAGTATGGTTGAGTGTGAATCATACTATGGTTGTGGGGATCATAGTATGGTTATGTGTGAATCATACTATTGTTGTGAGGATCATAGTATGGTTGTTTTTGAATAATACTATTGTTGTGGGTATCATACTATTGTTGTAGCACAACCATATACCCAACAATAGTATTATCCTCTTCGAATATTGTCACCACAACCATACTTTTTTCTGCGTGTAATTAGCACATCCGCATAAGTAGATACCATACGTCCATATAGGGTTATAATTTGGTTATATAGCAAGAGTTTATTGTTAAATTAACCTTGAGAGTTGGTTGCAAAAAGCCAATTTAGTTGTTTAGATCAGCGTTTTACTTCTTTTACTTTTTTCTTCACATGCTCTTTTCATTTAATTTTGGTATCTAGAGTAATAACTAAATATTTTTCTGTATTGGGGTCGTGGAGCGGTGAGTGATTTGGTCTTTATTTGTTTGTAAAAATCATATGGATAGATTTGGTTTCGTTTAACTTCATTCTCCACTTTTTGATCCAGTCTATCGTATGATATCTATGAGGGCATTTTGAACTTTGGATGTAGCTTCGTCTTCAGTTTTGGCCATTGCAAGAATGGCTGTGTCATCTGCGAACTTTGCTGGAGTATTGGAAAGATCATTCGTGTAAAGGATATAACACGGGTCCAAGAACGCTTCCTTGTGGTACACCAGCTTTTATCTCTTTTATTGTAGAATACTCACAAGCAATTTTAACTCTTAAATGAAGATGGTTCAAGTAAGATTGTAACAATTCGTAGAATTCCTGCGGAAGAAATTTATAAAGTTTGAACAGTAACCCCTTCATGTCACACTTTACCAACACAGCTTTTTCAACTTCCAAAAATAATGCGGAACACATTTCTTTTTTTTCAATAGCCATTTTAACTATTCTGTGGACTTTTTCAATTGTAGAGTGCTTTTCTCTAAAGCCAAACTGGTGACCAGGTATTAAGTTTCGTACATTTATTAAATTTTGTAGCCTTTATACAAAGATTCTTTCAAATACTTTGGACAAAATCGTCATTTGGCGGTTTTTCTTTGACAAAATCTACGCAACTTTCATTTTTGAAAAAATAAGAACTGCTTCGAAAACATGCCTTGATTATATACAATAATTTTCTTATTGCTTTATCTGGCAGCTTCTCTATTAATTTTGCAGTAATTAAGTCATATCCTGCGGCTTTTTTATTACTTAGATCTCTTTTGATTGCATTCCTTAGCTCCCTTATCGTGTTCGGCTTTATAGGCTCTCTATCGATTCAGGAAACCATTTCACTATTTTCATCAGAAGGGAAAGGAGAAAATATATTTTTAAAGTGATGTGCAAACAATTCTACTTTTTCTTTTACATTACGGATCCAGGATCCGTTTTCTTTCTTTGATGAGAAGGTTTGTTATAGTTTTGCATTGCTTTCCACAGGCTATAGATAGTTTCCTTACTTGCCATTAATTTGCTTGAATAAGTTTTCAGTTCCGGTTTCCAGTTTCTTTTATTACTTTTTTAAGCTTCGCTACTACTATGCTTCTGCCACGTTTTTCCTGCTTTACTATTTTTTGATACTAGCTCTCTTATAATTATTGGATAATTGCTGTCTTTGTATAGGGTGATCCATCCAGAGGTATTTTTTTTCAAAATAAAAAAATGCTAAAATTCAAATCAAGTGTGGAATCTTTTTTATCCATTCGAAGGAAATTTTATGCCATTTATTTTTTGGCATGGCGTGAACGACACGAGTAATGTTAGCTTCTAAGACCTGAATCAAAGATGGTTTGTCCGCATAGACTTTGGACTTTCCGTAGCTCCAAAGAAAAAAGTCTAAAGGTGTAATATCCACGATCTAGGCGGCCAATTCACCGGTCCAAAATGTGAAATTAGCTGCTCTTTGAAATTACCTTTCACTAGATCCATTGTTTGACCAGATTCATGGCAAGTGGCACCCTCCTGTTGAAACAAAGGTCGTCAAAAATACGGGCTTTAATTTCTGGTAGTAAAAAGTCCGATATGATAGAGCAATAGCGAGCACCATTAAAAGAATATGTTTCGACCATCATCATTTTTGAAAAAATAAGGACCGATAATTCCAACAGCCCATGAACCGTACCAAACCGTGGTTTTCTCTGGATATAATGGCACCTCTTGAATCTCTTCTGGCTCCTTTTCAGCCCAAATGCGGCAATTTTGTTAATTGACGTTGCCGTTGCCACCAGAAATGGACCTCATCACCGAACACAATTTTAGCCGAAAACAGCTGATCTTCTTGTTTTTCGCCGAACGCTAATTTCCATATTACAGTTGCCAACATTTGAAGGATATTATATTCAAAAAATAAATGGCATAGAATGTCCTTTCGTATGAACAATAAAGATGCCATACTTGATTTGAATTTTAGTTTTTTTATTTTGAAAAAAATACCTCTAGATGGAACACCGTATATTTATGAATACAACTAAAATTCGGTTGTACTGACTTGAAGTACAGGAAACATTCGGTTGTGACTACGAGTCTGCTCTCATGTAAAATCTTCTCTATAAATAGCATTAACCATTTGGAGCCAGCATTAACTGATTTCAGAGTAGTTTTCCCCATTAATCAATGATGAGAAGTTAAGAGAATAATGTAGTAAACATTTGTTGATGGCAACTGAAATTCTGCACGTCCAAAGGAAATTTCATAGTAGGAATCGATTGCCAAACCCACTGTTTTTCTGTGGACGGAAAATTTCTTCAAAGGAATACGAGAAGATTCTTAAACTCTTATTTCACAGGGTCAGCAAATAAGCGTTGTTCGAAATTATGAATCAAAAACCAATAAATATTTCCGCTATAAAAATTACACCGTAACTCCTTTTTCCCATTTTGCCTCTGCTGTTTTTGGTGAAGTCATCGTTCACTTTGGTTATAATCATTCGACCGTAATAAAGAGCTAAAGTGCTAATTGCCATAAATGGCTGTCATTCTAACGGTAAATGACTGTAGATATTTGCATCATTGCGTCCGTTGGTCCTCGTTGCCATTAAGGACCGAAATTAAACGCACGTAAAAAAAATACACGTTCACTCTGCCACGAAAGGACACGGGACTGGAATGGAGAGTAACATCACGTCAGAAGTAAATGAAGCTGCAACATTAAGCGGCAGCTAACGACCGCATTGTACACGTACTTTTAGGCATTACAATGGACTCAGACGCTGCTGTCACCGATTTCGACACTACTCCCAAACAGTTACAGCTGCAACTCCTTCTGCCGCGCGCTTCTTGACGCAGTAATCGGAGACACACTTGGAGTGCTCGGAAATTATAGCGTATCATATGGTAATGATAGCAGTAGCAAAAGGCTCGTAAACATAATGAAGTACTAAATTATGCACATTCTCTTAACCCCCACTTAATGCCGACTAAACCCAAACTCATGCACCCATACTTTGATTTTCTTGTGCGATTGTGCCGCCCGACCGCCCCAACTACCAGCGGGTTATGGTATGGAACTAAATGTTGATACCTCCGCTCTTTTTCTCACACACTCTAAATCTCTCTCTCGGTTTCGTTGCCATTGTGTGAGTGATAATTTGAGTGAAAGAGAGCATTGCTCCGCCTATGATTCATGCTGTAAGCAACCAATGATGTGGCAGTAACGGTTTTTACTTTTTCGTGCGCTCTCAATGAAAAACTGTGCCCCGTCGATAGGAAAATTTCCCGAATCTAGAGGGATATTTTTGCTCTCTTCCACTCATTTCTTTATATAACGGTATTTTCCTTGTTAATTGTGTAGTGAACATTTTCAATATGGCCGCCTGCTTTGCTTACGCTCATTTTGCATGAGAATGACGAGGTCTGTACGACGAGTAAACTGCCGTCACTTTATCGGCTTTTGGGATTTTCCCCATTGCTGCTGATGAGTGCTCATACTGTATATTTTATTCGCATGATTTTATTTTCCTTGCCCATATTTGTTTCTTCTTCGTCTTCTGTTGACTCTGGTCTTCGTTTCGCTTCCTTTGTGTATAATTTGAAAATGTTTAGAACGAAACTCTTGCACACACACACACACAGGCACAAATGCGGGCACACACAAAACACAATTTCAGTTATTTGCTTCTTGTGGCAACTACGGCAACGACGTTGTCATAACTATCAACGTAGTCTTAAGTGTCCTCAGGGGGTACGAAATGAAATTGCGATGAGGTCTTCAAGTTACTCTCCTGTTCTCCACTTACCGCAGTTATTGTGTCTTTGCTCTTGTTCTTCCTTCTTTTTTTGTCCTTTCCCCCTGTACACGTACGAATGAATGTGTGTACTACTCTGCGGATGTGTTACACATTTTCATAACTGTAAATTGTTTGGGATATTAAATTTATAAAGTAAACATGTGGCAATGGGGACCGCAGCAAAATTGCGGAGACTTTTGTTTTTTTTTCTTTCGAAAACATTTAACGGGGCCTACAACTTTGGGTGTGAGAGCGATTTTACTCATATAATTTAGTCGACTGACTGATTGTTTTAAAATTGTTGCGGGTTCACGACCAATATTTGGGTCGTAATCTTGAATAAAGGGGTACAACTCCACATTACATATTTATATGAGGGTTGCTATATATATTTCTGGCGCCATCTGAAATTTCCATTGAAAAGTTTGACATTTTTTAGCATAAACGCACTCATCATTTGACGTACGACCATTATTTGTGTTGTTTACAGTGACTTGAAAAAATCAGTTTTGCCAAAAAATAGAGTTATATCGTGAACATTTTAGTGCGATCATTTTTCACAACTTCGACGTGAATAATCACGATAAGAGTGTATCGATGAACTTAAATCGTTGTATGTCGATGAAGCACCATCCTATAGCACTGTAACAAATAGGTTTAATGAATTCAATCGTGGCCGACGCTCGCTTAAAGACGAAGGTCGTGAACGCCGTCAACAAACGGCCGATGTAACAAAGAACATTGATGCCGTGCGTGAACTGATAATGCAAGATCGTCATGTGACAAACCGTGAGATAAAGGCATCCTTGACATTTCTTCCACCAGCATACATTCAATATTGCATGAACACCTGGGCGTAAAAAATGTTTGTTCTCGTTGGATCCCGCAATTTGACAATCGCTCAAAAAAAGCTCGTGTCGATTGGTGCAAAGAAATTTTGAAAAACACGAAGACGTTTATAAGATCTTCACAGGTGACGAATCATGGATCTATGCGTATGAACAAAACAGCAATCGACCGTGTGGGTCTTCGAAGACAAGCCAAATCCAACGAAAGTTTTTCGTGCAAAAAGCACTTCGAAGTAAATGGTCTGTTTCTTCGGTAATACTGGTCATGTGGCGACTTTTCCGCTTGAGCAACGTACGGTCAATTCTGAGTGGTACACCACAATTTGTTTACCCGAAGTCTTCGGAGAAATTCGAAAAACGAACAAGAGAAGACGAATCATTGTATAATGATTCTTTGAATCTTCAAGCGGTACTGTCAGTTCCCACCACTGAAAATTGCCGTGTACCCATTCAACTTTTGGCTGTAGCGATGGAATTCATGGATAGTAATTGCAACCAACAACATTCGGTTGTGGCAACAATTCTGTTCTCTGTGTGTAACTACGTTAAATCTGTTTAACTTCTGTTTAAAATACGCCTTGAACGTTGTGTTTTGGATAACTAAAATATTTTCAATGAATGAAACTCTAACATTTTTAAACGGATTTTTTTCTACTGTTTAATAAATCACTTCTTGTTTAGACTTCAATGTCTTTTTAAATAATTTACTTTATACAAATCTTTCTTGTTGAATAACATCTTAACCCAGTCGTTATACAATTTTTTGGGGATCATAGTATTTTTTGGGGATCATAATGATTGTAGGGAGCATAACATGCTTTGCGTGTAAGTCATACTATGGTTGTGAGGATCATACTATGGTTGTGAGGGTTATTCTATAGTTGTATGTAAAACCATACTATGGTTGGGGGATCATATTATGGATGAGTGTGAATCATAATATGTTTGTGGTAACCTAAGTATAGTTGAGTGTGAATCATAATATTGTTGTAGGAATCATAGTATGGTTGTGTGTAATTTTTACTATGGATGTGCTGCAACCATTCACCAAACAATAGTATGATGTTCTTCACATATTTTTACCCCAGTTGTAGTCGAAGAAACTAAGTATGGCAGTTTCTTCGAGTACAACTAAATGTGAAGCGATATTTTAAAAGCGTGTAGTATTAAATCATAATGCAGGCACCGATTATGTAATAAAGCATGAACATTTGAAGTTACTTCTAAACTCTTGTACGAGAATTGTAAAATGTTAATACTTGTTGACAAAAACGCCAAGCTAAGCGTTTTTTGTCCCCTCATTTTGTACACGGCAGCTGGCAAATTTATATGGACTTCTTATATTTCAGATATTTCATCAACTGAGGTCATCGCCGAGTAACAAAGCTATTCGTTTATAATTTATTGTTTAAGTTTAACCCGAAATTAAAACATAAATTAAATGAACATAAAATCTATTAAATCTCAACCAAAAAGATCTCAAAAATTCTGGCTGGCAAAAACATCAAAGAACGTTTCTGTGTTTTTTATGTTGTGCGGATGGGGGTCGACACAAAACATGCGAACATTAAAAATTATTAATTAAATAAAAATATTTAAATTTATAACTGGGCGTTTAATAAAGTATAAAATAACAAATAATAATTATTTGAGCATAGCATGTGGCGTTTTCCATGTTTTGTTGTGCTGAGATTTTTGTTGCTACAATTTTTTTCTTTGGAAATTCTTAATCATTCTCGCTAAATCATACTATAAATAACGTCCATTTTTTATAAGCAAAAATGTATAGAAAACAAATTCCCGACCTCCCTCCACCAACACCACCCACTTTCATATAAGATCGCTTCGTTCCAGAGAGTGAAAGTGATGTAGAAGACAGCGTCCCATTCGAGTGTTACAAAAGATATTTTATGATTGATTTCGTTAATATTTTTTATATTAAAAAATATTTAACAGAATCGTTGTGTTTCTCCGCCCTCCGTCCCTTTGGTTGCTTGAGAGTATCTTAAGCATTGACACACAATTTTTGCTCGTTTATTATACAACGCACAATTTAATTTCATATTTATTTGAATAGAGTACAGACACAAGAAATTTGAATATTCTCATAATCTGTTCTGGGGAGCAAGACTAAATATATCTGCATGTCGGGTCTGAACATCCACACCCGCTTCCATGATCTGATGGCGACAAATTGACAAAGAAAAATTGCAAAATGTGTTAAATATGCACTTAATGTGGTATCACCATCATCAAAATTTGAAATCAGAATCATTTCTGAATGAAATTAAATGTTTATGTATAAAAAAGAAACAAATTCAGCAATTTGTTTCACGTCAAGCATGCAATGACGCAGTTTTAAACACAAACTATGTCTGCTCATTAATTTGACGTGTTTAAGACCCCACAACGTTCTGCCAGACTGAAGATGGCAATCAAGATCGTCGAGTGTTTCTAAACGGATACGATTTTGTGAAATAAGCGTTTCTATATTAATAAAAAAAACAAGTGAAAACGTCGTTTAGTTCGGCCTAGTTGAACCTAATATACCCTCCAATGTCATTACGCTACTAAAGAGCAAAAAATGGTATGGTTTTAGGAATCTACCGGCCCATGCGTCCATTCCTAACCTGACCAAAACTTCAAAATTACTCAATAATTTTGCGAAATATAGTTTAATACCCATATAGTTCACTTTTAATCTTTTAACCTGAGGTTAGATAAGGAACGAACGGCTGGGCCGAAACGGCTCAAATAAAACCATTTTTTGTTATGAGGTTCGGCATAACCAACTTAATAACGTTTACTTGTTTTTTTTGGAAAGTGTTAGGCAAAAACTCATTAACTTTCCCATAAATGGGCATGGTCATTAGGACCTTAGGCCCAAAAACCGTCTCCTAATGTTTGGAGAAATATGGGTATCCAGAAACATATTGAACAGGAATTAAACCGGCTCAAGACGTTAAAATTTTCTCACAAATCCAAATATTGTTCTATATTTAAGATTTAGATCAATTTGGGATTCGGACCATAAGGCCTAAGTGACACACAAATAGGGGTATTAAAAACAACTAAACTTCGTCAGGAATGAAAATATTACATTAACTTTATGATTCGAATAAATTTAAGGACTTGGCCCATGGTGGTAAGGTCCATGGGACGCTGAGAAATATGTCCTTTTTGTACTCAAAAAAAGTGGAATTTTGTGACGAGTCTAAATATGTGACGCTCAAAATAGAAAGGGACTAAGGCTAAAAACCAGTTTTGTTCAGGAGAGCCATTTTAAAGATTAGGTCCCTTTATATTTGCGCTTAGAATCGTTGACTTCACTTTCATAAAACGCGCATATCTCTGGGAGGGAACACTGTTGGGGCATGGGATCTGTCTCATTCGATGCTCAGATGTTGTCCACATCAAAAAAAGAAAAAAAAATGAAAATTGATTTTTTTACCCTTTGGTCCATTTCTCTATGAGCTGTCACATATATATTTTTTTGTTTCTTATTCTCTTTATTTGCAATAATTTTACAGAGGCAATAATGAGCAAATTTACTTAAGGGTGGTTAAATTTTAAGGACCGATTTTTTGAATAAAACACAAATTATTTAGGAAATTTTTGTCATTTCTTTTTGTTATGATAATATTGGAATGGTTCAATTATATGTGACAGCGCATAGAGAAAGGGAACTACGAGGGCGGTTCGGAAACTTCTTAGCCTAGCACAAAAAGCGCGGTATAAACAGAAAAAAGTTAAGTGTTTTGGAAACTTCCATCTCCATCCCATCCAACTATGAACATGTTAAATTTTGTTTCGATCTGGCAACTCCTTCATATAGAAACAGGTGTTCACAAAAGACGCATCCGCGATTTTGTTACAATGGAAAAATTAGAAATGCGTGGTGACATTAAATATTTACATAAAAAAAGGTTTATCGGGACAAGAAATTCATAATGATATGGTGAATGTGCTAGGTGAAAGTGCTCCTTCATATGCAACAGTAAAAAAATGGGTTGCTGAATTTAAACGTGGTCGTACAAGCATTGAAGATGAACCACGTAGTGGACGTATAAAAACAGCAACAACAACAGAAATTGTAGCCAAAGTGCATGATATGGTATTAGATGATCGACGAATAAAAGTGCGTGAAATAGCTTATATCATGGGCATCTCAAATGATCGAGTCCATTTTATTTTGCATGAAGAACTACAGATGAAAAAGCTTTCTGCAAGATGGGTGCCGGACTTGTTAACAGTCGACCAAAAACGCAAAAGAATGAACATTTCTCAAGATTGTTTGGATCGTTTTCAGCGAAATAAAATGGATTTTAAGCGTCGTTTCATAACAGTTGATGAGACATGGATCCACCACTGTACTCCAAAGACAAAAGAACAATATAAACAATGGAAGTGGAGGAAGTGCCCCAAAGAAGGCAAAAACCATTCAATCGGCTGGTAAGGTTATGGCAACGGGTTTTTGGGACTTCAAAGGTATTTTATTGATTGACTATCTGCAAAAGGGTAAAACAATAAATTCAGAGAGCTATTGCAACCTTTTAGATCAATTAAATGTACAAATTCGAGAAAAATGTCCTGGCTTACAACACAAACAAATAATTTTCCATCAAGACAATGCACCAGCGCACAAGAGTGTTTTAACAATGGCTAAAATCAACGAATTAAAGTACGAGTTGCTTGACCACCCACCTTATTCTCCTGATTTAGCTCCCAGTGACTTTTACCTGTTCCCAAATCTAAAAAATTCCTTGCTGGCAAGCGTTTTACCTCAAATGAAGATGCAATTACAGTTGTAAACCACTATTTTGAAGACCTTGAGGAAAACTTTTTTAATCAAGGGATAGAATTGCTAGATAAGCGTTGGACTAAGTGTATTGAAGTTTCAGGAGGTTATATTGAAAAATATAAATATTTTTGAAAAACTAACTATTCTCTTTCATTGATAGGCTAAGAACTTTCCGAACCGCCCTCGTAGTCATTCCATTGAGAAATGGCATACTATACTGAAAAGACAATAAAAATAAAGCTTAACACAACTCACGCGTATTGTGTGCAAAAAACCCTATTGAAAACAATAACTCTAGATTGACCACCCGTTATTTCAAAACGACATTTGAGATTTTAAAGTTAAAGACAAATTCATATTTTTCATTTTATGTTGAACCATCGGTTTTCAGATCAACGAGAGAACAAAAATAACCTAGTGTTATCCAACACATGACGAATTCTCTGCTGCACCTCACAGAGACAGGCACCTGCATCGTAAAATTCTACGAAGTAAAGTATTAAGTGTTGATAAGTTCTTCCTTCTTTTTAACACACAATTAAAAACTTAATTACTTTGAAAATTTCGACGTAAGTCGAACAAGTCTTTTTTCTTTCGGCTTGTTGCCCTTCGTTTCTCAGTACGACAAAACACAAATTGTCATCCCATTCCATGGCTCCCCGTACTCCAGGAGCATTTCCATCACACATCATAATGCTGTAAATTTATGTGCGTGTTTGTGTTATTACGAGTATGTTTCATACTCGTCGCATGTTTGTTCATGCTCACATCATTCTCCTTAAACGAAAGAAATTTATTGGCATTTTAACACTTTTGTTTTTATTGAATCTCGAAAAGCAACAACAGCAATGACAAAGATCTATATCTGAATACGACAGAGTGTGTGAGCCTGAGGTCCCCCGTCCCTTCCCTGCTATGAGTATATATGTACATATATGACTTAAGTTGTTTTTGTTATTAAGAGTGTATCGACAACAAAAGTAGAATATGACTTGAGCAGTTTTTTATTCTGGTTCGAGACCTTTATGTTGTTTCTTTTTCAGAATCAACTTAAAAAGAAGAAATTGGTGAAATGTATTTGCTACGGTTGCCAGGCAGACTGTACAGCTGTTTCTAAACCCGCCAAGGTTTTTCTTCAGCAGTCTTTGGCAACGATTACTTCGGCCACAAATCAAATGACTTATACGGGAGACTCATTTTTATTAACGAGAATTACCCTTTGTGTATAGTCTTCGAACTGTGCGTAGAGCAATCTTCAACGCGCAATATCATTTCCACCAATTCCGTTTCGCATGGGTCTTCGTTGAAAACCACAAATGCAAAAGCACAATCAAAGTGTGCATGTTTTTGTGCGTACATATACTCATACATGCGTTGCACATTAGGGCGTACCAATCCTTTTTAATAGTTTTTTCGTTTTTTGTTATTTATTCGGTCTTTTATCATTATTATGACTTGAGCAGTTTTTTATTCTGGTTCGAGACCTTTATGTTGTTTCTTTTTCAGAATCAACTTAAAAAGAAGAAATTGGTGAAATGTATTTGCTACGGTTGCCAGGCAGACTGTACAGCTGTTTCTAAACCCGCCAAGGTTTTTCTTCAGCAGTCTTTGGCAACGATTACTTCGGCCACAAATCAAATGACTTATACGGGAGACTCATTTTTATTAACGAGAATTACCCTTTGTGTATAGTCTTCGAACTGTGCGTAGAGCAATCTTCAACGCGCAATATCATTTCCACCAATTCCGTTTCGCATGGGTCTTCGTTGAAAACCACAAATGCAAAAGCACAATCAAAGTGTGCATGTTTTTGTGCGTACATATACTCATACATGCGTTGCACATTAGGGCGTACCAATCCTTTTTAATAGTTTTTTCGTTTTTTGTTATTTATTCGGTCTTTTATCATTATTATGACTTGAGCAGTTTTTTATTCTGGTTCGAGACCTTTATGTTGTTTCTTTTTCAGAATCAACTTAAAAAGAAGAAATTGGTGAAATGTATTTGCTACGGTTGCCAGGCAGACTGTACAGCTGTTTCTAAACCCGCCAAGGTTTTTCTTCAGCAGTCTTTGGCAACGATTACTTCGGCCACAAATCAAATGACTTATACGGGAGACTCATTTTTATTAACGAGAATTACCCTTTGTGTATAGTCTTCGAACTGTGCGTAGAGCAATCTTCAACGCGCAATATCATTTCCACCAATTCCGTTTCGCATGGGTCTTCGTTGAAAACCACAAATGCAAAAGCACAATCAAAGTGTGCATGTTTTTGTGCGTACATATACTCATACATGCGTTGCACATTAGGGCGTACCAATCCTTTTTAATAGTTTTTTCGTTTTTTGTTATTTATTCGGTCTTTTATCATTATTATGACTTGAGCAGTTTTTTATTCTGGTTCGAGACCTTTATGTTGTTTCTTTTTCAGAATCAACTTAAAAAGAAGAAATTGGTGAAATGTATTTGCTACGGTTGCCAGGCAGACTGTACAGCTGTTTCTAAACCCGCCAAGGTTTTTCTTCAGCAGTCTTTGGCAACGATTACTTCGGCCACAAATCAAATGACTTATACGGGAGACTCATTTGTAGAATATGTTTTTATACGATATCGTAAATTAATTTTATGCCTCATATATGAGCAGTTATGCGTTGGTGCGGCAGTGGTTGTGGCTGCTTTACATGCAAATCGAAATGATTCAATTTCTTTTGACAGCGACTCTGTTGTGACACAAGTAATAAAATTTTGAAACAAAAAATAGGCAATAAATCTATGACTTCTAACGATTGTGGATCAGATGCTATTGGAAATATTCAATGTTATTAATGTGAAGAGAAAATTACTTTTTTGTGTCGAGCTTAAGTACTTTTGCTTAAACTAGCATAAGAGTAAAAAAAGTAACTTATTTGTGAAGTGCAAAGTTAATAATATTCTAACATTTCGGTTGGACGATCAGGCATAAATTACAATTAAACGAGAACAAGTTGAAATAAGTTTTAAATGCTATATAATGCAGAATGAAATAATTTAATTAAGTTACAAAAATAAAGTTTCATAGGATATATGAACTCTGTCATAAAAAACCTTTAATATAGTCTAAAGTCGGGCATGTTCCTGCATAATAAGTGTATTCGATACATGCTTGCCGCTACCAACGTCTACTATGGTTTCTATTTCAACATTACTCGCTAATGTAACTAATAAAATTGAAACAAATAAAAACGTAGTTAAGTTTGGCCAGGACGAACCTTTTTTTAGCTGTTAAGGCCCACACGCAGAGAAAAAACATGGTTACTACATAGTCACGGAAATAATAATATGTTCTCCGCAATAAAAGTATGTTCGTCGCAACCATAGCATTTTTAACTGAATTTAGTTTTGACAATAGTATGATTGCGGCAATATTAATATTGTTGAAATGTAACAATAGTATTATTGCCAAATTTAAAAATGAAAATATGGTTATAGCAACAATATAAATATGGTTGGCGCGACAAAGTATTGTGTTTTGCGTTTTATATTAACAATAATATGATAACGGCAATCGTACTGTATGATTGTAATTTTTCTTCATTTAAATTTGCTTTTCAGAACAATGTTATTGTTACGGATCTAATGCAATAATAGTACTTTTTAATTAAAATTTAAATTTTTTAAACAAGCTGCTTTAGCTTTGTTTAACTGAAATATTTTAAAAAAAAAAAAACGCTTACGTTTATTTAAACTTATTTTTTCTATTGCGAAATAAATCACTCCTATTATCTTGAATTTAATATATTTTTGAATAATTTTCATAATTCAAATCTATTGTTGTCAACTTAAACCAATTCTAATAAATAATTTTGGGTATCAAATCCATTGTCGACAACTAAAACAAATTCTAATAAATTATATTGGAGCTCATAGTATAATTGTGTGTGATCATACTATGGTTGTGGGGATCACAACATGATTGCGTGTGAATCACTCTATGGTTGTGAGGATCATATTATGGTTGTATGTGAAACATAATATGGTTGTGAGGATCATACAATGGTTGTGGAGATCATAGTATGGTTGAGTGTGAATCATACTATGGTTGTGGGGATCATAGTATGGTTATGTGTGAATCATACTATTGTTGTGAGGATCATAGTATTGTTGTAATTGAATCATACTATTGTTGTGCGGATTATAATATTGTTGAACCACAACCGTATACCCAACAAAAGTATTATCCTCTTCAAATATTGACACCACAACCATACTTTTTTCCTGTTTGCATTCGTCCATATTATTACTCTATACGAGGGCATGTGTAATAATTCCGTGACTTTTCCAACTTCCCTCGTAGGTATATGAAATGCAACACTGCTCCCATCAAGTGTCATCTGTTAATAGACTTATGTCATATTTTTAGAGAGTTCCGGCAATTAGTTTGTGTTTACCAGCTTTTCAAAGTATTCAACCTCGTGGATTTTGTTAAAAATTGAAAAAAGTGAATTTCGTGTGTTCATTAAACATTTTTTTTTCGGAAACAAACCGTCAATTAAACCAAGGCAAAGCTTGATAATAACTGTGGGGACTTTGCTCCATCGATTTCAATGGTAAAAAGTGGTTTACTGACTTTCGTAGGGTCGCACAAGTACAAATGACGCCGAACGTTCTGAACCGCCAATTGGGACCAATAAACCCGAAAGTGTCGAAAAGAAATCCACGGTATGGTGTCGGCGGATCGAAGTGTAAAAGTGCTTGTGGTTTCGATTTTACATGATCAGTTTACCATTTCATCACGGGTGCACACGAGTGCAGACTCAATGGAAAAATTGCCCCCAGTGACTTTTTCCTATTTCCAAACCGAAAGAAATGGCTGGGTGGAAAGAGATTCAGCTCCAACGATGAAATTATTGATCAAACTAATGCCTATTTTATGGACCTCGAAATCATATTTTTTTGGAAGGGATACAAAAATTGGAGCAACGTTAGACTAAGTGTATTAAGCTAAAAGGAGAAAAATATTTTTTTTTTCAAAAAAAACTGTGTTTTATTTGAAAAGTCACGAAACTATTGATATGTCCTTATTTGAATTGAAAGCAAAAAATTGATTTAATTTGAGTACCAATACGAGATGTTGAAAAAGTATAACTGCGGTAGCTCAAAGGCAGTGTATAACATTGTCACAGGTGGCGAATCATGGATCTTTCCATATGAACCCGAAACAAAACAGCAATCGACCGTATGGGTCTTTCAAGACGAGCCAGATCCAACAAAAGTTGTCCGTGGAAGAAGTACATCGAAGCAAATGATTAGGTTTTTTTTCGGTATAACCGGCCATGTTGCCACAGTGCCTTTAGTGGAACGTAGGACGGTCAATTCTGAATAGTATACAACCATTTGTTTGCCAACAGTGTTCGAAGGAATGAGGATAGATAATAAGAGAAGAGGGATCATTTGCATCCAGACAATGCGAGCTCTCACACATCAGCTGAAATGATAATCTATTTGACCACTCAATTTGTCGAATTGATGGGCTATCCACCATATAGCCCTGATTTGGCACTCAATGACTTCTTCTTTTTCCTTAGCATCAAGAAAAAAATGCACGATCAACGTTTGTCATCGCCCAAAGCAGCTGTTGAAGCGTTTAAAAATCGTGTTTTAGAGGTCCCTGGAAATAACCATATGTGACGCGCAAAATAGAAATGGACCTAAGGTTAAAAAACCAGTTTTGTTCAGAAGAGCCATTTTAAAGATTAGGTCCCTTTCTATTTGCGCTTAGAATCTTCGACTTCACTTTCATAAAACGCGCATATCTCTGGGAGGGAACACTTTTGGGGCATGGGATCGGTCTCATTCGATGCTCAGATGTTGTCCACATCAAAAAAAGAAAAATAAATGAAAATTGATTTTTTACCCTTAGGTCCCTTTCTCTATGCGCTGTCACATATTGGGTTTTCGTAAACTAAAATTAATAAATATTTTTGCTAGAGCTAATAACTACAGTTAGTACTTGTATGTATGTCCATATTGACTATGCCCCGTTTTGACGTTTTATGGTCCACATAAGCCAAAAAATCCAGTTACCTTGTCCTTTTTTGATGTACTATTTAGTGCGTTTCTTTTAACAGTAAACATTTTCGCCAATAACTGCCCACAAAACAATATGTTTTTTTAAGTAAATACTGAAAACAGTGCAGTTTTTACCGGGGTACCTTATGTCCCTTAAATGGAAACTTTTTCCCCTGGGCGGTTTTCGCCCATTTACAATGCCCATCAGCTTACCATAAGCCATCATCATGCAAAGTTTCCTAGCTTGATGCGTTTGACCGCTATGGACCACATGGACAGACGGGCATGTCTAGATCGTCTTAGAATTTTACGACGATCAATAGTAAAGGGAGGTCCAACTAAAACGCACATTAGGAATGCAAAATAAATTAAAAAGTTTTCAGAAATTTTCAGAATATTTTATTATGAAAGAATAATCTCTGGAAATTATGTGTGAAATAAAATATTGGCCAAATGATCGCCACGGCTTCGGTGGTACACCTTTATCCGATGGTTTTTATTTTCAATGAATCAGTTACATAATGAAGGTTCAACGTCGTTAATGTTCTCGAATTATCTTTCTTTTAGCTTTTAAATATTTCTTACCTTATTGACGTACACTTTTTCTTTTTTATATCCCCAAAAAAAAGATGTCCAACGGTGTCAAATCGCATGATCGCGGCTACTAATTTACATCGCCACGATGTGAGATAACCCGATTGTTAAATTTCTCGCGCAAAAGAGCCTTTGTTTCGTAGGCTGTGTGGCAAGTGGTACCACCCTGTTGGAACCACATATTGTCCAGCTTCATGTCCTCAATTGCTGGTTACAACGCGATTCCTGGTTACAACAAGTCCTTTTTGACATACGACCATCATTTCGACGTGGATTATCACGACTAGAATGCATCGAAGAACTTAAATCTTTGTATGGCGATGACGCACCATCCTATTGCACTGTGAAAAACCGGTTTTCTGAATTCAATCGTGGCCGACGTTCGCTCAAAGACGAAGGTCGTCCAATAACGGCCGTTGTGCCAGAAAACATTGCTCTCGTGCGTGAACTGATAATGCAGGATCGTCATGTGACATACTGTTAGATAGAGGCATCCTTGGGCATTTCTTCCACCAGCATACATTCGATATTGCATGAACAACTGGCCGTAAAAAAGGTTTGTTCTCGTTGGACCCGGCACAACTTAACAATCGCTCAAAAAAAATGGCTCGTGTTAAATGGAGCAAAGAAATTTTGAAAAAATACGATCGCGGTGCTTCAAAAGGCGTTAACAAGATCGTCACAGGTGACGAATCATGGATCTATGCGTATGAGTCCGAAACAAATAACAATCGAACGTGTGGGACTTTCAAGACGGGTCAAATCCAACGAAAGTTGTTCGTGGAAAAACACTTCGAAGCAAATGGTCGTCTGTTTCTTTGGCAAAACTGGTCATGTGGCGACTGTTCCGCTTGAACAACGTAGTACGGTCAACTCCGAGTGGTACACCACAAGTTGTTTGCCTGAAGTCTTCGGAGAAATTCGAAAAACGAACAAGAGAAGACGAATCGTTGTGCACTATGACAATGCGTGCTCTCACACATCGGCTCAAGCCAGCGCCTTTTTGACCGGCCAAAACGTCGAATTGATGGGTCATCCGCCGTACAGTCCTGACTTGGCACCCACTGACTACTTTTTTTTTGTTCCCGCACATCAAGGAAAAAATGCGTGGTCAACGATTTTCGTCGCCAGAAGATGCTGTTGAAGCGTTTAAAACCCATATTTTGGAAGTGTCTCAGTCGGAGTGGAAAAAGTGCTTCGACAATTGGTTGAAGCGCATGCAAAAGTGTATAAATCATGCTGGAGAATACTTTGAAAAACAATAAAACTATTTTGGATGATAAATATTCGCATATTCATTTTTAGGCCAGAAATATACATAGCAGCCCTCGCATCATCTCGCCATAGCGAACACCATTTACAGTAAGTGCTTGGCCGACCTCAGTTTTGAAGAAGTAAGGCCCGATGACAGAACGAAGTTTGCACATTTCCTACAGACCCGGTTTGCTGTATTTTGCACACAATTCTCGCGATTGTGGACAAATTTGGTTATGCAGGCCCAAAAACTCATGAAGTGCACGAAATGCATTTTGATTTGAACGCCGATTTTTCTAAAAAAAAAGCTGCCCAAACTGAAACAAAAAAATGTCATATTAAGTTGGGCAAAAAACTTGACGTTAACGTGTGAATCACACTAACCATCGTGAATTATGCTTTGACCACCCTTTATATAAATTTATAGGGGGTCCGATCAATATTTAGTGGTGTTTTAAAGGAAATGTCAAATTTAATATACTCATATCGTCGGTCAGATTAAAAAAAAAATAAGTTAAACCGTCGTATAGAGGGCCAGGCCTTTAAGGGTTCAATCGTGACTGCTATTAAAGCATTAGCAAAAAGTGGACCGTTCTATCGGCATCTTGGGTCCATGATTACGACTATAATCTTTAACAAATTTTCAAATTAAATCCAAATTTGGATTCGCTATGAAATTTGGTGTCATATGTGTGCCCATACATGCGTATTTACCGGAAGTCCCTTCTTACACATTAGGGCCGTTTTTAGTCACTTCGGCCCATGAGTCCAACCTTAACCTTAGCTTAAATTTCAAAATAAAGCCATATTTGTGTCAAAATTATCTTTAATTGGGGTACTACTTCACCTATATGGGCCCATACGGGCAGCTAATGGGCCTCGTGACCCAAAACGTTCAGCACCTATGGCATTAAGCAAAAGACTCGAGTGTACTTTTTCCGAGATACTCGTACCTTTAGTCTCTAAGGGAAACCTCTTTTGCCCATTTACTAAATTCCACTATATCGTACTACTCATATGTATCTTAATTCGTTCGACCACAATCGCGCATTAAACAGGTACACGACCAATTTTCTGGGATTTTCTGCACAAATATTTGTTTTGCCCAGATTTCTTTAATTTTTATATTTATAGTTAATACAAGTACATATTGATGTGAAAAGGATAAGGTGGGGCTGATGCGATCAGGTGGGGCGAAGAGTTATTACATATTATAAGATATTTTGACGCATGAAGATGCATCTTAAAGGTACTTACTTAGGGATTAATAAAATATTTTGAATTTTTTAATCTTTTTTTTTGCAAAAAAAAAATAAACAAAAATTTATTTTGTTTTACTATTGCCCCTTCGATTACTAATTTTGCTCTCCTCAACAATTGCCTAATGTGTTTACTTTATATTGCAGGAAAGAAATGTTGGCTCTTACATAAATTCAGAATTCAAGAAGTCCAGCAAGACCTAAGGAATCTTGGAATAGACCACTGCAGTTCACGCGCACAAGATCGTAGCGTTTGGAACACCTCATGGCGTCTTAACTCCTTTTATGACAGAGAACAAACATTGAAGTAAGTAAATACGTTTTAAAATACTCAAAAATAACCTTTAGGGAATCCTTTTTCAAAAAAGAACGAAAAGGAAAAGAATGCTAAATTTTAAAAAAAAAGTAATTGCACTACAATTATTCTATAAACAATCGGTTCTTGTAATCGAAGAAATTAAAAAAAAATTTGCCAAATTTTAAAGTTCTTGCCTAAGCGATTATTTATTCGTTATATAAGCGAGTACCATTGGAATACGCTTACTAAACTTACCTAAATCTTTCATTCACCCCCTTCCACCCGAAAAAATGTGGGGTACAGTGTTACTGGTCGCTTTTAAAATACCATGGTAAACTGGAGCTGGACCAGATTTAATTTGTGGCTTCTAGAGCGAAAGAATTTTAAGTCAGAAGTGATCTTTATATGGGATTTATATAAAAACTTATTTGTTTGTCGCTAATAGCGTACCACGCAAAATTTGACAAAGCTGGGATTTAATTTGTGGCTTCTTGAGCGAAAGGTTCAGAAATTGTGAGGAACCTTATAAGGTCCAATTTGACCGGGATTGATTATTGTATACACCGTGCGAAATTTGGGCAATATTTGATTAGTAGCTTCTTAAGCGGCAGACCTACAAATTGGAAGGGGCGTTTGTTGTTGGCTGTTCAAAAACATGGTCGATGAGATTCAATTCATCAGCACTAATAACGAGAGTTCATCAATCTAACAGTCGGTTCTTTGTAACGGATTGACCCAAAGCAGCAATTCTTCGTCTTTTTTTTAGAAGAGAGTTTCCTTTGGTTCTGCTCAGTTTGTTCAAATCACATTCACTACCCATAAACTTCGGCGAGATATATTCGATGCCTGTAGTAGATGCATTTCGGGAGCAGCTCTAGCCTAAGCTACATCAGGCATTACTGTGAGACGGTCTAATTAGCCGCCTGCTGTGCTCACCTAGTCTGAAGTGAGTCGCCGTCATCATTGTCCATCAATGATACGGCCCCTCAGTCTCCCCCACAATAATATCGGACATAGCATCTTACACCCCTCATGGTCGGCCCAGCTTTTGTAAATTGTATCGACGATGCAACATGTTCGAGATAGTCAACTCCATTACCTGGAAGGGAATCACAGTTGCTACGTTCCAGGAAACAATGCCGAATGCTACCTATAGCTTGCACAATGGAGGAGGGGGACTTGCTTCCCTAGGACAGCGTTCTGTGCTTGAGAAGCAATCACCAAAGCTTGAGTCTAGCGATCCACATATAGAATGTATGGGGGTAGCAGTCAAGTCCGGCACTATATAGGACCGGCTGTGAGCTTTGCTCCGCGTTATACTCGTATATACTCGTATTTATTAGCTCGCCAGGCACCACCATCGTTTCGCCTGGTCTGGTAAATGACGGAATCTGGCAACCCATTGGAGAAAGCTACGAGCAACTTGGGCTGATTCAGAGGGTTCACCAAAGTTGCTTCAGTGAACTACCCATTTTCTTCAGATGTTCGGATAGCTGCTATTAACACAGCTTTATCCCAGCCGGTCGAAGTCAAAACTTTCCAGCAGAGGCAGCGGGACTTGCAGTGGCACTGAAATTGTAAAGGGTTTATATTGTATCAAAGAGATGGATCAGTATTTCCCTGTATAGCTGGGTTCGTCCTTTTCCAAAACCTAAACAGAAGATTCTTCCAGATCGGCTCTGGAAGAATCTTCTGTTTGTGCGACCTGTACCTTAAATACAACAATAGAAGAGCAGACGGATGGTCGGACATCGCCCAAATAAAGTTTCAGGTGTCAAAAACTTCAGCACAAAGTCAAAAAACCCTGTACCACTGTGTAGTCCTTAAAACTTTTTTACCTACGAGTTTTGCTACATCTCTAAATATTTTTTGTATCATATGGGAAAGCAATCCATGATGGAGGTTATAATAATTAGGGCCAGGCCGAAAATATCCTCGTTTTTCCTGAGAAGCCTATGGTGGTTAAAAAAATTATTTTATTTCCGCTATTAAAGAGTGATGGTATACTAAATTTGTCATTCCTTTTCCAACACCGCTTATTGATTTATCATTGCTCCACTTTTATTATTTTCTATACTCTCCACATAGTTTTTAATTTTTGTTCCAACTTTTTAAACCGTTTTGATTCTTTTTTATTTTCCCTCTTCCCCCTCTAGACAAAATATATAATGTTCGGCCTGGCCTTTTTCCTTTTGCAACACGGTTCATTGATTCATCATTACTTCACTCTTAGAATTTCCTGTACTCTCTACATAGTGCATTGCTCCACTTTTAGTATTTCCTATACTTTTCACATAGTTTTTAATTTTCGTTCTAACTTTTTACACATTTTGGTGCTTTTTTATGTTCTTTTCCCCCTCTAGTTATTTTATTAAAAATATGATTAAAAATAAATTTTCGGCCTGGAACTTATCGACTTTTTTAACGGTTTTTTACTAAAATATTTTTTTGATATGTACGTATAAGTTTTACAAAAATCCGCACACAGAATAATATATGAATAAATGTCACTCGAACTAGCGAACATTGACTTGGATTTAAAATACCTCTAAAGAACCTGCGTTTTATATATTAGCCCTAAAACGTCAATACTCATCCGAGTCCTTTAGAATTGTGTACGAAATCAGTTTTGTATATTTCCTTACAGATTTTAATCGACGCCATGATATATTTATTTTCACATGCAGATTCCATTGTTGATGATGTCTACGAAATCCACCAAAAGTTACCCGACAAATCTTACCACAACCCTATGTAACCACAACCAGCTTCTGCACAAATCGCAAAGGGAATCGCCAAAATTATACCGAAATCTTTGTGTTGGTGTTTGCGTCTATTTTCGTATTAAAATAAACCGGCAATTGGTTGTATTTATTTTTTGGGTTTTCTGTAAAACAAGACAAACTCTAGAATGCATGCAAACATAGCGTTTGAGTTTTAAAGCATATTCCGTATTCGTATTTCGCGTTTTGCTGTTTGTTACTTTAGCTAAGCTACTTTATACATCATTCACACTTACACAGCACCATACTGTTGATTGCATTTAGAGATATTGTTGTTGTTATTGGTGGTGCACAGTAGTTCGAAGAATGCACCACGCAGAAAGAACAACTGGTTTGTAATGATCAAATCGTTAATACTCGTATATTTATTGGCGATGGCAATCGGCTTGATAAACAGTTTTATTGGTTACATTTGGCCAAGTTGAAAGCATCGCAAAAGCCAGTGTGGATTTAAACCTAAATCTTTCTGTCTCACTCTCTCTCTTAGATATTTTATTTCTCGCATTCATAAAAATTGTTTTGTTTTGCTGAAAATAGTGGAAGACGACCACCTACGAGTACCTCTAACTATCATTGCCTTAACTTAGAGGTGACTAACGTGGCAAAGAACGTGATATGTCTTTTGCTTATCCACTTCAATTGCTTAAATGCATCAGTTACAAGTAAAGAAATAAATAAATGAAAGACAGGCATGGCCAACTAGAAGATATCCTTCACCACTCTGCTATGAGGAGGATTACCCACCTCTGTCTGGAGCTAGAGCAAGTGCAAGTACTCACAATGTTAGAAATAATTATTTTTCGCTCATAACATAGCATACAAAATTTGAGCTTGATCAGGAAAAATTTGGGAAATCGGGAAGGTCCTTTGAGTGGGGGATATACGAAAATATGGGCATATGCGCATTCGTTTCACTACTGTCAATTAATGGTCGTCAACAACGCACAATGCACAACTTGTCGCTTCTAGATCTGCAGGACTTCAAATCGTGTGCGACCGTTGTGTGGGACCTATTCTAAAACATAAACCGATATGGTCGAATTTTACTAGCAATATGTGTTGATCACTGGTAACGATTTATGCGAAATTTGGTGGGAATTAGCTGTAATATGAAGGACCGGAAATTAGAAAGGACCTTTCCATTGTGGCTATACGAAAATATAGTAGTATGTGGTCCAGTTTCACAACAGTTAATTAATGGTCCCTCATAACGTACCATGAACATTTTGGGCGCCATCGGGTGTAATTTGTGACTTCTTAAGATGCAAGGCCTTAAGTCGGGAGAAAGATTTCTGTGGAAGCTATTCGAAAACATCTGCCGTTATCGTCACACATTACCAAAGATTGGTCACTCGTAATGCTCTGTGTGAAATTTGGTCGCAATTGGATATAGTAGGAGCTATAAATTCTGAAATCGGGAAGATTCTATGTACGAGTATGGTATCAAAATATGGACTGATGTGGATTTACTTTCAATGTTGTTCATCCTTGACCAAAACTTCATGAATGTACCGAGTTTCATCGAAATCGGTTCATAATTGCTACCTGTACTTTGGTTACAACGATTGGTTGACAGACATGGAATAAGATAGTAATTCTGAGTCGATCGGTATACTTAACATAGTGCCTATCTCTGTTCCCTTAGGTCGTTGCAATCATCAGCACTATGTCGTAATACCCCGTACTACAGTGTGGTGTAATGTATAATACCAATACTCATCACACCACAAGAGCTTAAAACAAGCAAGCATTGACAAAGTATCGGAAGTTAAGAATATCATCTAGTCCAAGTAAATAGCACGAGTTTGTTAATCACTGGTACAAATGAAGCTATCAAAGTGTCAAACAAAAAACTAATAGCCACAACATTTGTCTGATCTGATATAAACGGAGATCTGGAGATCAATAAGTCTAAATGATGATGAAATGATAACTTTCTAAACTATTAATTCCTAAAGATTCAAACTACAAGGAGTTAAAAAGTCTAGTTTACTTATATGCCGATGGCTGAGCTATTTTCGACAGAAACTGTGGTAGTTGAAAGGGTCGTGCTTTTTATCTGATAAATTTGATTTGATTGAAGGAAAAAATGCCTGGTGTCCCATGTTAGGAACATGATTGACTCGTACCTGCGGATCTTTAGTCTTAATTCAGGGATGTAAGACGAGGGCGACCACAAAAGTAACTGGCCTAACATAAAAAGAACCGTTTTTTGGAATTATTATTATTTATTTTTCAACATAATCTCCTTCCAACTCAATACATTTCATCAAACGTTTTTCAAGTTTTTTAATTCCATCCGAAAAATAAGATTTTTCAAGACCTTCAAAGTATGCCTCAGTTTCAGCATTAACCTCGCTATTGGACAAACATTTTTTGCCACCGAGAATTTTTTTTAAATTTGGAAACAAGAAATAATCAGAAGGAGCTAAATCTGGACTATATGGTGGATGCGGAGCAATTTCAAATCGTAATTCAGCCAGTTTTTGTTGAGTTAAAAATGCAGTGTGTGAAGGAGCATTATCTTGATGAAAAATAACTTTTTTTTCTAAATGCGGTCGTTTTATCTTGATTTCTTCACTCAACCGATCCAATAATGCACAATAATATTCACTATTTATAGTTTTTCCTTTCTCAAGATAATCAATAAATATTATACCCCTTGCATCCCAAAATACTGTGGCCATTACTTTTCCTGCTGACTTAACAGTTTTCGCCTTCTTGGGACCACTTTTACCAGCTTCTATCCATTGTTTTGACTGTTCTTTGCATTCTGGGATGTAGTGATGGATCCATGTTTCATCAACTCTATTGGATTACGCTGATAAGTCGCTAAAAGCTCCTCGGAATTGGTCCAACGGACGATTTTTTGGGGCAAAGTCAACAAACGCGGCACCCATCTTGCGGATAGCTTTTTCATGTGGAGTTCATCATGTAAAATACTCCAAACTTGTTTTTCGTGTATTTTAACAATATCAGCAAGTTCTCTGAGCTTTATTCGTCTATCTTCAGTCACTTCATTAAATATTTTTCTAATGTTTTCAATAGTAGTAGCAGTTTTCGGTCTTCCAGAGCGTTGTTCATCTTCCGTACTTGAACGACCCATGGACCCAGGATTTCACGGTGAAGTATGATGGTGCATTATCACCATGAACAGAATCCAATTCATCTTTGATTAATAATCTTTCATATAAAAGTGTTTAATTACCGCACGAAACTCTTTATTTTCCATTTTTCAAAAATTATAAAACTTGTTTACTTCAATCACCTGTAACCAAGAAAATAATCATTAAATATTTCGGAAATTTTGACAGATCGCTTTTAAAAGATTGCTTTTAAAAAACAAAAACAAAAAAAAGTTGTTAATAAAACAGAAAATGTGCCAGGCCAATTAGTTTTGCGGTCGTCCTCGTATATGTTTTTTTTTTATTTTGTACTTTTGGGTCTTTAAAAATTTACTTTTCGATCCCGACCGTACCCAAATCAAGAAACCCGATTCGTTTTTAATTTGATTGAAACAAAAAAAGTTAAACAACTTCCAGACGTAACATTAGACCGGACCGACTTAGATGAATTGAGCCTATGTCTTGAGTTTAATTAAGATCAGACGTTATACTTTTAGAGCGAAAGAGCAGATATACTTATACAGTTGTGCTCAAAATAATAGGAGTCCAGCTATTTCATGTATGCATATTGTAATTATGCTATTCTTACAACTTACCAATCACGTCGCGCTATTTTCTACGATATGTAAGAAGGGACCCACAGAGCAAAAGATCGGCTTAAATTCTATAATTGCTGAACTTTTCTTAAATTTTGATGTTTTAAAAAAGTAGCAGTGGCCGTGATCTAAAAATTAGAAAAGTGCTAAAAATTTTCAATGTTCACTACACTTAAAAACTGAATTTGGTATAATGACTCTAAATGTTTTTGGACTTTTTCTGATATGAATTGCACTACCTTTTTATTAACAGTGGCCAGAACAAAATGCTTTTCCAAAAAAAAAAAAACGAGAAATAATTAAAAACTAAGGAAAAATTTAAAAATAAATTAAAGATATCTTGGTGCGATCTAATCAAATGATCGCCGATGCCATAAAATAAAATAAATTGCTGAAACTCGGGGCGCGTTAACGGAAGACGTTAAGTGCAGATGAACGGCATAGAGCGCGTAGGAGACCCTTCGGAATCTATAAAAATGATCGAAAAAATCTTAATCTTTCTTCATGCAAAACATTTTTTTTGCGACAAGCCCTCGTGAGGCTTTATTACTGACAAAGAAACAGGTAACGGCTCGGTTGAAATTTGGCCAAGACTGCCTTGATTGGTCAGTTGTGAATTAGCAAAACACGTTGTGAACTGACCAAAGCAAAATCCTCCTTTTTGAAAGCACTGAGTCTGGAGAGTTTGTCCGAGGTAAACGCCCAAAATTATATCCGCAAAACCATTAAGCATGGTGGGTCAAAATTTTTGTTATGGATTTATTAAATTGAAAACTTTGTTGAAATAGCAGTAGTGTAGGGTATAATATAGTCAATATGGGATATTGTAATAACTGTAGTAAACATTTAAGTCAATGTATTTTTTTAAAAACAAGCATTATTTGGATTGTTGACGAGTTTTTGAGCCCTTGAATCAATTTAAAGGTCTATGTTTTTATATAGACCGATTGCAAAGATCTCTCCCGATATAATATACAAACGCTCTAGAACATATATTTTAATTCCGATTTCAAACAAATTCGTTATGGTATACTCGTATTTTGATTGGCAAATAACTGATTTTGAATCAATTTGAGTCATATAGGCTTATTTTTTTTATAAAGTCCCCTTAAAAATTGTATGGAGTCCAAAATATAACTTCTTATACTCATGGGCATATGTTTTTGAAATAACTATATTAGTTATATAAATAGTAAAAAAGGCTTAACTCGGTTGACTATTTAATACCCTGCACTTCTGGATATTCTGAAAAGACAAATGAAAATTGCTTTTTTATCTTTGGAAGTGCTCTAAATTTACTCCGGTTCAAAAACTAATGTCATGCCATCTGGAATTCGATCACAAACTTTAGATGGGCGGAGGGACGGATGTACAGCTATACAGACAGTCTGACAGACATCATTAAATGAAATCAGCAGGTGATTATACGTCGAGTATACGTCGTCTACACGCAGAAAAAAAGTATGGTTAGGGTGACAATATTCGAAGAGGATCATACTATTGTTGGGTATATGGTTGTGGCACAACAATATTAAGATCCTCACAACAATAGTCTGATTCACACATAACCATACTATGATCCCCACAACCATAGTATGATTCACACTCAACCATACTATGATCTTCACAACAATAGTATGATTGACACTCAACCATACTATGATCTTCACAACAATAGTATGATTCACACTCAACCATACTATTATCGCCACAACCATATTATGATCCTCACAACCATAGTATGATTCACACGCAACCATGCTATTATCCGTGCAACCATAGTATGATTCAATCGACCATACTATGATTCCCAGAATTATTTATTAGGATTGGGTGTTGTTATCCAAAAATAGAGATTTTTATCAAGCAAATTATTATAAATGCTACTTCACCATCCGGAGACTATTTCGCCGAACAAAGAAAACAATAAAAATCCCTCGAACTACCTACCGATTGTTGTTGGTTTTAAAATGATCAACAACCATGCACTGAATTGTGTGTACGTGTTTTTTTGGTATACAAAAAAAAAACATACGCACACACATACATGTATAATCTATAAAACCTGTTTTGTTATGTTCATAGTCGCAACCATACGGTAATCATATTATTGTTAACGTAAATTTTAAGCAACAATACTTTTGTTGCTCCAACCATGTTTATATGGTTGCTTCAACCATATTTTCATTTCTAAATTTGGCAATAATACTATTGTTACATTTCAACAATATTAATATTGCGGCAATCATACTATTGTCAAAATTAAATTCAGAAAACAATACTATGGTTGCGACGAACATACTATTATTGTGGATAACATATTATTGTTGCGGTGACCATAGTGTAACCATATCTTTTCTCTGCGTGTAGTTGGTTCTAGCTCAAATATGTTTGGTAGTAACAAACATATGCAATTAAACTAAAAAAATATAACTATTTTTCCAGTTTGGCTAAATTTGTGCAACGGTCCCTATGTCCGAAAATCTGACCAATTTAAACATGGACGTATGGGCACGATAATAATAATTCAAGTATGACCTTATTTTAAAGATTTAGGTAAATTTAGAGCTGTTCCACGGCACGATTACTTTACATCTGACTCAAAAAACTATAGGGTGATCCATCTAAAGGTATTTTTTCAGAACAAAAAATATATATACAAATTTAAATCAAGTGAGGATTCTTTATTGGTAATTTGAAAGGACATTTTATGGCATTTAGTTTTTGAATATAATTTCCTTCAAATGTTGGCCGCACCTATGCCTCAGGGTTTCCATTCTGAGGGTCCAATTTTGGATGAATGGTTCGAGCATTTCGATCGGTAAGGCTTAAATGACACGCGTAATGTTGGCTCCTAAAACCTGAATCGTAGCTGGTTTGTCAGCATAGACTTTGAACTTTACGTAACCCCAAAGAAAAATGTCTAAAGGTGTGATATCACTCGATCTAGGCGGCCAACTCAGCTGTCCAAAACGTGAAATTAGCTGCTTTTCGCAATGACCTCTCAATAGATCCATTGTTTGAGCAGCTGTATGGTAAGTGGCACCGTCCTGTTGAAACCGAGTGTCGTCAAGATTACGTTCTTCAATTTCAGAAAGCATAAAGATCGATATCATGGCGCGATAGCGAGCACCATTCATGGTTTCGTTCCGGCCATCATCATTTTTGAAAAAATATGCACCGATTATTCCTCCAGCTTATAAACCGCACCAAACCGTGGTTTGCTTCCGGGTTATTGGCACCTCTTGAACCTCTTCGTGTTGCTCTTCAGTCCAAATGCGGAAATTTTGTTTTTTGATTTTGCCGTTGAGGCAGAAATGGGCCTCACCACTGAACGAAATGTTGGTCGAAAACAGCGGATCTTCCCGTTTCTCACCGAACGCTCATTTCCATTACTCGTATACAGTTGTCAACATTTGAAGGTAATTATTGTCAAAAAATAAATGCTATTAAATGTCCTTTCAAATTACCTATAAAGATTCCACACTTGATTTGAATTTTTATATATTTTTTTGTGTTCTGAAAAAATACCTCTAGATATATCACCCCTATTATCATTCTTAGCAAAAGGCTAAGACTAGAATAAAGTTTAAAGCAGATTTTTTACATTTATCAAAGAGACAGTCAGTTTTTTCAAAACTCTGTTTTTTATAAACAACTCGAAATGTCGGTTTTCTGAAAACCACAGTTTTTTGACAATCTATTCCATACATAAAAAAAATTTCCACTTTGCCCAGTTTTTGGTGAAAATTCTAAAAGTCGGAAGTATATCTAGAATATTCCATCCCTTCCAACTGTTATGCACTGTGCACTGCTATTTCGTTGCGTTTTTATAGAAGTGTTGTTGTTTTGTTTGTTGTTCGACCAAAAACTCCGAAAAAAAGCAAGCTCTTATAAAATATTCATTTTGCAATCTAAACTCGTGTGAGTACTTCTAAATATTTAATGGTACAATATATTTTTGCTGCTGAAGCTGATATGTGCCACTCATACGAGTAGTACTCATGGCAGCCATCATCACCGCTGCTGATGATGATGTTGTTGCTGTTGGTGTTTTCAACGTTTGATGGTTTTGTTATTTACAGACGAGCAAAAAAAACCTCGTAAAATATGTGATATTTAAGGTATTTGTTGTATTTTAAGTCATTGTTGATGCTGATGGTGTTGATGATGCCGATTTGATTGATGGAAACACATTGAAAATGTAAATTCATTTTATCTAATCCTAAGCCACAATATTTGCTTTACATCGCATGCGAGAACCTCTGAACTCATGTCCTACATACTGCGATCGGCATTTTGCTTTGGTGGTATTTTAACTAAAGAATATTCTATACTCGTAGGAGTTTTCTACTTATATACGAGGGCGACCGCAAAACTAACTGGCCTGGCACATTTTCTGTTTTACTAGCAACTTTTTTTTGTTTTGTTTTTTAGAAGCAATCTTTTATAAGCCATCTGTCAAAATTTCCGAAATATTTAATGATTATTTTCTTTGTTACAGGTGATTGAATAAAAAAAGTTTTATAATTTTTGAAAAATGGAAAATAAAGAGTTTCGTGCGGTAATTAAACACTTTTCTATAAAAGGTTATACGCCACAATTAATCAAAGATGAATTGGATTCTGTTCATGGTGATAATGCACCATCATACTCCACCGTGAAATCCTGGGTTCAACAATTTAAAATGGGTCGTTCAAGTACGGAAGATGAAAATCGCTCTGGAAGACCGAAAACTGCTACTACTATTGAACACATTAGAAAAATATTTAATGAAGTGACTAAAGATAGACGAATAAAGCTCAGAGAACTTGCTGATATTGTTAAAATACACGAAAAGCAAGTTTGGAGTATTTTACATGATGAACTCCACATGAAAAAGCTATCCGCAAGATGGGTGCCGCTTTTGTTGACTTTGCCCCAAAAAATCGTCCGTTGGACCAATTCCGAGGAGCTTTTAGCAATTTATCAGCGTAATCCAATAGAGTTATTGCACCGATTCATAACTGTTGATGAAACATGGATCCATCACTACATCCCAGAATGCAAAGAACAGTCAAAACAATGGATAGAAGCTGGTAAAAGTGGTCCCAAGAAGGCGAAAACTGTTAAGTCAGTAGGAAAAGTAATGGCCACAGTATTTTGGGATGCAAGGGGTATAATATTTATTGATTATCTTGAGAAAGGAAAAACTATAAATAGTGAATATTATTGTGCATTATTGGATCGGTTGAGTGAAGAAATCAAGATAAAACGACCGAATTTAGAAAAAAAAGTTCTTTTTCATCAAGATAATGCTACTTCACACAATGCATTTTTAACTCAACAAAAACTGGCCGAATTACGATTTGAAATTGCTCCGCATCCACCATATAGTCCAGATTTAGCTCCTTCCGATTATTTCTTGTTTCCAAATTTAAAAAAATTTCTCGGTGGCAAAAAAATTCCAGTCTAATAGCGAGGTTATTGCTGAAACTGAGGCATATTTTGAAGGTCTTGAAAAATCTTATTTTTCGGATGGAATTAAAAAACTTGAAAAACGTTTGATAGAGTGTATTGAGTTTGGAGGGGATTATGTTGAAAAATAAATGATAATAACTCCAAAAAAAACGGTATTTTTTATATTAGGCCAGTTACTTTTGCCGTCGCCCTCGTACTTATATATACTACAAAACCCACAGGAAACATATTTGGGAAGGCTCGACCTCTTAAATGCCATTTTAGTTTCACTAACAAAAATATACAGACTTTAAAAATTATTTTGCGAAAGGTAGTCAAATTTAATACTTCCGCCTTAAGTGGAAATGATGGATGTTAGAGTGTTCAAAGTACACTGAGAATAAACGGTTCATCAATTTGATGAACTCCTTCATCAATTTGGGCATTATTTTCCAATGTAAAGGGTGGTCCAAACATAATGCACGATGTAAATTGTGTGCCACACCTTAATGTAAAGTTGTTTGCCCTTAATTTGACATTTCTTTCAGTATTTGACATATTTAATCAGAAAGAGGTATAGAACTGCAGAACAGAGCTATAGAACTGCAGAACTGCAGCACGTTAACATTGTTGGAGCCTTTTACTCGTATGAAAATGTGAGTTCAAATCAAAATGCATTTCGCGCACTTCGTTAATTTTTTGGTAAGTATAATCGACCAAATGTGTCCACAATCGAGAGAAATTGAGGATTTGGACCTGGACGAAATTTGGTTCCAATAGAATGGTGTCACACAGGAAACAATGGCTATTTTTTGCGCTAGAAATTCAATGGCCCTGTTGTGTTGTTGTAATTTTGTTTTGAAGTTCTGTTCGTCTACAAGGGTTCTTCTTTGATAGCCCCGTGAAGAAAATGCGCCATTTGAACTAAATGCGTCCAAAGAGACCTGGGGGTCAGATGAGTAAGCTTGACCGGACAATTGAAGAGGTGCAGCACTTCTTGTGGTCCCTGAAGACAGGTGGGACAAACGTCCGGAACGTTAGCATAAATTCGCGCCCAATACGAATTAAGGCGGCGGCCGCATCCAAATCTCAGCTGAGCTAAAACCAAACGCGTCTGCATAGGTAGCGTATTTTCCTTCGGTGAAATCTTCAGGGGAGATTCCCTGGCACTACATTCCCCCTATAATGGGATACTGATGCTGCGACTTCATCAGCGTGAATGTCGTTCAGACCTGCCTAGAAGTTTCGATGAGAGAGAGCCTTATGATGACAACTGCAAAGAAACCCAAGCTCACAGTAAGGATCTTCGTCTCTTTATGTAGATGGTCCTCAAAATGCATAAGGAGACACCCTGTTTATGTTCTCAATGCGGCATTCTGGCAAGTTTGAATCCTGTTCGCCTACGGGGGATCTGCTTCGTTATCCACGTTAAGAATACGCGCCATTAGAACTGGATGCGTTCAAAGAAACCAGGGGGTCAGCTGAGTAAGCTTGACCGGACAGTTAAAGAGGTGGAGCACGTCATGTGGTTCCTGATGGCAAGCGGGGTAAACGTCTGGAACGTTAGCATCAATTCGCTCCCAATACGAATTGAGGCGGCGGCTCCATCTAAATTTTAGATTATCCAAAACCAAGCGAGTCTACCGATGGAGCATCTTCTCCTCTAGTGAAATCTCCGGAGGATGTTTCCCTAGCACTACATTCACGCTATATTTAAATACTGCTGCTGCTGCGACTTCATTAGCTTGAATATCGTTCAGACCTGCCAAATTGTTTTATTCAAAAAGTCAATAACTCCGTGACTTTTCCAATAAAACACAGTTTTTTTTGCAAAAAAAATTAGTTTGTAACATAATCTCCTCTTAGCTCAATACACATAGTCCAACGTTTCTCCAATTTTTGGTCTTCCTTCCAAAAAATAGGATTTTTTTAGGTCCATTAAATAGACATTTGTTTGATCAACAATCTCATCGTTGGAGATGATACTCTATCCACCGAGCCATTTCTTTAGGTTTGGAAATAGGAAATAGTCACTGGGAGCTAACTCCGAAGAATATGGCGGATGAGGTACCAATTCGTAACCCAATTCATGCACCGTGCATTATCTTGATGAAAAAGAACTCCTTTCTTGGCCATATGGGGTCTTTTTTTAAATCCTCGTAAAATCGGCACAATAAGTTGGCATAATATTTGCCGTTTATTGTTTTTCCCTTTTGAAGGTTATCGATGAATATTAATCCGCGTGAATCCCAAAAAACTGTTGCCATCACCTTATTGGCCGACAAATTCAGCTTGGCCTACTTCGGAGCCGGTTCACCCTGAGAAGCCCATTGTTTAGACTGGTGCTTGATCTTCGGAGTTTCATCCACATTACAAAACGCAGCAAAAACTCATTCGAATTGCGGTTAAACAAGTTCAAACAATCCTTTGAAGTTGTTATACGATTACGTTTATCATCAATGGAGGGCAAACGAGGCACCAATCTTGCAGACAGCATTCTTGAACCCAACCGCTCATGTAAAATCGTAACCACACTGTCATATAAAATTGCGTATGGCATCAACTATTTCACGCCCTTTTACTCTTTGATCGGCCAACAGCATATCGTGGATTTTTTTTCGACATGACCTCAATTGGCCGACCAGAACGTTCAGTGTCATTTGTACATGTGCCACCACAACGAAAGTCAGTAAACCACTTTTTACCATTGAAATCGACGGTGCAGAGTCCCCATAGTATTTATCAAGCTTTTTCTTGGTTTAATGTTTAATAATCACTCTAAATTCATTTTTTTTCATTTTTAACAAAATCCACAAGGTTGTATGTTTTAAACAGCTGCTAATCACAAACTAAGTGACGGAACTCTCTGAAAATTTGACAGTAGTTTATTAACAGATGGTACTTACGAGTAATAAGAGCAGTGTTGCCTTTCATTTAACTACGTGGGTTGTTGGAAAAGTCTCGGAATTATTGATATGCCCTCGTAACTTGCAAAGTAGTAAGGGTCGGTCCTCATACAAACAAAAATTGCACCAGTCACCCCTAGATTTAAAGATTATTTTGAGACGATTTCGGGAACACAAAAATTTTATTTTTATAACGAGATGCATACTCGGGGGGTAGAAAACGAGATAACAAAGGTCACTTATCGTATTTTAACTCGGAGTCAAAAATGACTACGAACGGATATAGCCCTTGCCAAAACTTGAACAAAGGTATGTATCTCGAGACGATCGGACTTTAGGATAAAAAAAAACATTGAACAGGGATTAAACCGGCTCAAGACCTCTTGCTTATATGTTTAAATAGAAGACAAGTTTTTAACAAAATGGCAGTGTGGCATTGATTTTCGTGGCTGCACACTACTTTTCTACTCTCCACAAACGAATGAGAACTACTGTTGTAAACCTTAATTTTCAAGTTTTCTTCACATAATTGCCAGCTCTAAAGAGACTCCACATCGAGAGCCATCAATAGATTTCTATAACAACAAAAAAAAACTAAAAGGGAGGTATGTAAAAGGCGCATAAATAAATATTGTGTTTCCGAAATCGTCTTTACACGCAGAAAAAAATTATGGTTGTAATGACAATATTCGAAGACTATTGTTGGGTATATAGTCGAGCTACAACAGTATTATGGTCCTCACAACAATAGTATGATTCAAATACAACCATACTATGATCCTCACAACAATAGTATGATTCAAATACAACCAAACTATGATCCTCACAACAATAGTATGCTTCACACATAACCATACTATGATCCGCAACCATAATATGATTAACACTCAACCAAACTATGATCTCCACAACTATAGTATGATCCTCACAACCATAGTATGTTTCATATACAACCATAGTATGGTCCTCACAACCATAGTATGATTCAAACGCAACCATGTTATGATCCCAACAACCATAGTATGGTCACACACAATTAAACTAATATTATTTCTATAGAATTTGTTTGAGTTGCCGACTATAGATTTGATCCCCAATATTATTTATTAAAATTGGTTTAAGTGAAGTGAAAATTATTCAAAAATACATTAAATTCAAAATATTAGGAGTAATTTATTTCACAGTAGAAAAAATAAGTTTAAATAAACGTAAGCGTTGTTATTAAAAATATTTCAGATAACCAAAGCCAAAACAGCTTGTTTAAAAATTTTTAATTCCGATAAAAAAAAGTACTATTATTGCATTAGATCCGTACCAATAACATTTGTTCTAAAAAGCATATTTAAATGAAGGAAAATTACAATCATACAGTACGATTGCCGTAATCATATCATTGTTAACATTAAACGCAAAACACAATACTTTTGTCGCAACAACCATATTTATATTGTTGCTATAACCATATTTTCATTTTTAAATTTGGCAATAATACTATTGTATACTTTTGTTGTGGAGAACATATTATTATTGCCATGACCTTGTAGTAACCATGTTTTTCTCTGCGTGTAGATAATCTTTAAATCTAGAGGGTGACTGGTGCAACATTTTTTTCGACCTACACTATTGCACAGCTGATTATTACTGATTTCAGAAAAGCTCCATGTTTGCTTATTAAAGGACAGAAAGTAAGAAGGCAGGAAATGTTTGATAGGATGCCAGTCACTAACTCTAAGACTGTGACGAACAGACATGTTATCTTTAAACTACTTTGAGTTGTTTCTTACCAATCTATCCACCAGGTTTGGTGAGAGTAAGGTCGTGGCTCTAGATATCTCCAAGGCCTTTGACAGAGGCTGGCACGGTGCACTCATATCAAAGCTGATCTATTTTGGTGTCGGTATTACTTTTGCTCGGTTTATATCGAGCTTTCTTAGAGATCGCACTATTAGAGTTGTTGTAGATGGCTTCTCATCCAACACACATAGGCTGACCGCAGGTGTACCACAGGGCTCTGTCCTTTCTCTCTCTTTATTTCTTATTTTCATTGATGATCTATTGGGTCAGACCGTGAATCCAATCTACTCTTTCGCAGATGATAGTAACCTCTGTCATTTATATTCATTCGACCGTAGGCCGAGCCTTCAAGATATTGAAGACAAAAGGTGAATTATGGATGAGACACTTGGCCGGGATCTACTGGCCATTTCCGAATGGGGTCGAGTGAATAGAGTCGATTTAAATGCACGTAAGACACAGTGCTGCTTGTTGTCTCACAAGCGATTCGCTGACCCAACAATATCGTCAATTTCTATCTATGGTAGGGATATTGAACAATCAGAAGCTCTCGATGTTCTGGGCATGAAAATACAATGTGACGCTCGTTGGGCGAGACATGTATTCGAAGTGTCGAAAGAAGCACTCAAGTGCATAGGCTTATAAAAGCGGTGCATGAAATATTTCTCTCCTTCTGATCTTTTCAATATCTATACAACTTACATCAGGCCGAAGATGGAATACAACTCCCATATATGGGCAGGTGCTCCAAAATCATCCTTGGAGCTACTTGACCGTGTTCAAAGGAGAGCGATGGTGCTGATAGGTGACAGTAGGGTATCCAACTCTATTGTTTCCCTTGAGCATCGTCCGAACGTGGGTTGCGTGACGCTGTTCTATCGTCACTTTCATGGTGTAAGAATGTTCGGCAGGGATACGCGACTTTCTAGGAATTCACACCCGTTTGTTATCGATTGGCCAGTTGACCGCACTATACACTACAGATCAAATTCGTTTTTCGCTCGTACAGTCCGTATGTGGAATCGAATTCCGGCAAATGTATTTCCCACTAATTGCGACATCCAGAAGTTCAAGGCAAGCTTCAATAATCATTACTCCCTCTTTCCCCTCTCCGATCCATTAATTTCCACTCGCCAACGCAATGCACCGCATGTATAGGGGGCATCCCCTGAGTGTTGGTTATTTAAAAAAAAAAAATTATCGTATTCAGATTAGAACTGCTTATAAGGAATAATTAAAAATAACTGTGTTAAAAATATAACATATGTTTACCCTGACTTTTTAATAGTACATTAATATAAAGATGAAGCGAATAATCTTATAGCGTGTTTAGGTTATCAAATCGCGCTCCTTTTTTCCACCATGTGAGTGTGTTTTTCTCGATACTAACATCATATGAAACAAATCTCAACGTCATACCGGAAATAGTTAATGTATGTTCATACATTTTTATCATGGTCCTTTTTACAATTATGTCAAGTGATTTTCCATAGGTGGGTCAATGACCCAGAAAATTTTGTCTTGTCAAACTTAAACACATCCTAATACAGCCAATGCCGTAGTAACGTAATTCATTCTGAGAGTGTTTATACATGTGATTGGAATTAATTTTTTCTATGTAGTTTTAGATCACTTCAATGGACAGAATACATGTGCCTTGTCTAACTTTTGTTCTTAATTTTGTTGTCAGCATTTGTCAACATTTCCAGCATATTTTCCACACACATTTTGCGGCGTTTATTACAAATCATCTCCTTTTCCGTCTTTGGTTTGTTTGTTTTATAAAATTGCACATCATTTTGTTCATAATTGCCCATTTTGTACGCCTGTGGCATGTGTCTCCATTAAATGTGCAAACAATTCAATTTAGTCTTTTTCACAATTTCAGCATCATTAAATTTATTATTTGCGTCCCATAATTATTGGTTAAGTGTTGATGGAATTACAATTTCTCTGGTTTTGCTTCGGTAAGGCGAGTTGGTCGGACGAAAGATGGTTATACATTTTTGTATTGTGGTGGCATTTTAAGTGCGGTTCGTTGTGACATCGTTTTCAAATTAAATTTAATTTAAAAATAATTTTTATATGACTTTTTAATATTTTACACATTTGCCATGGCTGTAAATTGCCATTGAAAGAGAAACTCCAATAAAAGAAACATTTAAAATTTTCGCCTGGCACGCTTAACACTGCCAGGCGAAAGTTGATTCTTTCAATACTAATGAAAGAATCAGCTGCTGCAACGAGGGTTGCTATTTATATTTCGGGTCCTGAAAATACTAGTATTTCCAGATGTAAACTGAACTTCCATGGAAAGTTAGACATATTTTTAGCATAACTTCACTCAGATCGTTTTGTCATTTGAGGCGAATTGTTTTGTTTGCAGTGCGTTGAAAAATTCATCTCAGTGAAAAAATGGTGTTATCCCTTGAACATTTTCGTGCAAGAGTGTTTAAATCAACTTGTTTCGACTTTTGGCGATGAAGCACCATCAAAAAAACCACTGTTAATCGCTGGTAGCAAGAGTTCCGTCTCGGAAGCGGTTCGGCACAGGATGAATTTCGGGAAGGACGTCCAACTTCGGTAACATTGCCAGAAACTATCGATGCTGTGCCTGAACTGATTAAGCAAGACCGACATGGCATACCGCGCGATTGAGGCATCCTTGGACATTAGTATGACAAGCATCATTTGGCCGTGAAAAAATTTGTTCTCGTTGGATCCCACATAATTTGACGAATGATCAAAAAAGGGTCGTATGGATTGGTGCAAAGAGATGTTGAAAAAGTATATCTGCGGTAGCTCAAAGGCTATGTATACCATTGTCACAGGTCACGAATCATTGGTCTATGCATATGAACCCGAAACAAAATAGCAATCGACCGTATGGGTCTTTCAAGACAAGGCAAATCCAACAAAAATTGTTCGTGGAAGATATACATCGAAGCAACTGATTGCGTTTTTTTTTCGGTACAACCGGCCATGTTGCCAAAGTTCCTTTAGTGGAATGTAGGACGGTCCATTTTGAGTGGTATACAACCATCTGTTTGCCAGCAGTGTTCAACAAAAATAAGGAAAGATAATAAAAGAAGACGGATCATTTTGAATCACGACAATGCGACACATCAGCTCAAACGATGAGTTATTTGACCACTCAAGATGTCGAACTGATGGGCCATCCACCATACAGCCCTGATTTGGCACCCAATGACTTCTTATTATTCCCTGTCATCAAGAAAAAAATGCGTAGTCAACGTTTTTCATCGCCCGAAGCAGCTGTTAAAGCGTTCAAAAATCATGTTTTGCAGGTGTCTCAATCGGAGTGGAAAAAGTGCTTCGAAAATTGGTTTGTGTGCTTGCAAAAGTGTATTGATCTGAAAGGAGAATATTTTGAAAAACAATAAATCCATTTCCAATGATAAATTATAGTGTGTTTATTGCCGGACCCGAAACATAAAAAGCAACCTCGTATATGAGCAAGATATGAAAAGACCAGCATATTCGGCAGACAGACCGGCTTTTAGAGAAGTGTCGTGTCGGCTTCTGTACACTTCTTCATTACTGAATAGTAAAAGCAAACCGTTTATGAGAAAATATCTCTGAAGCTGAAATAGGTTGAACCTTAACAAATTTATTACCCACAACATATGTCTGATGATCATTAGAGGTGGCACCAGATCTAATTTCAAGTGCTACACCGCTACTGTTTTTTGAAGTGCTTCACTGCCAAACAAAAGTAGTCTGCAGCAATAGTGTCTATTAATTACAATAAGAAAATGTATTTTGCCGACTGCAGTAAGCAATGTTGACTGACACACGTGATCACCTAGGGCGTAATGAAACTTTTCGAGTATATATTTAAGTACACATATGTCCTTATTGACAATAAATCGCCTGTTTGAACTATGCGGGACATTTTTTGGGGCACATGAGTCCCCCAAAAGTCCAGCTTTTAGTGCGTCCCAACCGGCAGTACCCATTTTAAACATTGACCATCCACAAAAAAATTATGACTTGTTAAGAAAATACTCAAAAAAGTATATTTTTTACCAAGGTACCTTTAGTCCCTTAAGGGGACTCCGAAAACAGAAAATCATGGCCCGTGAGATGAATATCACGCAAAAGTCCATGAGTCGAATCATCAAAAACGACTTGGGACTTGGGGCTTTTAAACCACGTACGGAACATTTATTGACAGCAGCTTTAAAAAAAATAGGATTGAAAAATGCAAACGTCTTTTGGCGAAGCACGCTGATAACTTGCACAGAAAAATTTTGTTCGCCGATGAAAAAATGTTTACCGTTCAGGAAAAATTTAACAAGCAAAAAGATAGAGTGTATGCGCGGTCATCTATGGAAGAATCTGAACTAATCCCACGGGTGGAAAAGGGGTCATCACCCAGCTTGAGTCATGATTTGGTGGTGTGTCTCTGACGATGGGGTCACTGACCTGCATTTCTGCGAACAAGGAGTCAAAACATCGGCCAAAGTTTACCAAGAAACCGTGTTGGAAGCTGTTGTGAAGCCTCTTAACAATTCCCTGTTCCAAAACCAGTCATGGACTTTCCGCGAGATTCTGCACCGGCCCATAAGGCTAATACGTCCCAGGCCTGGCTTCGAAACAATTTGCCAGCGTTCATTTCCTCTGAAGAATGGCTCTCAGGCAGTTCGGATTTGAACCCATAGGATTACAAATTGTGGACGGTTTTAGAGGACAAGGTTTGTCACAAAAGATACTCCAGCATTGGATCTCTTAAGACTGCTTTGGTTCGAGCTGTGGCCAATTTTCCAATGCACGAGGTTCGTGCAGCTATTGACGATTGGCCAGTGCGACTTAAGGCGTGTGTAAAGGCAAAAGGCGTGTGTTACAGTATTTATGTCCCTACTAAGTACATCATTATGCGAAATTTTAGGATCCTAGGTTGATTCGTTCGCTTTCAACAGACACCCGGAAGAAGGTCTGTTGAAAGCGAAACTTGTCTTAGCATTTACGTCGATCAATAATATATACTCGTATACTTTAAAGGGTCTCCCATTAATATTTCGTCGTGTTGTAAACTGAATGACAAATCTAGTATACCAACAAACATTGGGTGGAGATCTTTAAAATTGTAAACAAGACTTTTGCTAGTTTCGGTGATCATTTACTGGTACATAGTAACCAGACTCCAAGCAGTGACTTTGCTATAGCCGTGATCTTCGCATTCACGAGTACTGCAGGCAGTGGAGTATTCCTTTGACCTGCTTTCTGATTTTGGACCTTAAACCCTTTATTATAAGATTTGTCATTCTAGAAACTACAGGTCGCACTGCGGAAGCTAGGCGGCTAAAATTTTACAGAAACATGTGTCGATAGACTAAATCGGTAGGTATTAAAAATCGGTAATAGATAAAAAATTTCCCCACACAAGGAATGCGACAAGCTTTGGAAAATTCACTATATTTTTTTTGATATTTTTTTGGATGATTTTGCTAATGTATATCACCACTCTTAACTACGATTGTTCCGAAATTTTTACATTATTATACGTTCGCCAGATCATAAGCTTGTTTTATTGGTACTCGCATAATAAACGACTAAGAGGTCGTTAAAACGTTAACATCAAAACTTTACTAGATTTTTTTTGCAAACAAGATTGACTTTATGCATCATACGAGTAAACCGTTTGATTTAAAAATTTGTAATTTGTAAAAAAAAATGCTTAAAAAAAATACAATAAGCGACTAATAACCAAGCTAGCTTAAACTCGCTAATGGTTATTCTTGAATTTGTTCCCATTATTTTAAAAAAACGGACTTTAACGAAAATTGTCTATAGTTTTCTGTAAGCAAAATCAATGGTGTGAAGTTGTCACGTTAGCGGACTCCCAAGCGAGCAGTCAATACAACACGGCTATTATTTATAGGGTACGTTAAGATCCGATTGCACTAGAGGACGTTGAAGCGCCCACACAACCCTAAACATAACAAGTTCATAACACATGAACTATTATATGAGGCGATGATATTTCGAATATACCATATTGGCATAGGTGGAAACACATCCTGGTGAAAAAGTGTTTAGTGCCAAGCACCCTTTTAAATACGCACTAATGGCCAAAGTAATGGATTTTAACAGAATTTAATTTTTACAGAATATGTTGGATTGAAATTGAACAAGGAGGACGTGGTGTCGCCCATACAACCCTGAAATTTGAATGGCAATATCTCGTGAACTATTAATGATATGACGATAGTAGAAGTGCTGGTCAAATTAAAATATACTTTTAACAATCTCATTTGCCCAAATGCGAAATTCTGCTTGTGAAAGACTATAAACACATTTGGAGAATTACGCTGACCAAAAAAAATCACAACGTGCATTTTGATTTGAACGCCCATTTTCGTAAAAAGCTTCAACAATCTTAACGCGCTGATAAATTGTGTACCTCTTCATGTTTGAATTTGTCAAACAAAGTTGGGCAAAAATACTTGACTATTTTGCGTTATGACCAATTTTGATATTTTTATATAATATTTTGTTTGGCTATTTGGTCAAGTTATAATGATAAATTAAATAATTTATTTTATTTTTAACTCAACGTTTCGATGGCTTATTTCCAACTTCTTCGGGAGTGGTGTTTTATTTAAATCCTAAGTAAATCCTAGTAAGTGAACAATATTTTTTATTAACTTGACGTTAAGGTGTGACGCACACCTTATGGTTGGACCACCCTTTGTTAAGTTGGTATAAAAAGAAACACACCCCGATGTGTCCAATGCTATGCCCTCTTTACAAATTTTCATATTTGAGCGAAATCCATTGCAGAGGGCGTACAAGCTTCGGTCCAGCCGATCTTAATGTGTCCACTTGTTTCTTTCTCTGAAGTGTGGAAGAATTGTAAAAAAAAAACATTCAAAAGACTTCTCGAGAATCAATCACAAAATTATTTAAAAAAAAGTGTAAAAAATTCTTGGTTCGGATAGAATTTGCTTTTTTTGAAAGTTTTTAATGCTGGAATATTTTCGAAATTCTGTAGTTGGAAAAAGGCATGTACGAGGGCGGCTCGGAAAGTTCTTAGCCTATCAATGAAGGAGAATAGTTAGTTTTTCAAAAATATTTTTATTTTTCAATATAATCTCCTGAAACTGCAATACACTTAGTCCAACGCTTATCTAGCAATTCTATCCCTTGATTAAAATAGTTTTCCTCAAGGTCTTCAAAAAAGTGGTTTAAAACTGTAATTGCATCTTCATTTGAGGTAAAACGCTTGCCAGCAAGGATTTTTTTTAGATTTGGGAACAGGTAAAAGTCACTGGGAGCTAAATCAGGAGAATAAAGTGGGTGGTCAAGCAACTCGAACTTTAATTCGTTGATTTTAGCCATTGTTAAAATACTCTTGTGCGCTGGTGCGTTGTCTTGATGAAAAATTATTTTTTTGTGTTGTAAGCCAGGACGTTTTTCTCGAATTTGTACATTTAATCGATCTAAAAGGTTGCAATAGTACTCTGAATTTATTGTTTTACCCTTTTGCAGATAGTAAATCAATAAAATACCTTTGAAGTCCCAAAAAACCGTTGCCATAACCTTACCAGCCGATTGATTTTTTTTTGCCTTCTTTGGGGCACTCCTCCAGCTTCAGTCCATTGTTTGGATTGTTATTTCGTCTCTGGAGTATAGTGGTGGATCCATGTCGCATCTACAGTTATGAAACGACGCTTAAAATCCATTTTATTTCGCTGAAAACGATCCAAACAATCTTGAGAAATGTTCATTCTTATGCGTTTTTGGTCGACTGTCAACAAGTCCGGCACCCATCTTGCAGAAAGCTTTTTCATCTGTAGTTCTTCATGCAAAATTAAATGGATCGATCATTTGAGATGCCCATGATAGTAGCTATTTCACGCACTTTTATTCGTCGATCATCTAATACCATATCATGCACTTTGGCTTCAATTTCTGTTGTTGTTGCTGTTTTTGTACGTCCACTACGTGGTTCATCTTCAATGCTTGTACGACCACGTTTAAATTCAGCAACCCAATTTTTTACTGTTGCATATGAGGGGGCACTTTCACCTAACACATTTACCATATCATTATGAATTTTTTGTCCCGATAAACCTTTTTTATGTAAATATTTAATGACACCACGCATTTCTAATTTTTCCATTGTAAAAAAATCGCGGATGCGTCTTTTGTGAACACCTGTTTCTATATGAAGGAGTTGCCAGCCAGATCGAAACAAAATTTAACATGTGTTCATAGCAGAGATGGACGTTTCCAAAACACTTAACTTTTTTCTGTTTATACCGCGCTATACCGCTAAGAAGTTTCCGAACCACCAAAAAATATTTCATATAAATTACGAAATTTGTCTTTTGATATAACGGGTGATCTATAGGGGTCAACCAAAATCAGGGCCCTATCACCACGCTGCAGCCGATGTTGTGATGAAAGCGAAAAATGTTTCCTCAAGTCATTTCGGAACAAAAACGTTCAGCGTCGAAGCCGATTTCTGAAAGCCCTTTAGATTTTTTTTATTTTTTCAAATGTGGCTAGAGATAAAGCAAAACAGACCATGCGATGTTATGCATCATGTAAAAGATTTTGTCGAAAAGCATTTTAAACGAGTATTATTAGAAAGTGAACAACAGAAAATAAAGCTTACTGTATTAAAATTCTCTAAGAATTGGTGTAAATATCATCGCATTAGAGACAGATTTGAAACTGAGTTGAGTGGCTGGCTAGATAGCGAACTATTTTGTGAAATCATTTGTAATGTAAGTATCCGTGTAAAGTTTTGGTATTGCAAGAAAACTTAATTATTTTATACTATATTAGGAAGCAAGTACAAGTCGTAAAGGCCGACCGAATCTTTCTTATGAAGAGGGTTCAATGCGAACAAAAAGGAGGCGAGTGGAGGAACTTGTCGCTTCTACTTCATCTGAAGCTCTTAAAAAAGCCGCAGAAAGGTTAACAGGTTCAAATACTAATGAAAAAATTTCTGTTGAAAGTGCTCTAGCATTATACATTGATATGGATTTATCTATGAGGCAGTACAATATGATGAGGAAAGTAGTAAATTCTATTCACAAAGATTGCTTTCCATCATACTATATGATTGCAGAGGCTAAAAAAAAGGTTTTGCCTGATGACATTCAATTAACAGAATCTTCTGCAGAGGTACCCTTACAGAAGATTTTAGATAAAACCGTAAGAAGCATTTTGGATGTTAATGATATTGATACCAACAATGATATAGTCCTGGAATGCAAGTGGGGATTTGATGGCAGTAGTGGGCATAGTGTATACAAACAAAAATTTCTAGATGAGGAAGCTAGTGATGAATTTATGTTTGTAACTTCCTTCGTTCCTTTACGCTTGTTGGATTGGGCAGATGACCAAATAGTTTGGGAAAATGATAGACATTCATCTTGGAGGTTATGTAGACCACTTAAAATTATTTTTATAAAAGAGAATGCAAGTGTAATACAATCAGTAAGGGATAGCATAAATACAGAAATTGAAGGTCTATTTACATATAATTACATTTCAAAAAACAAAAATCTTAACGTTCACTATAAAATGCAGTTGACAATGATAGATGGTGCAGTTTTAAATGTATTAAGTGGAAACAGTAGTAGTTCAAGTTGTGCTTTATGTGGAGCTAAGCCATCTGAAATGAACAGCTTATCGATTTTCGAAAGGCCTGTGAATGAGCAGTGCTATCAGTACGGATTGTCGACATTACATGCATGGATCAAATGTTTTGAATGCATTTTGCATATTTCTTACAAACAGCCTATAAAGAAATGGAGAGTGGTAGGAGAAGAAGATAAAGATCAGGTTGCTGAGCAAAAGAGAAGTATTCAAGCAAAATTTAAGTCTGAAATGGGTCTTATAGTTGATAAGGTTAAGACGGGGTATGGCACAACGAATGATGGCAATACTGCAAGGCGCTTCTTTTCTTTCCAATGTCGAACTTTTAGCACAGATTACTAATGTAGATGTAAGCTTAATGAAAAATTTTTCTATTATTTTAAGAACACTTTCAAGTGGTCATTATATACATACACCAAATTTTGAAAAGCTTTTAAAAGATACAGCACTTTTATATATCAAATTATATCCTTGGTATTATATGCCTGCAACTGTGCATAAAATTCTAGTTTATGGTATAGATTTTATTAAATATTCCACTATTCCCATTGGAATGTTATCAGAAGAAGCAATAGAGACAAGTCATAAAATTATAAGAAATGCAAGATTGAAACATACGAGAAAAATAAGTAGGATTGCCTCCATGGGAGACCTAATAAATTATCTTATTCTGCAGCCAGAGCCATCAATTTCGATGCATAGTCAGAAAATACTTTTAAGGAAAAGTGATATAAATGATCTGAAAGAGTATTTAGTTACAAAAGAAAGATTTCAGAGCATAAAAACAGCGAATCTGGTAGAATCTGAAAGTGATGACAGTGATAGTTGTTAATATATTTTGATTGCCTGTAATACCTACTATATATATATTTTATGTATGTATGTATATTGAATATGTTATGTTAAATAAATAAAATTCATGTTTTTAAATTTCTTTTCACTGAATTAATAATTTTTGTAAAATTTTGCTCTTATATAATCACAATTTACAAATTAAAATAATTTTTTACTAAATATATTTACATGCAAAATTTCAATCTTGTCGGATCGGAACAGATAAAAATAGGAAACTTATTGAAAAAGTTAAAAAAAATGTGAAAGAGGTATTGACAATTTTCGTGGACAAATTGCATCTTTTACGTATCAAGGATATAAGGGTGGTGGGCGTGTCCTTAGAGATAATGGCATATTACTCAACACAGTTATCAGTTATATATTAGAGACACATCGAGCCGAATTTGGTTCAATTCCAACAACAATTTTGGAAAATCGATTTTTTTTCATTTCAGGATATATGGGAGGTGAGCGAGTCCTTTGAGATAATTTCATATAACTCACCACAATTATCAGTAATATATCAGAGACAAATCGAGCTAAATTTAGTTCAATTCCAACAACAATTTTGGAAAATATAAGTTATTTTCATTTCAGGAGTCCTTGGGCCGATTTTTTTAAAACTTCTTTTTTTTCCTTTCATACTTATAATAGTAATGTGTACCAATTTTCATTCTTCTACGATAACTCCTTCTATTTTTGGCCGCCGTTTATATGAAAACACGACACTGTGCTGCGGTGGTTGATGAGAAATTGATTTAAAATGTAGTAGTCTTACAACACCTTTAGTTTTTCCTGTATTAACAGTGGTTGTGTCGCAAATATTCATTTTTATTGACTTCATCAAATTAAATTTTTGTAGAGTTTCTTTGATGCCATTGAAAATAGTTATCGCTTTCCCATTTTCCAGAACTAATGCAGCTACTTTTGTTTCTTGAGATTAATTTTTTACAACAACTACCTGTACTTCTTGTCGTCCAATTTTTTACCATCGAAATGAAGACACCAATTCTGATATTGTAAAGACTGTTTCATCATGTCTTCCTTTTTCTCTGCAGACTTATTAATTGCTAGCTGTGAAAGAGTTGCAATATCGACCCCTGATTCTGCCAGTTCCTTGCATATTTTTGCTGCTTTCCTAGTACATATTCTTGTGATATAATAATAATTCTTGTGATATAATTTTATACCTCTCTGTTTTTAATTTTTCTTTTTTATATAACGCATTAAATCTGCAATGACTGTTTTTTTTAGGTATTTGGTTCAGTTCACATAACGAAATATCGATACTTGGAATATTTTTACATTTTTTTTTTCAGAATTTTTTAAATTTTGGGTCCACTTATCCGCGTTTTTCCGAGCAACAATTTCGCTATGTTTAAAACACATTTTAAAAAGTTGAACGAAAACTAATTTTTATATTCGATTATTATAAAAAAAACAAAAGTAATTGATCCCAAACTTATTTGCATTTGACGCGGAACCTTTTTTAACGATATCGAAAATCTAAAGATTCAGTTCTTATTGTTTTTTATGCACTACATGGTATGGATAGGGTCATTTTGATATTTTCAAAAATTGTAAAAAAGTTGTACCCCTAGTGATCAATATTGAGGTACTCGTATTTTATTTAAAATATAAAAAATACAAAAATTTAAATCAAATGTGGAATCTTTACTGTTCATTCGAAAGAACATTTTATGCCATTTTATTTTGAATTTAATTTACTTCAAATGTTGGCAACTGTATTATAGAAATGAGCGTTCGGTGAAAAACGGGAAGATCCGCTGTTTTTGACAAAAATTTTGTTCAGTGATGAGGCCCATTTCTGGCGCAACAGCAACGTCAATAAACAAAATTGACTCATTTGGGCTACCCAGAGGAAACCATAGCTTGGTGCGGTTTTTCAAAATATGCGATTTAACAAAGCTGAATATATTTATTGTAGGTTATTTGAAGTCGCTTGTGTAGATAGATAAGTCCTACACGATGGACGCCTTGAAAGAGAATATTCGGCGATTTATTGCTGACATACGGCCTCAAATGCTGCAAAAAGTGGTCGAAAATTGGGCCTCTCGGCTAGAATCGGCCCAAAATCATTTTGAAAACATAATTGCAAACCCTTATCATTATAATAAAACTAAATTATTGGCTATAACATTAAATTATATACGTTTTATTTCTTCTTGAAAACCACTCGTCTGAAAAAACAAGGCTTACCTAATTTTCATATGTGACAGCGAATAGAGAAAGGGACCTAAGGGTAAAAAAAATCAATTTTCATTTTTTTTTCTTTTTTTGATGTGGACAACATCTGAGCATCGAATGAGGCCGATCCCATGTCCCAAAAGTGTTCGCTCCCAGAGATATGCGCGTTTTTTGAAAGTGAAGTCGACGATTCTAAGCGCATATAGAAAGGGACCTAATCTTCAAATTGGCTCTCCTGAACAAAACTGGTGTATAACCTTAGGTCCCTTTCTATTTTCCGCGTCACATATACTTATAATAGCCGTGTTCTTTTCAGGTAACTAGCTTCGTTACCTAGTTAGTTAGCAATATGATATTCTGGCAACATTCAACAACATATTAAATCAAATGGCAGCATAAGCCCAAAATAGTTTGTTTACAAAAAAAATGCAAACCAAATTGTGAAAATCCAATTTTGTTACTTCGTATACGAGTACTACGAATAGTTTCTTGTTTTGTAAACATTTTATTGACATATTTTAGTTCGTTCAGTACAGCATTAAACATGAACTCCAGACAAGGACAATTAAGAACCTTAATTATAGTTAAAGCCTGGTACCAAGATCGTGATAAACGAAGACATGTATATCGCTTAAGATATGACTCATAAAAAAGGGTTTGTCAAATTTTTTTAAATTTTTACCGCAATTTTACAGAACTTTATTGTTAATATTTGAGATTTCTTCACATAAAAAGGCGAATTTGATACAGATACTAGAGTTATTTTTACAAATGTGCTACAACAACGACTATGACCTTCTTGAAGACATTATATTATCTTCCAGCTCATCATATTTAGCTCATTCTCAAGACTCAATACAATTTATGGAAATAGTTTTATAGCGCTTTTTCTATTTTCTTTCTGTATCAATAACAAAAAAATATGTTTTTGATTTTGTCATACAAGGCGGGTGTGTCATAATATTTTTTGTTACAAAACAAGGTAAGGTAACTCTAACTCGTGTCGTTGCCGAGTAGCAGCCAACTCGCTTGCTTACCGAGTAACTTCCATACAAATGCTTGTTTAGTAACCCGAAAAGAACACGGCTAATATTTAAATCGCTAGTCACCGAATATCATGGCAAAAAATATTACAATTTTAAGCTGTCAGTTGAAAATGGTATTAATCGACGAATGGTATTTACCTTAAAGGTTGTGTATGCAAAATGTTTACGGTGCCATAACTATGATCAGCGGCTACACACTTAAGAGCAAGTAGTTGTGTATATTAAACGAGAATTACTCGATGTGATGTTTTCCACCGAACAAAGCTAATACAATAAAAATCTCTTCTATATTTATAGGGACATAAATACTGTTACACACGTTTTAGGCTGTGAAATAAAAAGTACTGAATGTTTTGGACCAAATATTTTGTAATATATTTATTGATGTATATTGTATCCAAAAATAATCTACTTATTCGAAATGTCCGCCTTTTGCCTTTACACACGCCTTAAGTCGCACTGGCCAATCGTCAATAGCTGCAGGAACCTTGTGCATTGGAAAATTGGCCACAGCTCGAACCAAAGCAGTCTTAAGAGATCCAGTGTCGGGGTATCTTTTGTGACAAACCTTGTCCTCTAAAACCGTCCAGAATTTGTAATCCAATGGGTTCAAATCTGGACTGCCTAAGGGCCATTCTTCAGAGGAAATGAACGCTGGCCAATTGTTTCGAAGCCAGGCATGGGACGTTTTAGCCTTATGGGCCGGCGCAGAATCCTGCTAGAATCCATGGCTGGTTTTGGAACAGGGAATTGTTAAGAGGCTTCACAACAGCTTCCTAAACGGTTTCTTGGAAAACTTTGGCCGATGTTTTTGTTCGCAGAAATGCAGGTCAGTGACCCCATCGTAAGAGACACCCCACCAAACCATGACTGAAGCTGGATGATGACCCTTTTCCACACTTGGGATCAGTTCAGATGCTTCCTTAGATGACCGCGCATACACTCTATCATTTTGCCGGTAAACATTTTTTCTTCGGTGAACAAAATTTTCTGTGCAAGTTATCAGCGTGCTTCACCAAAAGACGTTTGCATTTTTCAATCCCATTTTTTTAAAGCTGCTGTCAATAAATGTCTGGTACGTCGTTTGAAAGCCCCAAGTCCCAAGTCTTTTTTATTGATTCGACTCGTGGAATTTTGCGTGATGCTCTTCTCATGGGCCATGATTTGTGTTTTCGGAGCGGATTTCTGTGAATTCTTGATTTAACGGCTTTTATCACCGATGTTGCATTTGAATAAAACACAAATTATTTTGGAAATTATTGTCATTTATTTTTATTATGATAAAATTGGTATGGTTGAATTATGTATGGAACAAAATATCGGCCAAATGGCAGACGCGACCTAGGCGGCACACCTCCACCCGGTGGTCCAAATTTTCGATGACGCTGAGGCATTATTCAGGTTCAAGGCCGTTAATGTGCCGAATTGTCTTAACCCTTAGGTCTTGAATTGTTGCTGGTTTATCGACGTACGCCTTTTCTTTCAAATAACCCCAAAGAAAGAAGTCCAACGGTGTCATCATCAGATGATCTTCGCGGCCAATTAACATCGCCACGACGTGAGAAAACACGGCCATTGAATTTGTCACGCAAAAGAGCCATTGTTTCGTTAGCTGTGCAGCAAGTGGCACCATCCTGTTGAAACCACATATCGTCCACATCCATATCTTTCAAATCGGGCCATAAAAAGTTCGTTACATCTCCCGATAGCGAACACCATTCACAGTAACTGCCTGATCGGCCTCATTTTGGAAAAAAATACGGCCCGATAATGCCGCCAGCTCATAAACCGCACCAAACAGTCACTCTTTGTGGGTGCATTGTTTTTTCGACAATCTCTCTTAAATTACATTCACCCAAATGCGGCAGTTCTGCTTATGAGGTGAAAATGTGCCTCATCACTGAAGATGATTTTCTTCGAAAATTGATCATCCACTATTGCCCGAAAGCTGAATAACTTTAACGCGTTGCACTCTGGTGTATCTTTCCACGGTTCAAATTGAGTTAGTCTGAAATTAAGAAATATCAGATGAAATGTAAAAAAAAAACTTAACGTTTAGGTATGGTTCACATTCAACATAGGCCCTTAAAATTTAACCACCCTTTCATACGTATGAATTCGGCGAAGTATAAAAAGAGCACCAGTTAAATATATTAAATAAAAACTTAGTCAAAAATTATACCCCTTTCTAATAAATTTTTTATTCAAAAGTTTTAATTGGATGATATTTATTGCATGTCATATTTAGCATCAGAGCAAAATGATTATTTGGCAATTATTATCTATTTAAGTAACTATTTTGTTAACATCTTTATCATTGTATTTTTCCCTGGGTGTTGGCTTTCTGTCAGGATTTCGAGCGGTCAGAAAGATTTAGTGTCAAAATAAGATACGATTCAAAAAACAATATGGACCGCACGGTAAATTAATAAAAATTTTTTTTCAGATTCAATATTCTTAAGTATATAAGTCAATATTCTTAAGTATATAAGTTTAGGTAATTTTTTTAATTTGAGTTCTACTAGTATTAACGCTTTCAGTTCATGACCTAAATAATTTAAATAATTTATTGTTTTTTCTGGCACAAGTGTTAATAAATTTGGTTAAAAATTAGGAGAACAACTTATGTAAGTGCAAGTATTTAAAAGATAAAGTGAATAATGCAAAATACACGCAGAGAAAAGATATGGTTAATATATGGTCACGGCAAAAATAGTATGTTCTCTGCAATAAAAGTATGGTCGTCCCAACCATAGTATTGTTTTTTGAATTTTAGTTTGACAATATTATGATTGCGGTAATATTAATATTGTTGAAATGTAACAATAGTATTGTTGACAAATTTAAAAATTAAAATATGGTTGTAGCAACAATATAAATATGGTTAGTGGAACAAAAGTATCGTTTTTATGGCTTTTATGTGAACAATAACATGATTACGGCAATCATACCTGCAAAATTGTATTTATTTTTAATTTGAAAATGTTTTTTTTTACGAATTGTACGAAATAATAGTAAAAATAATAAAAAATTTTCGATACAAACTATAATTAGTATAACTGAAATATTTTTAATAAATAATTTATTTTTACTGTTTAATAATATTAGTACATAACTTACTTAATAAAATTCTCTATTGTTAAATAATAACTTAACCCAATCTTTACAAAAAAATTTCAGGATCATAGTATGATTGTGTAAGTCATTCTATGGTTGTGAGGATCATACTATGGTTGTACATTTAACATAATATTGTTATGAGGATCATAATATGGTTGTGGGGATCATAGTAAGGTTGAATGTGAATAATAATATGGTTGTGGGGATCATAGTATGATTGTGTGTGAATAATTCTATTGTTGTGAGGACCATAATATTGTTATGGGGGTCATAGTATGGTTGTGTGTGAACCATACTATTGTTGTGATGATCATAATATTGTAGTGCCACAACCATATAACCAACAATATTATGATGCTCTTTGAATATTGTTAACCCAACCATACTTATTTTCTGCGTGTATTGATTACGGCAGTAAAAATTTGATTACATTGTTTCATATGTGGCAAAAATTAATATAAAAAAGTTTTGTTGTATTACGCTTTGAGATCCTACATTAAAAGTTTGCTTATGTCTTATAAAGGGTGTTTTTTATTGAGGTATAGAACTTCGAATTGAAATAAAACACAAGAAAATCGTTTTAATGTCCATCAATCTGACTTTATTGGAAGGATAATTTTATGCCATTAATGTTTAAATATGATTTCAGGCATGTGGCCGCCGCGGCTGGCTCTAATAAAGCCAATTCTACAGGTCCAATTTTCAACCACTTTTTCGAGCATATGGGGCCGTATGTTAGCAATAACGCCACGAATGTTGGCTTCCAAGTCCCCTAACGTTTCTGGTTTGTTGGCGTAGACGAGCGACTTCACATATCCCCAAAGGAAATAATCCAATGGTGTCAAATCACACGATCTTGATGGCCAATTGACAGGTCCATTCCGCGAAATTATGCGCTCATCGAATGTTTCCTTCAATAATTCGATTGTGACGTGCGCTGTGTGGCATGTAGCGCCGTCTTGTTGGAACCACAACTCATTCACATTCATGCCATCCAATTCGGGAACAAAATAGTCGGTTATCATGGCTCTATACCGGTCTCCATTAACGGTAACTGCCTCTCCAGCATTATTTCGGAAGAAGTATGGCCCAATGACTCCACCAGCCCATAGAGCACACCAAACAGTCAGTTTTTGTGGATGTAATGGCGTCTCAAGAGTCTCATGTGGATTCTCTTCACTCCAAATGCGGCAATTTTGCTTGTTCATTCAACCAAAAATGAGCCTCATCACTGAACAAAATTTTGTGATGAAAATCAGCATCGAGATGAATCTCATTTTCGGCCCATTTTGCAAGCGTTGTTCTTTTGTCAACCTGTTCATGATGAAATGGCAAACCAAACTAAATATTAATCACTTGACAGCTGACAAAATGGCCGCCAGTTAAAAAAGTGATGCCAACTTAAAGTTCTATACCCCAATAAAAAACACCCTTTATAACAACTTGGTGGAGTCTGACCACTATATTTACAAACGTAATGACAAACTGAGTATACCCACCTTGCTTTTGAGGAGGGCATTAAAAGACAATTATGTCATCCCTTGCCTTAAAAACTATCATGGAAACCACAAAGAATGTGTAGCTTTTTTTTTATTTATTTCGTATAGAATCACAGTCCATCTGTGTGTTAAATATGTGAACTAAAAAGTGACAAGTGGCCTTTGTTTTTCTCACTAAAAATCCTTTACATTCGCTTAAGAGTACTCGTAATCCCTTAATATTTAACATATTAAATCATTCACACATCCACCCACTACACAGAGTCATGTTATTGTCACAAAGATTAGTTAGGGAACCACCTATTCCAACACCGCAAGTACTTCTCATATGCAGTACTTAAAATTTTAAACCAAAAGACCCAAACTCGTATGCCGAAAATAATTTGCTGCAAAGGTTCTTCACAACACTACACAACCTCTTGAATGTCAAGGCACGCCTTCTCAACTACTCAGTACTACTGTCACTTATCGGCACTTACTTGAAACATCTGTAGATGAGAAAGATGTCCTCGCTTATGAGCAGCACTCGCGTGTTGAGAATCGAGACATACTCGTACGTTGGATTCCATGGTCCCTAGTCGTATATCCGCCTGTGCGGTTTGCTGCCTGTGATGATTTACAACGACGCGTGACAGATTTACAAGTTGCATTTAACAGAGAGACACATTTGTCATAAATGCTGTTGCAGCAGGCGCATTATGGAGGCATTCTACATATGTAAGTGGCAGACGGGCGGATAAACGCGCTGGATGTTTGTGAATCTTAGGAAGAATTCATTTTTCCGTGTGGGAGGGGAGTCAGTGGTATTTGAAGAGGATTATGAGAAAATTTATTTGAAATGACAAAAAATTAATTTATAATTAAAAACAAACAAAATTTATGAACACGCCGAGAATTAAGATGTACATTTATAATTTAAATATACACAATAGTATGATCAATTTGATTATGTACGAGTATTTAAGAACATATCACAGCGCAACACAATGAAAACAGACACGACACCCTTAATTTTTTAGGTATCAGTTTTTCTTCACAGAACAGATTTGTTGTCACTACCGAATTTTTTGGCCAATGGTGAGATAAAAGACGCTAAGCTAATAAAAAAAATAAAAAAGGCTAGTCAGACGTGGTTGACTATGATTTGCCCCTGCAAACCAAAGGTTTAGAGTTCGGTCAAAAGTCGGTACGGACGTCGGCAAATATAGATCCAAAGTCTGTCCGATTTCGTTGAGTGGTTTAAACGTTCTTTGGCCAAAGTGTCGGAAGGAAATCGGATGTTTTTGCCGAATCCTTGTACCAACTTTCGACCGTACTCTGTTTTTAAATTTTGAAAATACTGAAGGGAATTTTGTACAGAGTTACACGCAGAAAAAAAGTATGGTTGTGATGACAATATTCAAAGAGGATAATACTATTGTTGGGTATGGTTATTATGGTCCTCACAACAATAGTATGATTCAAATACAACAATATTATGATCCGCACAACCTTAGTATGATTCACACTCAACCATACTCTGATCTCCACAACCATAGTATGATCCTCATTACCATAGTATGTCTCATATACAACCATAGTATGGTCCTCACAACCATAGTATGATTCACACGCAACCATGTTATGATCCCAACAACCATAGTATGATCACACACAATTAAACTATGATCCCCAATATTATTTAATAGAATTTGTTTGAGTTGTCGACAATAGATTTGATCCCCAATATTATATTAAAATTGGTTTAAGTTTCCAACAACAGATTTGAATTCTGAAAATTATTCAAAAATACATTAAATTTAAAATATTAGGAGCGATTTATTTCACAGTAGAAAAAATAAGTTTAAATAAACGTAAGCGTTTTTATTAAAAATATTTCTGATAAACAAAGCCAAAACAGCTTGTTTAAAAAATTTTAATTTCGATAAAAAAGTACTATTATTGCTTTAGATCCGTAACAATAACATATTTAAATGAAGAAAAATTACAATCATACAGTATGATTGCCGTAATCATATCATTGTCAATATAAAACGCAAAACACAATACACAATACTAACCATATTTATATTGTTGCTTTAACCATATTTTCATTTTTAAGTTTGGCAATAATACTATTGTAACATTTCAACAATATTAATATTGCAGCAATTATACTATTGTCAAAAATAAATTCAGTTAACAATGCTATGGTTGCGACGAACATACTTTTGTTGCCGAGAACATATTATTATTGCCGTGACCATGTAGTAACCATGTTTTTTTCTGCGTGTATGATCGAATTCTGACCTGAGGTCTTACGAAGCGTATATGAGTTTGCCAACTAGTCGTACCAAATTCTGAATTGGTATCGTATGGCATTGTGACAAATTACCTGAATCGTCGTTTAAAATCCAACCATAGAATTTGGTTGGTTTCTTGAGGCATTTTTATCGAATCGTCGATTAGAATTCTAACCGAATCCTAAAGTGGTGTCATCTAAAATCGAAAGAAAAGGAGGCAGTGTTGGGTAATAATATCTTTTGCTAATAGGTTCATTGGTACCACCTAAGCCTCTAATAACTAAATTGGAAATACTTTATAAATACAGAGATAAAATAAAAAAACTTCATAAACTTTTTACAAATACAATTAGGTAAAACTTAGACAATTACCTAAACAACCATTGTGACCAGAAAAGATGACTGTCAACTATACCTATATAAACTAACTTTGCGAATGCTGTTCTATAGGGTGATCCATCTAGAGGTATTTTTTCAGAACAAAAAATATATAAAAATTCAAATCAAGTGTGAAATCTTTATTGGTAATTTGAAAGGACATGTTATGGCATTTATTTTTTGAATATAATTTCCTTCAAATGTTGGCCGCAACTACGCCTCAGGATTTACATTCTGAGGGTCCAATTTTGGATGACTTAATCAAGCATTTCGACCGTTATGGCTTTAATGACACGACAAATGTTGGCTTCCAAAGCCTGAATCGTAGCTGGTTTGTCAGCATAGACTTTGGACTTTACGTAACTCCAAATTAAAATGTCTAAATGTGTGATATCACTCGATCTAGGTGGCTAACTCACCTATTCAAAACGTGAAATTAGCAGCTTTTTGAAGTGACCTCTCAATAGATCCATTGATTGAGCAGCTGTATGGCAAATGGCACCGTCCTGTTGAAACCCTTTTGAAACCAAGTGTCGTCAAGATTACGGGCTTCAATTTCAGGTAGCATAAAGTTCGATATCATTGCGCGATAGCGAGCAACATTCACGGTTATGTTCCGGTAATCATCATTTTTGAAAAAATATGGACGGATGATTTCACCAGCCTATTAAGCACACCAAACCGTGGTTTTCTCTGGGTATAATGGCACCTCTTGAACCTCTGCCTGTTGCTCTTCAGCCCAAATGCGGCAATTTTGTTTAGTGACTCTGTCGTTGAGCCAGAAATGGGCCTCATCACTGAACAAAATTTTGGTCGAAATCAGCGGATCTTCCCGTTTCTCACCGAACGTTTATTTCCATAATACAGTTGCCCACATTTGAAGGAAATTATTCTCAAAAAATGTATGCCATAAAATGTCTTTTCAAATAACCAATAAAGATTCCACACTTGATTTGAATTTTTATATTTTTTTTTTGCTCTGAAAGAACACCTCTAGATGGATCACCCTATATAATAATAATTTTCTTTAATAGGCTTTATGAAGTACTATAACTCGATTATTACTGACCTTGCGCTAATCGTTTAATCCAATAATTGTTAGTAAAAATCGTCCATCATTTTTTTCTCTTTTTCCTCGATAAGACCCTGCCTTTTGGTACGTTAACTGTTTTTTGTCTCTTCGTATGTTCACCGATGCTTTAGTTCCAATTACTGAAAATTACAGAGCACCAACTAACATTCGGTTTTACGAGGTGCCTGCAACCTTAATCATTCGGTTGGCAAAAAATTCGTTGTTTGCAGTGAATCTGTTCTCTGTGGGTAGGGATGCTTAATAAACGTTTAGCTCGTTTGTTTTATTTCGGTCTGCTGTTTTTACACATTGAACAGGGATTAACCGGCTCAAGACCTCTTGCTTCTATATTAAAATAGAAGACAATTTTTTAACAGAATGGATTTTGGGTCTGTGACAACCCTCTTCAGAAAGCCTTGCTGCAATTGTTGAAAGTAAAACCGAACTCTATAAGGCCATGCTCTCCCCAAACGAATGAGAACTACTGTTGTTAACCTTACTTTTCAAGTTTTCTTCACACAATTGCCCACGAAAATACAACTCAGTCTTGCCACCTCTAAATTTTGTTAAAAAAAACTTGTCTTCTATTTAAATATAGAAGCAAGAGGACTTGAACCAGTTAATCCCTATTCAATGCTTAATAAATTTTATGTTGAAAACTTGTCGACTGGCTATGGTCTTACCCTGTTATTATAAAAACAAAGTTAAGCTAAAGTTAACTATTTTTACTATCTCAAATGAATTCTAATAGATCATATTCCTGCGTGTAAACATATTTTAGTTTTCACTCTATTTAAAGTTGCATAATTAAAAGGGGGAAGCAAAAACTGGAACAAAACTTATACGAGTATCGTTTTAGTATCCACAAAATAAAAATATATTTTAAACTTTCCATTTTCCAATCATTTTTGCATACATCTCATTTGGAAAATGAAAATTGCAACAGAGTGTTTTTCCACGGGAACTGCTGATGCTTCTAAATCCACCTCAAATGCCACAAAATCAGTTCTGATACACTCACTCTCCAATGACATTGGCAACAAACTACTAACTCATTCACACATCATTATTAACATCAATGCTGGAATCCAATTAAATCACTCCAAATTCCCAAGTGATTATCGGTTGTGGATGGAAATTCATTCAAATGCTTGTCTGTCTGCCTCCGCCACATATCTTACGATATAATTAATAGCAACATCAAATATTTACAACATTTATTACAAATTAATTATACAGACGCCTCGTTACGAGTGTGTACAAATGTTTGCTCGTACAAATGTACAAAATATAATGATAGAGATGAACATTCCGTCATGTGTGTACGAAGAGAATGCCACGAGGGCTGCAACAGAAGTTTAGCAGGCCATACTTGAACACTTTGAGGATTGAACAATGTACCAGATATTGCTACTCGATCTTTAAATCTTGAATATTTTGATTATACGAGTAATAGTTCTCATTCATGTATGTGAGTATTTTGAACCTAAACGAAAGATAACACGGTGGCACAAAGTTGAATGATATAGAAAAACCTGGGTTGTAATATTATTTTTCTTGTAGGTCTTGTCGAGTTAAAGAAGAATCCAATAGCGAAATATGCCGGACACATCCAAAATCCGGATTTACGGTTAAAACCCGGTTTTGGTACCTTTGCGCACTTATAAGCCTATAATTTTGTTGATAATGATCCGATTTTCAATTTCTTATTAGAATCGGAAAGAGATCTTTTCTCAATCAATTGCTTATCTATTTTTAAACCCAAATATTTTTAAACCCAAAAAAATTGATGAGTTTTTGATCAAAATCATTGTCATTTCGTGCTGCTTAAGGCAAAAACTGAGAAGCGATAACAAAGCGAGAACTCCAATGTTGACATGATGCGTTTACCATTCTACCAATTAGCATAGTTATTAAACAAATAGAAAGATTTGAAACCTACTACGAAACAGAACCCGAAGTAATCCGATAACCACCTTTAAATGATTAATTGTATTACCAGGATAGCTATTTATATTTCGGGTCCTGACAATACTAGAGTTACCAGATACAAACAGGAACTACCATTGGAAACTTTGAAATTTTTTAGCATAAATTCACTCAGAACGTTTTGTCATTTGAAGGCGTATTGTTTTGTTTACAGTGTGTTTAAAAATTTATCTCTTTAAAAAAATGGAATTATCCCGTCTAAATTTTCGAGCGATGATTTTTTACGATTTTCGGCGTGGGTTATTGAGACAAGAGTATTCAAATCAACTTTTTTCGACTTTTGGCGATGAAGCACTATCAAAAACCACTGTTAATCGCTGTTACCAAGAGTTCAGTCTCGGACGCCGTTCGCTCCAGGATGAATTTCGTGAAAATCGTCCCACTTCGGTCACTTTGCCAGAAACCATCGATGCTGTGCGAGAACTGATTAAGCAAGACATGTGACATACCGTGAGATTGAGGCATCCTTAGGCTTTGGTATGACAAGCATCAATAAGATATTGCATGTTCACTTGGCCGTGAAAAACATTTGTTCTCGTTGGATTCCACATAATTTGACGAATGTCCAAAAAAGGCTCGTTTGGATTGTTGCAAAGAGATGTTGAAAAAGTATAACTGCGGTAGCTCAAAAGCAGTGTACAACTTTGTCACAGGTGACGAATCATGGATCTATACATATGAACCCGAAACAAAACAGCAACTGACCGTATGAGTCATTTAAGAAGAGCCAAATCCAACATAAGTGGTCCGTGGAAGAAGTACATCGAAGCAAATGATTACGTTTTTTCGGTATAACAAATACCGAACGTAGGACGGTCAGTTCCGAGTGGTACACAAACATCTGTTTACCAACAGTGTTCGAAGAAATGAGGAAAGATAATATGAGAAGACGGGTCATTTTACATCACGACAATCTCACACATCAGCTGAAACAAGGAGCTATTTGACCACTCAAGATGTTGAATTGATGAGCCATACACCGTATAGCCCTGCACCCAATTACTTCTTCTTATTCCCCTGTTCGCAAACGTATCTAGTTCCATGTCTGAGATATTTTTTCGAACTCGTGGAGTTAAAAGGGTTATTGCGAATCTCGATGTTAGTAAGTCCCCGGGCCCGGATGGTATCTCGGCACTTGTCCTATGTAAGTGCTCTTCGACGCTAGCCCGTCCATTACGCAACCTTTTCAACCTTGCTTATCGTGCAGGAGTCTTCCCAGCGTGTTGGAAGGTTGCGAATGTCCAGCCGATCCCCAAAAAGGGTGAGGCCAATAATCCTGCGAATTATCGGCCCATTGCGATTTGCTCTGCGCTCTCCAAGGTAATGGAGAGCATGACCAACCACCATCTTGTGGGGTATCTGGAGTCCAACAACCTACTTAATGATCGGCAGTATGGCTTCCGTAGAAATCGCTCTACTGGAGACCTGATGACTTTCCTATCGGAGCGTTGGAGTCGGTCCATGCACCACTTTGGTGAGAGTAAGGACGTGGCTCTGGATATCTCCAAGGCCTTTGACAGAGTCTGGCTCGGTGCTCTCGTATCAAATCTGATCGCATTTGGTGTCGGTAATACTTTTGCTCGATTTATATCGAGCTTTATTAGAGATCGCACTATAAGAGCTGTTGTAGATGGGTTCTCATCCGACAAACATAGGTTGACCGCAGGTGTACCACAGGGCTCTGTCCTTTCTCCATCTTTATTTCTTATTTTCATTGACGATCTTTTGGGTCAGACCGTGAATCCAATCTACTCTTTCGCGGATGACAGCAACCTCTGACATTCGTATTCATTCGACCGTACGCCGAAATTGAGGACCAAAGGCGAATTATGGATGAGACACTTGGCCGGATTTACAGGCCATTTCCGAATGGGGTCGAGTGAATAGAGTAGATTTTAATGCGCGTAAGACACAGTGCTGCTTGTTGTCTCACAAGCGATTCATTGACCCAACAGTATCGTCATTATCTATCAATGGTATGGATATCGAACAATCGGATGCTCTTGATGTTCTGGGCATGAAAATACAATGTGACGCTCGTTGGGCGAGGCATGTATTCGAAATGTCGAAAGAAGCACTCAAATGTATAGGCTTTCTAAAGCGGTGCAAGAAATATTTCACTCTTTCTGATCTCTTCGATATCTATACAACCTACATCCGGCCAAAGATGGAATACAACTCCCATATATGGACAGGTGCTCCAAAATCATCCTTGGAGCTACTTGATCGTGTCCAAAGGAGGGCGATGGTGTTGATAGGTGACAGTAGGGTATCCAACTCTATTGTTCCTCTTAAGCATCGTCGGAATGTGGGTTGTGTGTCGCTATTCTATCGTTACTTTCATGGTGTGTGTTCTTCAGACATACGTCGTCAGGGATACACGACTTTCCAGGAATTCACACCCATTTGTTATCGATTGGCCGGTTGACCGCACTATACACTACAGACTAAATTCGTTTTTCGCCCTACTGTCCGTATGTGGAATCGACTAAAGGCGAATGTATTTCCCACCAACTACGACATTCAGAAATTCAAGTCAAATGTCAACCAACATTACTCCCTCTTTCCCCCTTGAACTCCCTTACTTCCCACTCACCAACGCAATGCATCGCATGTAAAGGGGGAAACCCCTGAGTGTTGGACAAAAAAAAATTGGAAAAAGTGCTCCGAAATCTGGTTTGTGCGCTTGCAAAAGTGTATTGGTCTTAAAGGAGAATATTCTGAAATAAAAAAATCATTTCCAATGATAAATTATTGTGTTTTTATTTCCGGACCTAAAATATATGTAGCAACCCTCGTACACACAAAAATTACATAAAAAATAAGAAACAAAATGCTGGAAAACGATAATAATAACAAAAAAACAGTGCGGAAAACACTAAAATGGCGATTCACCTGCCTTATGCAGTTTTTGTTTTTTTAATGGACCGTATAGTGTCTTGTTTTATTATATATCGTTGTTAAATGAAATTAACTCTGACTATCTAATATGAAATATATTGTAGAACGCAAAAAAATGACAACAAATCTTAACACTATAAGTTGCAGGATTTATTCATCAAATTATATACTGGTATATCTTCAACAATTTGATGTTAAACTAATAAAGAACCGTTTAATTTAAACGGTTTTGATATCCTTTTTTCAGTGTGATGCTATTTATTTCGTTCCACGAAGCAATGATACAAGTACCGACTTAAAGTCAGAATATCGAGCGGAAAAAAATAATAACTGTCAACATAAAAAAGAAACTACTTAATGGACCACCAGGTATTTTAATTTTTTTGCTGTATATTTATTCCATAACCTTTTTATAAGTATTAAAAATCAAGTAAAAACATCGTTTAGTTTGGCCAGGCCGAACGTTATAAAACCTCCACAGCTTGAAACGATAAACGACAAAATCCCAAAAAAAACGGTTCGTTTTTTGGGCTTTTTCGGCCAATGCGTTTACACCTTATTTTAGCCAAAACTTCAAAATGACTCTGTATTTGAATTCGTAGCAAAATTTACTATAATTCGCCCGTTTTCGATATGCGGTACGATTTCTTGGCCACATAAGCCAAGAAGTCCAGCAACCAGGAGGTATTTACTGCAACCCAGCTAACAGCTCCCTTTTTTACCCATTGTCCGTCTGTAAAAAATTACAAGTTGTTAAGCAAATACTCTAAAAAGTCCACTTTTTCCGATTTACCTTAAGTCTCTTCAAGGGAAACTTTCCCCTAGCGCCGATTTCGCACATTTGCAACGCCAAAGAGCTTATGCGATAAGCCGTCTTCATGCAAAATAGGTTAAATCGTTTGACAGCTATCGTGCTTTTAACAGACCCACAAACGGATGGACGGGCATGGCTAGATTGTGTTAGAATTCGATGACGATCAGGCATATGTGACAGCGCATAGAGAAAGGGACCTAAGGGTAAACAATCAATTTTCATTTTTTTCTTCTTTTTTTGATGAAAACAACATCTGAGCATCGAATGAGACCGATCCCATGCCCCAAAAGTGTCCCCTCGCAGAGATATGCTCGTTTTATGAAAGTGAAGTCTACGATTCTACACTAAAGATACACGTATTTAAATCTTTAAAATGGCTCTCCTGAACAAAACTGGTTTTTACCCTTAGGTCCCTTTATATTTTGCGCGTCACATATATCGGGTGATCAGTCTAGAGGTATTTTTTTCATAAAAAAAAATTCAATCAAATCTTTTTTGTTCATTCGAAAGGACATTTTCTGGCATTTATTTTTTAAAAATAATTACCTTCAAATGTTAACAACTGTATTACGGAAATGAGCGTTTGATGATAAACGGGAAGATCCGCTGTTTTCGACCAAAATTTTGTGCAGTGATGAGGCCCATTTCTGGCTCAACGCAAAGTCAATTAACAAAATTGCCGCATTTGGGCTGAAGAGCACCAAGAAGGGGTTTAAAAGGTTCGATTATACCCAGAGAAAACAACGGTTTGGTGCGGTTTATAAGCTGGTGGAATCATCGGTGCATATTTTTTTAAAAATGATGATGGCCGGAGCGTAACAGTGAATGGTGCTCGCTATCGCACCACGATCTTTATGCAACCTGAAATTAAAGCCCGTAATCTTGACGACACTAGGTTTCAACAAGACGGTGTCACTTGCCATATAGCTGCTCAAACAATGGATCTATAGAGAGGTCATTTCGGAAAGCGGCTAGTTTCACGTTTTGTACAGGTGAGTTGGCCGTCTAGATCGAGTGATATCACAACGTTAGACATTTTTCTTTTGGGTTACGAAGAGTCCAAAGTCTATGCTGACAAACCAGTTACGACTCAGGTTTTGGAAGCTAACATTACGCGTGTCTTAAGGCCATACCGGTCGAAATGCTTCAACGAGTCATCCAAAATTGGACCCTCAGAATGGAAATCCTGAGGCGTACTTGCGGCAAACATTTAAAGGAAATTATATTCAAAAATTAATTGCCACAAAATGTCCTTTGAAATTACCAATACAGATTCCGCAATTGATTGGAATTTTTATATTTTATATTTTTACGCGTGTCATTAAGGCCATGCCGGTCGAAATGCTCCAACGAGTCATCTAAAATTGGACCCTCAGCATGGAAATCCTGAGGCGTACTTGCGGCCAACATTTAAAGGAAACTATATTCAAAAATTAAATGCCAAAAAATGTCCTTTGAAATTACCAATACAGATTCCACAATTGATTGGAATTTTTATATTTTTTTTGTTCTGAAAAAATACCTCTAGATGGATCACCCTTTATATACTTTATGGGGACTTCGATCACTATTCTGTGGAGTTGCAAAAGAAATGTCAATTTTATATACCCTTCCGCGAAGGGTTTAAAATCAAGTGGACAAATTAAATTCGGCCGTACCAACATCAACCATTAACATTTATATCAACTATTATCGACATATTTGAATTAGTTCACGAGATATAACCTTTCTACAGTTTGAGGGTTGAATGGACCTTTTTTCCAATTTTAACTGAATTAAATCATAATAACATGATGATCATAGATTTTGTTCTGCTAAAAATGTATAATGATCCATTACTTTTGCATAAAGTCAATTTAAGGGGGCGTGGCACCGCCCAATTTTCCTCCAGCATGTGTTTCGATCCATGCCAACATCATACATTCCAAATATTATCAAATCTCTATTAGGTCATAAACTTCTGAATTTACGCACCCTTGTCCAATTTTGCCTTGACATAATTTCCTAGTCATTATTTTCATTATGCTAAAATATTATAAAAAGCGGTCCATTACTTTAGCCATAACTGCCCTTTATGGCCAAGTAAAGGCATCGTACCGCTCTCTTATTCCCCAGTATAAGTTGCGATCCATGGCAATATCATGCCTTCCAAATACCAATCTCTATTAATTTTTGAGTTTTTGTCTATTTATGCTCAGGGTTGTGGAATAACATAGCCTAGAATAATTGCCTAGACATTGGTTTCATCCTGGTAAAATTTTATAACGATCCTTCCATTAGTTTGGCCCTAAATTTGATTTTTTAAGGAGGGCGTGGTACTATCCACTTTCCCCCTGGGATATGTGTTGATCCATGCCAATATCATATGTTTTAAATATCTGTCTCATATCTCTAATCTCATGAAATATCGCGATTGTAATTTTATGATTGTTGAATTTTGGCCTTAAATTTGATTTTTTAAGGAGGGCGTGGTACTATCCACTTTTCCTCCGGGATGCGTTTCGATACATGTCAATGTCATATGTTTCATATATCTGCCTCATATCTCTAATCTCATGAGATATCGCGATTGTAATTTTATGATTGTTAAATTTTCTAGAGATTGACCCAATCCTTGTGAGGGGAGAGGGTTTACCTCTTCACCGATCTAGTCCATTTTCAATACTAATAGTTTCAATGCATCAACACATGTTTCTGCAAAAATTAAGCCACCTAGATTCAAAAGTACAACTGGTAGTTGGCTCTCCACAGATAGTATACAGGTGAACCTGGCTAGGTTATTCTTGAAAAAAAATGTCACGCCCCATCTAGAACTTTCCATACAAACGACCCTTGAAAAATCGGTACTCAATGAAGATAAAAATAAGTGGTTGAGAATGAGCATGAATGTTCGATTTACTTAAAATTTAAAATCAATCCATGAATGAAGGTTAGGATGGGTCGATTAAGCAATCGATATTGTGCCATCGATTTTTCGATATCTTTTGGCATGAGGAAAAAAAGTTCCACAATGACTTTTCATTTTCGACATTTTCGAGGCACTCAAATTTCATTTTTTTTACTTTTTTCTCAACATTTATTCTTAAGGTTTTTTAGTAGAAAATATAAAAAAAAAATGTTCCATGCCAAAAGCTACCGACAAATGCACGGCGCAGTATCGACAAATTTGTGTCCTATAAAATCGGGCCACACTAGTTGAGAAAAAGTAAAAATATATATGTTACTCGGAGCCACCGACTGATACCTGCTCACTTGTTCATTAAAACAGAAAGTAAATAAAATCTTGTTATCCAATAAATATCAAATCAAAGAAATTTACATCCACTGCTTTGGTTCACAACTCGATTAACTTCCATTGCACACCCTCGCATAACTTTATTTTTATTTATTTCTCTGTTAAGGCTCATTGCAGACAACAACAGCATCTTCTGTTGTTCGCTCCATCCCATGTGGGTATATCAGCGTACAAACTCCTGAAGCAGAGGCATTTTTGGAGGGGTACATATAGCGGCTGCACCACAGTATCACAAACCGCACGACAATTCCCCAAACGCACAAAAGTCTTAGAGTTTTATGTTCACTTTTATGCTTCATTTTATGCCGCCTTATTAGTGAAGCGTAAATCGGATGCTAGACTTGGGTAGTATCGTGTATAATGCATTTCGGAAGGGCATGTGGGGTTGCGAACGGCGGCATCGACATGATCTTCAGCGGCTTGAATTTTTTTTTAATTAATTTATCACCACTTTAGTGGTTTGAACTATGAAATCAATTTCTTTTTTATTGCAATAACGCCTCATTGATCGTGAAAATAATGATGTAGTCTGGTAGAAACACACAAGTGGACTGTGTGTAAATGTCTTTTTTTACTTCTGTCGCTCCTCCCCCTCTAATTTAGGATGGTATATGTCATCTCCATAAATCACAGTGTTGTAACATTTTGATACTGAGAGTTTTGTTTTTTTACTATTTTTAAATAGATTTGATTATTGAGGACACCACCGGAAATTGCAGCCTGACAATCAACGCGAGGACGCAACATTTCATTGTCATATTGAGCCCAATTTTAAGCAGATTTGCAGTTCTATCATAGCTTACTTATTACAACTACTTATATAGTCTCACCACAACATCTAACTGATGTTCTACAGGGTTCTCCAATGGGGACATAACAATTTCGTATCTTTATATCAAAACACCCTCAAACATTTTTATTGATCTTTCATTGTCAAAACGTAAGTCGAATTAAAAATTTTGCATCATGGCAGAGGTCACTTATGAGAAACTTTTGAAAATCATTAAAAAATTACTACTGAAATTCTGGTTCATTGGTCGCAACTTTAACAGCACTTACTCCAATTATCATCATCTTCGGCGATGAAGCTCATTTCTGGCTGAGTGGTTTTGTCAATAAACAAAATATGCGTTATTGGACAGCAACAAACTCACATGTGCTTCAAGAAACACAATTGCATCTGCAAAATATTACTGTGTGGTTATCATGCCAGAGGTGTGATTGGGCCGAATTTTTTCGTCGATGAAAACAATCGTCATGTTACCGTCAATGGAGAGCGCTATAGTGTCATGTTAGAAAATTATTTTTGGTCGGAATTGGATGAGCTTGACATCGCCGATATGTGGCTTCAACAAGACGATGCCAGTATCCACACAGCGCGCATTACAGTCGATTTACCAAAAGAAAAATTCGATGAAAGTGTTATCTCGAGAAATGGTCCGGTCGAATGGCCAACTCGCTCATGCGATTTAACGCCATTGGACTTCTCTTTATGGGGCCACATAAAGTCATTGGTATCTGCCAACAAGCCAACAACTTTAGACGAGCTCAGAGATAACATCCAACGCGAATTTGCCAACGTTCCGGTCGAAATGTGTGGAAGAGTGGTGGAAAATTGGGTTCAAAGAATAGATCGCTTTACACGGGCTCATGGTGTATGACCGAAATCGAGTTTTATTCTTTAAATGTAACATTTGAACTACACCAGGAATAAATTTGAATTGTACATCTTGAATATTCTGTCTTTTATTAGTATATATTAATGTTATGTCCTTAATAGAAAACCCTTTATATATGCTAAATGTTGTAGTAGGTAGCTTCTAGAAATACCCCTTGTTCATTAAATCAATCATCTCAAAATTTCTATCTGGTCCGATTAAGCGACGTCCATCTGTCCTTTTTTAGTTGTAGACAAATTATAGTCGCTTAATATAAAAGAAACCATTCATAATACGTAGTTGCAATCCGAATCGGTTTGAACCGAACCATATCACTATTTTTGGCTGTGGCCCAAAGCACCGTCGAAAAATAGTTTTCAAATCGATCCAAAAAACGTTTTTTAAATTTAACAAGTAAAAAATGTTAAGTTTGGCTGTGCCGAACTTTGGATACCCTCCACCAGATTCCCCAATAAAATCAAATTTGGTGCGGAAGTGTGTTCTATATAGAAATCTTTATGTAGAAAATTTCATATCGATAGGTCAAGTTTGTAGTGAGTTATTGTCATATTGTTTTTCAAGGCCCATGAGACCGTTTGTGTGGGAGGTACCAGCAGGGCTTTTTCGATCTTAGCCAAATTAAGCGCAAAAGTCTGCTGTATATAGAAATCTGGATGTGTAAAATTTCATTTGGATAGGTCAAGTTTGTAGTGAGTAATAGTCATATTATTTCTCAAGGCCCATAAGGCCGTTTGTATGGGAGGTTAAAGAAATGGTGGCCCAAACTAAACCATTTTTACACAGATGATTGCGCCTATATAGAGATTATTATTTGCAAAATTTCAGTGGTTTTGCTTAAGAAACTGGACGGATATTTCCAAATAAAAAACTTATTTTGAAGTTTTTTCTTATATACTCGTATGGGAGCGACTTATGGACCGTAACTGCCAAAAAAAACAGATCAATTTTGCGTTTTAGTAGAGCAGGGACGGTGAAGAATATAAAGTTCGGCCTTGCTGAACTTAAAACTTTTTTTCTTCTTGTTTTAACTTAATATTAAATTTATCAAAAAATATTATTGTTTCTACGATTTTTGAATCATCTTTGAGTCATTGAACCAAACTTCAAGGGTAGCTAAAACCCAGTTTTAAAACCGAACCAGCGGTTCAGATCTGCTTTGAACCACTGAACCGAACCAATTCGAAAAATGGTTTATATCCTTGGGCTTGGCGCAAGGACGAATCCTAAAATTTTTTTCATAAAATACAAATGGCCTTACTGACAACTGATCGTTCGAAAATTCTTAAAATTACCTATACCGCTTAAATTGGAACATATTGGATAATGTTTTCGTATAAAAAGGGTGGTTAAATTTTAAGGGCCGATGTTGATTTTGAATAAAATACAAATTATTTAGGAAATTTTTGTCATTTATTTTTATTATGATAATATTGGTATAGTTCAATTATGTATGGAACAAAATATCGGCCAAATGGCCAAACGGCCGCGACCTCGGCGGCACACCTCCATCCGATGGTCCAAATATTCGATGACGCTGAGGCGTTCTTTGCCGTTAATGTCCCGAATTATCTTATCCTTAAGGTCTTGAATTGTTGCTGGCTTATCGACGTACACCTTTTCTTTCAAATAACCCCAAAGAAAGAAGTCCAACACATGATCTTGGCGGCCAATTAACATCGCCTCGACGTCTGATAACACGACCAGCGAATTTGTCGCGCAAAAGAGGCTTTGTTTCGTTAGCTGTGTGGCAAGTGGCAACGTCCTGTTGGGACCACATATCGTGCACATCCATACGAGTAACTTCCAATTCGGGCCATAAAATTTCGTTATCATCTCACGATAGCGAACACCATTCACAGTAACTGCTTGACCGGCCTCATTTTGGAAAAAATGCGGCCCTATGGTGCCGCCAGTCCATTAACCGCACCAAACAGTCTTTCTTTGTGGGAGAACTGTTTTTCGACAATCACTCTTTTATTATCATTTGCCCAAATGCGATAATTCTGCTTATTGACGAGTCCACTGAGGTGAAAATATGCCAATCACTAAAGATGATTTTCTTCGAATATTGATCATCCACTGTTGACATTTCTTGCCACCATTCTGACCATTGACGACGTTTCGAATGGTCAAGAGGCTTTAGTTCTTGAGTCAATTGCACCTTGTAAGCGTGTGAATGCAAGTCTTTATGCATACTTATAATGTTCATCAACGACGAGCGTGATAGGAGCAATTGTTGGGCACGACGACGAGTTGGGGTGGACGGCTCTTCAGCCACACTATGGCGAACAGCAGCATTTTTTTTTGTGCAATACGAGCTGTAGGAGCATGCACCCGGTTTGCTCAAATTTTTGCACGATTTTTTCGATTGTACGTACATTTGCACGATTAAATTGACCGAAATTTTTTTCGTAAGAGTAGCCCGACTATTTAACATTTTGCCAAGGAGTTTAAAACGGAACATTTTCGTTCAAGTACAGAGTAATGCTTTTACTTATATTTTTTTCTTTGGTTTCTCGATTATCACTTATATTAGGAAAAATTAGGATTATTTTAATTTATATTATGTTTTTTGATTTTATACTAAATTTTTTCTAGTAGATTATGATGTTTTATTTAACATTTTGATGCGTATTGTAATTTAGCTTTAATAGGCCCCAATGGGCTTCGAATTACATGTCAATAAAGAAATGAAATGAAATGAAAAAATCACGAAGTGCATGATATGTATTTTGTTTTAAACGCCCATTTTCATAATAAGCCTGAATAACTTTAGCGGATTGCTCGCTTGGGTATCTATCTATGGTTCAAATTGAGTTAATCTGAAATTGAGAAATATCCCATGAAATGCAGAAAAAAGCTTAACGTTTAGCTATGTTTCACATTCAACATCGGCCCTTAAAATTTAACCTTTTATTTAATTTTTCTGTACTGGAATCGCGATTTAAGACCCAGACAGACGCAAGATCTAAATGTCAATATTAACCAAATTCAAAATAATATTATTTAATTGTCATATAATCATCAAACAAATTGGACTATATCGACTTGGGTTTATACCCGTTTCAGCTTTTCTATAAAATACATTAGCGTTCGGAGTCGACTTTAAGCAACAGGTCAGTGAGAATTTAATCATATCGTTGACTGCTCACTGACTACAGTAGAATTTGACAAACAATGCTTGGATGTTAAGAAAAGTCAGTAGAGATTATTCACTTTCTCTTACACTTACGATTTGAAAGTTTAGACCTCCTCAGTCAGGTTTAATTCTAGGTTATCTTGTATGGTACACACCATTATGCGCCACATATAAGAAAGTTTCGTGAAAACCCCATTTTTAAAAAACTCTCTCACTCTGTTAGTCAATAAACGCCTTAATAAATTAAAAACAGCTCACTGATGCTTCCTCCCCTCGCCATAAATTTTATTTTTACATTTCTAACATACTTTCGTAGGCATTTGAAAAATGTTGTTATTGAGGGGCTTATGACAAACCGAAGAAGATCGCGCCATAGTCTTATGTGGTTGTGTGTGTTTATCCGTCCGTTGTCTATTTTGAAAGTTTCAACAAATATTGACAAGTTCTCGAACAGCAAATAACCATTAGATTTAATTTGTGTGAGATTTTTATGATTCCGAAAGGGGAGGATCGTTCTATCGAAATACTTTGCATCGTGTCCCGCCTTCCGTCTAAAATGATACCTGTGCACGCCAACATTTTATGATCATTTCAACGGAAGTTATATGGATGGCTTGTGGTCTTATGATATGATGTTTTTTGACACACATTAGTCGTCGGCGTACATATTATAAAAATGCCGTGTTTATGTGTGAGTATGTATTTTAATTATAATAGAGCGGCGGAAGGATGGACTAGGAAGGCCTTGGCATAATGGTAACATTTAAGTATTCATGCCGTAGTCGTGTAGACCTAATCGTGAATTTCTAGAAAATCTATAATAGCGTAGGAGGATTGATCGCTACAAAAAAGTTTAATCGAAAGTAACTACCCCTACACGCAGAAAAAAAGTGGTTGTGGGAACAATATTCGAAGAGCATCATACTATTGTTGGTTATATGGTTGTTGCACAACAATATTATGATCATCACAACAATAGTATGGTTCACACATAACCATACTATGATCCCCACAACAATATTATGGTCCTCGAAACAATAGAATTATTCACTCACAACCATACTATGGTCCCCACAACCATATTATTATTCACACTCAACCATAGTATGATCCTCACAACCATAGTATGACTTACACACAACCATACTATGATCCCCAAAATTTTTTAGGATAGGAGTGATTATTTAACAGTAAAAAAAAATTTATTAAAAATATTTCAGTTATACTAATCCGTAGTTTGTTTTGGAAAAAATTAATTTACATGTAAATAGTACTATTATTGCGTAAGATTCGTAAAAATACCATTGTCAAATTAAAAATATACCATTTTGCCGGTATGATTGCTTTAAATATATTATTGTTAACGTAAAACTCATGAAAACAATACTTTTGTCCCACCAACCATATTTATATTGTTGCTACAACCAAGTTTTCATTTTTAAATTTGGCAATAATACTATTGTTACATTTCATCAATATTAATGTTGTCGAAATCATACTATTGTCAAAATGAAACTCAAAAAACAATACTATGGTTGCGACGACCATACTTTTATTGCAGAGAACATACTATTGTTGCCGTGACCATGTAGTAACCATATCTTTTTTCTGCGTGTAGTTTAGGATGGAGTGCTGCGTAAGATGTCTTAACGTTTTGAGGTGTTTGAGTGCAATTTGACAAAACGTTTGGCAGCAGAATTGCATGAACAGTAGGGCAAATATCATTTTCGCTTCAAATGAATGGCATATAGAAGAAAGACAACCCTTTAATTTTACCCAAAAAAAATAATTTTATCACTACTCAAACAAAAATTTCGAAGATAAGCTAAACTATTTATAAGATATTGCAGTGATATTTAGTAAATGGAAAGAACAACAAAATGCATAAACTTCATGCACTGTATTGTGTGTTTGGGTATATGAGTTTAAGTATGTATGTTCGGTGGAAAACTCTACTGCCGGCAGTTCTCGTTAAATGCGAAACTGCCTGACCTTGTGCATAGCCGATTAACATAGTTACAGCTCATTCGTTGCTTAGAGTCTTATGGTGCTTAGCGAAACTTCATATACCCCTGCCTGTACCTTTCCGATCTTTCCGACTAAGAATCTACTTATTCGAAATGTCCGTCTTTTGCTATTACACACGCCTTAAGTTGCACTAGCCAATCGTCCATAGCTGCACGAACCTTGTCCATTGGAAAATTGGCCACAGCTCGAACCAAAGCAGTCTTAAGAGATCCATTGTTGGGGTATCTTTGGTGACAAACCTTGTCCTCTAAAACACCTTGTCCACAATTTGTAATCCAATGGGTTCTAATCTGGACTGCCTCAGGGCCATTTTTCAGAGGAAATGAACGCTGGCAAATTGTTTCGAAGCCAGGCCTGGGACGTTTTAGCCTTATGGGCCGGCGCAGAATCCTGCTAGAAAGTCCATGGCTGGTTATGGAACAGGGAATTGTTAAGAGGCTTCACGACAGCTTCCAAAACGGTTTCTTGGTAACTTTGGCCGATGTTTTGACTCCTTGTTCGCAGAAATGCAGGTCAGTGACCCCACCGTAAGAGACACCCCACCAAACCATGACTGAAGCTGGGTGATGACCTTTCTTCACCCTTGGGATCAGTTCAGATGCTTCCTTAGATGACCGCGCATACACTACGCTATCATTTTGCTTGTTAAATTTTTCCTGAACGGTAAAAATTTTTTCATCGGTGGACAAAATTTTTCTGTGCAAGTTATCAGCGTGCTTCACCAAAAGACGTTTGCATTTTTCAATCCTATTTTTTTTAAAGCTGCAGTCAATAAATGTCCGGTTCGTCGTTTGAAAGCCCCAAGTCCCAAGTCTTTTTTAATGATTCGACTCATGGACTTTTGCGTGATATTCATCTCACGGGCCATGATTTTCTGTTTTCGGAGCGGATTTCTGTGCATTCTTGATTTAACGGCTTTGATGACATGCGGTGTTCGAACAGAGCATGGGCGGCCCGACCGTTGGCGGTCTTTTACATCTCCAGTCTCCTCAAATAGTTTTATGCGTCGGTAGACGAACATGCGGCTAGTCCCTAGTGGCCGGAGCGTTTTGAAAATATCGCTTTTTTCATTTCACACTTAAAAAGCGCTACTACAGCGATACGGTTCTCATTATCTGACCACTCCACGATAAAGGTTGAAACAATTCTAAAATCCCGTTACAGACTAACGCTATTGAGGTTAGCTTTCAAAACCCATATGTGACGCGCAAAATAGAAAAGGACCTAAGGTTAAAAACCAGCTTTGTTCAGGAGAGCCATTTTAAAGATTAGATCCCTTTCTATATGCGCTTAGAATCGTCGACTTCACTTTTATAAAACGCGCATATCTCTGGTAGGAAACACTTTTGGGGCATGGGATCGGTCTCATTCGATGCTCAGATGTTGTCCATATCAAAAAAAAACAAAAAGTGAATAGTTGATGAAAAGATTTGTTCAGCAGAGCCATTTTAAAGATTAGGTCCCTTTCTATTTGGGCCTAGAATCGTCGACTTCACATTCATAAAACGCGCATATCTCTGGGAGGGAACACTTTTGGGGCATGGGATCGGTCTCATTCGATGCTCAGATGTTTTCCACATCAAAAAAAGAAACAAAATGAAAATTGTTTTTTGACCCTTAGTTCCCTTTCTCTATGCGCTGTCACATAAGCCGATTGACTTATAATAATCTGCAGATTTCATTAACCGATATCTCTCTGTCTCTCTGTTCAGGTCGCAACTGCTGTCCGATATCCTGAAATATGACATAATTAAGTTTTTATGGACCAAGGACGGACGCTATTGAAATTGAAGAAAATCGGTTTAGATTTAGAAAAAGTTCATCCGATATAACTTTTTAAGTTTTTGAAGACACATATTGCATACAATATTTGGCATAGTTCTTTGAGATATATAATCAGCTCAGATAAAAATTGTTCATACTCGTACCAATCCACGTTTTAATATTGTCGCAGTAAAACGATCCTTCCTGATATTAAACACAACCTCTGTAGAACAACCCCATTAATTACGATTTCGATCAAATTTGGTATAGTATATTACGCTAGACAAACAACCAATCTTGGACCTATTTGGGTAATATAGGCTTATTGATAGTCAATTATTTATTTATAGTCTGGGGTCCAAAAATGGCTTTAAATATACATGCAGATCTGGCTTTATATATACTACTATATAAAATGTTCTCTTTAAGCTAAAAATAAAATTATTTTTGCAGTTTGGGTAAATTTGGGTGACGAATCCTACTCTTGTCCGAAAAATCTAAAACAATAAAATTCTTACACAAATACAAATATGACCAAATTTTTTAATTTAGGTACATTTTCTAATTGTCTTTTCTTTACATCCTGAAGAAGAGGGTATTATATAGTCGGGCACTTTCGACTTTAACTATTTTCGTAGTTTATGTTTAAAGTACAACCAAAACTCTATTCACAGCAATTGATTTTATAGCATTCACAGCGGACTGTTTCTTTATTTCTGATTGGAAAAATATGCAATACAATTGTAACACTTCAAGCAATGGAGGACGAAACGATAAATGATTTAAAGTCCATATATGGGTGGGGGTATATGTTAGTCGTATCATCCGAATAAAGCTTTTTTAATTTATTTTCTCGCGTGGTTAGCAACAAGGTCATTCAATTACACCTGTATTTATTGAAAATTTGCAGTATTTGCATTTATGACCTCCATATTTTGGAGACTTTTTTCGATCTTCGTTTTTATTAAAACCGCCTTTACATATTTAGTCACATTTAAATATTTTTTGAAACCAAAAGCCAAAATTGAATACAGCGACGATTAAAATGGCTAAACAAAAAACCAATGGCTAGATATTCCGGCTAGATAAGATTTAGACATTTGGCTAGATTAGATTTAGACATTTTTAAATGGCAAAATGAAAAGAAAGCGCTTATCTCGCCGGAAAAAGGCTAGATAGACAACAGTGGCCAAACGTGTTGCCCTCAGCAATCCAGTTCATCTAGCACCAAAAGATAGATAGGGACAAAAAATGTACATATTAGAGTTATTAGAGGCTTGGGAATTTAAATTAGAGATTTTACAACCAAGGAAACCTCAAATATGATTTCTTGAAGAAAGTAATCTTTGTTTCCGAACAGATGCATATATCTACGTTTAGTGGGCCTTTCGTGTGAAGGCCTTACAACAACCTTCACTGTGTCCAATCTTACACACCGATCGTAGAAAATTAATGAGCTCTTAAGTGTTGAGTTTTGTTAATAATTTTTCTTGTGCTTTTGCCAAAAAACTTTTCTGATGTGTTTGTGTATTTGGCTTTGAGACTGTGTGTGTTTGTTTAAAATACATAACATATCCGACCAATTATTTTAATGACATTTTGTGATTGTCGTTACATTTTTCTCAATTAAAATATCATATTTTTGTTGTTGCCAAAACTACTTAGTAATGACTGGGGTGGTTCGTTGCGAAATGGTTTTTGTTTAGAATACATATTCAGGTTAATTAGATAATAATAATTTGTTAAGCGGTTGTAGAAGAGGTATTGACGGGACCGTAAACCGTTGATTTTTTTTATATTTGTAATCAGTGATACTTTATAAAAGTAACTGAATATTAAGGTATCTGTGGTGTTTTAAATAATGTTTTTGTTTTTGACTTGAGCATTGGACTTTCCCAGAAGTTTCAAAATTATTTCAAAGTTTCAATGATGTTGAAATTTGAACAAAAAATTAGGGATGTAACGAAAGTGGGTTTCGTGAAAGCGAATATTAAAAAACATTTTTTCCGAAGCGAATATTGAAATAAACATTTTTGCAAATGCGAAAGCGACTATTGAAATATACGAGTACTTACCTTTTTCAAATGCGAATACAATATTTTTTTACTTCTATATACCTCACCACTCTCTGGTACAAGCCCAACTAAAAAATGGTTTAATTTCAATTCAATTCTTTATTACACCTAATATTAAAGTAGAGTAACATTTGTCATACTAAAAAAACAGGAGTTTAGGAATTTACTTTCCTTTTCTACTTTATAGTGAGATGTTTGGATATTAGTTTCATATTATGAAAAGTTATTTAATATTTATTTGGTCCACTATGTAGGGAATATGAAGTTTAAAGTTTATTTTTTCTTCGAGGATAGCAACTAAGTACTTTGTATTGCGACTCCATTCGATGTTATGGTTCATAAAGCTTCACGGGGCTTGAGGCGGGTAACACTATTTTCGTTTTCTCGTAAAGCAGATGGCGTTCGTTTTGTCGCGATTTACTAATACTTTCCATTTGATGAAGTAATTATTTATCTCTGTTAGCGCTGACTGTAGATTTCGAGTAATGTTAGTCGATAATTCATCAGAACTCAAGATTGATGTATCATCCGCAAAAATAGATGTAATGCATCCAGGAAATGTTGGTATGTCATATGTGTAAATAATGTGTAGGATAGGCGACAGACTAAAGTAGATCCTTGTGGGCAGCCAGATGTCAAACTCATTTGCTGGCAACATGTTCTTTCTACGTATACCCGAAACGTTCTACCGCTTAAAAAGCTTTGAATAATTTTTATAATTTCCATTGGAAAATTTAGCATTTTTAATTTATAATGAAGCGGAATCAAAAGCTGTTTTATGTCGAGTAGAACCATTCCAGTGGATTTTGCACAAATCAAGTTTTTATGAAATGTTGTAAAGTTGTTTTGATTTTAGGAAGTGGTTGTGACGTGTTATGCTCATTTCTAAACCCGAATTGTTGTGGTGGTATCATATTTTCATTTAAGAAGTAAACCAGTTTTTCCTTTATGATTTTTTCGAATACTTTCGATGCTTAGAGATGAAACGAGACTAATTGGATGTTGTTTATCTTATCCAGTCCAGGAGATTTTTTTTTAATTGTTTTATCAGTTTCGCTGCCATGTCCGTGGTAATCAGGTAGTTACTTGTCGGATAAATTGTAGATGTCCGGACAAGGTCTGCCACATTGTCAAAAAGGTTTAATAGACCCATTAAAATTATACCGATAAATATTTAGTAGTTAAATTTCACATGTCCGTCTGTCCATCTATTTTTTACACTGAAGTGTACGAGTAAAACATTATTTTGTTTTTAGCTGATGGCGGTCGCTACTAATATTGGGATAAATTGGTTAAAAATTCTAATATAGCCCCCTTACAAATCTGTCAACCGATTTTTGGTCTAACCGAGCATAATAACGCCAAATTAGATCTTACTGGGCAAAATATCTTAATTGTCTGAAGTTATGGCAATTTGAAAACAATGTCCTATAAAACTCCTACTGCACTTAAGAATTTCGATCTTTAAGACAGCATATAATTACGTAAACTTTAAAATTATGCACAAAATAAATTTGATATATTTTGCCGAGAATGCTTCAAATTAATATTATGCTAAATTTGGATTCTAGATCCCTTAGACCCTAATAGCTCAAAAAGCTGGCATATTGTTACTGGGAAAAAGTAAACTTGGGGCAGAAGAATGATCCTTCCAATTGGTACACGAATCCAAATAAAAACTAATTTAAAATGTTCATTCATTCATTTCTTTATTGACATTTAATTCGAAGCCCATTGGGGCCTATTAAAGCTAAATTACAATATGCATCTAAATGTTAAATAGAACATCATAAACTACTAGAAAAAATTCAGTATAAAATCAAAAAAATAATATAAATTAAAATAATCCTAATATTTCCTAATAAAAGTGAAAAAAACCTGATGAAAGCATATAAGTGATAATCAAGAAACCGAAGAAAAAAAACATATAAATAAAAGCATTTCTCTGTACTTAACGAAAATGTTCCATTAAATGTTTACGAAATGACATGGAAGACAAGTTAAACGTTTTTAAACTGCTTGGCAAAATGTTAAATAGTCGGGCTACTCTTACGAGGAATAATCGATCCATAAGCGGTGTTACCTTTGGAATAATTAACTGTCTGTTGCGAATTGAGTGACTGAAGACAAATGAATTTGCTAGGAACAAAGAAGATTGAAGTTTGTATATCTTGTAAAAAATATATAGCAACCGAAGGTGCACAAATTCCACAATGGAACAGCCTAAAAAGTCATTCACAAACGGCGATATGTGAGCATACGGTTTAACAGAATATACATAGCGCCTACTCGTAACTCTATGAAGCACTGTCTTTATAATATTCATATTACTTTGAGTAGTTCCTGTATATACCTCTAGGCAGTACTAAATATTTGGCATAATTAAGCCGTGAACCAGTTTTGTTTTTACCCAACGAGGTAAAACTAAATTGGTGTTGTATTGTTGACGAAGTGTGAAACTAATACGTGAAGCAATACTGCGAATATGCTGATCAAAGCAACATTTGTTATCCAGTACTATTCCCAAACACGTAATACACTGAACGAGTTCTATAGACGTACCAATGTATTGCAAATCTAGGTTGATAGAAGATGATGATGAAAACAGTATTGCCTTTGTTTTAGAAGGATTAATACTAAGCTTGTTAGAGGACATCCATACGCTCAATAATTTTAAAACATAATTAGTTTTGGCTTGTAAAACATCTAAATACTGGATTTCTCCGCAAAATAATAGCTGAACATCACCAGCAAAAGAGTATGGTGTACACCAATCGCCTAGACTTTTGAAAAGGTCATTAATAAACATCACAAACAAAATTGGACCAAGAACAGAGTCCTGAGGGACCCCACTCCTACCACATAAATAAGAAAGCATTAAACTACAGACACTTTTCCCAAGTCCATAATCTTTATGCAATTTATTTATCAAAATTCCATAATCTACCCTATCGAAGGCTTTTTATACCCGCACCACATAGTGGTATGGGGTATAATGGCTTAGTGCTTGCGTTTGTAACACATCGAAGGAATCGAGTTAGAATACCGGGACCAGAGAGAAAGTTGCTCAGAATTACATTTTGAGTCGATCTAGCCATGTCTGTCTGGCTGGCTGGGCGGCTGGCTGGGCGGCTGGCTGGGCGGCTGGCTGGCTGGCTGGCTGGATGTAAAGATGTCCATCTATTCTTGTAATCAAAGTACAGGTCGCATTTATGCACCGATCTTGATGAAACTTGGCATGTGGTAATATATTGGGACAAGGACGGACGCTATTGAATTTGGTCCAAATCGGAGCACTTTCTGATAGACCCCCATACAAAGGAACTCCCGGATTTGGTCCAAATCCAGTTGATGTCGCGTGTATTGGTCAACAAATTAAAAAAATATGCCATTCGATGTAGAACTGACCACAAAATGTAAAAAAAATAGTTGGACCCGCCTCTCGGACCTACGGGGCCTTCAGAACCCAAAAAATGGACCCATGATTTTAAATATAAGTGTGACCCCTTAAATGAAAGGAAATTATCTTACAATTTTAAATACAGAAAAAAATTCGACCTGTTTGGGCCCCAGGGTCCATTAGGAGGGTCCAAAAGTTTCGGTTTACCCGGATTTTAGTGTGACCCCTCAAATGACAGGGAATTGCCTCAGGACTTTAAATATGTCAAGCCAAATGATTTATCTCGTCCGTGGGAGGGCACAGGGTCCGAAAACAAGGTATGAAAATGTGGACCAACTATAATTGTTATACCCTCACCACATAGTGGTATGGGGTATAAAGGCTTAGTGCTTGCGTTTGTAACACATCAAAGGAATCGAGTTAGAATACCAGGACCAGAGAGAAAGTTGCTCAGAATTACATTTTGAGTCGATCTAGCCATGTCTGGCTGGCTGGATGTAAAGATGTCCACCTATTCTTGTAATCAAAGTACAGGTCGCATTTATACACCAATCTTGATGAAACTTGGCATGTGATAATATATTGGGACAAGGACGGACGCTATTCCAAATCGGGGCACTTTCTGATAGACCCCCCATACAAATGGAACTCCCGGATTTGGTCCAAGTCCCGTTGATGTCGCGTGTATTGGTGAAGAAACGAATAAAATGAGCCATTAGATCTGGTTACCTCGCTCCCCAGACATTTACCTAAAGTTTGTCGCATAGTGTTATTTCAAATATGTTAAAAAAGATAGATACAGATAGAAATAGCGACGAGTGCTTTCGATTAACAGGAGACTTAATCACATTTATAGTGGTGCGGGTATCATAGAGTCGGCCACGCCCGACTATAGCACTTACTTACTTGTTTACTCTCAATATGATTTACTCTCAATATGGTCTAACAACTGCCGCTTAAGAATATTTTCCACAACTTTTGACAGGATGGGAAGCAAAGAAATGGGTCTTAAGTTGTCAGGAGAATTCGAGCTTGACTTCTTTTGAATTGGTGTCACTATGGCTACTTTCGAATCATTAGGAAAGCAGGAAGTCATTATTATAGTGTCCACTAAATGAAAAATGTGATTTGATATAAACGGAAATACTACTTTAAGAAATTTAAGAGATATCCCATCAAAACCAGAGGCGTTAGACTTGATTGACATAAAAGCCTGTATCAAGTCATTATAGATATCCCATCAAAACCAGAGGCGTTAGACTTGATTGACATAAAAGCCTGTATCAAGTCATTTTTAACCAATAATTTGGTTAAAAAAACTACTATCACCATAATTAGATCCTCTTAAGTGCCGATGTCATACTTGACAGAAAAAAGGGTTTAGATACAAGGAATCCTCCGTTTTTTCAAAATTATGATGGCCGGAAAGTTACCTTAAATGGTGCTCGCTATCGCGTAATGATATCGGACTTTTTGCTACCTGAGTTGGAGCCCATGATCTAGATGACATTAGGTTTGAACAGGATGGTGCCACTTGCCATACAAATGCTGAAACAATGTATCTTTTGAGAGGCCATTTCGAAGAGCAGCCAATTTCACGATTTGGACTGGTGAGTTGGCCTGTGATATCACACATCTAGGCTTTATTCTTTGGAGCTAGTCTATGCTGACAAACGGCTAACGCTGGGCATTTTTTAAATTTCGGCAATGTAAAAACCATTGAAATACATGATCAAACGTTTGGGGGGACTTTAATGGCTAATAAGTGCAACATAAAACAGTATAAACTAGTAAAGCTTGGCCAGGCCGAACCTATATAGGTACAGTCTACCATCCCTAGACGGTACTACAGCGCAAGAAAATAAAGTTCCGTCTCAGCCAAACCTTCAAAATTACTCTATACATATTTGAATTCGTAGCGAAATTTGCTTTAATTTAAGTAGCCAAATATTCGTAGTGACTATTATTCTCCCGTTTAAACCATTCTAGATGGTTTTTGGGGCATATGAGGCAAAACGTCCAGCAACTAACCGTACCAATTTTAATCATTATCCTTGGAGCTACTTGACCGTGTTCAAAGGAGAGCGATGGTGCTGATTGGCGACATCCAACTCTATTGTTTCCTTTTAACGTCGTCGAAATGTGGGATGTGTGTCGCTGTTCTATTGTTACTTTCATGGTGTGTGGTCCGCTGACATCCGTCGACTTATTTCTGACGTTAGGATGTTTGCTAGGAATACGCGACTTTCTAAGAATTTACATCCGTTTGTTATAGATTGGCCAGTCGACCGCACTTTACACTACAGATCGAAAGCGTTTTTTGCCCGTACTTGTCCGTATGTGGAATCGACGTCCGGCAAATGTACTTCCCACCAATGTCGACATCCAGAAATTCAAGACAAATGTTAATAAACATTACTCCCTCTTTTTCCCTCTGGTCCTTTACTTTCCACCCACCAACGAAATGCACTGCATAATAGGAGACATCCTCTGAGTATTGGTCAATAAAAAAAAAACAGCTTATGATCCCCAAGCCATAATCCACACAACCCTAAACTTAAAAAGACTGTATCTCATAAACTAATTGAGATATTATGGTGATGTTTAGAACTTACGATGTTGGCATGGATCGAAAGTCTTCCTGGAGGAAGAGGGGGCGGTGCCCTTTTTAAAAATCACATTTATGGCGAAAGTAATGGACCGATCGTTATAAATTTTAACAGTGCCACGCCTCCCTCACAAAGTTTTTATATTGGTCCGTAAACCATGATGGATTGTAAATTATTTTAGTCACGGCCAAACTTAATTTGTCCACTTGTTTTATTCTTTCATTATTATTTTTTAGAAAAGAAAAAGTTCTCGGATAAAAAAATGTATAATTCTCAGAAAATATTGTCCGTAGTGGGCCAAATAATCGAAACCATTGAACATGTTGGGTGTATTAAAATTCACCCAAAATCACAAATATCCAAGTCTTACATATACGGTTTGTAACCCTAAAACTAGATTGCTATGACATAAAACACGAACAACATAAATTAACAAATACAATGACACTTAATCGCGAAACCTCCTTAACTCGCAATACAGTTTATGTCTCTTAAGTGACCAACCAATACCACACGCACACAATTGTTAAGGCAAACAAATTATCCGCGTACTTAACTGAGCATGAAATTCGCAAAACATTTACATGTTACATGCCGCACAAATACGCAGTCCCAGACGCCACCCCATTAAATCAGACTACACATAATCCGAAATTAAAGCGCTTCCAGGGCTTTGATGTTGTCAAAGAGGCGCAAATAAATTGCTCAATTATGAAATATTAACCGAGCCATCATGTAAAGGAGCAACCGCAAATCTGCGACACGAACACATTTGTCTGACGCCCCACAGCAGGGAGATGTGCTCCGCTGGCGGATGTTCAAGTACTTCCCTGGTCTGGCTGGGCCAACAGTCACATTGGCTGTGCTCCTATGGGAAAGTTAATTACTCATTTGTAATGTCAGTCGGTGGTTAATGAAGAATGTAACTAATTAGAAGTGCCGCGGCGGCTACTGTTGTGCCCGAGTTATACAGCAAATGCAAAGATATTAATGAATATATCTGTACGAATGTACATTCCAGACATTCCCTACGCGACAATGACATCGGCTTGCGAGAATACATTTGGGAATTAATTGAAAAATATCTCCAATAATGTAAGAGCTAAGCGTAGCAAGCGACCGCCAAAAACTATAAATATTTTTTGAGGGCAATACATTTCTAACAAAGGGTGTAGCGATAGCCGAGTGATAGAATTTTAATTTTAATTTGGAATTCTCATCAGAGAGAAAATTTGAAATCAGTAGGTCTATTAGCATTTTAAACATCCGTCGCCAGGCGGAGACACGCTGCTGCCGTCGAAAAGCAAAATACTTGGTATAATCCACGACTCTTATTTTTTTGGAAACTGAAATCTGAGAAAGGAATGGAAAGGATGGCACTTTGCTCCCACTACGTCTGCAGAAAGATGTTTGAAAGAAGATGCGGAATCAAACCAAAGATGATCTACTGGATGTAGACAGCAATCATTAGACCAATTCTGACGTATGGCGTCTTGGTTTGGTGAACAGCTGTGAAAAGAAATCCAACCATTTCAGGCTTATAAAAGTCCACCGAACGGTCGGTAATGGCATCATAAAAGCGACTAGGTATGCTCTGGAAGCGATGTGGGACATACATCAGTCAGATGTCTTTGTCAATATATGCATGGCGAAAGGTGCTCTGTGATTAAGTCTCCTGTTAATCGAAAGCACTCGTCGCTATTTCTATCTGTATCTATCACGCAAGCACTAAGCCTTTATACCCCATACCACTATGTGGTGAGGGTATAACAATTATAGTTGGTCCACATTTTCATACCTTGTTTTCGGACCCTGTGCCCTCCCACGGACGAGATAAATCATTTGGCTTGACATATTTAAAGTCCTGAGGCAATTCCCTGTCATTTGAGGGATCACACTAAAATCCGGGTAAACCGAAACTTTTGGACCCTCCTAATGGACCCTGGGGCCCAAACAGGTCGAATTTTTTTCTGTATTTAAAATTGTAAGATAATTTCCTTTCATTTAAGGGGTCACACTTATATTTAAAATCATGGGTCCATTTTTTGGGTTCTGAAGGCCCCGTAGGTCCGAGAGGCGGGTCCAACTATTTTTTTTACATTTTGTGGTCAGTTCTACATCGAATGTCATATTTTTTTAATTTGTTGACCAATACACGCGACATCAACTGGATTTGGACCAAATCCGGGAGTTCCTTTGTATGGGGGGTCTATCAGAAAGTGCTCCGATTTAAACCAAATTCAATAGCGTCCGTCCTTGTCCCAATATATTACCACTTGCCAAGTTTCATCAAGATCGGTGCATAAATGCGACCTGTACTTTGATTACAAGAATAGATGGACATCTTTACATCCAGCCAGCCGCCCAGCCAGCCAGCCAGCCAGCCAGCCGCCCAGCCAGCCAGCCAGCCAGCCGCCCAGCCAGCCAGACAGACATGGCTAGATCGACTCAAAATGTAATTCTGAGCAACTTTCTCTCTGGTCCTGGTATTCTAACTCGATTCCTTCGATATGTTACAAACGCAAGCACTAAGCCATTATACCCCATACCACTATGTGGTGCGGGTATAAAAATCCACAACTCATTGTTGAGACGCCGTTGCATCCTCAAAACGGCACTGTTTGGTGTGCTCTATGGGCAGAGGAAATCATTGGTCCATATTTCTTTAAAAAATAAGCCGGCCATAATGCTACAGTCAATGAGGAACGCTATAGAGCCATGATTAATAACTTTTTCGTGCCTAAATTAGAGGATGTTAATGTGGCCCACCGTTGGTTCCAACAAGATGGCGCTGCATGCCATACAGCCAACAAAACAATCAATTTATTGAAGGTACGTTTTGGTGAGCGCATTACCTCGCGTCGTGGGCCTGTGGCGTGACCTCTAAGAACGTGCGATTTAACTGTGGGTTTTTGTAATGTCGCTTGTGTACACAGATAAGCCCTACACGATCTTGGAAGAGAATATTCGGCGCTTTATTGCTGACATAAAATTGGGCCTCTCGCCTGGAAAATTCTTGTGTCTGTTGAAAGCACTGTAGCGATCAGCGAATTCACCTAGGATCCTAAAATTGTTCACAATGATAGCTAATGATCATAAGATGTTTGTGATTTTAAATTTTCGTTTCATGAGAAAAAAAATCCTTTTAGGGACTAAATAATCTTGAGAAAAATTAAACGTTGTCAAGTATTTGCTTAACAAATCATAATTGTTGGTGGACAAAAACAATGGCTAAAATAGGGACTGTTTATTTGGACGCAAAACAGGGCATAATTGTTGGACGTAGGGACTTATGTGATCTAAAAAAATGGCCCGTATAGCATAATAAAGCAAATTTTGCTTCGAATCCAAATATGGATTTGTTATGAAATTTTTACTGAGATAAGGGTACAACTCATGAGCCGAAGAAGCCCAAGATGCATTTAAAAGAAGAGACCACTGGTATATATGACCCTAGAATTAAAGACGCTTTTATTACGAATCCAAATATAGATTTATTTTGGAAGAGTAGGATTACATTGGCTTTGAACTGATCAAACCAAGGGACCCGGACCACTTTATAGCGAATTCCTGATGAAGGACATACGAGTATAAGAATCAATTTGCCCAAACTTAACGATATTTTTGTTTGTTAATCTTTTACGCTTCTACATTCACAAATCAAAGTTTTTTGTACTTTTTTAAGGAATTTTTATGTATCATTGAATTGTAGCACATCATCCACCAACCGATTCCCATGGGGAGTGGGCCATTTAAAATTTGAATGGGCTGTAAAAAAAGTACTTATAGCACAGTACAACAGCCAAAACCCTCAAAGGGTTTTGCGTTCGTATGTGCCAGTTTTTTTTTATGACCTTTTACATTTTTTCCTTATCTTGATGTTTTTTCGCTTACGAGGGTGGTTCGGAAACTTTTAGCCTAGCACAAAAAGCGCGGTATAAACAGAAAAAAGTTAAGTGTTTTGGAAACTTCCATCTTTTCTATGAACACATGTTAAATTTTCTTTCGATCTGGCAACTCCTTCATATGGAAACAGATGTTCACAAAAGAAGCATCCGCGATTTTTTTACGATGGAAAAATTAGAAATGCGTGGTGTCATTAAATATTTACATAAAAAAGGTTTATCGGGACAAGAAATTCATAATGATATGGTGAATGTGTTAGGTGAAAGTGCTCCTTCATATGCAACAGTAAAAAATTGGGTTGCTGAATTTCGTACAAGGTCGTACAAGCATTGAAGATGAACCACGTAGTGGACGTCCAAAAACAGCAACAACAACAGAAATTGTAGCCAAAGTGCATGATAATGTATTAAATGATCGACGAATAAAAGTGCGTGAAATAGCTAATATCATGGGCATCTCAAATGATCGAGTCCATTTAATTTTGCATGAAGAACTACAGATGAAAAAGCTTTCTGCAAGATGGGTGCCGGACTTGTTAACAGTCGACCAAAAACGCATAAGAATGAACATTTCTCAAGCTTGTTTGGATCGTTTTCAGCGAAATAAAATGGATTTTAAGCGTCGTTTCATAACTGTTGATGAGACATGGATCCACCACTATACTCCAGAGACAAAAGAACAATCCAAACAAGGCAAAAACAATTCAATCGAAGGTATTTTATTGATTGACTATCTGCAAAAGGGTAAAACAATAAATTCAGAGTACTATTGCAACCTTTTAGATCAATTAAATGTACAAATTCGAGAAAAACGTCCTGGCTTACAACACAAAAAAATAATTTTTCATCAAGACAACGCACCAGCGCACTAGAGTGTTTTAGCAATGGCTATAATCAACGAATTAAAGTACGAGTTGCTTGCCCACCCACCTTATTCTCCTGATTTTGCTCCCAGCGACTTTTACCTGTTCCCAAATCTAAAAAAATTCCTTGCTGGCAAGCGTTTTACCTCAAATGAAGATGCAATTACAGTTGTAAACCACTATTTTGAAGACCTTGAGGAAAACTATTTTAATCAAGGGGTAGAATTGCTAGATAAGCGTTGGACTAAGTGTATTGAAGTTTCAGGAGATTATATTATATTATAAAAATATTTTTGAAAAACTTACTATTCTCTTTCATTGATAGGCTAAGAACTTTCCGAACCGCCCTCGTAGTTGTAAAATGTTGGCAAAAACGTAGTTTGACATAACTCGAGAACGACTAGTTCGATTTTGCTGAAATAAATTGAGAAAAATTAATAATTACATTTTCTTTAATCCATTAATATACTGTTTCTCTACCAAATCAACATTTTTGCAATTAGAAATAAATTTATGAAGAAAATTTTGCCAAAAAAAAAATTTTTTTTTTTTAAGACATATAAATCCCAAACGGAAAAACGTGTAGAGTCTTATAACTTTCACGTAAAGTCACATAACCTATAAACAAAATGCGATATAGATCATAGAAATCGATTAACGCGTTCTGCTTTTATTTACAATTAAGTGAAGTTAAAAAAAAAATTTTTTTTTGGCATGGTCAAGAGGCTTTCGTTTTTGAGTCAATTGTAAAATGTAAGCGCGTAAATGTAAGTATTTACGCATAATGTTCATCAACGACGAGCGTGGGAGGTGCAATTGTAGGGCACGGCAACGAGTTGAGGTCTACGGCTCTTCAGCCACACTATTGCGAACACCAGTAATATTTTCTGCAGTACGAGCTGTACGAGCATTCACTGGTGTTTTCACATTTCCTACAGACCCGGTTTGCCTAATTTTTGCACGATTTTCCAATTGTACGCACATTTGGACGATTAAATTGACCGGAAAAAATCATGAAGTTAACGATTTTAATTTAAACGCCCATTTTCATAACCCGTTGCTCGCTTGTGTATCTTTCCATGCTTCAAATTGAATTAGTCTGAAATTAAGAAATATCAAATGAAATGCAGAAAAAAACTTGACGTTTAGGTGTGATTCACATTCAACATCGGCACTTAAAATTTAACCACCCTTTAAAATAAATTGACTCGTTTTGCTGACAAAATCTACACTTGTTTTTTTTTCGTTTAAAAATTCCTTCATTCCAATTCAACCGATCCCTTTGAAGCAAAACAGATGCTTAAATCTCAAATGCACATCGGAGGCAAACTACAATACAACACGTGGTGTGGTTGAGAACACTCCAAGTTGGAGTATCTGCAAGATACTTTTGCCTTCTACGCTCTGTCTTCGCCGCGTAAATGTGTGTGTGTTTATTTTAAAGATGAAACAATTTATTACCTACATTCGTGTTTGACATTTTGACATAATGTTGTGTGTTTTCTTCTTGTTTTATAAGGGATTTACAAGGGGATGCCGGCTGCCATCATCTTTGCCTCTAGCGCGCGGCGCGAGAGCAGGATCAGGGAGGGTTGTGCCTTTTGATGCTTCTTAGCACTCATCGCTGGCAGCTAATTAGATTATTTGTCAATTTGAGTGGCGATATTTATATCAACTTGTTCGAAATGTTTAACGTTCTCCACTCTATGAATTAGCTATTCGCTTTTGGTCGAGGCAAAACTGTTGCTTGTGTTTCCTATTTCTCCCCTTCGTTTCTCGTTCCCCCTTTTCGTCGGCGGTCTGCAGCCACTGTCATCCGTAGAAAAGTCTCGAGTTATTTGATGCTTTGTTGAAAAGATTGACATTTTTCTTATTATCTCCAAACTAATACTAAAGTGTTGAGTTGATACATTCGTTTTCCTGTTTGCCGCTTGGATAAATGGAATCGGGGGCAAGTTCAAGTTTTAATTAGAATCCCCATCACTTGTGTGAACAGCCATGACAGTGATTTAGTTTAATCTTTGTTTGGTATATAATGATGTAATTAACCAGTTGCTGAAGAACGTTTGATTTTAGGTATGCCCAAGAAGGTGGGCGGACAGATGGGCGAAGGTGAGCACTGTTTGTTGCTTTTGCATGGAAATACGGCATGTGGGCCACCGAGCCATAGTATGTATGTTTGGATTTCAACATATCCAAAGCATGCTACTTACATTTGTAAAACATCATGAGAAGCGATCATCCTGAGCTCAAAATTTCGCCTAAAAAATATTCATTGTAAAACTACGAATCACAACGATGAAATGCATATGTGACAGCGCATAGAGAAAGGGACCTAAGGGTAAAAAAATCAATTTTCACTTTTATTTTTTTTTTGATGTGGACAACATCTGAGCATCGAAAGAGACCGATCTCATGCCCCAAAAGTGTTCCCTCCCAGAGATACGCGCGTTTTATGAAAGTGATGGTACACCAAAGATACACGTATTTAACCCTGCTACTATGTTAGAAAAAATATACACATGTTATGTTCGGGTCATATTTTGACCCACACATTTTTTTATTGAGAAAATTCAAATTTGTACGTTTCAAAAATATGTTTAAGGCTTGTGATCAATGCAATATGTTGTCGTTAGAGTGATTGTGTGTCGGTGTGACGGACAAACAGGTTTTTTGCAAGTTATGCACTCAGTAAAGGTCTTTTTTTCCTTTTTCGACGGACAAAATTTGCACCTTTTCCGTTCACTAGGGCATTGTCGTTTTGGAGAAGGCGAATTCGTAGATGGTGATCCACTGTCTTCTTCTCGAATTCTTCGTACCAATGATGCAGATGCTTCTGCGCGAGGAAGCCGACTACGCCTCTTGATATGTTCTTGAGCTAAAACTTCACCGAGTTGCTCTAAAAAAAGGCGCCTTTTGTGCAGTTTATTTTTTTGCCATTCAGGATTTATTTCGGTCCATATTATAAAAGCGTTGAGAGCAGAAATATCTAATAAATTAGAGAACAGGGCAACTGGCCACCGATTGGTTTTTCTTTTGCACGAATATGTACGAACCATTTGGTCCAATGTGTCGACTCCTCCTTTTGTCGAGTTGTAGTATTCAATTATTTCTGGAATTTTTTTCGGATGATCTTCCAAAATTTTGCTGTTATGGTGAAGAGTGCTAAGCAAATAAACCATTCTGTATTTTTTAGGCACATACAAAACTACAGATTCTTTTTCATGAAAAAAAAATTACTTGAGTGTATTTGAAGCTTACGCAATTCTTGTGTTGTTGCATGAACCGGCAAAAAACGTTTGTTTTTCCTCACTGTGTGTTCTAATGCAAGATTATGACTCGTAAAAAAATTATCGGTAGTCACATTTCGTCCACGGTATGAAGACACTAAGTCTAGAACAACCCGTTCACCTTGGTTCCTTTCAGCATTGTCTCCCAATTTGCCAAGTATATTTGGAACTGTAAGCAAAACGCGGTGTCAGAATCCGCTGCTATCCATGCTTTCATGCCATATTTCCCAGGTTTACTTGAAATGTATACTTTGAAAGGACATCTACCTCGGAACGGAATAAGCTGTTCGTCAATCGTTATGTTAGCTCATGGAACGTAAAGCAGTTGCAAGTTTTGAGTCCATTGCTCATAAAATGTGCGAATAGGAGCAAGTTTATCTCCTCTTTGTTCTGATCTTCTTATTTTCTGATCTTCTTATCGTCAAATGCTAGTACACGAGAAATTTTGCTAAATCGATCCAAAGACATGATTGCTTTCAAAAAAGGACGTCCATGAAACTCGTCCCACAGGGAGTTAAGACTTTCACCGTATGACCGGTAGACTCCTAAAAGAATAATAAGTCCGTTATACAATTATAATAGAAAAAATATATTGTAAATACCAATAAGTATAAGAAGTCCCAGGTAAGCATCGAACTCAATAGCATCTATAACTTGAAAATCTTCGAAAACAGCACTTCCTTGCAAATTGCTGTAGTGAATTATATCCCTTTTCATAGCTTCTGTAAGGCATACATCAAAAGTATCACGAATTTTCGAAATACGATGAATAGCATAAGAAGTCACTCCAGGTTTTGTGTGAAGAATATTTTCACTTGCTGCACGACTTAGACATTGCAAAGAAGGTGTTGTTGTCCAGTTTATCATCTGATCTTTATCAAAAAATTCTGTGTCATTACTTACGGACAATGAACTGAAGGCTTCTGTGCCACTGGAAATGGATTGTTCTGAAGATAAACATTCGTCTTCCTCAAGTACAAAATTCGCATCACCATCATCACTTGCATCGTCTTCAAGGTCACCCAAGAATGCACCAATGTCATGCTCAGTCATTTGTCCACGCTGACATTATGGCCAAGTAAAAGCAAAAACGATTTTTATCTATAAATGCTAGTATGAATTTAGAAAAAATTAAGATTATATATACTTACAGTATGTCTAGATTCCATGTTTTATCAAAATCTATCGTCTATAAACTTAGATTTACAATAGCAACTGATCACTATGAAATTTAGCACAGAACTAGAAGTATTTGGCTTCGTTGTTATTGAATACAAAAATTATAACTGTAAACGCATTCCAATGCATTCGCAACAGAGATGTATTCCAGACGATTACTCAGTACTCTACAACCATGCGTTATTTTTTTGGTCGTTTTGTCGGTCATTCTTATTTTGTTTGTTTGTTGTCACTAAAGAGGTGAAAAACAAATGCAAAAAACATATAATATAGACATATTATATTATATATTTATTATTCGTTTTACAAAAATGATAGAGGGTCATAAAATGACCCGAACATGATATGTGTAAACACTTGCAATAAAAAATTGCCTAAGCCTAAAATGGTGATAAAACTAATTGAATTCAATATATTTCAACAATTTATGCACTGAGTAGTAAGAACTTTCAAATATATTCCACCAGTTAGAAATACGGTAATGTTAAATACGATTTGGGTCATCAAATGACCCTAACGTAGTAGCAGGGTTAAATCTTTAAATTGGCTCTCCTGAGCAAAACTGGTTTTTACCCTTAGGTCCGTTTCTCTATGCGCTGTCACATATGTTGACTGTCCTCGCAATACGTTTTGCAGTTTATGAATTACTGATTTTCACTTAATAAATTCAATACCGGCAAGATTTGATGCACACGCAGAGAACAGATTTGTTGCCACAACTTTTTTTTCCCCAACCGAATCTTGGTGGTTGCACTTACTGGCTGTTTCGCCAGCTCCCACTACCTAACTAATAAGGATGATTATTGGAACCAAATTTGTACTTGTTTCGGTTTTCAATACGACGAGAATTGGTTAACTAACCCAACAGATGGCTAAATTTTAAGTACATATTCGGTTATCTAACGGGAAAAATAAAACTTTTTGTTTATTTACTTTTATATTTAACGGTTTGAAAATATTTATTCTGTTATCAAAATTATGATCCGGTTTTTTTAAAACTTGCTTTTTGTACGCAGAGAAAAAACATGGTTACTACGAGGGCGGCTCGGAAAGTTCTTAGCCTATCAATGAAAGAGAATAGTTAGTTTTTCAAAAATATTTTTATTTTTCAATATAATCTCCTGAAACTTCAATACACTTAGTCCAACGCATATCTAGCAATTCTATCCCTTGATTAAAATAATTTTTCTCAAGGTCTTCAAAATAGTGGTTTACAACTGTAATTACATCTTCATTTGACGTAAAACGCTTGCCAGCAAGGATTTTTTTTAGATTTGGGAACAGGTTAAAGTCACTGGGAGCTAAATCAGGAGAATAAGGTGGGTGGTCAAGCAACTCGTACTTTAATTCGTTGATTATAGCCATTGTTAAAACACTCTTGTGCGCTGGTGCGTTGTCTTAATGAAAAATTATTTTTTTGTGTTGTAAGCCAGGACGTTTTTCTCGAATTTGTACATTTAATTGATCTAAAAGGTTGCAATAGTACTCTGAATTTATTGTTTTACCCTTTTGCATATAGTCAATCAATAATATACCTTTGAAGTCCAAAAAACCGTTGCCATAACCTTACCAGCCGATTGAATGGTTTTTGCCTTCTTTGGGGCACTTCCTCCACTTCCATTGTTTATATTGTTCTTTTGTCTTTGGAGTACAGTGGTGGATCCATATCTCATCAACAGTTATGAAACGACGCTTAAAATCCATTTTATTTCGCTGAAAACGATCCAAACAAGCTTGAGAAATGTTCATTCTTATGCGTTTTTGGTCGACTGTTTACAAGTGCGGCACCCATCTTGCAGAAAGCTTTTTCATCTGTAGTTCTTCATGCAAAATAAAATGGACTCGATCATTTGAGATGCCCATGATATTAGCTATTTCACGCACTTTTATTCGTCGATCATTTAATACCATATCATGCACTTTGGCTACAATTTCTGTTGTTGTTGCTGTTTTTTTTTGACGTCCACTACGTGGTTCATCTTCAATGCTTGTACGACCACGTTTAAATTCAGCAACCCAATTTTTTACTGTTGCATATGAAGGAGCACTTTCACCTAACACATTCACCATATCATTATGAATTTCTTGTCCCGACAAACCTTTTTTATGTAAATATTTAATGACACCACGCATTTCTAATTTTTCCATTGTAAAAAATGCGTCTTTTGTGAACATCTGTTTCTATATGAAGGAGTTGCCAGATCGTAACAAAATTTAACATGTGTTCATAGCAGGGGAAGTTTTCAAAACATTTAACTTTTTTCTGTTTATACCGCGCTTTTTGTGCTAGGCTAAGAAGTTTCCGAACCGCCCTCGTATATGGTCACGGCAATAATAACATGTTCTCCGCAATAAGTGTGTTCGTCGCAACCATAGTCTTGTTTACTGAATTTAATTATGGCCAAGTATGATTGCCGCAATATTAATATTGTTGAAAAGTAACAATACGGGCCGCTATATAAATTTCTGGCCCTATAATGAAAATGCGAATATTTGTCATCAAAAATGGTTTAATTGGTGGATGGTGGATTTTGAACGCTTCAACAGCATCTTCTGGCGACGAAAATCGTTGACCACGCATTTTTTTCTTGATGTGTGGGAAAAAAATAAGCCATTGGCTGCCAAGTCAGGGCTGTACGGCGAATGACTCATCAATTTGACGTTTTGGCCGGTCAAAAAGGCGCTGGTTTCAGCCGATGTGTGAGAGCTCGCATTGTCATGGTGCACAATGATTCGTCAAATTGTGGTGTACCACTCAAAATTGACCGTCCTACGTTGCTCAAGCGGAACAGTCGCACCATGACCAGTTTTGCCGATGAAACAGGCGACCATTTGCTTCGAAGTGCTTCTACCACGAACAATTTTCCTTGGATTTGGCTCGTCTTTGAAGTCCCATACTGTCGATTGCTGTTATGTTTTGGGCTCATACGCGTAGATCCATAATTCGTAGTCTTATAAACGTCTTTTGAAGTACTGCGATCGTATTCTTTTAAAATTTCTTTGCACCAATCGACACGAGCTTTTTTTTTAACGATTGTCAAATTGTGCGGCATCCAACGAGAACAAACCTTTTTTACGGCCAGGTGTTCATGCAATATCGAATGTATGCTGGTGGAAGAAATGCCCAAGGATGCCTCTATCTCACGGTATGTCACATGACGATCTTGCATTATCAGTTCACGCACGGCATCAATGTTCTCTAGCACACCGCCCGTTTTTGGAAGACCTTCGTCTTTGAGCGAGCATCGGCCACGATTGAATTATTTAAACCAGTTTTTCACAGTGCTTTAGGATGGTGCTCCATCACCATACAAAAATTTAAGTTCATCGATGCACTGTAGTCGTGATAATCCACGTCTAAAGTTGTGAAAAATGATCGCACGAAAATGTTCGCGAGTTAAATTAAATTTTTGCCAAATTGATTTTTTCAAGTCACTGTAAACAACACAAATGATGGTCGTACGTTAAAACGTTCTATAAAATGTCAAACTTTCTAATGGAAATAACAGATGGCGCCAGGCAGCACTTAGTGTTGCCTTTGTCCGAAATATATATAGCAACCCTCGCACCAGTTATGTTAGCCGTTAAAATGCATACATAAAGGAGCCATTTGGCATTCTAATAATTATCGGCAAAAGTTCATTTCTTTACAAATGTAATTTATGTAAATGCATATTTATCGCAAAACCTACCAAAATACGGCCATACTACCAAGTGAAAGAATAACCTAGCAAATTTGGTAGGAAAGGCCCAAAACGGCAACACTGGGCGTGACTCGCAATTAACATCGTGCGTTATTATTGGACCACCCATTAGTGTGCAATTGATAATTAGTCAGTAGGTATAATAAATAAACTAGATTTACAATTCGATGCAAAATAGGGTAGACACACCTGGCACTATTGATGGTTAAATTTTTGACGACCATCGACTGTTTTTTGATAACATATTTGTATACCCTCCGCTGAAAAGTTGATGGTTTACAAAATATGTCATGCCATTTGCAACACCACGAAATATGATAGGAAACCCTTAAAAGTATAAGTACTTACTATTGATCGTCGCAAAATTGTCAGACGATTAAGACATCTCTGTTCGTCCGTCCATGTGGCTGTGGCGTGCACGATAGTGGTCAAACGAATAAACCTAAAAATTTTGCATGATTATGGCTAATGTTCATAAGGATTATATTGATTGGGCGAAATCGGCCTAGGAAGAAAAAAGTTTCCCTTTAGGGGACTTAAGGTAGCTAGGTAAAACGTGCACTTTTTTTGAATATTTGCCTAACAAATCATAATTTTTTCCTGGACGGACTATGTTTAAAAAGTTCACAGTTTGTTGGGATGCACTAAATACTTCGAAAAAGAGAATAGTTGTCTGACGGGGTTGGGGCCCAAAAAACTTCCTGCATGGTCATAACGGGCATATGGAAACTCAAATTAAAACACATTTTGCTACAAATCCAAATATATATTATTTTTGAATTTTAAGTAAAGTTTACGAACGGTCGCATGGGTATGGAGAATATATAAGGTTCGACCTGGCCGAATTTTACTATTTTTTTACTTGTTTTGAGTTATGAGTCCTTTCGGCCCATAATTCCTACCCAAATCTCAGGCAAAACTTAAGAACTATTTTATATTGGGTGATAGATATAGAAATATTTTTTCAAAATAAAAAAATACAAAAATTAAAATCAAGTGTGCAATCTTTAATGTTTATTCGAAAGGTCTTTGTATGCCATTTATTTTTTGAATATTTCATTTGAAATTGAATTTCCTTCAAAGTATGGCCACAACAACGCCCCAGGTTGTCCATTCTGAGGGTCCAATTTTTTTTTGAATGAATCATTCGAGCATTTCGAATGAATCATTCGAACATTTCGATCGGTATGGCGTTAATGACACGCGTAATGTTGGCTTCCAAAAACCTGAAACGTATCTGGTTTGTCAGCATAGAATTTGGACTTTGCATAGCCCCAAAGAAAAAAGTCTATAGCTGTGATATTACACAATCTAGGCGGTCAACTCACCGGTCCTAAACGAGAAATTATCTAGTCTGCAAAATAACCTCTCAATTGATACATTGTTTGAGCAGTTGTATGGCAAGTGGCACTGTCATGTTTAAATCATATTTCGTCAAGATTACGGGCTACAATTTAAGGTAGCAAAAAGTCCGATATCATGGCACGTGAGCGGGCACCATTCAAGATTACGTTACGGCCATCATTTTTTGGAAAAATAGGGACCGATGATTCTACTAGGCCATAAACTGCACCAAACCGTGGTTTTCTCAGGGTATAAAGACACCTCTTGGACCTCTTCTGGTTGCTCTTCAGTCCAAATGTGGCAATTTTGTTTATTGACGTTGCTGTTGAGCCAGAAATAGACCTCATCACTGAACAAAATTTTGGCCGAAGCCAGTTTTTATCGATCGGTCATTTTCATTATACAGTTGCACAATTGCGGTGTAAGTCTTTCCATGATAATATGTCAAACTGTACTGAAACCAAATAAAAAATAAAGTTTTATACAACTCACGCGCAATCTGTGAAAAAAACCCTATTGAAAAATACCTCTAGATGAATCACCCTATATTTAGATTAGTATCAATTTTTTTAATTTAGTACCTATATGTTCTTATTGACTATTGATAGTCCGTTTAAACTATACGGGACGTTTTTTGGGCCACATCAGCCAAACCATACAGCATCTATGCTTTTTGAGGTATGTAGTGTGTCCATAATAACAGTACCCTTCCGTCCAAAAAAATTATGATAAGTCCAGAATATACTGATAGTGTATTTTTCTTCGAGGTAACTTAAGCCACGCAAAGTTTTCCCCCTCTGCCAATTTGTCCATTTACACTCCCAAACATGTTAAGCCCATAAGCCATAATCATGCAAACTCTCAGGATTCTACGTTGATTCATTTGACCGCAATGGGAAACACGGACGGGCATGTTTCGATCGTCTTAGAAATTTATGACAATCAGGAATATATACTCTTTCTAGGGTATCCGATCAATATTTTGCTGTGTTGCAAACGGAATGACAAATTAGTATACCATCCACTCTTCGGTGAAGAGTATATTAATTTAAATATCATCGTGAAATTCATAGGCTAGCTAGCCATGCCCACCCTTACGTCGGTCGGTTAAAACCAGGACATAGTTCAAACGGATCTTTGACTAAGAGAGTACACGCAGAAAAAAAGTATGGTTGTGGTGACAATATTCGAAGAGGATCATACTATTGTTGGGTACATGGTTGTGCCACAACAATATTATGATCCTCACAACAATAGTATTATTCACACACAACCATACTATGATCCTCACAACCATAGTATGATTCACACTTAACCACACTATTATCTCCACAACCATATTATGATCCTCACAACCATAGTATTTTTCTCAAACAACCATAGTATGATCTTCACAACCATAGTATGATTCACACTCAACCATGCTATTATTCATACAACCATAGTATGATTCACTCAACCATACTATGATCCCCAAAGTTATTTATTAGGATTGGGTAATGTATTCAAAAATAGAGATTTTAATCAAGCAAGTTATTCTAAATTTCATTACTCTTAGTTCATAGCCAGATTTGAGGCCTTGCTTTTATTGAACATTTAATTCAAGAAACAAAAATATATATTCCAACGGCAGTCGAAAATACTTTAAGTTGCCAGCTAGGGAAAATGCTACTTCACCAACCGTAGACCCCAAGTAACGATTGTGATTAAACCATGATCAATGGCTATATACTTAAGTAAAGTCAGATTTTAAAAAAACGAGAGCCAATCGGCAGTAGAGTATTTCACCAAACAAAATAAACACAATAAAAATCCCTCGAACGACCTTTCGATTGTTGTTTTTAAAATGGACAACAACCATGCACTGTATCTTGTGCATGTGCTTTTTTTGGTATACCAAAAAAACATACGCACACACATATATGTGTGCTCTATAAAACCTGTTTTGTTATGTTTATAGTCGCAACCATACGGTATGATTGCCGTAATCATATTGTTGTTAACGTAAATTTTAAACAACAATACTTTTGTTGCATCAACCATGTTTATATGGTTGCTATAACAATATTTTCATTTCTAAATTTGGCAATAATACTATTGTTACATTTCAACAATATTAATATTGCGGCAATCATACCATTGTCAAAATTAAATTCAGAAAACAATACTATGGTTGCGACGAACATACTTTTATTGCGGAGAACACATTATTATTGCCGTGACCATATACTAACCATATTTTTCTCTGCGTGTATATGTCTTTTCGGTTGCTATTAAAAATGACCAATTCGGGCAAAAGTGGAAAATGTTTCACTTTTAACTATGTCCATTTTTGGCAAATTACTATTTTTACTATCAATATCATCTTAATTGTATCAAAATGCAAAATATTCTTTAATAGATTCCCAAATATTTGTCCTAAACTAGTAGATTGTAGATATGTTTGTAAGATAAATACCGAAGTTTGAACGTTTTTACTATAAATAGTCTACCCTTGCGAGGTGATGCCCTCTATTGTCGTTATGGTAACATGGCACTCAAATGAATGTATTTCATGCTTAGTTTTTAGCAGAGTCACCAATCAGGCAAACATGAGCGTATTCGAGGATAACAACCACAAATAAGGACCAAATATCGTCTTTTTAGTTCACCTATTGTCCACTATGCGGCAAGATAAAGCGTTGGGTGACGCTATGGCGATGCGCACGTTATGGCGGTTTTTATTTTTGCGTTGCGTACCTGTTTAGGTAGCTGTAAACGATTTGTTCAGCTATATGCCACTAGATGTCGTGCAAAAGAATTTGAACACTTAACCTATCCGAAATTGTTTTCTCATTAAGTTGGCAGCTGTGCGGAAGGAACTCCATTACTATAACGGCAAACTAAAGGAAATTCCAAACAAAATGCACAACCAGGCGCTCATAAAGAATGGTGGGCATACAAGTTATTTGAGTGCACAGGAATATTTAGACATGAGTCATCTACCCACCCATGTCTACTTCCATATGAAATGAAATAATACGTGCCTGCTTGCACAAAGTATCTACACGATGAGAGTGTGTTTGTTTGTAACACATTAAGGGTGGGTCCGCTGTTTTTTATTCTATAGGCTGGTGGTTTTTCATTTCCTCTTTGACAAGAGGGGTTTGTTTTCACAATGGAACGTTTGAGATATGTGTGGGCATAGGGTAGAGGCTTTTGAACCTCCCACTGGATGTAGCATTTGTGCTACGAATATTTTAGAACAAGTGTGGGATTGGGTCGCCTTTGTGGGTCTGTACAGAGATGTTCAGCAAAACAAATAAAAATAGAGAAACAGCAACATTCGGACAAATTCTATAATGGTTGATCCGTCAAGAGGTATTTTTTCAGAACAAAAAAAATATAAAAATTCTAATCAAGTGTGGAATCTTTATTGGTAATTTGAAAGGACATTTTATGGCATTTATTTTTTGAAAGTAATAACCTTCAACTGTTTGCAACTGTATTATGGAAATGAGCGATCGGTGAGAACGGGAAGATCCGCTGTTATCGATTGAGAGGTCATTTCGAAAAGCAGCTAATTTCACGTTTTGGACAGGTGAGTTGGCCGCCTAGATCGAGTGAGATCACACCTTTAGACACTTTTCTTTGGGGTTACGCAAAACCCAAAGTGCATGCTGACAAACCAGCTACGATTCATATTTTGGAAGCCAACATTACGCGTGTCATTAAAGCCATACCGTTCGAACGAGTCATCCAAAATTGGACCCTCAGAATGGAAACCCTGAGGCATAGATGCGGCCAACATTTGAAGGAATTTATATTCAAAAAAAAAAAATGCCATAAAATGTCCATTCAAATTACCAATAAAGATTCCACACTTGATTTTAATTTTTATATATTTTTTTTGTTCTAAAAAAATACCTCAAGATGGATGACCCTTTAGTTTATTATTTACCGAAAGTCCCCATTACTATTTTATTGCTACTGAAATACATTTGAGAAATATGTGACCCAAAAAACTCCAGCATTTGCAAACTTGACTTGTCTTCCCGACGACTAGAAATAACACGACATTTTTCTATTACTTTATTTTTATATGACGAAGAAGCTATTTTTTGACACAATGTTTATGTGTAACACAACCTTATGTAGGGTACACGTAAGGCCGCACTCTATTCATTTTGTTCCCAGATCCTATAAAAGTACGTTGTGCTGCAGCATTAGCACTTATTGGATAATTTCTTTAATTTAACACTCGAATCAACACCACTTTTCCAGTGCTTGCCTCTGCAATCAAAAAACCTTCGTTCTTTTGCGTTGAAGTCGGTGTTCAAATCAAGTAGGAAAACGTTTTCAAACAGACACGTGTCCATCACGAATCTTAACCCTTCGTAAGGTAACGCCCAAGGAATGCCAGGCGAACAGCAAATCTAGTAAAGACTCGCTTTGTACAGTCATTGCCGTAAATGTAGGCATCCCCGCAAACGTAGTGCGGTGGTGGATGAGTGAGTGCAACCCTTAGTAACAAAAGTAATGCCCCAGTTTGATGGGGTGTGTCTGTCGCTCTTACCCTCCTTTGGTTCACAGCCACTGTATGGGTGTGTGACTAAATATACACACATTGTTGGGATGTTTCTCTAAAAAAACGAGCGCACTGGCTAGTTGCAAGGGCCTTGGGGAAATGGAGGAAAGTTGTTTTGTAAGGACTAGCCACTTCCCCCTACTTCGTAAGTGGAAAACTGGCAAATCAAAACTCAACTATTCTACAATTTATCCAAATAAATACTTTCTAGATTTATAGTGTGTATATTGCGTTCTTGTTAAATTCCCACCACAGATGGACTGTATAATAAATTTCCTTACACCGTTTGTAACTCCTTGAAATACTGATTTAAGACTGAAAATTCAAGAAGATCTAACCATGTCGAATGCCTGCCTGTGAAAAAAAACTAAAGGTCGTACTATTAAGCTAGGTGGCTGAAAATGTTATCAAATATGTGATAAAGCTCTGAACGATTGCTGTCAAAAATGGATTCATTGGTCAAGAGGTAAAAATTGCCTCCACACAAGGACCGAAGTAACCCTCTGAAAAACTCCCTATACTTGAAGAAGTTTTCATACAAAAATGTCAACACTCTCAACACTCCATTCGATACATCATTGACATAATATTACTTTCGTCCAGGAAATACGAGGGCGGCCGCAAAACTAACTGGCCTGGCACATTTTCTGTTTTACTAGCAACTTTTTTGTTTTGTTTTTTAAAAGCAATCTTTTATAAGCCATCTGTCAAAATTTCCGAAATATTTAATGATTATTTTCTTTGTTACAGGTGATTGAATAAAAAAAGTTTTATAATTTTTGAAAAATGGAGATAAAAAAAGAGTTTCGTGCGGTAATTAAACACTTTTATATGAAAGGTTATACGCCACAATTAATCAAAGATGAATTGGATTCTGTTCATGGAGATAATGCACCATCATACTCCACCGTGAAATCCTGGGTTCAACAATTTAAAATGGGTCGTTCAAGTACGGAAGATGAACAACGCTCTGGAAGACCGAAAACTGCTACCACCATTTAAAACATTAGAAAAATATTTAATAAAGTGACTAAAGAATGAAGCTCAGAGAACTTGCTGATATTGTTAAAATACACGAAAAACAAGCTTGGAGTATTTTACATGATGAACTCCACATGAAAAAGCTATCCGCAAGATATGTGCCGCGTTTGTTGACTTTGCCCCAAAAAATCGTCCGTTGGACCAATTCCGAGGAGCTTTTAGCGATTTATCAGCGTAATCCAATAGAGTTATTGCGCCGATTCATAACTGTTGATGAAACATGGATCCATCACTACATCCCTGAATGCAAAGAGCAGTCAAAACAATGGATAGAAGCTGGTAAAAGTGGTCCCAAGAAGGCGAAAACTGTCAAGTCAGCAGGAAAAGTAATGGCCACAGTATTTTGGGATGCAAGGGGTATAATATTTATTGATTATCTTGAGAAAGGAAAAACTATAAATAGTGAATATTATTGTGCATTATTGGATCGGTTGAGTGAAGAAATCAAGATAAAACGACCGCATTTAGAAAAAAAAAGTTCTTTTTCATCAAGATAATGCTCCTTCACACACTGCATTTTTAACTCAACAAAAACTGGCCGAATTACGATTTGAAATTGCTCCGCATCCACCATATAGTCCAGATTTAGCTCCTTCTGATTATTTCTTGTTTCCAAATTTAAAAAATTTCTCGATGGCAAAAAATGTTCGTCCAATAGCGAGGTTATTGCTGAAACTGAGGCATATTTTGAAGGTCTTGAAAAATCTTATTTTTCGGATGGAATTAAAAAACTTGAAAAACGTTTGATGAAGTGTATTGAGTTGAAAGGAGATTATGTTGAAAAATAAATAATAATAATTCCAAAAAATAGGTTATTTTTATGTTAGGCCAGTTACTTTTGCGGTCGCCCTCGTACTTGTAGGGTACGACAAACATTACTTAATGATTGTACTGGGCGGCGCAGAACAACCGTTTAATATCTTTTTTATTTATTGGTTAATTGTTCTTTTAATTTTTTGTTATATAGTTTATTAATGGGGAATATTTTTGGCTAAGTATTAAAAATTATACTTATATTCCGCAAGTGGTTGTCATTTTCATTAGTGCTCTTTCCAGTACACTTTGTATTTTATGTAAAATAACTTTTCGTAAAATTTCCGGTGTTATGGCCTGAATTTAAAGGCGGACGTTTTTTTTTTTTAGCTGTGGTACGGTCGCTGGCTTATTTACGTATATTCTTTCTTTAAAATACGTAACCCCAAAGAAAACAGTCTGGCGCTGTTAAATACATCATGTTGCGGTTTATTTTTGGTTCTGAAGGTCCAGTACAGACATTAAAAAAGCGACGATAAGCACGCTGCGTCAAAACAATAGACTCTTGATTTTTAAAATAAAATTCAACAATTGCTGATCGCTGTTCTGTAGTGTAGTGTTCCATTTCAAATTCCCCAAATTTGCTACACAAAATTCTGAAATAAAAATATGTTTAAAAAGTTATTAAACATTCATACAACGGTAGTTTTGCGCCACCCTGTACAGGGGGCGTCGTACAGTCCATTCAACTCTGAACCTAGAAAGACGATATTTAATAAACTGTTGGAAATATGACAACATATGTTGTTAGCATGTAAGAAAACTCACCCTTGGGAAAGTGAAGAAGTGGGCGGTTCCACGCCCCTTTAAAAAATCGCATTATAAGCTTAAGGTATGGACAGATCAGTTACAATTTGTCTAGGGAAAGCGAACTACCGGTTGCACTATTGAAGCTAGGTGGCTGACATTTTGCAGAAATATGTGCTGATGGACTGATGCGGGTGGCATCGAATATGGGCCAGATCAGCCAAGAGGTAAAAGTGTTCTCCTAACAAGGATTGGGTCAAACTCTGGAAAATCAAAAATCCTGGACTTAAAAATGTAATATCTCACGAACTATTTGATTTATGAGACTGATATTATATATGGAAACACATCCCGGTGGAAAAATAGGGTAGCGCCACGCGCCTTTGAAAATTCGCAATTATAGCCAGACTATTGGACCGATCGTTATACAATTTTTACAGGATAAAAGCAATGCACTGATTTTAGAGTATTTATAAAAAAAATTGGATAAGGGGGCGATGCACCGCCCACACAACCGGAACTAAAAAACACAATATTTCATGAACTAAAAGATACATGGAACGTATGATGTTGGCTTGGATCGAAACACTTCCTAAAGTGGACAGTGCCACGCCCCTATAAACAAATTGAAATAATGGACAAAGAAAAGGACAGCTAGCTATAAAATGAATAGGAAATTTATATAGACTATCGTAAAATTCAACAAGGTGGCATGTCCCCGTCCACTCAGCTCTGAACTGAAAACGACAATATTTTTATGATATTTGAAAAACATGATGTTGGCATGGATCAAAACACATCGGGAAGGAAAATTTTAACAGAATGAAATCATACTATATATAGTTCGTTAAACTAGTAGAGACCATGTCGGCAGCACACATATATGGTACAAATGAGCCGTCCCACACCAACGTCACCTACCAGATGGTGATATCTTTGCTTAAACTTCGCTGAATTACTTTTGCTTCCTTCTATGAGAAACAAGAACAAAAAACCTGATCTTATGGTAAAATTTGACAAGGGACATGCCGCCCATATAACCCTGAACTGAAAAAGACAATATCTCATGAACTAATAGGTATATGACAATGATATTTGAAACATATGATGTTGGCATGGAGAAAAATCAGGCGGTGCCATGCCCCATTTAAACAATTGCCTTTATGGCCAAACCGATCTTATGAAATTTTAACAAAGTGAGATCAGTGATTACGATTTTATTACAGACTATATTGTTTTAAAATTAGACAAAATGGAGTGGCCCGCCCATACGATCCTGAACTTTAAAGGGCTATATCTCGTAAACTATTACCGATATGACGATATATCAGCATTATATAGCAACTATATGATGCAAATTAGGAAAGCAACAGTGCCACTCCTCAATTACAATATTTTTATATTGGACCGTGATCCATGATGGAGGTATACATATATGCTCTGGCACGGCCTAACTTACTTGTTCTCACTTTGAGGTATGTCGCTAATTGCGGTTTATTTTTATTCCTATTGTATGTCTACTCGTATTTCTATTATGAATATTATTATGATGATAAGATATTCTATTTATGATTTCCTTTTATTTCGTTCAATATGGTCCTATTATCTCTATTTATTTTTTCTCGCTTTTTAATATTTTTTCCTATGTTCTTTTTTCTGCTACATTCCTGTTGATTAGAGTGTGATAGAGTGTGGTGGACTCAAACTGAAAGTAGCCATGTGCTACGAGGTCGGTTCAGAGACTCCAAATTGGTGCGGATCAGAAGCCCTAGGAACAGATGTTCTAGTGTGACCTGTTGGCAACGGCCGTTTAGAGACTTTAACAACCTGGTCCTAGTATCCATAACATAACAGAGGCGTTAGATTCTCCTCAACCCCTTACCATGAGTCAGGTAATACCAGCACAGCTAGTACCAGTTTATCTGGAGTAGCGTTGGTAGGCGCATTGTAGCGTTCACCAGTGCTATGGAGCACCGTTGTTCAGGCCGTCATGGTGATCATCACGTAAAACAAAAGATCAATGTGCCCAGCTCAGATGATTTGAGAAGAGTTCCTTAATGGGATGTTTAGGATATGAAGTATAAACCAATCAATTCGAAAACTCACAACGTATTGCTTATAATATATAAGTAACCTGTCTTGTTGGGCTTTCGAATTGGTGGGCCCCTCGAATTCATGGCCTTGTTGATAAAAGCGCCTTAAAGCACGCCCTCTCTATATTCATACATTTCAATTCTAAACTGAATTGTATGTGAGGGTATGTTTTACATTCTTCAAAAAAAACTTGTTTACTGGCAGCGGACTTGTACGAGTATTCCTCCTCCTTTTTTCTCAACTTCTACAACCGGCGAATGGCCTTCATGTAACGTTGTTGATTAACGGTATTACATTACGTCGTAACTGAGAACAACCTTAGCGGAACAGGCGTACAGAGTGTAAAGCAACAGTTAAGCATACGGTACTTGTTACGTAAATCCACGAATATGCCACTGTGGGTTGATGACCCAACTAAGGGTTGGTTGGAATGTAAGACACCCTCTTTGCCACACAAATACAAACACACGCACACGCTTATACTTATGCTGAGAGAAATACCTCCCATGCGTTTTAGAAAAAAGGGCTGTCCAACTTAAAATGTTGCTCCGCATACACCACGAGGGGTATTGTTTTCATTCAATCTCAGCTAAATGTTACGCAACTCATAGTATATTAGATAGGGTCACTCTCAACGCAATGGCAAAATATGTATGACTTTTATACAGGGTGGAGCGTGATTACTTTTTTTAGTGTGAGCAATCGGCTTTTTCTTTATTGTATTTGGAATTTCAGTATTTAGATTTATTAAAATGAATGGTTGGTATACCGAAAGGAGGATTTGGATAGTGCAGCGGTTTACAGAAGCTGGTAAACATGTTTGCCGAATCTGGAAGCGTCGCACGAAGACCGTATCATCGAGATCTCTATGTTCGGGTTGAAGGCAGCATCGCGGCTGTACCACGTAACGTATATATATACCCTCTTTCATGGATTCTGGTCCAAAGAGAAGAAGAGGAGTTGTACTATACTGTTTTATGACTATGCGAAAAACAGTGCACATTTATTTGTTTTTGTAAATTGACAAAAGAAAAAATTTAGCATTTTAGTCAAATTGTCCTAACTTTGGAACGGTAGAACCTCCTGGCTTCGTTTAAGTAATTTTCGTGGGTAAAGTCGTGCAAAGAAAAAGGTAGGGCTATCTTGTAAGGGAAAAAAATTCGACCACTGGTTCAGACCTTAGCAACTTCACTATGGTCTTAGATGGACATATTTTCATGAAATGAGCCAAGGAATACGCTGGTAAACTATTTTTCAATGGTAAATGAATCGCCCTGTATTTGCCAAATACTATCGTTATATCGGCATTAGTTCACGAGACATGTCCTGTCAAAGTGCAGTGTTGTATGGGCGGTGCCATGCCCACTTTTCCAATGTTAACATAACATAGTCGTAAAGCATTTTTATTCATTGATTTTATTCTGTTAAAATGTTAAAACGATCGGTCCATTACTTTGGCAATAAATGTGATTTTTTAAGGGGCTTGGCACCGCCTATTTTTCGTTCAGGGTTTGTTTTGAGCCATGCCAACATTCTATGTGGCAAATATCATCGTCGTATCTCTAATAGTTTATAAGACATTGTATTTCTAAGTTCGAGGTTAAATGGGTGGTGTCACGCCTACTTGTCCAATCCATTCGGCACCGCCCACTTTTCCTTCTGGGTTCGTTTTGAGCCATGCCAACATTCTATGTCGCAAATAGTCGTATCTTAGACAATAGTCGTATCTTATAAGACATTGTCTTTTTAAGTTCGAGGTTAAATGGGCGGTGCCACGCCTACTTGTCCAATCACATCGTTTTGTGCCTTGCAGATATTTCCTGACCAAACGTATCTTTATATGAAAATTTTGTAACTGGTGGAGTTGATTGCAGAGACATAAAGAGTGTTTCTTTTAGACCTGTTGCTTCAAAGAAGAAATAAAACTCATATAATTTAATGTTATGACCACGAATTTAGCTTTAATATAAAGATAAAATTTTGCCACTATGTTTTAAAAATGATTTCGGGCTAGCGGCCGCCGCGGCTGCCATAAAATAAATTCCTGCCGAGAGGCTTAACTTTCGTTAACTTTTGCAGCATTTGGGGCCGTATGTCAGCAATAACGCGCCGAATATTCTCTTCTAAGGCGTCAATCGTGTCGGGCTTATCTGCGACTTCACATACCCCACAAAAAAGTCCAGCGGTGTTATATCGCACGATCTTGGAGGCCACGCCACAGGCCCGCGACGCAGATAATGCACTCACCAAAAGTTTCGTTTAATAAATTGTCGATTATTAAAGTTTCGTTTAATAATCGCCGTCTTGTCGCCAATATTACGGGCTTGAATTGTAAGATAGCAAAAAGTCCGATATCATTGCGCGATAGCGAGCAGCATTCACTGCCAGGTTCTGGCCATCATTATTGTTGAAAAAAATATGGACCGATGATTTCAGCAGCCCATAAACCGCACCAAACCGTGATTTTCTCTGGATTTGATGGCACCTCTTGAACCTCTTCTTGTTGCTTTTTAGCCCAAATGCGGTAACTTTGTTTATTGACGATGCCGTTGCTCCAAAAATGGGTCTCATCACTAAACAAAATTTTGGTTGAAAGCAGCGGATCTTCCCGTTTCTCACCGAACGCTCATGTCTATAATACAGTTGCCAACATTTGAAGGTAATTATTTTCAAAAATAAATGTCGTAAAATGTGCTTTCAAATGAACAATAAAGATTATTTGAATTTCGGATTTTTTTTTTTAAAAAAAAAATATTTTTCAAACCTAATTGTTTTTGCAGATGTTGACCCAGTGCTTGTGGACTTAAAGTATTCACCTCTTGACTGATCGGGCTGATTTTCAATACCAACTGTTTCAGTCTGTTCAAACATATTTCGGCCAAATTTTAGCCGTTTAGCTTCGATAATGTGATCTGAAGTTTCTTTCCACCAGCATACAATCTTAGAATTTTACGACGCTTTACGATATACTAGGGCGACCGCAAAAGTAAATGGCCTAACATAAAAAGAACCGTTTTTTGGAATTATTATTATTTATTTTTCAACATTATCTCCTTTCAACTCAATACACTTCATCAAACGTTTTTCAAGTTTTTTAATTCCATCCGAAAAATAAGATTTTTCAAGACCTTCAAAATATGCCTCAGTTTCAGCAATAACCTCGCTATTGGTCGAAAATTTTTTGCCACTGAGAATTTTTTTTAAATTTGGAAGCAAGAAATAATCTGAAGGAGCTAAATCTGGTCTATATGGTGGATGCGGAGGAATTTCAAATCGTAATTCGGCCAGTTTTTGTTGAGTTAAAAATGCAGTGAGTGAAGGAGCATTATCTTGATGAAAAATAACTTTTTTTTTCTAAATGCGGTCGTTTTATCTTGATTTCTTCACTCAACCGATCCAATAATGCACAATAATATTCACTATTTATAGTTTTTCCTTTCTCAAGATAATCAATAAATATTATACCCCTTGCATCCCAAAATACTGTGGCCATTACTTTTCCTGCTGACTTAACAGTTTTCGCCTTCTTGGGACCACTTTTACCAGCTTCTATCCATTGTTTTGACTGTTCTTTGCATTCTGGGATGTAGTCATGGATCCATGTTTCATCAACAGTTATAAATCGGCGCAAGAACTATATTGGATTACGCTGATAAATCGCTAAAAGCTCTTCGGAATTGGTCCAACGGACGATTTTTTGGGGCAAAGTCAACAAATGCGGCACCCATCTTGCGGATAGCTTTTTCATGTGGAGTTCATCATGTAAAATACTCCAAACATGTTTTTCGTGTATTTTAACAATAACAGCAAGTTCTCTAAGCTTTATTCGTCTTTCTTTAGTCACTTCATCAAATATTTTTCTAATGTTTTCAATAGTAGTAGCAGTTTTCGGTCTTCCAGAGCGTTGTTCATCTTCCGTACTTGAACGACCCATTTTAAATTGTTGAACCCAGGATTTCACGGTGGAGTATAATGGTGCATTATCACCATGAACAGAATCCAATTCATCTTTGATTAATTGTGGCGTATAACCTTTCATATAAAAGTGTTTAATTACCGCACGAAACTCTTTATTTTCCATTTTTCAAAAATTATAACACTTGTTTACTTCAATCACCTGTAACCAAGAAAATAATCATAAAATATTTCGGAAATTTTGACTGGTGGCTTATAAAAGATTGCTTTTAAAAAACAAAAAAAAAGTTGCTAGTAAAACAGAAAATGTGCCAGGCCAGTTTGTTTTGCGGTCGCCCTCGTATAAACTTCATAGGGTCTTCGACCAGTTCTGCGAGGTCCTGCAAACGGAATGTAAAAGAAAAAACCCTCTATCCTACGATGAAGGATAACAACCTTTTGAAAGTTATCGCGCAACCAGCCGCACAAATTAAATTGGTTTAAGTGACTTAAAAAATCATGAAAAGGACATAATCAAAACATATGTGGGGTCTAAAACGCTTTCTTGATCCGACACATATTTTGCCCGCACCCAGTAGGGTAAGGGAATTATGAGCGGCATACATATATTAACACAACAACCAATTCATATCAAAGAATTGTTTGCATTTGCGAATGTGAGAATATGAAATTGATACACACGAGTGTGTGCGTATTAACACATACTTTCATGGCCGCTGATGCATGCATGTATGTTTAGGCTACAGCATTTTTAACACACATTTCTGCACGTTTGTATACACACACTCTGTAATGGTAGATTCCGTATGAGGTCCTCAGAAATTCTAGCAAGGATGCTGTACATTTACGTTTCGCATCTTTTGTTTCCGAGATGAGAGTACACACATCCACATCCTTTGGTTTCGTTGTTGTCCTTGCATATGCGTTTAACACAGTGAAATCTATTCACTACAGGCAAAAGTCATACGTAAGTGTGTATGTATTTTAAAAATTAGTGTGTATGTGTGTGCGTAAGAAAAAACGTGTGGTATTTCATGTGTAACCTATGGTGGTGTTGTTCACTTGTAAGGGATGATAAAATTGCTTTCCGGGCGAGAGGGTTCAAAGCTTAAAGCTTTTTAGGGTTTAGGTCTATAATAAATGTTGGCGGTTGCTAAATTCCAGAAATTGCCGTTACTGCTCAAATCAAAATCTTCAATGTAAAGAAAATTCTGTGGAAAATCTTTGCTGATGTCATTAAAAATGCGGTTGCTTTAGATACTAGCCCAATTCCCGCAACATCATATTAAGCAACAAACTAGATTTTTTTTGAAATCAGCGAGATATAAACACTGTTATGATACTCACTGACCGCGACCTACGGTTTAATACTGGTTCCCAACGAATAAAGCATGTTTGTGCAGAGGTTTTTACATGGCCTGCAAAATAATCTCTTACTCGTAAAGTGGCTGTCGATTTCAAAAATTGCTAATTAAAGAAAGCCTAAAGTGGGGAGGACCAAACGACCCATATATCAAAACTGCCTACACACAGGCATTGAAAAAATAAGCAGAAAACAACCAAACTCTTCTAGATGAATTTAAGAATTTTAGGAAGATATGTGATGTTGCAACAATTCAAATTAGCTACAAAACCTCCTCTAGAAAACAATGAATATCCGACGATACATTGAGTTTTTTTTTTTTTTTTTTAAGACCAACACTCGGGGGGTGTCCCCTATATATGCAGTGCATTGCATCGGTCTAGGGAAGATAGGTTAGGGTATTGAAGGAAAGAGGGAGTAATGTTTATGGACATTTAATTTGAACCTGTTCATATCGTACGTGGCAGGAAACACCTCTGCGGGAAGTCTGTTCCACATACGGACAACGCGGCTGAAGAACGAATTCTCCCTGTAATGCGTCGTGCGATCAGTAGGCCAATCAAAAACAAATGGATGCGAACTTCTAGACAAGCGGGTGTTACGGGCGAACACTCTGACCTCCGGGATGAGATCACCTATCTCAGAAGAGCACATCCCGTTAAAGTACCTGTAAAAGAGTGATACGCAACCAACACTCCGCCGATGCTTGAGTGGAATAACAGAGTTGGCCACCCTGCTATCTCCAACAAGCCTCAGCGCCCTCCCTTGCATCCAGTCGAGAAACTCCAAAGAAGACCTTGAAGCACCCGTCCAGATGTGGGAGTTATACTCCATTTATGGCCGAATGTATGTGATGTAGATGTTGAGGAGGTCGGAGGAAGTGATGTATTACTTGCACCGCTTTAAAAAACCCAGGCACTTGAATGCTTCTTTCGACACTTCAAAAATGTGTTTGTTCCAGCGAACATCACACTAAATTTTCATGCCCAGAACATCAATAGCATCCGACTCCTTGACAACATCCCATTCATCAGTATTGCCGATGATGTTAAGCCCGTCGATCGTTTATGGCTCAACAGGCAGCATTGGGTTTTGCTAGCATTGAACTCGACCCTATTTGCAAAACCCCACTCTGAGACCCTGACAAGATCTTCGTTGAGTGTGTCAGTCATATTTTGCCTCATCGCCTCTGTATCTGTGAGGCCCGGTCTACGGTCGCACGAATATGAGTGACAGATGCTGCTGTCGTCAGCAAACGAGTAAATAGGGTTTGTTGTCAGACTCAGGAGGTCGTTGAGAAATATGAGAAACAGAGAGGGAGAGAGAACAGAACAACAAAAGTTCCAACAAAGGACAACTAAAGTTCCATTGACAAAAAAGGTAAGCGTAGCGCTCGCAGAGATAAGCAAAAATTGACAACAACAAAAACTTCGCCATAGAAGCACAAACGGTAACCGAATCAGTTAGAACTAGAGTGTCCAAACCGAACAATGACATTCCGGTTTTTATGTCCAAACCCGAAGTCGGTTCCTCAAAAATAGCTAAAACCCGACATGTCGACTTACCAGGGTCTTTGCTGTCTGGTTTTCTGCTTTTCGTTTTTAGGTTGTTGTATGTTAAAGCAAAAACAATTCATAATTTCTAAGTACGGAATACGCAAATTCCTTAAAATATTTGATCTATATTTGATCCACCTTTAAGTGTACCACTATGCTCAGAATCACCAGTTGATTTAATTTAAATATATCTGTCTGTCCGCCCGTCTGCTATCTACCTAACGCTTTTTGTCAAACTACAGCTCGCATTTGATGACCGAAATTTTAAAAAAGTAAGGTCTTGAAAACCGACTTATGAAAACCGGTTTAAAGTAAGATAAAGCTCCCACACATCTGTTTAGCCGATTTTTTTTGTCTTTAACTCTTGAAGCGACCTATGTAGTACATCTAAAAACGAGGATATTTGACGCAGCTCCCTCAGATATATAAGTAATCAGCCAGATAGATTTGATTAATATCGGTCCACGTTTTGATATAGCCCTAGTGTAAAGATCTCTCACGATATAACATACCAACGCTCAAGAACATTCATATTAATTCCAATTTTAATCAAATTTGATGATATCTTACTAATGACTAACAACTAGTCTTGGACCGATTTGAGTCATATAGGTTTATTTTTGGATATAGTCCCTGTGCAAATTATCTGAGGGTCCAAAAAGTAACTCCCCATATAAAGGGTGTTTTTTATTGAGGTATAGAACTTCGAATTGAAATAAAACACAAGAAAATCGTTTTAATGTCCATCAATTTGGCTTTATTGGAAGGATAATTTTATGCCATTAATGTTTAAATATGATTTCGGGCATGTGGCCGCCGCGGCTGGCTCGAATAAAGCCAATTCTACAGGTCCAATTTTCAACCACTTTTTCGAGCATATGGGGCCGTATGTTGGCAATAACGCCACGAATGTTGGCTTCCAAGTCCCCTAACGTGTTTCTGGTTTGTTGGCGTAGACAAGCGACTTCACATATCCCCAAAGAAAATAATCCAATGGTGTCAAATCACACGATCTTGGTGGCCAATTGACAGGTCCATTCCGCGAAATTATGCGCTCATCGAATGTTTCCTTCAATAATTCGATTGTGACGTGCGCTGTGTGGCATGAAGCGCCGTCTTGTTGGAACCACAACTCATCCACATTCATGCCATCCAATTCGGGAACAAAATAGTCGGTTATCATGGCTCTATACCGGTCTCCATTAACGGTAACTGACTCTCTCCAGCATTATTTCGGAAGAAGTATGGCCCAATGACTCCACCAGCCCATAGAGCACACCAAACAGTCAGTTTTTGTGGATGTAATGGCGTCTCAAGGGTCTCATGTGGATTCTCTTCACTCCAAATGCGGCAATTTTGCTTGTTGACGTAGCCATTCAACCAAAAATGAGCCTCATCACTGAACAAAATTTTGTGATGAAAATCAGCATCGAGATGAATCTCGTTTTCGGCCCATTTTGCAAGCGTTGTTCTTTTGTCAACCTGTTCATGATGAAATGGCAAACCAAACTTAATATTAATCACTTGACAGCTGACAAAATGGCCGCCAGTTAAAAAAGTGATGCCAACTTAAAGTTCTATACCCCAATAAAAAACACCCTTTACATGTACATACGGCTTTAAAATAACTATAACATTTTTTTACGAAGCAAAATGTAAACTTTGTTTTTACTTAGTAGGGACATAAATACGGTTACACACGTTTTATGCTGTAAAATAAAAAGTACTGAATGTTCTTGGACAAAATATTTTTTAATATATTTATTGATGTATATTGTATTCAAAAAGAATCTAATTATTCGAAATGTTCGCCTTTTACCTTTACACACGCCTTAAGTCGCACTGGCCAATCGTCAATAGCTGCACGAATCTCGTCCACTGGAAAATTGGCCATAGCTCGAACTAAAGCAGTCTTAAGAGATCCAATGTTGGGGTATCTTTTGTGACAAACCTTGTCCTCTTAAACCGTCCACAATTTGTAATCCAATGGGTTCAAATCTGGACTGCCTGAGCGCCATTCTTCAGAGGAAATGATCGATGGCAAATTGTTTCGAAGCCAGAACTGGGACGTTTTAACCTTATGGGCCGGCTCAGAATACTGCTCGAAAGTCCTTGGCTGGTTTTGGAACAGAGAATTGTTAAGAGGCTTTACAACAGCTTCCAAAACGGTTACTTGGTAAACTTTGGCCGATGTCTTGACTCCTTGTTCGCAGAAATGTAGGTCAGTGACCCCATCGTAAGAGACATCCCACCAAACCATGACTGAAGCTGGGTGATGACCCTTTTCCACCCTTGGGATCAGTTCAGATGCTTCCTTAGAAGACCGCGCATACACTCTATCATTTGCTTGTTGAATTTTCCGGACGGTAAAAATTTATTCATCGGTGAACAAAATTTTCCTGTGCAAGTTATCAGTGTGCTTCACCAAAAGACGTTTGCATTTTTCAATCCTATTTTTTTTAAAGCTGCAGTCAATAAATGTCCGGTACGTTGTGTGAAAGTCCCAAGTCTTTTTCGATGATTCGACTCATGGACTTTTGCGTGATATTCATCTCACGGGCCATGATTTTCTGTTTTCGGAGCGGATTTCTGTGAATTCTTGATTTTACGGCTTTGATGGCATACGGTGTTAGAACAGAGCGTGGGCGGCCCGACCGGTGGCGGTCTTTTACATCTCCAGTCTCCTCAAACAGTTTTATGCATCGGTAGACGAACATGCGGCTACTCCCTAGTGGCCGGAGCGTTTTGAAAATATCGCTTGTTTTCTTTTCACACTTGAAAAGCGCTATTACAGCGATACGGTTCTCATTATCTGACCACTCCATGATAAAAGTTGAAACAATTTTTAAATGCCGTTACAGACGCTATTGAGGTTAGCTTTCAAAACCCATATGACATTAACAGGATATGTTCAGTTCTACTATTGAAATGGGTGTGTTCAATGTTGTAACAGTGTTCATGTCCCTACTAAGTAGTTTGACTTAATTACGGCGGCTCTATGTCCGAAAATCTGACCCATTTCAATTTGGACAAGAAATATTTACACAAGTCAAATTTGACTTTATTTTAAAAGCCTGTGCAAATTTAGGGCTAGGGCACAAATAATTTACTTCGCATTCGGAAAATATTTTCAATTCTTAGAGAAAGGCTAAAACCGGATGTCTTTAATGTCGTTTTTTTAATTAAAAAAAAACCAGACAGTCGGTTTGGAAATCGTGTTGCCGGTTTTCTGAAGCCCCATCTTTGCAACACTATAGGTAGAACCTCCGACATATAATATTAACCAAAAAGCTCTCAAAAATTAAGTTTGCTTCTTCAAAAACGTTGCAAATTTAAATTTGGACAAAAAAAGATCCAGCTCCGCATATGGGTACAACATTACTCCAACATGAAGTCAATGAACGCACACATTACCCAACATTAATGCAATTGCTCGAGTTTTACCAAGATAACCGACGTACCTACAACCACACCTTCCACAACAAAAATAGCGGACGCCCATCGCAATCTAGAACAACACAAGGCTCTAGGACATGACAACATTAATCAAGAGCTTCTCAAAGTGGACCCCCAAATAGCTACTATCTTGCTTCAGGTTATAGTACGACTATGGAATAGTGTTTTTACATTAACAGAGAATCTCACAAAATGCAATAAATGGAGAGAAAACATGCTTCTCAGCATGACAAACAAGGTAATCGCTAATACAGGGTGGGCCAAAAGTTATAATGGGGTTAAAAACTTTAATAACTTTGTCGTTTATAAATTATTTTTTTTTATTTTTTTTCTCAGATTATATAGGGTGATCCATCAAGAGGTATTTTTTTTATCAAAATAAAAAATACTAAAATTCAAATCATGTGTGGAATCTTTTTTATTCATTCGAAGGAAATTTTATGTCATTAATTTTTTGAATATAATATCCTGCGCCTCAGGGTGTCCATTCTGAGAGTGCAATTTTGGATGACTTGATGGAGCATTTCGACCGGTGTGGCGTGATTGACACGCGTAATGTTGGCTTCCAAAACCTGAATCGTAGCTGGTTTGTCAGCATAGACTTTGGACTTTACGCAATCCCAAAGAAAAAAGTCTAAAGGTGTGATATCACTCGATCTAGGCGGACAATTTACCGGTCCAAAATGTGAAATTAGCTGCTCTTCGAAATTACCTCTCACTAGATGCGTTGTTTGACCAGCCGTCCTGTTGAAACAAAATGTTGTAAAGAATACGGGCTTCAATTTCAGGTAGTAAGATGTCCGATATGATAGAGCAATAGCGAGCACTATTGAAAGTTTTGTTTCGACCATCATAATTTTTGAAAAAATATGGAACGATAAACCCACCAGCCCATAAACCGCACCGCACCGAGGGTTTCTCTGCATATGTGACAGCGCATAGAGAAAGGGACCTAAGGGTATAAAAATCAATTTTCATTTTTTTCTTTTTTTGATGTGGACATCATCTGAGCATCGAATGAGATCGAATGCTCCAAAAGTGTTCCCTCCCAGAGATATGCGCGTTTTATGAAAGTGAAGTCGACGATTCTAAGCGCAAATAGAAAGGGACCTAATCTTTAAAATGGCTCTCCTGAACAAAACTTTTCAACAACTTTTCTCTTTTTTTTATGTGGACAACATCTGACCATCGAATGAGACCGATCCCATGCCCCAAAAGTGTTCTTTCCCAGAGATATGCGAGTTTTATGAAAGTGAAGTCGACGATTCTAAGCGCAAATAGAAAGGGGCCTAATCTTTAAAATGGCTCTCCTGAACAAAACTGTTCATCAACTTTTCACTTTTTTTTTGATGTGGATTACATCTGAGCATCGAATGAGACCGATCCCATGCCCCAAAAGTGTTCCCTCCCAGAGATATGCGCGTTTTATAAAAGTGAAGTCGACGATTCTAAGCGCAAATAGAAAAGGACCTAATCTTTAAAATGGCTCTCCTGAACAAAACTGGTTTTTAACCTTAGGTCCCTTTCTATTTTGCGCTCCACATATAATGACACCTCTTGAACCTCTTCTGGTTCCTCTAAATGCGGCAATTTTGTTTATTGACTTTGCCGTTGAGCCAGAAATGGGCCTCATCAATGAACATCAATGAGTCGAAAACAGCGGATCTTCTTGTTTTTCGCCGAACGCTCATTTCCATATTACAGTTGCCAACATTTAAAGGAAATTATATTCAAAAAATAAGTGACATAAAATGTCCTTTCGTATGAACAATAAAGATTCCACACTTGATTTGAATTTTAGTATTTTTTTATTTTGAAAGAATACCTCTATATGGATCACCCTATATAATGTACAAAATGGACACTAAGTACGAAAAATATAGTCACCTAAATGATTCACGTTTTCAGCTTCGCAATGATGGGCTCGTTTGAGAGCATTTTCCATAACATCATTCAAAATTTGTGGCTGTAGCGTTCAAATTTCTGCAACAATGTTGACCTTGAATTGAAGGATTGTAACGGGCTTGTTCACATATACTCGCTCCTTCAAATAACGCCAAAGAAAATAGTCGGGTGCTGACAAATCTGGCAATTGCGCAGGCCAAATAATTTCCAAATTTCTGGAAATTATTCGCTCTCCAAAAAGTCGATTTAACTGTGCCATTGTGTCTCGGTCAGTATGGGCAGTGGTTCCATCCTGCTGAAACCACATCTCAGGTCTCTGAGCAGGACGTAACAAATTTTCTATCATAAACCGATACGGCTCAATGTTTACGGTCACATCTTTTCTATCTTCATTCTTGAAGCAGTCAGGCCCAATGATATTTGCAGATGTGATCCCACACCATACTGTAGACCTAATGGGGTGCAATTGCAGCTGATGAATGGCTCTTGGATTTTCAGAACCCCAGAACCTTCAGTTCTGCTTATTAACAAAGTCATTAAAATTAAAATGTGCTTCATAACTTCGCGATAAAATAATTGATCTCTGATTTAAATAATAAAATTCTATAATTATTTTCTTATCCTTTAGCTCTTGAATTGTTGCTGGCTTATCGTCGTACATCTTTTCTTTCAAATAACCCCGAAGAAAGAAGTCCAACCAACGGTCAAGGCCAATTAACATCGCCACGACGTGAGATAACACGGCCATTAAATTTGTCGCGCAAAAGAGCCATTGATTCGTTAGCTGTGTGGCAAGTGGCACCGTCCTGTTGAAACCACATATCGTCCACATCCATACGAGTAACTTCCAATTCGGGCCATACAAATTTCGTTATCATCTCTCGATAGCGAACACCATTCACAGAAACTGCCTGACCGGCCTCATTTTGGAAAAAATTACGGCCTGATGATGCCGCCAGCCCATAAACCGCACCAAACAGTCACTCTTTGTGGGTGCATTGTTTTTTCGACAATCAATCTTAGATTACCATTCTCCCGAATGCGGCAATTCTGCTTATTGACGAATCCACTGAGGTGAAACAGTGCCTCATCACTGAAGATGATTTTCTTCGAATTTGAACCCGCATTTTCATAATAGGTCTGAATAACTTTAACGCGTTGCTCGCTTGTGTATCTTTTCATAACTCAAATTGAGTAAGACTGAAATTGAAAAATATTAAATGAAATGCAGAAGAAAACTAGAGGTTTTGGTGTGGTTTACATTAACATCGGCCCTTAAAATTTAACCACCATTTTTAATCTAAAAAAAATAAAAAAATCTTTAAACGAAAAAGTTATTTAATTTTTAAACCCTGCTATAATGAACGGGATCTTTTTTGTTACGAAAAGATCACAGTGTCCTACGAAATCTTGAGTCATGTAACTTTTGAACAGCGTTGGTATATGCAGCAATTTGTTGTCGCAACTTATTTATCTCGGCAGATTCACTGATAGCGAAACAGTGAATGTTGTTGTATAAGTACATGTATTGTCTCCAATTTTGTCCGCCATTACTGTCAACTTGTATAAATTTTTAGATGTAGTAGCTAGAACAGCTTGAGTTTGCGATGACAAACGTTGGATCCACGTTGTTTGGAGAAACTCAACTTTTACCCCTCCGTTGGCAAGGTTGCGCATTTATCGAAGTAGAGAACTAGGTTTGCTGTCTCTGGTGAGCATTTCAGTTAGTAACTTTTTGACTCTTTTTTCCTCAGATATGGAGAAATGGTCAACAAGCCGTTTTTTCATCTTTGTGTAGGCATCTAAAACGTAGCAAGACGATGTCGCTTACCTGGGCCAATAAATCAGGATTAAGATCCGACAGAACAGCGAAATATTTTTATCGTTCCTAGTAAATAGTGAACTTTTTTTTAATTGGGCTTCTAATTGAACAGCAAACCAAAATTGTGGAATCTGTAGAGCAACTGTTGCAGCTGGTATAGCATAAACCGTTGTTCCTGCTGGTCCCTGTACTTGTGGAACAGCTTGTCCCTTTGACAAAAAAAACATGTAAAAGTCGAAGGTCACCAAATTATAAGAAAAATAATATACGAAAAACGTTTGCTTTCCTTTAAAGCACTTATAAAACTTAAAATTTATTATTTTATTTTTGACAATTAGAATTTTTAAGTTATAATCATGGTACAATAAACAAGGTAAGGTCATTAGCCCAACAACAAATAATCAGATACAACTCTGGTGCTCTATATTGTCAAAGTTGTATATGTCAAGAATATAACATGGTACAATAAACAAGGTAAGGTCATTAGCCCAACAACAAATAATCAGATACAACTCTGGTGCTCTATATTGTCAAAGTTGTATATGTCAAGAATATAAAATAAAGTTACTGACAGTTAATTTTTGTTATTGTTGTAAATATTTGATACAAAATATTTACATTTCCATCATTAATATGTTCATGATTTGTTATACCCTCTATCATAGGATGGGTTTGTTATTCCGTTTGCAACACATCGAAATGTCGATCTGAGATGCCATATTATTAATCAGCCTAGGATTCTAAGACGATTTAATGATATCCGTCTTTTTGTGTGGAAACGCGCTAGCGGACTCAATAATGAATCGGTGCAGAGGTAACGGATTTGCTCATACAAGGACTTAAGCAACCTCTGTAAACAAAACTGATTTTTGTGTCATTTGGAATGCGATTCAGTACCGCCTTAGACTCTTGAAACTTGGCCAAAAATTTCTTTTCGTCGATAGCTATTTCAAGGTTTTAAAATAAACCTCCCGTCTTTTTGTGTAAAAAATGCGCTAGCGGACTCAATAATGAATCGTTGCAGAGGTAACGGATTTGCTCACACAAGGACTTAAGCAGCCTCTGTAAACAAAACTGATTTTTGTGCCATTTGGAATGCGATTCAGTACCGCCTTATACTCTTGAAACTTGGCCAAAAATTTCTTTTCGTCAATAGGTTTTAATATAAACTTCATACATTCGGGCCGGCCGAACCTAGAGAGCTTTTACTTTTATTTGTATACCCTACACCACACTGTGGTTCAGAGTATTGTGAGTTTGTGCATTTGTTTGTAACAACCACTTTGAAAAGTGACTGACCCATTAAAAATTATACTGATTGATTCAAAATCACTTTCTAAATAAATTTTACGATGTCCGTCTGGCTGTGCATCTATTTGATGTAATCAAAGTGCAGCTCGCAAATGACCGAACTTGACTTTGCACGTTGGTTTAGTTGGTCTATTGAAAATAGGATGAATCGGTTCATGTTTTGACATAGTCGCCATACAAACGTACCCACATTTTGGGGTCTTGGCGCTCTGGAAGCCACATCTAACATGGGATCTTGATAACATTAAGCACGAATACTTACTCTAAAATTAAGTGCTGAAAATGTAGTTGGCTAATTTTTTGATTTGAAATGTACCTCCCTATTTTGGGTGTAGCGGTTCTAGAAGACACATCTAATCCGATGTTGATGATATTAATAATGTTTTTATTCAGAGATAATTTCCATATCGCATTTGGCATTAACTTATCTCTTTTAGCTCCCTTTATTACATCACTGGGTAAAAAGTGATCACCACAGATGCGGTCATTACTTTTAAATGTCATCTGGCAAGCAACAGCCCATATACATTTTCTCCCTTCGTCATTCGGTATATTAAAAAATGGACCATTTCCAGCTAAAACGGTCTTATGGCAAATGCAGCATGAGCGCATCTTATTTTTCTTTTTAATTTGCGGTTTAAAATATAACACAGTTGGGATTGGGATATTTTTGTTTATTTTGTTTTGAATTTATTAAAATAATTTCAATAATTTGAATAAACGTTTTTTGAAATTTCAACAGTTGCCTGAATGTAAACAAAAACATCGAATGTCAACTTTGACAATTTAGAGCGCTGCGAGAAAAAATTGTAAATCAGCTGATTGCTTGGCCTTACCTTGTTTATTGTACCATGGTTATAATGAAGCATTGATTGATTTTGTAACAATTTGAATATGATAAACTAGTAACGCTACAACACTTTTTGCTGTAGCATCCCGGCTAACTAAACGTTCAGAAATCGGTAAGAATTCTGTACGACAATCGGGAAAAATGTTCCGATCAGAATTCTTACCGAGTTCGTAACGCCAGACATTTGAGAGGGTTGACACGAATTCCGAAAAACTTCTCTGAGGGAATTCTGATGTTTTTGTCGAAATTTCGAACCGAATTCTGAACTATAGTCTTAGGAAATTCGAAAGGAAATTTCGATTTTATGGATCGAATTCTGAATGATTTCTTTTTAAATTCTTATGTTTTTGCCAACATTTCAAACCGAATTCTGGACTAATGTCTTGGTAAAATCTAAAACGTTCCAAAATGTGTTAACATTGTTTATTCTAATTGGCACTTTTTTTACTGATAAACGTTAAGAACCGTAGCCCTGAGTGCTTAAAAAAACTAAACTAAAAAATTAAAAAAAAATAAAACATCACAAAACTACAATGCATAGAAAACAATTAAAAAATGTTAAGTTTGGCTTTGCCGAACCTTGGATACCCTCCACCAGATTCCCAAATAGAATCAAATTTGGTGCGGAAGTGTTTTCTATATAGAAATCTTTATATACAAAATTTCATTTCGATAGGTCAAGCTTGCGGTGAGTTATCGTCATATTATTTCTCTAAGACTTTTCCGATCTCAACAGAATTTGGCGCAGAGGTGTGTTCTATAAAAAAATCTTTATGTAGAAAATTTCATCTCGATAGGTCAAGTTTGTAGTGAGTTATTTTCATATTATTTTTCAGGACCCCTTGAGCCCGTTTGTGTGGGAGGTACCAGTAGGGCCTTTCCGATCTTAGCCAAATTAAGCGCAAAAGTCTGTTCTATATATTAATCTTTATGCCGAAAATATCGTCTCGATAGGTCAAGTGTGTGGTAAGTTATTGTCATATTATTTTTCAAGGCCCATGAGACCGTTAGTGTGGGAGGTACCAGTAGAAATTTTTCGATCTCAACCGAATTCAGCGTAAAAGTTTGTTGTATATAGAAATCTGGATGTGTAAAATTTCATTTCGATAGGTCAAGTTTGTGGTGAGTTATAATCATATTATTTCTCAAGGCCCATAAGGCCGTTTGTATGGGAGGTACAAGAAATGTTGGCCCAATCTAAACCATTTTTACATAGATGATTGCGCCTATATAGAGATTATTATTTGCAAAATGACAAAACTAATATACCCTCCATTGTATGGCGGAGGGTATAAAAATTTAAACGAATAGACTATCTCAGATAAATAGTAGAGAATTCGTTGCGAGTTTGTTAAGAGAGTTTGAACAAAAAATTAATAAAAATCCCACAGACAAGTCTAACAGAACTCGGTCCGAATTAGTTCAGATATTTCGGAACATAATAAAAAGTCCTCAGAAAAATCGAACAGAATTAGTAAAGATTTCGGTAAGAATTCTGGCTAGAGTTCTGATATTGTTTAGAATCGCCTGATATCAGACATTGTCGACAAATTTGATTTACTGGGATATGACTTACCTACAGAGTTTTTGCTACCAAGTGTGAGTTATCGAAAATTCCTCGAAAACACCACTTACATTTCTTTGTCGTTTATTAGCAGCTTCACCCGTGGCGCCCATTACATTGGAATCACTTATGTATGTTATCTCCATGCCATGATCGATGGAAATATAAGTATTTGTCCACAATGAAGTAGTTGATTTTAATATCAAACGCTCTGACAACTGTTACGTTTTTCGAAATACCAACAAGAGCCATCCGAAGGCACTCATCGTTGTTTGTCCAACCCTTCAATGCCAATACAATGAGAATATCACAGCTTTTAAACACAATTTCGTGTTTACTAACAAAGTTGTTGCTTAAATGTTTTAAAATTAAATAAATTCCCACATTTCATTCCAGTATACACAATTTGAATTTCTTACGATATAATTTCATTTCGTCCAGAGTACGAGTACGTATGTTTGTCCACATTAATCTTCTTTTCGTGTGCCAGGTAATTCGTTATTTTTTGGCATTTCATTTGCAATTAGTTACATAAACGTTGCAAATAAATTTTATTGTTTCATATTCATAACAAGGCTGTCTTTTCACGTATTTTACCTATGGCGGCACACGGGAGCTTCTGTTTCTGTTTCCATTTTCATGTTCGTGCATTTTTGGGTTGGGCCAGTTAAGCTAATAACACGATTCATTCAAATTTTCTGTTGGCATTTCTATCACGGCTCGCTTGTTATTGGTGGGGCCGTCTATCGTGGCTTATCTAAAGTCAAAACAATTTTCATATCCCAGTGGTCACCGAGTGGCCGGGGGGTAAGTAGTGGGAAGCAGTTGAAAGTGGTTGTAGCCCAACAGCGCACATCTTACGTACTTAACTGGTATAGGCTGTTACATGTTTGTATGTATGTCGTTTATAGTTGTATGACATGCTATAGAACAATTAGCAAAATACAAAATAATTTTCGCCCCAGGGATATTTTCTAGGATGGGTTGTGGACGTGCGTCTGACGTCTAGAGTGTTAAAATTGTTTGATGCGTGGGCTGTTTGAATAGTTTCAAGAGACACAGAAACATACTTTGAGAGGAAATGCCGTGCATTTTCTATTACGTTCTAATTTAAATTTATTTTTTTATTTACATATATTCTGACTAAGTAAATTTCTAAAGAGAAAAATAAACTTCAAAAAGAAAAAATTTTGCATTTTGCTGATTTTCGCTGATGTAAAGTGCCAAAAATGATGATTTTTTGAAATGTTTGTATGGGGAACCCCCCAGCGGAAATCCAGTGGGTGGGTCGGCCCTCCAAAGTGCCATGGGTGGGTTGGCCCTTCAAACGTAGTGGGGGTCGGTCATACATTTGGTCTCGATTGGGGCACTCTAAATGGGTCAAAGTAGAATTTTTCAAAATTTGACCCTAAGGGGCAAAAGTCAGGACATCAGAATTCGGTTTAGAGGTTGCCCCCAAATAACAAGCCGTGATAGAAATGCCAACAGAAAATTTGAATGAATCGTGTTATTAGCTTAACTGGCCCGACCCAAAAAAGCACGAACATGAAAATGGAAACAGAAGCTCCCGTATGCCGCCATAGGTTAAATACGTCAAAAGACAGCCTTGTCATGAATATGAAACAATAAAATTATTTGCAACGTTTATTTGACTAATTGCAAATGAAATGCCAAAAAAATAACGAATTACCTGGCACACGAAAAGAAGATAAAAGTTTCTTATTTTGATCCCTAGAATACGATTTTCCTTGTCACTTTGGCGTTTTTTAAATCGACACGTCCTGATAATGCTAGACCTTTAGGCATAGTGGGTCCGAACCAGAATTTAGAATAAATTTTACGCACCGAGAAGATATTCGTTACCGAAACGGACTTTTTGCATTTACCATCAAATTTCCCTCATTACAACCGATTGCTAAAGTTGAACTGAAACATGTAGGCAAGTTGCAGTCAGCTGCACGCAGAAAAAAAACATGGTTACTACATGGTCACGGCAATAATAATATGTTTTCCGCAATAAAAGTATGTTCGTCGCAACCATGGCATTGTTAACTGAAGTTATTTTTGACAATAGTATAATTGCTGCAATATTAATATTGTTGAATTGTAACAATAGTATGATTGTAATTTTTCTTCATTTAAATATGCTTTAAATATACAAGCTGCTTTGTTTAACTGATTTTTTTTTAATAAAAACGCCTACGTTTATTTAAACTTATTTTTTCTACTTTGAAATAAATCAATCCTATTATTTTGAATTTAATGTATTTTTGAAAAATTTTCATAATTCAAATCTTTTTGTGACAACTTGAACCAATTCTAATAAATTATATTGGGGATCATAGTATAATTGTGTGTGATAATACTATGGTTGTAGGGATCATAACATGGTTGCGTGTGAATCATACTATGGTTGAGAGGATCATACTTTGGTTGTATGTGAAACATACTATGGTTATGGGGATCATAATATGGTTGCGGAGATCATAGTATGGTTGAGTGTGAATCATACTATGGTTGTGGGGATCATAGTTCGTTTAGTACCATACTATTGTTGTAAGGATCAAAGTATGGTTGTGAGGGTTATAATATGGTTGTATTTGAACCATACTATTATTGTGGGAATCATAATATTGTTGTTCCACAACCATACAGCCAACAATAGTATTGTCCTCTTCGAATATTGTTACCACAACCATACTTTTTTTCTGCGTGCAGGTGTTACATTTCCTACAGACCCGGTTTGCTGAAATTTGCTCACAATTCTCCCAACTGGGGCACATTTGGATGATTATGCTGATATATAAAATTAGGTTAAAGTGTGACTCACAATTAACGTCGTACATTATGATTAGACCGCCCTATATATGATACAGGTCAAGGTGATTGAAGCATTACCAACTTAACGTTGACAAACCTATAATGTCAGATATTGCAAATTCATTCTAATGACAGCTACCAAAAGTATTTGCAAGTTTTGTAAAATAAAAGTTGTTTAAAATGGAATTTAAGCGTAACAGTGTGATCTCGTTATATTTGGCTGGACTGTCACAATCGCACCATAAATCGTACTAATGCTACAGTCAGCATTGGCGGTGGACGAAAAAAAACGCAACATCACATGAAAAAGTACGAAAAGTAAAGGCTCGCCTTTAACGAAATCCAAGACGTAGTAGTAATCAAATGGCCAAAGCATCTGCTGCATATTTCAAAATGAGCTCAAGTGAGAGCCTTACAAGATCCAAAAGGAACACAATCTTACACCAAAGCAAAACAAGTAAGATTCAAAGGAGCAAAGGACGCTTGGACGAGCGAGACGAATTTCTTAGCGTTGTGTTTTCTGGTGAAAAAAATGTCCTATTAAGCAGTTGATAAACTCTCAAAATTATCATTTTTACTTAATTAAATGCACTTGCAAAAATTTGAGACTACGAAAAATGTTTCAAAGCTGCTTTAAATCCGTGGGAACGCCAACATTTCGGTCGTGGACCATGGACGCACCAACAATACTCGGCAACTTCTCAAAAAGCTCGTGCAAACTTTGAAGGTTTATGTTCCACACAATGGCTTATTAATTCGAAAATCCGATTGACTTTTCCATCTGGTTCATTTTGGAGAGCAGTCGGCTTAAAAAAATATGCTAGCATGAATATACACTAAAAAAGTTATATCGTGAAAATCACAAAATATTTAACATAAATTACTAATTTTGTTTAATTTTTTTTAGCCATAGATGCTTTTCATTGTTTTGTGAAAAATTATCTCTTAAATAACGAAATAGGTTTGATGACAAAAAATCGTGATTCGTGAAAAAATAAATACTTAAGTGAAAGCAAAATGTGTAACGACATAAAATATGGAATTATTTTTATGATTGTTTTTAATCAAGAGACCTAATTATACGACCAACTATAACACAACTTTTGATTCCAAGCTAGAAGATCCACTATTTCCGCCTTAAAAACTGTAGATTGAATTTTGGTCTTAAAGTTCTATCACGTTCTCGAACACACCACGCACTCATATGCATGTAAAAGGTGGGCACATGTGGACTTGTGACAGTGCAGTGGGTAATTTCAACTAATTTTAATTTGAATTTTATTCTCTACATTTGTATTTAGCTTCAATATACGCACAGTAGTTATGGATATATGAGTATATAACTTTGTACCATATAGATACACAAAACTTACGTAGATCGTTGAATATATTAGTCTGCATACCAAATGAAATTTTTGTATTTGTCCTACAATTATGCTAATTTGTTAACGTAAAGAATTAAGACTCTAACCGCACACACATGCAAGGATACACTCGCACTCACTTAAATAAACCTAAACTGGGTGGCCCATCCACAGGGGGTCGGCCCACGAACAAAGGAGGGGATCCAAACGTTAAGTTAAATTTTATTACCCAAAAATGCTAATCACTCACATTCACACAGAAACGTTTCCACCACTTTCACTTAGCCACCACTGAGCATATTGTCCAATTAAGTTGGCCGGTGGCAGTCCACTTTTACTCTCCGGCCATCATTGGCGTCCTCGCCATCCGGCGTAATTTATTTATGAACAATATCAACCAAATTAAATTACATTGTCTTCATTTTGCCCCAAGTGTGTGTGTGTGTATGTGTACAGCCGAAGGAAAACGTCATTAAAAGGACTTGACTTGCTGGACACTGCACACACTTTTGTATAGTGAATGGAGGGCAGGCAGGCACCACTCCCTATTTCCAACGGCACATAGTGGCCATTTGATGATTCGCTATTTATTTCCAGCTTTTACGCGCATGTTATCAGTGTTGTTTGACACCAATATTAATTTGTTTCTTGTCTATGTCGTAGCAGCGGCCTTGGGTAGCGCTACAACGACGTCCTGGTTGTAGGAAGTGTTTTATGGAGGATTTGTATCTTTATTAGAAGATTAGACTTTCTTTATGACGGAAAATCTACTAAAGAAAGACTGTTCAGAGTAAGCAAACAAAGGACGAAAGAAATGTTTTCTCACTTGCTCTAATTAAAAAAGAAGGGAAAAGGAGATTTTCTGAACTTGTCTTCTAAATTATTAGTATATAGAACCGGCTTTGAACCGAATGGTCTGGTCGATGAAAGAAGAATAAGTTGAAATAAGTTTTCCGTTTTTGACTTAATTGGATGTTGAGAAAAGTGACTTGGAAATGTTTATATTGTCTCAAACTAGAAATTGGCAGCATCGGTAGAAATGGAATTTCCCCCAACAAAAAACTGCCTAAACAACTTAAATATAGGATTCGACTTCAAAGTACCCTACAGCGTTCTGTTACAAAAAAGACTATAGTAATAAAAACAAGTGGTCAATTCATAAGCTTTCATATTCTTCACCATAGATTGCGTTGTAGTATGGCAGTGCTGGGAGATTTGATCTTCGGTTGTGGGTTCATATTTTGAGATACTGTGAACCCTTGTCCTTTTCTTATTCTTAATTTTTTTCGTTTTGGAGAGCCCATATGTCCATTGTTTAGGGGTCCCTAGGTAGCTTGTAGATTTGGGCCTAAAATTACGCAAAGGTCAAAAATTAAAGTATGTTGAGATAAGCAAAAAATCCACTGTTTCTTAGTAACCATAAGTCGACATTTGAAGGAACCTTATTTCCGGTACTCTATGTACCATTGACCTATGGACCAAGACCTTAAATATAGTCTAATCGTAGAATTTATGTTATTTTGGGGATTCGTAGCGAAACTTGTGTTGTTATTCAATACCCATATGCCCATTGTTAAGTCAGAGTGAAAAATTGGCCCAAATCTTAAATCTAGTTATATATTTTGAGTTGTGAGATAATTTTACTGTTTTTGGATACCCATATGCCTTTAAACATTGCGGGACGGTTTTTAGGCTCAGACTTTCAATTCCTCCAAATCGTAAAATTAATGCCATATTCATATTCATCATTTATTTATGTTTGAAGGGACCGCCCTGGGTACCATACGTCCATGGATCGAGGTCTCAATTTTTTGCAAATGGTAAAATTTAAGTGATATTTTGATTAGTGAGGAAACTATGTTCTTAGTTCATGGAGGCCGATATACCCATAGTAAGTATGATCAAGTAAGAGGTCAAAATAGACCGAAAGTTTAAATTCAGGAACATATTTTGCGTTGTGAGATAGTTTCAATATTTTTAGATAGCCATATGTCTCCGAACATTACGGGACGGTTTTTGGGCACAGGCCTTCTTATCCAAATCGTACAATTAATGTCATATTTTGATTCTTCATAAAATGTCATTGTTTTGTGTACCCATATGTCTATGTTGGAAGGGACCAATTAATCGGCGCCCTAGGTACAATACGCCCATGGATCAAGGCATTACATTTCTGAAAAACGTAAAATTTAAGTTACATTTTGATTTGTGACAATTTTTTGTTTGTTTTTCAATACCTATATGTCCATAGTTCAAGGAGGCCGATTTTGACCCCATATACCTATAGATCAAGCGTTGAGAGACTATCAATGTGTCTGGGTACCCATATGTCTCTAAATTTACGGGGCGGCTTTTGAGCCCAACCTCCAATTCATTAAAATCGTAATATAAACGTCATATTCAGATTCTTTATAACATTCCATTGTTTCTGAGATCCAATTTTTCAATGTTTGAAGGGACCAATTTTTCGGCGCCCTAGGGACCAAAATACCCCTTGAGTCAAACACTCAAATTTCTGCGGATCATAAAATTAATGTCATATTCTGATTCGTGACATAGTGTTACTATGGAACTATGTATATAATGCCCATATATCCATAGTTCCAGTAGGCTGAATTTTGGGCCCCATCGGCATGTATAGGACGACATGTTCAAAATTCTAAACCAAGATGTAAATTTACAAAATAACGGCTTTAAGATAAAAAAAAAACTTTGTTGTCGCGTTTATATTATGTTTTGCTTTCAGGAGTTTTTGGAACGAACTTCGCTGACACCCGCTTTATGCCCGAAACTTTCAAAAAAATTATATGGCATGAGCTAACCGTTATGGTGACATCCTCTGCAACTTCTCTAAGATTTTTCATAATAGTTTTCGTTACTTTTTTCCACATCTTCATCGGTTTTTAATATGATGGATATTCCAGGACGAGCGTCGTTATTCACATCTACTCGACTACTAATAAAATATGTTCGAGACAAGTATACCAACATAAAAAAACGCGAAACGAATGTACATAGCCAATTTATTTATTTTTATTTTATTTTATTTTATTTTATTTCATTGTTTATTTTTTTACTGTATATGTAGTAACATTACAAAATTATAGGGCTTCGGCGCCTTAAAGGCTTTGTTGACGAAAGTTGGCAATATACAAGGGCAGATCAATAATTCCGTGAGTTTGCAAAAAAAAATATTTTTCAACATAATCTCCTTTTAGCTTAATAAAATTAGTCCAACGTTTTCTAATTTTTGTATCCCTTTCCAAAAATACGATTTTATGAGATCCATAAAATAGGCATTTGTTTGACCAATAATTTCTTTGCTGGAGCTGAATCTCTTTCCACCGAGTCATTTTCTTAAGTTTGGAAATATTCACTGGGGGCCAAATCCGGAGAAATCGGGCGAGGTATCAATTCGTAACCCAACTCATGCAATTTTGATGAAATGGTAATCGCGGCACGCATCTTGCAGACAGTTTTTTTTAACCCAACGGATCATGTAATATCGAAACCACACTGCCATATAAAATGCTTAACCCGAAAAATAAATAGCAAATAATTCGATTTGGCTCGCCTTGAAAGACCTGTACCTTCGATTGCTGTTTTGTTTCGGGTTCATATGCATATATCCATGATTCGTCAACTGTGACATTCGACATATTTGAGATAGCGCAGTTATACTTTTTCAACATCTCTTTGAACTTTTTTTTTGAGCATCGTCAAAATATGTGGGATCCACCGAGAACAAATTTTTTTCACGGCCAAATGAACATGCAATATCTTATTGATGCTGTTCATACATATCCCCAAGGATGCCTCAATCTCACGGTATGTCACATGTCGGTCCTGCTTAATCAGTTCACGCACAGCATCGATGGTTTATGGTAAAGTGACCAAAGTTGGACGTCCTTCAAGAAATTCATCCTGGCGGGAACGGCGTCCGAGACTGATCTCTTGGTACCAGCGATTAATAGTGCTTTTTGATGGTACTTTATCGTCAAAAGTCGAAACAAGTTGATTTAAGCACTCTTGTCTCGATAAACCACGCCGAAAATCGTAAAAAATCATTGCACGAAAATGTTCACGGGATAATTCCATTTTTTGACTGAGATGAATTTTTTAACACACTGTAAACAAAACAATTCGCCCTCAAATGACAAAACGTTCTGAGTGAAGTTATGCTAAAAAATATAAAAGTTTTCGATGAAAGTTCCAGTTTGCATCTGGGAACACTAGTATTGTCAGGACCCGAAATATAAATAGCAACCCTCGTAACAGTATGTTCGTCGCTACCATAGTTTTGATTATTGAATTTAATTTTGACAAAAATATGATTGCCGCAATATTAATGTTGTTGAATTGTAACAATAATGATTGCCAAATATAAAAATGGAAAAATAGATGTAGCAACAATGTAATACTATATAAATATGGTAATAATATGATTACGGCAGTCATTCTGTATGGTTGTAATTTTGCTTCATTTGAATATGCTTTTAAGAACAATGTTATTGTTACTGATCTAATGCAATAAAAGTATTTTTTATGTGGAAATTTAAATTTTTTAAACAAACTGCGTTGGCTTTGTTTTACTGAAATATTTTTAATAAAGGCGCTTACGTTTCTTTCAAACTAATTTTTCTACTGTAAAATAAATCACTCCTATTATTTTGAATTTAATGAATTTTTAAATAATTTTTATAATTGAATTCTATTTTTGACAACTTAACGCAATTCTAATAAATAATTTTGGGAACATGGTTGCGCGTGAATCATACTATGGTTGTATGTGAAACATACTAGGGTTGTGAGGATCATAATATGGTTTTGGAGATCATAGAATGATTATGTGGAAATCATACTACTGTGAGGATCGTGGTATGGTTGTGAGAATCTTAGTATGGTTGTATTTGAATCATACTATTGTTGTGAGGATCATGAAATTGTTGCTCCAAAACCACACAAATAATAATAGTATGAGGCTCTTCGAATATTGTTATCCCAACCATACATTTTTTCTTCGTGTATTCTGCAGTTTAAACAATCAAAAAATATGTGGTTTAATCACATTTTTCAGACAACGTTGTGTTGTGCCCTTTTGAGGACATCGGCTTGCATGGTATTATCTTTCAAACAGAACATTGCTATGAATAATCAAACACAACGTTGCTATGAATAACCAATTACAACCACAAGACACCTTTAGAAACATATCCATTTTGTAAAAGAATAACTTTGCAAATTAAAATTTCATAAAAAAGCAGACCCAAGAAAATGCTATACACCAACAACATCCTAGATACAGGTAGAATCCCAGGCAAAAAGAAACCATTACAAATTCTAGAAACAAATCAAGAATCTAATTTAGATGTTATGTTTGATAAAATGCGAAAGGAACAGCAACAACAAAAAACCAAACTTTCCTCGCAATGGAAGACATGAAACCAAAATGACATGAAACACAAGTTTCCGAAGATAAGTAAGTATAAACAACGATGTACGAATGTAGGTACGGGTGGAGAGAAGGAAACAAGAAGAACAAAGGGAGAAGATGAAAAAAAAGTCCTTTTTTATTTCACCTCATTTACTTGAGCAACAGAACACACAAATGCCAAAAGCAAATCAACAACTCATGAATATGCTAATTTTCCTCTTTTATACGTGTAATTCCAACACACACACACACATCCAGCCAAACAAACACCCCCACACATACACACAGAAAGAAATAAACGATACCAACACAAAAGTAAAGAAGAAAGCATCACCTCCGACAATTTTGATCCTGTAAGAGGGGCGTAGAGAGAGAAGGTGGCAGCGGCACAATTCGCATCCGAACAGAAAGAAAAGCCAATCATAATTTTTATGAAGTGGAATGTACGAAATTGCCTGACAACAAACATTTCCAACGCGTTGCTTATTTGTGGTGACATTTTAAGATCCATTTTGTGGAGCTCTTCTACGCAGCCACCCTCGATGGTACACTCAGCGAATTATGACTGTTGAACTAACCACTCATCTAACTGAGAGAAATATGTGTAGCTAGTGTAGTTTAGGAGTTCTGTATAGTTAGTGTGGATTGGGATATATGAATTTGACGTGTCAGACTTTGGCATTATCTTAGGGGATTTCGCAAATGACGTCTTTATACCGTGCACCACTAAGTTTCATGGCAAATGTTTGTAAGTAACAAAAATATTTGAGCTAGACCCACCCTTAAGTATACCGATCAACGTATAGTTTTTAATAGTGTCTGTCTGTCAGTCTTGATCTTGTACTCAAACTACAGGTAGCAATTGTTGGCCGATTATCATGAAACTAAGCAGAAGTAAATAATTGGGCCAAGGACGGACGCTATTGATGAGAATCGGTTTAGATTTAGATATATAGGGTGGGCCATTTAAAATTTTGAATTTGAAACGGCTGTAAAAAAACACTGATAACACAATAGCACATTCTAACTTCAAAATCTGGAATCATTTAATAACCCCAAAATATGAAAGCTTATGATGGTAGAAGAAAAACCCAAGCTTTTAACAAGCCAATTTCATTTGATGACTCCCTCACATAGTTATAGACCCATAAAATCATGTAAAAAGCATAGCACTTTTAATTTCAATACGAGTAAACATACAATTAAATTTGTGGGGCTATAACTACTTATATATGAAGAAGTTAGCAAATGAAATCGGCTTGTTAAGAAGAGTTGTTTGTTTTGCTTTTGGCTATCTTTTTGTCATATATTGTCTGATCGATTTTTGTTTTTTTTTTTATTTTATCTCAAGGTATAATTTGTTAATCTAATTAAGAGCTACAAATTTGGCGAAGAGGGTCAAGCAATATTTTGAATAGTTCACGAGATATAGACTAAGGAATCTGTAGATGTTTTTTCAAAATTGTACTAAAATCCACCTCCCCGTCGAAAACTTCAATAATGAATTAAAAAAAAACCTTAGCTAATAATCCACCTCCCCGTCGAAAACTTCAATAATGAATTAAAAAAAAAAACCTTAGCTAATAATTCAAAACCCAGCTAGGGTTTTTCTTCTACTATCATAAGCTTTCAGATTTTGGGGGTCTCAATTATTTCAAGATTTTATTGATGCACTGTGTAATTTGTTTAAATTTCTGGTTTAATTGAAGAGGTTTAACTTTGTCATTTAATATAATGGAACACGAACCGATGGGTTTTCGCTTCGCCCCATAGGCTGAAGGTTGTTTGGCAGGAGATGAAGAATTTTACCGAAAAATTGTGTTGTCAGATAAAGATCAATTTCATCTCGGTGGCTATGTCAATAAGCAAAATTGTCGCATATGTGGTTCAGAGAACCCACATGTGACTATTGAGAAGCCAATGAATCCACATTGCCATTGGTTGGAGTTGATTTAAGGCTGACGGCATTATTGGGCCATTTTTCTTCGGAAATGAGCAAGGAGCCGCCGTTACCGTCAACGGTGAGCGTTACTGTGCCATGCTCAACGAATTTTTGTTTCTAAAAATTAAAAAAAAAACATGGACGACTTTCTCTTTGAAAAAGGCCCGTCATGCTGTGGTTTGAGCTCTTTAGATCATTTTCTGCACGCAGAGAAAAAATATGGTTACTATATGGTCACGGCAACAATAGTATGTTCTCTGCAATAAAAGTATGGTTGTCGCAACCTTAGTATTGTTTTTTGAATTTAATTTTGACAATAGTATGATTGCGACAATATTAATATTGTTGAAATGTAACAAAAGCATTGTTGCCAAATTAAAAACATGAAAATATGGTTGTAGCAACAATATAAATATGATTGGTGGGACAAAAGTGTTGTTTCATGGGTTTTATGTTAACAATAACATGATTACGGCAATCACACAGGCAAAATCGTAATGTATTTTTAATTTGACAATATTATTTTTACGAATCTTACGCAATAATAGTAGTAAATTTTTTCAAAACAAACTACGCATTAGTATAACTGAAATATTTTTAATAAATGAATTGTTTCTAATGTTAAATAAATCACTCCCTTTATAAAGAGTTTTATGTATTTTTACATAATTTATTTAATAAAAATCTCTATTGTTGAATAACAACTTAACCCAATCTATACAAAAAAATTTGGGGATCATAGCATGGTTGTGTGTAAGTCATACTATGGTTGTGAGGATAATGCACATCATGGTTGCATGTGAAACATTCTTTGGTTGTGAGGATTGTAGTATGGCTGTAGTATGGTTGAGTGTGAATAATAATATGGTTGTAGGGATCATAGTATGGTTGTGTGTGAATAATTATATTTTTGTGAGGACCATAATATTGTTATGGAGATCATAGTATGGTTGTGTGTGAACCATACTATTGTTGTGATAATCATAATATTGTTGTGCCACAACCATATAACCAACAATAGTATGATGCTCTTCAACCATACTTTTTTTTCTGCGTGTGTGGGGAGACATGAAGGATAAATGTTACACAAAACATTCAAATACAATTGAAGCGCTGAAGCATGAAATCGAAGTTGCCATTGAAGAGATTCGACCCTAAATAATCGAAAATGTACTGACAAATTGGGTTGATCGGATGAGGTACTGCCGAGACAGTTGTGGTGGTCATATGAATGATATTGTGTTGCATTTTTAAAGGCAAAGTTTAACCTTTTAAATAAAACCACAATTTTGAAAAAATTATCAGTACTTTTCTTTACGGCCGATTCAAAGTTAAAATCTTAAATAGCGCATCCTTAAGCTCCCACCTATAAGTTTTTCCGATTTTTATGTTTTTAGTTCTAGCAGCTTCATCTTACATCCATCTTGTTGAAACTTAGCACGAGTAAGTATTGAAGAAATTCGGTTCTGATTTAGATAAAGCTTCCACATAAATGTTCATCCGTTTTTGGTGTTTTTAGTTTTAGAAGCCACATCTTATTTAGAAGCCACATCTTATGTTCATCCGAATATTAAATCGGATGAACATATGTTCATCCGATTTTATGTTTTGGCTTTAGAAGCCACATATTACAACTAATCTTGATGAAGTTTGGCACAGGTATGTTTCTCGTGCCAAGAAAGGGCGCTGTTGAAATTGGAGAAAATTGTTTTAGAATAAGATATAGCTCCCACATACGAGTATATGTTTAGCCGATTTCACCAAAAACAATGAAATTTTCTCACAAATTCAAATATGACATCATTCAAATATGTCATCCGTATGCAACACCACGAAATATTGATCGAAGGCCTTATACAGAATATATACGAGGTATAAATATTTCTAGCCTAGGCGCCATCTGACATTTCCATTGGAAAGTTTGCCATTTTTTAGCATAAACGTACTCAGAACATTTTGACGTACGAGCATCATTTGTTTTGTTTACAGTGACTTGAAAAAATCAATTTGGCAAAAAGATGGAATTAACTCGTGAACATTTTCGTGCGATCATTATTCACAACTTTCGATGTGGATTATCACGACAAGTGAGAATCGATGAACTAAAACCTTTGTATGGCGATGAAGCACCATCCTATAGCACTGTGAAAACTGGTTTAATGAATTCAATCGCGGCCGTGGAAGGTCCTGAAGGTCGTCCAAAAACGGCCGTTGTGCCGGAGAACGTTGATACAGTGCGTGAACTGATAATGCAAGATCGGCATGTGACATACCGTGAGATAGAGGCATCCTTGGGCATTTTTTCCAATAGCATACATTCGATATTGCATGAACACCTGGCCGTAGAAAAGGTTTGTTCTCGTTGGATTCCGCACAATTTGACAATCGCTCAGAAAAAGGCTCGTGTGAAAAAATATAATCGCGGTGCTTCAAAAGACGTTTATAAGTTAGTCACAGGTGACGAATAATGGATCTATGCCTATGAGCCCGAACCAAAACAGCAAACGACCGTCTGGGTCTTCGGAGACAAGCCAAATCCAACGAAAGTTGTTCGTGAGAAGGCGACCGCCTGTTTCTTCGGCAAAAGTGGTCATGTGGCGACTGTTCCGCTTGAGCAACGTAGGACGGTCAATTTTGAGTGGTACACCACAATTTGTTTGCTTGAAGTCTTCGGAGAAATTCGAAAAACGAACAAGAGAAAACGAGTCCTTGTGCACCATGACAATGCAAGCTCTCACAGATCGGCTCAAACCAGCGCAGTTTTGACCGACCAAAACGTCGAATCGATGGGTCAACCCCCGTACAGCCCTGCCAAGTCAGGGCCACATCAAGAAAAAAATGCGTTGTCGCCAAAAGATGCTGTTGAAGCGTTCAAAAACCCTGTGTTGGAGATGTCTCAATCGGAGTGAAAAAGTGCTTCGACAATTGGTTTGAGCGCATGTAAAAGCGTTCTTATATAAATCATACTGGAGAATACTTTAAAAACAATAAAACCATTTTGGATGATAAATATTCGCAGTTTCATTATAAGGCCAGAAATATACTTAGTAGGGACATAAATACTGTTACAACGTTGAACACACCCATTTCAATAGTAGAACTGAACATACCCCGTTATTGTCATATGGGTTTTGAAAGCTAACCTCAATAGCGTTAGTCTGTATCGGGAATTTAAAATTGTTTCTACTTTCACCGTGGAGTGGTCAGATAATGAGAACCGTATCGCTGTAATAGCGCTTTTCAAGTGTGAAAAGAAAAAAACGATATTTTCAAAACGCTCCGGCCACTAGATACTAGCCGCATGTTCGTCTACCGATGCATAAAACTGTTTGAGAAGACTGGAGATGTAAAAGACCGCAACCGGTCGGGCCGCCCACGCTCTGTTCGAACACCGCATGTCATCAAAGCCGTTAAATCAAGAATTCAAAGAAATCCGCTCCGAATACAGAAAATCATGGCCCGTGAGATAAATGTCACTCAAAAGTCCATGAGTCGAATCATTAAAAAAGACTTGGGACTTTCAAACGACGTACCAGACATTTATTAACTGCAGCTTTAAAAAAAATAGGATTGAAAAATGCAAACGTCTTTTGGTGAAGCAAGCTGATAAGTTGCACAGAAAAATTGTGTTCACCGATTAAAAAATTTTTTACCGTTCAGGAAAAATTTAACAAGCAAAATGATGGAGTGTATGCGCGGTCATCTAAGGAAGCATCTGAACTGATCCCAAGGGTGGAGCTGTGAACAATTTTCCAAAGGACGAGGTTCGTGCAGCTATTGACGATTGGCCAGTGCGACTTAAGGCGTGTGTAAAGGCGGACATTTCGAATAAGTAGATTCTTTTGGAAATATATTAAAAAATATTTGGTCCAAAAACATTCAGTACTTTTTATTTTACAGCATAAAACGTGTGTAACAGTATTTATGTCCCTACCAAGTATATAGCAGCCCATACTATTTGAAGATCACTTAAAGACCTTATGTCCTTAAACATTTTTAAATAATCAGCATACGCTAAATGCCAAGGCCAGGTAGGAGCATATAGATCTGAGTAAACACCAAAAAAAACAGAACAATGTCGATTAAATAAATATGTACGAAACCAATCAAGAATTTAAGAGTGGAAGCCAATCTTGTCCAATTTATTATTTATATATCATAAGGAACGTTTTGCTCGTTTGTTTTATTTCGGTCTGTTGCTTTTACACATTGAACAGGGATTAGACTGGCTCAAGACCTCTTGCTTCTATATTTAAATAGAAGACAAGTTTTTAACAAAATGGCAAAGTGACAATAATTTTTGGTGGCTGCACACTACTTTTATCATGATTTCGGGTCCGTGACAACCCTCTTCAGAAAGCCTTGCTGCAATTGTTGAAAGTAAAACCGAACTCTATAAGGCCAGGCTCTCCACAAACGAATGAGAACTACTGTTGGAAACCTTACTTTTCAAGTTTTCTTCACACAATTGCCCACGAAAATACAACTCACTCTTGCCACCTCTAAAGAGACTCCACATCGATAGCCATCAATAGATTTCTTTTATAGAGTTCGGTTCCGAGCTCGTTCTTCAGATTGATTTTGCTGAGAATTATAGGTTGACACACCAAAACGAAATTCAAAGTGCTCATTTCAGCTACCGCCAGGTAACAATTTTCACCTGTGTAGCTTGGTTGGCCGGTGCGTCGCAGTCGTTTGCAATTATAAGCGATAAACATACCCATAATAAACACGACGTTTTTATTTTTATTTTAAAACTTTTAGTCGAAATTAAAAACAATTATGGGCATTTTTCAAAGATTTCAACATTTTCTGATGGAAGCTGTGCTCAATTTAAAAATAAATATATTTTGACAAGCTTGAATTTCATTATAAAACAAATTGGATGTACATATATGCAATGGAATTTTTTTGCTAGTTCTCACGGAAAGGGAGCCGTAGATGGAGTTGGAGCCGTAATTAAACGAAAAGTGTGGCAATTAAGCAAATCCAAAAACGTTGTTTTAGCCGATGCACTATCGTTTTATCAATGTGCAGAAACACACATAAATGGAATTAAGCTGTATTTTATGCCATCTGCTCAAATTGAAAATTTGTCATTATATTATAAGTTGGACGAAAAATGGAAGGATGTAAAAAGCATTCCCGGGATATCGCAGTTACATTACTTTTGTTGCGATGGCCAAAAGGTAGAAGCAGCTAGGACTGCATATTCAATTAAAAAAACTTTAATATCAATTAAAGTAAACTAGTAATACTGTACTTTCTTTATATACATACATACATATCAAATGAATTTTCTTATGTTTGTTTTTCTATATTGAAAATGTTTTATTAATATCATCAGTTTTGTTTTAAAAATAAATATGTTGAATAAATTAAAATCATTTATAATGATCTTTTGGATTCCAATTACATAATATGTAAAAAAATAACATAAAAAGTATGATGGAACAAAATGTCGCATGCGACCCTGTCGCGTGCGAACCTGATTAAAATTACATAAAAAATAAACTACCTCATATTTTTGAATAAAATAAAAAACATTATTAAGATACATTAATGCATAACATTTTAAAATTAGTCGCATTAAAATATTCCTGCAGGTTTCACTGAAATCCAGGTTTGATTAGTTTGTTTTGAAAGTGACTTCTGTTTTTTGTAGCGTGCGAACCTCGTGGTTTTTTGCAATTATCTTGAAAACGAACAATTCCCCAAAATCAACTTTAGCACTAATTATAGTGCTAATCAAGAGCTATAAGTTTCCCCCTTTGTCAAAATACAAAAATGTTTTGGCATATGTTTTTTTTCACTTTGAATGCGTACGAATGTCGCATTCGACACTGGAGAAATGCCCATATGCATCTCAGAATTCATTGGCTGACGTTTTTCTTTGAGTTCATGAAATGACAACATCTCGTTTCGTCTTTATTTTTGTTGCTGTGGTTGGCATCTCCTTGTTTTTGATTTGTTCTGATAAAAAAATCAAAATGTGGCAACAAAGTTGTTTTTGTTTTCATTTTGTTTTATTTGTGAAAGATATTCTTTGCACAGTTTTTCTGATTACATTCTGTTACACGTTCTTTCATCTTCTCGCAGTTTATAAAAAGAAGAGCAGCCAACACACTCTGGCTGCAGCCAACAAATAGACACTCAGTTATTACAAATAGACCAACTCATAACTGTCACATTTAAACATCACATTTTAATACTCCTCCCCCAGATGGGGGTGGTAGTGTCATTTTTTTACTTTTTTTTGCCAACAAGAGGGTGTTTGTGGAGTGGCCAATATTTTGAGATGTGGATTTACCAACGGCAAAACGTGTCGCTCGGCTGCCTTCAACCCCTCCCACAAAGTCACTTCCAGCTAACCTCGTTTGTCATTCTTCTTTCTCTATTTGTTTTTCCAATCTCATCATCAAGTACAAAGTTAAAGATAATTTTAATATTTTCCGTGACAGGAAAATTCGTTAGACTTTTTGTTTCAATGATGTTGCCGTTTTATGCGGTACGCTATAAAAGATAGTCATGGATGTGAAGGTTTAGAATGTTGTCAGTTTTTGAGAAAATGTACCTCATAGGGTCTTCGCTGGTTCTACAAAGAGATGAAATAGCCTATAAATGTTTTCTAGTGAAACCCAAGCTATGATTCATTGTTAAAAGTATTGCAGTTTTTCTGGAGTAAAATCACAGTTTAGTTTTGCTCTCCAGAGATCATAAATTTCAGATATACGAGGGCGACCGCAAAAGGAACTGGCCTAACATAAAAAGAACCGTTTTTTGGAATTATTATTATTTATTTTTCAACATAATCTCCTTCCAACTCAATACACTTCATCAAACGTTTTTCAACTTTTTAATTCCATCCGAAAAATGAGATTTTTTAAGACCTTCAAAATAGCAATAACCTCGCTATTGGACGAAAAATTTTTTTTGTCACCGAGAATTTTTTTTAAATTTGGAAATAAGAAATACTCAGAAGGAGCTAAATCTGGACTATATGGTGGATGCGGAGCAATTTCAAATCGTAATTTGGCCAGTTTTTGTTGAGTTAAAAATGCAGTGTGTGAAGGAGCATTATCTTGATGAAAAATAACTTTTTTTTTCTAAATGCGGTCGTTTTATCTTAATTTCTTCACTCAACCGATTCAATAATGCACAATAATATTCACTATTTATAGTTTTTCCTTTCTCAAGATAATCAATAAATATTATACCCCTTGCATCCCAAAATACTGTGGCCATTACTTTTCTTGCTGACTTAACAGTTTTCGCCTTCTTGGGACCACTTTTACCAGCTTCTATCCATTGTTTTGACTGTTCATTGCATTCTGGGATGTAGTGATGGATCCATGTTTCATCAACAGTTATGAATCGGCGCAAGAACTCTATTGGATTACGCTGATAAATCGCTAAAAGCTCCTCGGAATTGGTCCAACGGGCGATTTTTTGGGGCAAAGTCAACAAACGCGGCACCCATCTTGCGGATAGCTTTTTCATGTGGAGTTCATCATGTAAAATACTCCAAACTTGTTTTTCGTGTATTTTAACAATATCAGCAAGTTATCTGAGCTTTATTCGTCTATCTTTAGTCACTTCATTAAATATTTTTCTAATGTTTTCAATAGTAGTAGAAGTTTTCGGTCTTCCAGAGCGTTGTTCATATTCCGTACTTGAACGACCCATTTTAAATTGTTGAACCCAGGATTTCACGGTGGAGTATGATGGTGCATTATCACCATGAACAGAATCCAATTCATCTTTGATTAATTGTGGCGTATAACCTTTCATATAAAAGTGTTTAATTACCGCATGAATCTCTTTATTTTCCATATTTCAAAAATTATTAAACTTCAATCACCTGTAACAAAGAAAATAATCATTAAATATTTCGGAAATTTTGACTGATGGCTTATAAAATATTTCTTTTAAAAAACAAGAAAAAAATTTGCTAGTAAAACAGAAAATGTGCCAGGCCAGTTAGTTTTGCGGTCGCCCTCATCTACGAGTATATTTTTGAATGTCCAATTGCTTGACAAAGCTTGACAAAACTGCTGCGCCATTTTCTATTCTATTTTTCTTTTCTTATTATGTACAAAAGAGTGGCTAAAAATAGTTGTACTACTTACATCCCTCAGCCGCTTGTTACGGCAATTACAGGAAACTTCTCTTAAATCAGTGAGCATCAGAGCACGATTTAATTTCGTTACTCCCGCACGATTCGTTCTTGTCCTATATACGGTCTAGTGCCACCCATGATATAAAGGGTGTCCTAAGAAGAGCGCAATTTATAAATTTTAAATAAAACACAGATATTTAAGAAAAAATCGTGAAACTTTATTATATCGTAAAGTAGACAGAATGAGGTTATGTATGAAACAATATATCGTGCAGATGGCCGCCGCGGCTTTGCTGGCATGCACGCGATCTTTTAATGAAATTTTCAACGACCGTTTTGCATGTATGCTGCGGTATTTCATTAATGCAGCGTCCAATTTCGTCTTTTAAGGCTTGAGTCGTCGTCGGCTTATTCGCGTAAACCATCGACTTCAAAAAACCCCAAAGAAAAAAATCTAATGGTGTTAAATCGCACGATCTAGACGGCCAATTCTGATCTCCAAAACGCGAAATAACACGACCGGGAAATGACTGATGCAGCAATTGAATTGTTTCTCTGGCTGTATGACATGTGGCGCCGTCTTGTTGGAACCACATGCCCTCCACATTCATTTCTTCAATTCTAGGCAAGAAAAAAACTGGTTATCATTTCACGATACCAAACACCATTGACTGTTTGCGCTTGACCTGCCCATTTTCATAAAAAAAGGTCCAATGATTCCTCCAGCCCAAAAACCACACCACACAGTGACACGTTGAGGATGCATTTGCTTCTCGTGAATCACTCGAGGATTTTCCTCACCCCAAATACCACAATTCTGCCTATTGACGAAGCCATAAAGATGAAAATGGGCCTCGTCACTGAAGATGATTTTATCGGCAAAATCAGCATTTTCATGTTGTCTCTCCAATACCCAATTAACGAACTCCCTTTCGTGTAGCGCTCCATTTTTACTAACCTCGTACCTTCTACTAACAAACAATAACACTTGTTCAAATGTCAAACAATGACACTTCGAATGTTGCCAGATTTAAAAATTGCGTTCTTCTTGGGACACCCTTTATTATTGGAATCTGATAATATTTTCCGGTCTTAGATCGGTTGGACCACTTAAAGGAGGTTCATTTGGCTAAAAGCTATATCAAAACCTAAGCCGATCTCGTCGGTTTTTATAAATGTTTTTCCTGTATGAAAAACTCATTATTCTCAGGGCTCAATATTGGGCCCATTGTTGTTCGTTTTATATGTCAATGATATGGCGAATGTTATTGCTACTAACCACTTTAGACGTTTCTTTTATGCAGACGATATTCAGATATTTTTGCAGTGTTTTTCTTGTTATTCTTTGAAATTGTTGTTAACTATTGATTATTGGTGCCAAACAACCATCTTTGTGTTAATTCTAACAAAACTAAGGAGTCAACAAGTCATAACACACTTTCCCACATTGTGTTGAAGAGTATAATAATGTATCTTCCAATATTAAAAATATTTTTTCTTCTCAGATGTTAACTCAGCTATTGTAAATAAATTTATTTTTTAGCAGACTATAACAGACAAAAATTCTATCACAAAGTCTTTAAAACTCCTAAAAGAATTTCAAAAATTATCGAGTCTTCTGCTACCGGAAATGAATGAAGAGAATTCAAAGTCGGTCGCGGCCGATCATGGAGGGCATATCAATAATTTCGTGACTTTTCGAATAAATTCAATTAAATTTAATTTATTATCTTCAGAGCATTTCATGTTTAAATAATTAAAGGGTGATTTATCTACAGGTATTTTTTCAGAACACAAAAATTATATAAAAATTCAAATCAAGTGTGGAATCTTTATTGGTAATTTTATGGCATTTATGCTTTGAATCTAATTTCCTTCAAATGTTGGCAACTGTATTATGGAAATGAGCGTTCGGTGAGAAACGGGAAGATCCGCTGTTTTCGAGCAAAATTTGGTTCAGTGATGAGGCCCATTTCTGGGTCTACGGCAAAATCAATAAACAAAATTGCTGCATTTGGGCTGAAGAGCAACAAGAAGAGGTTTAAGAGGTGCCATTATACCCAGAGAAACCCACGGTTTGGTGCGATTTATTAGCTGGTGGAATCATCGGTGCATATTTTTTCAAAACTAATGATGGCCGGAACTTAACTGTGAATGGTGCATTAAAGCCATGCCGGTTGAAATGCTCGAACGAGTCATCCAAAATTGGAAACCCTGAGGCGTAGTTGCGGCCAACATTTTAAGGAAAATATATTAAAAAAAATAAATGTCATAAAATGTCCTTTCAAATTACAAATAATGATTCCACACTTGGTTTGAATTTTTATATTATTTTGTTCTGAAAAAATACCTCTAGATGGATCATGCTATATTATTTAAAAGTGATTCTTTGGAATTATTTGACATTAGAAACTAAGAGCTTTTGGCTCCAAGTTTACAATCTGTGTGAACATATCACCCTGTCCCACATTGTGGTAAACGGTATAATAGTTAACACTGTTCTGCAACAAACCCCTCCTTTATACTTATATAAAACCAACTGATTCTTATGAAGACTGATCTCGTAAATCCGATTTGAGTGTCCATTTTGTCCTAACAAGTATAGTATATCGTGAAAATGAAATGTTTCTGACATTTTCTTGCTTATAACTTCGGCAATTCCTATTAGGAATTGCACTTCAAATACTCGTAGGCAATATCAATTGGTAAGAAATGCACCAAGCATAGAGTCATAATTTCGAAAACTATGCTACCTGAAATTGAAGTCCGTAATCTTGACGACATTTGGTTTGAACAGGACCAGGTGCTACTTGCCATACAGCTGCCAAAACAATGGATCTATTGAGAGGTCATTTCGAAGACCAGCTAATTTCACGTCTTGGACCGGTAAGCTGGCTGCCTAGTTCGTGTGATATCACACATTTGGACTTTTTTCTTTGGGGCTACGTAAAGTTCAAAGTATAGGCCGACAAACCAGCTAAGATTTAGGTTTTAGAAGCCAACATTAAGCATGTCATTAAAGCCATACCGGTCGAAATGCTCGAACGAGTCATCCAAAATTGGACCCTTAGAATGGAAACCCTGAAGAGTAGTTGCGGCCAACATTGGGAGGAAATTATATTCACAAAAATAAGTAGCATAAATGTCGTTTCGAATAAACAATTAAGATTTCACACTTGATTTGATTTTCAAGCCTTCTACTTACAACCTTGTAAAAGAACCCCCATATACAATCCTTAGAACTCTCAATCTCTTAGGCCACTTTAACAACGGGTAAATGGGTATCAATAGTTATTTCAGCATTTCTGATGTTGGTGTTTATCAGTTTGCCTTAAAAAATAATAAAAATAAACTTGTTATACAGCTAACTATAATTTCAGTCATACTATGCTAACCGACTTGATTGATTGCTAGGCAAAATGGATATTGATGATGGATATTGATCTCGAACATTTTTAAAGGCATATACAGGGTGTCCGCCGGGAAGGTCTACTACTTTGTTTTGCCGCCATTTTGATAAACATTAGCCTTGACAGTTCATATTTGGCAGTCGTGAAGTAGATACGTGGTAAATTTAATATGGAAAATATTCGATAAACCAGCGTGTTTTAATCGTTAAAACATTTTATCAAAAGCAGTCATTGGGAGAGAATTTTGGAAGAAACAACGTGCCAACAAAACGCACTATTTTTCGTGTAATGAATGATTTCGAAAAAAAGGGGCTATGTAGCTTATAGGCCCAAGCATGGACCACAACGTACTGCAAGATCGGCTGAAAACATTACTGCGGCTCAAGAAAGTGTTCAAAACAATCCACCAACCTCAACTCGACGCTGTGCTGTGCACATTTGCATTTAAATGGATATGTGAATAAACAGAAATGGGCAATGGAAAACCCTCAATTATTCATCAGTCACCTTTGCATCCATAAAAAGTGACAGTCTGTTGTGCAATTTGGTCAGGAGGAATCATTGGACCTTACTTCTATAAAAATGAAAACGGTAACTGTCAATGGGGAGCGATATCGTGATATAAAGTATTTGAAAAAATTTTAACGTCAGAACTGCATGCTTTGGGCTTGATTAACATGTGGCATGAGCAAGACGGTGCCACATCGCATACAGCCAGGATTACAATGAAATTACTGCGAGACCTTTTTCCACAACAAGTTATTTCAATAAACGGTGATGTTGATTGACCTCCACGGTCGCCTGATTTGACTGATCCGGACTTATTTTTGTGAGGATATCTGAAAAGCAAGGTTTATGCAAACAAACCAGAAACGCTTGAGCAACTTAAGCAAAATATTCGTGATGAAATTAATGAAATACCGCGTGCAATGTGTAATGAAAAATGTGCTCAAAATGTCTTGCATTTGTGAGGCTAACAGAGGCGGACATTTATCTGATATTGTATTCCATACATAATGGCCGACATTAAATAACACATTTATCAATAAAAGATCCATTCTCTTTTGTTTAATCAAAAATTATAAACAAACAAAGTAGTATACCTTTCCAACGGACACCCTGTACTTTAAACCTCGGCATACGTTGCAAACTAAATGAAAGCGTATCATAAATTTACTCACCATGCATTGTTTGACAATTTAAAATATGGTTAAATAAAAACTCGACAAGAAGAACTTTCAGACTTTCTTAAAAACAAAACTTTGGCTTTTTACACATAAAAGTATAGTAATCAATAAGTCGGATATCGACTTATAGAACCCTAGTACTTAGTATGTGAGTCGTCTGGATCGGTATAATCATCTACCTATAATCGGGGTTATACTATGCACATGGCTACATCAAGCATGACCTTTTCATTAAAGTTTTTGTCTAGCCGATCATAACGAATTGTGTCCGATTTCAAAATGAAAGGGTGTGATCTGTGACTTCTGGAGCAGCAGGAGTAAAAAACGGGTTTAAGATCGTACTATATTGAGACATATAGTGCAAATACAAGCTTAAGGTGCTAAGAAGAACAAAAGACGGACGGATAAACAGACATATTTAAATCTAATTTAAAGGTAGATCTAATTAAAATATATTACTCGTAGGTATTTGCAAACATTTTCTAGCAACTAACATCAAATACGAGGGCTGCTATATATATTTCTGGCTTAATAATGAAAATGCGAATATTGTTAATCAAAAATGGTTTTATTGTTTTTCAAAATATTCACCACCATGATTTATACACTTTTGCACGCGCTCTTTATGCGCTTTCCACTCCGATTGAGACACCTTCAAAACATGGTTTTTGAACGCTTCAGCAGCATCTTCTGGAGACGAAACTCGTTGACCGCGCATTTTTTTCTTGATGTGCGGAAATAAAAAAAGAAGTCCTTGGGCCAAGTCAGGGCTGTACGGAGGATGACTTACCAATGCGACGTTTTGACTTGTCAAAAAGGCGCTGGTTTGAGCCGATGTGTGAGAGGTCGCATTGTCATGGTGCACAATTATTCGTCTTCTCTTGTTCATTTTTCGAATATCTTCGAAGACTTTAGGCAAACAAATTGTGGTGTACCACTCAGAATGGACCGTCCTACGTTGCTCAAGCGGAACAGTCGGCACATGACCAGTTTTGCCGAACAAACCGGCGCCATTTGCTTCGAAGTGCTTCTTCCACAAAAAACTTTCGTTGGATTTGGCTCGTCTGCGAAGACCCACACGGTCGATTGCTGTATTGTTTCGGGCTCATACGCATAGATCCATGACCTGTAACTATCTTATAAACGTCTTTAGAAGCACCGCGATTGTATTTTTTAAAAAAAAAAAATGTACCAATCGACACGGGCCTTTTTTTTAGTGATAGTCAAATTGTGCGGCATCCAACGAAAACAGACTTTTTTTTATGGCCAGGTGGTCATGCAATATCGTATGTTTGCTGGTGGAAGAAATGCCCAAGGATGCCTCTATCTCACGGTATGTCACATGACGATCTTGCATTATCAGTTCACGCACGGCATCAATGTTCTCTGGCACAACGGCCGTTTTTGGACGACCTTAATGACTTTCGCCTTTGAGCGAGCGTCGGCCACGATTAAATTCATTAAACCAGTTTTTCACAGTGCTATAGAATGGTTCTTCATCGCCTTACAAAGATTTACGTTCATCGATGCACTCTTGTCGTGATAATCCACGTCGAAAGTTGTGAAAAATGATCGCACGAAAATGTTCACGAGTTAATTCCATTTTTTTTTGCCAAATTAATTTTTTCAAGTCACTAAAAAATGTCAAACTTTCCAATGGAAATGTCAGATAGACCCAGCCAACACTTAGTGTTGCCTAGGCCAAAAATATATATAGCAACCCTCGTACCCTCTTCCCGGATGTGACAAAATTGGTATGTTTCAAAGTTCAACTTCTTACAATTTTGTTCTTAAAGATTTTGATATTTGGAAATACCTTTCCAGAATTTTGGGCAAGAATAAAAGAAAACTAAAAATTGTTTGCTGGAAATGAGCAAAAGAGGGCAAAACTTCATCATTTGTATAGATCCCTGCAAGCACATTATTTCCCGTTGGCCGAATTCGTCCAATTACAATACCAAACACTATATGTGACCCGGCCTATGAAAAGGTGGCAGCGTTCAATCCTGTTTTTAAATTTTTCAATTTCATTTATTATCTTGATTCTGGATTTTCAATTAAATTCTGCTTTTCTTTCATTTTCTCTACATTTTTAGTACACTTTCTAGTTTAGTAGACTTTCTAGTTTTCACCACATGAAAGAGCGTCTTAAAAACTATCGAAACCAAAAAAAAGTGGAAATTTTTTTTTTGAGTCATAAGCCACCTTTTCGTAGCCCTGGTCACATATGACTGTTTTTAGGCATTAAATCGCCCGAACGTGAAGGCCAGTCGACAGGACCACTTCTGCAAATAAAGTTGTTACCAGAACGATTTGCAATAAATTGATTTTTAAACGCGCTGTATGGCAAGTTGCGCCATATTGTTGGGACTAAATTTCATCGATGCTTACTCGTATTAGTTTTTGGAACGGATCAGAGAAAATTTTGAATCAACAGATCAAATGTAATTTTTAGGCGACCGCCTACTTTAAAACCGCTGCCCACTTTAATGTTTGTATTCGTATGCAAAATACTAATTTTTAGTTGTCAACATTCATGTGTACGTTTGTCATTTGTTTGTGACGACATTCGTGTGTGATTTACTTTTTTGTGTTTGGCTTGTCGTCGTTTTACAAAGAGAAATGCCGAAATATCCTCGGGCTACAATCACATTTCTTGTCACAAACTTGCTAATCTACATGTGAGAAAAATTTCTTCAAAGGGACCGATAAGAAAGATGGCTTAAATATTGGAACCATATGAGAATTACAGTATTTAGAAAAACCTAAATAAGATATGTAGGGTGATTGTTTAAGCAGCATGAAAATTAACAATCGATTTTTTGCAAAGTTAATTTGGTGACAGCTTTATTTTCGGAAGTAGTCCTGTCCACTGGCTCCTCGTTGATGTGATTTACGAAAGAACCTGGATTGATTTTTAAGTCATTGGTTTAAGCCAACAATCTAGCGTGTTTTGAAGCATTGGAAGAAAGTATTTTTGCAACTTTTAAAGCCATACGGCAAGATTTATTGGAAAAAGGGGTCAAAAATTGGTCTAATCGTATGGCCCATTTAACTCCTAACCTGTGTGGACATATGCCGGCATTATAATTAATAAACAAATACCAGATTGAACAGAGATTAAACCGGCTCAAGACTTCTTGCTTCTATATTTAAATAGAAGACAAGTTTTAAACAAAATGGCAAAGTGATATTGATTTTCGTGGCAAGAGTAAGTTGTATTTTCGTGGGCAATTGTGTGAAGAAAACTTGAAAAGTAAGGTTAACAACAGTAGTTCTCATTCGTTTGGGGAGAGCCTGGCCTTATATAGTTCGGTTTTACTTCCAACAATTGCTGCAAGACTTTCTGAAGACGGTTGTCACGGACACGAAATCCTGATAAAAGTAGTGTGCAGCCACGAAAATCAATGTCACTTTGCCATTTTGTTAAAAACTTGTGTTCTATTTAAATATAGAAGCAAGAGGTCTTGAGCCGGTTTAATACCTGTTCAATGTGTAAAAGCAACAGACCGAAATAAAACAAACGAGCTAAAAATACCAGACTACAATAAAAAAATTGAATTCCAACAGTATTTTTGTCTTGCATAATCATTTGTTCTCAAGCTCTTAAAAACACTCTTATATTACTGATCGGAGTAAAACTCTATGTGAATCTAGCAATGTCCGTCTTAGGATCTTAAAATTGCTTCAATTTGTTTAGGCTAAATCGGCTCAGGTGAAAGTTTCTCTTTAAGGCTCGAACGGTTCCTCGGGAAAGAGTACACTTTTTGAGTATAAGTGTTTGCTAAAAATCATAATGGTTAAAATGTGTTAGCAGGACGCACCTAATATCTTACAAATGTACAGGACGTCTGCCGGGAAGGTGAACTACTTTGTCTTGCTGCCATTTTGGTAAACATAAGTCTTAACAGTTCATATTTGGCAATCGTAAAATAGAGACGTGGCAAATTTATTGTGGAAAACTATTCGATAAACCAACGCGTTTTATTTGTTAAAACATTTTATCAAAATCAATTCTGATTGATTTTGATAAATGTGCCGATGAGAAAGATACGTAAATTTTTTGGGAGAAATAACGTGCCAACAAAACGCACTTTTTATCGTGTAGGTAATGATTTCGAAGAAAGACGGTCTGTAGATGATAGGCCCAAGCATGGACCACAACATTACTGCCGCTCAAGAAAGTGTCCAAACCAATCCATCAACCTCAATTCGACAGAACTGCATGCTTTGGGCTTGATTAACATGTTCTATCAACAAGACGGTGCCACATCGCTTACAGCCAGGATTGCAATGGAATTACTGCGAGACCTCATTCCACACAACAAGTTCTTTAAAGAAATGGTGATGTTTATTGGCCTCCTCGGTCGCCTGATTTGACTGCTCAAGACTTCTATTTATGGTGATATCTGAAAAGCAAGGTTTATGCAAACAAATCGGAAACGCTTGAGCAACTCAAACAAAATATACGTGATGAAATTAATAAAATACCGCGTGAAATGTGTGAGAATGTAATGAAAAATGTGCTCTAAAGGACTCGCATTTGGGAGGCTACCAGAGGCAGACATATATCTGATATTGTATAACAGAGGCGGACATTTATCTGATATTGTATTCCATACATAATGGCCGACATTAAATAAAACATTTATCAATATATGATCCATTCTCTTTCATTTAATCAAAAATAATAAACAAACAAAGTAGTATACCTTTCCGACGGACACCCTGTACATATTTGGTTGCTGGGCGTTGCGTCTCCTGTGCCCCAAAAGAAGGCCCGTACGAACAAAACGGTTGACTGCGACATTATAGCAGTTTTTATTTACTAATTTAAGGTCGCTGATTTTAAATCTAATCTCCATTTTGTTCCATCAGCTCGCATTGTGTATGGAAATCTCGACTTTTATCAATTCAGCTTTCTCCGTAAATTTTTTAAATTTAAATTTTGAAATATAGTTGAAATATAGTTTATTTCATTTAATATTGAACTTAAGGCTTTTGAAACAAAGCTGTGATCTTTGTCGCCAATTTATTTTTATTAATTTTCAAAGAACAAAAAAAATGTTTTTTTAATTGTTATTTTTTTAGCTTCAACGATATTTGTGAAAGTACTGAGCAAATTAATAAAACAATGTGACCACGGCCTTAAGATCATTTTGTTAAACAGTTTTGTATTTTTTTAACTGAATGCAGTGAACCGTTTTCAAGTTAATTCAAAAACATATGTAGTGGAAAAAGTCGAGCTGAAGAAAAACAAGTGCAGATTTGGAGTAGCGTATATAAATTTATTGTGCAAGGTCGGTAATATTCAATATTTATATTAAAATCATTGAACTGATTTTGCTCCAATTTCATACAAGTTAAATGCATTTTGGATGATTATTGGACATTAAGTCTTGTTAAAATTCTTCAATGGTTAGATCAATATAAAAAATATGGTTAAAAATTTAAATTTTATGTTGGAATCATTGATTTTTTATTAAGTTTTAAGGATTTTTTGATTTTTTAAGTTAGCCTTAAACATAACATTCAGTTATTAATCAACAAATATCTAGTTCCCTTGTGTAATCAATATGTGCATACACGGAGAAAAAATATGTTAAAAATATGTTTGCATGCAAACATAGATATGTTTGGAACATACTACAAACATATATATGTTTGGAACATACTACAAACATATTTATGTTTGGATTTCAGCATAATTGGTTTACGCAAACATATTGTAATTAACACATTTTTTGTATGTAATGAATCCAAATGTAACAGCGCATAGAGAAAGGGATCTAAGGGTAAAAAAATCAATTTTCTTTTTTTTCTTTTTTTGCTGTGGACAACATCTGAGCATTGAATGAGACCGATCCCATGCCCCAAAAGTGTTCCCTCCCAGATATATGCCCGTTTTATGAAAGTGAAGTTGACGATTCTAAGCGCAAATAGAAAGGGACCTAATCTTTAAAATGGCTCTCCTGAACAAAACTGGTTTTTAACCTTAGGTCCCTTTTTATTTTGCGCGTCACAAATAGGGATTTTTTTAATGATTTGAATTATTACGTGGTCGGACTAGGTTGTCTAAAATCTAACACCGACATTCTGGTTTTTATGTCCAAACCCGCCAGTCGGATTCTCAAAAAAAATATCAGATTTTTCGGCTTCTTTTGTAGTTCTATGTAAATGCAAAGAAAATTCATACTTTGCACGTACGGAATACTTTTTTGTACAGGATGATCCATCTAGAGGTATTTTTTCAGAACAAAAAAATTAAAAAAATTCTAATCAAGTGTGGAATCTTTATTGGTAAATTGAAAAGACATTTAATGGCATTTATTTTTTGAAATTAATTACCTTCAAATGTTGGCAACTGTATTATGGAATTGAGCGTTCGGTGAAAAAACGGGAAGATCCGCTGAAAACGAAATTTTTTTTCAGTGGTGAGGCCCATTTCTGCTTCAACGGCAAAGTCAATAAACAAAATTATGCGGCAATTTTGTTGGGCTGAAGAGCAACAAGAAGACGCTCAAGAGGTGCAATCATACCCAGAGAAAACCAAGGTTTATAAGCTGGTGGAATCATCGGTGCAAATTTTTTCAAAAATGATGATGGCCGGAACGTAACCGTGAATGGTGCTCACTATCGCGCCATGACATCGGACTTTTTGCTACCTGACATTGAAGTCTGTAATCACGCAGAAAAAAAGTATGGTTGTGGTGACAATATTCGAAGAGGATAATAATATTGTTGGGTATATGGTTGTGGTACAACAATATTATGATCCTCACAACAATAGTATGATTAAAATACAACCATACTATAATCCTCACAACAATAATATGATTCACACATAACCATACTATGATCCCCACAACCATAGTATGATTCACACTCAACCGTACTATGATCTCCACAACCATAGTATGATCCTCACAACCATAGTATGTTTCACATACAACCATAGTATGATCCTCACAACCATAATAGGATTCACGCGCAACAATGTTATGATCCCTACAACCATAGTCACACACAATTGTACGTTGATCCCCAATAAAATTTATTAGAATTTGTTTAAGTTGTCGGCAATAGATTTGAATTATGAAAATTACTAAAAAATATATTAAATTCAAAATATTTTTTTTTACAGTAGAAAAAATAATTTGAAATAAACGTAAGCGTTTTTATTAAAAATATTTAAGTTAAACAAAGCATCTTGTTTAAAAAAATTTAATTTCGATAAAAAAGTACTATGATTGCAATAAATCCGTACCAATAACATTTGTTCTTAAAAGCATATTTAAATGAAGAAAAATTACAATCATACAGTATGATTGTCGTAATCATATAATTGTTAACATAAAACGCAAAAAACAATACTTTTGTCGAACCAACAATATTTATATTGTTTTTATAACCATGCTTTCATTTTTAAATCTGGCAATAATACTATTGTTACATTTCAACTATAATAATATTGCAGCAATTGTACTGTTGTCAAAACTAAATTCAGTTAACAATGCTATGGTTGCGACGAACATACTTTAATTGCGGAGAACATATTATTATTGCCGTGACCATGTAATAACCATGTTTTTTCTCTGCGTGATCTTGACGACATTTGGTTTCAACAGGACAGTGCCACTTTCCATACAGCTGCTCAAACAATGGATCTTCTGAGAGGTCATTTCGAAAAGCAGCTAGTTTCACGTTTTGGGCAGGTGAGTTGGCCGCCTAGATCGAGTGATCCTTAAGACATTTTTCTTTGAGGCTACGTAAAGTCCAAAGTATATACTGACAAACCAGCTACGATTCAGGTCTTCGAAGCCAACATTACGCGTGTTATTAAAGCCATACCGGTCGAAATGCTCGAACGAGTCATCCAAAATTGGACCCTCAGAATGAAAACCCTGAGGCGTCGTTGCGGCCAACATTTGAAGGAAAATATATTAAAAAAAAATAAATGCAAGGCTTTCTGAAGAGGGTTGTCACGGACCCGAAATCATGATAAAAGTAGTGTGCAGCCACGAAAATCAATGTCACTTTGCCATTTTGTTAAAAACTTGTCTTCTATTTAAATATAGAAGCAAGAGGTCTTGAGCCGGTTTAATCCCTGTTCAATGTGAAAAATAAATGCCATAAAATGTCCTTCCAAATTGCCAAAAAAGATTCCACACTTGATTTGAATTTTTAAATTTTTTTTGCTTTAAAAAAATACCCCTGGATGGATCACCCTGTATATTCTTCAACACTCTCTGCAACATAGTATTATAAGTTAGTTTCATGGCAAATGTTTGCAACTGCTTATAATATTTGGGCTAAACCGACCTATAAGTGTACCGATCAACTGAAAATTGCCTGCTCCTGATATTTAATGATATGTATATGTCCGTCTGTCTGCGGTGCATCTAAAACTTGCAATTAAACTACTGGTTTCGCAATCTTCTTGAAATTTGGCTCAAATTTAAGTTTATCAGAGAAATCGGGGTCACGCATTGATACCGCCATGTACACACTTCATTCTCAATTTTTCATACTACTGCTATGGAAAACGCCAATTGATTCAGATTTCGATCAAACTTGGTGTAGTATATTACAATGGAAAAAAATGCAATCTTGGACCATAGCTTCGGATACTGTAGGTCGAGCCCAACAAATGGTAACTCATGGTGAAGGTCGAGCTTAACGTCTTGTATTCTGTTATACCCAAACATTAAGTCATTATGGTACAGAATATTAAGCCTGAGTGCTGGTGTTTGCACCACTTTAAAGGAATCAAAATAGACACAATGATTCTATTGAGAGATGTTAGTCCGTCCCCCATCCATCCATCGGTCTTTCCAAAATCTTTAAATTTTGCCGCGAAAATTGTCTCAAACCTCTCCCTATTCTGATATCATACATAGGGTTTTCCCGATTTCACAATCTGCAGCATAGGAAGCCACATATTACATAAGATTCTTACCGAAATCGCATGTAGCGTTAAGAGCGACCAATAGCCAATATCTTGTCACATTTGACTATACCGTTTTCACATTCAGGTTCCTCCCGATTTGAGGTTCTGCAGCTCTGGAAGCCACAATTTACTCCCGATCAAGCTCAAAGTTTGCATGGTACGTTATGAGAAAATATGAACTCTAACATCTTGAGTCCGACCTTGCTCAAGCTCTAGACAGAGGTGTTTAATCATCTTAATAGAATAGTAGTTTAGGGTTATCTCATAGTCGGACTCGCCCAAATTTTACTTGTTTTATTTCGATTCAGTTGGTTGCTTGGTTGAATGTGTATTAGGGTGATGACTTTTCGATGCTTTTCTCAAAACTTATTTCTTGTTGCACGAATGAATAAACTTTTGCCTATTATGACAATTCATGACTAAAATAACGTTTATTCCATTTAAATATTGAAAAAGGTCAAGCATAAACCACTTTAATTTTTTTTATTTAAATATATAAAAAGGAAAAAATTGTCAAGTTTAATAACTTTCACGAAAAGCCACATAATGAACAAAATGAGACATAGATCATAGAAATCGATGAACCCGTCCCGCTTTTATTTACAATTAATGAAGGTGTCTCATTTTCAGTTGAATGTATCTCTTTGGAAAAACGACGACTTTATTTTTGACTCTCAGAATTTAAAAAAAAGGAAGAAACAAAAGGTTATTTCTGTTTAGCTCGTTTGTTTTATTTCGGTCCGTTGCTTTTACATTGAACAGGGATTAAACCGGCTCAAGACCTCTTGCTTCTATATTTAAATGGAAGACAAGTTTTGTTTCATTTATATGATTGCTCATAAATATAAATTTATGCCGAATTGCTTTTCGTGACTTCAAAAATGGCCCAAAATGCTTATAAATAAATAGTTTGAAATCATTTTGTGCATGAGTTTTTTTTTATCGAATCACCTTATACTCCGTATGTAAGATTTTATCTAATCTTAAATAAAAAATCATCAAAATATGATACAGGGAAAAGAGGTTGTTTAAAATTCATCACCCTAATGTGTATACCCTGATGTGTATACCCTGAGTACACGGCTTGGTGTGCGTTTCTTTCGATGGTTTATAAATATTCTTTGTTATGGACGTTCTGAGTTGTCCGCGTAACAATTGATCGATTCGATTTAGGTACAAACTTATATTTTGCTTAATATAAACTTTCGCTTAGCCATTTTTTGTCAAAGAGAAATCAAATTTAAAACTAATGTTCCATATAGATTCCATTAAAATTGTATTACACGAACTAATATTCGTTTATGCTGATGGAATACTTGAAGAACACTCAACCACGGTCACTCGGTTGGCAAAAAACAGTTCTGACAGTGAATCTATATTCTGGATGTGGTAAGCTTTGACCTATGTGTCTTTGCTTTTGAATATCGCCCACACAAAGCTGGCTTCCTAATTTGGATACTGCCGATCTATGAGGGCGACCGCAAAATTAACTGTCCTAACATAAAAAGAACCGTTTTTTGGAATTATTATTATTTATTTTTCAACATAATCTCCTTCCAACTCAATACACTTCATCAAACTTTTTTCAAGTTTTTTAATTCCATCCGAAAAATAAGATTTTTCAAGACCTTCAAAATATGCCTCAGTCTCAGTAATAACCTCGCTATAGGACCAACATTTTTTGCCACCGAGATTTTTTTTTAAATTTGGAAACAAGAAATAATCAGAAGGAGCTAAATCTGGACTATATGGTGGATGCGGAGCAATTTCAAATCGTAATTCGGCCAGTTTTTGTTGAGATAAAAATGCAGTGTGTGAAGGAAAAATATTTTTTTTTTCTAAATGCGGTCGTTTTATCTTGATTTCTTCACTCAACCGATCCAATAATGCACAATAATATTCACTCTTTATAGTCTTTCCTTTCTCAAGATAATCAATAAATATTATACCCCTTGCATCCCAAAATACTGTGGCCATTACTTTTCCTGCTGATTTAACAGTTTTCGCCTTCTTGGGACCACTTTTACCAGCTTCTATCCATTGTTTTGACAGTTCTTTGCATTCTGGGATGTAGTGATGGATCCATGCTTCATCAACAGTTATGAATCGGCGCAAGAACTTTATTGGATTACGCTGATAAATCGCTAAAAGCTCCTCGGAATTGGTCCAACGTACGATTTTTTGGGGCAAAGTCAACAAACGCGGCACCCATCTTGCGGATAGCTTTTTCATGTGGAGTTCATCAAGTAAAATACTCCAAACTTGTTTTTCTTATATTTTAACAATATCAGCAAGTTCTCTGAGATTTATTCGTATATCTTTAGTCACTTCATTAAATATTTTTCTAATGTTTTCAATAGTAGTAGCAGTTTTCGGTCTTCCAGAGCGTTGTTCATCTTCCGTACTTGAACGACCCATTTTAAATTGTTGAACCCAGGATTTCACGGTGGAGTATGTTAGTGCATTATCACCATGAATAGAATCCAATTCATCTTTGATTAATTGTGGCGTATAACCTTTCATATAAAAGTGTTTTATTACCGCACGAAACTCTTTATTTTCCATTTTTCAAAAATTATAAAACTCGTTTACTTCAATCACCTGTAACAAAGAAAATAATCATTAAATATTTCGGAAATGTTGACAGATGGCTTATAAAAGATTGCTTTTAAAAAACAAAAAAAAGTTGCTAGTAAAATAGAAAATGTGCCAGGCCAGTTAGTTTTCGCCCGGTCGCCCTCGTAGAAGCCACTAGTTGATCTTGCTCGAATTTTGCACGCTTCATTATGAGCGACTTATAATTTAATCTGGTAAAATTGGGACCATACATGTTTGCTTATAGCGACTATGTAAAGGCCCTCCCGATCGGAGATCCCGTCGAGCTACTCTATATTTGATTTAGAACGATACGTTTTGAGCTATTTATTATTAGTACAGGTATAAATTGGACCTCATCGGTTCATGCAAACGTACCACCCAAATTGGGACCCCGCAGCTCTTAAAGCCCAATAGTAAATCCGATCTTACGACTTGTGACACCACAGAAAAGTTAGGCCAAAGGCACAATGTTTTAAATATAGATGTGCAAATTAGATAAAAATGTATACGCTCTGATCCCTGATGTTATGAACATCAAAATTTAATAATGGGTGTTTTTTATTGGGGTATAGAACTTTAAGTTGGCATCACTTTTTTAACTGGCGGCCATTTTGTCAGCTGTCAAGTTATTAATATTTAGTTTGGTTTGCCATTTCATCATGAACAGGTTGACAAAAGAACAACGCTTGCAAATCGTGCAAATTTATTTCGAAAGTAATGGTTCAGTTCGCGAAGTTCACCGCAAGCTCCGTCCATTTTATGGTCGACATAATCGTCCATCAGAGCAATTAATTCGGTTAATCATGGATCGGTTAACATGGACCATTGGATTATTTTCTTTGGGAATATGTGAAGTCGCTCGTCTACGCCAACAAACCAGAAACACGTTAGGGGACTTGGAAGCCAAAATTCGTGGCGTTATTGTCAACATACGGCCCCATATGCTCGAAAAAGTGGTTGAAAATTGGACCTGTAGAATTGGCTTTATTCGAGCCGGCCGCGGCGGCCACATGCCCGAAATCATATTTAAACATTAATGGCATAAAATTATCCTTCCAATAAAGCCAAATTGATGGACATTAAAACGATTTTCTTGTGTTTTATTTCAATTCGAAGTTGTATACCTCAATAAAAAACACCCTTTATATAAGATTTTCTGGGAGTTGATAAAATTAAATACAAATACGCTAACTTTTATTTCCAATAAATATTCTTTTTTTTTTTAGAAATTTTTGCTAAAGGCCGTCTAGAGGCTTCCTTAAATATTCTAAAAGTACATGCCTTGTCTCGCCATGAATCAAAATGTTAAAAATATGAAGTTGCAATGGAACAGCCTTTTTTTGTCGTTTGCTATCTTAATATGTACTCGTATACGTATGCATCTGTGTATCCAAGTATTTTTCACTCTTATATGTGCAAATGAAATTCCATTTGAATTTTATACAATTTGCAAATAGACTTATTCTACCATTTTTATGAATATTCGTATGCAAAACATTTTGTCGCATATGTATTTCTCCGGATTTCTTAAGGATATGAGTTTCTATTTTACATTCCTGTAGACACAATCACCAAACACATATTACCACATAACACTGTGGGACTTTGTATTCATGTACAGTGGCTCATAGTTTATTAATAAGTAGAAGTGTTTCTAGGTGTTTTAAGCATGAGTCAAGAAAATAAGCAATAATGGTCAGTTTGAGAAAGTGATGTAGGGTTTTTGTTGTAAATTTTAATCGCTTAAGAATACAACGAGGAGTGAAGCTAAAAAAGGGGATTTAAGTGCATGGACCTTAAATCGAGAGGAACATTTGTATTTCAGCTATATGGAACCCTGATTAAATTAAACTAACCGCCCAATGCACAATTTGCTCGAGATTAGATTTAATTGTTGCTTTGAGAGCAGCAGTACCATAAAACGTGAGATACTCTTTTATGTGGCGGCTATTCGAAATGTGCCTATTATGTCCAACTTTTACCAGAGTGGGTTGGTGGTCGCTAAAAACATTGTATGCAAAATTTGATATATAATTATATGGATACATGTGGTGGAAGAATCTAAAATGAAATGTATTGTATATAATAACATGGATGGAATGTTGTTTTTCTTACAAAAACATATTTTTTTTGAAGTTCTGTTCGACTTTAGGGAATCTGCCTCGATATCCAAGTGGAGGAAACGCGCCAATTAAACTGAAGGCGCTCACCGAGACCTGGGGGTCAGCTGAGTGGGTTTGGCTGGACTATTTAAAAGTTTTGCAGCACGTCATGGAGTCCCTGGTAGCAGACTGGACAAGCGTCCGGAACGTGAACACCAACTTGCGCCCAGTACGAATTGAGGCATCGGAGCCATCCAGATATCTGCTGAGCCAGAACAACGCGTATCTGCCGAGGTAGCGTTTTCTCCTCTTATAAAATCTCCGACGGATGTTTCTCTAGCACTATATTCACGTTATAGCTGGTAACTGCTGCAGCGACAGCTTGAATGTCGTTCAGACCTGCCTAATAGTATCGAAGATCTAAAGGCTCTCTCTTGTGCAGCTAGAAAAAAAAACCAACCCTTTAATTTCAACACAATAATTGGTTTGTAAATTTTATCACTACTCAATTAAAAGTTTTGTAAATATGCTAATCTGTTTATTAGTTATTGCAATGATATTTTGTAAATGGAAACAACAACAAAATTCATAAAAAGTTTACACTGTATCATGTGTGTGTGTGGATGTATGTGTTTTATTATGTATGCAGTGCGATGGATTTTTATTGTGATCCGTGAAAAACTCAGCTTCCGGCAATTCTCGTCTAATATGACCTGAAATACTTATAAATAACCGCTGAACATAGTTAAAGCACATTCGTCGCTTGGGTTCTTTTGATGGTGCAGTGGCGCTCGCCGAAACTCCAGATTTTCCTGCTTGCTTTAGTTGCAAGCAGGAGTATTTTTTGAAAACAATCGACAATGTTTTTGTTAATATATGAGAATTTTGTCATCGGCTTGAAATAGTTTCAATAAACGACTTACAACATTTTTTGTTAGTACGTGAATTTTTTCCACCTCGTAAATATTTTTTGCGATAAACGGTACTAAATTTTTTGTTGTAAAAATGTGAATTTGTAAAAATGTAAATCGGAAATATTTTCGATAAACAGCGTACGAATATTTTTGTAAATATGTGAAATTATTTATCACAGGATTCCTGAATTTCAATTTTATTTCAATTTTTTTATTGAACCAAAACATTGTTTTTCTGTGCAGAACATTAAGATTGTTCCTGATCTGCCTTGCAGGATCATCCCGTCTATGAGATGGTGGTTGGGATGACTACTATAAAGACCCTCGAGCAGATACTGCTTAGACAACAAGAAATTGTGTCTGCGCACTATAAGGGCCCTTTGTCTCTTCATGTAAATGGTGCTTAGGTGACATAAGGTATAGATTCTCTCAGGACAGCTTTCAGCAAGTCTGAATTTTCTTCCACTGCGTAGTTTACACGTTCGTCGACTACACCGGCGATGAGTAGTTCGCTACAGACCGACCTATTGCTATTTAAGAGGTCTACACGGGTTCCTTTTCGACTTCCCAAGTACTGCCAGCTAGTGACTTGAGAATCTTGTTTAACTTTTAAGCTTTCGTAGATAGCTGTAGCATGTGCAGAGGATCGGAAAAGACTGTCCAATGTGACCCCAAGGATTTTCGGGTAGTTGATAGCCGGGATGTTGACTCCATCGACTTTCACATTAAGTGACAACCGCACCCCTGCCGTCCTCTGCAGTAAAGAGTGTAGGTGATGGTTAAAAGGCGGATATTTGCATATTCGTTGCAGTGAAAAAATGAGGTAATAGTTTATTTTCCTGCATATGTCATCCACTTTAGGTCCTGACGCTATAATTGTGCAATCATCCGCATACGACACAATTTCAACGCCGTCTGGTGGTGGAGGAATTTTAGAGATGCAGAGGTTAAACAGAGCAAGAGATATCACTCCACCCTGAGGAACTCTTGTTTAACTTTACGGCTTTTCGACTTCCTTCCTTCGCATATAGTTTACTACCCGACGTTTTAAACTGAGCGAAAGGTGCTTTTTTGCATGGTCCTCTAACAGAATGGCATGATTGACCGTGTCGAAAGCATTTGTAAGGTAAAGAGCCACTTGGACCGTCCGGTCGTTGGGCTTGTTCTGGTTAAGGCCGCGACTACGTGCGTGGATAGCGTGATGATCAGTACGATACATGAAAGGTATTCCATCAGGCTGGGGAGAAGCAGGCCTTCAATCGTCTCATGAATAGATGGACAGACCTACAGAAATCGCTCAATAGAATCAGATAGTCATTCTAAATCGTTTAGTATAAAAAACATTGGTTAGATCGTTTTAGGTTTTACAAATATCAACACTATGTCATAATTCCATTTACCACAGTGTGGTGGTATAAAAATCACAGAATTTTCCTTATTTCTTAAGTGTAGACTAAACATTACCATTCATTAATTGATACTAATACTATTTTCCATTAATTCTTTTATTTTCAGCTGGTCCTTTTCGCAGCATAGGTAAGTAACAAATGTCTCTAGTACCGCTTCGCAAGTATACTTTGATTCACTGTATTGTGCTTTCTAAGTTTGCAAACATAAGTAGAAAAGAAAAAAGTTAACAAAACTAATTTAAAAATTCAAATTCTTATATTCCTTTTTTTTGCCTACATTACTTTTTTCACAATACGAATGCTGCTTGTACTCGTAAAAAGCAAGAATATCAGAGTGTGAATGTTTGTAAGGAGAAGTGTGATTGTGGTAGTCGAACCTCCTGACAATGAATGTGTATATGTACATTAGGGTGGGCTGAAAAACTTTATTTTTTTAATTTTGGCTAAATTTAGAATGGGGAACTATTCTTGTTGTGATAACAGTTTTGTGATCATTATTTAAGTGTACATTTTAAAGCAAGTCAAATTTTATTTGATAGGAGTATGAAGTGAACAATTCGTGAGTCCGGCCTGCAGCTAGCTATTATTCTCTTCACCATGGAGTGTGTTTTCCGAGGCATATGGTTCATTGGCCAATAAAATTAATGTTCTATTCAGATTCGTAAAAAAACATTCTTTGTTTTTAAGTTCGGTTTTAGCCTATAGCCTTAAAATGATTTTTTCCGAATCAGAAGTAAAGTAATAGTGCCCTGGAACAGTTCTCAATTTACCCATACTTCATATTTGTGTTTTTGATACCCATATGTCCTTGTTGAAATTGGTCAGATTTTTGGACATAGGGACCATCAACAAACTTAGCCAAACTGGTGTTATATCGGGAGAGATCTTTACACTGTGGCTATATATATAAACGTGGACGGTTATGACCCATTTTTATCTGAGCTGATTAATGATCGATCGTAATGAACTGTACCCAGTTTCATCAATATTGGATGTACTATGTGGCTTCTACAGCGGGAAACATAAAATCGATTGAACAAATGCTTGGGAGCTATACCTTAATTTTAACCGACTTTTATAAAAGTCAATAGACTTTTGCTTCATTCATGATTACACTTTTGCAATTGTCATGAAGATCGGAATACAATTGCGACCTGTATTTGGAAAACATGCTTTAGAAAGACAACTGATGGACGGATGGACAGACAGATCGAACCAACTGGTCATTCTGAGTCGATCAGTGGGTTTAGCTTAAATAAATTTGATACTTTCGTATTTCGTACTAGAATATTATAAATTTTCTTTGTTTTTACAAACAAAAAAACAATAAACCAGAAAACACGACAGAAAAAAACGTGTAAACTGACTTGGAAGTTTTAGCTATTTTTTAAAAACCTACTACCAGGCTTGGGGTTAGCTTAAATAATTAATTGATACTCGTAAAATTAATAAATTGGACTTAAAACCCGGAAATGATTTTTGGACACTTTAGTTTAAGTGTTCAACGATTTCTGGACTAAGTCCCATATATGTAAAGGAGATATGTTAGTAGGTACATTTTTGGATTTGTGAGAAATTTCATTGTTTCCGGATACTTCCATGCCCTCAAAAACCATTGTTTGGGGGCTTAAGTAAACCATGGTCCACCTTCGGCAGAATTAAATTGTTCTAACGCATGATGTAATTTGTGGCTTCTAGAGCGACAGGAACTCATATTTATCATCAAAAATGGTTTTATTTTTTTTCAAAGTATTCTCCAGCATGATTTATACACTTTTGCATGCCCTCAAACCAATTGTCGAAGCACTTTTTCCACTCCGATTCAGACACCGCCAAAACATGGTCACAGCATCTTCTGGCGACGAAAATCGTTGTCCACGCATTTTTTTCTTGATGTGCGGGAATAAAAAGAAGTCATTGTGTGCAAATCAGAACTGTGTGCAAATCAGAACTAAATTCGAAGTTTTGGCCGTCAAAAAGGCGCTGGTTTAAACCGATGTGTGAGAGCTCGTGCACAATGATTCGTCTTCTCTTGTTCGTTTTTCGAATTTCTCCAAATACTTCAGGCAAACAAATTGTGGCGTACAACTCAGAATTGACATTCTACGTTGCTCAAGCGGAACAGTCGCTACATGACCAGTTTTGCCAAAGAAACAGGCGACCATTTGCTTCGAACAACTTTTGTTGGAATTGGCTCGTCTTCGAAGACCCTCACGGTTGATTGCTGTTTTGTTTCGGGCTCATACGCATAGATCCTGATTCGTCACCTGTGATGATCTTATAAACGTTCTTTGAAGCACCGCGATCGTATTTTTTCAAAATTTCTTTGCATCAATTGACACGAGCCTTTTTTTTGAGCGATTATCAAATTGTGCGGGATCCAACGAGAACAAACCTTTTTTACGGCCAGGTGTTCATGCAATATCGAATGTGTTCATGCAATATCGAATGTATGCTGGTGGAAGAAATGTCTAAGGATGCCTCTATCTCACGGTATGTCACATGGCGATCTTACATTATCAGTTCACGCACGGCATCAATGTTCTCGGCCACGACTGAATTCATTAAACCAATTTTTCACAGTGCTTTAGAAAAGGGCTGCATCGCCATACGAAGATTTAAGTTCATCGACGCACTCTTGTCGTGATAATCCACGTCGAAAGTTCGACTGCAAACAAAGTTTTCAAAATTTTGAATTTATAAAAATTTATTTATGTGTGACAGCGCATAGAGAAAGGGACCTAAGGGTAAAAAAATCAATTTTCATGTTTTTTTTCTTTTTTTGATGTGGACAACATCTGAGCATCGAATGAGATGATCCCCAAAAGTGTTCCCTCGTAGAGATATGTGCGGTTTATGAAAGTGAAGTCGACGATTCTAAGCGCAAATAGAAAGGGACCTAATCTATAAAGTGGCCCTCCTGAACAAAACTTTTCATCAACTTTTCTCTTCTTTTCTTTTGATGTGGACAACATCTGAGCATCTAATGAGACCGATCCCATGCCCCAAACGTGTTCTCTCCCAGATATATGCGCGTTTTATGAAAGTGAAGTCGACGATTCTAAGCGCATATAGAAAGGGACCTAATCTTTAAAATGGCTCTCCTGAACAAAACTTTTTTTTTAACCTTAGGTCCCTTTCTATTTTATGCGTCACATATATTGAATTACCTGATGTTTATTAGTTTTTTTAGTCACTCTTATTTTCATATATAAAATTTATTATACAAAAAACCTTATATATTTTCCAGAATATTGCATTTTTATTTTCCTGGAGACGACTTTATTCGTTTGCAGTCGAATTAAATACATGTAACCACATGTCCGCATCAATTGATCTCATATTTAAACTTTTGGAGAAAATTTGAAAAGCAATAAGAGCTGCGCGGGAAAAAATCTCTTACACGGGCAGAAGTGACACCGTTTAACAAAGTTGTCTACACTACTTTTGCAAAAGATGGGTACTCGCTTTCCGTTGTTCTCTCATATTGGATTAGGGTTAATGTACTCGCATTTCTCAATCTGCGAATCTAAATGTTGGTCGCACGTAATGATCTCTTCGAAATGTTGTCAGAACAGGATGTAAAGTGAACCTCAAACCTAAATGATGCAGGTTAACCAGAGTTATTTATTGGCCGACCGTAGCGTACCATGCAAACTTTTAGAAGGATCGGGTTAAATTTCTGTCTTTTTGTGAGTATCGATATACCCCTTTTAAAGGATGGTGCCTTCTTCTTGCCTTTACAACACAAATTCGGCTTGCCTTCACAACACAAATTTAAAATAAATCCATTTTAATATATAAAAATGTAATGTTCGGCGAACGAGCGCATAAAACTCCGGAACCGCTTCACGGTGATGCGCAAAATAGAAAGGGACCTAAGGGTAAAAACCAGTTTTGTTCAGGAGAGCCATTTTAAAGATTTAAATACGTATATCTTTGGTGTACCATCACTTTCATAAAACGTGCATATCTCTGGGAGGGAACACTTTTGGGGCATGGGATCGGTCAAATTCGATGCTCAGATTTTGTCCACATCAAAAAACAAAATTAAAATTGATTTTTTACCCTGTCAGAAGTGTCTCTAAAGTTTAGTCCCGACAGGTGGCGCTGTCGTCTTAAAAATAAAATTCTTCTTTTTTATGGTACGATTTCATTAAAAACTTAAATAAAAACTATTTAATAATTGTAAATTCGGTGCTGAAAACGGGAAGAAGCTTTCCATGAACTTTATCTAACAATGACACATTTATAATCAAGACAGCAAAAATATTTTTCAAGGCAAGGATTGTCTGTGTCTGACCAACTTGCCGATCTAATTGAATCATCTCCATAAATTCATAACATCAGTGACATCAAAACAAAAAAATTTTCAGACCTTCAAAGTGGGACGGGATCAGCTAGTATTTATATAAATGTATGGTAAAATTTGCTCCAATTTTAGGTTTGACAATTCGAACCGTTTTCGGTGCAAGTATAAGTTCGACCGTCACGTTTTTCAGAACACCCTAATATAGTTACATACATATTTGTGCCAGAAGTCTAATGTTGCCAAGCATACTCAAGAAGTTTGCATGTGGATATGTAAATATGTGCGCATTTTGTAAGAAACTCCATTTTGTGGCTTTTGGATAATTTGTATTCTTGTGGGTTTTTATTGTAAAAAGAAATTGTTAAAGTTTATTCTGCCATTTTGTGCATACTCTTTTCTGTTTCCATTTCTTATTCTTTTCCTGATTTTCTTGCTAGATTACATTCTACAAAACATGGCATAATATTACATTTCCAGAGTTGAAGTGTGTGTCATTTTTGAGAGAGAGAAAAAACCCTCAACTGTGACTTTATTGCGGCAAAGTGTTTCGTTAGTTTTTGAATTTCATAAGAATATAAAGTCAAAACATTAGAGGAGTCCTTTTAGTTTCAGATACTTACATAATTGTATTAAGGACAAGAGAATACTTGTATTTATATATTTAATGTTATTTAACAATTATTGATTTTATCTGTACAATAATTGTGTTTACATTTTAATGTTTTTTAACTAATTTTAAAAATTTCTTTGGCCGGTTTTTTACCACCACTCTTGAGGCACTGGAGTAATGGGCATAGTTTTCGGTGGACCACTGAACTTTTTAAATGTTTTTAGCTCGAAAATATCTAATGGAAGAACATAAAACAGAGTTTAATATTGCAGCTAGAAAGGACTTATTTGAATAAAGGAATCGAAACAGTAATAAATAATTTATTTATAATTTTATTCTTTTAAATACAAATACAAAATCTATTCAAAAGAAGAAATTTCCGGTAACATATTTAGAAAAATGTTCACAATCATGATATAGAGTCTACCTCTCTTTAAATATTATGCCCAGGTACTACACACCAATGGTGTTGCATTTTCTGAGGCTCCTTAAAGATTTAGTGTAAAACACAACTGCAAAAGTAAATTATACGAAATTCTATGCGCTTATACGCAATTATGCATCTTGCAATAATGCAATCAAATGTCCAAGGGTATATATGCATATTATTAAGTTACAAGAAAAAAAGGTCGTTTAGTTCTAGCAGGTCGACTCTTATATAAAGGGTGTCCCAAGAAGAACGCAATTTTTAAATCTGGCAACATTCGAAGTGTCATTGTTTGACATTTGAACAATTGTTATTGTTTGTTAGTAGAAGGTACGAGGTTAGTAAAAATGGAGCGCTACACGAAAGGGAGTTCGTTAATTGGGTATTGGAGAGACAACATGAAAATGCTGATTTTGCCGATAAAATCATCTTCAGTGACGAGGCCCATTTTCATCTTGATGGCTTCGTCAATAGGCAGAATTGTCGCATATGGGGTGCGGAAAATCCTCGAGTGATTCACGAGAAGCAAATGCATCCTCAACGTGTCACTGTGTGGTGTGGTTTTTGGGCTGGAGGAATCATTGGACCTTTTTTTATGAAAATGAGGCAGGTCAAGCGCAAACAGTCAATGGTGTTTGGTATCGTGAAATGATAACCAGTTTTTTCTTGCCTAGAATTGAAGAAATGAATGTGGAGGGCATGTGGTTCCAACAAGACGGCGCCACATGTCATACAGCCAGAGAAACAATTCAATTGCTGCATCAGTCAGTTAAAAATTGCGCTCTTCTTAGGACACCCTTTATATAAATACTCACTTACTTAATTCCCAGAACATCGCATTGAGGAACAGAAGAACTTTTACCAGATCAGTGCGCTATATAAATACTAAGTAGGGACATAAATACAGTTACAACATTGAACACACCCATTTCAATAGTAGAACTGAACATACCCCGTTTTGAAAGCTAACCTCAATAACGTTAGTCTGTAACGGGATTTTAAAATTGTTTCAACTTTTATCATGGAGTGGTCAGATAATGAGAACCGTATCGCTGTAATAGCGCTTTTCAAGTGCGAAATGGAAAAAAGCGATATTTTCAAAACGCTCCGGTCACTGGGGATTAGCTGCATGTTTGTCTACCGATGCATAAAACTGTTTGAGGAGACTGGAGATGTAAAAGACCGCCACCGGTCGGGCCGCCTACGATTTGTTCGAACACCGCATGTCATTAAAGCCGTTAAATCAAGAATTTACAGAAATCCGGTCCAAAAACAGAAAATCATGGCCCGTGAGATGAATATCAAGCAAAAGTCCATGAGTCGAATCATTAAAAAAGAATTGGGATTTGGGGCTTTCAAAAGACGTACCGGACATTTATTGACTGCAGCTTTAAAAAAAATAGGATTGGAAAATGGAAACGTCTTTTGGTGAAGCACACTGATAACTTGCACAGAAAAATGTTGTTTACAGTTGAAAAAAATTTTACCGTTCAGGAAAAATTTAACAAGCAAAATGATAGTGTATGCGCGGTCATCTAAGGAAGCATCTGAACTGATCCCAAGGGTGGAAAAGGGTCATCACCCAGCTTCAGTCATGGTTTGGTGGGGTGTCTCTTACGATGGGGTCACTGACCTGCATTTCTGCGAACAAGGAGGTAAAACATCGGCCAAAGTTTACCAAGAAACCGTTTTGAAAGCTGTTGTGAAGCCTCTTAACAATTCCCTGTTCCAAACCCGGCCATGGACTTTCCAGCAGGATTCTGCGCCGGCCCATAAGGCTAAAATGTCCAGGCCTGGTTTCGAAACATTTTGCCAGCGTTCATTTCCTCTGAAGAATGGCGCTCAGGCAGTCCAGATTTGAAACCATTGGATTACAAATTGTGGACGGTTTTAGAGGACAAGGTTTGTCACTAATGATACCCCAACATTGGATCTCTTAAGACTGATTTGGTTCGAGCCGTGACCAATTTTCCAATGGACGAGGTTCGTGCAGCTATTGACGATTGGCCAGTGCGACTTAAGGCGTGTGTAAATGCAAAAGGCGGACATTTCGAATAAGTAGATTATTTTTGGATACAATATACATCATTAAATATATTAAAAAATATTTGGTCCAAAAACATTCAGTACTTTTTATTTTACAGCATAAAACGCGTGTAACAGTATTTATGTCCCTACTAAGTACAGAGTGATTCATTCACCATTGGACAAATTTCACCAGCGTGTTCCTTGGCTCATTTCATGAAAATACATCCATCTACGACCATGCCCGAAAGTGCAAGAGGGCGAAATGGCAGCGGTTGCAAAATGTTCGGATTGGTGGTCGGAGGGTACTAGAGTAAAATTGCTAAGTTCTGAACCAGTGGTTGGATTTTTTTTTGTTTTTTCTCTCTTAAAAGATAGCAGTACCTCCTAACCTTTCTAACTTATTTCAAATGAGCCAATACGCTAGTGAAGTTTGTCCAGTCGTGAATGAATAACCCTGTATATAATTCTTACTGACCGGGACCTTTGAGGGTTGCTATATATATTTCTGGCCTAGGCAACACTAAGTGTTGTCTGGCACCATCTGACATTTCCATTTGAAAGTTTGACTCAGAACGTTTTGACATACGGCCATCATTTGTGTTGTTAACAGTTACCTAAAAAAAAATTAATTTGGCAAAAAAATGGAATTAACTCGTGAATATTCTCGTGCGATCATTTTTCACAACTTTCGACGTGGGTGATCACGACAAAAGTGCATCAATGAACTTAAATCTTTGTATGGCGAGCAAGCACTATCCTATAACACTGTGACAAACTGGTTTAATGAATTTAATCGTGGCCGACGCTCGCTCAAAGACGAAGGCTTGAAGGCCGTCCAAAAACGGCCGTTGATCCAGAGACCATTGATGCCCTGCGTGAACTGATAATACAAGATCGTCATGTAACATACCGTGAGATAGAAGCATCCTTGGGCATTTCTTTCACCAGCATACATTCGATATTGCATGAACACCTGGTCGTAAAGAAGGTTTGTTCTCGTTGGATCCCGCACAAATTGACAATCGCTCAAAAAAGGCACGTCTCGATTGGTGCAAAGAAATTTTGAAAAAATACGATCGCGGTGCTTCAACAGATGTTTATAAAATCGTCACAGGTAACGAATCATGGATCTATGCGTATGAGCCCAAAACTAAACAGCAATCGACGTGTGGGTCTTCGAAGACAAGCTAAATCCAACTAAAGTTGTTCGTGGAAGAAGCACTTCGAAGCATATGGTCGCCTGTTTCTTCGGCAAAACTGGTCATGTGGCTACTGTTCCGCTTCAGCGACGTAGGACGGTCAATTCTGAGTGGTACGCCACAACTTGTTCGCCTGAAGCCATCGGAGAAATTCGAAAAACGAACAAGATAAGACGAATCATTGTGCACCATGACAATGCGAGCTCTCACACACCGACTTAAACCAGTGCCTTTTTGGCCTGCCAAAACGTCAAATTGATGGGTCATCCGCCGTACAACCCTGACTTGGCACCCAATGACTTCTTTTTATTCCCGCACATCAAGAAAAAATGCGTGGTCAACGATTTTCGTCGCCTGAAGATGCTGTTGAAGCGTTCAAAAACCATGTTTTGGAGGTTTCTTAATCGGAGTGGAAAAAATGCTTCGACAATTGGTTTGAGCGCAAGCAAAAGTGTATAAATCATGCTGGAGAATACTTTGAAAAACAATAAAACTATTTTTGATGATAAATATCGTATATGAATTTTTATTATTAGGCCAGAAATATATATAGCAGCATATATAGCAGAAATGCAGTGTTGCATTTCATATAACTTCGAGGGAAGTTGAAAAGTTATGGAGTTATAGAAATGCCTCGTACTTTCGCTAATCAGAATACAATTTTTTTTGTAAATACATATTTGAATTTGTTATCGGCTCAAATCGCAAATATTTTCGATAAACAACGTGCGAATATATTAGTTAATATAGTATATTGTTTGAGCTTTTTAATTAAACCAATACTTTTTTTAGTGAATTGCAGACGATTCTTCTTTTAAAATTTAAGCTTTTTGATCCAGGATAGCAAGAAAATCAGTTTTTAGATGATATTGGTTGATTATAGCTATTGAAGTGGTTGTGTCCGTTTCTGATCCGTCGGTGTACTGTATGTTCCAATTTTTAGTTTGGTGTATCGCAGATACTTCGCTAAATAGTGATAGAAAGGATACACACGCAGAGAAAAGATATGGTTACTATATGGTCACGGCAACAATAGTATGTTCTCTGCAATAAAAGTATGGTCGTCCCAACCATAGTATTGTTTTTTGAATTTCAATTTGACAATAGTATGATTGTGGCAATATTAATATTGTTGAAATGTAACTATAGTATTGTTGCCAAATTTTAAAATGAAAATATGGTTGTAGCAACAATATAAATATGGTTGGTGGAACAAACGTATTGTTTTCATGGGTTTTATGTTAACAATAACATGATTACGGCAATCATACCGGCAAAATTGTATTTTTTTTTTTTAATTTGAGAATGTTTTTTTACGAATCTTACGCAATAATTGTAAAAATAATTAAATTTTTTCGAAACAAACTACGAATTAGTATAACTGAAATATTTTTAATAAATAAATTTTTTTTACTGTTTAATAAATTACTTATATTATTACATAACTTAATTAATAAAATTCTCTATTGTTAAATAACAACTTAACCTAATATTTACAAAAATTTTTGGCAATCATAGTATGGTTGTGTGTAAGTCATACTATGGTTGTACGTTAAATATACTATGGTTATAAGGATCATAATATGGTTGTGGGGATCATAGTATGGTTGAATGTGAATAATAATATGAGTGTGGTGATCATATTATGGTTGTGTGTGAATAATTCTATTGTTGTGAGGACCATAATATTGTTATGGGGATCATAGTATGGTTGTGTGTGAACCATACTATTGTTGTGATGATCATAATATTGTTGTGCACAATCATATCACGAACAATAGTATGATGCTTTTCGAATATTGTTACACCAACCATACTTTTTTCTGCGTGCAGTAGGTGTACAATTTTTTGGGAGACACAACAAATCATCTTTTAATATATTATTATTAAGCTTCCATGAAGGTTCTGAGGGGAAATAAGCTTTTTGTGTTTTGGATTTTTTTGCCAGTTATTATTTATTTTTATTTTGAGCGCATCATTTCTTTTTTAACTCAGTTTCTGCGCATTTGTTTCTTCCTTGATATAAAATACCGGTTAACCGACTTAAATACTTCGGTTTGTGGTTAATGGGAATTTTATAAAAAAAACGTTCGACAGTTAACATCGAGTAACCGGTCTCTAGTTATGGACACTCTGTTAAGGGTATAGTAAGTTGATTTATTCGTTTTTTTTACTGATTTTGACACTTTCTATAAATACTAAACTTCAGCATAAAAACCAAGCAGATGTTTGCAAAAAATCATCTTTCTCTACGATATGGCAAAAAATATGCAAATTTGAACATTTACATAAACCTTTGGAGTGTCATAAACCTAAATCACAAAATCATGTTTAATTCAAATTAGATTATTGGAATTTTAAGCAAATATTTCTTTGCAAACTCCAAAAAATAGCACCCAACTTGCGAAACCCATAAAGGGAAAAATGCACTCAACCCAAACGGAAACAACATAAACAACTTCATGGAATGAATGTTAATGGCAATTATCGCAAATAAAATCATGCAAATTTTATGCTCATTAATATCAATCAATTGATTGATAACAACACTACCGAGAGATAAACTGGCAGGATAAAGGGCGACAAACGAGCCCTAACTTTGTTGTTAAACAAATGTTTCGCCAAGTCACGGATGGGTGGGGTAAGGGTGGGGTGCGTCGGATTGATATAAACAAATTTCAATTTTCGGATGTATTAACTCAATATGTAAACATTTGATAAACGAGACAACAAAGACAGGGGAACCCTTTTTGTGGCCGTTCGCTGTCGGGTGTAGCAACGGAAGGAAGGCAGGAAGTCGCGTTGTAATGTTGTAACACGGCAAGAAGACAAGTTAATCAAGGCTGCCATTTGAAACCACCCCTCATCGTAGCACAGAATGCGGATGCGAATGATAAGGATGCGAATGAGTTGAACAGGCATTAATAAATCCTTTGACAATTGTTACATTTAATGTCAATAAGCAACCACAAAACAAGCAACAGCAGTGACACTCCATTCCACTTCATCCAGCTCAACTCCATGCCACTCAGTGGTCCCTTTCTTTTGGCTGTTTGCCTTGGTCCTTCGACTTTATGGTGTGTAATATTGTTTGTTTGTTGGTGTATTTGTTTTAATATGAAAGCGTCATTAAAGGAACCCCTTTTGTTTGTCGCATGGCCATGTGTCTGTGTGTGTGTAGGTTTCATTGATGATGATGACGATGTTGATAATTTTTGTTGTTGATCCTGCTGAGCCTGAAGTGTTTAATGTTCATGTCGTACGTCTGTTTCATTTGACGTTTGGAACACGAGGTGGTTATGAGAAGTGGAGAAAATTTACCAGATGCTTATATAATTTCGTCTAGATTCGAACAAGAATACAACTACGACATTATCTCCAGCTTTGTGTCCTACCTGGGGATTGAATAACCTCCCTGACCTAAAACAACTGAAATCATTGTTAAGTTTGGCTAGGCGGAATCTCATGTAAAATCTATCGTGAATTCTATTTAAAGGGAAATTAACAGTTGACATACAGTCAATTCACGAAAAAGTGATCATTCTAAAACATGAACGATCCATGAGCACCACATTGTTGTTATTTCCACTATTTTAGGCAACGAATTTAAGTTTTTCTTTGCCCAAAGTTAAGTTTTCATATATGATCTTTTTTTTTAATCAATTAAATATTTGTTTCTAAGATGCTGGAAATTGAATTTATTAAGAAAAGTTCATTTTAGCGATAAAACTGCATTATCTTGCTTCACAATTTTCTGATTCAAAAACGCGAACGAAATCACAAACGTGCACACTGTTTACAATAATAAGTTCACGTTTCCGTGAGTTGACTGTATTTATAGTTTCTTAGTCGTTTGATTTTATCTAGAAAATCGTATTTTTGTGTCCCTTTACGCCAAAAAAAAATTGTTAAAAATCGGTTGGAACTACAATGATTCGATTGCAAAAGAGTAATTTCGGTTGCAATCACCAAATGTTTATAACCGTAATGGCTATTCGGTTCGAAGTACCATAAGATGATAAATATGATCATCATACTGTACTCACAACCTATTTATCGGTCATACCAATGAAACGCGAAAAAGGTATTTAGTTGCCCCAACTGATGGTTGTAGTTTGCAAACATTTTGTTGCTGTAACCAATACTTTAATGTTTTTTTTTTAAATAAAATAGTGACTTTAAACCAATCGAAGAGCTGAATTTTTTCCAGTAAAAATCATCTATCATATTTTCTACTTTTTTCTCGTCATGAGCACTTCCCCTCCTATGAGCACTTCAATTGTAAAGCAAACAGTTTTTGCCCCTGACTAAAATTTTAAGTTTTTTTGTTGAACAAGTGGTGTATGTGGATTTTTAGACCCAAAAATTATCATTTGAAGATTCGGATACTTAGTATGTCGCACCTATACTACAGTTCCAGTAACTAAAAACTACAGTGAACCAACTGACATTCGGTTGTACTGATGGAATACTCTAGGTACAGGTTAACTCAATTATTTGTTTGGCAAAAAAATTCGGTTGAGGCAACGAATCTGTTCTCTGTGTGTAGGGTCCATTGTTGCGAACCACTTTTCCTGTCAAATCTTGAGTATAAGATACGAAAATTGCTTAGATTTGAATACTTATAATTATTTCTATATTTACTAGTGGTCACTTCTTTTGGCCATAAGGGCCTTTTTTGGGGTCTGAACCTTATCCCCAGCCATCTATTCAAAATTCGTCCGTATTTGGTTTTGTGGCGAAATTTGCTTTAATTTAATTAAGTACGCATACCACTTGTGTCGCTGTTATCAACCATAAACGTCGTTGTTTTGGGTTCCTACGGCCCACAAGCCCGCGTCAGAATTTTAGGCCGATTTCTCAAAATTATGCCAGTATCTAATTGTAATGAAATTTGATTAACTTTCGATGACCTTACGTCCATGTTTATTAGCAATCGTTTTGTTTAATAATTTAAAATTTCATTTTGTGCTACCTGATGGTATAATTAATGTGCCTTCCGTTTTCAACACCACGAAATGTTGATCTGGGACCCTATAAAGTACTTATAAATACTTATATTGATCGTCGTAAAATTCAAAGATGATATATACTTATATACGAATCAACGTAGGATGCTGACATTTTTTCATAGTCATAGTCTTTTTGGGTTTGTAAAAGGGCGAAATCGTCCAAAGGGGTAAGAAGTTACCCTGCAAGAAACTAAAGATACCTTAGTAAAAAGTACGCTATTTGAGTATAAGGTTAGCAAATACTATTTGTTTGTGAAAAGACAATGGTTAAAACGGATGCTGTTAGTGGAGACGCACTAAATTTTCACAAAAAAAAACATAGTTGCGGTACTTTTAAGATCGTGTGACCCAAAAAACGTACCGAATGTTTAAAACGGGCGATTATTAGTTAATATGGACATTTGGGTACTCTAATTAAAGCAATTATATAGCATATTATGTAGCTGACATTAAGGACGAATGCATGGGCAAAAAGTACCAAAAATGATCTTTTTTGGCGCTTAGTAGCTTATAGACTGTCTGGGGATATAAGGTTCAGCCTTTTTCCACAACTCACGTTTTCAAAGTCGGTGGCCCTCAAAACTTTAAAACTACTGCATCAATCGTTTTTAACTTTTGAACACTTTTTCTATACATAATTAAAAATGAAAATTTTAAAAAACCTCCAAGCGTCATCTGGGGATTGATTTCAGATGATCTAGAAGCGATTTTGAGAGGCCTCTCATATTTCTTTATGGAAATTTAGTACACAATGTTCTTCGAATATTTTAAATACTTGAAAAGCTGGTACTAAACTCTATGTTTGCTCGAAAAATGCGTCAAGCTCCATACTTAAACAAATGAACATATTATCATGGATCACGTTCCAATATAACAATTTTGCCAAAGGTCGCGGAAGCGGCTTTTTTCTGTCAGGGTGTCTTCCTTTCCATGAGATCATCATGCGTACCAATTACAATCGATAAATCGACATTAGTTCATTTTGAAAGTTCAGTGTTGTATGGGCGAGACCACACCATTTTGTTAAAATCTTTAGCGGTGAACAGGGATTAACCGCCTCAAGACCTCTTGCTTCTATAATTAAATAGAAGACAAGACACCGCCCACTTTTACTCCTAGATGTGTTTCGTTCCATGCCAACATCATATGTTCCAAATATACGAGTATTCGTCATATTTCTCATAGTTATGATATATTGACTTTTTATGTTAAGGCTTGTTGATTTTTACAGAGGTGGACTCAGTCGTTGTGTAGACAAAATTTTTACCTCTTGATCTATCTGGATCATTTTCAATACCAACCGTTTCCTTCGATCAGCATATGAAACATGTTGAATTTTTGTCACTTTGCCTTAATAGTGCGACCTGTAGGTACAGATGGACATGGCTAGATCATCTTAGCATTTTTGACGATTCAGAATATACTTAGTAGGGGCATAAATACTGTTACACACGTTTTATGCTGTAAAATAAAAAGTACTGAAAGTTTTTGGACCAAATATTTTTTTATATATTTATTGATGTACATTGTATCCAAAAAGAATCTACTTATTCGAAATGTCCGCCTTTTGCCTTTACACACGCCTTAAGTCGCACTGGCCAATCTTTAATAGCTGCACGAACCTCGTCCATTGGAAAATTGGCTACAGCTCGAACCAAAGCAGCCTTAAGAGATCCAATGTTGGGGTATCTTTTGTGACAAACTTTTCCCTCTAAAACCGTCCACAATTTGTAATCCAATGGGTTCAAATCTGGACTGCCTGAGGGCCACTCTTCAGAGGAAATGAACGCTGGCAAATAGTTTCGAAGCCAGGCCTGGGACGTTTTAGCCTTATGGGCCCGCGCAGAATCCTGCTGGAAAGTCCATGGCTGGTTTTGGAACAGGAAATTGTTAAGAAGCTTCACAACAGCTTCCAAAATGGTTTCTTGGTAAACTTTGGCCGATGTTTTGACTCCTGCAGATCAGTGAGCCCATCGTAAGAGACACCCCACCAAACCATGATTGAAGCTGGGTGATAACCCTTTTTCACCCTTGGGATCAGTTCAGATGCTTCCTTAGATGACCGCGTATACACTCTATCATTTTGCTTGTTAAATTTTTCCTGAACGGTAAAAATTTGTTCATCGGTGAACAAAATTTTTCCTGGCAAGTTATCAGCGTGATTCACCAAAAGACGTTTGCACTTTTCAATCCTATTTATTTTAAAGCTGCAGTCAATAAATGTCCGGTACGTCGTTTGAAAGTTCCAAGTCTGTTTTAAAGATTCGACTCATGGATTTTTGCGAGATATTCATCTCACTCTGTGTTCGGAGCGGATTTCTGTGAATTCTTGATGTTCGAACAGAGCGTGGGCGGCCAGACCGGTGGCGGTCTTTTACATCTCCAGTCTCCTCAAACAGTTTTATGCATCGGTAGACGAACATGCGGCTAATGCCTAGTGGCCGGAGCGTTTTGAAAATATCCCTTTTTTCATTTCACACTTGAAAAGCGTTATTACAGCGATACGGTTCTCATTATCTGACCACTTCATGATAAAAGTTGAAACAATTTTAAAATTCCGTTACAGACTAACGCTATTGAGGTTAGCTTTCAAAATCCATATGACATTAACGGGGTATGTTCAGTTCTACTATTGAAATGGGTGTGTTCAATGTTGTAACAGTATTTATGTCCCTGTCCCTACTAAGTACACGCCGCACTAATTCGACAGCAGCGAGTCTCTAAGAGGTCTGAAGAGGGCCGTAAAGCTAACTACAAAAACTTTCCGGATAGGGTTACTGGCCTTACTCATTCTATGCTTCTATATCTGTTGTATCACATCAAGGAACAATCTATGATTCAGAGCTGGGACGATTCAAGTCTTGTAAATCAACTTAAACGCACGATGAAAATTGTCATAATAACAAAAAGTATTCAGTGAATTATCTTTATATTTTTTATTATTATAATAGCTATGGCAATTATGTGTAAAACAAAAAATCGGTTAAAATCTTGCAACGGCTTCGGTGGCATACCTCTCTTCAATGGTCAATATTTTTCAAAACTTCAAAGCGCTTTCTCACAATTCACGTTTTCACACTACACCAATCGTTTTGAAGTTTTCAATACTTTCCCTGTACATTATTTATATTTTCAATGACTCTGAGATATAATAGAGGTTCAACGTCGTTAAAGTGACAAATTATCCCATTGCTTAGCTCTTGAATTGTTCCTAGCTTATTGACGTAAACTTTTTTTTTAAATCTCCAAAGAAAGAAGTCAAAAGGTATCGAATCACATTATCGTGGCGGCCAACTAGCATCGTCACGACGACACAAAGTTATTGAATTTTTCGAGCAAAATAGCCATTGTTTCGATGCCTGTGTGGCAAGTGGAATCACATATCTTCCAGGTCCTTATCATCAATTTCTGGCCACAATAAGTCCGTTATGAGCTCGCGATAGCGAACACCATTTAAAGTAACTGCTTGGACGACCTCTTCAAGAAGTACGGTACGATGACAGAAAGATGTTAGAAAGAACTGGGCGAGCAGGCATAGGTGTTTCACATTTCCTACAGACACGGTTTGCTGAAATTTGAGCACAATTCTCCCGATTGTGGTCATATTTGGTCGATTGTGCTGGCCAAAAAATCGCGAAGTGCTCGAAATGCATTTTGATTTGAACGCCCATTTTCGTAAAAGGCTTCAACAATGTTATCGCACTGCTTAATTATTAAACTTGCCATACACTAAGACATAGAAATATCAAATTAAGTTGGACCAAAAACTTGAAATTAAGGTATGACTCACAATTAACATCGCATTAAGGATGGACCACTTACTTCCTGGCTGGAATCTACTGTTAAAAGCCTACTTCGAACGGCTTATGAATTTGATTAAAAAGTTTTTCGTGAACTTAAACTCAAATTTGCCGCCATTTACGACGTGGAAGATGAAATCGACATTGTTTTAAGTCAAGGTAACTTCGAAGTCTCAATGCGTTTTAAAAAGGAATAGCCTGAGGAGTTTCACAGAAAATACTCGAACTACAGAAAAAAAATTTGATCCAAATAGAAGTGAACTTAAAAAATGTGCCAAATCCATTCCAGCCAGCATGAGTCAAAATATTTTAAAAGTCGTTCTAAATATTATGAAATATAAGTGTTTATATTTTTGTTTTGTTTACATTTATTCGGTCTTTTATCATTATTATGACTTGAACAGTTTGTATTCTGGTTGTTTCTATTTAGTTGTTTCTTTTCTGAATCAACAAAAGTTGATTCTGTGTCCCAAGAAACAACAAAAAGGTCTCGAACTAGAATGAAAACTGTTCTAGTTATAAAAGTAATTCTCTTGTGAAACATGTATACGAGTACATTACGCTAAAGTTTTTTCGAATTTTTTTAAACAGTTCACATTCCCGTTAGTTGTGATTGTTCTAAACTTATTAGACTACCCTCCTAATACTAGCACGCGTGACTTGTTATTTAACGTCTATTCAATGCCTCATTCGATATTAACTTCTAAATACTTCTCAGTAGTTATTGTCATTGTATCATTCCCATTCATCTTTTGTCTTTTTTTTCAAAATTGTGTCCAAAGTCTTCGGCGATAGACACTCCACCGTATGTTGTCATTTTTGTCAATCAAGCGAACGAACGTTAGTTGAGTGTGGCACAACAAAACCGACATGCAATGAACGAGCGGACAACTAGACCGGCAAACGATAAATGTTTGAATATCAATTTGACACTGCTAATCTGTCAAAGTTAAAAGTTCTTCAAATGCATTATGTCTATTTATTGTCGACGTATTTTGATATTTTATCCACATTAGGTGTAGATACTCGTTCGTTTGAACGTATAAATGTGTTACGAATTTTTGTAGTACGGATGTATGAGTTTGGCTGTATGGGTTTGCTGGAAATTAAAAGAGTGAACGAATCAATCAATTTTATTCAATTCTAAACTGACATTCAATTTAAATAATTAGTTAACTAAAATATTTTTGTTTTAAACTTGCAAAGTCTTTGATACGAGAATCGAATGTATTTATAACGAAAAAAATGAAGAATAGAAAACTTGTTTTAAATCCAATTTCGAATTTTGTATTCAGAGAGTGTCATGTGGAATTCAGACTTGAAACTTTAAAGTTTCTTCTTTTAAAAGTATCGTAAAATGATTTGCATAGAAAGAACATGAAGGTGGCTTTATGGAGAGAAATTCAGAAATCGGTCTTAAGAAGAGTAGAAAAGTATAGGTAATGGATATAAATAACTTAGCGAATTTCCGAGGTAAGCAAATTTATCGAAAATCTAGGGATATGATTGATTATATATTCTGTTTAATTATAATATTTGTGTTGAGGATTTTATAGGGAGTACAATAGAATTTCAAGTTATTTGTAAGGAAGCATTATAAATTTATTTTGTAGCATTAACACAGATAATTGGGTGGTCCAACTAATAACCATGATATAAGTTGTAAATAAAACAAAAGTTTTAAGTGAATTATCTTAATACTTTTTATTATGGTTGAAGGACCTACGGCGACTATGTGCACGCAGAAAAAAAGTATGGTTGGGGTGACAATATTCGAAGAGGATCATACTTTTGTTGGGTATATGGTTGTGACACAACTATATTATGATCCTCACAACAATAGTATGATTCACACGTAACCATACTATGATCCCCACAAACATAGTATGATTCACACTCAACCATACTATGATCTCCACAACCATACTATGATCCTCACAACAATAGTATGTTTCTCATACAACCATAGTATGATCCTCACAACCATAGTATGATTCACACATAACCATCCTATGATCCCCACAACCATAGAATGATTCACACTCAAACATACTATGATCCCCAAAATAATTTTTTAGGATTGGTTTTCGTTGTTATTCAAAATAGAGATTTTTATTAAGTTTGTTATTTTAAATTGCATTACTATTAGTTCATAGCCAGATTTGAGGCCATGTTTTTATTAAACATTTCATTCAAGAAACAAAAATATATATTCCAACGGTCAAAAATACTTTTAGTTGCCAGCAGGGGTGAAAGCTAATTCACCATCCGTAGACACCAAGTAAAGAATGTGATTAAACCCCATGATCGAAGGCTATATACTTAAGTGCAGGCAGATTTTAAATAAACGAGAACCAGTCGATTTTAGAGTAATTCACCGAACAAAGTAAACACAATAAGAATCCCTCGAACTACCTTCCGATTGTTATTGTTTTTTTAATGGACAACAACCATTCACTGTATCGTGTGTATGTGTTTTTTGGTATATCAAAAAAACATACGCACACACATACATGTATGCTCTATAGAACCTGTTTTGTTATGTTCATAGTCGCAACCATACTGTATGATTGCCGTAATCAAATTATTGTTAACGTAAATTTCAAACAACAATACTGCTGTTGTACCAACCATGTTTATATGGTTGCTACAACCATATTTTCATTTCTAAATTTGGCAATAATACTATTGTTACATTTCAACAATAGCAATATTGTCGCAATCATACTATTGTCAAAATGAAATTCAAAAAACAATACTATGGTTGCGACGAACATGCTTTTATTGTAGAGAACATAGTATTGTTGCGGTGACCATAGTGTAACCATATCTTTTCTCTGCGTGTGTGAAACAATATGTTGACCCAATGCCCGCCACGGCTTCGGTGGCATACCTCTATGCGATGGTTCATATTTTCAATGACTATGAGACATAATGGAGGTTTATGTTGTTTAAGTGCCGAATTATCTACTTCTGTAGCTCTTAAATTGTTCTTCACTTACTAACGTTTTCTTTCAAATATCCCCTAGGAAAGAAGTCCTAAGCTGTCAAATCACATGATAGTGGCGGCCAATTAACATCGCCACGACGTGATGCAACACCGTCATTGAATTTTTCGCGCAAAAGAGCCATTGTTTCGTTGGCTGTGTGGCAAGTGGCAACATCTTGTTGGAACCACATATCGTCCAGGTCTATATCCCCAATTTCTGGCCACAAGAACTCCGTTATCATCTCGTGATAGTGAACGCCATTAACGTAACTGCTGGATCGACCTTATTTTGGAAGGAGTACGCCTCCCGATTGTGGATACATTTAGTTGATTATACTGTGTGTAATTTTTTAAGTCATGGAAATATAACCATATACGGGCACCATTACGCGATAAAAGACCAAAAAACCCAATTTTTCACAAATTCATGCTTTTTTTATATTCCCCCAAATAGTTTGGGCCTCGGTGTCATTTTTGCAAAAAAAAAGTGATCTTTTTGTAGGCTCATATCTTGCAAACCGTTTCTAATTTTGATTTACTCTCTGAGACAAATTTGTAGCTCTTGTCACACAACAAAAATTGCGAACATATAAAATAAAAAAAACTTCATCCTCAAGGTCAAATCCCCTGTTCAGGGCCATAGCTTGCAAACCGTTCAAAATTCATGAAAACAATCAACTACAAAAATGTACCTAAGATTTAAAAAAAGAACTTGCTAGAACATATGAACTTCCTAGGAACGATTCTTTATAATTATTTTTTATTAAGAAAAAAAAACAAATGAAATTAAAAAAAATTCGGGATTTTTTTTACTTTTGCCGCTACCTTTGCCTCAGAGAGTACATCAAAATTCCGAAAGGTTTGCAAGATATGAGCCTACCACAAGATCACTTTTGTGCAAAAAATGCCACCGAGGCCCCAATTTTTAGGGGGCCCATTAAAAAAAGTGCATGACTTATGGAAAAACTGGAAGACACGGGTCTTTTTTTTGATCTTTTATCACGTAGTTGTGTCCGTATATGGCTATATCTTTTCGTGTTGCAATATGCTTACCAAAAAAAATCACGAAATGCATTTTGATTTGAGCGCCCCATTTCGTAAAAGGGTTTCACAATTTTAACGCGCTGCTTAATTGTGTACTTCTCTGTGGTTGAATTTGTCAGACACAGAAAAAAATGTCAAATTATGTTGGGCAAAAACCTTGACGTAAGGCTTTTACCTAACGGTCATTATGGTTGGACCACTTTTAATATTATATCTTTAATATCTTTACCATCCCTTAAAAAAGTAAAATTATCACCAACATCAAACGATATGGTCCTTTTCAACGTAGTTTAGTTATACGTCATATATGGTAATGCTTACTTTTTTGAACTGTGGTCAATCGGGGATCTGTAATAAAAACATTGACAGATATGGCCCATTTCAACACGATTTGTTATAGTTCTATTTGTGTTAGCAGAACTAAATATTATAACTATTTGATGTCAAATATGGCTTTAAGAGCGGCAAGACCTCATAATCTTTGTAATACTTAGTAGGGACATAAATACTGTTTCACACGTTTCATGCTGTAAAATAATAAGTACTAATTGTTTTTGGACTAAATATTTTTTAATATATTTGTTGATGTATATTGTATCGAAAAAGAATATACTTATTCGCCTTAAGTCACACTGGCCAATCGTCAATAGTTGCACGAACCTCGTTTATTGGAAAATTGGCCACAGCTCGAACCAAAGCAGTCTTAAGAGATCCAGTGTTGGGGTATCTTTTTTGACAAACCTTGTTCTCTAAAACCGTCCACAATTTGTAATCCAATTGGTTCAAATCTGGACTATCTGAGGACCATTCCTCAGAGGAAATGAATGCTCTTATGGGCCGGCGCAGAATCCTGCTGGAAAGTCCATGGCTGGTTTTGGAACAGAGAACTGTTAAGAGGCTTCACAACAGCTTCCAAAACGGTTTCTTGGTAAACTTTGGCCGATGTTTTAACTCATTGTTCGCAGAAATACAGGTCAGTGACCCCATCGTAAGAGTCACCCCACCAAACCATGACTGAAGCTGGGTGATGACCCTTTTCCACCCTTGGGATCAGTTCAGATGCTTCCTTAGATGACCGCGCATACACTCTATCATTTTGCTTGTTAAATTTTTTCTGAACGGTAAAAATTTTTTTATTGGTGAGCAAAATTTTTCTGTGCAAGTTATCGGCGTGCTTCACCAAAAGACTTTTGCATTTTTCAATCCTATTTTTTTTAAGCTGCAGTCAATAAATGTCCGGTACGTTGTTTGAAAGCTCCAAGTCTTTTTTAATGATTCGGCTCATGGATTTTTGCGTGATATTCATCTCACGGCCCATGATTTTCTGTTTTCAGAGCGGATTTCTGTGAATTCTTGATTTAATGGCATTGATGACATGCAGTGTTCGAACAGAGCGTGGGTAGCCCGAACAGTGGCGGTCTTTTACATCTCCAGTCTCCTCAAACAGTTTTATGCATTGGTAGACGAACATGCGGCTAATCCCTAGTGGCCGGAGCATTTTGAAAATATCGCTTTTTTCATTTCACACTTGGAAAGCGCTATTACAGGTCCCTGACAACCCTCTTCAGAAAGCTTAGCTGCAACACACGTTGTAAAAGAAATCTATTGATGGCTCTCGATGTGGAGTCTCTTTAGAGGTGGCAAGAGTGAGTTGTATTTTTGTGGGCAATTGTGTGAAGAAAACTTGAAAAGTAAGGTTTACAACAGTAGTTCTCATTCGTTTGGGTAGAGCCTGGCCTTATAGAGTTCGGTTTTACTTTTAACAATTGCAGCAAAGCTTTCCCAAGAGGGTTGCCATGGGCCTAAAATCATGATAAAATCAGTGTGCAGCCACGAAAATCGATAACACTTTGCCATTTTGTTAAAAACTTGTCTTCTATTAGATATAGAAGCAAAAGGTCTTGAGCCGCTTAATCCCTGTTCAATGTGTCAAAAGCAACAGACCGAAATAAAACAATCGAGCTAAACATACGTAATTATTTTCAAAAAATAAATGCCATAAATGTCCTTTCAAATTACCAATAAAGATTCCACACTTTATTTGAAGTTTAATATCTTTTTTTGTTCTGAATAAATACCACTAGGTGGATCACCCCATATAATGCTTTGCTACTTATTTCGTGTGTACGAATGAGCTGTTTGTATAAATATTTTATAAATATATCATTATTTGATAAAGCTCGAACTTCATATGTGTCTTTTAGATTGAAAAGTTTGTAAATCGGCAAAAAAAATTGCATCTAGGCTATGTAAAGATAGTTTTTAAATTCCAAAGGAAGTTATCAATCACCCTTGTTATGGTTGTCGTTATCCAAATTCGGTTAATGTTAATTTTTTTGTCGTAGTTCAATAAAATTTACACTAGTCGTATTTCCATAACCACAACCGTAATAAGAGCGATTAGATAATTTTTTTTTTTACAAAATGATAATACTAAGGACTGTTAAATATAAAAGTGGCATACAAGTATTGAGACGGGGTATTGAATGGTAGAAAGTGCCACAACGGTAACACTAGAAGTAGAGTAAGTTCTAGAGCGAGAAGAAGATGACTGAAACAATTATTTTCATATTGACAGACTGTCCGAATCACTGTAATTCAATACGAAGACAATTACTTTCATTTATACTCCAACGTATGCCGATGATTTCTTCTTAGGAACAACGATTTTGTTGACATTATAATGAAGACGAGCTTTCCTTATTAGATCGTCGCAAAATTCGTGTAGGATCAGCACAATAGCGGTCAACCAAAATGTTATTTTCCTAGAGATAGAAAAGTTAGACTGAAATCAAAATGAGATTTTTCTTAGCCGCGACTATAAGCACTCCTTGTCAGCAGAAATATGTGGAAAATAAATAAAACGCTTTTAAATTCGAAAGTAGCTGAAGTTATGAAGTATGAAAGGAATATTTTGTATAGCTAGCATTGAAAAAACTGCCAACGTTTTAAAAACACTCCTCTCATTATCTCCTCGATGACAATGCAAATTGTAAGCATTATGCGTTTTCGTCATTTATTTTAAAACGTTATCATCCACACCAGTAGCATATCGCTTTGTTCAACTGCTGTGGACACAATGATAACTCAATTATAATATAATTACTTAATTACCCACCAAAACTAAATGTTGTGACGTATGACCGGCTATAACGACGACGACAACGACAACATACGCAATATTACAATGTTGTATATGTGTTATAATGGAGTATAAGCCAATTAACATCTCAACTTTGCCAGCAATTAAATGACATGCGTCAAAGCAAAAAAATATTTAAATTAAGCTCGCAAAGCAATTTTTCACAAAACCGACCAACTGACAACGCAATTCAGCGAAAAGTTCTGAAAATGCCAGCATTTTAAACGGAATGAAATGCAAACTAATGTGTGTAATTAACAAATTATAAGGACTCTGTGTGAATACACATATGGAGACACAGCTGTAATTAAAATTTAAACTACCGATGATACAGAAAAAACCATAATTTAATATCCAGCAATCGAATGCGAACCCCAAATGGCAAATAATCAAAGAGTGGAGCTGTTATTGTCTACGAGTAAAGGTTGTAAACTATCTCTTCCTTCGTATGATTTATAAAGTCCGCAATAAAAAGTAAAACAGATGAGTTTGGTGGCAAACTCGTAAAATAGCCACCACATCATCCTAAATTCGGAATTCAGATATTTCCCGGGAGAGCTGTCGTAAAGTCTTCTTTTAGCACGTGGTCTACGTCCCCGCATTGAATAAATTTTAATTGTTTTCTAATAAAAACTCATAAATTTGTCAAGTTCACCTTTTTGTGCTCGGCCTCCTTTCTAAGAGTCCCGAGTGGCCCGAGTTTAAAACCACTCCTGCTGCTTTATGTAATTCGTCATAGGCTATTAAACACATCTTCGTTTTTCGTTTGAACATTAAAACGGTGAAATGCGTTATATCTTTGGTGCATCAGCAAGAGACAAGGGTATTTTACACCCCCCTGATGATTGTTTTAGTTATTTTTATCACTTTATGTTATTACCTGCTGCAAACTAGTTCAAACAAAACGAGTCAAATGTGGTTTGTATTTTAAAATGTATATAGAAGTGTGTGCATCGTGCAACATTTTAGGGGTTAGATATAAAAGGTAACTTTTAATTAAGAACAACTGCCAAGGCAATAGAAAGAACTATAGTTTGACGCCAGAACTCGTTTTTTAATTAAGCGATTCATCAAATATTATTGATCATTGACTCATCGCTTTTTAACACTCTCTGGATTACCAAATATTCCTTCCTTCTACGCGAACCTTCAGGAACAATGTACCCCGTAGGTCGCTGATAGAGGTCGCTACCAAAAAAATGTAGTAACTTTTTTTCTATTTAACCCGTTACTGCCTACCCATAGATCGGCTCGTATGATTTTTATGAAATTTGAAAATTTATGAAATTTGGAAAGAAAAAAAACCTCAATTTTTACCTGAGATATGACATGGTGCAAGTGTAAGGTTAATTTGCATCCGTTACTTGCTTCCTGTATTATCACAACGGTATTGCACCAGATTAGAAGAAAATTACTAAGGATAAGTGATTTATTTTTTTTAAGTACCATGTTTTCTTAATAAAATTACCCATTTGCATTTGACCGGATCTGAAGGCCAGGTGTGTTTTAAGTATCGCTGACTGATTTTTGTTTCATCCCATAGTAGACAACTTAAGCTATTGGATAAAATTAGAAATTTTTAATTTGTACCATTTTCCTATGTTTGACAGCACTTTTCCGGAGCAAGTTTTGCCTGCAAAAAACAAAAGATAAAAGAATAAAAAAAATCCTGCTCAATGCTTTAATTTAGCCCAATCTTTCCACTTGTCTATTAAAAAAATATTACGGCGATATCGCTCCTGTCCCACGCTAAAATTATTTATGTATCAACACTTTCTTAGGTATTTAAATACCCATTAGGCAGGAATGGGTTAATGAATATGTGACGCGCAAAATAGAAAGGGACCTAAGCGTAAAAACAGTTTTGTTCAAGAGAGCCATTTTAAAGATTTAAATACGTGTATCTTTGGTGTACCATCACTTTCATAAAACGCGCATATCTCTGGGGGGACTCTTTTGGGGCATGGGATCTCATTCGATGCTCAGATGTTGTCTACATAATAAAAAAGTGAAAAGTTGATGAAAAGTTTTGTTCAGGAGAGCCATTTTCAAGATTCGGTCCCTTTCTATTTGCGCTTAGAATCGTCGACTTCACTTTCATAAAACGCGCATATCTCTGGGAGGAAACACTTTTGGGGCATGGGATCGGTCTCATTCGATGCTCAGATGTTGTCCACATCAAAGAAAAAGTGAAAATTGATTTTTTTTACCCTTAGGTCCCTTTCTCTTTGCGCTGTCACATATGGTTATTTTTTATTTTGCAGATTAATTTTTAGATTCAACAAAAATGGATTACTGGGACAAACAAGAATTTGGATTGTCCACCGCTATCACGCACTGGTGTCCGTAGATTCGCTTCAAAGAGAGTACTTAGTAGGGACATAAATACTGTTACCGATTTTATGCTGTAAAATAAAAAGTACTGAATGTTTTTGGACCAAATATTTTTTAATATATTTATTGATGTATAATGTATCCAAAAATAATCTACTTATTCGAATTATCCGCCTTTTGCCTTTACACATGCCTTAAGTCGCACTGGCTAGTCGTCAATAGCTGCACGAACCTCGTTCACTGGTAAATTGGCCACTGCTCAAACCAAAGAAGTCTTGAGAGCTCCAATGTTGGGGTATCTTTTGTGACAAACCTTGTCCACAATTTGTTATCCAATGGGCCCAAATCTGGAGTGCCTGAGGGCCATTCTTCAAAGGAAATGAACGCTGGAAAATTGTTTCGAAGCCAGGCCTGGGACGTTTTAGCCTTATGGGCCGGCGCAGAATTCTGCTTGAAAGTCCATGGCTGGTTTTGGAACAGGGAATTGTTAAGAGGCTTCACAACAGCTTCCAAGACGGTTTCTTGGTAAACTTTGGCCGATGTTTTCACTCCTTGTTCTCAGAAATGTAGGTCAGTGACCCCATCGTAAGAGACACCCCACCAAACCATGACTGAAGCTGGGTGATGACCTTTTCCACCCTTGGGATCAGTTCAGATGTTTTCTTAGATGACCGCGCATACACTGTATCATTTTGCTTGTTAAATTATTCCTAAACGGTAAAAAAATTTTCATCGGTGAACAAAATTTTTCTGTTTAAGTTACCAGGGTGCTTCACCATTTTTCAATTCTTTTTTTAGCTGCAGTCAATAAATGTCAGGAACGTCGTTTGAAAGCCCCAAGTCCCAAGTCTTTTTTATTTATTCGACTCATGGACTTGTGCATGATTTTCATCTCACAGGCCATGATTTTCTGTTTTCGGAGCGGATTTCTGTGAATTCTTGATTTAATGGCATTGATGACATGAGGTGTTCGAACAGAGCGTGGGCGGCCCGACCGGTGGTGGTCTTTTACATCTCCAGTCTCCTCAAACAGTTTTATGCATCGCTAGACGAACATGCGGCTAATCCCTAGTGGCCGGAGCGTTTTGAAAATATCGCTTTTTTTAATTTCACACTTGAAAAGCGCTATTGCACTCCATGATGAAAGTTAAAACAATTTTAAAGTCCCGTTACAGACTAACGCTATTGAGGTTAGCTTTCAAAACCCATATGACATTAACGGAGTTTGTTCAGTTCTACTATTGAAATGGGTGTGTTCAATGTTGTAACAGTATTTATGTCCTTACTTAGTAGTTGTTTGTTTAGATTTATTATTATGACTTGAACATTGAACTTGGACGTTGAATAGTAAAACGTAACGGTTGATCTATATAGAGGTAATTTTTTTATATAAAAAAAAATCAAATCAAGTATAGAATCTTTATTGTTCACTCGAAAGGACATTTTATGTCATTTATTTTTTGAATATAACTGCCTTCAAATGTTGGCCGCAATTACGCCTCAGGCTGTCTATTCTGAGGGTCCAGTTTTGAATGACTCGTTCGAGCATTTCGACCGATATGGCCTTAATAACACGCGTAATGTTGGCTTCCAAAATCTGAATCGTCGCTAGTTTGTCAGCATTGACTTTGGACTTTACGTAGCCCCATAGAAAAGAGTCTAAAGGTCTGATATCACATGTTCTAGGCGGCCACCACACCGGTCCAAAACCTGAAATTTTCTGCTCTTCGAAATGACCTCTCATAGATCCATTGTTTGTACAGCTGTAGGTCAAGTTACACCCTCCTGTTGAAACCAAACGCTGTCAAGATTACGGGCTTCAATCTCAGGTAGCCATAAGTCCTATATTCTGGAGCGATAGCTACCACTGTTCAGGGTTACGTTCCGGCCGTCGTCATATTTGAAAAAATATGGACCGATCATTTTACCAGACCATACACCTTAGCAAACCGTGGTTTTCTGTGGGTAGAAAGGCACCTCTTCAACCTCTTCTTGTTGCTCTTTAGTTTAAATGCGGCAATTTTGTTTATTGACATTGCAGTTGCGCCAGAACTGGGCCTCATCACTGAACAATATTATGGTAGAAAACAGCGGTAATCTTCGAGCTTTTTTAGAGCCCAAACACCGAATGGATGACACGCAGGAACATCGTTAGGCTTCAATTCCTGCACGAGCCGTATTTTGTACGCTTTCAAACCAAGATACTTCCGTAAAATACTGCAAGTTGTTTCATTCCACTAGCCAAGTTGTTGAGAATAATGCAGAGTCGATTGCTGAGGGCTTTTACGTACACTCTCAGCTACTGCCGCTATGTTTTCAATACTTCGTGCTGGATGTGTTCCATTAGGTCGAGTATTATTCATTAGTGGAAATTGGAGTTCAATGTTGGCGATGGTGATCCGAATAGGGCGTTTGGTAGGCCGATTATGTCGACCATAAAAAGGTCCAAGCGCACGAACAATAATTTCCATAATACAGTTGCTTAAATTGGGGACGTTGTTTCGGTGTAAGTCTTTCCATGATGAAATGGCAAACAATACTGAAAAAAAATATAAAGTCGAACACAACTCGTAATCTGTTATCTGTGAAAAAAACCCTATTGAAAAAATTACCTCTAAATTGATCTCCCGTTATATCTTCCAACACATTGACGCCCTTTCCAAAATGCCCACACTATCAGGTTAAATGACCTCCTTCCAGAACTAGTCGGCAATTTTCGAAAATACGTTAGTTTTAATTTTAATACGTGACATTATCAAATTAGTTATTTGACGTATTCGAATGACCTTTTTACCTTTCGTCAACATCATCCCCTGGGCCACAGCAAAAAACGCGTCCCCTAAACTGAAATGAAAACGAGAATTAAGGCTTATCTAACTGTTTTTGTGTGTTTTATTTTAATTGCTTTTGGAAAACACACAAAAGTGCTTCTAATATCCATTTATACGTTATGTCCTCCTCGTCGGCGACTTCTTCATGTTGCGTTAAATATATTCATACTCGTATCTTAATTCGTTTTTCATATTATGAGTTTTTAGTGGTGCCATTATTAATTAAAAATATAACAAATATCAATGTTAGAATATTTTAATGGGTTCTTTTATGGCGTTGCTCCTACACAAGGATGTTCATGTAGAAGACTTCTTCCCCACATGAAATAAGCTTATACAGAAGTGGGAATGTATGTAAATATGACACTCGCCACACGCAAAAAAAGTATGGTTGTGGTGACAATATTCGAAGAGGATCATACTATTGTTGGCTATATGGTTGTGCCACAACAATATTATGATCCTCACAACAATAGTATTATTCACACATAACCATACTATGATCCCCACAACCATAGTATGATTCACACTCAACCATACTATGATCTCCACAACCATACTATGATCATCCCAACAATAGTATGATTCACACTCAACCATACTATTATCTTCACAACCATATTATGATCCTCACAACCATAGTATGTTTCTCATACAACCATAGTATGATCCTCACAACCATAGTATGATTCACACGCAACCATACTATGATCCCCACAACCATAGTATGATTCACACTCAACCATACTATGATCCCCAAAATTATTTATTAGGATTGGGTAATGTTGTTATTCAAAAATAGAGATTTTTTATCAAGCAAGCCAATTTTGAGGCCACGTTTTTATTGAACATTTCATTCAAGAAACCAAAATATATATTCCAACGGTCAAAAATACTTTTAGTTGCCAGCAGAGGTGAATGCTACTTCACCATCCGTAGACACCAAGTAACGAATGTGATTAAACCATGATCAATGGCTATATACTTAAGTGCAGGCAGATTTTAAATAAATGAGAACCAGTCGGTATTAGAGTATTTCACCGAACAAAGTAAACACAATAAAAATCCCTCGAACTACCTTCCGATTGTTATTTTTTTTAATGGACAGCAACCATTCACTGTATCGTGTGTATGTGTTTTTTTTTGTATATCAAAAAAACACACGCACACACATACATGTATTCTCTACAAAACCTGTTTTGTTATGTTCATAGTCACAACCATACTGTATGATTGCCGTAATCATATTTTTGTTAACGTAAATTTTAAACAACAATACTTTTGTTGCACTAACCATGTTTATATGGTTACTACAACCATATTTTCATTTCTAAATTTGGCAATAATACTATTGTTACATTTCAACAATAGCAATATTGTCGCAATCATACTATTGTCAAAATGAAATTCAAAAAACAATACTATAGTTGCGACGATCATGCTTTTATTGGAGTGAACATATTATTGTTGCGGTGACCATAGTGTAACCATATCTTTTCTCTGCGTGCAATGTATGTATATGAGCAATTTTTTTTTTAAAAGTGTTAATTTTGTCTTAATAGTTTCGCATTTTTGTGGAACCGTAAAATGTTTCCTCTAATGTGCAGTGCGATAACTTGGGGGGTTTACTAACATGTGCCACATATTAAAAACCCACTTTTATACCCTCACTTGTCTGAGAAATATAGTATTTCAATCGGAATTCGAAAAAATAAAAGTTGGCCTAAACACAGTTACAATTATCTCGCCAAACGAAAATTTTAAAAAATTAAAATTAAGTCTAGGAAACTCCACTGCTTTTTGCAAAATAAAATCCAGTTCTTGGGACAGCTCTCATCTTTGAATTTAATTTTACAAGCGCAAATTCCTTTTTAAGTCCCGTTTAAGAGATAATTTCACACCGTTGTCAAAAAACATAATTTCAATTAGTTTATTTATTGTAAGGATAATATTTTGTAGTGTACAATAATATACATTGTTATAAACTTATTCAAAGAGATTAGTCTGACTGACTTTACAACTTAAATATAAATACATAATTTGTAATATTGATATCCTAAATAATATTATATAAGTTAAGGAAAAAGTGAGCAGAAAACCTTTTTTAAGGGAAAACTAAACCTAGGCTAAAAAACTGAAGTTAACTGGTAAAAAAGCTGATTAACAAAGTGAATTTACGTATACGATTTTGTTTCGATCTGGCAACTCCTTCATATAGAAACAGGTGTTCACAAAAGAAGCATCCGCGATTTTTTTACAATGGAAAAATTAGAAATGCGTGGTGTCATTAAATATTTACATAAAAAAGGTTTATCGGGACAAGAAATTCATAATGATATGGTGAATGTGTAAGGTGAAAGCGCTCCTTCATATGCAACAGTAAAAAATTGGGTTGCTGAATTTAAACGTGGTCGTACAAGCATTGAAGATGAACCACTTAGTGGACGTCCAAAAACAGCAACAACAACAGAAATTGTAGCCAAAGTGCATGATATGGTATTAAATGATCGACGAATAAAAGTGCTTGAAATAGCTAATATCATGGGCATCTCAAATAATCGAGTACATTTAATTTTGCATTAAGAACTACAGATGAAAAAGCTTTCTGCAAGATGGGTGTCGGACTTGTTAACAGTCGACCAAAAACGCATAAGAATGAACATTTCTCAAGCTTGTTTGGATCGTTTTCAGCGAAAAAAAATGGATTTTAAGCGTCGTTTCATAACTGTTGATGAGACATGGATCCACCACTATACTCCAGAGACAAAAGAACAATCCAAACAATGGACTGAGGAAGTGCCCCAAAGAAGGCAAAAACAATTCAATCGGCTGGTAAGGTTATGGCAACGGTATTTTATTGATTAACTATCTGCAAAAGGGTAAAACAATAAATTCAGAGTACTATTGCAACCTTTTAGATCAATTAAATGTACAAATTCGAGAAAAACGTCCTGGCTTACAACACAAAAAAATAATTTTTCATCAAGACAACGCACCAGCGCACAAAAGTGTTTTAACAATGGCTAAAATCAACGAATTAAAGTACAAGTTGCTTGACCACCCACCTTATTCTCCTGATTTAGCTCCCAGTGACTTTTACCTGTTCCCAAATCTAGAATAGAATTGCTAGATAAGCGTTGGACTAAGTGTATTGAAGTTTCAGGAGATTATATTGAAAAATAAAAATATTTTTGAAAAACTAACTATTCTCTTTCATTGATAGGCTAAGAACTTTCCGAGCCGCCCTCGTACCGTGAGTGTAAACATTTATCAAAAAATTTATTAGTTATAAAATTTAATTTATCCTTTACAAGTAGAATATTATGGAGTGAGTGAAGCCTTAGGGTTAAATAATATCGCGGGAGGTCATACATAATCTTGAGAATTTTATTCTGGGAAATCTAAAGCCTTTTTAAGTGACAGTCGGATGCGTCATGCCATGCTGGGCCAGCATAAAACAAAATACTATGGAAAACTACCTTAAATATAAGAATTTTATTCTCGATGTTCAATTCTGACTTTCGATTAATGAAAGCATACAAGGACCTTGTAGTTATATTTAATCTATTAACAATATTTGAAATATGAGCGTTGAAAATCATCTTATTATCAAGAGTGACTCCCAGATAACGGACATTAGATTCCCATTCTATTTCTATGCCATCCATTCGTATTCCAGATTGTGGCACAAAACAGGCTTTTCTTCTTCTAGTGAATAAAACAGATTGCGACTTAGATGAATTTATCATAATTTTCCAACTCTTGAAATACTCTACAACTCTGTCCTTCTAATTAATTTCACCACGGACAAATTCAACCCTATTGTCATAATTTTATGAATTAAGGCATCGTGCCACACCGTGTCGAACTCTGCCTTGACATCTACGAAAATTATGGCTGTAGATTTTCCTTCATTAAAATTATCCTTAACCAGTCTCCTAATTCTAACTAAAGGCTGAATAGTATTGTGCTCCCTTCTGAAGCCAAACTGCTGGGGAGGGATAATAAATATCATTGTTTTATAATTCCACTAAAAGATGGATGGTCTACTAAATTTGTCATTCGCTTTGCAACACCTAGAAATATTGATTGGAGACCCTAAGACGATCTGGCCATGTTCGTTCGTCCATGTGTCTGTTGAATCACAATAGCGGTTAAAGGAAGCAACCTAAGATCCTGAAGTTTTGGATGATAAAGCTGTTGATAATGGGCTAAAGGTACTCGCGGAGAAAGTAAACTTTTTTAAGTATATGTTAATAAATCATAATTTTGTATGATGGACAACTGTTCAAATGAGTACAGTTAGTTTGGACACACTAAATACCTAAGGGCGGTTCGGAAACTTCTTAGCCTAGCACAAAAAGCGCGTTATAAACAGAAAAAAGTTAAGTGTTTTGGAAACTTCCATCTCTGCTATGAACACATGTTAAATTTTGTTTCGATCTGGCAACTCCTTCATATAGAAACAGGTGTTCACAAAAGACGCATCCGCGATTTTTTTTACAATGGAAAAATTAGAAATGCGTGGTTTCATTAAATATTTACATAAAAAAGGTTTATCGGGACAAGAAATTCATAATGATATGGTGAATGTGTTAGGTGAAAGAGCTCCTTCATATGCAACAGTAAAAAAATGGGTTGCTGAATTAAACGTGGTCGTACAAGCATTGAAGATGAACCACGTAGTGGACGTCCAAAAACAGCAACAGAAATTGTAGCCAAAGTGCATGATACGGTATTAAATGAGCGACGAATAAAAGTGCGTGAAATAGCTAATATCATGGGCATCTCAAATGATCGAGTCCATTTAATTTTGCATGAAGAACTACAGATGAAAAAGCTGTCTGCAAGATTGGTGCCGCACTTGTTAACAGTCGACCAAAAACGCATAAGAATGAACATTTCTCAAGCTTGTTTGGATCGTTTTCAGCAAAATAAAATGGATTTTAAGCGTCGTTTCATAACTGTTGATGAGACATGGATCCACCACTATACTCCAGAGACAAAAGAACAATCCAAACAATGGACTGAAGCTGGGGGAAGTGCCCAAAAGAAGGCAAAAACAATTCAATCGGCTGGTAAGGTTATGGCAACGGTTTTTTGGGACTTTAAAGGTATTTTATTGATTTACTATCTGCAAACGGGTAAAACAATAAATTCAGAGTACTATTGCAACCTTTTAGATCAATTAAATGTACAAATTCGAGAAAAACGTCCTGGCTTACAACAAAAAAAATAATTTTTCATCAAGACAACGCACCAGCGCACAAGAGTGTTTTAACAGTGGCTAAAATCAACGAATTAAAGTACGAGTTGCTTGACCACCCACCTTATTCTCCTTATTAACTCCCAGTGACTTTTACCTGTTCCCAAATCTAAAAAAATCCTTGCTGGCAAGCGTTTTACCTCAAATGAAGATGCAATTACAGTTGTAAACCACTATTTTGAAGACCTAAAGGAAAATAGAAATTGAAAATAGAGGGATAGAATTGCTAGATAAGCGTTGGACTAAGTGTATTGATGTTTCAGGAGGTTATATTGAAAAATAAAAATATTTTTAAAAAACTTACCATTCTCTTTAATTGATAGGCTAAGAACTTTCCGAACCGCCCTCGTAGTTTGGACACACTAAATACCTAGGAAAAGGCATTTGGCCTACGAGGCCGAAAAAACGAATAATAGTCAATGTGGCCGTAATCCAAATATAGAGTAATTTCGAAATTTTGGGTGAGTTTATGTGTGGACGCATGGGCAAAAAAACCGACAATTTACGAGTAAATACACGACTTGTTTTTACTTGTTTCTTTGTAGTTAATACGAAGGCTTCTATATATATTTCTAGCCTAATAATGAAAATGCGAATGTTTATAAACAAAACTGGTTTTATTGTTTTCAAAGTTTTCTCCAGCATGATTTATATACTTTTGCATGCGCTCACACCATTTGTCGAAGCACTTTTTCCACTCCGATTGAGACACCTACAAAACATGATTTTTGAACGTTTCAACAGCATCTTCTGGCGACGAAATTCGTTGATCACGCATTTTTTCTTGATGTGCAGGAATAAAAGAAGTCATTGGGTGCCAAGTCAGGGTTGTACGGCGGATGGCGCATCAATTCGACGTTTTGGCCGGTCAAAAAGGCGCTGGTTTGAGTCGGTGTGTGAGAGCTCGCATTGTCTCTTGTTCGTTTTTCGAATTTCTCCGAAGACTTCAGCAAAACAAACTGTGGTGTACCACTCAGAATTGACCATCCTACGTTGCTCAAGCGGAACTGTCGCCACATGACCAGTTTTGCCGAAAAAACAGGCGACCATTTGCTTCGAAGTGCTTCTTCCACGATAAACTTTCGTTGGATTTGGCTCGCCTTCAAAGACCCACACGGTCGATTGCTGTTTTGTTTCGGGCTCATGCACATAGATGAATGATTCATCACCTGTGACGATCTTATAAACGTCTGTTGAAGCACGCGATCGTTTTTTGTCAAAATTTCTTTGCACTAATCGTCATGAGCCTTTTTTTGAGCGATTGTCAAAATGTGCGGGATCCAACGTGAACAACCTATTTTTACGGCCAGGTGTTCATGCAATATCGAATGTACGAGTGTGCCATGTTCTGGAACAATTACCTTATTATTTACCTTTTCCTTAATATTAAAAATTAAACATAATCCATGTCCTCATGTTTGGGTTACACCATAAACATGGAATAACTTGACAATGTCATTGTATGGTTGAGTTTGTCACTATAACATTTAAAAAATAAAATATTTTTAAAAACCAGATTTTGAAAAAAAAACATATTGTCTGTTTTAATTTTTATAAATAGTTTTTTTCGATATTTCTTTTTCAATTTTGGATTTCAAAAAATATTTTTGTGACAAAAACATAGCTCAATTTTGCACAACTTTTGTTATTAACGAAATTAAAATTTTTATTATTATTTTATTATGACTCAAAAAAAAAAAATAATTAAAAAGTTAAATTAATTAAACTAAAAAATTAACAGCTGTTTCTCGCAATTTCTTTTTTGAGTCATAAGCCACCTCTTCATAGGCCGGGTCACATATTATTAATATTAAATATTTTCAATTACGAGTATTACAGATCGTTTGCATATCCCAATAATTATTTCAGATGACACATTTTCAGTGTTTGTTCATAACCAACACTAAACAAAATTGGTACATAAAAAATAAGAAGTAAATTAATATTAAGCTGGAAAACGGATTGATTGTTTTCTTTTCAAATAAAATTTATTGAAGAAACTGAGAATTATATAATTGATAAAACAGAAAGCAAAAAAGACTTAGTTTTGTGTTTCAAAAAGCATAAAAAACTAATTTTTCCAACATTTTGCTTCATAGGCACCACAAAAATTTTCTAAATCAATTTTTTAAAAATTTTTGATTGTTTTACAGATTAAATAAATATCAATTAGTCGACGAGTTATAGCCAAAAAAAACCATATGTGACGCGCAAAATATAAAGGGACCTAAGGTTAAAAACCAGTTTTGTTCAGGAGAGCCATTTTATTTGCGCTTAGAATCGTCGACTTCACATTCATAAAACGCTCATATCTCTGGGAGGGAACACTTTTGCGGCATGGGATCGGTCTCATTCGATGCTGAAATGTTGTCCACATCAAAAAAAAAGTGAAATGTTGATGAAAAGTTTTGTTCAGGAGAGCCATTTTAAAGATTAGGTCCCTTTCTATTTGCGCTTAGAACCGTCGACTTCACTTTCATAAAACGCGCATATCTCTGGGAGGGAACACTGTTGGGGCATGGATCCGGTCTCATTCGATGCTCAGATGTTGTCCACATCAAAAAAAGAAAACAAATCTCTATGCGCTGTCACATATAAACAATATGTTAAAAATCAACATTTGACTGCAAAGTTCAAAGGTCGATTAAAAAAAATTCGAACTAACGTAAACAAACGCCGCGATTCGAGTCTTCTAATTTAGCCTATATATTCACCCCTTATTCTCAGAATCGACCTAACTTTTGCTAACCCGAATTTGTTCCACAGTGTAATTGGATGATATCGAAATTTCGTTCAGCTACTGAGAGTACAAATTTAATAAAGCCAATAAAGTAATTGTGACTAGTTTTAATAATGCAATTTTATTTTTCCTGTGTATGAGATTTTATATATTTTAAAACGAATGTATATTGCCGCAGGTTTATAAAAAATTTCGTCCCTACAATCGCGTCACTCTAGTGTCACATTCAATCACTCTGCTTTTATGTATTTTCAGATTTCGTATTCGTTTTTAATATTTTTTACATTTGTCCGTTTTTTTTTTGTTTTGTTCTAAAAAAATATTGATCACTTTTTTATTCGTAGGAGGATATTTATTCGTTCGTTAGAAAAGTAATTTCTTTTGCTTTTTTTTGCTGTTGCCGTTTGCTTTTTTATTTTCCATTTTCCAGAGTCCTTTGATGTTTTATGTTTTGATACGAAATCGCAATCGTGAATGATTACTTTCTTTGTATTGGAAGAGGCTTTTGATACGAATTCACACTTCAGTTGTTTTTGCAATAAAACAGAAGTTGCGTTATAGCGCCCTCTTTGTTCTTATGCTCATTTTTCTGCATGAAATATTTGCAATATTCAGTGTGTTTTTTGTCTTTTACTCGTCGGGATTTTTTTGTTCTTCTGCCATTGTTTTACATTGAGACGAAAGATTTAAATGAAATATGAAGGCGTGAGGAATGATAAAAAAGGCATTGTATTTCGGATTGAAATTTATTGGCAGTGATTGGAGTGGGTGGCTCAATGAGAAATCTTGAATGGTATGGTAGTGAAAAATGTAGCTTGAATTGTGGAGAGTGTAGCTTAAAAAATAATTTTGCCAGAGAATTTATAGGAAATTTGAATTTGTAAATTGTGGGGGCCGCCGTGGTGCGATGAAAGAGAACACGACTGGCAGTCGAGCCAGCAAACCCAGGTTCAACCCCAGGTAAGAACATCTAACAATTTTTCAGCGAAATGGTTGCACCTCTAATATGAAGCACAAAAATATGGTTAGGGACAAAATATTCGAAAAGTACTACTACCAAAAACGGCCGTTGTGCCAGAGATGATTGATGCTGTGCGTAAATTAATAATGGAAGATCGTCATGCGACTTACCGTGCGATAGAGAATTCCTTGGGCATTTCTTCCACCAGCATACACTCGATATTGCATAAACACCTGGCCGAAATTTGTTCCCAATTTGACAATCGCTCAAAAAAAGGCTCGTGTCGATTGGTGCAAAGAAATTTCGAAAAAATACGATAGCAGTGCTTCAAATGACGTTTTTAAGATCGTCACAGGTGACGAATCATGGATCTATGCGGATGAGTCCTAAACAAAATAGCAATCGACAGTGTGGATCTTCGAAGACGAGACAAATCCAACGAAAGTTGTTCGTGGAAGAAGAACTTCGAAGCAAATGGTCGCCAGTTTTTTCGGCAAAACTGGTCATGTGGCGTCTGTTCCGCTTGAGCAAAGTTGGACTGTCAATTCTGAGTGGTACACCACAATTTGTTTGCCTGAAGTCTTCGGAGAAATTCGAAAAACGAACAAGAGAAGACGAATCATTGTGCACCATGACAATGCGAGCTCTCACACATCGGCTCAAATCAACTCCTTTTTGACCGGCCAAAACGTCAAATTGATGGGTCATCCGCCATACAGCCCTGACTTGGCACCCAATGACTTCTTTTTATTCTCTTACATCAATAAAAAAATTCCTGGTCAACGATTTGCGTCGCCATAATGATGTTAAAGTATTCAAAAACCATGTTTTGGGGGTGTCTCAATCGGAGTGAAAAAAGTGCTCGACAGTTGGTTTGAGCGCAATCAAAAGTGAATAAATCATGCTGGAGAATACTTTGCAACAAACAACAAACCCATTTTTGCTGATAGATATTCGCATTTTCATTATTAGGCCAGAAATATATATAGCAGCCCTCGTATTGTTGGGAATATGGCTGTGTCACAACAATATTAGTATCCTCACAAAAATAGTATGACTCACACACAAACATACTATAATCCCTACAATCTTATCAGATTTAAACTCAACAATACTACGATTGCCACTAACATATGTGACAGCGCATAGAGAAAGGGACCTTAGGGTAAAAAAATCAATTTTCATTTTTTTTTGATGTGGACAACATCTGAGCATCGAATGAGACCGATTCCATGCCCCAAAAGTGTTCCCTACCAGAGATATGCGCGTTTTATGAAAGTGATGGTACACGAAAACTACACGTATTTAAATCATTAAAATGGCTCTCCTGAACAAAACTGGTTTTTACCCTTAGGTCCCTTTCTATTTTGCGAGTCACATATAATGATTCAAACTCAACCTTACTATGATCCCCACAACCATATTATAATTCACACTCAACCATACTATCATTTCCGCAATCATATTATGATCCTCACAACCATTGTAATTTTCACATACAACCATAGTATGACCCCTACAACGATATGTATGATCCCAATTAAACATACTATGATACCCAAAAGTACTTCTATTTAGTAAATTATTTAAAATCACAATAGTAGGAGAGATTTATTTAACAACAGAAACTACTTAAACAACTTAAAGTCGTACGCGGCCGACTATATTATACTCTGTACTCCTGGATATTCAGAAAAGCCAACTGAAATTTTGGTTTAAGGACCCAATTTACACAGATATTAAAACTAATTTAAATTTGCATTGTTTTTGGTAAAATCCATTGAACATATATGTGAGAGCTATATCTTAATCTGAAAGATGTTCTCCAATTTCAACAGTGCCCGCCCTTGGCACGAGGAACTTACTTGTGTCGAACTTCATCAAGATTAGTTGTAATATGTGGCTTTTAGAGCTAAAAACATAAAATCGGATAAACATTTGTGTCGGAGCTGCGTCCAAATCATAACCGAGTTTCGTCAATTTCAACAGTGTTCTGCTTGGCCCAAAAAACTAACCAATGTAAGATGTGGCATCTAAAGCTAAAAACAGAAAAATACGCTGGAATACTTAGTAGGGACATAAATACTGTTACAACATTAAACACACCCATTTCAATAGTAGAACTGAACATACCCCGTAAAAGTCATTTGGGGTTTGAAAGCTAACCTCAATAGCATTAGTCTGTAACAGGATTTTAAAATTGTTTCAACTTTCATCATGGAGTGGTCAGATAATGAGAACCGTATCGCTGTAATAGCGCTTTTTAAGTGTGAAATGAAAAAAAGCGATATTCTCAAAACGCTCCGGCCAATAGGGATTAGCCGCATGTTCGTCTACCGATGCATAAAACTGTTTGAGGAGACTGAAAATGTAAAAGACCACCACCGGTAGGGCCGCTAACGCTCTGTTAGAACTCCGCATGTCATCAAAGCCGTTAAATCAAGAATTCACAAAAATCCGCTTCGAAAACAGAAAATCATGGCCAGTGAGATGAATATCACGCAAAAGTCCATAAGTCGAATCATTAAACAAGACTTGGGACTTGGGGCTTTCAAACGACGTTCCGGACATTTATTGACTGCAGTTTTTAAAAAAAATATGATTGAAAAATGCAAACGTCTTTTGGTGAAGCACGCTGATAACTTGCACAGAAAAATTTTGTTCACCGATGAAAACAATTTTACAGTTCAGGAACAATTTAACAAGCAAATGACATTGTATGCGCGGTCATCTAAGGAAGCATCTTAACTGATCCCAAGGGTGGAAAAGGGTCATCACCCAGCTTCAGTCATGGTTTGGTGGGGTGTCTCTTACGATGGGGTCACTGACCTGCATTTCTGCGAATATGGAGTCAAAACATCGGCCAAAGTTTACCAAGAAACCGTTTTGGAAGCTGTTGTGAAACATCTTAGCAATTCCCTGTTCCAAAACCAGCCATGGACTTTCTGCGCCGTCCCATAAGGCTAGACGTCCTAGGCCTAGTTTCGAAACAATTTGCCTGCGTTTATTTCCTCTGAAGAATGGCTCTCAGGCAGTTCTTTCGCATTGGATTACAAATTGACGGTTTTAGAGGACAAGGTTTGTCACAAAAGATACCCCGACATTGGATCTCTTAAGACTTCTTTGGTTCGAGCTGTGGCCAATTTTCCAATGGACGAGGTTCGTGCATCTATTGGCGATTCTCCAGTGCGACTTAAGGCGTGTGTAAAGGCAAAAGGCGGACATTTCGAATAAGTAAATTCTTTTTGGATACAACACGAGTATACATCAATAAATATATTCAAAAATATTTGTTCCAAAAACATTCAGTACTTTTTATTTTACAGCATAAAACGTGTGTAACAGTATTTATCTCCCTACTAAGTATAAACATTCATATATATTTCCTCACATCCACATCAGGGTATTATGATCACATACAAGCATAACACTACAAGTATTATGATGCCCACAACCATAGCAATCTTTGTCATTCATATTCATTCGACCATAGGCCGAGTCTTCAATAAATTAAAGACAAAAGGCGAATCATGGAAGAGACATTTGTCCAGAATTTACTGGCAATTTCCGATTGGGGTCGAATGATTTTCGGTAGATTTTAATGCGTGTAAGACACAGTGCTGCTTGTTGTCTCACATAGGACATAACAACTTCGTATTTCATGTCAACGCACCCTCAAACATTTTTAATAATCTTTCAGTGTCAAAACTTTAGTCGAAGGCAACATTTTCATTATGGAAAGTTCACTTACGAGAATAATTAACAATTACTACCAAAATTCTGAGTAGGTGGTCCCACCTTTAAGAGCGCTTACTCCAATTTTCAGCAGAAATAATCGTCCCACCTGACAGGCTGTGCGTGCTATAGTGGACAAATTTGAATCCTAATTTTCACTTTTGGATGTTGCGGCGCCAGAGACGGCGTAAAGCTCCAAGCGAAAAAATATCGCAGCCGTAAGTGTATCTGTTTAAAATGAGCCAAAACAATTGGTTCCACGTCGTTCTCAGGAATTCGGCATATCTCAAACCACACTGTGACGTATTTTACGGAATGATCTTGGCCTTTATCCTTAAAAGATCAAGGACTAAAGCCACTTGATCATTTAAAACGCCGAAAATTCTCTGATTTGACTCTAGCAAAGTTTCACGAAAATCCAAAATTCGTCAAAAAATCGTCTTCAGCTATGAAGCTCATTTCTAGCTGACTGGTTTTGCCAATAAACAAAATATGTGACAGCGCATAGAGAAAGGGACCTAAGGGTAAAAAAATCAATTTTCATTTTTTTCTTTTTTTGATGTGGACAACATCTGAGCATCGAATTAGACCGATCCCATGCCCCAAAAGTGCTCCCTCCCAGAGATATGCGCGTTTAATGAAAGTGAAGTCGACGATTCTAAGCGCAAATAGAAAGGGACCTAATCTCACTGGTTTTTAACCTTAGGTCCCTTTCTCACATATGCATTATTGGACAGCAAGAAACCCACATGATTGGGCCGTATTTTTTTGTCGATGAAAACAATCGTCATGTTGTTAGAAAATTATTTTTAGCCAGAATAAGATAATATGCTTGACATCGCCGATATGCGATTTCAACAAGACGGTGGCACTAGCCACAAAGCACGCGTTACAACCAATTTACTGAAATCAAATTCAGTGAACGTGTTATCTCGAGAAATCGTCCGGTCGAATGGCCACCTTATTCATGCGATTTAACGCTATTGGATTTCTTTTTTTAGGGCTACATCAAGTCATTGGTCTATGCTAACATGCCAAAAACTTTAGACGAGCTAAGAGACAACATTCAATGCGAAAATTGGTGGATAATTGGTCGAATAGATAGCTGATCACGGGCTCGTGGTGGTCATATGACCGAAATCCAATTTCATTCTTAAAATGTAACATTTGCGCTACATCTGGAATAAATTTGAACTCTGTTTTAAATATTCTGTGTTTTATTAATATATAAAATTGTTAAGTCCTTAATGGGAAATTTTTTATATGTGAGAGGTGTATCTAAATCTGAACCGATTTTCTTAAATTTTAAGGACGTCCTTTCTTGTTCCGCAAAACTCACTTCTGCCAAATTGCATGTAAATCGGACAACAGGTACTACCTGTAGTTTGGTTACAAGCATCATATAGCTGGACGGACGGACAGAAATACATCTTTAAATGAAGTCAGATTATGCGTCAATTGGTATACCCAAAGGTGTGTCTAGATCAAATATTTTTGGTAGTTGGTGCCACGAAACTAATTTATGGTACCCTGTCCCACATGTTGGTGCTTAAATTTATAAAAACTAGGGTTATGGTTAATATAAATTCCAAAAGACAACTCTTCTGTCACCACAACCATATTTATATTGTTGCTACAATCACGTTTTAATTTTTTTTTTATTTGGCTTTAATATTATTGCTACATTTCTACAATATAATTATTGCAGCAATCATACTGTTGTCAGAATAAATTTAAAAAAAAAAAAACAGTACTATGGCTTCGACTAACATACTTTGTTGCAGAGAACATATTATTGTTGCCGTGGCCTAACAGTACCCATATCTTTTCTCCGCGTGTAGATGTAATCAAAAAAAATACCTCTGTCTTTAATTTTTGATATTTTTTGACATTTTAACAATATTATTATTGCTGCAATCGTCGTAAAATCGTCTTTGAAATTTACGATGATCCTTTATACACGCAGAGAAAATATATGGTTACTTTATGGTCACGGCAACAATAGTATGTTCTCTGCAATAAAAGTATGGTCGTCGCAAACATAGTACTGTTTTTTGAATTTCATTTTAACAATAGTATGATTGCGGCAATATTAATATTGTTGAAATGTAAGAATAGTATTGTTGCAAAATTAAAAAATAAAAATATGGTTGTAGCAACAATATAAATATGGTCGGTGGAACAAAAGTATTGTTTTCATGGGTTTTATGTTAACAATAACATGTTTACGGCGATCATACCGGCAAAATTTTTTTTTTTTTAATTTGACAATGTTATATTTACGAATCTTACGCAGTAATAGTAAAAATAATTTAGTTTTTTCGAAACAAACTACGAATTAGTATAACTGAAATATTTTAAATAAATACATATTTTTACTGTTTAAAAAATCACTCCTATTATTACATAACTTACTTAATAAAATTCTCTGTTGTTAAATAACAACTTAACATAATCTTAACAATAAATTTTGGGGACCATAGTATGATTGTCTGTAAGTCATACTATGGCTGTACGTTAAACATACTATGGTTATGAGGATCATAATATGGTTGTGGGGATCATAGTATGGTTGAATGTGAATAAAAATATGGTTGTGGGGATCATAGTATGGTTGTGTATGAATAATTCTATTGTTGTGAGGACCATAATATTGTTATGGGGATCATAGTATGGTTGTGTGTGTGAACCATAGTATTGTTGTGATGATCATAATATTGTTGTGCCACAACCATATAACCAACAATAGTATGATGCTCTTCGAATATTGTTATCCCAACCATACTTTTTTTCTTCGTGTAGTGTGGATCCAAATCTTGCCAGCATGGGGGACCACTCCTTCACCAACTTTTTATTGAAGACAACTATATAAATATAAAATAAAATTAATTGAATTTATTTATATTGAAATTGAAAATTAATTGAAAGCCCGTCTTTTCACAACAAGTTCCCAATTGAGTTTCGAAGATAATCTCATTCCACACGCAGAGAAAAAATATGGTTACTATATGGTCACGACAACAATAGTATGTTCTCTGTGTGACGAGTCTTACGTAATAATAGCATATTTTATATGTAAATAATTTTTTTCAAAACAAACTACTTTGCTTTAGTAAGAGTATAACTGATAATTTTTTAATAAGTAAATTTTTTCTACTGTTACACAAGTCACTCCGATTATTAAGAATTTAATGTTTTTTTTACATAAATTACTTAAAAAAAGATCTCTATTGTTGAATAGTAACTTAACATAATCCTTACGAAGAATTTTGGGGATTATAGTATGATTGTGCGTGAGTCATACTATGGTTGTGAGGATCATACTATGGTTGTATGTAAAACAAACTATAATTATGAGAATCATAATATGGTTGTGGGGATCATAGTATGGTTGAGTTTGAATAATAATATGGTTGTGGGGACCATAGTATGGTTGTGTGTGAATAATTCTATTGTTGAGAGGACCATACTATTATTGTGGGGATCATAGTATGGTTGTGTGTGAACCATACTATTGTTGTGATGATCATAATATTGTTGTGCCACAACCATATACCCAACAATAGTATGATCCTCTTCGAATATTGTCACCCCAACCATACTTTTTTTCTGCGTGCACCCTCCATCGGTGTACACGGATAAAATCAAATTGAAATTCCTGCGCGTCCTGTCAACACATTTGGCCAATTTTTATGTTAACAAAATAGTTTTGCACATTGTTGCGAAATGTGCTTCGAGTGCTAAACGACTTTGTGGCAATGTATGTGTGTGTGTGTGTTTACATGTTATTAAAATGCAATTTTTCTTCATTTATTGCCCTAAAAAACAAATATCCAAGTTGAAGTTTCCCCCTTTTGCTTTGGCGTACCTGAAGGTAATGAAACATTCCCGATAGCGAGCACGGCCACAAGGACTACTTGCTGTGTTTGTTTTGGGCTTTTTTGCATAAACCGACGATTGTTTTCAACGCGCCACATTTGTTTTCGTTTTATGAGCCGTTAAGTGGTAAATGTGGTAACAAGAAATGCTTAATTAATGTTACGGCTCTTGGTTGCTGTCGAAACTCGACATTGTGTAAACTGAATTTGGTGGTAGAGTCCCCTACGTAGGATATTATGGTAGAGTTAAGGTGATAAGAAAAATGATTGTTCTTAAAATGTGATAGAAAAGCTTTTTAATTTTTGGCCATTAAAGTCCTTGTTGTTCTAGGACAATGATGCTTAAAAAATATTATAATTAAAAGTACAACTAACGAAATGTGATAATGTATTCAGTGGGGATGTAGGCAGCGAAACCAATTTTCAGAAATTAAATGAAAAATAAGCGTAAGCGGTTTTTAGGTTATTTTTTGGATATGACCTAAAAGAACTGAGACACTCCTTGAGGTTGACTGTATACAGTGTACCACCGTGGTGTGATGTATGATGTACGCGACTAGTCGACAACCTTACGAGTAGGAGATTATTCTCTTAACCATGTAAATGCTTCGCTACAAAATTCATTCTCTGATTAGGTCCAAATTAGTGAGTATTAATATTATATCAATATATATGGTCCAACTATAATGCACGATGTTAACTGTATGTTATACCCTATTGTCAAGTGTTTTGGCCAACTTAATTTGACATTTCCTTGTTTCAGTGTTTGGCAAATTCAGAATTGAGAACTCGTTAAGATCGTTGAAGTCCTTTACGAAAATGGGCGTTCACATCAAAATTTATTACGAGCATTTTATGATTTTCGTAACAATAGCATTGTTTTAAAAAGCATATTTAAATGAAGTAAAATTAAAACTACAGTATGATTGCCGTAATCATTTTATTGTTAACATTAAACTCAAAATACAATACTTTTGTCGCACCAATCATATTTATATGGTTGTTACAACCATGTTTTTATTTCTAAATTTGACAATAATACTATTGTTACATTTCAATAATATTAATATTGCGACGATCATACTATTGTCAAAATTAAATTCAATAAACAATACTATGGTTGCGACGAACATTTTTACTATGGAGAACATACTATTATTGTCGTGACCATACTATTATTGTCGTGACCATATAGTAACCATATTTTTTCTCTATGTGTAAAAAGTCTTGAAACTGATTTTTTTAAAACACATGTAGGGTCTTAAATGTTTTTTTTCCGAGGTGATACATTTTTTATCCGTACCAAATCATATATTACCTCGACCGTTGCCAATTTAGCTTTTCCCAGCTAGATTTAGTGTTTTTCATTTTCGTCAATTTTGAATTTAGTTTTGAGCTTTTTTTCCAGATTTTTAAGGAAATTATTTAGCTTTTTCTTGTTTTCTTTTATCGGAAAATAAGAAAAATACAGTTTATACTTCGCCTAAATTATCTGTCTTTTCTCCGTCTTATTTTCTTATTTTCATTGACGATCTTTTGGGTCCGGGAATCCAATCTACTCTTTCGCCAGCAACCTCTGTCATTCAGATGACAGCAACCTCTGTCATTCATATTCAGTCGACCGTAGGCCGAGTCTTCAAGATATTGAAGACAAAGGGCGAATTATGGCTGAGACACTTGACCGGGGTTTACTGGCCATTTCCGAATGGGGTAGAATGAATAGAGTGGATTTTAATGCGCGTAAGACACAGTGCTGCTTGTTGTCTCACAAGCGATTCGCTGACCCAACAATATCGTCAATTTCTATCGATGGTCAGTTGCTCTTGATGTTCTGGGCATGAAAATACAATGTGACGCTCGTTGGGCGAGACATGTATTCAGAGTGTTGAATCAAGTGCATAGGCTTTTTAAAGCGGTGCAAGAAATATTTCACTCCTTTTGATCTTTTCAATATCTATACAACTTACATCAGGCCAAAGATGGAATACAACTCTCGTATATGGACAGGTGCTTCAAAATTATTCTTGGAGCTACTTGACCGTGTTCACAACAGCGATGGTGCTGATAGGCGGCAGTAGCATAATGTTTTAATTTTATTTTACAGTTAAATTCTCGTATATATGTGGAATCGATAAATCGATAACTTAAACGTAAAAAAGGCTTATGGATATGACAGCATAAGTTCAATGATGGTAAAGAATTTACCAAAAAAAGGTGTAATGTTTTTAACATACATTTTCAATGCTATACTAAGATTAAGCCACTTTCCATCGCAATGGAAATGTGCCGCAATATTATTGATTCATAAGCCGAATAAACCGGAAAGCAATATTTCATCGTATAGACCTATTAGCCTGCTAACGATCTTCTCAAAAATATTTGAAAGAGTATTTATTCGGAGAATGGAGCCTTTCATAGAGAAACTAAACATTATTCCTGAACACCAGTTTGGGTTTCGCCATCAACACGGCACTCCTGAGCAATGCCATCGCAAACTTGGTTAATTAAATGGAACATAAAGGTGAACTCCAGCAAATCTAGCCACATAACATTCACGAATAGAAAAGACAATTGTCCGCCAGTGACGATAAATGGTGAACCAATACCACACACGGACTGTGTCAAGTATCTCGGTATGCACATGGATCGCAGGCTTAACTGGCAGCCGCATATAAAAAACGAAAGAAAGCAGCTTGACATAAAGTTTAAAAAACTATTCTGGATACTTGGACCAAAATCTCAGCTAAGTGTTGAAAATAAATTAATAATTTATAAATCGTTATTAAAACCGGTTTGGGTATATGGAATACACCTATGGGGTACAACAAGCAACTCCGATGTCAAAATATTGGAAAGATTTCAGTCAAAATCGCTAAGGTTGATTTTAGACTCTCCATGGTACGTAAGAAACGACATAATCCTTAACGACCTGAACATGACATATGTAAAAGATGAAATCAAACGATACTCCGAGAAATACCTAAAAAGATTAAGCAACCATTCAAATTTACTGGCGATCTGTCTATTGGATGACAGCAACGAAACGAGGCGTTTAAAGAGACTTCACGTATTGGACCTTCCTTTTAGAATTTGAAAGTTAGATTAAATTACATAGAACTAAATAGAATTGTAAATATAAGTGATTTTACTTATTAAAGTAAAATCTACCTGTTATTCTTAAAAATACATTGCTTACATAATTTGCTTATTATCTCTCGAAAGATTGCAAATAAATAAATAAATAAATAATTAAAAAAAAATGTTTGTTATTACCAAAAATATTTGAGCTAGGCCCACCTTTAAGTAAGTCGACGTATAATAACCTGCTGATTTTACTTAATAATGTCCGTCTGTCTGTCCGTCCATCCGTCCGTCTGTCTTGTAATCAAATAACAGGTTGCAATTGTTTTTTATTGAAATTAAAACAATCGATTTAGATCAGATATATGTATAGCTCCCACATATATGTTCATGCGATCTTTATGTTTTAAGCTTTAGCAGCCACATCCTACAGTTAATCATAAAGAAACTTAGAACGAGAAAGTTTTTGGTCCAAAAACGAACGTGTGCCAAGATTGGACGTAAAATGTGGCTTTGGGAGCTAAAGGTATAAAATCGGATGAACATATATGTATGGAAGCTAAATCTAAATCTGAAAGAATTTCTCCAACTTCAACAGCTTCCGTTCTCGACACAAAGAAACTTACTTGTGCCAAATTTCACTAAAATTGGATGTATTTATTATGCGGCTTGCAGGGCTTAAAACTCAAAAATCTGATGAATACGTTTGTGGAGCTACATCCTAATCTGTAGCGAATTTCTTTATTTTGAAAAATGTTCTTCCTTGGCCCGAAAAACTAACGTGTGGCAAATTTCATCAACTTTGGATTTGGAAGGTCTTCTAGAGCTAAATACATAAAGACGGTTCATACGTATATGTATGGGAGCAATATGTATAGGAGATTTCTTAATCTGCACAGATTAACTTTAATTTTAAAAACTTTATTCTATTCTAAAGAGAATCATTTCAGATTTAGATATATCTCCCACATCCGATTTTTCTGTTTTTAGCTCAAGAAGCCACATCCTACATCTAATCTTTTTAAAATTTAGCACGAGTAATTTTTTTCTTGGTCAAGTTAAATGCCATAAAATTGGAAAAAATCGGTTGAGATTTGCGCTCAGAAATATGTGCATCCTATTTTATGTTTTTAGCTCTAGAAGTCTCATATTACAACTAAACTTGATGAAGTTTAGCAAAAGTAAGTTCCTCGTGCCAAGAACTGTTGAATTTGGAGAAAATCGGCTTAGATAAATATGAGTATGTAGCTCCCACATACTCGTATAGGCAATCTTCTCACAATTTCTTATGTGACATAAGTTTTAAAATCTGGGTAAATTGGGTCCAAAAACATATGTTCAGTTGGCCTTTTTAAACAACCAAAGGTGCAGGGAGTAATATAGTCGTCTACGCCTGACTATGGTTTAATTTTGACTAGATTTAACAAAATAAGATAGATCAGATTTGTTTGTCATAAATCCCCATATTATGGGGATTTAAAGTTAAATTGACTTAAGCCTTTTTCTAGCGGGTTGTTACTTTTTTCTAACTTTTTTTTAACAAATTTAGTTATTTTTTGTCATTAAGTTCTGGCAACGTTTATACGTTTTTGCGAGTATATCAAAATTGGCCAATTACGATCCTGCTACGAAATCCGCATCAAATTCCCACTCTCTGAAAATACATTGGCTCTTTGATGATCTTGTGGGGGTTTGATCCCTAGATAAGGCAGCTTTGCTTGTTTACATAGCCTCCTTGCTGAATGTGCTATTTGTTAGAAAGTGTGATTTTCGAGTAAAATCGTTCTTTTTTTCTAGCTACTCTAACACCCAAAACTTATACTCGACGACAAAATGGATGGTTGTCAGGTTTTATGGTTAAGTCAATTGAACCTTGCAATGCGAGATCTTTATGTAGAACTCATAAGACTGCTGCGTGAAATGTTCAGGTCGATAGCGTGTTTCAGAACAGCCTTATTCTAAGTGAGCACCCTATGACAATGGATATCGTAGTATGAGTGTTGTCCATTAGCATGCTTGTATTAAGCAATTTTTGCATACGTTGCGAACATAAGACTCGGTGGATGTCTCGTTTCGTCTAAAACTTATTTTCATTTAAAACTCTGTTCAGGCTTCACAATATCGAATTTATCGTTATTTACTAACGCTGCTTAATATGTTTCTCGGCACTGACTTTTAGTCACTATCATAATAGTAAAGAAACCACTAGATGCAACACGCGATAGTATTTTTTTCTTGGCCCGATTCTTTTAACTTATTTACCATTCCATTTAGCGCCACTTCTAGTCGGTTCTGTTCCAACTTTATCGCTGCACTTGTTTTATAGTCGGATTAGTTCATTTAAAAAGTTTTGCATGTAAATTTCATTATTTATGCACAGTCTTTTGCGATTTTTTTGTGTACCTGCTTTTGCGTTTGTATACGCTAAAGGTGATAAATGTTCCAAATTACAAGGCAAATTTTATTTCCTTTTCTCTCTTTCTCGCCGGGCAGTGTTGTTTTGGTCCAAACTAACGAGATGGTTAAGAGAGATACCGAACCATTTACGCTGCTGCAAGAACAATGCAAACCATGTTCAGAGACCTAATACAGTCAGATGTTTCAATTATTCGGTTTATGAAGTTAATTCCATTTTATTACAATTTTCCATGGGCTTCGTTTTAATGAGTTACAAATGTTTTTTGTTGCGGATAAAAATTTGTAAACGAATATTAGATGCACACGAATCCTAGCAAGAAAAAAACTGAATCACCTCGTTTGTGTGGTGTGGCCATAAAAAATATTTAATAATTTCCCGACCTTTATTTATGGCCGTAACAAATCAACATTGTTGTAACATTTTAATTAAAAACTGAATGATAAGCTAGCAGGACTTGGAGTTGTGTGTTATTTTGTGTTAGTTTTACTGTAAATATTAATTAAGTTGATAAATAAGTGAATGCCAGTATTTATTGATAGTGGACATATGGATGAATTTGATAAGGAAAATCTATTGGTCGACTCAACTACTTGAGTGCATCGCAAGTAGTTTCATTGATTTCCAGGTGGTAATTTTAGAGTAACGGTGATTAATAAGGTGAGACCCTCTCTTCCTCCAGAAATCAGCGGCGATGTGTTTTATATAGTAGTTACCGGTCAAGTGTGGAGAATTTGGATCATATCGGTGCATTTTTTATCTTAGTTGACTAAAAGTGCCATCTATATTTACTAAGAGACCGTAAGTTTTATGAATATTTGAGTTCAATCTGTTCACACGAAGAAATGAAGTATGATTGGTATGATGACATTCGTAAAACAACGTGTTTTTTCTCTTTATTTAAGCTTTTTATATTTTACGAGGGCACATCAATAATTCCGTGACTTTTCCAAATACCACTTGTCAAATTTTTAGAAAGTTCCGTCATTTAGTTTGTACTTAAAAGCTGTTCAAAACATACAGCCTCTTGCATTTTGTTAAAAATGGAAATAAGTGAATTTCGAATGCGCACTAAACATAATTTTTTGGGAAAAAAGACGCCGATTAAACCAAGGAAAAGCTTGAAAATACAATGGGACTCTGCACTATCGATTTCAATGGTAAAATAGTGGTTTACTGACGCTGAACGTTCTGGACGGCCAATTGAGGCCAATACACTCGAAAATGGCAATGTTGGTAGGTAGTGTGGTTACGATTTTACACGATCAGCTGGGTTTAAGAAAGCTGTCTGCAAAATTACTACCGCGTTTTTCTCAATTGACTATTAACGCAATCGTGTGACAACTTAAAAAGATTGTTTGATTGTTTGTTGTTTAGCCGCGATTGTAACTGTGGATTGAACATGGATCCATTACAACCCTCCGGAGACCAAGCAGTAGTCTAAACAATAAGTTTCTCCGTGTAAACCGACTCCGAGGAAGGCCAGGGTGACTTTGTTGGCCTATAAGGTGATGGCTACAGTTTTTTTTGGATGCACATGGGATAATCCACATCGATTACCTTCAAAAGGAGAAAACAATAAACGCCGAATGTTATACCAACTTATTGGACCGATTTAACTAGGAATTAAAAAATAACGACCCAATATGGCAAACAAAAATGTTCATTTTCATCAAGATAATGCACGAGTGCACATATGTGCAGTCTCAATGGCAAAACTGCAACGAATTGGGTTACTAACTGGTGTCTCATCCCCCATATTCTACGTATTTAACCACCAGTGACTATTTCCTATTTCCAAACCTATAGAAATGGCTCAGTGGAAAGAGATTCAGCTCCAACGATGAAATTATTGATCACCTATTTTATGAAAATCGAAAAATCCTATTTTTTTGGAAGGAATACAAAAATTGGAGAATCGTTGTACTAAGTGTATTAAGCTAAAAGGAGATTAAGGTGAAAAACACATTTTTTGTTGCAAAAAAAAACTGTGTTTTATTCGAAAAGTCACGGAATTATTGATATGCCCTTGTATTCCTCCATATTATCCGGATATAACCCCCAGTGACTATTTCCTATTTTCAAACCTAAAGAAATGGTTTGGTGGAAAAAGATTCAGCTCCGACGATGGAAATCGAAAAATCCTATTTTTTGGAAGGAATACAAAAATTGGAGAATCGTTGGACTAGGTGTATTGAGCTAAAAAGAGATTATGTTAAAAATTATTATTTTTTTTCCAAAAAAAAATGTGTTTTATTCGAAAAGTCACGGACTAATTAATATGCCCTTGTATTTTAAGTTATGCTTGAACTAGTCTAAGTATTATAAGTGACTGACTAGTAGTTCGTGCTGGATTTCAAAATAAAAAGTAATTATGTTAACTTAAAACAAATAAATGGATTAAATTACAACAATCATGATAACACAATTTTAGATCAGTTAAAGCGTGATCGCAGGTCGTGTGGCTTAAATCGATTGAGTCTTCTGATCGAAATAGTTTTTGGCTCCTATGTTGGTATGCTGTTAAAGTCCAAAGTGATATCTTTGCTCGTTTCTTGATATTTCTTGCTTAATAGTTCTAATGTTTAGGTCTCCATGGATATCATTCTTTCTGATGTTCCACGGAGCATATATTTTATATATATATATATTTTATTTATTTTGAAAACGCTGGATTTTTTCGATTGACTTGTTTTTCCGCACCCTAATAGCAGACATACGTGGCTGCTATAAATATTTCTGGTCTAATAATGAAAACGCGAATATTTATCATCAAAAATAGTTTTATTGCTTTTCAAAGTATTTTCCAGCATGATTTATACACTTTTGCATGCGCTTAAACCAATTAACGAAGCATTTTTTCACTCCGATTGAGACACCTACATTTTTTGAACGCTTTAACAGCATCTTCTGGCGACGAAAATCGTTGTCGACGCATTTTTTTCTTTATGTGCGGGAATAAAAAGAAGTCATTGGGTGCTAAGTCAGGGCTGTACGACGGATGACCCATGAGAGCTCACATTGTCATGGTGCACAATGATTCGTCTTCTCTTGTTCGTTTTTCGAATTTCTCCGAAAACTTCATGCAAACAAATTGTGGTGTACCACTCAGATTTGACCGTCCTGTGTTGCTCAGCGGAACAGTCGCCACATGACCAGTTTTGCCGAAGAAGCAGGCGACCATTTGCTTCGAAGTGCTTTTTCCACGAACAACTTTCGTTGGATTTGGCTCGCCTTCGAAGACCCACACGGTCGATTGCTCTTTTGTTTTGGGCTCATGCACATAGATGAATGATTCATCACCTGTGACGATCTTATAAACATTTGTTGAAGCACGCGATCGTTTTTTGCCAAAATTTCTTTGCACTAATCGTCATGAGCCTTTTTTTGAGCGATTGTCCAATTGTGCGGGTTCCAGCTAGAACAATGCTTTTTTACTGCCAGGTGTTCATGCAATATCGAATGTATGCTGGTGGAAGAAATGCCCAAGGATGACTCTATCTCACGGTATGCACCTGACGATGTTGCATTATTAGGTCACCCACGGCATCAATGTTCTCTGGCACAACGGCCGTTTTTGGACGACCTTCACTACCTTCGTCTTTGAGCGAGAGTCAGCCGCGTTTGAATTCATTAAACCAGTTTTTCACTGTGCTATAGGATGGTGCTTCATCGCCAAACAAAGATTTAAGTTTATCGATGTACTCTTGTCGTGATAATCCACGTCGAAAGTTGTGAAAAATGATCGCACGAAAATGTTCACGAGTTAATTCCATTTTTTGCCAAATTGATTTTTTCAAGCCAGTGTAAACAAGACAAATGATGGTCGTACGTCAAACCGTTCTGAGTACGTTTATGCTAAAAAAATGTCGAAATATCCAATGGAAATGTCAGATGCCGCCAGAAATAGCTCAGAAATATATACAGCAACCCACGTACAATTCCACAGCAGTTTGTTTTAAAAAATCTTTGATTTACAAATTAAAATACGGAATGATAAAACAAAAAAAACAATACTTTTGCCCACCAACCATATATAATGGGGGTCATTTAAGTGACATTATTTGTCATACTTGGTGTAAAAAATTTCCATTTTGTATATTATTTAAGATTTTAACAGCATGGTAACTTTTGGCCACCCTGTATAAATTGCCAAAATGGTATTAAAAGAACAAAACTATTGTTGCAACAAACATACTTTTATTGCAGAAATCATACTATTGTTGCCATGGCCATATGGTAAATACTAGTATTTAGTTAGTATTTTGTCCCTGTGTGCAGGGAACACATCTGTGGCGGGACTAAGAACATGTCGAAGGAACCAATCCCCATTCGGGGCTCAGTAGGCAATATTTCGTCTTGTGAGCGTTTGTCTCGAACCTAGTCGTTAGAACCCACTCCGAGACAGCATAGACGAATAGAGGGTCACGTTAAAAGGCTTCTTGCGAATCTCCATGTTAATGAATCCCCGGCCCCGGATGGTATTTCGGCACTTGTCCTATGCAAGTGCTCTTCGACGCTTGCCCGTCCATTACGCAATCTTTTTAACCTTGCTTATCGTGCGGGAGTCTTTCTAGCGTGTTGGAAGACAGCGAACGTCCAGTCGACCCCCAAAAAGGGTGAAGCCAATCATACTGTAAATTATCGAACAATAGCGATTTGCTCAGCGCTCTCCAAAGTAATGGAGATCACGGTGAACCACCATCTTGTGAGGTATTTAGAGACCAACAGAGACTATCCACAAGTTTGGTGAGAGTAAGGTCGTGGCTCTGGATATCTCCAAGGCCTTTGATAGAGTCCGGCACGGTACACTCATACCAAAGCTGAAAGCTTTTGGTGTCGATAATAGTTTTGCTTGTACCACAGGGCTCTGTCCTTTCTCGCCCACTTTTTCTTATTTTCATTGACGATATTTTGGGTCAGACCATGAATCCAATCTACTCATTTGCAGATGATAGCAATCTCTGTCAATCATATCAATTTCACCGTAGGCAGAGTCTTGAAGAAATTGAAGACAAAAGGCGAATCATGGATGAGACACTTGGCCGGGATTTACTGGCCATTTCCGAATGGGGTCGAGTGAAAAGAGTAGATTTTAATGCGCGTAAGACACAGTTCTGCTTGTTGTCTCACAAGCAATTCGCTCTCCCAATAATGTCGTCAATTTCTATCAATGGTATGGATGTTGAACAATCAGATACTCTTGATGTTCTGAGCATGAAAATACAATGTGACGCTCGTTGGGGGAGACATGTATTCGAAGTGTCGAAAGAAGCACGCAAGTGCAAAGGCTTTTAAAAGCGGTGCAAGAAATATTTCACTCCTTTTGATCTTTTTTTAAAATCTATACAACTAACATAAGGCCAAAGATGGAATACAATTCCCATAGGCAGGTTCTCTAAAATCATCCCTGAGCATCGTCGGAATGTGGGTTACGTGACACTGTTCTATTGTTACTTTCACGCGACTTTCTAGGAATTCACACCCTTTTGTAATCGATTGGCCAGCTGACCGCACTATACACTACAGATAAAATTCGTTTTTCGTTCGTACAGTGCGTATGTGGACGCGACTTCCGGCAATTGTATTTCCCACTAATTATCGCATCGAGAAGATCAAAGCAAGAGGGATAAACATTTATTCCTCTTACCCAACTCCGATCCTTTACTTTCCACTCGCCAACGCAATGCACCACATGTATAGGGACATTCTCCGTGTGCTGGTTATAACCAGATAATTATTAAAAAAAAAAAATACCTGTAAAATAACGAAAAATGGAAATTTTACGTTTTTTAAAATCGCAAAATAAGAAAAGTAGAAATTTCTTCAAATAATCGATTATTGTAATATCAATAGCTCAAAACAATCCTTGAGCCATATATGAGGGTTACTACTTAGTAGGCCATATATACTGTTAGAACATTGAACACACCCATTTCAATAGTAGAACTGAACATACCCCGTTAATGTCATATGGGCTTTGAAAGCTAACCTCATATCTCAAAACAATCCGGCCACTAGGGATTAGCCGCATGTTCGTCTACCGATGCATAAAACTGTTTGAGGAGACTGGAGATGTAAAAGACCGTCATCTCTGTTCGAACAAGCAAAATGATAGAGTGTATGCGCGGTCATCTAAGAAAGCATCTGAACTGATCCCAATGGTGGAAAAGGGTCATCACCCAGCTTCAGTCATGGTATGGTGGGTTGTCTCTTACGATGGGGTCACTGACCTGCATTTCTGCGAACAAGGAGGCAAAACATCGGCCAAAGATTACCAAGAAACTGTTTTGGAAGCTGTTGGAAGCTTCTTAACACCCGGAAGTTCAACGTATCATACAGTTGTCCACGCCCTACTTTAGATTTTTTGATACTTGTATTTCTCTGTTTATTGACCCACCAGGGAGACACTTTGTATTAGTTCAAACTTTAAATTTTCGAAAAATCTCTTATCAGTTTACATACCTTTTCTGTTCTCTAAATAATTGTTTATCATAAAAATAAATTTATTTAATTTTTTGTCGATCTTCAGTTTTCCGTACAACCACCCAAAAAACGGAAAAGGTAATGGCTGACTTAATTAGCGTCTAAAACTCGACAATTAACTTAAAAAGTCACTTTGGTCTTATCAGAGATAAGCGACAGCAAAGAACAAAATAAATAAACAAAAACTAAAACGCTTACACGTGCCCTTTGACATCCGTTCTTCCCCGACACCCTTGTCCCAACGAACACCAACAACAACCAGCCGGTAAATACATGTACGAACTTCTTGTTGTTGTTGTAGTTGGAAAGGAATCTCACTTAGCCTCACTAATGAACTGTAGTTCTGTTTCACCTCCATATCCCCTTGCGGTCCTCGACATATGACAGTTTGTCTGCCAACACAAAAATTCCTTAATTTTTATTTCGAGTCCCCCCCCAAAAATGGTATGCGTTAATTAGTTAAACTTAGTTGCTGCTTATACGGTCAAACTACACGAACGTTGGACGTTACTCTCGTAAATAGCAGGGGTATACGACGAGGATGTGTGCCCTGGGCAAGAGAAAAAAAGGTGCAAATGTCCGTTTCACATTTTTCGGCGGAAAACCACAAATGAAATATTTACAACTTTCTTTTTTTTGGTTGGCCAGTAAGTCCAGGCGTTTGGTGGCAGCGTTCTTGACCAGAGACCAGAGTGTTGGCGTGCGTGTAAAATGAAAATCCCCTCACCAAAAAAAAGTCTGTTTGACTTTATTTAATATTTATGATTATCAAATGAGTTTGAGAGTGTGTCTGTGTTTTGTGAATGAATATCTCATCTGTTCACACCCTTAATTAAAAGCGTGCGTGTTAAGTTTCATTTGTTGTTGCTGTTCTTGTAGTTTGCTGTGGCCTCTTACGCGTCTACGAATTTAAATATAATTTGTTTTTAACCTTTTTTATTATGATTTCAATGTCCTGATATCGTATACGATATATTGAGTTTTAATAGTGAAACTATTTAGCCTTTGTAGGCCAAACATGCCATTTCCGCCGGATGTAACAGCTTTCGCTGGCCTACGACTGAATGAATGCGTGCGTAAATAACAGCTTAAGGAAATGACATTATATGCTCCCGTTTCAGATTTATGACGCTTGAGGTAGTAAAGAGTGGTTAAATTTTAAGGGCCGATGTTGATTTTGAATAAAACACAAATCATTTAGGAAATTATTGTCATTTCTTTTTATTATGATATTGGTTCAATTATGTATGGAACAAAATATCGGCCAAATGGCCGCCGCGACCTCTGCGACACACCTCCATCCGATGGGCCAAATATTCGATGACGCTGAGGCATAATTGAGGTTCTACGCCGTTAATGTGCCGAATTATCTCATCCTTTAGCTCTAAAATTGTTGCTGACTTATCGACTTACACCTGTTCTTTCAAATAACCCCAAAGAAAGAAGTCCAACGGTGTCAAATCACATGATCTTGGTGGCCAATTAACATCGCCAGAACATGAGATAACACGGCCATTGAATTTGTCGCACAAAAGAGCCATTGCTTCGTTAGCTGTGTGGCAAGTGGCACCGTCCTGTTGAAACCACATATCGTCCACATCCACAAGATATATTTCACTCCTTCTGATCTTTTCGATATCTATACAACCTACATCAGGCCAAAGATGAAATACAACTCCCATATATGGGCAGGTGCTCCATAATCATCCTTGGAGCTTCTGAACCGTGTTAAAAGGAGAGCGATGGTGCTGATAGGTGGCTGATTGTTTCCCTAGAGCTTCGTCGGAATGTTGGCTATCGCTACTTCCATGGTGTGTGTTCTTCACACATTCGTGGTCTTATTCCTGACGTGAGGATGTTCGCAAGGATACACGACCTTCCAGAAATTCACACCCATTTATTATCGATTGGCCAGTTGACCACACTATACACAGATCGAATTCATTTTTCGTCCGTACTGTCCGTATGTGGAATCGACTTCCGGCAAATGTGTTTCAAGACGAATGTCAATAAACATGACTACCTCTTTCAACCCTTCGATATCTTGCTTTAAACCGACCAACGTTTAGGGGTAAACCCCTGAGCGTTGGCTAATTAAAAAACATAAGGAGTTTGTTATCATCTCACGATAGCGAACACCATTCACAGTAACAGCCTGACAGGCCTTATTTTGGAAAAAATACGGCCCGATGATGTTGCCAGCCCATGAACCGCACCAAACAGTCAGTCTTTGTGGGTGCATTGTTTTTTCGACAATCACTCTTGGATTATCATTCGCCCAAATGCGGCAATTCTGCTTACTGACGAATCCACTGAGATCAAAATGTGCCTCATCACTGAAGATGATTTTATATAATTATAATAATTATATAATAACTTTAACGCATTGCTCGCTTCTCTGTCTTTCAAATGTTCAAATTGAGTTAGTCTCAAAATGAGAAATATCAGATGAAATGCAGGAAAAACTTGACGTTTGGGTGTGGTTTACATTCAACATCGGCCCTTAAAATTTAACCACCCCTTATAATATTTTGTAGTTAGTTGGCCACAACAATCATATTAAATTACTTTGTTTTGCCACTATTTTTGTAAACATTAGTCTTGACAGTTGACAGTAGAGACGTGGCAAATTTATTAAGGAAAAATATTCGATATATCGTTAAACGTTGTATCAAAATCAATCATCGATTACTGTGACGATGAGAACGTTACGTAAAATTTTTGGGAGAAACAACATGCCAACAAACCGCACTATTTATCGTGTAGTGAATGATTTCGAAGAATATGTACTGCAGCTGATAGGTCCAAACAAGAAACCAGATCGCAAAATGGGCTGAAAACATTACAGCTGCTCAAAAAAGTGCACCTTTGCATCCATTAAAAATGGCAGTCTGGTGTGCAGGAGGAATCTTTGGACCTCACTTTTATGAAAATGAAGGAATCTTTGGACCTTACTTTTATGAAAATGAAAACGGCGTAAGAGTAACTGTCAATGGAGAGCGATTCGTGATATGATTGAAAACTTTTTAACGCCAAAACTGCATGATTCGGGCTTGATTAACATGTGGCATCAACAAGACGGCGCCACATCGCATACCGCCAGGACTAAAATTGAATTACTGTGAGTTATTTCAAGAAATGGTGATATTGATTGGCCTCCACGCTGGCGACCGTGGAGGCCAGTTTGACTACTCGGGACTTCTTTTTTTTACGGATATCTAAAAAGCAAGGTTTATGCAAACAAACTAGAAACGCTGGAGCAACTCAAACAAAATATTCGTGATAAAATTTATGAAATACCGCGTGAAATGTGTGAGAATGTAATGGAACATGTGCTCAAAAGGGCTTGCATTTGTGAGGCCAACAGAGGCGGACATTTTTCTGATATTGTATTCCATACATAATTGCTGACATTAAATAAAGCACTTATCAATATAAGATCCATTCTCGTTCATTTAGTCAAAAATTAAAAAAAAAAGTAGTATACCTTGCCGTCGGACACCCTGTATTTGAGATTCGTCGGTTATTTCCTAACTTTGCACCTTTCTGTGAACCAGATTATAATAATAGTTTTAAGGTAAATGTTTGTACCTACCCAAAAATATTTAGGCTAGGCACACCTTTACGTCTACCGGTAGACGTATATTAACCAGCTGATTCCAATAACCGAATTTTGACTGCCCGTCCGCCTGTCCGTCCATCCATTTTTAATGTTTAATCAAACTACTGGTAGTTGCCCGATCTTCCTCAACTCGGGCAGAAGTAGGTTTTTGGGATCAAGAATGGGCCTTATTAAAATCGGTTCAGATTCACACATATTTTTAACAGCTTTAGAAAATCCATTTTGTTTGTCTCCCCGCTTTAGAAAATCCATTTTCATTCAGATTTCGAACAAATTTCCTATAGTTATGACGATGGGCAAACAAGCAGTCTTAGACCATGTGGGCCCAATATTTTATAAAGCCCCTAAACAAATGGTTTTGCGCGCCCAAAATAGACAACCAGTATACAAAACCATCCAGTCATGAAACCAAAAATAAAACTATTTTGCAATTTAGCTAAATTTGGATTACAGTTCAGAACCCCAATTCAATATAGACATATACGAGGGTTGCTATATATATTTCTGGCCTATGCAACACTAGGTGTTGCCTGGCGCCATCAGACATTTCAATTGGAAATTTTGACATTTTTTAGCATAAACGTACTCAGAACGTACGACCATCATTTGCGTTGTTTACGGTGACTTGAAAAAATCAATTTGGCAAAACAATGGAATTAACTCGTGAACATTTTCGTGCGATCATTTTTCACAACTTTCGACGAGGATTATCACGACAAGAGGGGATCTATGAACTCAATCTTTGTATGGCGATGAAGCACTATCCTATAGCACTGTGAAAACCTGGTTTAATGAATTCAATCGTGGCCGATGCTCGCTCAAAGACAAAGGTCGTCCATAAATGTGCCAGAGAACACTGATGCCATGCGTGAACTGATAATGCAAGATGTGACATACCGTGAGATGACATGGGAGGTATCCTTGGGCATTTCTTCCACCAGCATAAATTCGATATTGCATGAATTTAGTGTATACGCACCTTGCCGTAAAAAAGGTTTGTTCTCGTTGGATCCCGCACAATTTGACAATCGCTCAAAAAAGGCTCGTGTCTATTGGTGTACAAGAAATTTTGAAAAAATACGATCGCGGTGCTTCAAAAGACGTTTATAAGATCGTCACAGTTGACGAATCATGGATCTATGCGTATGAGCCCGATACAAACCAGCAATCGACCGTGTGGGTCTTCGAAGACGAGCCAAATCCAACGAAAGTTGTTCGTGGAAGAAGCACTTCGAAGCAAATGGTGACTGTTCCGCTTGAGCAACGTAGGACGGTCAATTCTGAGTGGTACACCACAATTTGTTTGCCTGAAGTCTTCAGAGAAATCCTAAAAAGGAACAAGAGAAGACGCATCATTGTGCACCAAGACAATGCGAGCTTCCACACATCGGCTGAAACTAGTGCCTTTTTGACCGGCCAAAACGTCAAATTGATGGGTCATCCGCCGTACAGCCCTGGCTTGGCACCCAATGACTTCTTTTTATTGCGTGCCCAACGATTTTCGTCGCCAGAAGAAGCGTTTTGAAGCGTTCAAACACCGTGTTTAGGAGGTGTTTCAATCGGAGTGGAAAAATTGTTTCGACAATTGCTTTGAGCGCATGCAAAAGTGTATAAATCATGCTGGATAATACTTTGAAAAACAATAAAAGCATTTTTGATGATAAATATTCGCATTTTTATTATTAGGCCTGATATATATATATAGCAGCCCTCGTACGTACATAGACATATTCGTACCAAAAAATATTGTAATCTTCTTACATTTTAAAGTATGACATTATTTTTTTTAGCTTATCAGCACATCTAGAAAAAAAATAAAAATTATCAAATCAAATAAAAATCATTTGACTCGTTGACCTCTATCCAAAGTTTTTTCTTTTATCTGTTCAAAATTCGAAATAAAATAAAAACGGACGTGTGTGACCTGTCAGTACGTCGCTCAAAATATGTTCCCCAGCTATTGGAGTAGATCAAGCTTAAGCGTTGAAACATGATATCGAAGTGGTCATTGAAGAAATTCAATCCGAAACAATCGAAAATGTACTGAAAAATTGGGTTGATCGGATTAGGTACTAGTGGTAGTTATATTAATGATATTGTGTTCCATTATTAAATGTCAAGTTCAAGCTATCCAATAAGACAAGAAAAAAATTAAAAAAAAACACTATGCTTGCAATTTTGCTAAATTTGGATTACGGGTCCAAAAATCTACGACATTTCAACGTAGACATATAGGTACCAGAAATATTGAATTTTTTACATAATCAAATATGACATTATTTTTAAAACTCGTTCAATAGGTCAAAATTCCCAGCACATCTAGACGCGCAGGCTATAATAAAGTCGGTCAAGCTATTTTACTAGTTTCTTATTTTCGGCTAAGTTCCAGCTTTTATTCTTGACCTCTATTCGAAGGTGTTTTTCAGCCCCTTCTGCCCTCTTAGTACTTTGCTTGCTATTGGACTAGACAAGCTACATCGAGAACTAAGCGAATAGTGCGGAATCCAAACCGATGGCAGGTTGTTGGTTTTTAAATTTTACCGAAACGTTGACCTTCTTATTTCATGTGCCTTTGGCAACACGACGCGAAATGACGGAAATTTCTGGGTAGACATTTACCTAGTACCAGTATAGTATAAAAACTCAGTAAGAACTACGCATTACCATTTGCATTATCAGGCATTGACCTCTCATTACCTTTTGCATTATTTTTAAACCAAACATACTGATAATAGGTTATCTAAGTACATATCAACATAATGTGTGTTTGCTGTTGTATTAAATGATCAATCTCTTAAAACGTTTGCTATAATTTTGGATTTTATCGGGCAATTTGGTCTTCCTTGTTCAGTTTTCTCTCCAATCCGATAATACCGTCTAACTAAGGATTTAGTGTATACTTACCTTGTCATTTCTCTTAAAACACATATAAAGTAGACATTTTATTTATTGTAGTAAAGATGACCTGTCCTCCTTTCGACTGTCTGTCCGCGAGTCGGCTGAAAGCACGATAGCGGCCAAACGAATTAACCTGAAATTCTGAATGGCAATAGCTTATATTCAAAATTGTAATTGTAAATGGGTAAAACCGGCTCAGTTGGAAAAAAGTTTCCGTTTATGTGACTAAAGGTTTCTTTTGAAAAAGTGCACTTCTTTGAGAATTTCCGTAACAAGTTAAAATATTTTGTAGAATGGTTAAGATTGTAACTGACACTTAGCACTGCCACTAGGAACGCACTAAATACCCAAACAAAAGGACAAATTAAGTATTGTGTTGCCGAATATATAAGCTTCCCCCATCATGGATTACGGTCCAAAATCAAAATTGTGTCAAGGGACTTGGCACCGGCCTCTTTTTCTGTTTCTTTCCATACAAACACCATCGCCATATATGTCATAGTTCACGAGATATAGCCAATTATAACAAAAATTATTATCTATAATAATATGATAATTATTTAATATAACCACAAAATATTGATCGGATACCCTATAAAGTAACGCGTGATCTATTTCGAGGTTCCCTACTTTTTTTAAGAAAAAAACACAGAAAGTTAAAATTGAATGGGGAATGTTTATTATAATTTGAAAGAACATTCTTTGGCATTTATTTTTTGAAGATTATGTCTAGCTATGTCTCAGATGGTCCATCCGTTGAGTCCAACTTTCGATGACTTGTTCGAGCATTTCGACTGGTAACTGGCGAATGTCACGTGTGGTGTTTTGCTCCAATGGCGGAATCGAAGCGGGTTTTTTCCGCACAAACTTTAGACTTTACATATCCCCACAGGAAAAAGTCTAACGGTGTGATATTACACGATCTTGGTAGCCAATCGACCGTCCCAAAACGTGGAATTATCTGCTCACCGAAGTGTTCTCTCAATAAATCCATTGATTGATGCGATGTGTGGGAAGTGGCGCCGTCTTGTTTAAACCAAATGTCGCCGAGATCACGAGTTTCAAATTCAGGCATCAAATAGTCGGTTATCATGTCACGAAAACGGTCGTCATTGACGGTTACGTTCTCACCGGCATCTTTTTGAAGAAATATGGACCGATGATTCCACCGGCCCACAAACCACACGAAACTGTTGTTTTTCTGGATAAAGTGGCAGCTCTTGAAACTCTTTTGGTTGCTCTTCGTCCCAAATGCGGCAATTTTGCTTGTTTCCATACCCATTGAGCCAGAAATGGGCCTCATCGCTGAACAAAATTTGTCTCGAAAACGTCGGATCTTCTTGAAACTTTTCAAGAGTGAATTTTCGTAATAAATTTGAACAATTTGGCAACGTTGTTCAGGCGTAAGTCTTTCCATGATGAAATGCCAAACATTACTAAACAAAAATAATATGACAGCATGACACGACTCACACGTTATCTGTCAAAAAAGGTTATTGAAAAAAGTATCTCTACTTGGATCACCCATTATATACTCGTACGAATATGTTATTGATCCTTGTAAAAGACGTCTGTTGTCGGTAGAAAGCGGTCAAACGAATTAACCTAGGATCCTGAAATGTTGCATGATGATAGCTTATAGTCTTAGGCTGTTAAGGATTGGAAATCGGCACAGGGGGAAAGTAGTGTTACTGCATATAAAAGATAAGCTTTTACATGGCATAGATATTAGTCTCTTAATCATCAATTCCCGGCACGAGTCTTAAAACCCGCTGCTGAAAAATAGTAGTTGGATTTACTCGGATATGTAGCTGGGTTGAGCAATATTCGTGCACGCTAACCATCGCACCACGGTAAAGGTTATGCCTGACAAGAGCGCAACATATTCCAGTGATGTGCCAAAATTCATCTAACGTGAACTTTTTACACAATTTCCAAATTTGTATTTCATTTAGAGTAAAAAGTTTCAGTTAGGTATTGTCTAAGATTTCAACGAAATACTAAACTGCCAATAAGTTATCATAACAAAATCCCATTATAGATAGCATTGCCTTTTTTAAAATATGACAAATCAATTATGAATAAGCCCTAGGATTAGCGTATAATATGCTGAAAAAAAGATCTAAAATATGTTTACCCACAAAAACGCAATTTATTATTAAAAACGTTTTTCTTAAGTAGCGATTATGACACTTGATATGCCACAAATCATTGTTCAACAGCCAAAAAACAGCAACGAAACCTCAAAAAGAACATTAGACGAGAAGAAAAATAACAGCAACAAAGGCTCTTAAGGATTTTCACTTCAAAAGGACTAAAATGTCTTCTTTCGATTAAAACAAAAACCAAAAACGCAAAAGAAGATGAACTCTCGTTTCTATGGCTGCCGTTCCAACGGGGCTGCCATGCGAAGGGGGATGTCTTTCTTTTTGCATTTGAATTTATGCTTAAGAGCAGCATCGTCGACAGTAGCGTTCATTTCATTGTTTTTAATGTGTTTCAAAGCACTTAAAAGTCTAAGGGGGATATTCTCGTATTTTGTTTGTTAATGTCTCTTCATTTCTCAAAAAAAAAACACAAGCAGAAACAAAAAACCACAACAAGAACGAGTAAAGTTGAAATCCATGTTTTTTCTCTCATGCTCCTTGTCGTTTGTGGAAGGGCATATTTGTGACACCGAAGATGGGGTCGTTTCGGGCGCACTAAGGCCGAGGCAGATTAAGATGGTTAAGAGAAAGAGAGAGAGAGAGAGAGCATACCATAGGTGGTTAGATGCGTTTGCTGACAATTGTCACAGATGGTTTAATTGTGGTAATTACACATAGTAAATCCTTGTGGATTCCACATCTCAGCGTCAACGTCATTTTAATATGTATGACTTTTTAACCTAAAACTGGCTAAACCACAAACCTAGAAAATAAAAACCTGAAATTGTATTCATATGAGTCAAATTATGCTAAGTGAAGTGGTTTTGCTTATATTCAAAGAACAGTGTCTATTGCGTCTATTAGTGTTGGATAGTCGACTTATGGGAGGATAGGCATATTATTACGGTAATTTCTCTTGCGTCATGTTCTCAAAATGGAAGGATAAATTATTTCACAACTAGGACAGTCTTTAATTAACACGCCGAAGGAATACAACATCCATGCGAGGGTGTCCAAAACCGAAAACTAACATTCCGGTATTTATAAGTATGTCCAAACCCGACATTCGGTCTCTTAAAAATAGCTTAAACCCAACATGTCGGTTTACCCGGATTTTCACAGTCGTTTTTTTCGTTGTAGTACTCGTAGTAAGAGTAAAGAAAATTTTAAATTTGCACGTAGAATATACGTAAACATTTTTGAAATACCAACCTTTAAGTGTACCTATCGAATCACCAGTTGATTCGATTCAACGATACCTGTTTATCCGCCCGTCTGCTGTTTATCTGAATCTGGTTTTCAAAATAAAAGTGGTAATTGTTTCCCGATCTTCATAAAATCTTAATTTTTTTGTACAAAGGACGGATGCTGTTGACTAGGAAAATTGGTAACATTTCAGATAGAGTGTTCGCACATAAATGAAGACGTGTCTTTAGCTCTAGAATGCGGCACACCGATCAACGTTTTGATAAAAGTAGCTCAACTACAAAGATCACTCCCGACATTATATACAACCTCTCTAGAACAACCATTTTAATTTTGATTAAATTTTGTATTGGCAGGGGTGGTCTAACCATAATGCGCTATATTAGTTATCAAGTTTTTTTAATTTTTTAATTTAATTTGATTATTCTAAAGGGCGTTTTTTATTGGGGTATAGAACTTTAAGTTAGCATCACTTTTTTAACTGGCGGTCATTTTATCAGCTGTCAAGTGATTAATATTTAGTTTGGTTTGCCATTTCATCATGAACAGGTTGACAAAAGAACAACGCTTGCAAAATGGGCCGAAAATGAGATTCATCTCGATGCTGATTTTCATCACAAAATTTTGTTCAGTGATGAGGCTCATTTTTGGTTGAATGGCTACGTCAACAAGCAAAATTGCCGCATTTGGAGTGAAGAGAATCCACATGAGACCCTTGAGACGCCATTACATCCACAAAAACTGACTGTTTGGTGTGCTCTATGGGCTGGTGGAGTCATTGGGCCATACTTCTTCCGAAATAATGCTGGAGAGTCAGTTACCGTTAATGGAGACCGGTATAGAGCCATGATAACCGACTATTTTGTTCCCGAATTGGATGGCATGAATGTGGATGAGTTGTGGTTCCAACAAGACGGCGCTACATGCCACACAGCGCACGTCACATTCGAATTATTGAAGGAAACATTCGATGAGCGCATAATTTCGCGGAATGGACCTGTCAATTGGCCACCAAGATCGTGTGATTTGACACCATTGGATTATTTTCTTTGGGGATATGTGAAGTCGCTCGTCTACGCCAACAAACCAGAAACACGTTAGGGGACTTGGAAGCCAACATTCGTGGCGTTATTGCCAACATACGGCCCCATATGCTCGAAAAAGTGGTTGAAAATTGGACCTGTAGAATTGGCTTTATTCGAGCCAGCCGCGGCGGCCACATGCCCGAAATCATATTTAAACATTAATGGCATAAAATTATCCTTCCAATAAAGCCAAATTGATGGACATTAAAACGATTTTCTTGTGTTTTATTTCAATTCGAAGTTCTATACCTCAATAAAAAACACCCTTTATATGTAGACGTGTCTTTAGCACTAGAATGCGGCAGGTCCATTCTTCATGAAATTTGGCACAGTTCATTGCGATCAGTAATCAGCTCCGATAACAATTTGTCACACCGATCAACGTTTTGATAAAAGTAGCTCAACTACAAAGATCACTCCCGATATTATATACAACCTCTCTCGAACAACCATTTTAATTTTAATTAAATTTTGTATTGACAGGGGTGGTCTAACCATAATGCGCTATATTAGTTATCAAGTTTTTTTTTAATTTTTTAATTTAATTTGACTATGTTTGTTAGGCCGGCGCAGAAAGTCCATGGCTGGTTTTGGTACAGGGAATTATTAAGAGGCTTGACAACAGCTTCCAAAACGGTTTCTTGGTAAACTTTGGCCGATGTTTTGACTGACCAGGTCACTGACCACATCGTAACCGAAGCTGGGTAATGACCCTTTTCCACCCGTGGGATCAGTTCAGATGCTTCCTTAGATGACCGCGCTTGTTAAATTTTTCCTGAACGATAAAAAAATTTTTATCGGTGAACAAAATTATTTCTGTGCAAGTTATCAGCGTGCTTCACCAAAAGACGTTTGCATTTTTCAATCCTATTTTTTGTGAAGCCAAGTCAATTACAGCGATACGGCTGTCATTATATGACCACTCCATGATGAAAGTTAAAGCAATTTTAAAATCCCGTTGCAGACTTACGCAATTGAGGTTAGCTTTCAAAACCCATATGACATTAACGGGGTATGTTCAGTACTACTATTGAAATGGGTATGTTCAATGTAGTAACAGTATTTATTTCCCTACTAAGTATTGACCCCTTTCGATTTCAATTTTATCTCCCCCAAATTATCTAAATAAGTTTAACATTATATTACAGAAAAGATATTTATGAGATCATGAAGTATAAATATAGAATTATAGAAAATGACAACTCTGCGTTCTGTTTGGAATCCATGAAACTTCATATGTGATCGGCAACTCGAATATCACAAGTGAGAAGCTGCGTTGCCATTTCGGGGCTTTATCGACCAAACTTGGTCGGATGGATTTAAAATTTAAGATTAGGTCGGATCGTCGATCCAATTCAATTTTGGTAGGTTCTGGATGCAATCGTCAATTGTTTACTTGTATTTCGTGTCTACAATTTTATTGTATTACAATACGCTAGTTCTTGCGACTGCACAAAGGAATTCGCAATTTACTCGTTTATCATTCTTTGCTTTTTATAACATCCACTTTAGGATGAAGTCTTTGCCACACTTTGAAATACTGATCTGAGATATCGTTTATAAATTCGAAGCCCATCTTGCTATGTCCGTTCGTTTATATGTCCGTTGGCGGCGTCCTTAAAATCATAAGCTGGTTAATATTGTAAATGAACGAAATCGGCTAAGAAGGTAAAATTGATTTAAAGGACATCATTTGTTCAACATTTCTAGTGTTCATTTTGGAGTGTTAAATCATTTAATTGTTATATTAAGGGATGGTTTATGAACCAATAGACTCTTGTTGCCCAAACAGCGGTCGAAATGGCCCTAACAAATACGTACTAATAAATATATACATATGGTGTCACATCTTAATCTCCTGACTTTTCTTACATAAATGTGTTTTCAGGATTTGCTCGAGCATATCGATCGAAAAGTGGAAAAGATGGTGAAAAGTTTTGAATGAAATAAATTGGATTAATCGAGCGGCTTTAATTCAGTACTAATCGAATTATTGTATTCAAATAACGCCTATTAAATCCAAAAAATACCATTAGATACGTTTCAGTGGTATGACCGATCAGTTAGCTGTGTGTACAATACGATTATCATATCGAGCCATAAGCGCTAACCTATCGTAAGTCAAATTTTTGGAAAAAAAATTTTATTGCTGAAAAATAATCGTTAGGACAAGCCTCATCGTTTTGTATTTTTAAAATGACAAAATTGTTAGTAAAACATCAAAAAAAAAGCTTTTGCATTTTATCGTAAATGATTGTTTAAATTTTATTGTGTAGCAATTTTATCGTAAGTCACACATCAAATTGCTGCAGCAATCGCAAATGTGTTCAGATTTTTTTTTTGTTTTTTGATACAGTTATATGAGTAGGTAGAAATCTTAAATTTTTGCATTAAAACATTTGCATTTTTAATAAAGTTGTTTGAAATAAATAATAAAAACCGTCTCCTGTAAAATTTGCATTTTTTCACTTACGATAGGTTAGCGCTTATGGCTCGATATTTATCTTCTTGTGGCATGTTGAACCATAACGATTATAAGCATTTGGTAATTGCAACCGTAATTCTTCTTTTGCAATGGAATATTTGTAGATCCAACCGATTTTCAACTAATTTGTTCTTTGTGTGTATTGTCAGCCATTTCTAAGATCCGTAGGCCGGGCTCTGGGTTTATCCAGATTTAAAAATAATGCATTTTTTAGATTAGATTAGTAGTAAACTATGTTAAGTTTCATCAAGATTAGTTCTTGCATGTGGCTTCTAGAGGTGAAGACCTGAAATGCATAAAATCTGTTGAACGACAGTGTTACATATGAGCTATAAGTATATGTAAATGTGAACCAATAATCTTAAATTTTAAATAAATAGCTGACGGAAGGTCGGTTCTGCCATAAAATCGCATCAGTTGTCTAGCATTTAGCGCATCCCTATTGGAACATGCATACGTCCTTCAAATCCTAATCATCCAATTTTGACCAAATTGATTATCATCTGTCGATAACATTCTTCTTTGATGATAAAAGCAATGCCATTATTTTCTATGCCGCTGGCCCACAATTCACAATCATTGTTTCGTTGAACCAGTGTGCCCTTGTTCGGATGATAATGACATCTTGTTTTATGATCGTATTATTAATAAAATAATTATTTTGTTTGTCTTCTCATTAAAAAAGGAGGAGTTCGGCTGTAAATCTCAACGCAACACAGTCTTATTATACCCCTCTGCTGTTATGGGCCAGGTTTTTCAACTCGACTCGTTTTTGTATGTAAAAAGGGTTTAATTTCACTCTTTTATTCTTGTACTTTAACCCCTGTTTTTTTTGGTGCTGTTGACTTCACCGCCGTGTAAAAGTAAACGTTAATGCGTTAATTACAACAACATCAGCAGTGTGCGTGTAATTACAACCTTCACTCCGTCCCCGCCAACCCGTTCAACGCGTTGTTCTGCTGTCTTTGTACGGTGTTGCACTGTCGGTCTGGATGTCCGTCCGTCCATGCATGAGCAGCTCTGCGTAATTATTTATTGTGACTTTTAATTCCATTGACTGGCAGGATGGCGGGTTGGTGGGTTTGTTGGCGGTATACGAGTATTTGGTATCCTTGCCACAGCTACTACTCCTGCTGGCTGGGCTGGTTGTTACCTGTATTTTCGAGCAGTTTAATGTTGTTGTTCGGGCTGTTTTCGTCCTTAATTATGTTGTTTATGTTTTGTGTGTCATCTTTATTTCGGTGTATTTTATTGTCCTTTTTTATTTGTTTCGCCCAAAATTAAGCTGGTTTTTCAGGATTTTTATGATAATTTTAAAATGCGATTTGGTAGGTTTGCCTGCCCAACAGATTAATATGTCAAAATTGTATTTTTTTTTGGTTGTTTTGACATCGAAAAATGTAAAAGCATGCTGGCATGGTTGGTTGCGGGCTATATGGCCAGTGTGAAATTTTGACATTTAATGTTTCATACATAAATCATTTAAATGTGGGCACTTTTATTATAATTATTTTTAATAATAAGAGTCTCGTTCAGTTAAAGACTGGCTCGCAGTTCATTTGGTGTTTTTTAGTGTAAATTACAATGAAATAAATAAAAACGTCGTTAAGTTAGATTGTCCGTTTTTGGGTCCGTTTGGCCCATGAGTTCATCCCTCATACCAGCCAAGACTTTAAAATTACTCTATATTGGGATTGGTCGCACAATTTGCCTATATTTTTATATAGTCGAACGTTTTTTGAGCCAAACAGTCTAGCAACTAACTATGCCCTTTTTTAAGGTATTAAGTCGGTCCCAACTAACAGTTCCCATTTTATCCATTGTCCGTCCACAACAAAATCTTTGAGAGGAAAATTGTTGATATTTCTTAATACTCACATGTCAATACTTGAAGAAGGACGATTTTTGGACCCTTCGGCAAGTGCGAGTGCAAAATTGGCCCAAATCTTAATTCAAGGTACATACTTGGATTTGTGAGAGAATTTGCCTGTTTCTGGATTCAAATATGTCTCTGAACACGAGGGGGCGGATTTTAGGTCCCAGGCCAGTTCAGTCAAATCGTAAAATCCAAATCGATTATATGTAAATTTCCATTGTTTCTAAGTACTATGTGTCCATAATAGTAAGAAGAAATTATTCGGCACTAGGGACCTAAGAGCGATGGGTCAAGGACTTACAAAAGGGCAAATCGTAAAATGAATATGATAATTAAATCCGTTACAAAATTAATTATGTTTGTTAGTAGCCATATGACCATAGTTTAAGATGGCCGAATTTTTGACCCCTAGGGTCCGTATGAGCCAGCTCGAGTTCCAAATTAACACAAGTCTTAAATAAGGGTACATATTGGGGTTGGTCCCCGAACAATAAGTGTCCATAGACAACGACCTTTGGTCAAGGCCTCCAATTTGCCCATAATGATATATATATATATGATATAAATATTAAGATTTTTTAAAAGGTTCAATTGTTTCTGAGTACCAATATGCCATTATTACAAAGGATATATTTTTCTGCAGCCTAGGGACCTTACCTCTGAAGGTCCTTAAATTTTTACAGATCGTAAAATTAATTAATTATTAATTAATATATTCTGATTCGTGACAGAATTCTATTGCCTTTTAATATGCATAAGTTTATAATGCAAGGAGGCCGCTAAAACCTATGTGGCCCGAATCCCAAATCGGTCCAAATTGGTTTTGTTAGACGTGTGGTTTTCAATCTGGCCACAATTTTTCGAAGTTGGTCGATTTCGTTTGCAAATCGTGGTGAAATGGTCCCAAAAAGAGCTAGCCACCGAATCTGATTTTTACATGAACATGTTGTTCAGCGATGAAGCTCACCTTTGATTGAATTCGTTAATAACCAAAATTGTCGCATTTGGAGTAATGAAAATCACAAGCCACACGCAGAAAAAAAGTATGGTTGGGGTGACAATGTTCGAAGAGGATCATACTATTATTGGGTATATGGTTATGGCACAACAATATTATGATCTTCACAACAATAGTATGATTCACACTCAACCATACTATTATCTCCACAACCATATTATGATCCTCGCAACCATAGTATTTTTCGTATACAACCATAGTATGATCCTCACAACCATAGTATGATTCACTCGCAACCATACTATGATCCCCACAACCATAATATGATTCACACTCAACCATACTATGATCTCCACAACAATACGACCATAGTATAACTATGCTTTTATTCGTACAACCATAGTATGATTCAATCAACCATCCAATGATCCCCAACATTATTTATTAGGATTGGGTGTTGTTATTCAAAAATAGAGATTTTTATCAAGCAATTTATTTTAAATTGCATTACAATTAGTTCATAGCCGTATTAGAGGCCATGTTTTTATTGAACATTTCATAAAAAACAATATATTTTTAGTGGCCAAGTAACGAATGTGAAATAACCATGATCAATACTTAAGTGCAGGCAGATTTAAAATAAACGAGAACCAGTCGGTAGTCGAGTATTTCACCGAACAAAGTAAACATAATAGAAATCATTCGAACTACCTTTCGAATGTTGTTGTTGTTTTTAATGGACAACAACCATTCACTGTATCGTGTGTATGTGTTTTTTTGTGTATCAAAAAAACATACGCACTCACATACATGTATGCTCTATAAAACCTGTTTTGTTTTGTTCATAGTCGCAACCATACTGTATGATTGCCGTAATCATGTTATTGTTTAAATTTAAATTTTAAACAACAATACTTTTGTTGCATCAACCATGTTTATATGGTTGCTACAGCCATATTTTCATTTCTAAATTTGGCAATAATACTATTGTTACATTTCAACAATATTAATATTGCCGCAATCATACTGTTGTCAAAATGAAACTCAAAAAATAATACTATGGTTGCGACGAACATGCTTTTATTGTAGAGAACATATTAGTGTTGCCGTGACCATGTAGTAACCATATCTTTTCTCTGCGTGCATTGGTTAGACGCCGTTACATCCTCAAAAAGTCACTGTCTGGTGTGCTCTCTGGAAAGAGGAAATCATTGGTCCACTTTTTTTTTCAAAAATGAAGCCGGCCATAATGTTACAGTCCATGGGGAACGCTATAGATCAATAATTAATAACTTTAGGGGATGTTGATGTGGACGACCATTAGTTCCAAAAAGACGGCGCTACGTGTCATACGGCCAACGAAACAATCAATTTATTGAAGGATCTCGGGCTATGGCGTGGCCTCACAAATCGTGCGATTTTTCACCGCTGGACTATTTTTTGTGGGGTTATGTGAAGTCGCTTGTCTACGAAGATAAGCCCGAAGAGAATATTCGGCACGTTATTGCTGACATACGGCCCTAAATGCTGCAAAAAGTGGTCTAAAATTGGGTCATTCGAGCGAGCCGCTGCGGCCACTTGCCCGAAACCCTTTTAAAAACATAATGGCAAAACCCTTATCTTTATAATAAAGCTAAATTCTTGGCCATAACATTAAATAATACGCGTCTTATTTCTTCTTAAAAGTACAAGTCTTAAAAACACCCTTTACTAATGGCCGAGCGCATTTATAGGAAATATTTATAGTCAATGCTTGCTATATCCAAAAAAAAACTAATATAAAAGTTAATTAATCAAATTACAAAAATATCCTATTATTAAAAATTTGATAGGTTCTTTTTTTAATCCCTCAAAGAGGAACCTTTTTCCTTTTCATCAGATTGGGTCCATTTTCAATACCACTCTCCGATTATTAGCAATATATCTGGCACGTTTGAATACTCTAGCTCTTTTTGTTTGGATTGAACCGTGCTTTCAGCAGACGGACATAGCTAGATCGCCTTAGACGTTAAATAATAAATACTTTACATGGTCGCAGTTACAAACGGAACGACAAACTTATATTTACTCCAATCCTTTTAGGGAGGTCCTAAAACAATTAACCTCTCGTAGCATATCTAAGCCACTTAATGTGATAGCCACCAAACTACTTCAAATTCATGATCAGCACAGAAGACTTCGTCATTGCAAGCCACCTGATCTGAATGCTGCTCCTTTTATGTTGAAACCAATAATTTTACAATCCATATATATTGCAATTTTAAAGTAACATTTTGTATTTCTCACTAGCTAGTCACTTATTTAGTAGACTAGTTGTAATATTAATTAAGTAAAGCCCTTAAGAGAAAAAAAAATATTCGTGCAGCACTCAACTAATTTGTTAACCGTGTAAAGGCCATAGTCAAGACAAAAGGAGGCCATATCGAACTGAAATAAATGGATTCTGAAATGTTGATGATTTCCACACATTTTGTTTTTTGAATAAGCAATATTTGTGGACGTTTGAATTGGTAACACTTTAATCGCCTAAACCTGTATATCGTACACAAAACATCGGTGTGGCTTTTGCTGCACCCCTTGTAACTTGTCACATAGAGGGTATTAACTTCAAAGTTTTGTAAGTTTCTAAGAACTCATCGAAGAGTGGTCATCCCTGTCTAATATTTACAAATTTCAATTGCTACTCTTCTTTTTTTGGTTAGATTTTGGGTAGTTTAATTGTGTAAGCAAACATTTTTTTGCCGCTGCAGACGATTCCTTAAGTTTGCGTACAAGCCCTTTTGATTGACAAGTGCGATATGTACAATATGGGGTACCTTATACATATTTCAAGGAGTTACTCTCAGCCATCTGATTCCTACTTCTAAACTATAAAATCGCAAATAATTTCTCTTAAGTTTACGAATGTGGGCCACTGTGGTGTGATGGAAGTGTGCACAACATCTAACAATTTTTCAGCGACGGATTTTCTACCTCGCAACTGCCGGCGACTTTATATAAGTAGATATTTATTTAGTAAAAATATTGTAAAAACGTACCTATAAAATGTATAAGTCGTTCAGACCCTGCATGAAATAGTAGGCCTGGCTAGTGAGTATAAGAATTACTTAGTGCACAGTCCACTGGTAAGAGAGAAATTTCCCCTTGTTCCTTAATGGGATGTTGTTGGACTTAAGTAAGTTCAGGTATCGTCATACGATCTGCGGAATAAAATATATTGAAATGAAACCGATAATTATACTTAATATCGATGTTGGTCTATTTTAATGTTGAACACCGCTTTTAATTAAATGAGTGGTTTTCCAAAATTCCACCAACATCACACTGTGAGGATACCCTTTTAAAATCTTTATAGTGTGCGTTTAACTAAGGAATCCCCACATTTATACACCGCCCTAATGAACGGCACGTTTTCCTAATTTGCAGCTAATAAAATATCAAGAATTATGCTTTTCCTGTCTCTCGGCTATCTCTCATGGTTTCGTTGAAGTTACAAAGCGGAAACAAACAAACGAGGACACGGCCAAAACAAACAAAGCCGACGCACGCACGCACTCCACACTCCTCGTGTAATGTCATTATCTTGTTTGTTCAGATAGTTTTGCCAACACACAATCAAACGGATGAAAGCAGCCTGTCAGAGGAGATGAAAATTACAAAGTGGAATTAGGCTAAACAGCTGCAAAAGAGACGGACATAAAAGCCAGCTTGACATAAAGCACAAGTTGGAAAAGTTTGATTTAAAATTTGAACAAATCGGATTCAACTGAACGTAGGGAAAAGATATGCTTACTATGGGGTCACACAGTTTTATTCTGTTAACTTTGTTCGGTGTTCGTTTATTTAGAATATACCAGCACTAAATACTTATAGCCATTGATCATGGTTTAATCACATAAGTTGCTTGGGGTCTGAGGATGATGAAGTAACGTTTACCGAAACTGCAGTCATCCCTGCTTGCAACTAAACGTCTTTTCGACTGGCTTTGAATAACTTTTTGGGTTTTTAAATTATATTTTCAATAGAAACATGGCCTCAAAACTGACAAAGAGCAATTTGTAATATAATTTTAAGAAATTTACCTAATAAAAATCTCAATTTTTATGTAACAACATAAAAAAATCCAAATAAATAATTTTGGGGATCTTAGTATGGTGGAGTGGGATCATACGATGGTTGTTGGGATAAAACCAGGGTAGTGTGTGTTGTGGGAATCGGTATATGTGGTTGATTGTGAGCCATTATATGGTTGTGGGTATCATATTTAGGTTGTGTGTGAATCATACTATTATTGTGAGGATCATAATATTGTTCTGCCACAATCATATGCTCAATAAAAGTATGATGCTATTAGAATATTGACAACCAACCAAACATATTTCTTTTCTGTGTGTGGCGATGTTTAAATAAGATTTTAACTGCCACCGGGTTGGACATTTAAAGCTATTTACCGCTCAAAACCTTAACTAAAAGTCAGCTAAGTTAAGTCAGTCAGATGTGATATATCCTTGGAATTGAATGGATCACGTTACGCTTGAAAAACTTTGGGAAACGCTAATCTGATTCAGAAATTGAAGGCATAGGAAATAAGCTTTTAGGACGAAGCTCATTTAGGGTTTTTTCTCGGGAATTCCTGTCCAGGAATTTCAATAATTTACGACTCCTGCTTTTCCGGGAAGCCAAAATCCTGCGAGTTTTTAAAGATCCGACAAAGCCGATTTCCCTTAAAAATACAGGGTATCCACCGGGAAGGTATACTACTTTGTTTTGCCGCCATTTTGGTAAACATTAGTCTTGACAGTTCATAATTGGCAGTCTTGAAGTAGAGACGTGGCAAATTTTTTATGGAAAAATATTCGATAAACCAACGTGTTTTAATCCTTTAAACATTTTATTGAAATCAGTTATCGATTACTGTGACGATGAGAAAGTTACGTGAAATTTTTTGCAGAAACAACGTGCCAACAAAACGCACTATTTATCGTGTAGTGAAAGAAAGAGGTTCTGTAGCTGATATGTCCAAGCATGGACCACAACGTACTGCAAGATCGTCTGAAATCATTACTGCTGCTCAAAAAAGTGCTCAAAACAATCCATCAACCTCAATTCGATGCCGTGCTCAGGAGCTTGGTCTTCAAAGCCCAAGCACCACTCGTTTAGGAAGTCAGCCATATTTTAAGTCCTAGTCGATTTTTGTTAAGCAAAAGCTTTGTCTTTTCCACGTTTTTCTGCCTAAGCCTATTTTTTTGCGATTCTTGGAAAAAAAATACAAATAATATGAGCGGAAAATGTTGTTGGTTATGCTTGCTAAATATGTTTTATGAACATTTGCGATATCTTATACAGGGTGGAGAGCGAAAATTTACTTCTTTGCACGGCAGGCTGTGGCGGTACTGTGTTTCAAATAGAGTGGAGAGTGTGTGTGGCTTAGACTCGTAGTGGCTGACGAGAGATTTGTACTCGTTTCCATCATCCATGGGACATGTGAGGAGAGGTCATTTTGTAAATGCACACTCGATCATTGCAGTGCAGCGTGCTTTTCGTTTACGATTCGTGCTTTCCGTTTACGTGCTTTTCGTTTACGAAAACAACTTTGGCCACAATTTTTCACAAGGATTTGCATTTGTTTCCATTTAAGATTCAGTTGACACAAGAGCTTCTTCCACAAAACCATTTACGCCGACGTACATATGCCAATAGGATGCTACTGCTCGCCCATGACATCCCCGATTTTCATGAAAAAATCATAATGAGTTACGAAGCACATTTTCATTTGAAAGGATGTGTGAATAAACAGAATAGTCGGTTCTGGGCAATGGAAACCGCTCAAATTATTCATCAGTCACCTTTGCATCCATAAAAAGTGACAGTCTGGTGTGCTATTTGGTCAGGAGGAATCATTGGACCTTACTTCTATGAAAATACAAACGGCGTAAAGTTAACTGTCAATGGGGGGCGCTATCGTGATACGATTGAAAACGATTTAACGCGAGGACTGCATGCATTGGGTTTGATTAACATGTGGCATCAACAAGATGGTGCTACATCGCATACAGCCAGAATTACAATGGCATTACTACGAGACCTCTTTCCACAACTAGTAATTTGAAGAAATGGTGATGTTGATTGGCCTCCACGGTCGCCTGATTCGACTGCTCCGGACTTCTTTTTGTGTTGATATCTGATAAGCAAGGTTTATGCAAACAAACCAGAAACGCTTGAGCAAATCAAAAAAAATATTTGTAATGAAATTACTGAATTACCGTGTGAAATGTGTGAGAATGTAATGAAAAATGTGCTCAAAATGGCTCGCATTTGTGAGGCTAACAGAGGCGAATATTTATCTGATATTGCATTTCATACATAATTGCCGACATTAAATAAAACATTTATCAATATCAGATCCATTGTCTTTTATTAAATCAAAAATTATAAACAAACAAAGTAGTGAACCTTCCCGACGGACACCCTGTTTATAGAAGATGAGCATAAAATTAGTTGAATTTGAATTAGATATTGTAACACGTTAAAGATGGACTCAGGTTTTTCAAGTTTTATACAGAAAGGTTGATAGATTGGTTGAAGTTGGAAAGTGCAATTTTAAATAATTTGTTTCCAAGATTAAGAATAATATTATTTAATATTTAGCTCGCTTGTTTTATTTCAGTTTTTTGCTATATCACATTGAACAAAAAATTAATTAGCTCAAGTCCTCTTGCATTTACATTTTCATAGAAAACAACTTTTTTACAAAGTGGCAAAGTGGCATTGCTTTCTGTGGCTGCATACTGTATTTATTGCGGGTTAGTGACGACCTTCATAAAAACGATTCGCATCGATTGTTGAAAGGAAAACTAAACTCTATGACCAAATACTCACTGTTGTAAATCTCACATTTTAAGTTTTCTGCAAACAATTACAATTCAACTTTATCGCTGTTATATCAATGCTTTCAAAGATCGTAAAAATTCTAAATTGTTATATGTGACGCGCAAAATAGAAAGGGATCTAAGGGTAAAATTAGTTTTGTTCAGGAGAGTCATTTTAAAGATTTAAATACGTGTATCTTTGGTGTACTATCACTTTCATAAAACGCGCATATCTCTGGGAGGGAACACTTTTGGGGCATGGGATCGGCCTCATTCGATGCTCAGATGTTGTCCACATCAAAAAAATAGTGAAAATTGATTTTTTTACCCTTAGGTCCCTTTCTCTATGCGCTGTCACATATGGGCAAACACTGGTAGTAATTTTTATTAAAATAGATACGAAAATTAGAATAATACAACGATTACTTATTAAAAGTTATATGGAAGGTGGGCGTGGTTGTGGTTGGATTTGAACAAACATATTTTTTTAATCTTATATGGCAATATGAGAATGTATCTAAATTTCAAAGCCATTACTCGATTCCTTTAATTTTTGCCGCAGCTTGAATCAAAAAACTTCCACTGTGCACTGCCAATTTTTCCTAAAAAATCTGTTTCGATCATGTGTTCCGATTACACTGTGCGACAGCCACAATCGGTTTGGGATGAAACCACCGGGGAAAGTTATATCGGTCAAAAAAGGTCATACGTGTCCCAGCGTTTCGTTGGGTCTCATCTAGGAATCGAGATATATCGATTTGAAGTTAGTAAGTATCGTATAGGGGAATTTGTCACGTTTTTGGCTCTTTTGTTTGACATAACTTGAGAACCACTCGTCCGATTTAGCTGAAATAAATTTTAAAAAACCAAGAATTACAATTCCCTTAATCTGTTCATATATTATTTTCCTTTACAAGGAATAGTTTCCAAGTTAAAAATAAGCGCATGAAAAAAAATTTTAATTTTTAGGCAAAAATAATTTTTTTTTTCATACATTTATTTATAATTGCGAAACTGTTGCTTAAGTAGGAAAACGGTTTAAGAACAGATTAGAGGAATTGTAATTCTTAATTTTTCTAAATTTGTCTCAGCTAAATCGGACTAGTGGTTCTCGATTTATGTCAAACAAAAGAGCCTAAAACGTGACAAATTCCCCTATACGATACTTACAAACTTCAAATCGATATATCTCGATTCCTAGATGAGACCCAGCGAAACGCTGGAACACGTATGACTTTTTTTTACCAATATAACTTTCCCCGGTGGTTTCATTCCAAACCGATCACTGACCCTTACCATTTGTCGCAGAGTGTTATTATCGATCATATCTCTAAAAGTTAATAAGTTATTGTCTTTTTAGGTTCTAAGTTGTTGATTTATCCCAAGGTTGACTTAGAACATGTGTGAGAAAAAAAATTACCTTTTAACCCATCTAGTCTAATTTAAGACCAACCGTTTCAATCCGTTGACACATATTTCTGCAAAATTTCAGCCAACTAGGTTCTGCAGAGGGACCTGTAATTTGCTTTCCACACACGTACGGACAGAGATGGCTAGATCATCTTCAAATTTTACGGCGATGTACATATTTCTTTTGGGTCTCCGGCTAGTATCTCGAGTCACATCAAAAGAACTTCAAAAAATGACAACGTTGCCTCCTAAAACCCCTATGAGCCTATTTCGAACATAAAGAAAAGAGAAACATGATTAAATATACAGCAGCTACATTCATTTATATAACCCTTGTTGCACTCTTACCGACAGTATTTAAGTATTTAATGGAGTTTGTTTTTTCAACACCCAAATGGTAAACGAGCCATGCGGGGCAAATACTTGCAGGCCAAATCCATTCAGTGACACGCCCACTTATCAGCAATTAGTTAGCACGCGCACACACACACTTACCCACGCATTTACCCGCTTCCAACATAATAACTTAACAACATTGTTACTTTTCATTAAGAGAAGACGCACAATGCACCAAGGGCTTCAGCGTCCGCCATCTACTCGATGAATTGAAAAGGACAAATTTGCGTGCTTTCGATATGTTTCCATGTTTTGTGGTCGATAAATGGGGTTGTTTAGACGACACCGCTGAGTCAAAACACCAATTTGGAACTGCCCGTCCGTGAACACACACGCGCCCATACATCCATGCCCACGTACCGACTAGCTGGGCCTGTCGTTAAAGCGTGTGATAATTATATTTCATGTGAATGTTGCACGACACGTGCCCACTCGCTCGCTGCTGCAGCAGTAGTAGCAAGAGTACACCAGCGCGCTGATGTTCTTGCAACTTGCTATAATGGGCCGGCCTGATTGAATTGAACGTCTTTTACAAGTATCCATTTCCTTGTTTTCGCGTTTTACTGCCCTGCGCGAGGGGTTTCATTTCAAATTGTTCGTTTTGCTTTTATCCACTTTTTGTTACGAAACTTTTGCGTAAATTATTCACATTCGTTAATTCATTGATTGAAGAGGTTTGTTTGTTTATTTTCTGGTTGCCAAATGAGGGGAGTGTTTCCCTGCTACAATATGTTTGGCCTTACTTGTTGTTGTTTGTTGCTGCAGCCTCAAGTGGTAAATTAAGTACCCACTTGTTACGAGTATGATTATGCAGTGAAGTGTGCTAAAGTTTATACTTTTCCATAATTTGTTGACTGCTGATGGCTGCGAATGCGAGTATCCTTTCATGTCCTTTAGTTTTACGGACCTGGGAAAATATGTTTTCTTAATTGTTGATGCGCCCAGCAGTGGCATGTGTTTTTTTTTGTGAGAACTTTTGCCAAAATAGGGAGCGATATCTGCGAACCAGTAACCACTACAAGAGTGTCTGGGAAGGATGTTTGTACAGGGTGGAGCGCAGTTATTTGCTTATTTGGGAATGACATAAAAAAATTATGAACTTTAGAAAAATTTATTTTATATCTTAATTATATTGAACATTAAGGGAATTTTTAATTTACATGTTTTACATTGTGTATCTGGCAACTGTCGACCTTCGCTATCCACACACTGCTGCATACATACGTTTGCTGATGTTTTTTGAACTCTAACAATCATGTTGACGGATATTCTGCCAATTTCAGCCGCAATAGTGTTAATTACACCTTCGACTTCAGGTAGCCCCAAAGGAAATAATAGCATGGACCTACATCTGGTGAGCGTGCCGGCCAGTTCACCTCACCCCTCAAAGAGAAAAGCCGTCCAGGAAACATTTCCCTCAAACAATTCATGGAAAACCTCGCTGTGTGTGCAGTGGCACCATCCTGTTTAAACCATGTATCCTCTAATTGCATTGCCTCAAGAGCCGGATGATAAAAGTCTGGAAATGCCAAGAGCAAATGATTGCTTCCGAGCAGAGCGTTTCGGAGATTGCAGTACCGCTGCTCTAACTCTATCGATGTGTTGTGGTGTTGTAATCCTTCTCTCAGGCCCCCTTCGTACACATGACACATTTCCTGCTGTTCTCAATGATGTTACCCAATGTACAATTGATTGCCGTCCAGAAACACGTCTGCGTAGGGGGAACAGCGAATCGTAAACGAAAAGCAAAAGTTATAGCGTTTTTCAATAGTCCAATTAATATTACCCCACAAAAAATAAACCCCTTTTCCACCTATCCAAAACGGTACTGCATTTTTTAAAGGCTTTTAAATAACAAAAGTAATATTGGTCCAAAGTTAAATTTATTTCAGAGCCGATATTTTTTAAAATATATCTGGTACAAACAAATTTTTGACGATATATTTAAGATAAGAAACCGCGCTTGATAATTAAAAAAAAAGCTCTTGAAATGTATGAGATACAGTTCTACAAAGTGAAAAAATTTATGTCATTTTTTCAATTTTTAAAACCTGAAAAAGTCAAAATCGGAAATAAGGAAAAAATTGTTTTGCGCATTTTATGAACAATAACTTGCAAATATGTAAAAAAAAGATAAAACAAAAAAAATTTACTTCTCTCTACATTCGGAAAATACGAAAAGTAGTCAACTTCAGGCAAATTTCTAAACTATACCCAATTGCCCAATTTTAAATGTTAATAGCTCAAAATAATCCCTGAATCCTTGGCTACAATTTTTTCACAGAACTCAAAAATATTTATTAGATCAAAAGTTATAGAATTTTGGCCAATGGAAATCGATCGTGGACCACTGTGCGACGCCGAAAATAGGTGTTTTTGAATATATGTCATTACTCGAAAGGACCTCATTTGAGACGTTCTAGAGATCTTTCACTTATGGGTGAATCCCATTTTAGTACAATGGTTTATATAAGGGGTTTTTGAATAGGGACATAAGAATGTCGTATATTTATGTCAACGCACCCTCAAACATTTTTAATGATCTTCCAGCAGCAAAACGTTAGCCGAAGTCAACATTTTTATCATGGTAATATTCACTTACGAGCAACGTTTGGAAATCTTTAAAAATTACTAGCAAAATTCTGAGTCGGTGGCTCTGGCGAAGTATCACGAAAATTTAAAATTGCATCGAAAACGATGAAGCTCATTTCTGGCTGGAGGTTTTGTCAATAAACAAAACATGTGTTATTAGACAGCAACAAACCCAAATGTGCATCAAGAGACACAATAGCATCCGCAGAAAATTACTGTGAGGTCTGGTTTTCATGTCGGAGGTCTGGGGGCTAATCACCGCATTCGTTAACGACCAAATTTACTTCGAAACGCAATTAATTTGGATCACGGCAATCGTTATCGAATTGAAACTACCCGAAGTTGAATTCGAAAGCACAACCGTCATCGAAAAAAACCAAACACTACCATTTTTAATGACGCCAAACAAAACAACAGAGTAAAACAAAAGAAATGTATGTATTTTTCTATATTTTGTGAAATAACGTAAAAATATTCGTCTTTTTTATTATTTTTAGGGACAAAGATAATGAAAAAACGATTGCTTTTATCTCGAATATTTCTTCTAATTACGTTTACATTGCAATCCTCCTCCGAATCGGACGATGATGAGTAAAAAAATAGCATTGGATCCATTTATAACTAATTTCTATATTTTTATCAGATTTATTAAAATATTCACTTGCATTTATTAAAATATTCACGCTTGTTGTTTTGTTTTTCTGCTTTTCTCTGCTTGTCATCATACTCGTATGCTTGCCGCAAAGAGAATCAACAAAGAAAGATGTTTCATCGGCCTTTTAGGAAACTCAATTTGTGTTATCACAGTAGTGGTTTCGACAAAAATTACGTAAAAACACCATGAATTGTTATAAAATAATAAATTAACTACAATAAAATAATTAATCGTTACATTTTTGCATTGCAATAATGCGTAAAATGTTTCTTATTATCTATTTAATTTTTTAACAGTCCTACGTCGTGCTCGAATCAGCCAACGACACATCTTTTGAGTTGAAAGTCTTTGTTTTGCAGCATTGCAAAAAAGTAGTATGCGATAAAACATTACGATCGAATGCCATGATCCAAACATTTAAACGTATCGAAATATTTTTCTATTCGAATTTGCATTCGTCGTCGAATGCCGTGATTAGCCCCCTGGTCGAATGGCCATCTCGTTCATACCATTTAACGCCATTGAATTGCTTTTTATGGGGGCCACATCAAGTCGTCTATGCCAACAACGTCACACAAGCTCAGGGACAACATCCAACACGAAATTGCCAACGTTCCGGTCGAAATGAGTGCAATAGTGGTCGAAAATTGTGTCCAAAGAATAGATCCCTGTACACGGGCTCGTGGTGTTCATATGACCGAAATCGAATTTCTTTCTGGAAATGTAACATTTGCACTACACCAGGAATAAATTTGAACTCTATATCTTAAATATTTTGTATTTTATTATGAGTAATATATATAATTGTTATGTGTTATGGAAAACCCTGTACCCTCTTAAAGCATGTTAAAATTTTCATTTTATATTCCGAGATGTTTTTAAAAAAATAAAAAAGTCGTATGCACCCCATCCGCTAGTAGAGGGTAAAGATATTTTTTTTTGTCATAAAATTCCTATTAAAGAGAACAGGAAATGCCTACTTTATTCTCTGCTTTAATTAAACCTTTAAAACTATATATTTTTATAAAATAAAAACCAAGTCCTTAGAAAATTTTTCGACAGGAAAAGCTACTCCGTACACTTGAAAAAAATTATGGTTAGGATAACTATATTCGAAAAGCATCATACTATTTTTTGGTATATGGTTGGGGTACAACAATCTTATGATCCTCAAAACAGTAGTATGATTCAAATACAACCATACTATAATCCTTACAACAATAGTATGATTCATACATATGTAGCCATATTATGATACCCACAACCATAGTAAGATTTTCACAATTATATTATGATTCTTAGAACCATAGCATGTTTCAAATGTAACCACAGTATGATCCTCACAACCATAGCATAATTCACACGCAAGCATGTTATGATCCCTACAACCATAGTATGATTATACTATGATCTCCAAAATTATTTATTAGAATTGGGGTAAGTTGTCAACAATAGATTTGAACTACAAAAATTATTTAAAAATACGTTAAATTCCAAATAATAGGACTTATTTATCTGTAGAAAATATCAGTTTAAAAAAGTTTAGCGTTTTTATTAAAAACAAAGCATTTTAAAAAATTGTAATTTCCATTTAAAATGTACTATTATTGCATTACATCCTTAACAATAAAATTGTTCTTAAACTTTATTCAAATGAAGAAAAATACAACGATACTGTATGATTGCCGTAAACACATTATTGTTAAAATAAAGCCCAAAAAACTTTACATTCGTCGTATCAGCCATAGTTATATTGTTGCTACAACCATGTTTTCATTTTTCAATTTACCAATAAAACTGTTGTTACATTTCAACAATATAATTATTGCCGCAATCATACTGTTGTCAGAATATTCAGAAAACAATACCATGGTTCGGCCGAACATACTTTTTTGCTGGAGATCATATTACTATTGCTATGACCAAATCATCTCTGTGTGTAGCCAGTAGAGGCAGCCGCAGAACCAAAATTGCATTGCCCAAAAAAACTTTACTTTTGTGCATTGTTTTATTATTTTAAAAACATACCAAACTTAAAGAGCTGGGACTTGAACCCATTTCTCAGTAAACCCATTAACACATAGCCAAGCTGGACCGGCATTCTTAAAACTAAAAATATCTTCGCCTTTCGTTGATCTGTCAAATTGAGATTTCTCAAGTCAAAATGTGACTTTAATGCTTTTCGAGACGCTTCCAACTTGCACTCCTCGGTTGATACAAAGGAACTTCATAACAATTTGGGCGACATGATTGCTTTGTCTGTGAGTGTAAGGAAACAAACCCATTCCACCCGACATCGGCGTCGTCTTTGTTCGCAATTGGAAATTGTGTACGTCTCGTCTAACAAACGAAAATTGGAAAATAAAAAGAGCAACTGTTTCTCTGCACCCACACATCCAGGCATTCACACACTCGCGCACAAATAGTGCACTTGACGCTTTCGTTGGTGCAGAGATTTCGTCGCACTCATCCCACTTATTACGCTACAAAGTCAATTGGCATCTTTGGAAGAGTTTTGTTGCTGGTGGGTCGGTCGGTTGGCCTGGATGGGTGCCTCCACATTTGCAGTGAGTGCTGTGGCATCGAACAAAGACGATGACTTTTGCTGATTGCTTCTGTTTATCCGAAAACGTAAAGGATGCCAGAAGAAACAGAGCTTTGCAACATTTTGCCGCACTACTGCTGTGTTCCATGCTGTTGTAACGAACGCCGAAGTGGCAGTACGTAGGGGAATAACGCTTTAAACGTTTTCTGCTAGTGTAACCAATAAGTGGTGCACTCACACCCAAACAATTGTCTATCTGATAGCAATCATACACAGTCCCATATGCGAAAACACACACACTCACACATTTGCAGATGCATCTGCTTGATGAGCTCCTCCAACATCGTTCTGGCAGCATCTAGCAACGCTTAGTGGATATTGAACTTTACTTAACATGCTCCTGTTTCTTGTTATCCTTTCGCATTGTGTTGTGCTTCTGTGCCATGAATTCATTGTCTTGCATTCATAAGCGATGCAATCAAAAGCAGCAGCAATTTGTTCGTCAGTGTGGGTGTGTGTGTGTGCATGTGTAGGTAAGAACATATATGTATTTGTGTAATTTGTTTGTTTGCCAGTGTCGATTGTTTCTTGATTGCGGTGCATTTTGCAAATTTACTCGCACACAGAGACACCAAATCCCTTACATTCATTCACACATCCAAACATACTCACAACCTACAATATTTCTATATTTCCATTCTCATCCGGATTAAAGTGTGTGAGGTAGTGTACGCTGAAAGAAAAAGTTTCATCCAAATAATGAATTATTTCGTTGATTTAATGAAATGTAATGAAGAAATATTATTCGTACACCGACCCATTAAAAACAAATAAAAAAAGGCTAAAGTCGGGAGTGGCCGGCTATGAGATACCCTACGCCACTGTACTCTGTAGAAGATTCCAAGCCACTGTGTGGAACTTAAGATACAGAATTGGAGTTAGAGTATTGCCTTTAGAGCTGCGGGACATCAGATCGGAAGGGACTTTTATGTGGTGGCTGTTCGAAATCATGAACCGAAATATTTTAATTTCAACAGAGAAGAGTGTTGGCCGCTCGTAATGCTCCATGCGAAATTTAGTTGGAATCGGATTTAGCTGTTAAAGCTGCAAGGAGGCCCCTTTGTGTGGGGGCTATTCAAAACCATATAGAATTTTACCAAAGAGGGGAGTTTGCCGCTCGTAATGATTCATGCGAAAATAAGTCGGAATCGGATTTAGCTGTTAAAGCTGTAGCTTCTGAAAACGGGAAGGACCATTGTATTCATTAGAGCTAAAAGAAAATATGGACCAATATGGTTCAGTTTCACCTAGATGCAAAATATGAGCTTTATTGTTTTTTATTTGGATTTCTTGAGCTGCAGAACCTCCAATCGAAAGGGACCATTAAATAGGGGCAATTTCACCACAGATTGTTGTTTGTCGCTTGTAACGCTCAATGCAATATTTGATTGAAATCAAATGTTTTATATGGTGCTAAAGGTTCAGGCTCTTATCTGGGAGGACCTTTGCATATGTGAAAAGGTTTCATACCTCTATGACTCAGTCTTACAGGTTTAACTTTTGGTGGCTCACAACGTACCATGCAAAATTTGCGCGTGATCGGGTTTACTTTGTAGCCCTGAAATCAGAAAGGACATTTGTAACGGAGCTATTCGGATATGACTCCATATCAACTTGGACGTTGGTCGGTCGTAACGCTATGTGCGAAATTTATTTTGATTCGGAAGTAATATGTGACTTTTAGTGGTATCAGTTCAGAAATCGGGAAAACCCCACGTTAATATATATACATGGAGTGACGTGGACCCTATTGAAGAGGGTATGTCTTTGATCCATGCTTAAAGAATGTAGCAAGTTAAATCGAAATCAGTTCATAATTGCGACCTGTACTTTTATAACATCGATATATGGACAGACGGTCGGATATCACTTAATGGAATCAACTATAAGTAGTGATTCTGAATCGATCGAAAGACTCAACATGGGATCTATGTTGATTCAATTAAGGTGTTGCAATCATCATGTATACGAGGGCTAATATATATATTTCTGGCCTAGTAATAAAGATGCGAATATTTATTATCAAAAATGGTTTTATTGTTTTTTAAAGTATTCTCCAGCATGATTTGTACACTTTTACATGTTCTCAAACCAGTGGTCGAAGAACTTTTTCCACTCCGATTGAGACACATCCAAAACAACAACAGGCTTTTGAACGTTTAAACAGCTTTTTTCAGGCGACGAAAATCGTTGACCATGCATTTTTTCTTAATGTTCGGGAATAAAAAGAAGTTATTATGTGCCAAGTCAGGGCTGTACGGCGGATGACCCATCAATTCGACTTTTTGGCCGTTCAAAAAGGCTTTGGTTTGAACCGTTGTATGAGACCGGCTCTACGGCGGATGACCCATCAATTCGACGTTTTGGCCGTTCAAAAAGGCTTTGGTTTGAACCGTTGTATGAGAGCTCGCATTGTCATGGTGCACAATGATTCGTCTTCTCTTGTTCGTTTTTCAAATTTCTCCGAAGACTGCAGGCAAACAAATTGTGGTGTACCACCCAGCAGTGACGTACTACGTTGCTGAAGCGGAACAGTCGTCACATGACCAGTTTTGCCGAAGAAACAGGCGACCATTTGCTTCGAAGTTCTTCTTCCACGAACAACTTTCGTTGGAATTGGCTCGTCCTCGAAAACCCTCGATCCATGATTCGTCACCTGTGACGATCTTATAAACGTCTTTTGAAGCACCGCGATTGTATTTTTTCAAAATTTCTTTGCACCAATTGACACGAGCCTCTTTTTGAGCGATTGTCAAATTGTGCGGGATCCAACGAGAACAAGGCTAGGTGTTTATGCAATATCGAATGTATGCTGGTGGAAGAAATGCCCAATGATGCCTCTATCTCACGGTATGTCACATGACGATCTTGCATTATCAGTTCACGTACGGCATCTGGCACAACGGTCGTTTTTGGACGACCTTCACGACCTTTGTCTTTGAGCGAGCGTCGGTCACGTTTGAGTTCATAAAACCAGTTTTTCACAGTGCTATAGGATGGTGCGTTATCGCCATACAAATATTTAAGTTCGTCGATGTACTCCTGTCGTGATAATCCACGTCGAAAGTCGCGAAAAATGATCGCACAATAATGTTCACGAGTTAATTCCATTTTTTGACAAATTGATCTCTTCAATTCACTGTAAACAACACAAATGATGGTCGACACAAATGATGGTCTGAGTACGTTTATGCTAAAAAATGTCAAACTTTCCAATTTAAATGTCAGATGGCGCCAGGCAAAACTAAGTGTTGCCTTTGGCACAGGCATCATTTGGCCATTTTTCTTCGAAAATGATCAAGGAGCCGCCCTTACCATCAACGGTGAGCGGTATCGGTATACTCGGTGGTATGTTTTAAAATATTATTTAACGTAAAATATTTTTCAGTGTACCATGATTGGTAATATTTATATTTGCATGCATGAGTAATTGTCAAACGGGTCTTCTAATACCGTTTCTAAAATCGAAATCGTCTTTACCCTTGTAGAAGCATGTATAAAGTATGAAACATTTCACATTTTCAATTAAACATTTCGTAGAAGTTTGAAAATCATAAAAATAAATTTGATTTAAAGGAAAGTATTCGCAGGATATTGAGACAAGCAGCTCACTGAACTCAAAATGTCAAAAGGCAATGAATACAATTTAAACAATGGAAATAAAAATGATCAGTTATAAAAGAAAAATAGTAAAATGTACATCTTTCTGACAAAACTGGCTTAAAGCCGATTCTAAATTCTGGTTATAATACAAAAATCCGTGACTGTATATTCCAGTTAGCGAATGTACGTATTTTGTGCAATTTTGAAGTTGGGGGTTTTGGTTATTTCAAGTTACTTTTTCCTCGTTTCATCCGTAAAGCTCTTTTGTTTTCCTAGAGATTGCAATTGCTTACAAATTCTCCCATGTGGAAAATATTGGTTTTATTCGTTTCGACATTCATGTGCAGATTTCTCGTATTCTATTCAAACTTTTTTTGTTCTTCGTCTCAAAATTAAAAAAGTCATTGTTTAAAGAGCACAACGGTTTCGACAGGGGATATTTACTTACGATATGTATTTCTGTGGCAGCACTTGATGCGTTGCGTTTTGAACGGGAAGCGTAACTAGTTACAAGGGAATTACGATTATCAATCAATTTCTACTAAATCGAACACCACTCTGTTTTAGCCGAACGACTAATGTTTCGTATAAAAAATCGTTAATATGACTTAAAGATTAATGTGTTACTCGAGGAATAAACTTCAGATGTTGCTACTTCTAGGCTAGGTGACCTGTAGGAAAGTTGCGCATACTAGCGGTCAGATGTGTGTAATAACTGTTCAAAGCATTTACATTGCGCGAAGAGATATTTTTTTGGATATATTACAGATATATCTCTTACTCCTACAGTAAACGACGTTTACAATCTTAGCTACTGTCATTGCTTGAATCAATCGTTCATTTTTATAAAGATATATAGTTCATTATCCAGTCCACAAAGTCCAATGCCACTTCTTCCATTGTTCAGTTTGTAAGATACTTCTGCACTTACATCAACTTACACGTTGCAATATTTATTCATATGAACGTATTTACGTGTAATGGTTTTCATAGCGCTACGTTTCCTTCCATCTGCTTAAGTAGAGATTTGTCTTTTTTGTGTCATTCGCCCGTCTTTTGTTCTATCGCACTATCCAGTCGGGCAATAATGGTTTAACACTTAATTTCATATTACCCACACAGACTGAAAAAGACAAAATTCTTTCTAGTAGCTTAATGTCTAAGGCCTTCCCCCAAATGGGCCTTTTAACACATGTCCATGGTATTAAATTATTAATTATTATTGAATTTGCATTTCCAATAGTTTTCAAAACGTTCTTAAAATAGAGATAACATTTACACTATGCAACAAAATTTCGGACTTAATCTAGGAATGGTTGATTACTTCGGAAAAATAATGAGTATAGTAAACTCCCAAAAGGCAGAGAAGGTTTTTATTTTGCAATGCCGCACACAATAAGTTACAAAATAGTATATCTTCCTTATTTTAGCGAATTTTGTGATATTTATTATTAGTTATTTATTGTTTATTATTATTTTTTTATTTAAACGAGTTTTTGAAATCGGATGGAGATAATTTTCGTAGAAAGTTTTAACACTCCATCTTTTAATTTGGCGTGCTATTTTCAAGAAAAGTGAAATAAAATTTTTTTAATGGAAGCTTTATGTGGGTTACCGAAGCTTTATGTGGGTTACCGAAGTCGAAAAATCACTATCTCTAATTTAAGCTCGTCCTTGTTAAAGAAATTGCATAAATGTGTTAAAAATTCTAGTTTTTGTATTAAAATACTTTACTTAAGTACTAACGGGTGATCAATCTAGAGGTATTTTTTATAGATTACGCGTGAGTTGTGTTAAACTTTATTTTTTTTCTTTTCGGTATTGTTTGCCATTTCCTCATGGAAAGAGTTATACCTTAACAACGTCTCTAAATTGTGCAACTCTATTATGGGAATGAGCTTTCGGTTAGAAACGTCTTTCTTGCTAAATTTTGTTCAGTGATGAGATCCATTTCTGGCTCAACTGCAAAGTCAATAAACAAACTTTCCGCATTAAGGCTGTAGAGCAACCAGAAGTGGTTCAAGAGGTGCCATTATATCCGGAGATAACCTCGGTTTGGTGCGGTTTATGGGCTAGTGGAATCATCGGTCCATATTTTTTCAAAAATAATGATGTCCGAAACGTAACCGTCAGTGGTGCTCGTTATCGCGCCATGATATTGGACTTTTTGCTACCTGTAATTGAAGCCCGTTATCTTGACGACATGTGGTTTGACAAGGACAATGCCAACTGCCATACAGCTGCTTAAAAAATGGATCTATTGAGAGGTAATTTCGAAAAGCAGCTAATTACATGCTTTGGAGCGGCGAGTTGTCCACCTATATCGTGTGATATTACACCTTTAGACTTTTTTCTTTGGGACTACGTTAAGTCCAAAGTCTATGCTGACAAACCAGCTACGACGTAGACTTTGAAAGCCAACATTACGCATTTCATTAACGCCATACCGGTCGAAATACTCGAATACTCGAGTCATCCAAAATTAGTCCCTCGGAATGGACACCCTGAGGCGTAGTTGAAGCCAACATTGAAAGGAAAGAATATTCGAATAAAATGGCATAAAATGTTCTTTCGAATGAAAAATCAAGGTTTTTGAAAAAATTACCTCTAGGTTGATCACCCTATACTACTTTAATTTTCGTGTAGGTCGTCAAAAATAAAAACAGGATATTTTTGAAATAAAAAAGTTCTTTACGCCCGTTCTAAAAAAAATAACATTTTATGTTTTTTAAGACGACTTATTTATTTCTGTTTGCTTCTCAAATAGAAAATAGCATATCTGACTTGTTGTTATTTTTTGAAAGAGTGAAGCTTATCAGATTAGGTTTGTTGTTTGTCATATGGCAAAGGAAAAGTAAGTCAGCGATGTTAAAGAAAACACATCACCGTCTGTTAGACGCATAATTCGCCGTTGGTGTGGTTTACCAATTCTTAATTAGACCTAAAATAACTCATGGATGCCCAATACGGTTGCACCATCATTTATTTTTTAGAGTTTGCACCTTAACCTACTGATCTCCGAAGGTAATTTTCCGACTCCAACATAAACAGGATTGACAGGATTGGAAGTCCAACATAAACAGGATTGACAACTTCATTATATACTTCATCCGAAACCATATGCTAGACGTATTCAGTATAGACTTATTACACAGGTTATATAGCTAATACGAGGGCTACTATATATATTTCTGGCCTAATAATAAAATGCGAATATTTATCATCAAAAATGGTTTTATTGTTTTTTGAAGTATTCTACGGTATAATTTATACATACACTCCGATTGAGACACCTCCAAAACATGGTTTTTGAACTCTTAAACAGCATCTTCTAGCGACGAAAAACGTTGACCACGCATTTTTTTTCTTGATGTGCGGGAATAAACAGAAGTTATTAGGTGCCAAGTCAGGGCAGTACGGAGGATGAACCATCAATTCGACGTTTTGGCCGGTCAAAAAGGCGCTGATTTGAGCCGATGTGTGAGAGCTCGCATTGTCATGGTGCACAATGATTCGTCTTCACTTGTTCGTTTTTCGTATTTCTCCGAAGACTATAGGCAAACAATTTGTGGTGTACCACTCAGAATTGACCGTCCTACGTTGATCAAGCGGAACAGTCGCCACATCACCAGTTTTGCCGAAGAAACAGGCGACCATTTGCTCTGAAGTGCTTCTTCCACGAACAACTTTCGTTGGATTTGGCTCGTCTTCAAAGACCCACACGGTCGGATTCTGTTTTGTTTCGGGCTCATACTCATAGATCCATGATTCGTCACCTGTGACGATCTTATAAACGTCTTTTGAAGCACCGCGATTGCATTTTTTTAAAATTTCTTTGCACCAATCGCCACGAGCCTTTTTTTAGAGCGATTGGCAAATTGCACGGGATCCAACGAGAACAAACCTTTTTTACGACCAGTTGTTCATGCAATATCGAATCTGGCATCAATGTTCTCAGGCACTACGGCCTTTTTTGGACGACCTTCGTCTTAGAACGAGCGTCGGCCACTATTGAATTAATTAAACCAGTTTTTCACAGTGCTATAGGATGGTGCTTCATCGCCATACAAAGATTTAAGTTTATCGATGCACTCTAATCGCGATAATCCACGTCGAAAATTGTAAAAAATGATCGCACGAAAATGTTCACGAGTTAATTCCATTTTTTGCCAAATTTATTTTTTCAAGTCACTGTAAACAACACAAATGATGGTCGTACTCCAAAACGTTCTGAGTACGTTTATGCTAAAAAATGTCAAACTTTCCAATGGAAATGCCAGATGGAACCAGGCAACACTTGGTGTTACCTAGGCCCGAAATATATATAGGAACCCTCGTACCATAACATAATGATTTGTACTACCTGAAACCTTTCTCTTTCTAGATAGCCTTAACTATACTACAGAAGACTGCTGAGACTTCAATTTTCTATCATCATTACCGAAGGGCTTCAAGAAAAAGTATTGAAGTCAACACAAATAGTGATAACATTAGAGTACATAGCACTAGTATTCCAAACAAACGTTACCAAATTAAACACCACCAAATATTGGCGGCTTAGCTATGAAAAACCAGATTTTTTCTCGCTTTTTTATATTTAACACTTTTAATTTTAACGTACACACACACACACGTAATGTTTTGGTGAGCAGCATTAACACTTAAGAGCAGGCAGATTTGCATTTAACGAGAACTTCTAGTAATAGAGTTTTCCATTGAACTAAATAAACACATTGGAAACCATTGTGTGAGTATATGTTTTGTTATGTGTCTGTCCTTGGTATATACATTTATACTCTGACTACCTCGTATCAAATATTGCAGTACAACTTGCATGATTGATGTAAAATAATACTTTAATGTAATGAACGCTGAACAATGCCATACATATAAACAAAATATTTCAAAGTAATTATTTCATTCATCAATTTAATAAATTTATTCAGAAAATTGATGTAAAACTATTGAAGAATCTTTTTTACTGATATGATGTACATATATATTTATTTTTTCAGTCTATACGACATGTTAACGCACTATCTTTACGGGTGTTGGGAAGTGCCTACCCACTGTGCCTCTTTCGGAGGAGTGTGTCTGTCTACTTGGTTCGATGAATAACTAAGGTAAGTACTGGACTTTGGCAGAACCAATCCTATCAGACGGTTTCCTAGTACTTATATATACAACTACTCTTTACCGCATTCGTACTACGAAAACATAGTCTCCCTCAATACCCGTATTCCGTCCCTGAGTACGAGCAATGTGACCACCCATCCAATTTACGTTGTAGTGATAATAGCTATTCTCTGCATCGAATACACAAAGCCATATCCTTAGAATATCCAGCAACAATAATAATAATGATTATAATGCAAGACAGCATACACGAGTGAACACCAGGGATGAAAAAATGTTTTTCCTTTTTCACTTTCCGCTCTTTGAAAATATACTTCTTCGATCCCGACGATACCAAATACAAGAAAATGTATCTAGTTTTGAAGTAGTTTGAACCAAAAATGAGTAAAACAAGTTGAAAAATGTAAAGTCGGACGGTGCCAACAATAAAATACCCTACACCACATTGTTATTTAGAAGATTTGCTCCTCTGTCTAGAGTTTAAGAACCGTCGAACTTTGTACTTCTAGAGCGTAAGGGACATATTTACACGCAGAAAGAAAGTATGGTTGTGGTGACAATATTCGAAGAGGATAATACTATTGTTGGGTATATGGCTGTGGTACAACAATATTATGATCCTCACAACAATAGTATGATTCAAATACAACCATACTATGATCCTCACAACAATAGTATGATTCACACATAACAATACTATGATCCCCACAACCATAGTATGACTCACACTCAACCATACTATGATCTCCACAACCATAGTATGATCCTCACAACCATATTATGTTTCACATACAACCATAGCATGATCCTCACAACCACAACCACAACCATAGTATAATTCACACGCAACCATGTTATGATCCCTACAACCATAGTATGCTCACACACAATTATACTATGATCTCCAATATAATTTATTTGAATTTGTTTAAGTTGTCGACAATAGATTTGAATTAGAAAATAATTAAAAAAAAAAACATTAAATTCAAAATAATAGGAGTGATTTATTTCACAGTAGAAAAAATAAGTTTAAATAAACGTAAGCGTTTTTATTACAAAAAATTCAGTTAAACAAAGCCAAAGCAGCCTGTTTAAAAAATTTAAGTTTCGATAAAAAAGTACTATTATTGCATTATATCCGTATCAATAACATTTGTTCTTAAAAGCACATTTAAATGAAGAAAAATTACAATCATACAGTATAATTGCCGTAATCATATTATTGTTAACATAAAATGCAAAACACAATACTTTTGTCACACCAACCATATTTATATTGTTGTTATAACCATATTTTCATTTTTAAATTTGGCAATAATACTATTGTTACATTTCTACAATATTAATGTTGCAGCAATTATACTATTGTCAAAACTAAATTGAGTTAACAATGCTATGGTTGCGACGAACATACTGTTATTGCGGAGAACATACTTTTATTGCCGTGACCATGTACGAGTAGTAACCATGTATTTTCTCTGCGTGTAGTTATGACTATATGAAAACTTATGCCCATATGGTCCAATTTCACCAAGAATATTTATAGGTCGCACTTAACCCCTATGCTTAATAAATGCATTCAAGAGCGGAGAACCTCACCTTGGGACGAATCCTTGTATGGCGCTAGAACGATTTGATCCGATTTAAGTTACCCTCTATGCTTAAAATTGTGTGCGGTATTCTACAACAAAGACCGATATGATCCACTTTTACAAGAGTAAATTATTTGTCGCTCATAACGTACCATGCGAAATAAAAGCAAGTTCAGAGATAAAGTGTAACTTATAAAAAGACAAGACTTTAAATCGGGAAGGACTCTTGTGTTGAGGCTATTCACAAACATGAACCAAAAAAGTCCAATTTTACCATAGATGGGTGTTGGTCGCTGGCACAGCTCTCTGCGAAATTTGCTGGTTATAAAGGTTGTTTTTTTCTGACGTGTGGTATTTAAGACGAAATGACAGGCATATAAATTAATGTTATGACCAAGAATTTAGTTTTATTATAAATAAAATGGTTTGCCTTTATATTTTAAAAATGATTTCGGGCAAGTGGTCGCCGTGTCTGGCTCGAATAAATTTCAGCCGAGAGCCCCAATTTTCCATCACTTTTTGCAGCATTTAAGGCCGTACGTCAGCAATAACACACCGATTATTCTCTTCCAAGGCGTTAATCGTGTCGGGCTTATCTGCGTAGACAAGCGACTTTACATAACGCTACATAAAATAGTCCAGCGGTGTTAAATCGCTCGATCTTGGATGCCGCGCCACAGGCCCCCGATGCGAGATAATGCGCTCACCAAAAGTTTCCTTTAATAAATTAAATCTTTCGTTGGCTGTTGGCATGTAGCGCCGTCTTGTTGGAACCAAAGGTCGTCCACATCCACCTCCTACAATTTAGTTACGAAAAATTCATTAATCATGGCTCTATAGCGTTCCCCATTGATTGTAACTTTATGGCCGGCTTCAGTTTTGAAGAAATATGGACCAATGATTCCCTCTGCCCAAAAAGCACACCAAACAGTAATTCTTTGAGTATGTAACGACTTCTTAACAATGACTTGTGGATTTCCATTACTCCAAATGTGACAGTTTTGGTTATTAACGTACCTATTCCACCAAAATTGAGCTTAATCGCTGAACAAAATTTTCTTGCAAAAATCAGGATCAATGGACATCTCGTTTTGGGCCCATTCACCACGATTTGCAAACTTAGTTGTGGATTTTTATTAAATTTCAAACCAAACTGAGCATAAATCCAGTGACATCGGTCCAAAAGACCAAATCCGAAAAAAGTGAGACCAGATTAAAATCCAGACGAATAAAAAAACAACCGGTGGTGGCACTGTCACAAATCGGGAAAGAGGCGATATGAAAGTAAGAACCTGTATGGTCCAGTTTTGTCGCAGTTAGGTTATAAACGCTCATAAAGCAGCATGTCATCAAATCGCGTGGAACCTTTTTGCGAGGGCTATGGACCAATTTCACCAGAAAAATGTACTAATCGGTCATAACGCTCCATGTTGCTTCTAAAGCTACAGGTTCTTAAATGGAAATATACCTGCGTTTTGGGACTATACAAATTTATTTTACCAGATTAAATTACACTGGGCAACAAAATTTAAAAAAAAAAATCAGTGGCAGAAGGTAAGGAAAAGAATACAAAAAAGTAGGCAGCTCAAAGTAATTTTTTGTAACGAAAATTTGATATTTCTGTAAAATTTTACTTATATCAAAAAAAATTATTCTCCTTTAAACACCGCACGAAAGCTTTGGAAAATCGGTTCAAAAATTAAGCAGTTGCTGCTTGCTGCGGTTTATCAGAATGTCTCCTAAACTAGAGTGAATTTGGCAAATCGGATTCGTGATCAGCAGCTCCAAATTAACTTCAGTTGACTATCAAACCTTCTGACGCAAATTTGGTGTTGATCAGTGTTATTGGTGGCTCATTAATTACCATGTTAGAGTTCGAGCATGTTTAATTTATGATTTCTAGAGATGCATGACCTCAAACTGGAAAAAAATTCAAGAAGTTTCGTCCCTGGCCCGATCCTAAACATTGTAGCAAGATTCATTGAAATCGGTTGATGTACAATATTTACAACGATAAATTGAAGGCGACGGATGGACATCGCTCAATGGAATCAGATACTGTTTCTAAATCGTTCGGCATACTAAACATTGGGTCTTAAAGGTGTTACAAACACAAGTAATAAATCGTACTTCCCTTATTAAAGTTCCGCAACATCCCATTAAGAACGAGGGGAACTTTTCTCAAAACAGTGAGTGGAAAAACAGGCGCTCAAATATGTTCTTATCGAGATTAAGCCTGGGTTAACTGGTATGATAGTCGTGAACACTTCCATCACACCACGGCGCACACAGGGATTTTGAGGAAAAAAATCAATAAGCAATAACAGGGTTGCTGCTTATCGTTTAAGCTGATGTGTTAGAGCTCGCATTGTCGTGATGCAAAATGATCCATCCGTCTTCTCTTATAATCTTTCCTCGTTTCTTCGAATACTGTTGGCAAACAGATGGTTGTATACCACTCAGAATTGACCTCCTACGTTCCACTAAAGGCACTGTGGCAACATGGCCGGTTATATCGAAAAAAACGCAACCATTTGCTTCGATGTACTTCTTTCACGAACAACTTGTGTTGGATTTGGCTCGTCTAGAAAGACCTATACGGTCGATTGCTGTTTCGTTTCGGCTTCATATGCATAAATCCACGATTCGTAACCTGTGACAATGTGATACACTGCCTTTGAGCTACCGCAGTTATACTTTTTCAACATCTCTTTGCACCAATCCATGCTAGCCTTTTTTTGAGCATTCGTCAAAATATGTGGGATCCAACGAGAACAATTCGTCAAATTATGTGGGATCCAACGAGAACAAATTTTTTTCACTGCCAAATGAACATGCAATATCTAATTGATGCTTGTCATACTAATGCTCAGGGATGCCTCAATCTCACGGTATGCCACATGTCGATCTTGCTTAATCAGTCCACACACAGCATCGATGGCTTCTGGCAAAGTGACCGAAATTGGACGTCTATCACGAAATTCATCCTGGAAAGAACGGCGTCTGAGACTGAACTCTTGGTACCAGCGTTTAACAGTGGATTTTGATAGTACTTCATCGCCAAAAGTCGAAAAAAGTTGATTTAAACACCCTTCTCTCGATAACCCACGAAATTCGTAAAAAATCATCGCACGAAAATGTTCACAGGATCTTTTTTGACTGAGTTGAATGTTCAACACACTGTAATCAAAACAATTCGCCCTCAAATGACAAAACGTTCTGAGTGAAGTTATGCTAATAAATGGCAAGTTTCCAATGGAAGTTCCAGTTCGAATCTGGGAACACTTGTATTGTCAGGACCCGAAATATAAAAAACAGCCTTAGTATGGTTTTTTTACTAAAGGCTAAATAGTACAATCAAATTAAAAAGAATTGCTTCAATCTGATTGCTAGTTTTTTATAGCCACTATCAGTACTTGTATGTTTTAACGAACTGACTTAATATTAATCTTAAAATTTTAAGGCAAATATTATTTTACTATGTGAGCTTACGTTTTTCGTTTTATTTCTTAATTAAAGTAGGATATTTCAATATACATTTATTGAAAAAATAAACTCTTCAGAGACTTAAGTTTTTTAAATTTTGTTCATTTTCATGAAGATATAACAAAAATCCCTATATTCTTCAAATATTTGAATCTGCATTTTTAGCTGTACTTGCCGACAGTAGGAAATCACTACTAATATAAGTACATTGTCTCATGGCATCTCTCATTTCGTTGCTGACACTCTAGACCATTATTACCACTTGCCTATTGCCTAAGTGTCCGATAGCAAAAGTTGAGTTAATTTATAGGTATTAGTGGACTTTTAAAACTTTTGGTTTTTAAATCTTTCCTGTAAAATAAAAGTTATAATTTTTTTATTAATAAGGGCCTTTTACTTTGTAATGGACGATATATATTTTTCCAACTTTTCTTATATTGATTAATTTTGTGTTTTATAAAATTTGTAAAAAAATCACTACATATTTTGAAAAATATATTTTTATTCCTCACCTCCATACAAAAATCCCCAGTGTGCGGCGGCCCACACAAATAAAAAATCGTAATATTCTTAGTAATGTTTGACATCAGATCGGAAAAATGTATCAAATTTGCCTCAAATGAGCCGCGGTTGTATCACGGTACTTTCGAGTCCGAAAATGTATCAAAAAAGTACAATTCTATCTACTTTTGCATCCCTGGTATACGCTGTATACTCGTATAAATAGATATGTATGTATGTACATACGAGTAAGTACAGGGAACAGACCAGTCATAAGCGCATAACAAAGCATTGGAAGCAATTTTCTCGTTTAGCCGTTTTGCCTCCTCTTTTTCCCCGTTGTACGAGTCTACCAGCCCAGACCTAATGCAAAAATATATTTATTGAAATTGTGTTTAGAGAATTCCATTTGTTGTTGGCATTGCTGCTTGCTCAGTGTTCATTCGCCTTTTGTGGCCGGAACTCCCGGGAGACCAATGCTGCAGCTTTTGTTCGTACGCTGGATTGGTGGGATGATTGGAACATTTTGTGGTTCAGTACGAAGCAAAGCCAAAGCTTTGCTGCTTCACTACTTTACAGTTATCTCATCTTGCCGGGATTTTCGCATTAGATTAGTAATTGCCTGTTTTGTTTTGATCTTTTTCTCTCTCTCCCTGTCTCTCTCTTTTATAGGTATTTTTCGAAATTGTCACGAATCTTTGAATTGTGGATTTGGTTTGTGAAACGCTAACAAATCGTCCCATTTAAAATGTGAAAAAGTGTCTATTTTTGAATGTCGCTCTCATGGAATGTGAAATAACCTCCTGAAAAACGCAATTAATTTCAGCAATTTGATTCAATTTTATAAAATTCCAAAAATTGTCCAGTTAATGCTCGAAGTTTTTAAGTCACTTTAGGTGGAGAGAGTGTGGGTAGACCAAAACTACCAGAACGCGATGTTTATTTTCATACCCTCCACCATACAATGGAGGGTATATTAGTTTTGTCATTCTGTCTGTAACATTTTGAAATAATCATCGGAGACCCAACAAAGTATAAATATTCTTGATCCTCGTAAAATTCTAAGACGATCTAGCCACGTTGCCCGGCTGTCCGTCTGTTGAAAACAAGATAGAGCCTGCATGAAAACAGCTAGGGAGCTGAAATTTGGCACAAACATGTGTAGTTAACCTAACCTAGTTGGTATTGAAAATGGTCTATATAGCTCTGCGGGAAGTTGGTGTTGGAGACCCTCAACCGACACTACCTCATAAAAATTATTTTTTTATTTGGAAATATCCGTCCAGTTTCTTGAGCAAAATCACTGAAATTTTACAAATAATAATCTCTATATAGGCGCAATCATCTATGTAAAAATGGTTTAGATTGGGCCACCATTTCTTGTACCTCCCATACAAACGGCCTTATGGGCCTTGATAAATAATATGACTATAACTCACCACAAACTTGACCTATCGAAATGAGATTTTACACATCAAGATTTCATATGCAACACACTTCTACGCTGAATTTGGTTGAGATCGGAAAAGTCCTACTGCTACCTCCCACACTAACGGTCTCATGGGCCTTGAAAAATAATATGACAATAACTCACCACAAGCTTGACCTATCGAAATGAAATTTTTCACATAAAGATTTCTATATAGAACACACTTCCGCACCAAACTTAACAATTTTTACTTGTTTATACTCGTACCCTTTTCTTACAACATCATTTAAAATTTGTATACCCTCAAGCTACTGGGTAGGTGGATGCATAACATTTACTACAGAAGAAAAATGTAAAACCTCGAAAAAATAAGTTATAGACTCTACAAGAGGGTATTACACTCGAGAGTATGTTATCGTTTTCTCTATTCTTACGTAGAAAATGACCCTTCTTCCTATGACTATGAGAATACTTTAGGTGTTTAAGCAAACAGTTTTTTTTTGTCTCTAATGAACATTTGAAAAATTTAAGTAAATACCCTTTTGTTGAACTAATGCCAAATGCCCCTGTGCCAAGTCCGTCACACAAATTGTACAAATGATTCTACCCTACACCACTCTATGGTACAGGGTATTATTTTACTAAGCACTAAGACCATATCAAAACATGGTAGGTTACTGGTCGATCTTATTTAAGTGTGCCAAATTTCATCAAGATTGGATGTAGGAACGCGTTCGTTTTGATGATATCAATTGGTAATGTTTTGGAACTAAGAAAGATTATCTTAATTTGAAGAACTTCTTTCATATTTTTGAAGAATATTATTTTTGCGTTTTATGAAGTAGTTTAACTTTCAATTTGATATGATGATTATTTTTCACGAAATTGTTTCAAACTTTCCATGGCACCTTTTAACAATTTGTATGCCTATATTTCACAAAAAAAAAATGAAATTTGTTCTTAATTGCAAGTTTCTTAATTCCTTTCACATATATTTGGTGTTTTATAGTTATTCTGACTTGAATAGATTTTGAGCATTCTGTTGCAACTATTTCTTCGGACATAAATCAAATGACTTCTATAGAAGTCTCATTAAATTTAATGAGAATTACCGTTTTACTTATGCGCAAGCACAAAATTATGTTCTTAAAAATGACTAATAATTTTCTTATGAAGACATTTAACATAAAGTAATAACATTTGCGTTATATATATGAAGCAAAAATTAAGAAATCTCCACTATATCGCACGAGGGTTGCTATTTATATTTCGGATCCTGACAATACTAGTGTTCTCAGATGCAAACTGGAACTTCCATTGGAAACTTTGACATTTTTTAGCATAATTTCACTCAGAACGTTTTGTCATTTGAGGGCGAATTGTTTTGTTTACAGTGTTTTGAAAAATTCATCTCAGTCAAAAAATGGAATTATCACGTGAACATTTTTATGCGATGTTTTTTTACGATTTTCGGCGTGTGTTATTAAGACAAAGGTGTTTAAATCAACTACTCGTAGCTTCGACTTGTGGCGATGACGCACCATCTAAAACCACTGTTAATCGCTGGTACCAAGAGTTCAGTCTCCCACGTCCTTCGCACCAGAATGAATTTCGGAAAACATCCAACTTCGGTCACTTTGCCAGAAACCATCGATGGTGTGAGTGAGATTGTGAGATTGAGGCATGGTTGCGTTTTTTTTCACGGCCAAATGAACATGCAATATCTTATTGATGCTTGTCATACTAATGCCCAAGGATGCCTCAATCTCACGGTATGTCACATGTTGGGCTTGCTTAGTTGGACGTCCTTCACGAAATTGATCCTGGAGCAAACAGCGTCCGAGACTAAACTCTTGGTACCAGCGATTAACAGCGGTTTTTGAAGGTGCTTCATCGCCAAAAGTCGAAACAAGTTGATTTAAACACTCTTGCCTCGATTATCGCATTAAAATGTTCACGGGATAATTCCATTTTTTGACTGAGATGAATTTTTCAACATACTGTAAACAAAACAATTCGCCCTCAAATGACAATACTTTCTGAGTGAAGTTCTGATAAAAAAATATCAAAGTTTCCAATGGATAGTCCAGTTTGCATCTGGAAACAATCAATAAGGCAATTTTCGGTACTGGAAGCTAGAGAAAGCAACACCAAAGTCCGGACCAACAATAGGTTGTATGGCCAGCCCTATTAAATAAGGACGGGCATTTAAAAAGCAAGCCACGACCCTTTTAGTCAGGCAATTTTCGAATGTGAAACATCGTCGTAGTTCCCATCAGAAGGCCTATGTGTATTTTTTTTATTTTTTTTTTATTGTTGCTTTTAGTTGTCCTATTTGTTAAACAGGTTCAATTAAAAACGGTGCTAAGTTCGGTCGGACCGAATCTTATAAGTATAAGTACATACCCTTTCCCATGGTTTATGTTCAAAGCAGGAATTATAATAATAAGCCGTCTTTGTAAGTGAGCTCAATTAAATCATGGGGCTATATGGTCCAGTTTCTTAACAGCTAATTTCCTTTCTATAGAACAACTTTGTACTAAATTTTGTCCAGATCAGACAATAAATGTGGCTTCCAGATCGTCAGGACCTAAAATCGGGAGGTACCTTTGTTTGAGAGCTGTATAAAATCATAGACCGATATGGTCTTAACAGTTAATTTCAAAGTTATGAAACTACTTCGTGTCAAATTCCGTCGAGATCAATCTATAAATGCTGTTTCTAGAGCGCCGGTACCTGAACACGGGAAGGTACTTTGCAAGCGAGCTATATCAAAACATTTACCGATTTGTCCCATATTCAATCTGAGAAAGGCTTTGCCCAAAATATCAAACCGAGTTTCAGCAGCCAAGTTCAATCCCGTGGTATCGACTTGTATACAAAATACCCCTAGAAAGTGTGACTTTTACAGGTAATGTTTGAGTCCGTGTATAGAGAACCTTTTTTGCTTTGAATGGATTTGGTCCGTTATAAATCCCAAACAACTTGCAAAAATAATACATATCTCTGCAAAGTTTGGACTTTCTAGGTTGATTGTTGTGACCGCTATCGTGCTTTCAACAGACACACTGACGGTCGGACATCGCTAGAGCGTCTAGAATTGCACGCTAATCTATTTTGTAATGTACTTAGTAGGGACACAAATACTGTTTCACACGTTTTATGCTGTAAAATAAAAAGTACTGAATGTTTTTGGACCAAATATTTTTTAATATATTTATTGATGTATATTGTATCCAAAAAGAATCTACTTTTACGAAATGTCCGCCTTAAGTCGCACTGGCCAATCGTCAACAGCTGCACGAACCTCGTCCATTGGAAAATTTGCCACAGCTCGAACCAAAGCAGTCTTAAGAGATCCAATGTTGGGGTATCTTTTGTGACAAACTTGGTCCAATAAAACCGTCCACAAATTGTAATCCAATGGGTTCAAATCTGGACTGCCTGAGGGCCATTCTTCAGAGGAAATGAACGCTGGCAAATTGTTTCGAAGCCAGGCCTGGGACGTTTTGCTTTAGACTTTCCTGCTGGAAAGTCCATGGCTGGTTTTGGAACAGGGAATTGTTAAGAGGCTTCACAACAGCTTCCAAAACGGTTTCTTGGTAAACTTTGGTCGGTGTTTGACTCCTTGTTCGCAGAAATGCAGGTCAGTGACCCCATCGTAAGAGACACCCCACCAAACCATGACTGAAGCTGGGTGATGACCTTTTTCCACCCTTGGGGTCAGTTCAGATGTTTCCTTAGATGACCGCGCATACACTCCATCAGTTTGCTTGTTAAATTTTTCCTGAACGGTAAAAATTTTTTCATCGGTAAACAAAATTTTTCTGTGCATTATTTAGATCTACTGTAAAGTATCGGAAAAACACATAGGTCATCTGCTGGGAACAACGGTGATATATTATATATTTATTAGGGATCCGTTTAATAAATCTTCTGCACTTGCTACATTAGTCCCGAACTATGAGGTCCATATACTAGCACTACAAAAGTATTACGATAGCATCTGGTATAAGTTGAACCAACAAAAACATGTTCATTTAAAGTCCACAAAAAAGAAAGTGTTCTGTTGGATTTTTTTATCTGCCCCACCTAACTATTTATTTTAATGAAATCCGTTTGTATAAGTACGAGTATATTAATCTTCTTATTTTATAGTTGACATAAAAAAAACTACTTTACAGTGTAGATGTCAGTTGTATTTTTTATTGCAATTCATTCCCAAAATGGTACGACAATTTATATGCATTTTAATTAAATCACACAGAATATAAATCTACTTGCTAATACAACCATCCATTATTTTTGATTAGATCGAACAAGGATTTATGCACAAAGCAAAAAAAAAACGAAATCAAAGTAAGGCGAAAGAAAAAAAATTGTAATTCACAGTAATATGAATTCCTAGAGTGGGTTGGTTGTATTAATTAAAAATTCATATATACTCGTTCACTCAGTGCAAACAAAACCGAAAGAAAATCAAATAATTTGCATAAATCCATAAGCCACACGAGTTCTACACAAATCAGAATGCCCTCCTGTATGACAATGTATCACAGCACATATAAAAAAATGTCCTTACAAAAAGGAACAAAACAAAAAACGCCAAACCAAATCTCACTTGGAGGGTTGTAAGTGGCAAAAAATCTAAATCAGAATGCCAAAATAAACCAAGCGAACATGAATATTACATTTACCAAAGGCATACATTACCAATCTATGTAAAAACTGCACATTTTTTATGAGCTGAATACGCGAAAAATAACTACAATGTATTGCAGCCCGAAGGGGGATGTTTAGAAGGCACATAAAAAAACTGCAGCACCTGTACTATGTAGTATTTCCGAGTAGTCGTAATACTATCCTGGACAGGAGGCTGCACAAAAAGCGAGAGATCACAATGTTCTTTTTTCGCACTCATTAAAATTGATGAATACTAATATGACGACCACGATGATGATGATGTTGATGCTGATGGCGCTGAGGACTGGAATAGAAAATAGAATAGAAACTAAAAAACCATACCCAAAATTTCCGTATAAATTTCAAATATGCCATCAAAAAAAGAGCTGTCTAAAACGAGGACATCACAAATCACACACGTACGAACACATATTTCATTTCAAACATGAACGGAAAAAAACTGAAAAATTCTCATGCGATGACTATGTTTTGCAAGGCCGAAATTGTGACACTCTTCAAAAAGCAATATTTTTCGGTTAAAGTCTTCTTCGGGTATGATAGCACAACATTTTTCCAATACAAGGCGATATTAACAATAAATAAATTTTCGTTTGTGGCCTATCAATATTTTCAGATATTATAACGAATTGTATTTCATCTCACTTTGTATTACCGGGGGCAATAATGTCTTTGAAATCTCGGGAACTTAAGCAAAACTACGAAATATTGATTAGCTACAGTAAGACCTCACTAAACCGCACTCAGCTAATCCGAAATATCCGGTAATCCGAACTAAGTTTTCCCTGTACTACATACTCTATAATTCGAATTGATTTTCTGTTATACGAATTGACATCAAAATATGTCGTTTCAGTTGTTTAACCACCTTTGCGAAAAAGTCCGCTATATGTATTTGTGATATTTTTTGTTGTAATTTCTGAGAAATAGACATTATTTTAAAAGTCTGTTATAGTTCGAGCACAGTTTTATTTTGTTTGCAAAGAAAAACTTATCGAAACTTTTGTATTTCCTGGAAAAATATCTTATAAATTCTCGTCAAAGTTTAGTTTTTTAGGTTTGAGGTTTTTTGGCTTGAGGTCATAAGTAAAAAACAGATGTTGGTGTTTTTATAAATTACACTATGCAACAAAATGAAAAAGTTCTTTGCACAAATAACACCACTATTTGTTTTTTGATGTACTATGGTCACCCTATTACAAAAATGGTCGAAATTTCAAATTCTATGGATAAGTTTTTTTTAATAATTTTTTAAGTAAAATTGTCCATTTTTAAAAAGGTTGTTCCACGAATATTGACATAACTCAAGAACGATTGATCCCACTTTGTTAGTAAATATACCAAACAAATTTGTTATCTTAATACTATAATGTGAATTAATAATAATAATTTCACTTTTTAAAACTCATTTAATAAAAATAAAAACATTATTTGTGGATTATTATGTAACTCAAACAAAATTTCGAAATTCACTCGTACCTTCACCTAATTATGAATAAAATCAAAAGTTGCTCATCGATTTTCTTAAGAAATGCCTCATTTTATTCATAACAGGTCAGACTTTACCCCTAATGTGCTAAACTGAACACTTTTGATGGTATAAGATTTTTTCTGATTTTTTAAAAAAAAAAATTGCAAACATTTTGGCTGAAAAACATAATTTTTTACGACAACTTTTTAGATAACTCCGAAACTCTTATGCAGGCTAAAAAATAATGTTAACAAAACTAAAAGTTATTTAAATAACAAATTGGTATATTCACTAACAAAGTGCGATCGATCGTTCTAGAGTTATGTCAATATCCGTAGAACAAACTTTTCAAAAATGGACATTTTTACTTAAAAAATTATTAAAGAAAAACTTATCCATAGAATTTGAGATTTCGACCATTTTTGTAATAGGGGGCCATAATAATGGGTGATTCAAGTAGATTAACTTTTTTCAGTAGCCTTTTTTGAAAGATCACGTGAAAGTCGTGTCATGCTATCATATTATTTTTGTTTAGTATTGTTTGGCATTTCATCATGGAAAAACTTACGCCTCAACAAACTTTACAAATCGTTCAACTTTGTTACGAAAATTCACGTTCTGTGAGGAATGTGTTTCGTGCACTTCGTTCAACTTATGGTCAACATAATCAGCCTACTGAGCGTACTATTCGCAACACCATCACCAATCTTGAGACCCAGCATTCATTATTGGATAATAATATACCGAATACACCACGTCCAGCATGCAGTGAAGAAAATGTAGCGGTCGTAGCTGAGAGTGTACACCAAGACCGTGGAGAGTCGATTCGGCGCCATTCGCAGCAACTCGGACTGACGTATGCAACGACTTGGCGCACTTTACATCAAGATCTTAAATTTAAAGCGTACTAAATACAGCATGTGCAAGAACTGAACCCACCCGACGTTCCCAAGCGACAACGCTTCGTTTTATGGGCTCTTGAAAAGTTCCAAGAAGATTCGAAGTTTTCGAGTCAAATTTTGTTCAGCGATGAGGCCCATTCCTGGCTCAATGGGTATGTAAACAAGCAAAATTGTCGCATATGGGAAGAAGAGCAAGCAGAAGTGGTTCAAGAGCTGTCACTTCATCCAGAAAATTTTACGGTTTGGTGTGGTTTGTGGGCCGGCGGAATCATCGGTCCATATTTCTTCAAAAATGATACCGGTGAGAACGTAACCGTCAATGGCGACCATTATCGTGCTTTGATAACCGATTATTTGATGCCTAAAATTGAAGCTTGTGATCTCGGCGACATTTGGTTTCAACAAGACGGCGCCACTTCCCACGCATCGCATCCAATCAATGGATTTATTATCGGTGAGCAGATAATTTCACGTTATGGGCCGGTGGATTGGCCACCAAGATCGTGTGATATCACACCGTTAGACTTTTTCCTGTGAAGATTTGTAAAGTCTAAAGTTTATGCGGACAAACCCGCTTCGATTCAGGCTTTGGAGCACAACATCACGCGTGTCATTCGCCAGTTACCAGTCGAAACGCTCGAACGAGTCATCGAAAATTGGACTGAACGGATGGACCATCTGAGACGTAGCCGCGGCCAACATTTGATAAACATAATCTTCAAAAAATAAATGCCAAAGAATGTTCTTTCAAATGATAATAAACATTCCCACTTCAATTCGAATTTTCGGAGTTTTTTTCTTTAAAAAAGTAGGGAACCTCGTAATGGATCAGGCGTTACATCAAAAAAATAGTGGTTATATTTGTGCATTTTGGCTGTTGCATAGTGTTATTTAATTATAAATAAAACAATATTTCGAACTGAAGTCGTCGATACTCATCAGGGGTAATCAATTTAAATAATTCTTTACTTACGAGTATGTCCTGTTGTATTTCTACTATTACCCTAAATTATAAAAATATAAATAAATTATTATATTTTGTTTTATTATATATAAATACTTTGTTATATTTTGTTTTAAAACAATTAATTTTTATATTTTAAAATAATCCGAATCCGAATTATGGCCAGCAATCAAATGTTCGGATAAACGTGGTCTTACTGTATAAATTTACATAATTCCTTCAGCATTCCATTAAGCAACAATCGGGGAAACTGCTCTTGAATCACAGAGTCGTGTACACTTATTACCACATCACGGCGAGGCGCGAATACAGTGTTTTCCATTAAGAATATACAAATTGTATGTATTAATAAAATACAGAATATTTAAGATATAGACATATAGGTCATATGAACGATTTTGGTCTTATGACCACCACGACCCGGTGTACAGCGATCTATTGTTTGAACCCACTCTTGCACACATTTCGACCGGAACGTTGGCAATTTCGCGTTTGGATAACGTCTCTGAGGCCTAAAGTTGTTCGCTTGTTGGCATAGAGCTATAACTTTATGTGGCCCTATAAAAAGAAATAGCGTTAAATCGCATGACCGAGGTGACCATTCGACCGGACAATTTCTCGAGATAACACGTTCACCGAATTTGCCTTTCAGTAAATCGATTGTAACGCGTGCTGTGTGGCTAGTGCCGCCGACTTGTTGAAACCACATATCAAACTGGCCAAAAATAATTTTCTTACATGTCACGATAGAGCTCTCCTTTGACGGCTACATGACGATTGTTTTTATTGACGAAAAATGAGGCCCAATCACACCTCCGGCATGAAAACCACACAGTATCTTTTTGCGGATGCAATTGTATCTCTTAAAGCACATAGGGGTTTGTTGCTGTTACTCATAAATGATGCATATTTTGTTTATTGACAAAACCACTCAGCCAGAAATGAGCTTTATCGCTGAAGATGATTTTTCGCTAAAATTCTGGATTTTCGTGAAACTTTGCCATAGCCCAATCGGAGAAGTTTCTTCGTTGCAAGTGATCAAGTGGCTTTAGTGCTTGAGTCAGTTTGATCTTATAAGGATAAAGGCCAAGATCTTTTCGTAAAATACGCCACTGTCTGGTGTGAGAGATTTCCAATTCCTGAGAACGTCGTAGAATCAACTGATTTGGCTCATTTTAAACGGAAACACTTACAGCTGCGATATGTTCGTTGCTTTGAGCTGTACGGCGTCTCTTTGGTGCCGGAAGTGAAACTTTACATCCAAATTTAGTCACTATAGCACGCTCATCCTGTCGGGTGGAACGATTATTAAGGCCGGCAATTGGAGTAAACGCTCTTAAAGTTGCGACCACCGACTCAGCATTTCGTTAGTAATTTTGAATGATTTCCAAACTTTGCTTGTAAGTGAACTTTACCATGATAAAAATGTAGAAAATGACACTGAAAGATCATTAAAAATGTTTGAGGGTGCGTGGACATAAATATACGAAATTGTTATGTCCCTATTGGAAAACCTGTTACACATAATATTGATCGTAGACAAATTTTATCATGGATATTGCTATTTCCGGCCAAAACCAAATTTACCCGAAACCCTTATTTGGCAAATGCCTTATAGTGATAAATTTAATAAATTTATTTAAGTGCGAAATCGGCCCAGAGGGATACATCGGAAGTATTTTAAGACAAGTACGAAATGCTAAAATGGACGGGTCCGACACCTACACCAGTCTTCAGAGATGCCAAGTTGGTGGTTTTTCCACTATTGTGGTGATTTTTAATGACGCATTTTTAGAAAAAGGCTTAAAAATCGTAAATCTGGTGATTTTAACTTTCGCGTAGCACACACGCAGAGAAAAGATATGGTTACTATATGGTCACGGCAACAATAGTATGTTCTCTGCAGTAAAAGTATGGTCGTCGTAACCATAGTATAGTGTTTTGAATTTCATTTTGACAATAGTATGATTGCGGCAATATTGATATTGTTGAAATGTAACAATAGTATTGTTGCCAAATTTAAAAATGAAAATATGGTTGTAGCAACAATATAAATATGGTTGGTGGGACAAAAGTATTGTTTTCATGGGTTTTATGTTAACAATAACACGAATTCGACAATCATAATTTTTTCATTTATTTGACAATGTTATTTTTACGAATCCTACCCAATAACAATTATAATAATTACATTTTTTCAAAAAAAACTAGAGATTAATATAACTAAAATATTTTTAAAAAATGATTTTTTTACTGTTAAATTAATCACTCCTTTTATTACATAACGAAATTCTTTATTGTTGAATAACAACGTAATCCAGTCTTTACAAAAAATTTGGGGATCATAGTATGCTAGTGAGGCTCATACTATGATTGTACGTTAAACATACTATGGCTATGAGGATCATAATATGGTTGTGGGGATCATAGTATGGTTGTATGTGAATAATTATATTTTTGTAAGGAATATAATATTGTTATGGGGATTATAGTATGGTTGTGTGTGAACCATACCATTGTTGTGATGATCATAATATTGTTGTGCGACAACAATATAACCAACAATAGTATGATGCTCTTCGAATATTGTTACCCCAACCATACTTTTTTTTTCTGCGTGCATGTAGCGATTTTCACTTAAAAAACTAGTATTTCGATTTTTGGCATCAATGGTTCATGGAATTTTTGAGGTAGTATCCTTTTAAAAATAACTTACAAAAAATTATGGTGCAGAAATATAACAGGATTTTTAAAATTTGTTTGCACGAGTTTTTAAAAAGCATAGAAGCATAATAATTTTTAAAACGTTTAGACATTATGATTTTCATCAAATTCTGTAGCGGCTTTTTTATCTGTAGCGATTTTTGGTACGGATCAACAGACGACACTGCCACTCTGCTGTTTGGATCACTCGTCCCTCTGATCGACCTTTAAACAACCTCGGATTTATTAAGTGACTTCTGGCGTAAAAGGGGCATATTTCATAAGGCATAAGGCACTCTACCTTTTATAACCTACACCACACGGGTGTACAAGTAACGCAGGGTATAAAGACTTAATGCAGAAGCTTCTTTGTAATTGAAATTTAATTCGTGAATATAAATAGATTTCGATGAAATATGTATATTGTTTAGACTTGGGCCAAGGATGAACCCTATGGAATATAATCTATATCGCTTTATACTTAAAAGGAGCAAAAACGACAACCGATCTCCCTGAAATATTTGCTAAGAAAGTTATACTCGATAAGTTATCAGTGCTATAGATTTCATCCTCATCAACCCATTTTTCCCCCATTCGTCGCAAAAGAGGCAATGATTTTTAAATGCCGTCAATTATGAAGAGTACAAAGAACTGACAGTATTTTCAGTGATGGATAAAGGCCGGTACAAAAAGAAATGTTATGATTCCAAAGCGTATGAAACATGAAAATTCGGAATTTAATGGGAGGGGCAAATAAATGGATATTGCAAAATGCTACGTTGTTTTTTATTTCTTTGAAAAAATTGAAATTCGCATGGAAGCCATACGTTGATAGCAAATCGTTGTGTTCTCTTTGAACGTGCTTTGATATGGTACGTAGCAAATATGTTTGCACTTTGTACACAATCACTTCGGAATCATTTGCTTTAAAATGTTAAAATTATTCCGAAATGGAGTTTTGGAAAATATAGAGTGTTTAGGATAAAATATTTTTAAAATTGTTTTTTTTTTGTCAGGAAAATTGTTTGCTAGGGATCCTTGTGTACTTTATTACCACAACCTTGTCTACTTAAATCTCAAAAAGTAGAACTAATCAATAGAACTGAACAACCAATTGTCCAAAATTATAAAACGTGTTTTTTTTAAATAAAAGTTTGAGTTTTTTATAGTTTTGTGTTTAGTTTGGTGTACAAAACTAGTGGTGGAATTTGGTGGTTTCGTGTTGTTTTATTTGGCACTCGGGACCCAAAATCGGCCTTTCTGTACTATGGACCTATGAGGTTTAAATGATTAATAGAATTTCGCCACAAATCAGAATATTACGTTATATTTGAGGTTTTGACCCATTGTAATAAGATCCTTAGGGGCACTTAAAAATATGTTCTTTCAAACATTGACGTATGGGTACTCAGAATTCGAAGAACGTTCTGAGGAAACTGAATAAATCATTAATTTTACAATTTGGCTGAATTAGATGCCTTGACCTATAGGCGTGGTCTATGTTACCTGAACCCAACGACCGTCCCGTAATGTTCGGAGATATATGGGTATCCAGGAACAGTGCAATTTTTCCACAAATCCAAACATGTAACTAAATTTAATATTCAGGTCTATTTTTTCCTGCCCAAAGAGTCCAAAATAGCTCTCGTTCGACTATTGGAATATGGGTAAAAAAAACACAAAAAAATTCGGCACGAATCCGAAAATAAGGTAACCTGTTCTACGAAAATAAAGTCCTACGATTTCACTGAATACATCTTATCACGAAAATTCACTTAGAGTATGACAAAGAAATATTTACTTCTTTTTAACTTATTTCATATGGTATAGCGTTGCATAATTAAAATTTCATTGGCCCATAAAGAATAACTCGGAACTAAGAGGGTCTTTCTTTTGGGAATTTCCTAAATTTACCTAAGTCTTTTATTTTTAAAGTTATTACCACCAATTATTCATACCAAAGTAACATGAACTTCATAATTGAGTGGCAATTTAGGCAAGCAATAATTTTATTTAATTCGGTTGGAATAACCGACTTGTTGGCTGATATCTCATGGTAAATCAAGCCATGTAACCATGCAACCGAAAGTATGCTTATCTAACCAAATATTTGTATTTCGGACCGATTCCCAATTGATTTTTTTTCGAGTGTGCGTAGTTGGTATCGTCCGTCTTGCAACTTTTCCTACTGGTTATAACCTGTATCAGAGTATTATTTGTTAGTTTAATGCCAAATGTTTGTAACTATCAAAAATATTTGACTTTGAATATTTTATATATTTGATCAACTTAGAATTCTGAGCTGTTTCTATTTAACGAAGTCTGTCTATCGGTCTGTCCGATTCATCTAAAGCATAACATTAAACTACAGGTCGCAATTGAAATTTCTTCTAATGCAATTAGGCAGAAGAACGTTTTTGGACCATGGACAGACGCTATTAAAATTATAGAAAATAATTTTGGACTTGGATATAGCTCACACATATGTTCAACCGATTTTGTGTTTTAAGCTCTAGAAATTAAATACTACATCCAATCTCAATAAAATTTAACACAGTTCATAACGATCGATCAGATTATGATATTGAACAAATCAATCATGATAAAATTTGGCAGATTTAAGTTTATTAACAAAGGATGGACGTAATTGAAATTTAAGATTTTTTTTATAGCCCCTCTCATATGTTTGGCCGATTTAATGTATTAAGCTCTAGATCCATCCAATCTTGAAGAAATTTGGTACAGCTAAGAAATCAAATCAATAAACCAAGCAATATCAGTAACCAGCTCAGATAAAAATGGATCATACGTATCGGTGTACGTTTTGATATATCCCAGGTCAAAAGTCGCGTCCAATTTTACATTCAAACGCTCTAGGACATCCATTTTGGGTGGACCAGAATGGGCACGAAACGTGCTAGAAAAACATAACGTAATAACTTTTTTTCTGTGTTAGCAGTTGGCTCTTTCTTTATTATATTTGGAAAGTTAGTTCTTAGATTTATTAAAATTATTGTTTGGGATAACGAAGAGAGGATTTCGACAGACCATTATGAGGCTGGTAAACATGTTTGCTGAATCTGGACGCATAGCACGAAGACACTATCGCTACTGTAGCATCGTCAGTTCAGGCAAATCGAAGCGTTTCGACTCGAAACTTATCGGCGCGAATTGCAGTTAGAAGACGTTCATTACAACGGATAATTCATGCAGACTTAAACTTGTTTTCTTACAAAGTCCAAATTACAAGCTAGCTTGGTTATGTCTGGTGAGGCCCTTGATCTAAACGGCAATGTAAACAAGCAAAATTTCCATATTTACAATGAATCTAATCCACAAATACTCGATGAGACGGAACTACACCCAGAGCGAGTTACGAAGTGTTGCGCAGTTTCATCAAGCTGCTTTGTGGGGCTATACTTCTTTGAAGAAAACTGTGTAACAATGATTGTGAACGGGAATTGTTATTCAGTGTAGTTGTTCTAGTACCGAATGGGCGGATATGACTACCTCTTTACCTCTTGTGGCAGCACTGTTTGTTCTGTGCTACAGATTTTGAGGAGCTGAATTCCAGGTTAAGGAAGTTATCAACTTGGATCCGGTGAGTCTACGGTGGCCTTGAAACCAGCTGCTTGTTCTTGTCTGGGCATTTGAACAGGTGTTGTGTCGTCCCTGTCTGATGCTGGATATGTGTTTGACACACTGTCGTCTATTCGAGAGCAGAACGAATGGAGGCGACTTCACCTGCACGATATAAAATGAGCTAATACCTCTATGATCTGTCGAGGTAGCCTCTCCTCCTCCTCGTCCATCTCTGGAGAATGGTCTTTTAAGCAAGCCATTCACTCTGGAAAGATGTTGCCGGTTTTTGGGATTGTGGCAGAATGAAGCAGAAGGAGATCTTGGTCCGCCAATGAAGGTGGTTTTCCGAGGACGTAAATAGATACACTGTGTCAGTTCTTTGGGCGGCGTTTTGGACACATCTCCTGGTTTCCAAACTGTGTCTCGATCACATTCGTTGTTCACACATGTTTCGAAGAAAAATGGTTCAATGATGCCGCCAGCCCAAAATCCAGAACAAACAGTGACTTGTAGTGAATGCATTGACTTCTTAATAGTCAAGTGTGGGTTCTCTTAACTCTAAATGAAAAATTTTGCTTACTCGTATTGACGTAGCCACCGAGATGAAAATGAGCTTTATCTAATGCATTGACTTCTTAATAGTCAAGTGTGGGTTCTCTGAACTCCACATGCAAAAATTTTGCTTATTGACGTAGCCACCGAGATGAAAATGAGCTTTATCAGCAAACACGATTTTTCGGTTTAATTCTTCATCTCCTGCCAAACATTCTTCAGGCCAATGGAAGAAGCGAAAACGCATCTGATGGTGCTCCCTTATTAAATGACAAAGTTGAACCTTTCCAGTAAAACCAGAAATTTGAAAAAATTACTTGTATTTTTTACAGCCAAATCAAAATCTAAATTTTAAATTGCCCACTTTTTTATTGTTCAACAGGGTTTCTTTGTCCCTGCCTCCAGTACTGCCGGCGAACGACTTGTGGACGTTGTTGCTACTTCTCAGCTTATTAAAGACTGCTGATGATTGAAAAAGACTATGAAATGTGACACCAAGAATTTGGTAAAGCAGTCCTTTTCCCAGTACGACCGGATGTGACCTAGGCCAGAGCAGCTGTTGAAATTTACCCACTCCTGGCATCGATTACATGTAATCGATTTTAATCGGTAGTAAATGCGATTCCGATTAACTAAGCAGAACCATGATCCTAGATTTTTTCTAGTACCGAGACGGACCAAAATATTACGGAGCAGACACTTTGGGATGTGCATATCTTATGACAGAAAAAAAGACGAGCATACAGTCAGACATGTTGCCAATAGTAGTATGGAGGAGTCAACTGGTGTGAATAGTTGCTACTTGGGGTCAATCAGGTGCTTAAAATCGGCAGTCGTGGGATTGCCAAGATCGATAAAACGTTGTGGAGATCAAGTACTAGAACTGCGTCTCACTTTCTAGATTACGGCAATCGCGTTCTCCACTAAATGCAGCAATAGGAACCAATTGTTAGTGTCGAGATATTTGTAAGCCACTGTCCATATAGTCCATGTTCAAATGTTATTCAACCTTCCTATCACATGTTACACACTGTGCATGTAGTTAGACTAACATCAGAAATAGCAAAACTACCAGACCAAACATGGCTTGTGTCCCATTCATACGGCCTTTTATGGGTTTTGTTTTTTTCTACCTTCCAAATAATTTAAAACGTGATACTGTAGCTTGTGCCCCACCAAAAAAAAAGTAACGTGTCGTTGTACAATATCCCAAAGCGAAAAATCATGTAGCTTTACAGACATTTTTTCCACACTATCATCGGACTTGGTTCGTTTCCATATTTTCGCGCACTGTTTTTCAACGTTTTTTTCATATTTTGCAGCAGCTCTTTTTTAAGTTGATTAATTGAGAAATGGATTTTTGAAGTCCTGGAATCTTCACTAGTAACAACTCGTATGTCTAAAACAGGCATAAAAAAGAAAAGTTTAGTATGTAAAGAACTTGTTTGGGTTTGCAGCATCTCCTTGGTGCTTTAGGCCAAAAGTTATAAATCATGATCATGTGGCAAAGTTCAGAGTTGTGGACAGGCACACCTAGATGGTCGCCAGCTTTTTTGATAATTAATTTGAAATGGTTAACAAAGTGTGTCAAAAACATAGACAAAAAAGAAAACATAAAAAATAAAGCTGTTAAAGCACAATCTTCAATGCATTTACACTTGGTTTCGACTATAGCTTTTATATAATTACTACCTTTTAGTTTGAATTTAAGCATTTAAAATGTCTACAACAAATCAGAAAATATTCTAGCAACACGTGGATGTTCGCATCCCATTGCGAAATAGTCCTCCCAAATCATTTCATTGCTTGTCATTGGGAACGCCTCCAATCTTTTTAAATACCTAACTGACTGCTCAATTGTAAGCGTCCACAAAAAGAACGCCCTTCAGTTGTCAAACATCAATGAAATGGCAAAACACTAGATACAAAAAATCCCAAAAAGAAATTAAACAACAGACGAGATGAGAAAAAAGCGCGCAACTCAATGAACAATGAAAGGAAATTTTAATTTCACTTCATTCTTTTGATTGATGCGAAATAATAGAACTCATACCGCCTGAGCCTTGTACTAGAACGCACACAACTGAAGTGAGTCAAAGTCGGCAAAGGCCCGTGTAGTATTGGTTTAACTTTGATGATTATGATGAACATGTACCTTGCATACAACCATGTTGTAGAAGGTGGGGATGACGCTTGGAGACGACGACGACGTTATGACAAAGAAAGTCTTTATAAAGGATTCCCCCTGTACGGTTGGGAAAAAGTCTAACAAAAGAAGATTTTTGCGCACTTTTTAAATGCTTTCTACTTGGCCAGGATGAGGATGACGATGAACAATAACGAACAGCTGGTGCGAAACTGAAAGCAATTGTCAAAATCTACTCTCCTTTCAGCGATTTGGCAGAGATGAAAATGTATGAATACATTTGAGAATTATTTATTTTTTTTTTGTATTTTGTATATACATATCTTTATTTTAATATATCTTTTAATATATATACCGGGTGTATTTATTTTTGGATCATGCTTGAAATCTTGTCAGAAAGTCAGTAAACTATCACCGTGGAAATACGAGGGTTGCTATATGTGACAGCGCATAGAGAAAGGGACCTAAGGGTAAAAAATCAACTTTAATTTTTTTTCTTTTTTTGTGTGGACAACATCTGAGCATCGAATGAGACCGATCCCATGTCCCATGAAGTCGACGATTCAAAGCGCAAATAGAAAGGGACCTAACCTTTAAAATGGCTCTCCTGAACAAAACTTTTCATTAACTTTTCACTTTTTTTTGATGTGGACAACATCTGAGAATCGAATGAGACCGATCCCATGCCCCAGAAGTGTTCCCTCCCAGAGATATGCGCGGTTTATAAAAGTAATGGTACACCAAAGATACACTTATTTAAATCAAAACTAGTTTTTACCCTTAGGTCCCTTTCTATTTTGCGCGTCACATATATATTTCTGGCCTAGGCAACACTAAGTAATGCCTGGTGGCATCTGACATTTCCATTGGAAAGTTTGACATTTTTTTTAGCATAAACGTTTTGACGTACGACCATTATTTGTGTTGTTTACAGTGACTTGAAAAAATCAATTTGCCAAAAAAATGGCATTAACTCGTGAACATTTTTGTGCGATCATTTATCAGGACAAGAGTGCCTCGATGAACTTAAACCTTTGTCTAACGACGAAGCACCATCCTATAGCACTGGTTTAATGAATTCAATCGTGGCCGACGCCTGCTCAAAGGCGAAGGTCGTGAAGGTTGCCCAAAAAGGCCATTGTGAGAGAGAGCATTGATGACGTACATGAACTGATATACAAGATCGTCATGTGATATACCGTGAAATAAAGGCATCCTTGGGCATTTCTTCCACCAGCATACATTCGATATTGCATGAACACCTGGCCGTAAAAAAGGCTTGTTCTCGTTAAATCCCGCACAATTTGACAATCGCTCATAAAAGGCTCGTGTCGATTGGTGCGAAGAAATTTTAAAAAAGTAGGATCGCGGTGCTTCAAAATACGTTAATAAGATCGTCACAGGTGACGAATCATGGATCTATGCGTATGAACCCGAAACAAAGCAGCAATCGACCGTGTGGGTCTTTTTAGACGAGCCAAATCCAACGAAAGTTGTTCGTGGAAGAAGCACTTCGAAGCAAATGGTCGCCTGTTTCTTCGGCAAAACTGGTCATGTGGCTACTGTTCCGCTTGAGCAACGTAGGACGGTCAAATCTGAGTTGTACACCACAATTTGTTTGCCTGAAGTCTTCGGAGAAATTCGAAAACGAACAATAGAAGACGAATCATTGTGCGCCATGACAATGCGAGCTCTCAGACATCGGCTCAAACCAGCGCTTTTTTGACCGGTCAAAACGTCGAACTGATGGGTCATCCGCCATACAGCCCAGACTTGGCACCTAATGACTTGTTTTTATTCCCGCACATCAAGAAAAAAGATGCGGGATTTTCGTTGCCAAAACCCATGTTTTGGAGGTGTCTAGGGTGGAGTGGAGTGGATAAAGTGCTTCGACAATTGGTTTGAGCGCATGCAAAAGTCTATAAATCATGCTGGAGAATACTTTGAAAAACAATAAAAACCATTTTTGATGAAAAATATTCGCATTTTCATTATTAGGCCAGAAATATGTATAGCAGCCCTCGTAGGAGGATCGTTCTGCCTTATATGCTTGCTGAATGATGTTCATAGAATGGGATATTCAACCAGGGATGATTTACTAAATGTTCACTGCAATTATTAGACCAATTCTAACATTTGGAGTAATAGTATGGTGGACTGCAGTCGAATGAAAAACAAACCTCAATACCCTCACCAAGATCCAGAGACTGATAAGCGTAGGCGTAACTGGCGTAACATAGATAGATGTGAAGAGATGTGCAGCTAGGGGTTGCCCTACGTTTGAGGGAAACTGGTGTGTTCAAACACAGCACGCACAGACATGGCGGGATACTGAGATAAGCAGGTAAGCTTGACTGGTGTGATGTAGAGTTAGACTATCGATCCAAAAGAAACGCTTTAAATCGGATTTTCCAACGAGAAAAGACTGGACTTTGGTGATGTAGTATCAAAAATGATATCTAAAACTACACGGATAGTTCGGAAATGGAAACAGGTACAGACTATTGCACTGTTTTTCGGAAAGAGATTTTTGCAATCAATAAAGCCATAGGCAAGATTCTTGACTTAAGCATACCTCCGTCAAATAGCCGAATATATGTGGACAGCATGGCAGCCATAAAGGCACTGAACTGCGTGACAGTGAAATTTAAAATAAAAATGTGTAAAGATATGCATTGAATCACTTTTGCGTATCCGGAGACACAACATTACGCTGTCATGGATACCGGGTCCCAACGATAGTCCGGGCGACGGAGCAGCAGTGCGAACCAACAACCTCAGACATGCACATCCTCGCTCGTCGCACTGATGAATGCAATCGACGAAGTAACGGTTTTCGAAGCAGGATCTAGGTGTAACTCAATTAACATCTGTAGAACAACCCGGTCTCTTTGAACGAAAATAGACCGAAGAAGAAAAAGAGAATTGCTAACACTTGGAAAACAATTGATGGCAACCCTCATAGGTGCCCTCTTGGGGCAATGTTTAATCGGGACTATGGCAGCGTGTGTACACGCAAAGAAAAGATATGGTTACTATATGGTCACGGCAACAATAGTATGTTCTCTGCAATAAAAGTATGGTCGTCGCAACCAAAGTATTGTTTTTTGAATTTCATTTTGAAAATAGTATGATTGCGGCAATATTAATATTGTTGAAATATAACAATAGTATTGTTGCCAAATCTAAAAATGAAAATATGGTTGTGGCAGCATTATAAATGTGGTTGGTGGAAAAAAAGTATTGTTTTCATGTGTTTTATGTTAACAATGACATGATTAAGGCAATCATACCGGCAAAATTCTATTTTTCTTTAATTTGACAATTTTATTTTTAGGAATTTTACGCAATAATAGTAAAAATAATTAAATTTTTTCGAAACAAACTACGAATTAGTATAACTGAAATATTTTAAATAACGAATTAGTATAACTGAAATGTTTTAAATAAATAAATTTTTTTACTGTTTAATAAATCACTCCTATTGTTACATAACTTACTTAATAAAATTCTCTATTGTTAAATAACTACTTAACCCAATCTTTGCAAAACAATATGGGGACCATAGTATGATTGTGTGTAAGTCATACTATGGCTGTGAGAAACATACTATGGTTGTACGTTAAACATACTATGGTTATGAGGATCATAATATGGTTGTGGGGATCATAGTATGGTTGAATGTGAATAATAATATGGTTGTGGGGATCATAGTATGGTTGTGTGTGAATAATTCTATTGTTGTGGGGACCATAATATTGTTATGGGGATCATAGTATGGTTGTGTGTGAACCATACTATTGTTGTGATGATCAGATCAACCATACATCCAACAATAGTATGATGCTCTTCGAATATTGTTACCCCACCATACTTTTTTTCTGCGTGTAGGCATTCCGTGCAGAGATTTTTGCATAAGTTGCCAGGAAGCAGAAGGTGAGAAGTCAGTGAAGCAATTGCTATGCACATGCGCATGTCTTTAAGAATAAAGACTAACCTTTCTGGGCAGTAGATACTTTGATTACCTAGCAGAAATAGCGGAAGTACCTCATAAATCGCTCTTAAAATTTGTTGAAAGTCCGGACTGGTTCCAAACTAATCGAAACAAGTTAGCTGCTACACTTCTCTTTTATAAATACATACCTTCTCTCCTTCCTTTTAACCTTCACTCTCCCCCTTATTCTTGCTCTCACCCTTTTATTAGGTTTCCACAATGGGCCTCCGATTGAACTTGCCTTTTCTTCCTGGCAAGCTACCTTATATCCTTCTTTACCCTTTTCTGTTGGCGGTGCCGGTCTAACGAAAAACCCTAAGATCCTGAAATTGTGCATGTTGATCACTAGGGATCGGAGTTCTATTCTAATCCATATTTGTTGCTCTACGTCGTATTTTCTTGTTTTATATGATTTTCTGAATGTATAACCTTTGGGTTAGAGTTTGATATGAATCGCAGCAAAACTTACTAAGATATAGCTGTTCAATGAAACGTGACTCCGTATTATTGAAAACTTTATAGCGTTTTTACCACAACTCACATTTTCAAAGCCAGTGCCACTTATAACTTCAAAATTAATGGTCATTTAGATTTTGAAGTACCCAGCTCAGATAAAAATCAGTCCATTTGAACAACCACGAGCGGTACTTTCCATCACGAAAGTATTCCTTTAGATCTCTGCCAATCTGCTGCACACACATAAATGATTTTCAATAAAAGCAAAATCTACCACACATGCAAATTTATTTGTGGGTTGATTGTATAAGCAAACTTTTAAATGTTGAATTGATTTTTCGAAAACAATTCAAAATAAATGTTTGCATTAAGAAAGAAACACATGCGCCACATGGCTGCTTCCAGCGCCATTGTTCGCATTCTCTTTTTTATCAGTGCAAATGTTTTCAAGCGAAATTCGCCGAGTGTTGAATGAAAAAAAAACGCCCGCATAAAGTTCAATTACGTTAAAAGGTTCGTGGCTTGCGACTAAGGTGTCCTTTATGTTCGTCCTGCCGTCAATTGTGTTTATTCAAATGCCACAGATGATAATTTAAATGTTTCTCTAATGTAGGCGTACTCGAGTGGAAATGTTGTTAAACGCTGTATGATGCTACACTCTCCTACGCATTGCCACTGCCGACAGACAATATGTCACTTAAGTAGATATGCTGCACACAAAAGAGGTGTTGAACCGCGGATTTTCTTACACCTTGAAAAACTGAACTAGTGCATGTGTAAATTGTGGTTTGTTGTTGCAAGTTTTCCACACGGTTTAAATGTAGTCCCCTTTTCACGATATTTACGAGTATCGAGGTTGGAGCAACAATCAGGAAGATGTGCGATTTTACGCAGAAATGTTAATGCTCCAAAAGTATTTCCTACTACTTAAGTCCAACAACATTCCATTAAGGGGCAAGGGAAAAACTTATCTCAAATCAGTGAACTGTGCTCGATTCAATTATTATAGTCGCTGACTGGAACCTACTGTTCAACGCCGGCTTCGAAAGCCTAAAGTATACTAAAAAAAAGTTTTTACATGGCGTACTCATTAAGTCGCCGTTATTATCGAGGCGGAAACCTGCCACTGAAAAATAGTTCTTACCCGGGGTTGAACCTAGGGCTGTGGAGTAGAGTGTCCAAAACCGAAAAATAACATTCTGGTTTTTATGTCCATAACCATCAGTCGGTTTCTCATAAATAGCTTAAGCCTAACATGTCGCCTTACCCAGTTTTTTGCTGTCGGGTGGGTCATCCGGTTTTTTGGTTGGTGTATGCAAAAGCAAAGAAAATCTGCTTAGCTCTGTTGAAAATCAGCTCAGATATGTTGAACACAAATGTTTAACTGATTTTATGTCTTTAGCCCTAAAAGCCACATACTACATACAATGCTGATGACATTTGGTGCAGTTAATAATAATCGATCATAACCAGCTCAAATAAAAATTACCCCAGTAGAAAGGTTCTTCCTGATTTTACAAATAACCGCTCAAGATTACCAATTTTAATTCGGTTTTAATCAAATTTGTTACAGTATATTACATTAGACAATTAATCAATCTTGAAACAATTTGTTCTATAGAGGCCCAGTCTTTGAAGTACTTAGTGGGGACATAAATACTTTTGAAATACATTGAACGCACCCATTTCAATAGTAGAACTGAACATACCCCGTTAACGTCATATGGGTTTTGAAAGCTTACCTAAATAGCGTTAGTCTGTAGCGGGATTTTAAAATTGTTTCAACTTCAATCATGGAGTGGTCAGATAATGAGAACCGTATCGCTGTAATAGGGCTTTTTAAGTGTGAAATGAAAAAAGCGATATTTTTAAAACGCCCCGGCCACTAGGGATTAGCCGCATGTTCGTCTACCGATGCATACAACTGTTTGAGGAGACTGGAGATGTAAAAGACCGCCACCGGTCGGGCCGCACACGTTCTGTTCGAACACCGCATGTCATCAAAGCCATTAAATCAAGAATTCACAGAAATCCGCTCCGAAAACAGAAAATCATGGCCCGTGAGATGAATATCACGCAAAAGTCCATGAGTCGAATCATTAAAAAAGACTTGGGACTTGGGGCTTTCAAACGACGTACCGGACATTTATTGAGTGCAGCTTTAAAAAAGTAGGATTGAAAAATGCAAAGAAGCACGCTGATAATTTGCACATTGCATAAAAAATTTTACCGTTCAGGAAAAATTGAACAAGCAAAATTATAGAGTGTATGCGCGGTCATCTAAGAAAGCATCTGAACTGATCCCAAGGGTGGAAAATGGTCATTACCCAGCTTCAGTCATAGTTTGGTGGGGTGTCTCTTACGATGGGGTGGCTGACCTGCATTTCTGCGAACAAGGAGTCAAAACATCAGCCAAAGTTTACCAAGAAACCGTTTTGGAAGCTGTTCTAAAGCCTCTTAACAATTCCCTGTTCCAAAACCAGCCATGGACTTTCCAGCAGGATTCTGCACCGGCCCATAAGACTGAAACTTCCCAGGCCTGGCTTTGAAACAATTTGCCAGCGTTCATTTCCTCTGAAGAATGGCCCTCAGGCAGTCCAGATTTGAACCCATTGGATTACAAATTGTGGACGGTTTTAGAGGACAAGGCTTGTCACAAAGGATATCCCAACATTGGATCTCTTAAGACTGCTTTGTTTCGAGCTGTGGCCATGGTTCCAATGGACGAGGTTCGTGCAGCTATTGACGATTGGCCAGTGCGACTTAAGGCGTGTGTAAAGGCAAAAGAAGGACACTTCGAATAATTTGATTCTTTTTGGATACAATATACATCAATAAATATATTAAAAAATATTTGGTCGAAAAACATTCAGTACTTTTTATTTTACAGCATAAAACGTATGTAACAGTATTTATGTCCCTACTAAGTCCAATAGACAATTAATCAATCTTGAAACAGTTTGTACTATAGAGGCCCAGTCTTTGATGTAGTTCCCACACAAATGGGTTTGGGGCCCAATAATTGCTTCCGGAATACATTGGTCATAATTGATTTTTTTAATTTGGCTTAATTCAGGATCCGGATGCATATGTGACAATATTCAAGGGTCCAAAACTCTGTTTCCAATAGTCTTCTTTGCACATCCAGAAGATCGGTGTCGGCCAGTCTGACTTTATTTTTTTACTAGTTTATTTTTGAATAAAAAAGCAAATCTATATAAGTAGCAAATGAGTACTGCATATTTATAGTCTATAAATGGATTCAATCAATTCACTTCGGAATAGAAAACTATTTTCCAGTATTAGGCAAAAGGCTAAAACTCACATTCCGGTTTAATCCGGTTTTCCCCGACAGTCGGTTTCTCAAAAATAGCTTAAATCTTACAAGTCGGTTTACCCGGTATTTCGCGGTTGGGTTTTCCGATTTATTGTATGTTAATTCAAAAAAAAGATGTAATTTTAAATTACGGAGTACGAAACCAGCAAAAAAGCTAGACTTTAAGTGTAACGATCGCTTCAGAATCACAAGTTGATTCGATTCAACAATATCTGTCGTCTAATGTCTATCTAAGACTTGCTTTTAATTTAAAGGTCGCAATTGTTGTCCGATCTTCATGAAATTTGGCAGAAGTAAGTTTTTTGCACAACGGTTGTTAATAATCGGTTAACATTAAGATATAGTCTCGAAACATATGGTTATCCGATTTTTTGTCTTTAGCTCTAGAAGCCACATAGTACAGCCAATAGTAATGAAATTTGGTTAACTTCTTAAAGATAGATCAATAATCAGCTCACATAAAAATGGGTCATTTTGGTCCATGTTTTGACACAGCCCCTGTGCCAAGATCTCTCCCGATATATCATACAACCTATCTAGAACATCCATATTAATTCTGATTTCAATCAAATTTTGTATGATACAAAAATATTACGATTGTTCAACAACCAATCTTGGACCAATTTGAGTCATATAGGGTTCTTTTTGATATAATCTCCATACAAACTGTATGGGAGCCCAAAAAATGGCTGCCCATATGTGACGAGCAAAATAGAAAGGGACCTAAGGTTAAAAACCAGTTTTGTTCAGGAGAGCCATTTTAAAGATTAGGTCCCTTTCTATTTGCGCTTAGAATCGTCGACTTCACTTTCATAAAACGCGCATATCTCTGGGAGGGAACACTTTTGGGGCATGGGATCCACATCAAAAAAATATAAAAAAAATAAAATTGATTTTTTTACCCTTAGTTCCCTTTCTCTATGCGCTGTCACATATGACTTTTAAATATCTATAAAATTTTCCCATAAACCTTAAAATTAAATTATTTTTGCAGTTTGGCTAAATTTTGGTGACGGATCCTATGTCCAAAAATCTGAACCATTTTAACATGGACTTATGGGTTCCAAAAACAACGCAATATTCACACAAATTCAATTATACCTTGTATTAAACATTTGGGTAAATAAAGAGCCTGGTAGAGGGTACAATTACTTCACTTCTGATTTAGAAAATAATTTCCTCTCTTAGGAAAAAGAATAAAATCGAAATGTCGGGTAATGCCGGTTTTTTACTTTTAAAAACACCCGTCTGTTGGTTTTTTCAAATTACTATTTAAAAAAAAATCGAAATATCTGTTTCCTAAAAACCAACCGTTTTCTGGACACTATAACCATGTCAGTCCATGAAAAGGACACTGGCGGTTTTGATGTCATGCTGTTCTGCAATCCACATTTTGCAAACGATCTTACTCACACTTAATAAAGTATGTAACAAATTTCTATGTTTTGATGGACGTAGCCCACAAAGCACAGGTCATTCCGCTCTACAATCCAGATTATACTACATTTAACTTTGCTCATATACGACGTGATCTAAAATGAACGCTAGTTAAGTTAAACCACATCGTTTCGTACTTTCAATAGGCGTACAAAAGTCCCCTCAGTTGAGTCCCAAATGCTCTTAAAGCCACATACTAAATCCAATCTAGCTCATATAAAGCACAGTCCATTATATGCAAAATATGACTATCCCTAGTGAAATTGGGCCATCCTGTATTTAATGTAGCCGGTATATGTAAGACGTTTGTATGGGGGGTAGTATTCTAAAAAAAACAATTGCTGTCAAAATATGTTCAGTCTTCATTACGCCCCTTTTTGCACCTTTCACACATTATCAGCGCGTTGATTAAAACTTACATTCCTTTTTAATTTTGTATTTTGCAATAAATTTTATTTTATTTACGAAAAAATAATCTATAGGTATTTTTTCAATACGGGTTTTTTCAAAGATTACGCATGAGTTGTGTTAATCTTTTTTTCAGTATTGTTTGCCATTTCTTCATATGATTCAGGCTTCAGAAACCAGCATTAGGCGTGTCAACGGCATACCGATCGAAATGCTCGAACGAGTCATCCATAATTGGACCCTCAGAACGGTCACCCTGAGGCGTAGTTGCGGCCAACATTTGAATGAAATTATATTAAAAAAATAAATTGCTTCTATATTTAAATAGAAGACAAGTTTTTAACAAAATGGCAAAGTGACATTGATTTTCGTGGCTGCACACACTTTTATCATGATTTCGGGTCCCTGACAACCCTCTTCAGAAAGCCTTGATGCAATTGTTGAAAGTAAAACCGAACTCTATAAGGCCAGGCTCTCCCCAAACGAATGAGAACTACTGTTTTTTATGACTCAAGTTTTCTTCACACCATTTTGTGTGAAGAAAAATTTTGTTAAAAACTTGTCTTCTATTTAAATATATTAGCAAGAGGTCTTGAGCCGGTCTACTCCCTGTTCAATGTTTAAAAGCAACAGACCGAAATAAAACAAACGAGCTAAACAAAAATAAATTCCATAAAATGTCCTTTCGAAATAACAATAAAGATGCCGCACTTTATTTTATTTTTTTTATTTTGAAAAAAATACCCCTAGATTAATCACCCGTTGTTCTTTAATAAAATTACTTAAAACAAAATACTTAAAATTACTACAAACAGATCTCTAAAAGCGGTTAAATCATATCCGAGATATGAGTTTATGAATATACGCCAATTAGCCTTGTTTTCTAGGATTTATCTTAAATTTTTCAAATTATTTCCTAAGCCACGAATAAAAAATTATTTAAAGACGAATATCTTCTGAAGTTTTATGAATAATAAGAGCCGTAAAATTTTGTTTGCCCGGTTTGACATGGAATGACTCAAATTTGTCCTATTCGCTCTAAACGTCAAATATTAAGTTCGGCATTGCTTAATTCTAGACAGAAGCTCGGAATTGTCTGAAAGAAAAGTGGTGTAAGCGTTTTCATAGCCGGCCATAGCCGACTTTAGCCTTTCTTAGTTTTGTTTTTTATTGAAATTTACGATGCACATTCAATTAACTTACAATACTAATCGAAATGATTCCTTTTTGTTTATTTTCTTTATATTTTTAATTTTGGACAGAAGCGTGGAATCTTCTAAATAGCAGAGTGGTGTTAACAATTTCATAGACGGCCATGAGCGACTTTAGCTGTACTTAGTTGAAACTATTCGTTTTGTAATTAATTTTTATTTTTGGACAAAAGCGCGGTATCGCCTGAATATCAGGTGTAAGCTATTTCATAGCCAGCCATGAGTGACCTTATCCTTAATAAGTTGCGATTTTCTGCCGCCATACTACAATGCACATTCGATTAATATACAACACTAATCGAAACGATTCGTTTATAGCAATAATTGTGGAGTATATTACTTTAAGGCCACAGACCTCGAGCTTAAAAAACATCATTTTTTTTAAGATAAACTTCGATTAGTAGCAGTATTCGTCCAAATATTCTGGGAGTATGGGATAGTCGATCAAAAGAAATTCTGTTATTAAAGCAATTTTTAAACTGCCTGCACTTATTAGACCACCCACTCGAATAGAAATCCTAAGTGATTAACAGATGTGGCTTCCTCGAACCTCTATGAATCTGTCTATCATTTTACAAATGTGAAATGACCACATTCCTCTAGCTCCACCCAGCTATCTTGGCCAGGCATATTATTACCATATAACAACAAAGCCTTCCTGAAACACAAACTGCGCCAGTGTTTTGTATTCCTCGATTCCGTTGTATAAAATAAAACATGCGAAAAACCACTTTGGCCAAATTGACAACAAAACAAAAAAAAAGGTTTCAGCGTCACCACCATCATCATCATCACCAACTTTATCTTCATACACATGTTTTTCACATCCGTTGTTGGCGCTCATCTTTTGTTGGAAACCCCACTTACCTGCCTTACATTCTAGAAGTGCATAAACCTACTTCTTATTTCTTACTTTTTTTGTCGCCATTTTTTCACGACATAAATCCCCAGCGTAGGATTGTTAACTTCCTATGGAAAAATTGCCAACGGGCTGGCAAATGAAAAAATAACCACTTTGGTGTTTTCACGTCATCCAGCGTTCGTCCATACCCTCATGATCGTCCTCGTTATCCAGCAGCGACAACAATGCAGCATCGGGCTTGGAAAAAAATACGCTTGCAATGAATACGAGATGAGTGTGAATTCCTCACTTTCGCAATTATTTTACAAGACCAAGTCTTTTTGCTTTGTTTGTTGCATTACTTTTGCTTTCTTTTTATTGTGGCTACGGTGTACGATGAAAATGAGTGCGATTATAAAGAACGACAGAGAAGCTTGGAACTATAGAGGATTCCTTACAGTTAATGATAATAGAGGTGTTTTTGAGGAAACCTCGCTGGCCATGTCAGGATAGCAAAAATTCTTTTTTAACAAAAAATTAAGTTTAGTTCATGTGTGTGGGAAATTCAAGGAAGTTCTAGAATCTTAAAAACTATTTTTAGGGAAATATTCGTTGTAGTTGTTAGAGTTAGAATTAGAGTTATCGAGGTTAAGTTTAAAAACATCTTAAACTAAGTATTTTATATCCTCTTCACCAATGCTGTGCAGTTTGGCTTAAATCGGAGGTTTCCACATATTGAAAAAATCGAAACTGGCTCCGTACTTCAATTCCTGGCTCAGATGCCGGATTCCGATTCCCGTCTCCAGCCTACAGTGTCCAAAAAAACCTGGGTTTTCAGAAAACCGGCATTTTGAGTTTTTTTCATAACCGTGTATTAAAACCCCATTAACTGACATTCTGGTTTTAGCCTTTTGCCTACGAATGTAAAATATTTTTTAAAAAATAAGGTCATATAAGAATTTGGGTGAAATTTCATTGTTTTTGGTATCCATATGGCCATGTTTAAACGTGTCAGATTTTCGGACACAGGATCCGTCACCTGAATTTAGCTAAACTGAAAAATTATGACTTGAGCAGTTTTTTATTCTGGTTCGAGACCTTAATGTTGTTTCTTTTTCAGAATCAACGTAAAAAGAAGAAATTGGTGAATTGTATTTGCTACGGCTGCCAGGCAGACTGTACAGCTTTTTCTAAACCCGCCAAGGTTTTTCTTCAGCAGTCTTTGGTAACGATTACTTCGGCCACAAATCAAATGACTTAAACGGGAGACTCATTTTTATTAATGAGAATTACCATTTGCGTTTAGTCTTCTATCATAAACCGAAACCGATCTCCATTTACGGTTACAGCACTTCCAATTTCATTCTCTTAAAAGTAAGGCCCAATGATATTTGCAGATGCGATCCCACACCATATTGTAACCTAATGGGGTGTGCTTGGCGTTGATGAATGGCTGTTGGTTTTTCAGGACCCCAGAGCCTAGATTTCTGCTTATTTACAAATCCATTCATATCAAAATTAACTTCATGACTCATAAATTTGCTTTAAAATAATAGATCGCTGATTGAAATAATAAAATTATATTATTCTGGTTCTTTGTTCAGTTGTAAATCTATTCATTACTTATTCTCCAAGTGTTATTTATATAATCTGAAAAAAATAATAATGAAAATATGTAAAGTTATTAAATTTTTAAACCTCATGGTAACTTTTGGCTCGCCCAGTACCATTCCAAATTTGATTGCAATTTGGAATTAATATGAATGTTCTTGGTCGATTTTATGTTATATCGGGAGAAATCCTTGCACTGGAGCTAGATCAAAACGTGGGCCAGTATGACCCACTTATATCTGAGCTGATTACTGCGTCAAATTTCATCAATAAAAGATGTACTAAGTATTTAGTAGGGACATAAATACTGTTACAACATTTAACACAACCATTTCAATAGTAGAACTGAACATACCCCGTTAATGTCATATAGGTTTTGAAAGCTAACCTCAATAGCGTTAATCTGTAACGGGATTTTAAAATTGTTTCAACTTTCATCATGGAGTGGTCAGATAATGAGAACCGTATCGCTGTAATAACGCTTTTTAAGTGTGAAATGAAAAAAGCGATATTTTCAAAACGCTCCGGCCACTAGGGATTAGCCGCATGCTCGTCCACCGATGCATAAAACTGTTTGAGGAGACTGGAGATGTGGCGCTCTGTTAAAACACCACATGTCATCAAAGCCGTTAAATTAGGAATTCCGCTCCGAAAACAGAAAATCATGGACCGTGAGATGAATATCACGCAAAAGTCCATGAGTCGAATCATTAAAAAAAACCTGGGACTTGGGGCTTGCAAACGACGTACCGGACTTTTATTGACTGCAGCTTTAAAAAAATAGGATTGAAAAATGCAGACGTCTTTTGGTGAAGCACGCTGATAACATGCACAGAAAAATTTTGTTCACCGATGAAAAATTTTTTACCGTTCAGTAAAAATTTAACAAGCTAAATAATAGCGTGTATGCGCGGTCATCTAAGGAAGCATCTGAACTGATCCCAAGGGTGGAAAAGGATCATCACCCAGCTTCAGTCATGGTTTGGTGGAGTTTCTCTTACGATGGGGTCACTGACCTGAATTTCTGCGAACAAGGAGTCAAAACATCGGCCAATGTTTACCAAGAAACCGTTTTGGAAGCTGTTGTGAAGCTTAACACTTCCCTGTTCCAAAACCAGCCATGGGCTTTCCAGCAGGATTCGCGCCGGCCCATAAGGCTAAACCTTACCAGGAAGCATCTGAACTGATCCCAAGGGTAGAAAAGGATCATCACCCAGCTTTAGTCATGGTTTGGTGGAGTTTCTCTTACGATAGGGTCACTTTCTGAGAACAAGGAGCAAAAACATCGGCCAAAGTTTCCAAGAAACCGTTTTGGAAGCTGTTGTGAAGCTTAATATTTCCCTGTTTCAAAACCAGCCATGGACTTTCCAGCAGGATTCTGCGCCGGCCCATAAGGCTAAAACGTCCCAGGCCTGGCTTCGAAACAATTTGCCAGCGTTCATTTCCTCTGAAGAATGGCCCTCAGACAGTCCAGATTTTAAACCATTGGATTACAAATTGTGGACGGTTTTAGAGGACAGGGTTTGTCACAAAAGATGCCCAAACATTGGATCTCTTAAGACTGTTTGGGTCGAGCTGTGGCCAATTTTCCAATGGACTTAAGGCGTGTGTAAAGGCAAAAGGCGGACATTTCTATTAATAAATTCTTTTTGGATACAATATACATCAATAAATATATTAAAAAATATTTGGTCCAAAAACATTCAGTACTTTTTATTTAACAGCATAAAATGGGTGTAACAGTATTTATGTCCCTACTAAGTAGAGTTGGATATCATACTGACACCTATCAGCACCTTCGCTCTCCTTTGCACACCATCAAGTAGATCCAAGGATGATTTAGGAGCACCTGCCCATATATGGGAGTTGTATTCCATCTTTGGCCTGGTGTAGGTTGTATAGATATTGAAAAGATCAGAAGGAGTGAAATATTTCTTGCACTGCTTTATGTACCTGAGTGCTTCTTTCGACACTTCGAATACATGTCTCGCCCAACGAGCGTCACATTGTATCTTCATGCACATTATATCATCAGAACATCAAAAGCATCTGATTGTTCGATACCCATACCATCGATAGATAATGTCGACACTGTTGGGTCAATAAATCGCTTGTGAGACAACAAGCAGCACTGGGTCTTACGCTCATTGAAATCTACTCTATTCACTCGACTCCATTCGGAAATGTCCAGAAAATCCAGGCCAAGTGTCACATCCACAATTCGTCTTTTATCTTCAATATCTTGAAGACTCGGCTGTCATAAGAAAGAGTAGATGGAATTCATGGTCTGACCCAAAAGATCGTTAATGAAAAAAAGAAATAAAGATGGCCATGATTTCCTGTATCTACTCAATCATGCGATGACGCTGGTTCTGGCTATAGGTTCTTGGATGTCGCCGTTTACCAGTGCTGCCCTATTTCGCTCTACTTGCCTTAAATTTTGTATTTATCTATCGATATCATTGAATATGTTTGTGCTACCTTTTATCTGTTATTTTGCTTAGGCAACCAGAGACGTGAGGGTAGTGACGAAATTAAAGATCTAATGAATTTAATGTTGATGTCTTCCTCTCAAAACCATTTGACTCCTTACCATTGTACCAAACGGGCTTTAAGCAAATCATTTAACTCAATTATACACCATTTAACAAGTAAAAAGAGATAGCCCAAATAGAATTTATATTGTCATCATATTCTTGTTGTTATTCATACAGAACATTAACTAATTGATTTTACGAGTAGACGTCCAATGCCACACAACTCTAATTTGACTGAGTATATCTAGAGCAGAGAAAACGCTGTTAGCACAATCATATCACACAAATATTCAATCATTTCAAATTAAGTAATTAATGGTCAAAACATTAGCCTTCATAAAACAACAAACCATCCATTCGGCCACCCAACCATCCACCCACCCACTTATCATTCACCCCCAATCTCCGGGAATGACTAAACAATGCGCACCATCATCGTCGCCATCCATTCGTTCATCCACTCAACCAGAAGGGAAATCAAAGGAACTGCACAATATTTAATAACATAAAAACGAGAAGGAGTACTCGTACTCATCCCGGAGTACCCCACCCATTCTATGGTATTGAAAACACTGGATTTTAATATCAAATGAAATTTATTACCAACCACAACAAACAATCGTAGGTTAGCATTTGCCAGCCATAGATTAGACCACAAGAATTATAACAATTTTACACGTAATAGTGGCATAAGTCATTCCATTCCAACTCGACTCGACTTGGATCGACACAATGCAACACATTCTCCATTCGGTGGCCATAGCGACAGACGCAGTGACATTGGTCAGAGAAACGTACTCTCGCATCGTAGTGAGTATTAATGCATGTCTCAACATATGTCGCGAAAAACCAGCAATCGAAAGCATTAAGCACGTTCTGGAATAGGGGAGGGATGGATGTATGGATGATTGTCTCTATGGTGCGTCCTTAAAAAAAAGGAATGGCAACAGGAGTTGCTTGCGTAGATTATTTAACCGTACCGAACGTACACTCACCACCCACACACACATACTTTAAAAAGTTTTTACAAATCATTGGGTTTAAGAAATTTTATTTATAATTTTTATCAGGGGACTAATTTTTTACCTCTCCCTTCCCAATGCGGAAAAATGTTGTGTTGCGTACCTTACGAAAAACAAAGTAAAGGCGGCTTTATGGTTCGCTATTTTCAGCTTTTGCTGCCTAATTATTTCATTTCGTATACGAGTATCAGGCACAATTTTGCGGGCGTCTACAGAGCGTTTCAAATCTAGTAGGCGCCATACTAGAGTTTCCAAAACCGAAAACCGACATTTTGGCTTTTAGGACCAAACCCGACAGTCCGGTTTTTCAAAATTCAAATAAACCCGTCTGCTTTTTTTGTTGGATGTAAAATCAAAGAAAATTTATAATTTAACGTACGGAAAACGTAATTAATATTTAAGCTAGATCCAACATTAAGGGTAGCGATCGACTCAGAATTGCCAGCTGATGCCATTTATCGATATATATCTGTCCGTCTGCTTTCAATCCGAAGTCGGAGGCTGTTGACTTACTGGAAAATTGGTTAAAATTAACCCCTTTTATGTCTTTAGATCTAAAAGCTACATACACACACGGTGGGCCAAAAGTATTCATGGGGTTTAACAATTTAATCATTTTTCGTTTATTTTTTTCGTATGGAGAATAAATAATGGAGAGATTCACAAATGAAAAAAGGAACCAGAACATCAGAATTATATTATTTAAATCGGCGACCATTTATTTTAACGCAAAGTGATGATGCTTATTTTTTATTTAAATGGCTTTGTTAATAAGCAGAACTGTAGGTTCTGGTGTTCTGAAAATCCAAGAGTCATTCATCAACGCTAGTTGCACCCCATTAGGTGTACATTAAGGTGTGGGATCACATCTGCAAATATCATTGGGCCTTACTTCTTCGAAAATAAAGATGTAAGTGCTGTAACCGTAAATGGAGAGCAGTGTGGGTTTATGATAGAACATTTTTCGCTCTTGAAAACAGACCTGAGATGTGGTTTCAGCAGGACCGAGCCACTTTCCACAATGGCCTTTTAAGTCAAATATTTAGTAAGCGAATAATTTCTAGAAATTCGGAAATTATTTGGCCAGCGCGTTCGCCAGATTTGTCAGCACCCGACTATTTTCTTTGGGGTTATTAAAAGGAGCGTGTATATGTGAACAAGCCCAAGACAATCCTTCAACTCAAGTCCAATATTGTTTCAGAAATTCGAACGCTACAGCCACAAATTTGATGCTATAAAACGGGCCCATCATTGTGAAGCTGAAAACGGGGGTCATTTAAGTCACATTATTTTTTATACTTTTTTCATATTATAAAGGTTGATCCATCTATTTTTTTAAAACAAAAAAATATAAAAAATCAAATCAAGTGTGGAATCTTTATTGGTAATTTGAAAGGACAATATTTTTTGAAAATAATTACCTTCAAATGTTGGCCGCAACAACGCCTCAGGGTTTCCATTCTGAGGGTCCATTTTCGGATGACTCGTTCGAGCATTTCGATCGGTATGGCTTTAATGACACGCGTAATGTTGGTGATGGCATGGCGCGATAGCGAGCACCATTCACGGTTACGTTCCGGCCTCATCATTTTTGAAAAATTATGCAGCGATGATTCCACCAGCTTATAAACCGCACCAAACCGTGGTTTTCTCTGGGTATAATGGCAACTTTTGAACCTCTTCTTGTTGCTCTTCAGCCCAAATGCGGCAATTTTGTTTATTGATGGAGCCAGAAATGGGCCTTATCACTGAACATAAAAATGTCCTTTCAAATTACCAATAACTATTCCACACTTGATTTGAATTTTTATAAACTTTTTTTGTTCTGAAAAAAAACCTCTATGGATGGATCACCCTATATAATCTGAGGGAAAAAAATAAACAAAAATAAACAAAAAAGTTATTAAAGTTCTTAAAACCATGGTAACTTTTGGCCCGCGTAGGTCTACGTTTTGATAAAGCCCAAGTTCAAATATTCCTTCCGATTTTACATACAACGGCTTTTAAACAACGATATTTATTCCGATTTTGATCAAATTTGGTATAGTATATTGCGGTGGAAAAATTACCACCGTACCGATTCAGATCATATAGGTTCATTTTTTGATGTAGTCCCTATACAATTTCGCTGAGGACCCAAACAATGGTTTCTAAAATACATGGACATATGACTTTAATGCGAGTATAACTACGAGTATAATGAATCTAAATATTAAGTAATTTTTACAGTTTGACTAAATTTGGTTGACAGACACTAAGCCCAAAAATCTGACCCATTCAAACATGGATAAATGGGTGCCAAGAACAATTAAATTTTCTAACAAATTCTGATAAGAATGGTGAAATTTTAAGGGCCGATGTTGATTTATCGCGCAAAAGAGCCATTGTTTCGTTAGCTGTGTGGCAAGTGGCACTGTGCTGTTGAAACCACATAACGTCCACATCCATATCTTCCATTTCGGGCCATAAAAAGTTCGTTATCATCTCATGATAGCGAACACCATTCACAGTAACTGACTGACCGGCCTCATTTTGGAAAAAAAAATACGGCCCGATGATGCCGCTATCCCATACCCCGCACCAAACATTCACTCTTTGTGGGTGCATTGTTTTTTCGACAATCACTTTTGGATTATCATTCACCCAAATGCGGAAATTCTACTTATTGACGAATCGACTGAGGTGAAAATGTGCCTCATCACTGAAGATGATTTTCTTCGAAAATTGATTTTCATTTTCTTATGAATAATTCATAATAAGCCTGAATAACTTCAATGCGTTGCTCGCTTGTGTATCTTTCCATGCTTCAAATTAAGTTAGTCTGAAATTAAGAAAAATAAAAGGAAATGCTGAAAAAAACTTGATGTTTAGGTGTGGTTCACATTCAACATTTGCCCTTAAAATTTAACCACCCTTTATGACATTTATTTAAACCGTGGGTAAATTTAAAGCCCTTTCAAGGGGTCCAAAATGCTGTTTCATTGGCTTTTCTGCACATTCAAACGTGAATGGTTTAATAAAGTCGGCCAGACTAAAGCTATATCTGTAGTTAATTTTTAAATAAAAAACATGCCTCTATTTGTAGCAAAAGATTTTTGGCAGTCTTAGAGTCTAGAATGGGGACAACGACTTCACATCTGATAATGGAAATATATTCCATTCTTAGACAAAGGGCTAAAACCGGAATGTAGGTTAATGCCAATTTTTTTTTATTAAAAACCCAACAGTCAGTGATTTAAGGATTTGAAAAAGAATAATTGGTCGAAGCAAACCTAATATTAACAAAAAAAAAAATAAAAAATGTGGTTCGGTTCACAGCATAAAAATCAATTCATCAAAGCGTTGTCTTACATGAATACGCATAGATGCACGTAAAGAATTTTAAAAAAAACTTTATTTAGTTTTTGGGTGCATACCTTAGTTTTAATTAAATATTTTGTTTTAAAAAAATTAAAAAAAAAACATCAAATTATATTTGTTTTCCTTTCTGAAATAATTTTGGCCGATTGAACTCAAGCAGAACCACGGTTCACGGTTCCTAAATACCATTTTTAAAACCGAACTATTGATTCAGACAATCTCTGACTCGAACCAACTCGAATTCTAAAATGGTTTTCATCCCTGGTTTAAAAACTATATTTGTTGTTCCTTACTGGTTTTATTGAAATCTCGCCAAAGGTCTTTTATGTGGAAGTTACTAGAATGGGGCTTGGCATCCATTTCTTTATTATGCGCAAACGAAGATGAAGAGATGAGATAATGCATGGGTTTCAATATTCGCTCGGATAAGGTATTTTTTGTAGGAGGTTCTAGAAGTTGCGTGGCCAGGACTCTTATTTTTTGTTTCCAAGTCTACTTATATCTTATAACATATGTTCTAAATACTAATTTTCAGCACAATCGAATGAAAAATATTAAAACTTTATGCGAATACCTCGGTGACAAGTTAGCTGGGATGTAATCTCCACTGTCGCATTGACATTTGTGCGGAAGTACCAAAAGGGTCGTGGCTTGGAATCCAATTATTTTTCACCGAATTTACCGAATAACTCTGTTCCTAAGTATTGCGTTTTAAAAAGATCGTATGAATACTCGTAGTACACAAGATATAACAAGAATGTAAAAAGTGTCTAGAAAGGTGCATTTGAATGGGAGGTACCAAAATAGGGCGTGTCAACCATTTTTTCATATGCGGGTACAAAGATGTTTTTTTAATATTACGGTGTTCACAACTTTAGCAAATTTCACCCACTGGGTGACAAGTTATATGGACAACTTCATTCTAAAGTATTGATTTTTAGTGAGATCTTGCAAAAAGTATTAACGATATTACATGAGTCCCAAAAGTTGGCGGAATGTTGCATTTTCATTGGATGTACTACAAGGGGTGTGGCAATATAGCTCATTTTTTTTATCGCATAGTCAGTTTTGGAAAAATATTACGAGTATGACATGCTAAATTTTAAACCGATTCGTGTCATTTATTCGCATTTTTGCGAACAAGCGGTACAAACGGGCATAGCTCAAATGACAAAAAAAAGTGATGAAACGAATTTAGTCAAAAGATATTTTTTTTTTTTTTTTAAAAAACCAACACTCAGGGGATGCCCCTATACATGCGGTGCATTGCGTTGGCGAGTGGAAATTTCGATGCGTCACTCCCTCACAGGGTAGGGTGAGGGTATAATTGTGCTTTTTCGGCTGACGAGCTCCCCAAAATATTCTCGAACTACATATCTTCACAAAAAGTACAATGTTACAAATGAGATCGTTATTTCAAATTTTGCTTTAGATTTTGTATAAATTCGTAAATTTGGTGAAGGAAAAATAAGGTAAAAACTTATTATTTATTATTTATAGAGTTTTCACACATTATTAGAAAACAGAATGTATATACTATGATTACATAAGAGAAATCAAATAAATACAAATAGTTTCCAGTTTGATTATTTTTGATATAGCCTTGGCCCTTATTTGTGGATAAGTAGACTGTGCGTTAGTGTTGTAATATTTTTGACTAAGCTCGTTTAAAAATTCGTCGATTTTATCATATCCGCATCTACTCGTACTGTAGAAAAGGTTTGTTGGGTAGGCGTAGACTATAAATTATTTTTAAGCATTTATTTTGAATTATTTGTAATTTTTTATTATGGACTTTGGCCGGTTTTTGTCAAAATAGACAAGCAAAAGTTATTGTAGGTCTTAAAACAGATTTAAAGATTAGATTTTTGTTCTTCAAATTTAGAGAAGATCGGTAACTTATTAATGGCCAGAGTTCCTTTAAAATCTTTGAACTTTTTTGGATGTGTCGTCAAAATGCCTGCTAAAATTCAGTTTTTTATTCAATAACACTCCAAGATATTTTACGACGTTAAGAATTGGAACCTGCTCGTTACCAAAACTCAAGTCTCTGTTATGGATCCTTTTTGGAGATTTATTAAAAGGAATGATGATCGCTTGGGTCTTGGTAGGTTTTATGTTTATTTTCCATTTGTGAAAATATTTGTTGCAACTTTCCAATACCCTTTCTATTTTCTTTAAAAACGCTGAGGTAAGTTCATTTGATATAATCAAGGCTATGTTGTACGATGTTTAAAACACTTCAAATAAAGGAAGAAAAATACCATTTTTATTTTACCAATCGATTCATTGCTCTAATCAATGGTTCGTAGTTCGTAAAATGATGAATATTCGCGAAACAAAGGTGACTTGACCTAATCGCGAAAATAAAAATGGGAATAATGGCCGATTTGGTTTCACAATATCCTAATTATCAGTACGCGGAGTATGACCATTTTAAAACGGACATTATTGCTATTGCACTAACATCTTAAGACTTTAAGTCATTCATGCCAAAAGACGATTAGATTTGAAATATGAGACAAGGGTCCATAGAATAATGTACTTACATAAAGTCGCAGGTACGAGTACACTATTTTTGGTGGGTTTGAATAGGGTTGTGAATATTTGTTTTCTTCGATCTCTTCTATGATTCAAATTCCGGTCACAGCGAATCATAGCAGAATGCTTCAAAGTTGCGATTGCCTAAATTAGGCCTGCCTGTAGCTGAACGCTTTTTAACCTGCGCCACACTAAAACAAAAAGCAACGAAAATAGGTCAAATATTTATTGGTGGTCCGTAATTCAGAAAGTATGTTTCGCCGACAGATATCAAAACGATGCTGTGTTTTTGATTTAATACAACCTTCATAAATATCATTCAAAGACATAATCTGACGCAAAAGTTATTCTCATTGTGTTCGGCTTTTTATGTTGACTGTGACCTCAGAGCTGGTATTCATAATCCACATAACGAAAATAAATATTATGTCTGTGGGTATTATGTCATATCACCAGAAACACTATTATACGCTATATTATACAAGGTTCTTATATAGGGTGATCCATCTAGAGGTATTTTTTTAGAACAAAAACAAATATAAAATTTTAAATCAAGTGTGGAATCTTCATTGGTAATTTGAAAGGACATTTTATGGCATTTATTTTTTGAAAATAATTATCTTCAAATGTTGGCAACAGTATAATGAAAAAGAGCGTTCGGTGAGAAACGGTAAGATCCGCTTTTTGACCAAACTTTTGTTCAGTGATGCGGCCCGTTTCTGGCTCAACTGCAAAGTCAATAAACAAAATTGCCGCATTTAGCTGAAGAGCAACAAGAAGAGGTTTAAGAGGTGCCATTATACCCAGAGAAAACCACGGCTTGGTGCGATTTATAGGCTGGTGAAATCATCGGTGCATATTTATTCAAAAATTATAATGGCCGAAACGTAACCGTGAATGGTGTTCTCTATCGCAACATGATATCTATCTTTATGCTACCTGTAATCGAAGCCCGTAATTTCACGTTTTGGACAGTTGAGTTGGCCGCCTAGATCGAGCGATATCACACCTTTAGACATTTTTCTTTGGGGTTACGTAACGTCCAAAGTCTATGCTGACAAACCAGCTGCGATTCAGGTTTTGGAAGCCAACATTAGCGTGTCATGAACGCCATACCGGTCGAAATGCTCGAACGAGTCGACCAAAATTGGGCCCTCAGAATGGAAACCCTGGGCGTAGTTGCGGCCAACATTTGAAGGAAATTATATTCAAAAAATAAATGGCATATAATGTCCTTTCAAATTACCAATAAACATTCCACACTTGATTTAAATTTTATATATTTTTGTTCTGAAAACAAACCTCTAGATAGATCACCCATTATTATATAAAGTTTTTTTCTGTGTTCAGAGCCTTCAACCTTATTAGCCAGATAGTACATTCAATTCGGATCAAGTTTCACATAAAACCAAACGTAGTGAAATTGGACTTTATTGGGCTTTGTTTCGCTAGCCACACAAACGTCTCCGTCGATTTAAGATCGTGCCGATTTATAAGGCACAAATTATACCCGCATGCTGCTTTATAGGTGACCAGTAAATAATGGTAGTGCAATTTGGCCGTCATAATTTTCGTTTTAAATTTTTATAAATAATTTTAAATAAAAGTACCAAATAAATCATCCTATACGCAAGAACACGTGGTCAACTGTGCCTCGTGTCATTAAATGGTTAAACACTTCTTCGACGATGAATGTTTCAAGTCATCATGAAGTTTATATATCTGAAAGTAGCTCACCAAGATTCTAATGATGTATTTTCTTTAAAACTGCCAAGCTCCCCGTTAAATCCCTATGCCCAAATTTTCGTTGTAGAGTGTAATTACACAAGTCTATTAAGACATTTAAGCAGAAGAGTACGGGCGTACAACACCAGCCCAAAAACAACTACACACCCTCGCCTTGCATGCATCCCTTTCAACCACAAGCTTCGCTCCATTTGCCAGACTGGTTCATTTGGGCATCCCATACTTTGTTTCTACTCCGCCCACACCTTGCTTTCTTTTGGACAACTAAGTAGTCGAAATATTAAAAGAGTCCCTTAGGGCCACATTTGTTCTTTTTTCCCTCTGCTTGCCGAACATTATCACTTCGACTTGCTCGCTGGGCGAACATGTGCCGTGGCCGCATGTCTGTCCGTCTAAGGCTATTGTTGGTGCTCTTCAACTTTTGAACGGGCATTATTAAATGCACTTTTAATCTTCCTTTTCTTTTCTCGGTTTCCCCGTCCCTTGTTCAATATACATTTTCACTTTACCCTTGGTACAACGTAACAATACGCACACATGCATACACACCACGTACATATTGAGCAGAGTTTATATAACGATTATCACCCTTAAATGGTACTTATGCAAAGAATGACAAGCGATGAAATTTGAAGATGCTTAAACTGAAATGAATTTTTTTTGGCATTCCTTTGAAACTCCAAACTGGCATACATGTTGCACTGATTCTCGTGTGTTAACATGGCTGAAATTTTTATTTAATAATAACATTTGAATTGGTAGGATTTTAGACGATCCCTTCATTTAGATCCCTTCTGATTTTGGGTCAAGATGCAACAAATTATAAGTAAATACGATCTTAGTGACATTAGGCATAATCCTTTTTCGCCTACACCAATCCGATCCCGATTTTGGTACGGAAATAGTGAAAGGTTTGGCACTATGTGCTGCCTCGGGTCGATCCAATGCGTAAAAATGGTTTTCGTGGGATCGTATCCGATCATGTGATATTAATTTTATTGGACGTGTTAAATGCATATCCTACGATGCTAACAAGATTGGGTCAGATTGTCTGCCTGCAATAACCCATGCTTTCTTTTTATATATTGTTTCCTTTAATATCCCTATAAAAAAACTGTCAAACTTCTCTAAAATAACCGAATGCCAATGCCACCTTGAAACTCTCTCCATGGTCCAAAGTGCACTTCTATATACTAAATTTGTACCTAAACCACGACCACGTTGAACTTTGGGCACATGAGTATTAAGAAACGATAAACTTTCAGGACATATCAGAATATCACATTATTTTCACGGTTCGAAGTAATATGATGGTTTGACCCTTGGGGGCGTGGTCAATGGACCCTAAACGCCTCCCGTGTAGTTCGGAGACAAATAGGTTTTCAGAAAAAGAGTTTTTTTTTTAAAATCTAAATACGAGTATGTACCTAGAATTAAGATCCAGGTTTGCACTGGCTAATTTTGCTCTGGGCACCAACTATTTTTTAACATTAATTTTAAGATTTGGCTAAATTGGAGGCCTTGACCTATGAGCGGTATCCATAAACAGAGAATTGTTTCCAAAAATTCAAACTTGTAACTACTTTATATTTAAGATTTGGCTCAATTTTCAATGCCCACAAAATTGGCCTCTTTCAGTGAAATTTCCTCACTAATCCCAATATGCTTTAATTTATAAAATTTGTCTTAATTTAAAGCCCGGATCAACGGGTTCTAGGTACCCTTCGATCCCCTTTAACTATCGGTTCTCCAAATGAAATTCACGAATCTGAACAAGACAATAGATCACAGGACCCCAGCAATACATTTCTGTCAAACATATTGACACTACCAACAATTGTCAATGCTGTACTATAGGGTGGGCTATTTAAAATTTTAAATTTAAGTCGTCAGTCAAAAAAGTTCTTATATTTTTTTTTAAATTTTTGTGTTTATTGGACAAAGATCAACCTTGTCATTAAATAATGGAACACAATATCACTCATATGACTGGCTCGGCAGTCAACCTACTTTTTCAGTACATTTTCGATTGGTTTGGGCCACTTCGATTTGACTTTTCAACGCTTCAATTATCTCTGGATGCTTTGCGTACAATTTATCCTTAATGGCTCTCCACAGATAACAATCTGAAGGGCTCAAATCACAGCTCCGAGGCGGCAAATTGCCATCACAATATCGGCTGATTATTTGATTTTCAGAAACAGAGCGAGTAAAAATTCGATGGTTGCGTCCACACCACATCAAACAGTGACTCGTTGTTGATGCATTGGCTTCTCAATAGTCACGTATGGGTTCTCTGAACCCCATATGCAGCAATTTTGCTTATTGACATAGCCACCGAGGTGAAAATAAGCTTGATCATAAACCATGATTGTTCGGTAAAATTCTTTATCTCCTGCCAAACAGTCTTCAACTATTAGGCGAAGCGAGATCTCATCGGATGGTTTTTCAAACAAAGTGACAAAGTTCAACCTTTCCAATAAAACCAGAAATTGGAAAAAAATTATCAGTACTTTTTTTTACAGCCGATTTAATTTTGGAGTTTTAATTCGCCCATCCAATACTACCCAATCCAAAACTTTGTTCCGGCCGAAATTACGAATTTTTAACTTGTTGTTGCTGTTTATTCCAATTTAAAAAAGCAATGATTGTCGCCCAAAGAGCCCGCTCCATAAGCTTTAGAGTGCTATTGTGAACTCATCAAATTTGAATGTTAGGTTCAAAGGACTTGCGCCGGTGTGCTTGAACGTTGACTCGCACTACCTCTATTCGGTGACCAATAGAGGTTAAACTTAGATTGTCCTTTGTCTATGGCAAAAACTGCGCATTAAGTTGTATGGGAAGCAGCATTTGAGCCATGAAAAAACTCAGTAAAATAATACGATTGTAAGACATTTTAGTCATGTCCATCCAAACGACTTAGGCTAGGACCCCTAAAAGTTTCCACCATGATGGCTTATAGTCATAATGAAGTGTAAATGGACAAAATTCAGGAGGGAATAAAAGAATAAAAGAAGCCACGGAGAAAAAGAATTTTTTTTTGAGTATTCCCTCAAGTTGGTATGTAAGTTTTAGCCTAACTGAAATTAAAATTGTTTTTACAATTTTGTTTGTAAAGAAAATTTAAAAACGGCAATCACTGATATTTTTGATCTGTTGCTTGATTTTTAAGAGCAATAAACCGGGAAATTGTTGAACTAGTACCTCTACTAAAGACAATTAAAGTACATAGTTCAAAAAGTATTCCAAGAGCCGTTGCACAGTATTATATTTACAATGGTATAGTTGTGTCAGGAGTATACTACCCATGTAAAACTGTAAACTGATTGTTTAACCCTTTCGCCAACTATTATGTTTACCCGACAGTCGGAAAGTCAAACAATCATGGCTTAGACTGATTTAATTTAAATTCACCTTTAGCATCGAATAATATAAGTTCAAGAAGAGCAACGTATTAGCTGTACATATCAAATCATTTTATAGAGTACCAGTGCACAGACAATTCCAGCACCAGCATTAGCATCTTCACTTTCGTTGTCATTATCAGCAACGGCAAAGCTTTTTATGTCGGCTAAGCAACAATAACCAAGATTCACTTCATCAAATTGAACCGTATGTCCACTGACTGTCACGGATTGAAACATCTGGTAGGTAAGGGTTTGTGTGTGTGTGTGTGTGTGTGTACTTATACTTCGTAGGAAGGAAGAACGGAAGGATGGCATCGTAGGAAACAGCCAAATCACTCTGTGGTGTCGATTAAATCACGGAATCCCAACCCAGTACGTACAAAATGCCATTTAAGTAACCATCACACTGGAATACTCGTACGTACAATCAATGTTACTTCAGTGAGTGCACAAAGAGTGTCTATCAATATTGGGGAACGTACACAGTAGGTCTGAGAATTTGGTGCTAATAGCAGCCACAACCAACTCAATTACTTGTAGCGGTGTTGGGCGTAGATGAAAATTCGTTAAAGGTAGGATCATATTGCGAAAGAATCCAGGGGATTTCAATGTAAAGTGCAGGCCCTTCTCTGAAATTAAGAACTTATAGTTACTTGCAGCGAGAGAGAAAGATTTTAAGCCTAAGTAAACGGCTGCATTAACTTGGAAAAAATTGGTTTCCGAAAATTTTGGTTCCAAATCTAAGCACAAAGCTTACAAGACAACACTAATGCCAATGCCGTTGAAGCGATGTCGTAATTTAGGAAATGAGGTGACACCCTTCTGAAGGAGAAATAGACAAATGGAATGATTGATGCCCATGTTAGAAGATTGAATTGTTCTTCAACAAAATTGACGCCAACAAATTTTGTTAGCAAATGAAATACCAAACATCTGACTCGGCTAATGGTTTTATTTTAACTATAGCTGCAATTGGCAATCTATTTACTGATATGTAAAGTTTGCTAAGGATGTGAAATAAAAATTTGTATACTCTTTATCATAGCATGAAGTGTATATTCACTTTGTCACCTCAATTCTCGGATACTCTATAAAGTATGAATATTAAGGAAATTGAAGCTTTGTTTTTGAAAATGGTTCAACCGAGGTTAAAATCTATATATACCAAGCCTTATATTTTGGAGCGGTTCCTATTAAATATCACCACTTATAACACCGATCCATACACAATTTGTTTATGTTATCTTACGTTGGGCATTACGACATGATTGGACAAAGGGGATTTCACCCCCCCCCCCCATTTCAGAGTTAGAGAGACCATGAACCATTATAGATATCAGGACGAAATTGTAAAAAGATGCACAGAAAAAAGTACTTACTTACATAAATCCCAAAATATCCCATTAAGGAACAAGGAGGAACTTCTTTCACATCAGTGAGCTGTGCACTATTCAATTTTTATACTTACCGACAAGAACCTTCTGTGCTCCAAAACAATAAAAAATCACCTTTCACCGAAGGATGGATGGTTGACTGAATGTGCCATTTCGTTTGCAACTTCACGAAATATTGATCAGAGACCCTATAAGGATATATATATATATATATATATATATATATATATATATATATATATATATATATATATATATATATATATATATATATATATATATATATATATATATATATATATATATATATATATATATATATATATATATATATATATATATATATATATATATATATATATATATATATTTCTGGTCAACACTTAGTGTTGCCTGGCGCCATCTGACATTTCCATTGGAAAGACTGACATTTTTTAGCATAAACGTACTCAGACAGTTTAGACGTACGACCATCATTTGTGTTGTTTACAGTGATTTAAAAAAATTTAGTTTGGCAAAAAAATGGAATTAACTCGAGAAAATTTTCGTGCGATCATTTTTCACAACTTTCGACGTGTATTATCACAACAAGAATGCATCGATGAACTTAAATCTTTGTATGGCGATGAAGCACCATCCTATAGCACTGTGAAAAACTGGTTTAATGAATTCAATCGTGGCCGACGCTCGCTCAAAGACGAAGGTCGTCCAAAAACGACTGTTGTGCCAGAGAACATTGATGCCGAGTGTGCACTGATAGTAAAGCAAGATCGTCATGTGATATACCGCGAGATAGAGGCATCGTTGGCCATTTCTTCCACCAGCATACATTCGATTTTGCATGAACACCTGGCCTTAAAAAAGGTTTGCTCTCGTTGGATCCCGCACAATTTGACACTCGCTTAATAAAAAGGCTCGTGTCGATTGGTGCAAAGAAATTTTGAAAAAATGCGATCGCGGTGCTTCAAAAGACTTTTATAAGATACTCACAGGTGACAAATCGTGGATCTATGCGTATGTGCACGAAACAAAACAGCAATCGACTTCGAAGACGAGGCCAATCCAACGAAAGTTGTTAGTGGAAGAAGCACTTCGAAGCAAATGGTCGCCTGCGAGCTCTCACATATCGGCTCAAACCAGCGCCTTTTTGACCGGCCAAAACGTTGAATTGATGGGTCACCCGCCGTACTTGGCACCCAATGACTTCTATTTATTCTCGCACATCAAGAAAAAAATGCGTGGTCAACGATTTTCGTCGCCAGAAGATGCTGTTGAAGCGTTCAAAAACCATGTTTTGGAGGTGTCTCAATCGGAGTGGAAAAAGTGCTTCGACAAATGGTTTGAGCGCATGCAGAAGTGTAAAAATCATGCTGGAGAATACTTTGAAAAACGATAAAAACCATTTTTGATAATAAATATTCGCATTTTCATTATTAGACCAGAAATATATATAGCATCCCTCGTATACTATGGTATGGTTCCTCGTGCAAAGTTTCGAAGAGCATCATACTATTGTTGATTATATGGTTGTAGCATAACAATATTATGATCATCACAACAATAGTATGGTTCACACACAACCCTACTATGATCCCCATAACAATATTATGGTCCTCACAACAATAAAATTATTCACACACAACCATACTATGATCCCCACAACCATATTATGATCCTCATAACCATAGTATGTATAACGTACAACTATAGTATGATCCTCACAACCATAGTATCACTTACACACAACTATACTATGATCCCCAAAAATTTTTGTAAAGATTGGGTTAAATTGTTATTCAACAATAGTGATTTTTAAAAGTATGTTTTGAAAAAATTTAATTTACATGTAAAAAGTACTATTATTGCGTAAGGTTCGTAAAAATAACATTGTCAAATTAAAAAAAATACCATTTTGTCGGTATAATTGCCGTAATCATATTATTGTTAACATAAAACCCATGAAAACAATACTTTTGTCCCATCAACCATATATATTGTTGATACAACCATATTTTCATTTTTAAATTTGGCAACAATACTATTGTTACATTTCAACAATATTAATATTGCCGCAATCATACTATTGTCAAAATAAAATTCAAAAAACAATACGACGACCATACTTTTATTGCAGAGAAAATACTATTGTTGCCGTGACCATATATCTTTTCTCTGCGTGCAAATCGACCCGCGGTTCATTGTTATGGCCGTGTGTATCGATCCCAGAGTCCATTACGATTATAAACATTTGGTGATTGCAACAGAATTCATTTTTAGTAGTTCCAACCGTTTTCAATATAATTTTTTTATAGTTTTCAATACATGTACTTCATAGTTAGTTAGTTGCCATAAGAACTAGTTGTGGCAAATAATAGTTTTATTGAATTTAGTTGGTAAACCAGATTTATTGGCTGTTCATACAGCGATATTATCGTAGCTACCATCATATGAACCATGTCGGACAATGTTACCATCAATACAATGGAATACTGGCTGACTTTTTCTCTACTGACTTTTTCTCTACGTGTGTTTATTTATTGAATGGAAGGTCACAAGAATCGTGGTCTCAATTCTGGCTAATTATTATTTGTTACCCATATGTATACATAATATGGTTGTGGACATAATACTATGGTTGTGAGAATTATACTATGGTTGAAAATATATTAGAATATTTTGATTATAAGAATCTTACAATGAAACAGGAAGTTTTTATATGGTTTAGACAACAATATACGATGCTATTTCAATACTGTTACCCAAACCGTATATTTTTTTCTTTGTGTATCTTACTTTATACTCAAAAATCGGTATTACGAGGTGAACCTCTGCGGAAAATTATCACCTGGGTTTTGATGTACAAGGGTTGCTATATATATTTCTGGCCTAGGTAACACTAAGTGTTGTCTGGAGTCATCTGACATTTCCATTGGAAAGTTTGACATTTTCTAGCAAAAACGTACCCAGAACGTTTTGACGTACGGCCATCATTTATGTTGTTTACGTCATTTGAAAAAATCAATTTGGCAAAAACATGGAATTAACTTGTAAACATTTTCGTGCGATCATTTTTTACAACTTTCGACGTGGATTATCTCGACAAGAGTACATCGATGAACTTAAATCTTTATACAGCGATGAAGTACCATCCTATAGCACTGTGAAAAACTGGTTTAATGAATTCAATCGTGACCGACGCTCGCTCAAAGACGATGGTCGTTCAAAAACGGCCGTTGTGCCAGAGAACATTGATGCACGCACGGCATCAATGTTTTCCGATAATTCCAGATCGTCATGTGACATACTGTGAGAAAGAGGCATCCTTGGGCGTTTCTTCCACCAGCATACAATCGATATTGCATGAACACCTAACCGTAAAAAAGGTTTGTTCTCGTTGGATCCTGCACAATTTGACAATCGCTCAAAAAAAGGCTCGTGTCGATTGGTGCAAAGAAATTTTGAACAAATACGATCGCGGTGCTTCAAAAGACGTTTATAAGATCGTCACAGGTAACGAATCATGGATCTATGCGTATGAGCCCGAATCAAAACAGCAATCGACCGTGTGGGTCTTCGAAGACGAGCCAAATCCAACGAAAGTTGTTCGTGGAAGAAGCACTTCGAAGCGAATGGTCGTCTGTTTCTTCGGCAAAACTGGTCATGTGTCGACTGTTTCGCTTGAGCAACGTTGGACGGTCAATTCTGAGTGGTACACCACAATTTGTTTGCCTGAAGTCTTCGGAGAAATTCGAAAAACGAACAAAAGAAGACGAATCATTGAGCACCATGACAATGCGAGCTCTCACACATCGGCTCAAACCAGGGCTTTTTTGACCGGCCAAACGTCGAATTGATGGAACATCCGCCGTACAGCCCTGACTTGGCACCCAATGACTTCTTTTTATTCCCGCACATCAAGAACAAAATGCATGGTCAACGATTTGCGTCGCCAGAAGATGCTGTCGAAGCGTTCAAAACCATGTTTTGAAGGTGTCTCAATCGGAGTGAAAAAATTGCTTCGACAATTGGTTTGAGCGCATGCAAAAGTGTATAAATCATGCTGGAGAATACTTTGAAAAACAATAAACCGATTTTTGATGATAAATAGTCGCATTTTCATTATTAGGCCAGAAATTTATATAGAGCAGCCCTCTATTCTGAACCCTGGAAGAGTGAAGAAAGACTTTTCTGTTACATGCTATCTGCCCCCCCTGCAACGACCTCTCTGGCGGTAATTGCTGTTGTTGCTGGTTTGTGCTACTCAATAATAATGATGCTTTTAACAAATACATACAACAACATTATCGTACTCATCATCTGTACCATCAGCAACGCAGTCGGCAGAAACAACATCATCCTCATCATAATCACCGCCGTCATCCACTCCAGCGATGGCAGAAGTAGGCAAAAGGGACGAACAACAAATTGTATGCGATGGCAACCCTTAAAGAGCACATAATTGGTCTGTAATCTATTTTTTGACATATTGAATTTCGCATTTTATCTTGATTTCTTGTTTTGACTGTTTCGGTTTACTACCACTCTTCCCCCCAGTGACCGGCTCACGGACTGGCTCAGTCACTCAATCAGTCAGTCGTACCAACTGATGAAGATTATGATGAGCATGATGATGTTGTTGTCGTCGACCATTATGGAGTGGGATCGAGTGGCTGGCTGGCTGGTGGTGTGGTGTGGTATGGCATGGAATTGCTGCTGTGGCTGGTAGCATGGTTTGAGTGTGTAATTGGGTACTTTTCGGCTGCAGAGGGTGGTTTTCGATGGTGCTGCTGATGATTGTTGTATTTTCTGTTAAATGATGCTAAACTGTAGAGGGAGATCCGAAATCTGGCATGGTAAGAACTTTGATTTTCTTATTGGAAACATTTGACTGTGTGTGTGTGTGTCTGAATGCCCGTCCTTCTGATGCTATCAAGTCCTTTGGAATATTGCCTCGCTTCGTTCGTTCCTTCGTTCATTCAGTGTGATGTGGGTAATATAAAACCTAAATGATAATTTGATAAATTTTTTAATATGTGTACATATTTTTATTAACTTGTGGTTGTGGTTTTTCAAATTCGTCACATATTTAGACAGTTCTCGATTATTAATGCAACAATTTTCATTTGTTGTTAAGAAAAAATGGCTTAGATAATCTTTGGGGAAATCATTTCTTTTATCATTGTTTAGACATCAGTAGATATGTTAATTTGATCAAATTTAAACTTGGTTTTCCGAGAATCCATCATTATCATATTAACACTTTGCACTTGGGGTGCTTCCTGAGCTATTTTCTTCGTATATTTGTTGTCTCTTTGCGTTTCTTTGTCGCCTGTTTCTGTTTTTGGTGATAATTGCTAATCTTTCAATTTCACACTTGGTCGCGCTTCGTAGAAACTGTTGAAAGCATATGAGGGTTTGTGGCTGTTGGCTTGTTTATATTCTATTCCGCAAAATCTCTAAGTCCCCTCACTGTGTTTGTTTGGCGCGGCCGGATCATTTGTCATATGAAGGTAAGTGTATTTTTGGAAATCTGTCCATATGTGCTTGAAAGTGTCGTGTGATTTGAGAAATTTAATAAAAAGTTATGAAAACATCCGGTATAATATGAAGTATCCCACTGTGCACTTGTTGTAAGAGACCATGAGGGTGTTATGGATAACGATTTTTATGCCCTTATAGGATGAAGTGTGTATTAGCTTTGTCATTTAGTTTGCAACACCTCGGAATACTGGTAGGTACAAATTAGGTCTAGTGATGTGATGTTGTAGGTTTAGGTTTAAGGTTTGGTTTTTTGTGTCTTACAAAAGTTCTTAATTTAAGTTAAATTACAAATGATGGTGCTTAGAAAACTTAAAACTATTACATATTATTTTAATTTTATATAATATTGGTTATTGTGACTTACAATATAATAAAATTTGTTTAATTTTGTTAATAAGAATTACAACAGAGCTTGCTTCCGGCACTTACAGAGTCCTAGTAGAGTTATACCTCCTAAAATAAATCTTAACTCTTAAGTAACTAAACAGATAAAAACAATTAAATTTCGATTTAAGATTACAAAAAAAAAAAAAAAATAAGTTTCACCCTCTGTGAATGCTGGGAGTAGTGAACGACTTAGAGTTTTGGCCAGGCAGCGTGCCAATATGTGACAGCGCATAGAGAAAGGCACCTAAGGGTAAAAAAAATCAATTTTCACTTTTTTTTGATGTGGACAACATCTGAGCATCGAATGAGACCGATCCCATGTCCCAAAAGTGTTCCCTCCTAGAGATATGCGCGTTTTATGAAAGTGATGGTACACCAAAGATACACGTATTTAAACCTTTCAAATGGCTCTCTTGAACAAAACTGGTTTTTAACCTTAGGTCCCTTTCTTTTTTGCGCGTCACATATGATCACGGCAATAATAACATGTTTTCCGCAATAAAAGTATGTTCGTTGCAACCATAGTATTGATTACTGAATTTAATTTTGACAATAGAATGATTGCTGCAATATTAATATTGTTAAAATGTTATAATAGCTTTATTGCAAATTTTGAAAATGAAAATATGGTTGTAGCAACAAATAAATATAGTTGGTGCGACATAAGTATTGTTTTTTGGGGTTTTATGTTAACAATAATATGATGACGGCAATCATACTGTATGATTGTAATTTTTCTTCATTTGGATATGCTTTTAAGAACAATGTTATTGTTACAGATCAAATGCGATAATAGTACTTTTTTATACAGACATTAAAATTTGTCAAACAAACTGCTTTGGCTTTGTTTAACTGAAATATTTTTAAACTGATTTTTTTTAATGTTAAATAAATCACTCCAACTATTTTTAAGTTGATGTATTTTAAAATAATTTTCATAATTTAAATCTAAAGTTGATAACTTAACCTAAATTTACTTAATAATTTTGGGGATCATATTATAAGTGTGTGTGATCACACTATGGTTGTAGGGATCATAACATGGTTGCGTTTGAATCATACTATGGTTGTGAGGATCATACTTAGGTTATGTGTGAAACATACTATTGTTGTGAGGATCATAATATGGTTGTGGAGATCATAGTATGGTCGAGTGTGAATCCCACTATGGTTGTGAAGATCATAGTATGGTTATGTTCGAATCATTTTATTGCTGTGAGGATCATAGTATGGTTGTGAGGAGCAGAGTGTGGTTGTATTAGAATCATAGTATGGTTGTGAGGATCAGAGTGTGGTTGTATTAGAATCACACTATTGTTGTGAGGATCATCATATTGTTGTGTAACCATATTAGTATAATGCTTTTCGAATATTGTAATCCCAACTATACTTTTTTTTCGTGCACATTTTTAACGTTGTCTTTAGTGCGAATATTTTGATGATTATCATTTTTAAGGATGGTCGAAAACTGAATACAGTTTCTCTAAATGCGGACTAAGCTTATAATCATGTTATATTTATGATAAAACAACGGAGATAATTTTGCTGCGTCTAAACAATTGATTGTCCAGATCAATAGATTAAGTAATCATGCGCTTTTGTGTATTGTATTTACTCATTTTATATTTACAAGAGTTCAGTAATAATCTGCATAAGAAACAAGCAAGTAAGTAAGCTTTAGTAGGTACGTCCGACTAAGTCCGACATAGATGGCATGTTATAATTTCCTAGGACATAAAGTGTATGGACATTATGACACCTGTGATGCCAGAAGTGATGTTTTTTTTTGTTATTGTGACGATTCTTTGTAAAAATTTACCAAAATGACGATTGACGATTTATGGTTTAATCCCGCTTATACTTTGACGATTATTTAAAACTTAAAATTAAAGAAATAGTCAGTACACAGGAATTAAAAAACAATTAGATCGCTTGTCGATCTACAGCACCATCAACAATATATGTACGGGTTGGCACGTCGTCATGCCACGCAGGCGATGGTTGTCGCATCCTTAGTATTGTTTTTTGAATTTAATTTTGACAATAGTAGATATGATTGCGGCAACATTAATATTGTTGAAAAGTAACAAAAGTATTGTTGCCAAATCAAAAACTGAAAATATGGTTGTAGCAACAATATAAATATGGTTGGTGGGACAAATGTATTGTTTCATGTGTTTTATGTTAACAATAACATGATTACGGCAATCATATAGGCAAAATCGTAATTTATTTTTAATTTGACAATGTTATTTTGAATCTTACGCAATAATAGTAGTTTCTATATATAAATTAAATTTTTTCAAAACAAACTACTGATTAGTATAACTGAAATATTTTTAATAAATGAATTGTTTCTACTGTCAAATAAATCACTCCCTTTATAAAGAGTTTTATGTATTTTTACATACCTTATTTAATAAAAATCTCTATTGTTGAATAACAAATTTACCCAATCTTTACAAAAAAATTTGGGGATCACAGCATGGTTGCGTGTAAGTCATACTATGCTTCTAAGGATCATACTATGGTTGTATGTGCAACATACTATGGTTGTGAGGATCATAAAATGGTTATAGAGATCATAGTATGTTTGAGTGTGAATCATACTATGGTTGTGGGGATCATAGTATGGTTGTGTGTGATAATTCTATTGTTGTGAGGACCATAATATTATTGTGGGGATCATAGTATGGTTGTTTGTGAACCATACTATTGTTGTGATGATCATAATATTGTTGTGCCACAACCATATAACCAACAATAGTATGATGATCTTCGAATATCGTTACCCCAACCATACTTTTTTTCTGAGTGCAGAGGAAATGAACGCTGGCAAATTGTTTCGAAGCCAGGCCTGGGACGTTTTAGCCTTATGGGCCGGCGCAGAATCCTGCTGGAATGTCCATGGCTGGTTTTGGAACAGGGAATTGTTAAGAGGCTTCACAACAGCTTCCAAAACGGTTTCTTGGTAAACTTTGGCCGATGTTTTGACTCCTTGTTCGCAGAAATGTAGGTCAGTAACCCCATCGTAAGAGACATCCTACCATACCATGACTAAAACTGATCCCAAGGGTGGGTTTTCAACCCTTGGGATCAGTTCAGATACTTCCTTAGATGACCGCGCATACACTTTATCATTTTGCTTGTTACATTTTTTCTGAACGGTAAAAATTTTTTCATCGGTGAACAAAATTTTTCTGTGCAAGTAATCAGCGTGATTCACCAAAGGCATTTACATTTTTCAATCCTATTTTTTTTTAAAGCTGCAGTCAATAAATGACCTGTACGTCGTTTGAAAGCCCCAAGTCCCAAGTCTTCTTTAATGATTCGACTCATGGACTTTTGCGTGATATTCATCTCACGGGCCACGATTTTCTGTTTTCGGATCGGATTTCTGTGAATTCTTGATTTAACGGCCGGTGGCGGTCTTTTACATCTCCAGTCTTCTCAAACAGTTTTATGCATCGGTAGGCGAACATGCGGCTAATCCCTAGGAGCGTTTTGAAAACATCGCTTTTTTCATTTGACACTTGAAAAGCGCTTTACAGCGATACGGTTCTCATTATATGACCACTCCATGATGATAGTTGAAACAATTTTAAAATCCCGTTACAGACTAACGCTATTGAGCTTAGCTTTTACCATATGACATTAACGGGGCATGTTCAGTTCTACTATTGAAATGGGTTAGTTCAATGTTGTAACAGTATTTATGTCCCTACTAAGTAATGTTGAACATTATGAGAAAAAAGCGTTTGGTGTTTTTTTTTTGGAATTTTTTGCATAAACTCTTTGTCACACTTTTAAAATTAAGGAAAGATAAAAATTTATTTTTGATTTCATTAAGTTTTTAAAATACAAAAATCCCTCGATGACTTTTATTATGATGATGATGAAAAAAAAATGTTGTAAGCATTTTTTATTCCACAAGTTTGGTTTACGAGTATTTTACGAAATTTTAAAAGTAACCAAGATTTGAACAAATTAAATACAAACTTCAATTTCTCTTATATGTTTTCTTATAATTTGTTTTAGTCCTAGAAAAATGTTACGCAACAAAATTATAAACTTTTTCTTAAACGTTATAATCTACTTTATTTTTTCAAGAATAATTCTATTACATTCCTTCATTAGAACATGCATTCAACTTATAAAACTACGTTCGCGTATTACGCTCCAAGTAAATAAGTTGTAACTAAATGGATCCTAAGAATGGTATAATTATTCGCTGGAGAATTAAAATTGCCGAAATTGAAAAGTGAGTTACCTGCGGAGTATAAGAAAAAACTTATAATATAATAAATGTTAAAGTGTATTTAATAGGAATCGTTTGATAATAAGGTATTCTAAAGGTTTATAGCTAGGCGACGAAAGTCACGGCCAATGGTTTCTTCATATGGACGGATATATTTAATAAATCTCATGGATCAGGACCATATATGGTTACAACAACCGGGCGCTGCATGGGCCATTTTTTCAGAAGATTTTTTTGAAGACTAGATTACTAAATTTAAAAAGTTTTCCCTGGTTAAATAAGTTACCATACATAGAACAAAATAATAAATTTTGATTAAAAAAATTTAACATTCAATTTAAATTGGTATGATAAAGAAACTCATAATAATTATAAGTCGTTTATTGAATTTTTGCACAATTAAAACCAATTGAAGTATTGACCAAGAATTTTTTAGGTCTTATTCATAAAATTAATATCTTAAAATTTAAAACTTATATCTAATTCGTTTAGAATTTCGTATCAAAGTTCTTTAAAGTTCTTTTTACGGGTACATACTTTAAGTATGATTATCGCTAAATAATGCTTCAGGATGTCCTATTACTGGCTGGACGATTTAACATTTTAAATTTGAATCGGCTGTAAAAATTTTCTGATAATTTCTCCAAATTTCTTTTTTATTTTAGCTTGAACTTTGTCATTTAATAATGGAACGCAACATCATTTATATGACTACCACAACTGGCTCGACTGTACCTCATCTGGTCAACCCAATTTTTCAGTACATTTTCGATTGTTTCCGGACGAATCTCTTCAATGGCAACCTTTTATGTTTCAATGCTTTGTGGCTTCTAACAGAAAATAATACAATCAAATCTCAGTTAAGAGGCGTCCAATTGACATAACAATTTCGGCAAATTATTCGATTTTTAAAAACAGTGCATAAAATATCGATGGTTGCGTTGGCTGTGTGACATGTGGCCTTGTCTTGTTGAAACCATGTGTCGTCCATGTCATTCTCTCGAAATTTTTAAACAAAAATTTGTTGAGCATAGCACGCTAACGCTCACCATTGCTGTTAACGGCGGCTCCTTGCTTATTTTTGAAGAAGCGGCCCAATGATGCCACCAGCCTAAAATCCGCAACAAACAGTTTCTTGTTGTGGATGCATTGGCCTCTGAACAGTCACGTGTGGGTTCTCTGTGGATTCTCCGAGCCCCGTGTGGGTGGGTTCTCTAAGCCCACGTGTGGATTCTCTGAGCCCCATATGCCGCAATTAAACTTATTTACATAGCCACATTTTTTGGTAAAATTTTTAATCTTGTGCCAAAAAATTCTTTAGCCCATTGGACGAAGCGAAAACGCATCGGATGGTGTTCTATTATTAAATGACAAAGTTCAACGTTTATTACTTACACAATTCCCTCAACATCTCAATAAGGAATAAACGGAAAACTATTCGTAAAGCAGCCAGCCAACAACAAGGACCTACAGTTTAATGTCGGCTTCGAACGGCCAATAAACGGATTACAGGTTATTTTCTTATTCAGAAAGTCGCCTGCATTTACGAGGTGGAAACGAGCCGCTGAAACATGATTATCTTGCACCCTAACCATTACCCCATAATGGTTTAATATCTTATTATAGAACCAACGGTGAATATCTCTCAAATAATTGAGCTGTACCCGGTACAATTCTTAAACTTTCACCAGGACCTACTGTGTAAAATTGACTTCAATCACACAAAGAAAAAAAGTATGGTTGGGGTGAACATATTCAAAGAACATCATCACACTTATGTTGAGTAATGGTTGTGGCACAAAAATATGATTTTCACAACAATAGTATAATTCACACACAACCCCTTCCGAGAACCCCACAACCATATTATGATTCACACTCAACTATACAATGATACCCACAAATATATGTGACCCGGGCTATGAAAATGTGGCTTATGACTCAAAAAAAAATTTTCCACCTTCTTTTGGTTTCGATAGTTTTTGAGACGCTATTTCGCGTGGTGAAAACTAGAAAGTCCTAACTTGCTTAGAAGTGTACTAAAAATGTAGAGAAAGAAGAGCACAAATGAAAGAAAAACAGAAATCCAGAATCAAGATAATAAATGAAATTGAAAAATTTAAAAAACAGGATTGAACGCTGCCACCTTTTAATAGGCCGTGTCTCATATAATGATCCTTACAATCATAGTATGATTCACATACAACCATAGTATGATTCCGAGAACTTTGGTATTATTAACGAGCAACCTAGCTTTAATCCCTTAAATCTTAGTATGATCCCACTCAACCATACTACAATCCCCAAAACTATTTATTATTATTGGCTTTTGTTGTTTTTGAATAATAAAGATTTTTATTAGGTAAATTATTTAAAAATACATTAAATATAAAAAATAGGAGTGATTTTTTTAACAACACTTATCGTTTAAAAAAACGCAAGAGTTTCCTTTTTCAAAATATTTCAGTTTCACAAATCCAAAGCTGGTTGTTTAGAAAAATTTTAATTTACAGATTCAAAAGTACCTTTTGTTCCAAAAACCATAGCAATTTTATACAAATTACAATCATACTATATGATTGCTAAAATCATACTATTATTATCAAAATAATATAACCAACTTGCGATTTTTGTCGCAACAACCATATTTACAAAGTTGCTACAACCATATTTTTAATATTCGCAATAATACTATTTTATATTTTAACAATATTAATATTGTCGCAATCATACTATTGCTAAACTTAAATTCAAAATACAATACTGTGGTTGCGACGAACATAGTTTTATTGCAGAGAACATAGATTTGTTGCCGTAACCATATGCGACGCGCAAAATAGAAAGGGGCCTAAGGGTAAAAACCAGTTTTGTTCAAGAGAGCCATTTTAAAGATTTAAATACATGAATCTTTGGTGTACCATCACTTTCATAAAACGCGCATATCTCTGGGAGGTAACACTTTTGGGGCATGGGATCGGTCTCATTTTTTTCTCTATGCGCTGCGCAGCTTTCACATGAAGTAGAGACATGACGCAAAGATTTATCTCCTAAAGTAGCTCAAGGTTTCGAACTGATCTGGTTAACATTCATTTCGGGTTCTTTTGCGTTAGACGCTGAAACAACTAATCATACCACGACGGCCTATTTAAAATATAAAACGTGTACCTGTTTATCGTCGTAAGTAAAGCAAATACAAGACAATTCTACCCCAGCCCGATAAGTACTTGTCATTGGCAATTACTATTTAAACGGCGTAATTGGAAACTAATCTCTTAAATGGAATGCCTGAAATGCTATCGATGAAATGAAGCAATGAAATTCTCAGAATTTACGCGCCCTAGAATCGAGTATAACACTTTAACCAGAAATTAGTTTATCACGACATCAGGAGCCAAGGGGATTTCCACAACAACAATAAACTCGATTACCTGTAATTATGCTTAAATTACACAACAATTCAGAGCGAAGTAGTATTCGAAAAGCAGCAGCTCAACTCAAAAACTCAAAGCAGCAAAGGAGGAAAATTAAAGGACACCGTGTACATACAATAGAAAAGTCCTGCTTTTCGATATGCCGGAAAGCAAGGACACCAACACCGAGATCAAATTACATTTGTCAATCAAACGCAATGCTCAACTATTTAGGAATTTTAGACGCTAAACACCCCTCGAGTTTGAAAACCAATGTAACGTTCGTTTGTCCGTCCGTTCGCCCGCCCGTCTGTCCGTTTGTTCTTTCGTTTACAAAATAAATTTTAATGTAATTAAATTCAACACTTCTGCTCTCCACTGTATTGTATTTTATTTGCTTGTTTTTTCCAACATGATCTTAGGCTAATTTTCTATTGTTCGGCATTTAGTACACATTAAGGTCTTCGTATTACAGACACAGGAGCCCAAAAACATGGCTAAGTGCAACAACAAAAGCAATGCAAGCCCAGTAACTCAGTATATGGAATTTCCTGTTTGGTTAAATTCTGGCAAACGGTACAAGGGGCCAAGGAGAAAAAAACCAAAATAAGGGCAAACTTATTACGTTTCGCAATTGAATAACAATAAATAAATGTTTAATGTCGCACATACATATGTACTCCTGGAAATTTGTCATTTGAAGCCTGGCATTGTGTACTCATTATGAAGTCCTTCTAGAGTACATAAATGGAAAAATAGGAGGAGATTATTGCACAAGCAAGCCGTGCTTGGTGTCGCAGGATAGACAGAGAGAAACTGTTTGAACATCTCCTTTCTGGAACGTCTCACTCCTGGGTATGCGTGTACTTTTCAAAATGGTTGGCTGCATTTGTTTCTTCTCGTCGACCTTTAGCAGGAAATTGTCATGGAAACAATGGTTTTATACTGTATTTCGCGCTCTCCCCGGATATGTTCAGGATGTGCTGTGCGATTTGTTGTCAAACGCTTTCCTACGACAACTACAGCAGCAGCACCACCACTGTCTCCGCCATCAACTTCACCATTGCCTTGAGAAGCGTTGCTGCATAATTTTTCATGTCACAATTCCCGCTGATTGTTGAGCTTCATTGATGCGGCTCCTGTATAATTTAATGTCATTTAGCCTGCGGCCAAACAGACGTCCCCTTTGTTGCACCAGATTTACTCGCCAGGCTTTGTGAGAAAATGTAGAATAAGAGACGCGGCGCAGGAGGGTTTCACAACTCATGTAAATCATGGTGTACAGGAATTTCCGTGTTCATCCACAGCTCTCCTTTCGTTTCTCATTCTTACTTTATGCTATAATTGCAAGAAATTAAGCATGTAAGGAAATGCTAATTACACTAATCTACCACAGAAGATTTTTTTAAAGAATTGGTTTCATTTTGCAAATTTTTTTGCTAAAAGTATTTAAAAAAATACTGTAGCCTTTTATACCCATTAAATGATGGAATGTATATTAAATTTGTCATGTTGGCCCGTTAATTTGATTTAATGTTTTTAGAGATCTATAGTCGTAAGACGAATTGAGATAAAACCTAAAATTTTTTTACAATTATAGACTATAATAATATTATTTAGTAGAGCATTTACTCCATACACAGAGAAAAAATTAGTTGGAAATCGGTTGAAACTACAATGATTCGGTTGCAGAAGAGGAATTTCGGCTGCAATCACCAATGTTTATAATCGTAACGGATATTCGGTTCGTAATACCACAAGTTGATAAATATGATCATGGTACTGTACTCACAACTTATTGATCGGTCATACCAATGAAGCGAGAAAGGGATATTTATTTGCCACAACTGGTGGTATTTTTTAAACATAAAATAATTCGATTATTTAACTGACTTAAAGTCAATCGATTAACCAATTTTTTCACAGTAAAAATCATCCATCTACTTTTTCCATATCATGGCCCTCACTACACTAAGTGTTGCCTGGCGCCATCTGACATTTCCATTGGGAAGATTGAAATATTTTAACATAAACGTACTCAGAACGTTTTGACGTACGACCATTTGTGTTCATTTGTGTTGTTAACAGTGACTTGAAAATTCAATTTGACAAAAAATGGAATTAACTAGTGAACATTTTCGTGCGATCATTTTTCTCAACTTTCGACGTGGATTATCACGACAAGAGTGCATCGATGAACTTAAATCGTTGTATGGCGATGAAGCATCATCCTATAGCACTGTGAATAACTGGTTTAATGAATACAATCGTGGCCGACGCTCGCTTAAAGACGAAGGTCGTCCAAAAACGGCCGTTGTGCTAGAGAACACTGATGCCGTGCTTGAACTGATAATGCAAGATCGTCATGTGACATACGTTAGATAGCGACAACCTTGCCCATTTCTTCCACCAGCATACATTCGATATTGCATGAATACCTGGCCGTAAAAAAGTTTTTTTTCTCGTTAGATCCCGCACAATTTGACAATCGCTTAAAAAAAGGTTCGTGTCGATTGGTGCCAAGAAATTTTGAAAAATACGATAGCGGTGCTTCAAAAGACGTTTATAAGATCGCCACAGGTGACGAATCATGTATCTATGCGTATGAGCACAAAACAAAACAGCAATCGGCTGAGTGGGTCTTCGGAGACGAGCCAAATCCAACGAAAGTTGTTCGTGGAAGAAGCACTTCGAAGCAAATGATCGCCTGTTTCTTTCGCAAAACTGGTCATGTGGCGACTGTTCCGCTTGAGTAACGTAGGACGGTAAATTCTGAGTGGTACACCACAATGTGTTTGCCTGAAGTCTTCGGAGAAATTCGAAAAGCGAACAAGAGAAGACGAATCATTGTCCACCATGACAATTCGAGCTCTCACACATCGGCTCAAACCAGCGCCTTTTTGACCGGCCAAAACGTCGCATTGATGGGTCATCCACCGTACAGGCCTGACTTGGCACCCAATGACTTCTTTTTATTCCCGCACATCAAGAAAAAAATGTGTATCAACGATATATTTTAATTTTTAAATTTGGCAATAATATTATTGTTACAATTCAATAATATTTATATTACGGCAACCATACTACTTTCAAAACCAAATTCAGAAAACAATATTATTGTTGCGGCGAACATATTTTTTAATGCGGAGTATATACTATTATAACCGTGACCATATAATTACCATATTTTTTTCTCTGCGTGTATTACATTACGGCCGGTCATAAGAAAAAAAATTATAAGCTCGGAAATATCCTCCCGAAAATTAGGTTTTTTCCGAATTTAGAGAATTTGACCAACCACTTCGTGGATATTTTAAGGCTTATTTATTAATATAATTATTTATAACAATTACAATTTTAATAAACAAAGTTAAAAGATACCAGCATCGAAAGCTATCGGCCAAATTTTCAGGTTTGCCTAAACTCTTCCTCTTAGTAATTTCTCCAGAAAAACATGCTTCAGTTCCCTTCGGGGATATTGAAAATAATAGAAACACAATCCCATACATTTACAAAAAAAAATCGTCGCAGGACGCATTTACTAGGCACAACAGTTACCCTTATTTTTGCCGTGCCCAAACCAGGCGTTGTGTAAACATTTGCAATCCTTACGTGCAGAAAAATCAAAATCCTCCGGCGTTTTGTTTTAAACCATTCACTTCGTATTGTTTTTTATTTGTAGCGTATTGTTCATTATACGTGTAACCTGTAATTTTCACACCAATATCCGTTTTCGTCCAATGTCCACAATTTACTGAAAATACATACGCGTTTATTTCGCTTAACCGTTTGTTTCGTTTCAGTTGTTTTATTTGTCACTTCATTTGCAATTCCCATTAAATTGATATTACTTAACAACAACAGCGGCAAAAAGCGTTAAACAAAAATCGAGGCGTATTTTTGGCGCTTCGGGCAAATCGACAGTTACCGAAACATTTTGCCGCCGTGTGAGAACGGGTAAGTGAGTGAGTGGCTCGCACTGTTTGTGGTCTCAATGTCACTGGCGTGTTAAAGGTGGAAAATGCCATGTTAAAGTTGTTAAAATGAAACTTTTTCGCCCCCCTCTTGTTATGATACTCAATTTGTTGCAATGCCATAGTAAAATTACTTATACCCGTACACCTTTTTCGTATTGCTATGCATGGGAATTGTTTTATGTTGCAATTTAATATTCAATAGATACAATCGATTGCTGCTGTAATTAGCATTAAAGCACTTTGCAGTTGAAACATTTATCATTGTAACGTGGGTTCAATCTAGACGCAGAGAAAAAACATGGTCACGGCAATAATAATATGTTCTCCGCAATTGTTTAACTGAAAAATTTTACTAAAAACGCTAACGTTTATTTAAACTTATTTTTTCTACTGTGAAATAAATCACTCTTATTAATTTAAATTTAATGTATTTTTAAATAATTTTCATAATTCAAATATATTGTTGACAACTTAGACCAATTCTAATAAATAAGATTGGGGATCATAGTATCATTGTATATGATAATACTATGGTTGTAGGGATCATAACATGGTTGCGTGTGAATCATACTATGGTTGTGAGGATCATACTATGGTTGTGAGGATCATACTATGGCTGTGAGGATCATACTATGGTTGTGAGGATCATAATATGGTTGTGAGGATCATACTATGGTTGTGTGTGAAACATACTATGGTTGTGATAATCATACTATGGTTGTGGAGATCATAGTATGGTTGAGTGTGAATCATACTATGGTTGTGGGGATCATAGTATGGTTACTATTGTTGCGAGGATCATATTATGGTTGTATTTGAATCATACTATTGTTGTAAGGATCATAATATGGTTGTACAACAACCATATACCCAACAATAGAATTATCCTCTTCGAATATTGTCACCACAACCATACATTTTTTCTGCGTGTAGAGGTATTTTTTTCAATAGGTTTTTTTTCACAGATTACGAGTAAGTTGTTTTAAACTATTTTTTTCTTCTTTTCAGTATAGTTTTCCATTTTATAATGAAAAGACTTACACCGCAACAACGTCTCAAAATAGTGAAACTGTATTTTCGTGCACTTAGACCTTTTTATGGTCGACATAATTGGGTACCGAAAGCACTATTCGGATTACCATTGCCAACATTGAACCCCAATTTTTACTAGTGAATAATACTCGACATTATACTTATAGACCACATCCAGCACCAAGTCTTGATTCGATTCGGCACCGTTCTCAACAACTTGGATTATCGTATGCTACAACTTGAGCATTATATATACAAAAAACAGCTCATGCAGAAATTGAAGCCTAACGACCTTACTGCGCGTCGCCGTTTCAGTGCTTGGGCACTTCATAAGCTCGAAGAAGAAACCATTTCATTCAAAGCTAATGGGTGATCAAACTAGAAATATTTTTTTTAAATAAAAAAATACAAAAATTTGAATCAAGTTTTGTGCCATTTATTTTTTGAATATAATTTCCTTCAAATGTTGGCTGCAACTACGCCTCAGGGTGTCCATTCTGAGGGTGCAATTTTGGATGACTCATTCGAGCACTTCGACCGGTAGGGCGTGCATGACACGCGTAATGTTGGCTTCCAAGACCTGAATCATAGCTGGTTTGTCAACATAGACTTTGGACTTTACGTAGCTCCAAAGAAAAAATCTACCGGTGTGATATCACACGATCTAGGCGGCCAATTCACCGCTCCAAAATGTGAAATTAGCTGCTCTTCGAAATTACCTCTCACTAGATCCATTGATCCTAGATCCTGTTGAAACAAAATGTCGTTAAGAATACGGGCTTAAATTTCAGGTAGTAAAAAGTTCGATATGATAAAGCAATAGCGAGCACCATTGAAAGTTACGTTTCGACCATCATCTTTTTGAAAAAATATGGACCGATAATTTCAGCAGCCCATAAACAGTACCAAACCGTGGTTTTCTCTAAATATAATGGCACCTCTTGAACCTCTTCTGGTTCCTATTCAGCCCAAATGCGGCAATTTTGTTTATTGACGTTGCCAGAAATGGGCCTCATCACTGAATACAATTTTAGTCGAAAACAGCGGATCTTCTTGTTTTTCGCCGAACGCTCATTTCCATATTACAGTTGCCAACATTTGAAGGAAGTTATATTCAAAAAATAAATGGCCTAAAATGTCCTTCCATACCACACTTGATTTGAATTTTAGTATTTTTTTTTATTTTGAACAAAATACCTCTAGATGGATCACCCTATAATTACGTGGGATAAAAATTTGCACATCTGAAAGATCTGCATTAAAGATAGTATTTTGAGCCAAATATGCATTTAAACCCATTATTTCGATAAAAGATGCAAAAAATATGAATTTAGTACCAAATATGCATCTTCGGTTAAATATGCAAACAAATTAAAGGAATTTTATTGCAAGCGGATTGATTTGAAATTTACTTTTAGAATGACGATAACAAATATCCATTTGAATAGAGATCCGATCGCTAGACAAAACCCTCTTAATCAAGGGTCAAGCAATTTTTCTTAAATTTTGTTTAATGAAATTATTGGAAATTCTCTATTTGCTGCGGACATCTTAGTATGGGCTCGCCATGGTTTCGAATTATAGGACTTTTACTGAAGCACTTACTTAATTTATAAACTATTTTATCAAAAAACGATTTTACTTTTTACAATTTCCTACATTTAATGCGACTGTAATAAAAAACCTGCACATTTTTTTTCTTCCAGGTATTGTCGCGTACATCAATTATTGGGGTTGTGAAATTTCCCAAGCACCTCCAAAATCTATAAATCCAGCTAAAAATTCTGTAAGATTCGAATCAAGCCCTACCCGAATCTAAATCAGATAGCATATCACAGAACTAGGAGATTATATGTGCCAAGTTTTATCAAAATCAAAAAGGTAATTATTCAAAAGTGCTATTTTAGGGTTGATTTTATTTTTTCATATTGTCATTGTTAAATGGTGCCGGTTTAGTAATCGGACCTAAAAATAAATAAAAATTAAACCTTTAAAGTAGGTACAAACGTACACTGTTTAGATAAGGATTTTTTATTGTTTCTAAATATCCAAATGTCCACACCCGAAATAATCTTAGACCCAGGTCAAGACCACAAATGTAACTAAATCCAATCGATTCAATCGAAACAAAAAAAAACAATCTTCTAACTTCGAAGATATAAGTACGTATACATGAAAAGTGACCAAATCGGACATAAGCGACCATTTTTTGGAATACCCAGTGGTCGTAGACATATGGGTATTCACAAAAAGTATACTTTTCTCAAAAATCCAAATATGTACCTTAGACCGAACCAACTTTCAAGTAAACAACAAAAGTTCCCCGCACACCTTCGATTATAAGAAATTTCTACAAGGCATTTTCGAAAAAAGTTTTAATTTTTTTTTTGCATTTACAATAGAATCTTAAGATGTGATACATCAATGTCGAACAGATCATTTTTTTATGTTTTAAAGTAAAGTATCCCTTTCTGGTACGTACCTATCACATATCAGTTGTTACTACCCTAATGTACCGCCCTAATATCAACAAATTTGAGCTCCCATAAACTCATTTAATTCTTGCTAAGGAAGTGTGTCGATAATTCCAGCTAAATTTTTTTTAAAAATGATTGTTTTTTTAAGTTGTTCGTTCTATCCTTGTTTGTTAAAGTATGATTTATCGATATTTTTGTCTTGAAGAGACCATTTTATCTGTTTTCCATTGACCTTACGTTTTATACATGACTCTCATATTTTATATGAAATGTTACTTATTTTCATGAAGTTCTTACATATTTTTCATGATGATTTTCCAGAATTTTTATGACAATACGAGTATTTCATAAAAAAAAACATAAAAACTATACAATTTGTTCTTAATTTTTGTTGAAAATTGTTCAGGTAAAATTGTAAACTTTTTCCTTTTTTTTTCTTTTTTTTATTTATTCGATCTTTTATAATTATTATTACTTGAACATTACAGTTGAACTTAAAAGAAATAATGCAATGTATTGGCTATGGTTTTTCTTAAGCAGTCTCGGCTACAAATCAAATAACTTATAAAGTAGTCTCATTCAAATAAATGAGAATTATAAAATGAGAAACATAAAATGATGTTCCTAAAAACAGCGAATCATTTCCTTTTAAAGATATTTTATACAAAATAAGGACATTATGTTTCACGAAGCAAAAATTACGAAATTTTTACAAAATGTATACCCCTAATAATGAAAACAATTTTTGCGATGAGTTTTTATATAAAATAAGAAATTTTATACGAAAATGTTCCTAAAAATCATGAATCAAATTATTGTGATGACTTTTTATACAAAATAAAAAACTTTTCATAACCCAAAAGATGGAAATATTACGAAACTTTGCAGAACCTGGTTAGTTAATTCGTAGAAACTTTTTCACCAAACACAGGAAATGTTCGAAAAACTTCGTCAATAATATGAAAAATGTATTAAATAAAACATAATATGAATGTTTCTTAAATAATACGAACATAATGCATTCAGTGTTATATCAGAAAATGGAAGCTCGCAAGACAAAAACATCGATGTTTTCCACTTTAAGATCCGAAGTTAAAAGCATAAAATATAACGAAAAATTTAAGGGAGTAGGGTTTGGCAAAAAAAAAATATTTTTTTTTTAAAATGGTCTTGCAAAAATACTTTTTATTCGAAGGTGTACGCCGAACCTTATTTTAGGTACGGTCTATTGTGCTTTTAACGTTTTAGATGTTCGAGCGATCCAAGATGCTAACATACATTTTTGAAATTGAAAAAAAAATTAAAAGCAAACATAAAATTTATTAATATTTTCAAATACTTAAATCAAATTTTTACTACGTCTACAACGGGTCAAATTATAACCTTGCTCAACTACGAGGGCGGCTCGGAAACTTCTTAGCCTAAGTGTTTTGGAAACTTCCATCTCTGCTATGAACACATGTAAAATTTTGTTTCGATCTGGCAACTCCTTCATATAGAAACAGGTGTTCACAAAAGACTCATCCACGATTTTTTTACAATGGAAAAATTAGAAATGCGTGGTGTCATTAAATATTTACATAAAAATGGTTTATCGGGACAAGAAATTCATAATGATATGGTGAATGTGTTAGGTGAAAGTGCTCCTTCATATGCAACTGTAAAACATTGGGTTGCTGAATTAAAACGTGGTCGTACAAGCATTGAAGATGAACCACGTAGTGGAAGTCCACAAACAGCAACAACAACAGAAATTGTAGCCAAAGTGCATGATATGGTATTAAATGATCGACGAATAAAAGTGCGTGAAATAGCTAATATCATGGGCATCTGAAATGATCGAGTCCATTTAATTTTGCATAAAGTGCTACAGATGAAAAAGCTTTCTGCAAGATGGGTGCCGGACATGTTAACAGTCGACCAAAAACGCATAAGAATGAACATTTCTCAAGCTTGTTTGGACAGTTTTCAGCGAAAAAAATGGATTTTAAGCGTCGTTTCATTACTGTTGATGAGGCATGGATCCACCACTATACTCCAGAGACAAAAGAACAATCCAAACAATGGACTGAAGCTGGAGGAAGTGCCCCAAAGAAGGCAAAAACAATTCAATCGGTAAGGTTATGACAACGGTTTTTTGGGACATCAAAGGTATTTTATTGATTGACTATCTGCAAAAGGGTAAAATAATAAATTCAGAGTACTATTGCAGAAAAAAATCATTAAGATAACGCACCAGCGCACAAGAGTGTTTTAACAATGGCTAAAATCAACGAATTAAAGTACGAGTTCTTGACCACCCACCTTATTCTCTTGATTTAGCTCCCAGTAACTTCTACCTGTTCCCAAATCTAAAAAAATTCCTTGCTGGCAAGCGTTTTACCTCAAATGAAGATGCAATTACAGTTGTAAACCACTATTTGAAGACCTTGAGGAAAACTATTTTAATTAAGGGATAGAATTGCTAGATAAGCGTTGGACTAAGTGTATTGAAGTTTCAGGAGATTATATTGAAAAATAAAAATATTTTTGAAAAACTAACTATTCTCTTTCATTAATAGGCTAAGAACTTTCCGAACCGCCCTCGTAGTCATTCCATTGAGAAATGCCATACAACATACAACGCCCTCGTATAGCTATATCTCCCATTAAAGCAGGTTTAGATTTCATTACAATAGGTTTTATCGAATTCGATGATATAAATTTGGAGTAAGAGAACTGAAAATCTTCTAAGGCGAGCTTATGTACTCGTAAAACTGCTGATATTTTGTCAACAAGAGTGTGGTCTAGGGTAAGATCGTGAAGTCGTGTCCTTCGACTGCTATATATTTTTCTGGCCTAATAATGAAAATGCGAATATTTATCATCAAAAATGGTCTTATTGTTTTTCAAAGTATTATCCAGCATGATTTATACATACACATTTGCATGCGCTCAAACCAATTGTCGAAGCACTTTTTCCACTCCGATTGACACACCTCCAAAACATTGTTTTTGAACGCTTCAACAGCATCTTCGGGCGGCGAAAATCGTTGACCACGCATTTTATTCTTGATGTGCGGGAATAAAAAGAAGTCATTGGGTGCCAAGTCAGGGCTGTACGGCGCCCATGGCCCATCAATTCGACGTTTTGGCCGGTCAAAAAGGCGCTGGTTTGAGCCGATGTGCGAGAGGTCGCATTGTTATGGTGCACAATGATTCGTCTTCTCTTGTTAGTTTTTCGAATTTCTTCGAATACTTCAGGCAAACAAATAGTGGTGTACCACTCAGAATTGACCATCCTACGTTGCTCAAGCGGAACAGTCGCCACATGACCAGTTTTGCCGAAGAAACAAGCGACCATTTGCTTCGAAGCGCTTTTTCCACGAACAACTTTCGTTGGATTTGGCTCGTCTTCGAAGACCCACACCGTGGATTGCTGTTTTGCTTCGGGTTCATACGCATAGATCCATGATTCGTCACCTGCGACGATCTTTTGAAGCACCGCGATCGTATTTTTTCAAAATTTCTTTTCACCAAGCGACACGAGTCTTTTTTTGAGCGATTGTCAAATCGTGCGGGATCCAACGAGATCCTTTTTAACGGCCAGGTATTCATACAATATCGAATGTATGCTGGTGGAAGAAATGCCAAGGATGCCTCTATCTCACGTAAGGATGCCTCTATCTCACGTAAGATCGTCATGTGACGTAATGACGATCTTACATTATCAGTTCACGCACGGCATCAATGTTCTCTGGCACAACAGTCGTTTTTGGACGACCTTCGTCTTTCATTAAACCAGTTTTTCACAGTGCTACAGGATGGTGCTTCATCGCCATACAAAAATTTAAGTTCATCGATTCACTCTTGTCGTGATGATCCAAGTCGAATGTTATGAAAAATGATCGCACGTAAATGTTCACGAGTTAATTCCATTCTTTTGCCTAGTTAATTTTTTCAAGTCACTGTAAACAACACAAATGATGGTCGTACGTCAAAACGTTCTGAGTACGTTTATGCTAAAAAATGTCAAACTTTCCAATGAAATGTCAGAAATATATATATCAACCGTAACTATCCAAACTCAATTTTAATGTTTCTGATTTTAGTTATTATTCAAATTTATAATGGGTATTATTATCCATTAAACTCTTGTTCCTTGAATTATTATTCTTATTGTTTCGCCAATAACTCCTACTGATTTTGGAGTTTTGCGTGAAAATATTCGGGGTTATCTTTAATTCTACTTTAAAAATCCTAAACAATGGCTAAAAGGTACGGATGCGTGGATGTTGTCATGTAAAGGTGTTGCATGTTACACTGTTAACAAGAAGATGACAAGATTACATGCAAAACAATAGAAAACAGAATAAACATCAGAATACCAGAAAATATTTCATTATTAAGAAATCTGCAGTAGAAAAAAGTATGGCCAGGAAATTTGATATTTCTTTGGTAAAGATTTGCTCGCACAAAATACGATCGTATTATCACATTTTACTTGTTTTTTTTATAAAAAAAAAAACATTTGTAAATCTTTTATGAGATCATATTTGTACAAGCAGGAGGAGTGTTCCTTTTGTTCCACCTTTTATTGACACTTTAGCAGAATGATACGGAAGTAAGACGGCTGCCCACTATTTTTTATGAGAGGTAAAAGATTATATAAAAAATATTTCGTAGACTGCAGCATGTATGAGTAGGGATGATTATTTTGTCATTTCAATTAAGACAATGGCTATTTGTGCGACACTTTCTTTATGTGCGACACTGTTGTAAGACTTTAATAGTCCTTTTGTTTGTTTTTTGTCGAAAGTATTTTGTGAAAACTTTATTTCACTTAAACTGCAGATTTTTGTGCACACCAAATAAAATCAATTCGTAAATTAAATTACTCAAATTTTAATTTGATTTTATTACGCAAGTAAAATTAAGTTTGGAGTTTTTTCCCATTATCCATGAAAACAAATTAAATAAAGTCTATTCTAGTTGAAGCAAGGGAGCATAAAATATGTGTGATTTGGATTTCAATCTCCTCTCAAAATGACTAAGTTACCTTTGTATTTTAGATAAATGTAAGGTATATCTCCAAGAATCTTTTAACAATAAATACAGATATTGTTTTTTTAATTCTTACCAGAGAGAGATTTTTACCAGAAAATATTTTCATTAGAAATAAAAATGGTTCGTTCAATATTATTATTCTTAAGATATTTTTTACTCAGGAATTTCTCTTAATTCGTTGAGCTGTTTTGGTTGTTTTGAGAATAAAAATAGCAACAAATTGAAAATTTATTAAAAAAAACAGTTATTAAAAATGACATTGTGATAATTATTGATTTAAAAACTTTAGTTGGATGCTATTTTTCGATTCTTCGAATTCGATAACATTCAGCAAAAATAGCATTTGACTTATAATTGTTTTTTAAACAAGTTTTGTAGTTAATATTGTAAGTTCGTTACTTTTTCCTGTATAAGCAACAATAGATTTGGATAACCTATTGTCACCTATCAGCTCCATCGCTATCCTTTTAACACGGTCATGTAGCTCCAAGTATAATTTTGAAGCACCTGCACATTTCCGTACTGATATAAGTTGAATAGACATGGAAAAGATCCAAGGATTGAAATATTTCTTGAACCGATTTAGAAAACCACTAAGAATACAAGTCAAGCCCTACGAGCGCCAGATTGTATTTCATGCTCAGAACATCAAGATCATTTGATTGTTAAACCGTCGATAGAAGTTGACGAAACTGTTGGATCGGTGAATCGCTTGTGAGACAACAAACAGCACTGTGCCTTGTTGCGTGCATTCAAATTTACTATATTCACTCAAACCCATTCGGAAATGGCAAGTAGATCCCGGTCCAGTGTCTTATCCATAATTAGCCTTTTGTGTTAAATATCTTGAAGGCTAGTCCAACGGTCTAATAAATATAAATAACTGAGGTTGTAGACATCTGCGATTGAGCAAATTGTCAATAAGGTCCCGGTCCAGTGTATTATCCATAATACGCATTTTGTGTTAAATATCTTGAAGGCTAAGCCAACGATCGAATAAATATAAATGACTGAGGTTGTAGACATCCGCGATTGAGCAAATTGGATTCACGGCCTGGCCCAAAAATCGTCAATGAAAATAAGGAATAAAAGAGGCAAGGAAAGAACCTTGCAGTACACCTACAGTAAGCCTATGTTCATTCGATGAGAGCGCGATTTTTAAGAAACGAACAAGGGAACAACAGGTACGTTCTGAAAGCACTTCTATTTGTGACTATAATAGGACTAAGGAGCGCTAGGACTTTTCCGATCTCAACAGAATTTGGTGGAGAGGTGTGTTTTTTATGCCGAAAATTTCGTCTCGGTAGGTCAAGTGTGTGGTGAGTTATTGTCATATTATTTTTCAAGGCCCATGAGACCGTTAGTGTGGGAGGTACCAGTAGGACTTTTACGATCTCAACCGAATTCAGCGTAGAATTGTGTTGTATATAGAAATCTTGATGTGTAAAATTTCATTTCGATAGGTCAAGTTTGTGGTGAGTTATAGTCATATTATTTCTCAAGGCTCATAAGGCCGTTTGTATGGGAGGTACAAGAAATGGTGGCCCAATATAAACCATTTTTACATAGATGATGATTTCAGTGATTTTGCTCAAGAAATTGGACGGATAATTCCAAATAAAAAACTAATTTTTATGAGGTATTGTCGGTTGAGGGTCTCTAACACCAACTTCCCGTAGAGCTATATAGCCCATTTTCAATACCAACCATGCTAGCTGTTTTCATGCAGGCTCTATCTTGTTTTCAACAGACGGACAGCCGGACAACATGGCTAGAACGTCTTAGAATTTTACGAGGATCAATAATATATTTTGTACTTTGTTGGGTCTCCGATGATTATTTCAAGGTGTAACAGACAGAATGACAAAACTAATATACCCTCCATTGTATGGTGAAGGGTAAAAAAAATAGTATTTTCGCTCCAAACATTGTTGCAAATTTTAGTTAAAACACGCACGAATATATTTTTAATACTTTTTAATTACCGTGAATACCAACAAAAATTCCCGGGTATAATTTCCCAACGATTTCAGAAATCCAAAACCTTGACGGCTATAAAAACACCTCTGCTTAAAAGTTGTCACGCGAAGGATTGTGAGACGATTTGCGGTGTTGAAACGGTAAGATACTCTACCTTTTAACATACACCACTAACAACTCTTTCAAATACTTATAGATATAGAAAAGAAAATGTATTTTAAAATAAAGCTCATTGTATAAAAACATTTCATCAGTGTTCAATAGGGATATCGGCTATATTTAGTTTCGTAATTTGGGATCCTTCAACTCCTCATTTTTCCAAGTTTAAATTAACACTAGAGTGTCGAAAAAACTGGGGTTTTCCGAAAACCGTCATTTTTGGATTTTTTTAAACTGTGTTTTGAAAAAACCGACTGTTGGGTTTCTTTAAAAGTAAGAAACCGACATTAATCAACATTCCAGTTTTAGCCTTTTGCTTTGAATGGGAAATTTGTTCCCAATCAGAAGTAAAGTATTCGGTCCCATTTCGAAACTTAATGAAACTAGTACTAGTAAAATAGCTAAAGTCGGAAATGGAAAACTATACTATTACCCTCTTCTTCTAGATATGCAGAAAAGCCAATTGAAAACAATCTTTTGGATCCCTTCATCGGGCTCCAAATTGACTCTGGTTTAAAAATTAGGTCATATTTAAATTTGTTTGAAAATGTTATTGTTTTTGGCCCAGGTATGGCCCTATGCTCCTTGTAGAAATAAAAAGAACTAATATAACTGGTGGTCCCACCATAATGCACGATGTTACTTGCGAGGCACACCAGAACATCAAGTTTTATACCCAACTTAAGTTGGCAATACTTTGTTTCAGTGTTTGAAAAATTTAACCATAGAGAGGTTCACAATTGAGCAGCGCGTTAAGATTGTTCAAGCCTTTTACGAAAATAGGCGTTGAAATAAAAAATGCATTTCGTAATTTTTTTGGACAGCATAATCGACCCAACGTGTCTACCGTGAATAACACAGAACAACTTTTTTCAGGTGATTGATTCGGGAATTTGTCACGTTTTAGGCTTTTTTGTTTGGCATAACTCGAGAATCACTTGTCCGAATAAGCTGAAATTAAAAAAAAAAATTAAAAATTGCAATTCCTTTAATCTGTTTATACAACGTTTCGCTACATAAGCAACAGTTTCGCATTTAGCAATAAATGTATAAGGAAAAAAATATTTTTTACCTAAAAAATTAAAGTTTTTTTTTTTTTAATTCATAAAAAATACAAAACGGTTAAAAGTGTCAAGTCCTATCACTGTCACTTAAAGTCACATAACCTATAAACATAATGAGACATAGATCATGAAAATCGATTTTAGCGTTTCGGTTTTATGCACAATTAAGTGAAGGTATGAATTTCAAAAATTTGCTCGAGATATGTACAAAATTCTTCGGAATAAACGTTGATGATTTTTTTTTTGAGATTATCTGCATTTAAAAAAAAAATAATTAGTAAACAAAAGGTTATTTGATTTTTATGATTGCTCATAAATGTGCGTGGACCCTGAATTGGTGTTCTTGTTTATTTATGATACCTAATCCGTTCGCAGTCAATTAATGCATAGGTAACATACAAAAATCTCATTCTTTCTGTGTAAGAATAGCTGTAATATAAATCGGAATGTTTATTTTCGTGCAAAATAAAGAATCAATAAAAAAGTCATCAATGTTTTTTTCATAGAATTTTGTGCATATCTCGAGCAATTTTTTGAAATTCATACCTTCACTTAATTGTGCATGAAAGCGAAACGCGTAAATCGATTATCATGATCTATGTCTCATTTTGTTCAAAGGTTATGTGACTTTACGTGACAGTAATAGGACTTGACACTTTTAACCGTTTTGTATTTTTTATGAATTACAAAAAGAAGAAAATGAATTTTTTAGGCAAAAAATATTTTTTTTCTTCATATTTCTAACTGCGAAACGTTGTAGGAACATATTAAAGGAATTGTAATTTTTAATTTGTTTATACTGTCTTAGTTATCAAGCAGTTTTAAAGCCGATGCATCCACAAGGTGTGACTGTTCGGCGAGATTTATGGGTTGGTGGCGTTATCGGTTCGTACTTCTTCGTAAATGAGGTCGGCCAAGTAGTAACCGTAAATGGTGTTTGCTATCGCGAAATGATAACAGACTTCTTGTGGAAGTTGTGGATATGGACCTAGACGATAAGTGGTTCCAACAGATGGTGCCACTTGGCATACAGCCACGTGGCGATGTTAATTAGCCGCCACGAGCATGTGACTTTACCGTTGGACTTCTTTTTTTGGGGAATATTTACTCGTAAAATAAATAGTGTACGTCAATAAGCCATTAACAATTCAAAGCTAAAGGATTAGGTAATTCGGCGCAATGACGACATTGAACCTTCATTATGTCTGGTAGTCATTGAAAATAAGGACTATTGGATAAAGGTTTGCCACCGAAGCCGTGGCGAGCATTTGTCCGATATTTTGTTTCACACATAGTTAGCATTGATTCTTGGATCATAATAAAAAATATTAAGAAAATTCTCTGAAAACTTTTTGTTTTATTTACAATATACATCGTGTGTTTTAGTAGGACAACCGTTTATATGTCCATGTTTAAATAGGTCAGATTTTCGGACATACTCGTAAGAAGGATTCGTTACCCAAATTTAGCGAAGAATTTTTTGAAGTCCAAAAAATAGCCTTTTGTTTGATCAATAATTTCGTCGTTGGAGCTGAATCTCTTTCCGCCGAGCCATTTGTTTAGGTTTGGAAATAGGAAATAATCACTGGGGGGCTAAATCCAGAGAATAAGGAGGATGATGTACCAATTCGTAAACCAAGTCATCAAATTTTGCCATTGAGACTGCACACTTAATGAAAAAGATTATGCATTTAATCGGCCCAATAAGTTGGCATAATATTAGTCGTTTATTGTTTTTCCTTTTAAAGGTAATCGATGTGGATTATTTCGCGTGCTTCCCAAAAATCTGTTGCCATCACCTTATTGGCCGACAAAGTCACCTTGGCCTTCTTCGGAGCCGGTTCATCAGGAAAAAACAATTGTTTAGACTGCTGCTTGGTCTCCGGAGTGTTGTAATGGATCCATGTTTCATCCACAGTTACAAAACCCAGCAAAAGCTCATTCGAATTGAGGGAAAACAACTCCAAACAATCCCTTGAAGTGTTGACACGATTACGTTTATGGTAATCGCGGCAGACAGCTTTCTTAAACCCAACTGATCATGTAACACGAAACCACACTGCATATGAAATACGTATGGCATCAACAATCTCACGCACTTTTATTCTTCGATCGGCCAATACCATATCGTGGATTTTTTCGACATTTTCGGGTGTACTGTCCTTAATTGGCCGTCCAGAACGTTCAGCGTCATTTGTGCGACCACAACTAAACTCAGTAAACCACTTTTTACCATTGAAATCGATGATGCAGAGTCTCCGTAGTTTTTATCAAACTTTTCCTTGGTTTGATTGACGATTTTTTTCGGCAAAAATAATGTTAAATGAGCAATCCAAATTCACTTTTTTCCATTTTTAACAAAATCCACAAGGTTGTATATTTTGAACAGCTGTTAAACACAAAATAAATGACGGAACTCTCTCAAAATTTGACAGTAGTCTTTTAACAGGTGGTACTTGATGGGAGCAGTGTTGCATTTGATGTAACTACGAGGGAAGTTGAAAAAGTCACGCAATATCATAATTGTTACTAATTTTCCCAAAGTCAACAGCCTCCGTTCTTTGTACAAAAAAATTACTTTGTCAAATTTTATGAAGATCGGATAACAATTGCGTTTTAAAGTTTGAAAATAAGCTTTCAATAGACAACAGACGGATGTAGGAGCTATATATAAATTCGAATCGATTTTCTTCAATTTAAATATAATCTGTCCTTGTTCTAAAATAATACTTTTGCCAATTTTCATGAAAATCGAAAAACAATCGCGACCTGCAGTTTGGTTACAAACATAAGATGGTCGGACGGAAGAAGAGACAAACATCGTTAAAGGGAATCAGTAGGTGATAATACCTCGATCGGTATACTAAAAGGTGGACCTAGCTCAAATATTTTTGGAAGTGACAAACATTTGCCATGAAACCAACTTTAAAATACCCTGTTCCACAGAGTGGTGCAGGGTATAAAAACCGCCGTAATAGTCATATTATTCGTAAATACAGTTGAACTTCCACAATTTTGGGCCGATAGTATTCGATGCCAGCGCCCTTTAACCTGTAAAACAAACGAGCTAATCAAATAATTTTAATTGTAATAAATAAAAATAAATAAAAAAAACTTGCAGTATCCGGAAAAAATCGAGACTTACCCAAGTTATTAAAAGAAATTTACTTTTATAAGCATAAGCGACCAACCGAATTGACGCTTAAACGTAAATTGCAATTAAGTTTACTTCTGAGAGCCATTTTTGATGGGAAATCAACTAAAGTAGAAGCAATATTATTTTTTTTAAATTTTTTTTCTCTTTAAATTTTAGACTTTTGGAAGTTTGTGGCATTATTTTACTTTGAGTTCAAGTAAAATTCAAGTTACGGAAGTTCGAGCTATATAGGGTGATCAACCTAGAGGTATTTTTTATACAAAAAAATACAAAAACTCAAATCAAGTAAGGAATCTTTATTGTTCATTTAGAAGGACATTTTATGCCATTTATTTGAATACAATTTGAATATAATTTCTTTCAAATTTTGGCCGCAATAACGCCTCAGGGTTTCCAATTTTGGATGACATGTTCGAGCAGTTTGACCGGTATGGTGTTAATGACACATACCGTGGTTTTCGCGGTGTAAGTCTTTCCATTATAAAATGGCAAACTATACTGAAAAGAAAAAGGAATAAAGTTTAAAACAACTCACGCGTAATCTCTAAAAAAAACCCTATTGAAAAAAAACCTATTGATTGATCACACTATGTATACAGGAATAACTTATGGGAATTTGTCTTTTTTGCGCTACTGCATCAAGATTTGTTCGCTTTATGAAAATGATACTTATGGAAGTTTGACAGTACGAGTATGTTAATTGTTATTTTTTTAGAGATGTGTCTACATGGCTCAGAAGCTGTGAGGCGCAAATCCTACTCTTAAAATTTTTTTAAGATGCTCTTAGCCGTATTTGAACCTGTGTTTACTTGTGTGACAGTCGTGCACACTAACTATTGCTTATTTCATTCAATAATGATTATCTTCGTAGGTTGATATACTATTTTTGTAGTTAGGTATTTCGTACGAGCAAATTTTAAATTTTCTTTGCTTTTACAATAAAAACCCCAAAAAACAAAAACCGCAGAGTAACAACCGGATAACTAAACAGCTAAAACCTATTTTTAAGAAACCGAATGTCGGTGTTGGATATAAAAACCGGAATTTCGGTTATTGATTTTGAACTCTCTTATAAACACCCACCAATTTTGCAACATTCTCTAATTTAGTGTTTGTGGGCACCATACATCGATCCTCATTCTTCTGCTGCTCGTTCAGTTTTAGGCCTTGTTTCGCCACTTTTTAAAGGTGCATTATCCTTGCGGTCACTTCTTGGACATACTCTGTCTATGAGCACCCGCGTCTCCATTTGCCAGACAATAAACAATTGTATGCTCGTAGATGATGATTGTTAATGGCCACTTTTGTTGTGTTCCTCTTTTTGTTAGTCCTTGTTGTCAGTGTTTCGTTTTTGTTATTTTATATTTTATTTTTTTGTTGTGTGTCATTTTAGATGTGTTTGATGAACATTTGTGGTTTTTTATGATTATTGTATATAATTGCGGCCGCTACGAAAAAATTGCAAGTTTTTTTATGTCTCAATTGCTTTTATTTGGTAATGTTGTGCTCATCACTGCCCATTTAGGTGGCACATATATCTTCCACTTTGTGTTGTTGTTTTGTTTTGTTCCTGCCACATTGCCTTTTTCCGCTGCTGTCCTTGTTGTTGGTGGTTCTGTTCACTGATTTTCTCATTTCTGCTGTGTTTTTTTCTGCTGTGGTTTTTGTCTGGTAGTATTGTTGAATTTATTGCCATAATAGACTTGTCATAGTGTCATATTATAGCGTTGTTATTGTACTCCTCTGGTCGTCGTTTGCCGACTGAATGCTGGCTGACACTGATGCTGTTGTTGTGATTGTCATGAATGGGCCCATTAATCAACTTTATACGCACCCCAAGTTGATGCGACTCGGCCTGTTGTTTTTAAATTCGCATTTCGGTTTAGGGGTGATTCGCCCGCCGCCCCTGCTGCACAATGTCTTGTTTTCGGTGCTCTGCACTACTTGACTGACCATTGATTGCAATTTTATAGTTTTTGTGCGATTTCTTTTTTAATTTGCACCCATTATTGATGAGCAGGAGATTGTCCTGATGTTGGGTTTTTTTATGTAGGATCGTTTTTTTTATGTGGTTTGTTAGTGATGTTCTGTTTTTTTTTATAAAGATAAAATCTATTAAAGGCATCCTATTGTTGTTTGGTTTTGATATGAAATCGAACATGCTGTTGCCAAAATTATTATTTTGTTTCTTTGAGTATTTGATACAGATATTTTGTCCGTCTGATGATAACAAAACAATATAATGGGTTTGTAATATTAACCGCAATTGTCACATTTATTTTTTATATTTTAAGTATTTAGTAATATTCTGCAAGTGAGCAGTGGACCATATTTATTTAAAAATGATGGGTAATATTCGGGATTCTTATTTGAAGGATGATTGCTTCACCAATTCGGTGCGACATGTCATACATGTGGTAAGAAATACTATAACTATAAGTATACTACTTAGTAGGGACATAAATACTGTTACACACGTTTTATAGTGTAAAGTGAAAAGTACTGAATGTTTTTGGACCAAATATTTTTTAAAATATTTATTGATGTATATTGTATCCAAAAAGAATCTACTTATTCGAAATGTCCGCCTTTTGCCGTTACACACGCCTTAAGTCGCACTGGCCAATCGTCAATAGCTGCACGAACCTCGTCCATTGCAAAATTGGCCACAGCTCGCTCCAAAGCTGTAAGATCCACTGTTGGGGTATCTTTTGTAACAAACTCTGTCCTCTTAATCCGTCCACAATTTGTAATCTAATGGGTTCAAATCTGGACTGCCTGAGGGCCATTCTTCAGAGGAAATCAACACTGGCAAATTGTTTCGAGGCCAGGCCTCCGACGTTTTAGTCTTATGGGCCGGCGCAGAATCCTGCTGGAAAGTCCATGGCTTTTTTTTGAACAGGTAATTGTTAAGAGGCTTCTCAACAGCTTCCAAAACGGTTTCCTGGTAAACTTTGGCCGATGTTTTGACTCCTTGTTCGCAGAAATGCTGGTCAGTGACCACATCGTAAGAGACACCCCACCACACCATATATGAAGCTGGGTGATTTCTTAGATGACCGAGCATACACTCTATCATTTTGCTTGTTAAATTTTACCTGAACGGTAAAGATTTTTTCATCGGTAAACAAAATTTTTCTGTGGAAGTTATCAGCTTGCTTCACCAAAAGACGTTTGCATTTTTCAATCCTATTTCTTTTTAAAGCTGCAGTCAATAAATGTCCGGTAGGTCGTTTAAAAGCCCCAAGTCCTATGTCTTTTTTAATGATTCGACTTATGGACCTTTTGTGTGATATTTATCTCACGGGCCATGATTTTCTGTTTTTGAAATTGAATTCTGTGAATTCTTGATTTAACGGCTTTGGTGACATGCGGTGTTCGAACAGAGCGTGGGCGGCCCGACCGGTGGCGGTCTTTTACATCTCCAGTCTCCTCAAACACTTTTCTGCATCGGTAGACGAACATGCGGCTAATCCCTAGTGGCCGTAGCGTTTTGAAAATATCGCTTTTTTCATTTCACACTTGAAAAGCGCTATTACAGTGATACGGATCTGATTATCTGACCACTCCATGATGAAAGTTGAAACAATTTTAAAATCCCATTACAGACTACCCCTATTGAGGTTAGCTTTCAGAACCCATATGACATTAGCGGGGTATGTTCAGTTTTACTATTGAAATGGGTGTGTTCAATGTTGTAAGAGTATTTATGTCCCTACTAAGTATATCTGGCCTAATAATGAAAATGCGAAGATTTATCATTAAAAATAGTTTTATTGTTTTTCAAAATATTCTCCAGCATGATTTATACACTTTTGCATACGCTCTAACCAATTGTCGAAGCACTTTTTTCACTCCGATTGAGACACCTCCAAAACATGATTTTTGAACTCTTCAACAGCATCTTCTGGCGACGAAAATCGTTGACCACCCATTTTTTTCTTGCTGTGCGGGAATAAAAAGAAGTCATTGGGTGCCAAGTCAGGGCTGTACGGCGGATGACCCATCAATTCGACGTTTTGGCCGGTCAAAAAGGCGCTGGTTTGAGCCGATGTGTGAGAGCTCGCACTGTCATGGTGCACAATGATTCGTCTTCTCTTGTTGATTTTTCGAATTTTTCTGAATACTTCAGGCAAACAAATTGTAGTGTACCATGCAGAATTGACTTTCTTCATTGCTCAAGCGGAACAGTCGCCACCTGAGCAGTTTTGCCGAGGAAACAGGCGACCATTTGCTTCGAAGTGCTTCTTCCACGAACAACCTTCTTTGGATTTGGCTGTCTTCTTCGAAGACCCATACGGTCGTTTGCTGTTTTGTTTCGGGCTCATTCGCATAGATCCATGATTCGTCGCCTGTGACGATCTTATAAACGTCTTTCGAAGCATCGCAATCGTATTTTTTCAAAATGTCTTTGCACCAATCGACACGAGCCTTTTTTTGAGCGATTGTCAAATTGTGCGGGATCCAACGAGAACAAACCTTTTTTACGGCCAGGTGTTTATGCAATATCGAATGTATGCTGGTGGAAGAAATACCCAAGGATGCCTCTATCTCACGGTGACGATCTTGCATTATCAGTTTACGCACGGCATCAATGATCTCTGCTACAACGGCCGTTTTTGGACAACCTTCACGACCTTTGTCTTTGAGCGAGCGTCGGCCACGATTGAATTCATTTAACCAGTTTTTCAAAGTGCTATAGGATAGTGCTTAACGTCATATAAATATTTAAGTTAATCGATGCACTCTTGTCGTGATAATCCACTTCGAAAGTTGTGAAAAATGGTCGCACGAAAATGTTCACGAGTTAATTCCATTTTTTTTGCTAAATTGATTTTTTCAAGTCACTGTAAACAACACAAATGATGGTCGTACGTCAAAACGTTCTGCGTACGTTTATGCCAAAAAATTTCAAACTTTCCAATCGAAATGTAAGATGGCTCCCGGCAATACCTAGTGTTGCCTAGGCCAGAAAAATGTATAGCAACCTCGTACTAATGGAACACAATATTTTTCGTATGACTAATACAAATCTCTTCAATGTTTTGATTGTTTACGATTTTATGTTTCTACGCTTCAATTGTCTCTGGATGCTTGGCATAACAGTTATCCTTACTGGCTCTCCACAGAAAATAATCCAAAGGGCTCAAATTACTGTTCCGAGGCGGCCAATTGACATCGCAATTTTGGCTGATTATTCTATTTTTAAAAATAGTTCGTAAAATATCGATTGTTTTATTGGCTGTGTGCAATGTGGCCCCTTCTCGTAGAAACGAAATGTTGTCCATGTCATTTTCTTGAATTTTTAAAAACAAAAATTCGTTTAGCGTATCGCGGTTACGCTTATCGTTGATGGTAACGGTTTGTACCATTAGAACTCTCTTCCTACTTAGAAAATATATTCCCGTTCAATTAAAATATTTAAATATTCAAACGTAAAATTAATTAGGAATTTTGTGATAAAAGTGTTAACATATTAATTAAAATATTCGTACGTTTTTCGTCCAGTTTCAAGCTATAAGTAAACTCATATGCTAACAAGAAAATCATACAGGGTGGAGCGCGTTAATTTGCTTATTTGGGAATGAAATAAAAAATTATGAAACTTAGAAAAATGTATTTTATATTTTAATTTTATATATAAGGGCATTTTTTAACTTAATGGTTTATATAGTGTATCTGGCAAATGTCGACCTTCACTAGTTTTCTGAAGCTTAACTCTCATTAACTCTAACAAGCATGTCGACTGGTATTCTGCCAATTGTTAATTAAGTATTTCAAGGTGTTGGGACGGTTGATTTACACCTTAGACTTCAGGTAACTCCAAAGGAAAAAGTCTGGTGAGCTTGCCAGCCAGTTTACATCACCCCTCAAAGAGATAAGACGTCCAGGAAACATTTACCTCAAACAATTCATGGTAACCCACGCTGTGTGTGCAGTGGCACCATCCTGTTACAACAATGTATCCTCTAAATGCATTGCCTGAAGAGCCGGCTGAAAAAAAATCCTGCATCATAGTCAAGTACCGTTCGGAGTTCAAAAATACGGCAAGACGGTTATCCTGGAAAAAGTAAGGGCCAATGATACCTACACGTTATATGGCGCACCACACATTGACGCGGTCCGAATGCAGATGTTTCTGGTAAAGTTCTCTGGGCTTTGTTTCTATCCAGTACCACATATTTGGGGAAACAGGGAATCGTCAACGATAAGCACGCTGCACTGCAATTATCAAGTGCGCATTTGAAAAATACGCTTCAACACAAAATGACCTCTCCAATGCATGATGGAAACTCAGAGGCAGACGAATACATATCTCCCGTCAGCCACTATAAGCCACGCACACTCCCCACTCTCTTCAACCAACAGTGCCCCACAGCCTGCAGTGCAAAAAGGCAAATTAACGCGCTCCACTCTGTATTTACGTATGAGTCAATGAAAAATTTCACTCATTTACAAAAAAATTGTAAGCCATTTATAGAAAACAATTTCGTATCAGGCGATATAAAACTGTAAATTTAACGAAAATGTACATACCGGATGATCCATCTTGAGGTATTTTTCTCAATAGCCTTTTTTCACAGATTTCGAGTGAGTGTGTTCAACTTTATTTTTTTCTTTCCAGTATTGTTTGACATTTCATCATGGAAACACTTACACCGCAACAACGTCTCCAAATTGTGAAATGGAAATGAGCTTTCGGTGAGAAACTGTTTTCGACCACAATTTTGTTCAGTTATGAGGCACATTTCTGGCTCAACGACAACGTCAATAAACATTATTGCCGCATTTGGGCTGAACCGCAACCATAAGAGGTTCAAGAGGTACCATTATACCCAGAAAAAAACACGGTCCTGTGTGGTTTATGCGCTGGTGGAATAATCGGTCCATATTTTATCAAAAATGAAGATGGTCGGAACGTAACCGTGCATGGAGCTCGCTGTCGCGCATTGATATCGGACTTTTTACTTCCTGAAATTGAAGCCCGTAATCTTGTCGACATTGGGATTTAACAGGACGGCTCTACTTGCCATAGAGCTGCTCAAGCAATGAATCTATTAAGAGGTCATTACGAAGAGCTGCCAATTTCACGTTTTGGACCGGTGAGTTGGCCGCCCAGATCGTGAAATATCACAGCTACTGACTTTTTTCTTTGGGGCTACGCAAAGCCCCATTTCTAGTTTGACAAACCAGCTACGATTCAGGTTTTTGAAGCCAACATTACGCGTGTCATTTAAGCCATGCCGGTCGAAATGCTCGAACCAGTCATCCAAAATTGGTCCCCCAGAATGTAGACCCTGAAGTGTAGTTGCGGCCAACATTTAAAGAAAATTATATTCAAAAAATAAACGTCAAAAATGTCCTTTCGAACGAACCACAGATATTCTACATTTGATTTTTTTTTTATTTTGAAAAAATACTTTTAGATTGATCACCCCCTATTTAGTACGAAATGGTATTAAACGAAAATAACTCGTCATTTTTCTACCCTACATCACACTGTGGTACAGGGTATTATGATGTTTGCTGCAACTTAACGGAATGGATTAAGTTTTAATGTTAAGTATACCGATCACGACAGAATCACTATCTGATTCCATTGAGCGATATTCGCCCGTTCATCCGTATATCGTTTTAATCAAAGTACAGTTCGAAATTGTGTACCAATTTCGATGAAACTTCGAATATTCTTTAAGTTTGATTCGTTGGTCTATTGAATCTAATTTTGATATCACACATAGTTTTTTCCGTTTTAAGAACCTAGAGCTCTAAAAGCCACATATAACATGCGGTTTCGAACAACTTTTGCACAAAGCATTATTTCTGATGAAATATGTCTATATCGGTCCAAGTTTACAAATAGATCCCACACAAAGGTCTCTCCGGATTTGAGGTCCTGCAGTTTTAGAAGCCACAAATGGTATCCGATCTCGCCAAAATTTTGCATAGTACGTTAAAAGCCACCATTATTTCACTGGGGTTAAAGCATAGCCCCTATACAAAGGTCATTCCCGTTTTCAGAACATACAGCTTCGCACAAAGCATTACGAGTCACCGACACAAATCTCTGGTAAAATTGGCCCACAGCAAAAAAGCGGGTAAGCCGACATGTCGTTACTAAGATATTTTTAAGAAACCGACCGTCGGGTTTGGACATAAAAACCGTAATGTAGGTTTTCTGTTTTGGACACTATGAGGAGGCACCCCGACGGAGTTCTTAGGACGGCAATCTGGAAGTACTGAATACTTTATGAGTACGAATACAGCTTTTATAGGCTATAATAATATTCAACATGGATTTGCCGCCCTCGACATATTTTCAGATAACATAAAGTACTTCACAGTTGTGAAGCCAATTTTACAACAACCCCAAAAGTTCTTTGTCACCATCCTGGGCATCCCGCATCATATAAACGTATGAAGAACGATGTTAGCCCTAGCTAACATTGAAACGACCGCAGGTCGTCGGCGTCATCGTCGCCGTCTTCCAGTATTTTGTCCGCATTTGCTGTATTAAATTTGATTGATGAGAATTACTTTACAATGACTGACATTGTGTTTTACTTGGCAATTTATTCATTCAGCCATTCATTCATTTATTTGAATGGTGGAAAAATAGACATTGCATTGTTTTTAATTCATTCATTCGTTTTTATTTACTTCACTTAAGAACGGAAGGAATGAATAATAGAGCAAGAACGCCACCACTACAAACAAACCATCAAAAAATACAACAAAGTTAATACATCATTATGACAAGTACTGCTTCGCTTAGACCGAGAATGATGGTTCATATTTTGCATAATACTCGTAAATTTAATGAAATATTTTTAATGTCATTTCTGTTCGTTATGAATTGTGGCATTTTCAATAGACGAAACTCATTCACTATAACTCGACTGTGGAGGTAAAAGTTACCTTAGATGTTTGTCATTTTCGAGAATAGTGGAGACGAATTGTCCCATAGACAACATAACTTAATTACTTAATTCTCTCATCATTTCATTAAGAAACATATCATTGAACTGTTATAACGCGTGAGGTTCCCTACTTAAAAAAAAACAGAAAATTCGAATTGAATGGGGAATGTTTATTATCATTTGAAGAACATTCTTTGACATTTATTTTTTGCAGATTATGCACGCAGAGAAAAGATATGGTTACACTATGGTCACCGCAACAATAATATGTTCTCTAAAAGCATGTTCGTCGCAACCATAGTATTATTTTTTTGAATTTCATTTTGACAATAGTATGATTGCGACAATATTGCTATTGTTGAAATGTAACAATGGTATTATTGCCAAATTTAGAAATGAAAATATGGTTGTAGCAACCATATAAACACGGTTGGTGCAACAAAAGTATTGATGTTTAAAATTTACGTTACAAATAATTTGAATACGACAATCATACAGTATGGTTGCGACTATGAACATTGCAAAAAAAGGTTTTATAGAGCATGCATGTGTGTGCGTATGTTTTTTTTGATATACAAAAAAAAACACATAAACACGATACAGTGAAAAAACAACAACAATCGGAGGAAGGTAGTTTGAGGGATTTTTATTGTGTTTACTTCGTTCGGTGAAATACTCTAATACCGACTGGTAACTAAAAGCATTTTTGACCGTTGGAATATATATTTTTGTTTGTTGAATGAAATGTTTAATAAAAACATGGCATCAAATCTGGCTATTGACTAATACGAGTAGTAATGCAATTTAAAATAACATACTTAATAAAAATCTCTATTTTTGAATAACAACAATAACCAATTCTAATAGATAATTTAAGGGATCATAGTATGGTTAAGTGTGAATCATACTATGGTTGTGGGGATCATAGTATGGTTGTATGAGAACCATACTATGGTTGTGAGGATCATACTATGATTGTATGAAAAACATACTATGGTTGTGAGGATCATAATATGGTTGTGAAGATAATAGGATAGTTGAGTGTGAATCATACTATGGTTGTGTCGATCATAGTATGGTTGCGTGTGAATCATACTTTGGTTGCGTGTAAATCATACTATTGTTGCGTGTGAATCATACTATGGTTGTGGGGATCATAGTATGGTTATGTGTGAATCATAGTTTTGTTGTGAGGATCATAATATTGTTGTGTCACAACCATATACCCAACAATAGTATGATCCTCTTCGAATATTGTCACCCCAACCATATTTTTTTCTGCGTGTGTCTATAAAATGTTGGCCGCGGCTACGGCTCCGATGGTCCATCCGTTGAGTCCAATTATCGATGACTCGTTCGAGCATTTTAACTGGTAACTGGCGAATGACAGGCGTGATGTTTTGCTCCAAGGCCTGAATCGAAGCGGGTTTGTCCGCAAAAAGTTTACACTTTACATATCCACACAGAAAAAAGTCTAACGGTGTGATAGCGAGCACCGTGGTTTTCTCTGGATAAAATGGCACCTCTTGAACCTCTTCTGGTTCCTCTTCAGCCCAAAAGCGGCAATTTTGTTTAAAGACGTTGCCGTTGCGCTAGAAATGGGCCTCATCACTGAACGCTCATTTCCATATTACAGTTGCCAACATTGGAAGAAAATTATATTCAAAAAATAAATGGCATAAAATGTCCTTTCGTATGAACAATAAAGATTCCACACTTGATTTGAATTTTAGTATTTTTTTATTTTGAAAAAATACCTATAGATGGATCACCCTATATTTTAAACACATATGTGACAGCGCATAGAGAAAGGGACCTAAGGTTAAAAAAATCAATTTTCATTTTTTTTTGATGTGGACAACATCTGAGCATCGAATGAGACCGATCCCATGCCCCAAAAGTGTTCCCTCCCAGATATACGCGCGTTTTATAAAAGTGAAGTCGACGATTCTAAGCGCAAATAGAAAGGGACCTTATCTTTAAAATGGCTCTCCTAAACAAAACTTTTCATCAACTTTTCACTTTTTTTGATGTGGACAACATCTGATCATCGAATGAGACCGATCCCATGCCCAAAAAGTGTTCCCTCCTAGAGATATGCGCGTTTTATGAAAGTGAAGTCGACGATTCTAAGCTCTCCTGAACAAAACTGGTTTTTAACCTTAGGTCCCTTTCTATTTTGCGCGTCACATATGTCGCCAAGACTTCAAGTGTTCATTTGAGGTATTTTGTGTCACATTAATTCTTAAGTATTCGGAAATGTTTAGGTTTAAATTCCGCTATACTTCACATAAACAATGTTATCTTTAACTTTATTAGATTCGAAAGCAACAGCCAAGTTTAATAAAAAAAAATCTGTTTATAATTCAAATAAATAAATACTCTCAAATCGTTGAGTATGAATATTAAATAAAAAAAAACGTTTTTATTTCCGTCAGAAAATGGGAACTTTAGTTGGTCCAGTTAACCAAAGCTCGCTGTAACGACAACCGAGTTCAATGCGTACTTGTAGCCAATAATCTATAAAATGTACATAATCTAATAAATGTACAATTTCAGTTTCAATAATCATCTTAATTAGTCTTACCGGTACTTTGTCTCGTCAACTGATACTGTAAGTTTCCACTACTGAAAATTGTCGTGTATCCATTTAACATTCGGTAGTAACGATGGGAAAGATAGATAGAATGTGCAACCATCAACAGTCGGTTAGCAAAAATTTCGGTTGTGCCAACAAATCTGTTTTCAGAGTGCAGAATTAATGTCGATGGGGATATGACTGACAACATTTCCATATTTAAAACTGAAAGAGAGGGTTGCATCTTGTCCCCATTACTACAGGGTGTCCGCCGGAAAGGTGTACTAATTTGTTTTGCCGGCATTTTTTGGTAAACATTTGTCTGGACAGTTCCTATTTGGCAGTTGTAAAGTAGAGACGTGGCAAATTTAGTATGCAAAAATATTCGATAAACCAACGTGTTTTAATAGTTAAAACATTTCATTAAAATTAATCATCGATAACTATGACGATGAGCAAGTTACGTGCAATTTTTAATGAAAAAATCATAATGAGTGACGAGGCACATTTTCATTTGAAAGGATGTGAGAATAAACAGAACCGTCGGTTCTGGGCAATGGCAACCGCTGAAATTATTCATCAGTCACCTTTGCATCCATAAAAAGTGACAGTCTGGTGTGCAATTTGGTCATTGGCCCTTACTTCTATGAAAATGAAAACGGCGTTACGGTAACTGTCAATGGGGAGCGATATTGTGAAATGATTTTAATGCCAGAACTGCATGCTTAGGGCTTAATTAACATGTGTTATCAACAAGACGGTGCCACATCGCATACAGCCAGGATTACAATGGAATAACTGCGAGACCTCTTTCCACAACAAGTTATTTCAGGAAATGGTGATGTTGATTGGCCTTCACGGTCGCCTGATTTGACTGATCTGGACTTCTTTTTGTTGGAAGATCTGAAAAGCAAGCAAGATCGCTTGAGCAAGTCAAACAAAATATTCGTGATGAAATACCGCGTAAAATGTGTGCGAATGTAATGAGAATGTGCTCAAAAAAGCTAACAGAGGCGATCATTTATCTGATATTGTATAACAGAGGCGGACATTTATCTGATATTGTATTCCATACATAATTACCGACATTAAATAAAATTTCTCAATTTAAGATCCATTCTATTTCATTTAATTAAAATATATAAACAAACAATGTAGTATACCTTCCCGATGGACACCCTGTATTTAACATTTATTGCAAGAAAATATTCCATGAAGCTTTGAAGGTGAATGAATTGTTATAAAAGTAAAAGTAAATAGAATTTCCAAAAATAATATACGATAAGCAGCTGAGAAAACTTACAAGCGAAGCAAATCAACATAAAACAGACGAAATTTATGATTATCAGTAAAAAAAATTGTCAACAAAATACCTCACTTAAAATATTGAATAGGGAAATTGAACGAGCTCGTAAAGTAAGTAATTACCTTGAAAATTACAAGATATTTTTCAAACTGGGCCTCTATTTCGATGCCAAACAAATGTTCGCTTTGGTAGCAAACAACTTATCTGTAAATATGTGCCCTTAGTTTTTACACGCAGCGTCTCTTACACAAAACCCCCCACATAAATTTTGAGTTTCAAATTAAAAGAGTAACAACAATTCGGTTCAAACCACTCAACATACTTTATCAAGCAAAGTGATACATTTTGCTGCCTATCTTTCAGTTCAAATGGAAATGTAAGCAGGCAGGCAGACAATACCAACATGGTTGGCGTATTTAATGTTACGATAAAATATACCATTTTTTGGCTTCTTTCCATATTATCCACTTAACGTAATAAGAAATTTCCTTAACAAAACAACATCATAATGATAAAGCAAACACACCCAAAAAAACCGAAAAAGATTGAAATGATTTCGTACTCATCCGTCCTCCTCCCCCCACCGCTGGCAGAATTTATTTTCGTTGTTATACATTTTGAAACGGCTTTGCTGGAAAAAAGGAAGCGGCGCGGCGACAGCTAAAAACATTTTAGAGGATAAAAATTAATTTGAGACTATCACACAAATACAGCCAACTACGAAAATCGTTTGCACAGAATTCTATATGTACTTTATTTATTTTTTTTTTGGCAATTTTTACGCATAAAAGGGTTCATCAGGCATGGGGTTTTTTTACCACTTATTTTTTGAAATCCTTTAATATATGTCTAAAATTCGTTTTCCTAAAGATTAGAGGGAAACACAAACAACATAAGAAATTTGAAATCGAACATGGTCGACTATGAGATACCCTACACCACTCTGCTTTTTACAGAATTAAGCAATCCTGTTTTAAGTTAATTACACAGTGTGACAGAGAAAAAATACCTGGGAAATGATATTATTTTTCTAGTAGATCTTGCCGAGTACAACGAGAAACCGGTTTTGAAATTTCCCAAACACCTCCAAAATCTGGAGTTACGGGTAAAAAACCGGTTGTTCGGATCTTACGCACTTATATGCCAGTAACTTGGTTGAATATCAACCAAGATCAAGAAGAAACTGCGGCCTTTCAAATGGTGTATACACTTTTAAAATCACACAGAAAAAAATTTGTGTATTTTTCCTGTAAACTAGTTTTCTTTTAAACAGTTTTTAATTTTTTTAACTTTGGATTAGTTTTTACACAGAATTTTTTAATGGAACCGAACAATTATTGAACTGAATAATAAAGTAAAAAAGTGTTTTTTTCTTTTAGGAAATTGCTTTCAAAAAATAAATGCCATAAAATGTCCTTTCTAATTACCAATAAAGATTCCACACTTGAGTTGAATTTGTTTACATTTTTTCTTCTGAAAAAGTATCTTTAGATGGATCACCCTATATTTAGAATTGTTTTTGAAAAATCTCTTTACAAAAACCTGATGAAATTTAGTGGTTGCAAGTTTTGCATGTCTTCAAGGCCTTTAATATAGTCTGGCACGGTGCGTTTACATCAACACAGCGATCAACACTCAATTTTAAGACATTCTAGCAATGCTCGTCTGTCCATCCGCCCGCTTGTTAAAGGTTAGTTTATGTCGAAAAGAAAAGAGCTAGAGTCTGCTAATTTAAAATTGACCACATCAGGCAAAATGGGGAAGTTTCCCTTTGAGGGAATAAACAAACTCATGATTATTTTTTTTACATACATATTTCCACTGTAGACTGTCTAATCGTTCGAAAAGTGGGAGTGGTAAGTCGTTCCCAATTATTCGGGGACATATGGGCTATCCAGAAACAGGGACATTTTCATAGATATAATATATTTGATTTAGACCAACCTAAAATATTCCCCAGCCCAAGTGGCACAAATCGGCCCACTTTTACTGGATATAAGGATAATAAAAACAATGAGTTTTTTCCCAAGGGCCTCGATTAAATGATCCTTTCGAATATACTTTAAACATATAGGTACTCAGAAACTGTGGAATTTCCCCACTAATTAGAATATGGACTTACTTTTAAGAAACTGAAGAATTTTCCAAATAATAAGAATATCGACTTATTTTAAAGATTTGTCTAAAACTTGGGTCCGGATCTACGGGCCCAAGTGACCCAAAAATCGGCATCGTTTAAAACTGATATGTGGGTCTCAAAAACAATGCAATTTTGTCACGAATCTAAAATTTACATTGACGGGTTGAATAGAAGTAAAGGGAACGGTTGCTCATGCCACTAAAGCATCGCCCTAACCTGTATCTTTGCTTGTTTTTTCCTCTAATTTAAGGTATATCTGGATGTGGTAAGAAATTAATTTACATGATCTGACTTTGACGAAGTTTCTGCCCAGTGTCAGTGAAATGGCCTAAATCCAGAAAAAAATCCTATGTAGGTGCCTTATTATCAAGCTTGAAAACTCGGTGTAATTCTTACGGCACTCAGTTTCCTCTTTACAAGATTCATTCTAGCTTTAGAATGACCTATCGCTATAGTAAAGGTGATCCCTATAAGGAAAGTGACCAGTCAGAATGCCCATTAGAATGTAACTTGTTCATTCTTTGCTTCGTCGGGATCTCCTTATAAAGTTTTGGTCGTGTATCCCACCGTGGATGATCGCCATATTCTGGCCACGGGTGCTCAATCTAGACGGTACTTTTTTCAATAGGATTTTACAGGTTACGCGTGAGTTGTGTTAAACTTTTTCACATTTCATCATTTAAAGATTTACACCTCACTAACGCCTCCAAATTGTGCAACTGACTTATGAAAATGAGTGTTCGATAAAAAACAATTTTCGACCGAAATTTTGTTCTGTGATAAGGCCTATTTCTAACTCAACGGAAACGTCAATAAACAAAATTGCCGCATTTGGGCTAAAGAGCAACCAGACGAGCTTCAAGTGGTGCCATTATGCCCAAAGAAAACCACGGTAGGTGCGGTATATGGATATGCGGTATATGGTATGCTGGAATAATCGGTCTATTTTTTTTCAAAAATGATGATAGCCGGAACATAACCGTGAATGGTGATCCCTGCACCACGATATGGGACTTTTGCTACCTGAAATTGAAGCCCGTAATCTTGACGACGTTTGGTTTCAACAGGACGATGTTGCTCAAACAATTGATCTATTGAGAGGTCATTTCGAAGAGCAGCTATTTTCATGTTTGGTCGCCTAGATCGTGTGATATCACAATTTAGACATGTTTCTTTAAAGCTAAGTAAAGTCCAACGTCTATGCTGACAAGTCCGCTTCGATCCAAGTTTAGTATAACAAGCATCAATAAGATCTTGCATGTTTATATGGCCGTAGAAAAAATTTGTTCTTGTTGGATCCCACATATTTTAACGAATGCTCAAAAAAAGCTCGTATGGATTGGTGCAAAGATATGTTGAAAAAGTATAACTGCCGTATCCCAAAGACAGTGTATAGCATTGTCGCAGGTGACGAATCATGAATCTATGCACATGCACCCGAAACAAAACAGCAATCGACCCCATGGGTCTTTCAAGACGTGGTTCGTGGATGAAGTACATCGAAGCAATGATTGCGTATGGACGCTTAGAAGTTCATTCGTCTCATGACGTTGTACAGACATTGATTGAAATTGTGTTTAATTTTACGATTCAACTGAATTGGTCAATGTTCCTTAGTGCCCCGAAATTAGGTCCTGTCAAACATGGACATATCAAACATGCCATTCTGATGAAGAGACACTTTTATTCACTTAAAGGGAAACTCTTTCGTCTCTAAGTCGATTTTGCCTATTTACAATTTCCAAAAGTTTATGAACACAGTCCATCATCGACTCCTAGCTTTATTGTGTTTAGCCGCTATCTTACTGACGGACAGATTTAGCCAGATCGTCTTCGATTTTTTTGGAATCCGTTCAATAATTTGAGGTGTTGTAAACGACATCACAAATTTAGTATACCCTCCATTCTATGGTGAAGAGTATAGCAAAAAACTCTTTCGAATATTCTTTCATATGAATGTGGGTATGTACGAGGTAAGCGAGTCCTTAATTTCTATATGGATGCAGTCAAGTGGCTCTAGCATTTTATTTTTAAATACATTAATGGATTTGAGCTTGAGATGCTCTTTTTTCATCGTTTTTTCCCAAATAATATAAAAAGCAGCAAAGCAGGAAAGACAACAGAGAGAGAAAGAGAAAAAAACACAAATTTCAATTCATTTGTATAAACTGGCAAGAAAATTGTTGCAAAATTATAAAAATTGCCTTTTTTTGGCAAAAAGGAAAACGATGCAGGGACGGAGGGTGAGAGATATAAAACCAGACCGATAGAAGTTAGAGGACGAGGACCAGGCAGCCAACAGTTCCCTTTTCCTCCAAAAAAAAAAAAGCAGACAAACAGCGTAAAAAGGATTTTTTGGTTATTTTGTTCACTTATGTTCTTTTTTTCTGCCATTCCACTCACATTACACAGTCATTATTTTGGTAATTTTCCCCTACTTGTTTAGGTTTGAATGAAAATGGCTTTTTGGCAGTATATCTGTGTTACCATACGGGGGGTGGGCTTCCATATACACCAATGTCCTACACACGCACACATATGTGTATAAGTGCTTCATATGTGTTTGGAGAAGATGCCAAAAAGGCAGACAAAAAACTTTTATAGACATTTGAGTATGAGCGCTATTGAATGCCTGCAGTAATTTCTTAATTAGCTTCAATGAGATACACAATAAGTATTCAAAAACGAAGGAAGTACGAATGCTGATTTAAAGCAATTTTCAGCAATGCAAGTACATAGATTTATTTTCAATGTTCGTCGTCAGCGCGTCACAGGAGAGATGGTGAGAGAGGCATTAGATTAATTTCAAATCATTTATTTTTAAAAAAGAACAAACATATATTTTTAAAATGTATGCAAATAAAAAAACCGCATTAAATTGTTCGCCAGAGAAGTCATTCGACAGATCCATTGCTACCATAAGCAAAATCGGCCTGTGAAATCCCCTTTCCATCTTTTATGACTAAAACTCAGGGAAATATCATTGCGTTGGTGAGTGGACATAAGTAAAGGTCTAACGTTGAAGGAAAAAAATTAAGTTAATGCGGACATCCCCTTATTTTTTAGTCTATACAAAAACAATTTTAGAATGCCGAAACTTTTTTTGATTAATGCATTTTACAACACCCCCCAATAGTATTAATTAATAACTGTACGTCATATGATCCGATCAAAGTAGTAAGCATATCATTGATCATAGACTATTTTTTAGCCATTGACCATTTTTGACTTCGGCGCCAATTAAAATTTTTAATTTTTTTATATCCCTTTCTGCACTTTAAAGAAGCCTACTTTTTTACGTCTCTATAGATCTCAGAAAAATATGAAACACTTGGCTTTTAAAGAATTAATTTTTAATTCAAAAACAAAAAAGTTATCGGGATTTTTAAAATCAGTAGTTCACTCCAATTTCCGCAAAACATATTTCGTGCTGTATTGGCATTATCCGATCGAAACACGAAGCACATTATTACTAGGTTTGCTCTTATATTCGGGTCCTGACAATTCTGGTGTTCCCAGATGCAAACTGGACTTGTAAAACAAATCTGGGAGCTTAATCATGGAAAGTTACAACGTTATCCAACGAGCCAAAATCATGAAAATCTGGAGCGCGATCGGTACCTCATTCGACAATTCTAGTGTTCCTGACAATTCTGGTGTTCCCAGATGCAAACTGGAACTGCCATTAGAAACTTTGTCATTTTTTTTAGCATAACTCCACTAAGAACGTTCTTATTTCGGCCCGAATATCCTCCTTCAGCTGTTAAAGGGTTCTGAGTTTATTGATATACACCCTCTCTTTTAAATACCACCAAACTAAATAATCAGGTGCTTTTAAATCTTGTTATTTGTGATTTGTTTACAATGTGTTGAAAAATTCATCTCAGTCAAAAAATGGAATTATCCGGTGAACATTTTCGTGCGATGATTTTTTACGTTTTACGGCGTGGGTTATCGAGACAAGAGTGTTTTAATCAATTTGTTTCGACTTTTGGCAATGAAGCATCATGAAAAACCACTGTTAATTGCTGGTTTCAAGAAATCAGTCTTAGGACGCCGTTCGATGAATTTCGTGAAGGACGTCCAACTTCGGTCACTTTGCCAGAAACCATCGATGCTGCGCGTGAACTGATTAAGCTATACCGACATGTGACATACCGTGAGATTGAGGCATCCTTGGGCATAAGGATGACAAGCATCAATAAAATATTGCATGTTCATTCGGCCGTGAAAACACTTCTTCTCGTTGGATCCCACATAATTTGACGAATGCTCCAAAAAAGGCTCGTATGCATTGGTGCAAAGAGATGTTGAACAAGTATAACTCCGCTAGCTCAAAGGCAGTGTATAACATTGTTACAGGTAAGGAATCATGAATCTATGCATATGAACCCGAAACAAAACAGCAATCGACCCTATGGGTCTTTCAAGACGAGCCAAACCCAACAAAAGTTGTTCGTGGAAGAAGTACGAGTACATCGAAGCAAATGATTGCGTTTTTTGCGGTATAACCAGCCATGTTGCCACGGTGCCTTTAGTAGAACGTAGGACGGTCAATTCTGAGTGGTATAAAATCATCTGTTTGCCAACAGTGTTCGAAGAAATGAGCAAAGATAATAAGAGAAGACGAATCATTTTGCATCAAGACAATGCGAGCTCTCACAGATCAGCTGAAACTATGAGCTATTTGACCACTCAAGATGTCGAATTGATGGGCCATCCACCGCACAGCCCTGAGGTGGAACCCAATGATTTCTTCTTATTTCTTAGCATCAAGAATAAATTCGTGTTCAACGTTTTTCATCGCCCGAAGCAGCTGTTGAAGCTTTCAAAAATTATGTTTTGGAAGTGTCTTAATCGAAGTGGAAAAAGTGCTTCGAAAATCGGTTTGTGCGCATGCAAAAGTGTATTGATCTTAAAGGAGAATATTTTGAAAAACATTAAAACCTTTACAGTGATAAATTATTGTGTATTTATTGCCGGACCCGAAGTATAAATAGCAACCCTCGTATTCATGCTTACACATGGGATACATTTCGCCTATATGTCACCTTTGACTAAGACGTGAATTTTGACTCCTTATTTTTTGCATTTGTATTTCAATTCCACATACGTAAAAAAAAGTTTTGGAAATAATTAAAGGTGTCTTTGGACGAGAAGATAAGAATTGAATCGTGCACAGCTCACCGATTTGAGAGTAGTTTCCTCTGGCCTTTAATGGGATGTTTCGGGACTTAGGCAAGTAAGTAACCTACAAAGTAGGAGGTGTCCGCATTAACTTCTTTTTGTGACCTCATCTTCAAACAAACGGTTGTGAAATGCTGGAAAGTTGCGTATTCCACCGAGCATAATTTAAGGTTCTTAAGTAAAGTGTTTTCTTAAGAGTGGCAGAACTATAAAAGTTAGTAAACAGAGCAAAACTTGCGAATCCAACATGACGGCAAGTTCAATTGTGAACGAAAATGCATACACAAGTACATATCCGAATTAGGTGCTGATCGCGCTCCAGATTTTCATGATTTTGGCTGGTTGGATAACGTTGTAACTTTCCATGATTAACCTCCCAGATTTGTTTTACAAGTCCTAAACGGAAAATGGGGGAAAAAATTACATTAGAAAAGTTATTAGTTTTTCAATTCCCTTCGCGACTTTTGCCGCACCCTCTATTAATAAGTAATTTTTGCTTAAATTGCATTGTTAAATTGTATCCCAAATACCAAAGCAAAAATTACCTCAAAAGGTTTTAGGGCACTTTTTCTATAAGGTATATGGAATAGAAAAATAATCTCAACAGAATCGACGATTGTTAAAAACTACGAGGGCTGCTATATATATCACATCAAAAATGGTTTTATTGTTTTTTTCAAAATATTCTTCAGCATGATTTTATACACTTTTGCATACGCTCAAACCAATCGAAAAGCTTCTGCCGACGAAAATCGTTGACCTAGCATTTTTTCTTGATGTGCGGGAACAAAACGAAGTCATTGGGTGCGGCGCATGACCCATCAATTCGACGTTGTGGCCGGTCAAATAGGCGCTGGTTTGAGCCGATGTGTGAGAACTCGCATTGTCATGGTGCACAATGATTCGTCTTCTCTTCTTCGTTTTTCGAATTCCGAAGACTTCAGGCAAACAAATTGTGGTGTACCAGAATTGACCGCCCTACGTTGCTCAAGCGGAACATTCGCCACATGACCAGTTTTGCCGATGAAACAGGCGACTATTTGCTTCAAAGTGCTACCTCTTCTACGAACAACTTTCACTGGATTTAGCTCGACTTCGAAGACCCACACGGTCGATTGCTGTTTTGTTTCGCGCTCATACGCATAGATCCACGATTCGTCACCTATGACGATCTTATAAACGTTGTTTGAAGCACCGCGATCGTACTTTTTCAAAATTTCTTTGCACCAATCGGCACAACCCTTTTTTTGAGCGATTTTCAAATTGTGCGAGATCAAACGAGAACAAACCTTTTTTACGGCCAGGTGTTCATGCAATATCGAATGTATGCTGGTGTTAGAAATGCCCAAGGATGCCTCTATCTCACGGTATGTCACATGACGATCTGGCATTATCAGTTCACGCACGGCATCAATGTTCTCTGGCACAACGGCCGTTTTTGGACGACCTTCACGACCTTCGTCGTGAAGGTCGAATTCACGACGAATTCATTAAAATGTTGAATTCATTAAAATGTTGGTCGTACGTCAAAACGTTCTAAGTACGTTTATGCTTTCCAATGGAAATTTCAGATGGCACCAGGCAAACTTAGAGTTGCCTGGGTCAGAAATATATATATCAACCCTCGTATCGTCAATTTTGGTTATTAAATTTTCGATTTCAGTTAAAAAAATTCAAAAATGGTGAGATAAAGCAATTTTTATGTGGGATAGAATTTTAAGGCACTTCGTAAGCACGATTATACAGTCACATGTAGTTTTCCAGATGTAAAACAGTTATTACTTATTTAATGATGTTTCATTGTGTCAATGAAATATTGCATTGTATTAATGTAATATTTCATTAATCTAAAAAACAATCAATTCTCTCAGTGCATTGAAATCCACTTGTGCGTATATTTTTAATAATTGTTACATAGAATAAAGAATAATTTTGCATCACTCTTCCCGCGACGCTTTCCTCAACAATTGCATATGCAATTCAACGCGTCAACGATTATGAACAACCGCCGAGGACAACAAATTAATGTTAAAACCGAAAGCGGAATGCGCAATATGTATGTATGCGTGTGTACATGTAGTATGTATGTGTGAGAGTGTACTTAGTACTTAAACCAAACAATTGCTAACAATTGTTGCAACAATATTTTTATGTTTACTTGCGTTGGCAATTAATCGCAAATGTGCTTCTTTTTATTCTGGCCCATTGTTTAGCATTTATTTTGCACAAAGCAGCAGCAACAACATCGAAAAGAACAATACAAAAGCTGCACAATTATGACGACGAGATATTCACACAAATTGTGGCAAGTGGAGGCAGAGATAATCTTAGTTTAAATAGGCAATGAAAAAGAGTTTTATTTCTGTTCCAAAGAACTTGAATGAACTACGAGTTCCGGTAAAAGGTCACGTTGGCTGTCATCACACCGAGAAAAGAGCGAGTTTGTTGACCTCAAAAGTTGTACTTTTTCGGAGGACAAAATATTAAAAATTTGGAAAATGCAAATACGTCATTGATTTAAAACAGAAGCGGCCGATCATTTATATTTGTATAAAATTGGTCAGTCGGTGGTATACATACGAGGGCGGTTCGGAAAGTTCTTAGCCTATCAATGAAAGAGAATAGTTAGTTTTTCAAAAATATTTTTATTTTTCAATATAATCTCCTGAAACTTCAATACACTTAGTCAAACGCTTACCTAGCAATTCTATCCCTTGATTAAAATAGTTTTCCTCAAGGTCTTCAAAATAGTGGTTTACAACTGTAACTGCATCTTTATTTGAGGTAAAACGCTTACCAGCAAGGCATTTCTTTAGATTTGGAAACAGGTAAAAGTCACAGGGAGCTAAATCAGGAGAATAAGGAGGGTGGTCAAGCAACTCGTTCTTTAATTCGTTGATTTTAGCCATTGTTAAAACACTATTGTGCGCTGGTGCGTTGTCTTGATGAAAAATTATTTTTTTGTGTTGTAAGCCAGGACGTTTTTCTCGAATTTGTACATTTAATTGATCTAAAAGGTTGCAATAGTACTCTGAATTTATTGTTTTACCCTTTTGCAGATAGTCAATCAATAAAATACCTTTGAAGTCCCAAAAAACCGTTGCCATAACCTTACCAGCCGATTGAATTGTTTTTGCCTTCTTTGTGGCACTTCCTCCAGCTTCAGTCCATTGTTTGGATTGTTCTTTTGTCTTTGGAGTATAGTGGTGGATCCATGTCTCATCAACAGTTATGAAACGACGCTTAAAATCCATTTTATTTCGCTGAAAACGATCCAAACAAGCTTGAGAAATGTTCATTCTTATGCGTTTTTGGTCGACTGTTAACAAGTCCGGCACCCATCTTGCAGAAAGCTTTTTCATCTGTAGTTCTTCATGTAAAATTAAATGGACTCTATCATTTGAGATGCCCATGATATTAGCTATTTCACGCACTTTTATTCGTCGATCATTTAATACCATATCATGCACTTTGGCTACAATTTCTGTTGTTGTTGCTGTTTTTGGACGTCCACTACGTGGTTCATCTTCAATGCTTGTACGACCACGTTTAAATTCAGCAACAAAATTTTTTACTGTTGCATACGAAGGAGCACTTTCACCTAACACATTCACCATATCATTATGAATTGCTTGTCCCGATAAACCTTTTTTATGTAAATATTTAATGACACCACGCATTTCTAATTTTTCCATTGTAAAAAAATCGTGAATGAGTCTTTTGTGAACACCTGTTTCTATATGAAGGAGTTGCCAGATCGAAACAAAATTTAACATGTGTTCATAGCAGAGATGGAAGTTTCCAAAACACTTAACTTGTTTCTGTTTATACCGTGCTTTTTGTGCTAGGCTAATAAGTTTCCGAACCGCCCTCGTACTGATATACAAGCAAGCAAGTTTGAGTAGCTTTCCGGCAAATTAAGTTCGTTTGGGATGAAGCTTAAATACCCTCCATTACAGATTCATATCCGAGATGAAACATTTTTTAAAGGGGCTTAAAACTTTTATGAAATGTGCTTTGAGATTTTTGAATTTTAAGCTACCAATAACTTTTCTTAAAATCTTTGCTATCAAGAAGAGATTTTAAATATATAAGTAGTATGTTTTACAAGAATTAATTTGTGGAAATGTTGATGGTTCTGAATTGCTGTCATTGATTCGGGTTAAAGCAATAACTAGAGTATTAAGGCATTTATGTTCCCTTCGATATTCAAACGCAACTTTCTAATTATGCCACCACTGAACGTTTCCATTAATCTATGAAGCTTTTTATAAAAATTCGTCTTTGTCATTGTCTTTTCTGATAAATAAAATTTTCTCTTGAGCAGCTTATAAACTCTGAAAATGTCTTCGTATCTAAACTTACTGACGAAAATTTAAGCCTACGAACGGCCACCAGAAGTTATTTTAAATTTCAAGTAATGGTATGGGCAGCTGTGATTACCGATCCTTTTCATCGAGCCTGGTGTCAAAGTGAATGCGACTTTATATTGGGAACATGTTTTGGAAGCTGCTTTAGAGCACTGGGCTTGTAAATATTTCAGCTGTAGGCAATGGAGGTTTTAAAAAGACTTGGCACCGTCTCATAAAGCTCGTTTCAACCAAGAATGGTTAAAAAACCATGTTCCATGCTTCATTTCGTCCGCTCAACGGTTTTCAGATTCGCCAGATTCAAATCCGACGGACTACTCGAACTGGGCCATTTTGGAGAGCATGGTGAGCACTTAACAAGTAAGAAGGTTTCAGTCGGTTGATCCGACTTACATATACGAACCTTAATCTATACATGGATTTTAGGTTTTCCGTCGTTCCGTTCCCAATAGCCTGAAACGTACCGATTTTTATTAAAATATATATGCTCATCCGATTTTATGCTTTTAGAAGGCACATCAATCTGATGAAATTTCAATCCTGATGAAATTTTAATCCTAATGAAGTTTGTCACAGTTTAGTTTTTTGGACAAGGGTAGAACTGTATTGAAATTGAAGGAAATCGAGTTAGATTTAAATATAACTTCCGCATATAGGTTAAACCGATTTTACAAAAATATTTTGTAAAATCTATGAAACTTTTTCACAAATTCAAAAATGGCATTAGTTTAATAAAATCAGGGGAAATTAAGAGCATGTCAAAGGGGGTCCAAAACCCTATTTTCAGTTGGATTTTCTACACAGCCAGAAGTGCAGGTGTAATATAGTTGGTCACGTCAGACTTTAGATTTAAGTAGTTACGAACGATTTTAAATTTAACATCAGCACACGATGTTGTGTAAAAGAACAGGGGGAACCGCCGTTTTCACACAATGCGCCCCTGAAGTTTTCGATGAGTTATAGAGGACTTAGTTTTCAAATTGTTAAAACTTCGTACACAGCAAATATATATTTGAAACGGTAATCACTTTCTATAAATTTACCGGCGAGCATAGGGCACTAACCCCACCTGTTCTTTTAGACAGTATCAAGTACTGACGTAATGTTTAGAATCAGACAAGAAAATCTGGGCTAAAGAAGAATTATTGTTTTATTATCCGCTTTGCAGAGAATTTCTCATATTTTCTGACCGAACCTTACACAATGTAGATTGTTAATGACGATCGCTGTGAAAATAAATCACTTGACTGTATTAATAAATAAGCAGAAATTCACTATAAATACCTCGTATATAGTGATTTTTCCAGAAGTGTTCGAGGGGTAAAATATTTAACTGATGCAGGCCATACCTACTTTTAGTCGCCTATTTCGCGACCGGCTTTCCACAGAGGGGTATGGTTAGATCGCCCTTAATCTTTACGACAATTAGAAATAAATGCTTTGTGAACTCGCTGATTATTATTTCTAGGTGTTGCAAACGGAATGATAAATTAAAAGCCTTAGCCACGATGTCGAACGATAACGTTCGCACGCTTTCTAAGCGACAAACAGCTGATTTCGTAGCCACTAACAAGCATCAGAACGACAAGTCGAAAGAAAGTAAGTGCCAGAGAAACGACGTAATCAATTCAATACAAAATTGGTAGTCACTAAATATTTTCGTTTTCCCACAAGCGTCAAACTCACTTACTTGTGTTTTGTCTTTCGTTTGATAACAAAAACACTTAAATGCACACATACAAGCTAAAATTTAATGAAGGATATAAATGTTGTTTTTTAATTCTATGCATTGCTTTTCTGCACATTTTTCATTTTTAATTCATTATTTTTATTGTGAAAAAAATACCCTGACTTATAATTAAATAATAATAAAATTTTTTGCATCATATGTTCGCCAATTTTTTGCACAAATAGGCTAAAAAGTCTTTCAACTCTCTTTTTATTTATTAATTTTTCCAGTATGGACCCAAATAAAAGAATATTTAAACGTCTTGATAAATTGACACTTTTTGCTGTAAGCTGAGTAAAAGTATAGTGCACTTCTAGGCAAATTTGAAATGAGTTCAAATTTTTGTTCAGGCAACAATTTCGTTTACTCGCGACACATAAGGATATGCGAACGATAAGTCAAAAGATAGTGACTACCGTTTTGATACGAAAATGAGTTACTGGCTTTTATTCGCGTAGACGGATAGTACGAGGGTTGCTATATATATATATATATATATATATATATATATATATATATATATATATATATATATATATATATATATATATATATATATATATATATATATATATATATATATATATATATATATATATATATATATATATATATATATATATATATATATATATATATATATATATATATATATATATATATATATATATATATATATATATATATATATATATATATATATATATATATATATATATATATATATATATATATATATATATATATATATATATATATATATATATATATATATATATATATATATATATATATATATATATATATATATATATATATATATATACATATCTGGCGCCATTTGACATTTCCTTTGGAAAGACATTTTTTAGCATAAACGTACTCAGACCATCATTTGTGTCGACCATCATTTGTGTTGTTTACAGTGACTGGAAATGATCAATTTGGCAAAAAATGGAATTAACTCGTGAACATTTTCGTGCGATCATTTTTTACAACTTTCACGACAGGAGTGCATCGATGAACTTTAATCTTTTGTATGGCGATGAATCACCATCCTATAGCACTGTGAAAAACTGGTTTAATGAGTTCAATCGTGGCCGACACTCGCTCAAAGACGAAGGTAGTGTAGGTCGTCCAAAAACGGCCATTGTGCCACAGAACATTGATGCCGTGCGTGAACTGTTAATGCAAGATCGTCATGTGACATACCGTGGGGCATCCTTGGGCATTTCTTCCACCAGCATACATTCGATATATCATGAAGACCAGTCGTAAAAAAGGTTTGTTCTCGTTGGATCCCGCACAATTTAACAATCGCTCAAAAAAAGTTTCGTGTCGATTGGTGCAAAGAAATTTTGAGAAAATACGATCGCGGTGCTTCAAAACACGTTTTTGAAATCGTCACAGGTGACGAATCATGAATCTATGCGTATGAGCCAGGATTAAAACAGCAATCTTCGAAGACGAGCCAAATCCAACGAATGTTGTTCGTGGAAGAAGCACTTCGAAGCAAATGGTCGCCTGTTGTTTCTTCGGCAAAACTGGTCATGTGGCGATGTTCCGCTTTATCAACGTAGGATGGTCAATTCTGAGGGGTACACAACAATTTGTTTGCCTGAAGTCTTCGGAGAAATTCGATAAATGAACTAAAGAATACGAATCATTGTGCATCATGACAATGCGAGCTCTCACACATTGGCTCAAACCAGCGCTTTTTGACCGGCCAAAACGTCGAAATGATGGGTCATCCGCCGTACGGCCCTGACTTTGCACCCAGCGACTTCTGTTTATTCCCGAACATCAAGATAAAAATGCGTTGTAAACGATTTTCGACGCCAACAGATGCTGTTGAAGCTTTCAAAAACCATGTTTTGGAGGTGTCTCAATTGGATTAAAAAAAGTGCTTCGTTTGAGCGCATGCAAAAGTGCATAAATCATGCTGGAGAATACTTTGAAAAACAATAAAAACCATTTTTGATGATAAATATTCGCATTTTCATTATTAGGCCAGAAATATATGTAGCAGCCCTCGTATTTACTCCATTTTATGATGATAAAAAAAAGTTGTTCTTCTTTTTTTTGTTATTTATTCGGTCTTTTATTATTATTATGACTTGAGCAGTTTTTTAATCTGATTCGAGTCCTTTACGTTGTTTCTTTTTCAAAATCAACGTAAAAAGAAAAAATTGGTGAAATGTATTTGCTAAGGTTGCCAGGCAGACTGTAAAGCTGTTTCTAAACCTAGCAGTCTTTCGCAACGATTACTTCGGCCACATATCAACTTATACGGGAGACTCATTTTAATTAATGGGAATTACCCTTTACGTATAATCTTCGAACCGTGCGTAGAGCGATCTTCAACGCGCAATATTATTTCCACCAATTCGGTTTCGCATAGGTCTTCCTTGAAAACCACAAATGCAAAAAGCACAACCAAAGTGTGCAGGTTTTTTGTGCGTTCATATACTCATACAAGCGTTGCACATTAGGGCGTACCAATCCTTTTATATAGTTTTTATCATTATTATGACTTGAGCAGTTTTTTTGGTTTTCGTCTAAAATTCAATGATCAAACATAAAACTTCCCAGTATTTTCTTCTCGATTCTTGAAATAACAAACAAATTCATTTTGTGTAAGCAATTTTTTTTATATATATATTTTATTTTTGTTTTCATTTTGTCGGTAATTCAAGTAATAATTATATTATTAACATTTTTCGTTTTGTTTTCCTTTTATAATTTAACTAATAAATTTCTACAAATAAGGAACTTAAAAATTAAATAAAATCTGCTCTTAATTAAAGTGATGTTCATTTTGGCAAAATTTACAACTAATCAATAATTACGAAATAATAATTTTATATATAACTTAAAATTATAATAGAACTGTGAATATTTTACAAGCGATTTTTTTTAAATATATTTTTTATTTATAATTAATTTTGAGCAATTGAGACATATACAATTAGTTCAGATGGAATTTTACAATATTACCCTTTTATTCACAAAATCATGCAATAGGTTTAAAGTTCACTTTTATAAGAAAAATTGCAAAATTTTAAACCTTTTGTAAATTTTTATGAATAAAAATGGGCCTTATTTTGAATTTTTTGTTGCATATTTTTTTTTGAATAAAGTATAGATTCTTGAGTATTATTTACAGAAAATATAGGAACAATAAATAATATTTTTATATTTAGAAGTATATGTATCATCAGTGTGTGTATATAGTTTTTTTTATAGATTTTTTGTTTTATTTAAGTTCTTAAATTACGATATGTTACAAAGGTGATTTAGTTTTATTTGATTGATTTTTTTTCTTTATATTTGGTATATTTTTTATTATTAAATTTGTGTTTACATTCGTTTTTATGAAACCAGTTTTATTTTTGCAAAAAATGTAGTTTTTTAATATAATTACGAGTATCTAGTATCGCAACATCTTTTTCCGCATGTTTAGTTAAGACCTTAGGCAGTGTGATCGTATGACCATATTAAGATCGAGTTTAGCCTATTGTCTTCAATTCTGCGGGTAGTTATGCTCGATAAGTGTCTTACATTCGTTTAAAGCCCCATTCAGACCGAAAAAGTCTAGTAGTTTTCTAGTTTGTTTTTCATACAAATTCTACAAATGGTTGGCAACTCCATTATTTATATAGAGAGTAATTTTTTCTGTAGTAGTTTTTCAGTTGGTTTTTCCACACAAATTCTACAACTAGTTGCCAACTTTTTTTTGTATGAAGAAAGAGTGAAAGTAAGGTTGGCAACTCTTTTTTTTAGGGGGGAAAGAAGCACGAGAACTACTGGTTTAGTCAGTCTGTAAGGGCTTAACTCTTAACGAAAGCACTATCTTCGATTCGATTGCCTTTTCTACATCATAGAGTTTTTTATACAGATTTTACACTTCTCCGCGAACAGGAGCTCTAATAAATCTTATGATTTTTTATTTGATCACTCATGGTTTGATGGAAATTGCGACTGGCCTTCTCGTCCAGGCCATTACTGCTGGACTTTTGCATGCCATTCAAAAGTCTTTCCATAGCGGCAGTTTTCGAACTGGGCGACAACTCTGCCGTTTGTTGCTGGTTTGACGTTGTCATCGAGTGACCATTTGTTGTTTGCGAAAACTTTACAGTCATTTCCTCGGCATTGTGATGCTGCTCTTCATCTTCATTTTCCACATCGATGGCCGTATCATCAGCCTCGGATTCGCTATTGCTGTGCTGTGGCGAAAGAGGTGTTAGCGTTGTCGCTCCCTGCGATGTTGCCGTTGTCGCGGTATGCGGGAAGGGCGAATTTGTTACCCGCATTAAATGCTGCAAATGATGGTGATGATGATGATGGTGATTGTGGTGGGGATGATGAGCATGGTGAGGATGATGATGATGATGTTGCGCTGATGGTGAGTTCGGCGTGCCTGGTCTACCGCACTGCGAGTTCGTAGACGTCGATGGGGAACCAGCGGCTGCCGCCGCTACTGCGGCCGCAGTTAAACACCCCACCCCCTATACGAGAGAGGACAATGGTGGCCGTGGGGGGCTGGTGTTGCGAGCAGCGGCGGCCGCATAGTATTGCATGGCATGCGGATGTGGTGGTGGTGGCTGCACAAAACCGGATGTGGTGCCATCGTGATACAACACCGGCACTCTGACTAAACGCTGGGCAGCATGAGCCATATTAGCCATGTTGGCTGCCTCCAGCTCTGCGGCCAATTGGCGCTTCCATTTATTGCGGCGATTTTGAAACCATATTTTCACTTGGGTCTCGGTCAAACGCAGCGATGCCGCCAGACCGGCACGTTCCGAGGAACTCAAATAACGTTTTAAATCAAATGTGGATTCCAGCTGAAAGACCTGAGCGCGCGAGAAAACTGTGCGCGTTTTCTTCTTGCGTTTATTTTGACTGGAGTCACCTTGAGGCGATGAACCGTCCGAGGGTCCGTCGGTGCCGTCATCCTCCTCGATGATTTCCTCACCCTCGTCATCCGATTCATTGGAGCTGGTTGGCAGTAAATAGCTTGAGTTGGAATGGGATGAATGATGATTGAGACCTGCGCCGCTGGAACTGGTGGGTGTCGTTGGCTGGTGGGGTTGCGACAGATGATGATGATGGTGATTGTGCTGCGAGTACGACAAATGGGGTGAGGGTGATTTCGTGCCATTGTTGCTGCTGCTGCCGTTGTTATTATTGCCTCCACCGTTGTTGGCCAAAGAGCCATTCTGCTGGGGGGAGGGTGGCGAGGAGTGGTTTTCTGTAGTATTGGTGGAAGAACTGTCTGTAAACGAAAAGAGAGAGCGAAAGAGAGAACATGTTAATACAGAAAAAATAAGTTCAAGCAAATTTCGTTATAATTTTCTCTAGGGTAACTTTAACTGGCAATAATTAAATCTGAGTTTTATGACAAAGAGCGAACGTTGGTTAAACTCTCGCTCGCTCTCTCAAGTTATGCGCATACTCTGTGAGTGACATTGCGTCTCGAAGCATTAAGAGCCTTGGCCAAAGGAGAGGTTTTATGGCAGTTACCAGAGTGGATGGTTTATATCCAAACTACAAGTGTGTGTGTGTATGTATGTGTGCCAAATTACGGCCAAACAAAAAACAAATTTAACCATAATAATTGCTTTCTATTTTAAAAATGGCGTTTAACTTGAAATCTTTTGTTGCTCCCTCAGAGAGAAGACAAAACCAAAAAAAAAGGAAAAACCTTGTCATAAACGCCAACAATTTGCAGCAAACGCAAAACAACTTTAGCCAACACTTGACTTTTCCACTGGCCACAAACGGAATGCAGCAGTTTAATCAGGGGGAAACATTTTGCAAATACCAGTTAGGCTAAAAGAACCAAAGAAAGAGCTTTTTCATAAACTTTTCCTTTACAATATGTTTATCTGGTCTCATCAATGATACACACTTTTTTGCTTATACTAGCACCAGTTTTCCCTATGTAATCTTCAATTAGTCGGCGAATGAAATTGTTTCGCTCCTATGGTTTCTTTTAAGTGTTAAAAGAATTTATTTTACACCCGAATGATAAAATCGGGTTTCTTAAGAAACTTAACTTGGCAAAAAAAGAAAACAACAAAAATTCTTGGGATTCTTGGCATTGCACCACATAAACAAACCCACATACCCGCTGCCTTAACGGTAATCCCCAAGAACTATGTACGTAAATGCGAATCTACAAAAGTCTGTCTGTCCGTCCGGCCGCGCATACCACGAATTCCTCATGCCGAGTACATAAGAATACATTGTACGTAGATATGTAAGAGCTCTGTGAATGTAGTTTTCAATTAAAATAGCTAAAACAATTTGTTCAAATAGTTTCATTAAAGGTATTAAATTTCGAAAACGGTTTAAACGCTACAACACAATATCGCCTGCATTCCTATGAAAGTTGCCATCCACTCAAACCAATCCCGAGTATTTTATGCAGCGGAGGGAATTGGCCAGGCCTCTACATAAACGAAGGCCTTTTATAGATCCTACATAAATTTCGATTTACATCTCATCTTTTCCTCTTAGCCAATATCTACTTCTTCCTATTGTCCTACTTCTTATAAAACCATCGGATTTACATATCCACTTAAGTTCTGTCAGTAATTCTGTTTTTAGAAGCGGACTGGAAAAACTTTCCGAAGTTCAATAACACTGATTTGCAACAAAATCCTCTGAATCCGAATTGAGTGTCCGTACACGTGTCCCGTCACGTATAGTTTTCGAGATATCGAAAATGAACTGACTTCTGACTTTTTTTTATTAATTTGCCTAACACTTCGGCAATTCTTATTGAATTCACTTAATACCAATATTAATTGGTAAGATATGCATCTTTAATATAAATTAAAATTTATAAAAATCGAATTAAAATTGTGGAAGTTACAATCAAAATTTTGTTTTTTGGTTGAAATATTAATTTCTCAATTGCACATTGTCCCACAATTCTAGAGACCCCCCCCCCCCACTCGTTTTTGCACAACATCATAAAGAAGGTACTATGGGGGTTCCAACGTGGTAGATTTTAAGATCCGTTTGAAATCCGACAAAAATTTCCTCAGTTTTTGTTTTTGTAAAATATCATATAATTTCCACGATATCGCGAAAACTATACATGATGAGGCAAAACCGATACTCAATTCGGATTCAGGAGATCATTTAGATAAGTCACATAAAGATCAGTTGGATTTGTCAAAATGAGGACTTAAAAGATAATTTTTGCAGAAAATCTCTTACTCGTAAAGTCTCCTGCATTGACGTGGTCGAAAGCCCGCCGCTGAAAACTTGCTAGATAGTCTTACCCAGGCTTAAACCTGTGCTTACACCACTCTAGATAGAGACCATATTTTTAGTCTGACGTTTTGAGGAACTGGGTTTGGTTGCTGTCCATGCGGAAAGAATGATTCATCCGTCTCAACCTATCACAGTTCCTGCCAATTGGATTCACCCACAACTGCTACCGCAAGATATCGGTAGGTCTTATTTGGGCCACCCGGTAGTTTTAATTCAATTTTAATAGTGGTAACTTTTTTCCAATAACTACGGAACGAAATAAATCGCTTTAGGTTGGACGGCTTTGAGAAATAATAAAAAAATTATTCTTAAAGTCGTTGCTTTGTAGCTAAAACAGTGCGGAAAAGAAGTTTTGGCCAAAACGAGGCACCCAATGAGCCTGCTGTACACAAGTTTGTCCAAAAAGTTTGTGAGACTGGCATGATAGCAGACATTACTTACAATCCCCGAGATCGTAGTGGGCACATACGGAGAATGTGTTAACCTTAGCTGAGAATGTGCTAGCTAAAAAAAAGCCCATTGACTTAACAGTTGAAGGCACATGGTCCTCGGCTTCGTTTGGACCTTAGAAAAGCTTCGTTTGGAAGAAGCTGAAATGAACAACTTTTCTGCTCAAAATCATCTTTTCCGACGAAGTGCATTATCATCTCGGATGCTTTGTTAACAAGCAAAACTGCTAAATCTACGAATCGGGAACCCTGCACGTGTTTGTCAAGAGGGCAATGCAATCCCAGAGTCAATTTTTAAAGCGATCATTATTATCCGATATTATTTTTTTTTTAATGCTGTAAGAATCATCGTTTTTGTTAACGGTGGGCGCTACAGAGACATGATCGATCAGTTTTTGTGTTTGAGGGATTAAAGACAAATACTTTAACCATCTTTGGTATCATAAGATTGGGCGCCATGCCACACAGCCCACGCCACAATCGACATATTATGCCCTAGTTTCGGTAATAGTGTTATCAGCTGTCTAAACTTTCAAGGCTGCAATTTGACTCCAAGAGATTTTTTGAAGGGTCACCGCAAAAAACTGATGTTATGCGAACAAATCAGGCCCTTAAGACAGCTATTCGTGAGATTCAGTCTAAGGCCTTGAGCAAGCACTTGAAGAACTGGGTGGACAGAATGCGCTGCGACAACCACAAATAATGAGCATGCTTTTCTTTCAAATAAACCAATACTCAAAGTGTTTAAAACCTTGAGCAATCAATTGGAAAACTTAGTTGACAAAATGCACTACCAGCCAAGGCGGTAGCCACAAGAATAAAATTCTATCCATCTTTTCTTTCGAATACCCATAGCTAAACTCTTTCCTAACAGGATGTCGAGCCTCTATTTCCTGTGTAAAAGTAGCGCACACTAGATAGACACCATGGCCAACCTCGTGAAAATAAAGGCCTGCAAGAAGGCCAATTTACTTCATCGCTGGATAAGCTGTAAGTTTATTTGTATCTGCCCGTTTATACGTTTGAGTGCATGTGAGTGTGTGTGTGTGTACATCTCTGGAGTAATTTCAGTTTGGATGTATGAGCTTAAGCCTATTTAATTGGCCTCTTGCATTAAGTCGCTAGCTAAATTGCAATTGAATTTGATCATGTAAATTGGCCTTAAGCAACACACATAGTAGCAGTCGTACAGTTACGTACTTGCATACGTAACTACCTACGACATTGTAAGTCGTAAATATGCACTTGTATGTATGTATGTATGTAGACGTAACGTAAATTCTAATGGAATGTGCTGAATTAAGATATTTCACAATTGCTAAACAATTCTATAGCTAACAACTGAATTCTTTTATGCAAAAAAACAGGTGTGAGAATTCTTAGTCGTTAAAAGATCGATTATATGATGTTTACCCATGAGTCATGAGTTTATATCCTTAACAACAGCATTGAAGAGATTTGATCTATGAAATGTCAAATATGATTTTCTAAAAAGTTCAGTGGCATAGATTTTTAAAAGTGCTTGGAACACATAACTTTTACATAGCATTCTATAGCTTACCAATTCATTTAGGTGTGAGAACTTTTAGACGTTGATAGATCGATTATCCTATGATGTTTGCCTATGAGTCCACTTTGAAGTCCATCAGTATATAAATGATTGGCCCTTCGAAATATCAAAAAATGTGTTTCTAAACGTGCTCGTAACACATAACTTTCACAATGCTTGCTTGTACCTTTTTATAGATTTTTTTTGACCCAATGTCATTAGTAGCAAGTATTTGCTCATGCCCACTCTGGACCTTGATCGTTGTTATCTTATCAAGATATAGGAAAGCTGAAGTTTTAACCAAAAAACCCACAAGCTGCAGCATTAGAATAGGAACATTTAGCCTAAGCGATAATCGAACGAGAATTTCAAAAAACTAAACGAAATGATTTGCAAAGATGCACAAATCAATAACCTGATTCGATTGAATGGTACTAGCATAGTAAGCTAGTAAGTATGATAGTACTAATTTAGTTAGCTAGCAAACATAGTGAGAATAATGGGTCTGTTTCAACGTTTTTAGTAAAATAAGTAAAATAGGGTTTTGAAACCCGTTCTGTTGGAGAAGAAAATTTGCACAAAAAAAGTATGGAAACACCCTTGTTAAAAAAGAGGTTAAGGCAGTAAATAATTTGGAAGAAGAGGATACAGAAATAGACTTGGATGGGAAACTTTCCAATTTTTAGAGCGCATAATATTCTTTTCGTCACTTTGAAAATGAAAATTATTTCTTACTTGAGCATACAAGTAAAATTTCAACTATTTCCTTTGTATTTTTTAACTTATTTTGATTTGTATTATTTTTTGGAGAATTTTCTTTTTATAGCCTCTACCGAAGGGTGGATGGTATATTAAATTTGTCATTTCGTTTGCAACACCACAAAATTCGGTTCGGAGACCCTATGAAGTACATATATTCTTGATCGTCGTAAAATTCTAAGACGACCTAGCAATGTCCGTCCGTGTGTTTGTTGATAATACGATAGCAAACAAACGAATGAACCTAGGATCCTGAAATTTCGCATGGCTCATAAGCTGTCTGGGGTTGTAGTTGAGAGAAATCGGAAAATGTTTCCCTTTAAGAGATTTAAGGTACCTTGGTAAAAAGTACACATTTTTTTCGTATTTGCTTAGCAAATAATAAATTTTTTAAGGATGAACAATGGTTAAAATGTGAACTGTTAGTTGCGACGCACAAAATACCTCAAAAGAAGGCTGAACTTTTTTGGCTCATGTGGTACCGCATGGTCAAAACGGACAATTTTTATTCAATATGGACATCTGTATACTCAAATTAAAGGAAATTTTGATACGAAACCAAACATAGAGAAATTTTTATGTTTTGGCAAATTTTGCTACGAATCCAAATGTAGAGTAATTTTAATGTTTTGGAACAGGCGCAGGGGCCAAAATGCCCAAAAAATGAACCATTTTTTTTTGATGGAGGGTTTTTAATTTATGTCCTGGCCAAAGCTAACGACGCTTAACTTGTTTTTATTAGCTTTGCCTTATTTTCTTTGTTTTGATAGAATAAATTTGTTTCGCTAAAGAATAAATTGGTTTCGCTAAAAAAATTATGTGTTTTTGATATCGTTATGAATACAGGATGTATCTTATAAGATTGTTGCGAAAAACAAGTCTGGTAACACCGTACTCGTTTCATTAGCGACCTAAAGACAACTCGCTAAGTAATCGAGTTACTTTGAAACAAATGCTAGTTTAGTAACCTCAATTAAACAGCCCTCATATTATTAGAATTAACATTGTAAACTCATACGTTAGTTCGAAGAAGTTATGCTATTCAAATAATTTAATTGAGGACAGTTTTATATTGTTGAATTTTTAATATTGAAGATAACTCGAAATATATAAAAAGTTTCCTATAAATTATGAAAAATCTTTACATATTGAACAAATTAAACGTTGTAAACTCATACGTTAGTTCGAAGAAGTTATGCTCTTGACATTTTATTCAAATAATTTAATTGAGCACAGTTTTATATTGTTGAATTTTTAATATTGAAGATAACTCGAAATATATAAAAATTTTCCTATGAATTATGAAAAATCTTTACATATTGAGCAAATTTACTTGGAAAAAGTTAATGAATATTTTATTTTCTATTTACCATTCGAATTAGCCTTAAATTACACTTTTATTGTATGTGCAATTAGATAAATTTAGAAAAGCATTTTCTTGTTGTGGCCATTTATAGCCTAATTAGGCTCGAATTTTCTTCACAAATAATCAAAAACACAAACGTTTTATGCTGCATGTAGTCTATCTAATCGTGTCCTTAAAAATGTTTCTACGAATACGATTTATAATATAACATAACATAAACTTACCATGTGTGGGACTATGAAATGGCATACGTTGAGGGGCCCAGGGCCAGCCGGGTGGGCATAGCGCAGCATAGCGACCAGCCAAAGCACCCCATTGTGAAATGAAACCCAATCTGTAACGAGAAAAAAAGACACACACAACAATAAGAAAATTGATCAAAAATAAATCAATAAAGCATTTATGGCCGAATAACTGAAGAAATAAGGAAATCCTCCAGCAAAAAAAGGGAAACGAAAACTTTGATTACGAGTACCAAAAAAAAGCAGAAGCAGAAAAATCTGTAATACAATATTGGCAAGTGATAATAAGAAAGATTTGCAACAGCTGTTAAATATTTAAAAGATTTACACACATTTTTGGCCAAACTCGATATACTTACAAACGTTTGTATGTATTCGCAAACCACCCCTATAGAAAATGGGGCTAAATGATAAACATATGTACATAAGTACATATCTGTATGAGTACACATATATTTCTGTATGTTTTATTATCGCATAAATCAAGTAACATAAGATGTCCTTTGGTCTGAAGGGTTGAGAACATTAGTTGCAAGTTTTCACAACAGGTAAATCTTTTGTATGTTCTTCTATTATGCGCCATTTATGTTTTTTTGGATACATTTTAGGGGTTGTTGCCCTCCTCCAACACCACCCAATCGCTCTCCGGCCCATTTTCTTTATTTTCCTAATGTTTCCATCCGTACATTCGTTAACAAAAGATGAAGGCGAGCATCGAAAGAGGAAAAGTAAGATTTTCTTTTTCTACTTGACTTAATAAAGCACTTAAGTGATTTTCCTCTTTTATTCCATACTCCATACACCCCCTCCCTTGACACTCGAACGAACAAAGTTAAATATTAAGATGTTTAATGGATGATTAAGAAGGGTATACAACTGGAAGGTATGGGGAGGTTGAAGAGATTTCGAGAAATTAAAGGTAAAGGTTTGTTATGTTTCTATCTTCTCGGCGGCAGGGGGTTGGTAAAAGGTTAATAGACATCGTTTTTCTTCTGACGGGGGAATGATTCAGAAAATAAATAAACAGTTAATCATTCGAGGTCAAAGTTTATGGATTTTGTTTTCTTAAATGGTATTGGTGGTGGTTTATGATGCTGGTGGGAATTACTATGCCAAGGGAGTTATGAGAGTTTTGCAGACAAAATGTCTGTAGGTACATACGTAAACATTTACGAATGTATTTATAAAAATTGCTCTGCTTTATGTTTTGTTTATGGAATTTTTGAATTTTCTTTAAAGGAGGAAAAGGAAGGTGCTACAGTTAAGTTGTTATAATTTCTACTTAGATAAGGTTTTGTTATAGGGATTTCGTTTTTGTGCCAATTTTACTTTTGTTTTGTTCTTTTTATAAGATTAAAAAGATTTATATGAAAAATACATATATACCAGTCCATTTCTTAGAGGGTTAATTTTAGGTTAAAGTTAAAATCGTTTCGTTATTAGCGTGGAGCGAATTTTTATTGAAATGCTCTAATTCTAAGCAAGCTGATTCTTTTTATAAAAATCTACAAAACTTAGAGTTTGTAAATAAATTTCGGTCATAAATGTTCTTTCTTTACCAAGTATTCAATTCTACTTTTTGTTTTGAAATCACTAGAGTTTTCTGATTTTGACATGCAAATTGCTTTGAAGATTTAATGAAATATTTTTTTAAATAGATTTGTTTTATTTATAAGGGCAAAGCATTTGTAAAGCAATATTCGTCAAGTTTCTCGGCCATAACTTGACGAATATTGGTTTACAAATGCTCCAACGTTAGGGGACCGTCCGAAATGTGCTAAAAAGTAGTTAAACTTGACCTCAAGTGGATGGACAGCTGCAACAAATCCAGAGTATTCCATACATGTTGTGAAGTAAGAATATTTAATACCTTAAAAATTTCTTTGCTCGAAAAGTTTTTGAAATGTTTTTTATAATCGTATAAATGGCCGCTTAAATTGGTTATACCCTCCTACGAAAAGTAGACGGTATACTAAATTTATCGTTCCGTTTGAACCACCGCGAAATATTGATCTAAGACCCTATAATGCGTATATATTTCTCTAGTATTGTCCTTCCTTCCTTCTGTGTGTCTGTGGAAAGCACTTTAGCGGTCAAACGAATCAACCTAGGATCCTGAGTTTCTTCGTAACGATGCCATATGGTCATCAGCTGTTTTGGGAATGAAAATGGGCGAAATCGGCCTAGAGAGAAAAAGTTTCCCTTTAAGAGATTAAAGATACCTCAGTAAGAAGTTCACTCTTTTATTTGCTTAAGAAATCATAATTTTGTACAGTACAGTACCCCTTTTAACCCTTGTTAAAAGGGGCACTGTAAGTGTGGACGCGTCGTAGACCTCAAAAAAGGCCCACGTGGCCCAAAAAACGTCCCGCATGGTAAAAACGGGCGATTGATAGTCAATATGGACATATTGGTACTCAAAGAAAAGCACATTTTGCAACCAATCTAAATATAGAGTAATTTTGAAGTTTTAGCTGGACGGTGGTGGGTATATAAGCTGAGGTCTGGCCGAACATAACGAAGTTTTTACTTGTTTTAATTTGTTTTTTTGCGGGGCTGAGGGACGATTATTGGAATAATTTAACTTTTCGGCTTTCCTAAAAATCTTGCGGTTCCGGAACGGATTGACTGATTTGTACGAAATTATGATGAGGAATGAAAGTGTACACTATGATAATATTACGTAGACAAATTTGAATATAAATTTTTTTGTTTAGCTCGTTTGTTTCATTTCGGTCTGTTGCTTTTACACATTGAATTTATTATTTTTTTTAATAATTTTTTATATTTTATTTTAAAAACTTTATTTTTTTTAAATTTAAATTTTTTAAAAGTTCGTTGTTCCCCATTTTTTTTAATTTTACCAAATTTGCGCATACGTCTAACAAATCCAAAAACAGTAAAATGATTTTTGGCACCGCCTCTACTGTGGGAGTTATGGGCAAAACACTGGCGTTGATGGGTACCTAATGGACATTTTCACAAACATTTTAAAATATCGATATAATTCTCAGACTACCTAGTCGTCTACGCCCTTCCACAAAATTGTAGCAATAAGTTGATTTATTATAATTCACTAATTATTTTATTACAACTTATAGTTTTTTAACTGTCTGCTTTTGAAGAATTGGCCGATGAACCCTCCTGTTGTTCAATTCTTATTCAATTTGGTCAAAGTTGCCAGATTTTTTTCAATGTTGATTCAATGTTGTTAAACAAAAATACAATCTTTTAGGCAAAACGTCAATCTAAACAGTTTTCCTGAATTTCTATAGATTCGCTTCTTGCAAAAATAGAAAAGAACTTTTTGCAATGAGATTGTAACCTTTCATGTAATTAGTAGATTCTCAATGACTGTAAGGCAGTGTGACAAGCTGGAAGGAATTATTTCAGCTGAGCCGGTGACTTTATAATTGATTTATTATAATTCAATAATTATGTTAATACAACTTGCAGTTTTTTAATTGTCTGCCTTTGACGAATTTGCCGATGAAACCTCTTGTTGTTCAATTCTCATTCAATTTTGTGCAAAGTTGCCAGATTTTTTAAATATTGCCTCAAATGTTGCCTTAAACAAAAATACCATCTATAATTCGAATCGTCATAAGTCGGACACAGTTTTCATGAATTTCTATAGATTTGCTTTTTATCGCAAGAACTTTCTCAACCCTGAATATTTAATGAGAACGCCGGACAATTGTAAACTATCATGTAATTTATAGATTATCAATGACTGTAGGACAAGCTGGCCGAAATTATTTCAGCTGAGCCGGTGACTTGATGACTGTTAAATATTTCTGTCTTCAAATGTCTCGCTAGACGAATATACTATTTCCCGGCTATCATAACTTTAATTCCTACCACAGGGGATGTGCAGTTGCAGGGACATTAAGCCTAGCCATTTTTTTTTGAACTTTGCATTTGGTATCATATAATTATTAACTTGGCCCACAGCTGGATTAGTTTTTCATGCACATTAATGGGAAACACATATCATTGTCAACCAACCTTAGGTAACCTGACCACAGCTCTATATCTTATAATCCATAAGGAGCCTTTAAACTCATATTAGTTTGTACGCAGGGAATCTTATCGCAAACCCAGTCTAACCTAAGACTTTTCTCATATCCCTTGCATTTGTGTCCGTCCACACCCTCTGATTTCATATTTTTGTTTTCATTTTTGTTTAAACGTTTCGAATTGCACAAATAAAACTTTACGTTCACACATGTTTTGAGTTTCTTTTGCTCATGTCTATGCAAACGAAAGCGAGTCGACTCGACCAGCCCTTCTGCTGTTCATTAACCTTTTTGCCAGCAACCTTTAGACGGCGGGTGGGTACTTATTTGTAAAGTGACCTGTGCTCAAGCGACTGTGATTTAGTGTTTTGCATGTTTGTCGGTGTCGCTACCCCTACCCATCCGCACCCCTTGCCTTCTCGAGTAGTGAATGTATAGCTTCCTATTGCAATTTAAACATTTATATTAACTTTCTGTTGGCTGCAATGACATTAACACTTTCAACCTGACCTGTTTTGTCTGGCCCTGGTCTGCTGGCTTGCTTACGTTATTCCCAGCACCGAACAGAAAAAAATCAATACAATTCCGATAGAAAAATTCAATTGAATTTTTAAATCACAATTATAAGATTCTTATAATGAATTTGGGGTTTTCCCTTAAGTCGTTTGTTTATTTCTCTGCATGTTCGTAATTTGTTTTGGTTGATTTGTTGGTTTTCTTGTAAGGTTTCCTTTTTTTCTTTTTGCACGTACATACATAAATACTCATACATATCTATTTCTTCTTTCACTTAAATTATTGCTAAGCTTTTTGGTAAAAAGTCAATTAGTGAAACCGTTTTAGACGCAAACCAACGACGAAAGACGTCGGTCGGTCGGTTGGTCAGTCGTCTGACTGTCAAGTCGAGGCCAAACAATGTCTGACTACGTCAGCAACATGACAAACAAAACCTAGGCAATTATTTAAAATATGGCGAGAACATAAAACGCTTAAGTTTTTGTCTATTTAAGCCGCCTAAAGGCGACAATATTTCCAAATGCTATTGGTGTTTTTCGAGCTTTTTCAAATATTGGCGTTAAAACTTACATATGTCTTGGACATTTATGCCCATTATGCATGTAATGTTCCCAATATCTAAATAGTCTTTGTGCGGTTGGAAAGACAAAACGTCTGAAAGGCTTTTATTTGATCTTGTTAGGGCAGAAATATTTGTATCTCTTTAACGAAATGAACTTCTTAGTGAATTTCCTCAACATCCTATTAAGGAAACAATGGGGAACATCTCTATCAGATACTGGTCAGACGCATATTTGTAGAGTCATATAATGGGCTTAGAAATTAACCTTTTACTTTCAAAGTAATCGGCATTCGCGAGGTGGTAATAATTGGCTACAAAGAAGGATTTTATTCAGTAAAATATAAAACGGAAATCATTCCCCACATAGAGAAAAAAGTCAGTTTAAAATCGAATCCGAACTACAAAATTTCACTAAGAAGGAAAGACTTTCAGTTGACATCGCTAAATGTGAAAAACCATACTGAATATTCTGTTGTACGAACCATAATATTATTGGTATGTACATAGTATGGTACAGAAAACTTACTATTCGGTCACATTAACCGAATAAAGTCTAAATAATGAGTTGCCAAAACTGCCTGTTGTGGCAACTTATAGTTTTGTATAGAACTGTTCGATGCAACCAACAATTGGCAATGACAACCAATGTTTTTGCTATAAAACCAAACACGGGTGCAACTAGAAACAATATAATTATAAGAATAAAATATAAAAACTAATAAAAACAATTTATTACGGCGAAATTTCAAAGTTTATCTGAAAAACATATTTTTGGAAAGGACATTTAAATATATCTTCCTCCGAGGTGTGTATGTATTTAGGTAGGTATGTATTTTAAAATTTTTCATTATAAAATACCCCGAGAAATAAATAAACATTCATCCTATATACAAGCGGACCCGAAAAAGTATATCAATGTGTCGTGAAATTGGAAAATATAATTCGTATCTTGCTTTGTTTAAGTCTTTAATTCAAGCTTAAAATCCTGATAAAAATTTTATTTTTAAACTGAAATTCAAATACGGCTTCATAACTCATAGGTTTCTACTTTGTTACTAACCAATATTCGGCTGCTCTAATGTAAATTTGATAGTACATGTACGCTTCGGTTGCCAAAAACATTCGGTATTTCTTTTTATATATACTTATATACTCTCAAAGAAGCGATTAGAATAACTTTCAAATGCCTTATTTAATGAAATCTAAATGTTTCGGGCCTGAGCCCAAGCACGGAAATATATTTTTTATATATCTATATAAATATATTTATAAATAAATAGCTAATATAATTAGCTGATATAATAATTATATTAGCTGATATAATATATTTAATATAATTTATTTAAAAAAAATATTAGCTTTTCCGCTAACTAAACAAGCATTTGTGTAAAAGTAACTTGGTTAGCAAGCAAATCGGTTTTAGGTCGCTAAACAAACGAGTAAGTGTTACCAGACTTATTTTTCTAGCAAAAAGTCAAATATGACACATCATGCTATATAAAAACATATTTTTTATAATAAATATTCTATAAAATTGTCAAACAAAAGGAGGGCTTATAGGCTAATTCGTATTTATTTATTTAATTAAGTCTATGGAAGTAGGTACATCTGCAAAAGATGGAATAAGTAAATTAAAAAAATCTCTTAATTTCTAAAGCAAAATTGTATCAGTTATGGTTTATTATATTTATATACTCTAATAACAAAAAACACCGAATATTTCATTATAATTTATAGTTTTCTATTGTCTGCTGTTGATAGATTCGCCGATGAACCCTCTTGTTATTTAAATCCCTTTTGGTGTACACAAAGAGAAACAATGTTGCCATAGTACTCTCAGTTATGTTTAATAATGCCAGATTACCATATCGCAAACTATAAGTAGCTAGGTAACTAATCTAGTTGCCTCAAAAGAACACAGCTATTAATTAGTTTTCCAAAAATAATATTTAAACAAATTAAAAAAGTCGTTTAAAAATTTGAGTTGTATGGTATTTGCGTAGCGAACAATAGTTTTGGTATGCAAAACTATAAGTAGTTTTCATGGTTCGATTCCTGCTAGCCTCTATTTTTGATTTTTCTTTGAATTATTAACAAAGTCCTAAAAATAACATCCAAGGCACTTGCCTAGAAGAGACTACAATATTATTAAATACAAGACCAGCAGTCTAGTTCAAAATCATTGGATTCCGTTGAATTTGGAAGTGGTCTGGATTGCCACTTGTGCTACTATTTCAATTCTTTGGATATTATTTTTTAACCACGCTCTGATAAAGATGGAATCGTTAAAAAGGGATTACGATGAATTTCAATTTGACTTCACATATGCAAATGGATAAAAATGTTTTAATTTATTTTTGACTGACCTAATTGGTCAGCTTTTATTTAGAATAATCGAAAAGTTTGTAGTCACCCCTTAAGAGTACGAATTATAAATTGATCTTAATCCATAATCTTTGGCCAGCCCTGCCTTGATTTGATCCCAATTGTGTTGTTTTGTCAATTTAAAGAAAGTTTTTTTTTTGGTTTTGCTAGCTCGTACTAAGATTAAAAGTGGACACTCACTTTATCGCTCAAGCTCAAACTTAATTGTTTTTGTAAAATGTAATCCAAACTCTTTGGCCTGCCATTAATAGATCCCAATTTTTTTGTCAATTTGAAGAATTTCCAAAGACATATTTACTAGATTTGGTCATTTGATGTGAGGTGACTTCAAAACTAAGAAATGTAACTGACATTGTTTTCGCAATATGCATTGAATATTGTCTTGAGGTAACAGAAAATTCCGGGTGAAATTAATTCCCCTTTTATTCTTGGTAGGGATGAAAATATTGCATACATAATTCAACCTATGATTTTAAAGTTTCGAATTCTTTACAGTTTTTCATTTTTTGTCTCGTTTATGACAGAAGCTGTCTGCATTACGTCGGTATAAGTTTAGTTACTTAGTTTTTTTTTATTTTATAACGGATTCATTCTTTAACAAACGCACTGGTTGAAAATGGTCTATTTTCCAAAGCGCCGGGGTTCCATGGGTTTAAGACCCTATTACAATTTAACCTTTAATAGATCGCACATTTTAACAAAAGGGCATTAACTCAAAATTGGAAAATGTAAAGAAGAGCCAGAAATAAGATTGTTTACTTGAAATACTCTAAATCATGTCTTTCGCCAAAGACTACCAAGTTGAGTTTAAATAAAGTTATAGCGTTCCAACTAGCGTATGATATATAGCGCCTCAAATAGCTTATGACGTAAAGCAGTTCCCACGATGCTTTTCAAGAACTTACCTTATGTCCTCGAATGCTAAAAAAAACTATGGAAGGTCATGTCTGTGTCGTGTTTTCATCATTCATAATAGATCGCCTACTTATCCTGTGATTTAAATAGCAGCAACTCAGATAAAGAAATACATGTATTTTTCCCCATATTTATGTTTTTGTCCCTCATCATGTTCATGTCCTACGTCATACTTTTTACTCTACCACCTCCCAACTAATTGTCCCAGGTATTATCCTAAAGCACCCAGCTTTTAATTTCCTTCATTTCTGTAGACAAAAAAGAAACCTTATGTCTTACATCATGTTTTTCCTAAACTCCAGCTAATTTTTCATATCTCCACCGGCCTAGCCTTACAACTCCTTTCGCTTAAGGATACTTACACCGAAAGAAACAGGAAAAAAAAATCACAAGAAAAAAACGTTAATTTTAATTTTTTTTCAATTTTCTATTTTTTTAAATTCAAACTCGACAAAAGACAAGGTAAACATTACAACCGTCAACATCGAACAAAGACCAGCAACGTTGCTTCCTTCGTTAAACGAAATGAAGAAAAAAGACCCACTGCCGGTGTAAGACATGGAGCGATAAACGACAACATTCAAATAAGTTAAAATCGTGTCTCCATCGTCATAAACAGCGCCATTGGATACCTTCCGTCGTACGCAACAAAACGGAAGCAAAATTACAGCAACCACATTTCCGCCACAAAATGACACTTTGTTTTTGCTCCCCCTCCCTGTGCTCAGCAGTACTACGTAGAGTGCTTGACAATAGGCTATAGAGTGTGGTGGGACAGAAGAGGAAGAAGCACAATGAGCGGTTTTGTTTGATTTAGCCTTCTTGTTTGGCCGCAGGCAATATGTTAACGTATTTATTTCATTTAGACAATCTGTCTTCAACTAACTAAATAAACAGATATACAATTAGCTGGAGGTGAGGTGGTGGCTCAGGTTAATGGCCTATTTGAGTAATGGGTAGCAAAGAGGGATCTTATTGGCCGAAATCCTGTGATTTAGACAAAAGCGGACTTCATGAACAATAAGTAAAAGATATGCTTGATGTTTTGCTTATGGGGCCACAAATGAAATATGTTTAACAATGACAGGGGTTTGTTGGTTGTTTTTTGTTATTGTTTTTCTTTTCCTCCTGCCTCCGTTGTAACAGAAAAAGATGGACGGTTGATAAATAGGATAATTAGTGGAGTCGTTAGGAAATTAAAAGATATAGACAAGGTGATTACAAATTTAAATTGAAATGAAAGGAATGGATTTAATTGAAGATTACTTATTTACTTGAAATAAAAGCAAGATAAAGATGTCGAAGAGAAAAAAATAGCAATCAAATTGTATTAGGAAAAATATATATTTTAATGAGATTGCTTTAAGTAAAGTTCGAAGATTATAAGTATATGCAAAGGGTCATTCACAGTAACTCAAATGAGCCGAAGTAATCGTTGCCATAGAGTGCTGAAGAAAAGCCTTGGCGGGTTAAGAAACAGCTGTAGAGTCTGCTTGGCAACTATTTCACAATTTTTTAGTTGATACTGAAAATGAAAGTCACTCCTTCAAAAAAAAATAGTTTTAAGTTTATGATAACAACGAGTTGAGCCTTTATCCTTCCAATGAATATCTTTTTAACCGCCTAAATTTTGCTCGATCAAAGCGGGGAGTGAAACTTATCAATCCGATAAATAAGAGTCTAACATCAGAACGAACATTTTCTTTGTGTGTAGTACACGTCTCTGGAACAATTGCACGTCAAGTCTTCAAATCATAAGCAATGTAACAACTTTTAAAAAGGAGCTATTTAATTTATATACTTATAAATAAATAAATTTATATATCACCAATCTAATTTAGTACAATTTAATTTAAACTAGTTAGAATTTGATTTTAATATTATTATATAGTGCGCGGTTAAACAAAATAAATTAATAAATAATGATTTGAAATTAACGCCATATCGGAATTTTAAGAGTATTTTATCGTTGTTAAAAAAAAAACACGCCAATAATTATGATTTGAATTTTTAGGACAACACTGATTACTCTTCCGATTACTTACCACCAATCGGTGGTAAGTAATCTTCCTTAGACAGCTCCGGTTTTCAATTCATATCGACCTACAATGCACACTTTTGGAAACCGAACTTGTTGAGACTGACTTAAACTTGTTGTTTTCTAGTCATTTTCCCATACAAATACGAAAATGTTTGGTAGTTAATTTTTTTTTTAATGGAGAAAGCGAGCACAAAATCTATTCTTTGTCAGTCTGAAAAGGGGTTTTTAATTCTTTAATCATGCTTTCCTCAGACAAAAGGAGAAACTAGCTGGAAAGTCTCATAATAAAAGATCAATTCCTACGGAGGTCTCTTGTCTATACAAATCCGAAAAATGCTCGGCAACTCAATTTTTTTAATTGAACAGACGAGCCCAAGATCTTCTTTTGCCAGTCTGAAAAATGGTTTTAATTCTTCAATCATGAGGTTTAAATTCTTCAATCATGCTTTCCCCAGACAAATGGAGCAAAATAGCTAGATCGCCTCATTATTAAACAAAAAAAGTCCTAAAGAGAAATCGCAATGAATTCCAATTTTTGCACCGTCCTTTCTTACCTTCTACAGAGAAGCCGGATTAATCTCTAGTAATGAAAATTTTAACACTAAAACAATAGAATATAAAATTATTTTCAGCCACTTCAATGTGCACAAAATGCTCTTATTAGAGCGCAACAGTTTAGAATTTCATTTGTTACGATTTCATTCGAGGATTAAAAATTGTTTTGTAATAAACAGAAGGATCACCAATAATCCTGTCAACCTTTAAACTTACACTACATATTTTATATCAGGCACATAAATAATTTCATAGGTAAAAATTGTTTTGTAATAAACAGAAGGAACACCAATGATCCTGTCAACCATTAAACGGCTTACACTACACACATTTTATATCAGTGTTTTTATATGGAATCAGATTAATAAGGATTAAAGTAGAATCGTCATGGGATCAAAAGATTTACAAAGATCGATATGATTCTATACCAATAGCGTATTTTTGCCCTTTAATTCCTACCCTTATGACGTTGACATGTTTATTGTAATCAAATTATACTGTACCCAATACGCAAAAAAGAGGTCCCCTATTATTGTGACAACCGAACACAGTTTGAATTACACATACATACACACATTTATAAAATGTAAATCTTTTTTACAACTTTAGAAATCATTGAACCATAATCGCTATTAAACAGTAGAAGTACTAAGAACATGTTTTTCCATTACTAATTACCATCTCATTTCTTTCTTTTTTTTGCAGGGTATGTAAGTACATTGTCGCCGCTTCTTTTTCTATTTTTTGCCACTGTGTAAAAGTGGCCTCTGGAGCGCACGCACTAAGCCGCCTAAGGGGGGCAACACTTGAGAAAGCCACAAAGTAGCAAAATATACCACACAATTACCTTTTGTATCATTTCGAATTTGGGTATGAATATATATGTAAGTACCATTATTAGCCAATACTTCGCCCAGCCACTCGGGCATATGATTTCATTCTCTGCTGTATGGACGGTTCTTTGTAGGGTTATTAACATTTTGCGGTCCGCTGTATTTTTTTTTTGTAAACAATTTCCTCATTTGGTTTTCTAGTTTAAGTAGGTATTTCTTACCGCATACAGGCTACTTATAGTCGTTTTCGACCGATTCGATATTTTTCCTACCATTGTTCGCTGGCGGTGCGGCGTTGTGCGTTGCGGCACGCTTGATTGCTTACGCAGTCTCTCGTTGAGCATTTGTGTCAAATGCGTGCCACATCAACAAAAAAAAATCTACTCAGATTAGAGCGACATAAACACACAGCCATACACACAAAATATTATGAGTACCGCATTTTTGTTTGCCGTAGACCCGGGAACAACACCGTCGAATTCGAGATTAAATTTTTCCATGTTGTTCGGTTGCAATTGATGTCTGTCCGTCTGTCTCTGTACTACAATGGCAAATGTTTTGAGAGGATTTGCTTTGTAACATTTGTTACATTTTTCAAATAATACTCGTATGGATAACGTTCGAACAATGGATTAAAATGAAATGTATTCTAATTCCATTCAATAAGTGTGAGATTTTTGTACATTTCGGTTTTGAACGGTCACTTTCGATAGAGCACAAAATCTCATTATATCTACACATCATTATTTATTTATATAAAATAAAAACTTAATACCACAAGTTGAATGCAATTAAAATTAGTGGACAATGAATAGATTATTATTTTAGACATATGAAAACTGTTTAAACAGTTGAGTTTATTCCTGGCTAAATGTTAAAAAATATTGACTTCTTGCTTAATTTTTTTAATAAACTTTAACATGTATAAATGAACAAGCAATATAGAACTCTTAAACAAGTTTTCATACATTTAAGTTTAAAACCTCTTAGAGATTGCATTAAAATGGCACTCGATATTTTTTATTGCAAATTTCACAAAACAACTATTCCCTTAGGGTCCTGTTTTACCCCAGTTTTGCAAAAAAAAGCCTTGATTGACATATTTAAAATTTCTATCAATTCTGTACACAATTTCTACACACAGAGAAGAAATTACTAGGGAATCAGTTGAAGCTACAATGATTCGGTTGTAAAAGAGGTATTTCGGTTGTAATCACCAAATATTTATAATCGTAATGGATATTCCTTTCAAATAACAACAAGATGATAATTATGATCATCGCACTGTACTCACTACTTATTAATTGTTTATACCAATCAAACGCGAAAAACGTATTTGGTTGACACAACCACCAGCTAATAGTTTTGCAAACATTTTGTTGTTGTAACCAATTATAAGTGATGATAACTAAAACTTCATCTTAACAAAAAACGTGTTATTTAAAGGTATTTTTTTTAAATAAAATAGTTTTATTATTACTGACTTTAAGACAATAGATTAACCAATTTTTTCCAGTAAAAATCATCCATTTTTCCTCATCACGAACCTTTCATTTGAGTATTTCAAGTATTTCAAATGTGTAAGCAAACATTTGTTTGCCTCTAACGAAAATTTTAAGTTTTTCGTTGAACAAGTGTGGTACTCGTAAGTCTATTTTAAGATCCAAAAGTTATTTTCTGAAGGTTCGGATACTTGGTTTTGCTGCACCCCTACTACAGTTCCAACAACTAAAAACTCAAAAAACTAACTAACATTCGGTTGAACTGATGTAATACTCGCCGTACATGTAACCTCAATCATTCGGTTGGCAAAAAATTCGGTTGTGGCAACGAATCGGTTCTCTGTGTGTAGTATCAGGCAACTTCGAGAGAAAATATGGAAAGCCTCTTCATAAATGAAGGCATTCTTTTCAACCGAACTTAAAATTCGGTAATGCCTTCCAAAATTACCCATTTCAGAGGGCCTTCTTTGCGTATCAAAAAGTATCCCGCACACATTCTAATGAAGCTTCTTTAAGAGGTTCAAGTTAATCAAATATTAATTCGTTAGTGCATGTCTAGTAAGATTAGGCAGCCCGAAAGGTGTTCCTCGCAGCAATTGGTAGTGAAGATACGAGTGTATCAATGCGGTTAGATGTTAATACGAATCACCAAACGAATGAGAACTACTGTAGTAAACCTTACGTTTCAAGTTTTCTTCACGCAATTGCCTACGAAAATACAACTCACTCTTGCCATTTTTGTATCTTGTATTTTCGTGGGCAATTGCATGAAGAAATCTTGAAAGTAAGGTTTACTACAATAGTTCTCATTCGTTTGGTGAGATCTTGGCCTTATAGAGTTCGGTTTTACATTCAACAATTGCTGCGAAGCTTTCTGAAGAGGGTTGTCACAGACCCAAAATCATGATAAAAGCAGTGTGTAGCCTCGAAAATCAATTTCACTTTGCCATTTTGTTAAAAACTTGTCTTCTATTAAAATATAGATGGAAAAGGTCTTGAACCGGTTAATTCCCTGTTCAATGCGTAAAAGCAACAGACCGAAATAAAACAAACGAGCTAAATAAAAAAAATATTAAAAATTATTTTTTTATGGGCCATTATTGATGCCTGCCTTCTGGTTAGCGTTTTAATAGAGAAAAGTGTGGAAGGCTTATTCTGTGTTAATATGCAATGCGAGTAAAATGCCGCAATCCCGTTGTGGAGCTTCCATAGAAGGGTTTCTAGTAGGTCTTGCTTCGACTTCTCTTTTGCCGCTAGTAATCATGGGTTAAAAACTTAAGTGTAAAATCTTGGGGTAGTAAAACAATTCAATCTGATCGGATTCAAATGGATCGATGTTATTAAAAAAATCGAAGGAAATATTTGGGATCTGCCTATGCTAAAAATCTTTCTTTTTAACCCTTAAGTCATCAAAGTGGCTTTAAATCATCGTCATTTCTTCAACGCTGTTTACAGATATGTCCGCAATTTGGGAATATTGCTTAAAAACGAATTCGTCTGCGACAAAACGAACCAACTGACAGTACGAACTGCCTCGTTAATCCGAATAATTGATTGCAGACCATAATTCAGATTATAGAAAATTCGGATTATTCGATACACTTGTCTTCACATGTTTTTCAAAAGAGTTTTCTATGCATTGTTACTAAAGTTTATATGTATGTTTAACTGTTATTTATTATATATTTAAAAACGAGTAATAACAATTCCCATTATAAAATAATTTATGATATTTAAATATATTATATATTAATAAATATAATATATTTTTTTATTGAAAAAAAGCAAACAATTTTTAGGAACATAAAGTAAATACCAAAATAAACCTTAGTGTTTATCAGAAATTTTTTCAGAAAATTGAAAAGCAGAGATTAGTTTTCTTCAAAAAATATGTCATCTTTCGACTAAACGCGTTATTAAGAATGAATTCAGTAAAATAAAACTAAGCTCGAACTATGACACAATTTTAAATAATGCCTATTAATAACGTAACATATTTTAATTTGGATCACAAAGTAAATAAATACGGATTTTAGGAGAATTAGTACAGGGAAAACGCAGTTCGGATTACTGGATAATTCGGTTTAGTAAAGTCCGGACTACCGAGGTTTTACTGTGCAAAAATTTCATAACTTTTCTTTAATATAGCTGAATTTAAACATCATTAATGTATTACATAAAAAAACGATACTACCACCTTATATTACCATAATCCTTAATTAACCAGAAAAATTGCGCGATTATCGTATGGAAATATTTACTCGAAACCCCTAATGTAAACATTAATCATGGCATGATATCTCACGAATGCCATACACACACTACCCGCCCGAGAAAGGAAAGTTTTAACAAATAATTAAACGATTACTCAACGACTTTGTATACGATTATATTAATCATTAATAATTCATTATTATTTTGGATGTTTGGTGGTGGTTTTCAAACCTCTCCTCCCCAAACTATAAATACAATTTCAATTTTAGGCGTTTGTTTATGGCATGAACCCTCAAAAAAACGACGCGTTTACATTTTGTTCCTTTTTCGACTTTTTTAAGATGTTCCAAAAATGATAAATTTATCAAAAGGCAAGCACACGTCAAATAAAGCGCCAATTTGAGAAGTGCCGAGGAAGAGACGCAAGCAAGAAGCCCTTAAAAAAACGCAAACGCTATACATTTTTACAGGGACACGAGTCAAACGCGGGAGGATCCGCTTTTATCTTGATGGCTTCTTTTGTGTGCTCCCCGCTTCGACTTCGGCCATAGCTGAATGAATGGAGTGGAGTGTACATCACTTTAGCACTTGCCAGATCCTTATCTACCCACCAGAGGTTTCACAACAGCCAACACAAGTCGATCATTCGCTTGGTATACACGCCAAGCTATACTCGCTGCCAGTCAGCGTCTGACAATCAGACAGACCGACGAAGGCATTTGTGTTTGCCCCCTTGCTGGTGTAATGAAAATGATCATTATTAAAATAAAACAACAACAAATGGTTTTTATAAGTTATTGTTGTTGTTTTTGTTTTCGACATAGAGAGATATGGGTAACATGTATTTAAGGGTTTGTTGTTTCTCAATGCTTTAATTTAGGCAGGCCTCATACTCATCCTTGTTGTATCCTTTAAAACAAAGGTAATTTGATCTTTGATTAAGTACGAGTATTTAAAATGCAATGTGTTTTCTGCTGCCTCACGATTTCAATAGGCCGCCCGATGGACGAAGGGCAGGGCGCATTGGCAATGCCAGCAGTGAAACGCCAAAGAAGCCGATTAGTTTCTTTTAAATGCAATGACCTTTTACAAGGGACTAGGTCAGTTTTAAGCAATTGCTGCCACAATTTACTTGAGTTTAAAGGGGTCAAAATAATATTCAAAAACTTACTTACATTCAAACACTGCGCTGGACTTTAATATTGGGGAGGTAAATATAACCATATTGCACCATAGAAATTCTAAATATGCCATCATCAGCTGTTAATAAAAACATGTTTTCATCGATTTGATGAAATTCAATACTTTTTTTTTGGCCATTTGCACATTTGTCTGCCAAAAAAAATTGTTGCCCTATTTTTATCGTACAATTACATAAATTTGTTTTGCTAATTTCTTTTCCATGAAGCATTTAAAGTGTCTCAAGTGCCAGAAGATCAGGTGTCATTGCAATAAATGCCAACTACATGTGTATCGGTAAGTTTCCCTAGAATGGACAAAACAAAAATGGTTGTGGTCTATTGTAGGAATTTTGAATAATCTTGATCGCTCTCAAATTTCAATAATCACAAACACATCAGAGAAAATGTGTTCGATCGCTAGATGTCACAGACATATTGCCCTTTTGCATGGCATAGGATGATTTGGACAGATAGACGCGCTGGAAAAAAAGAAAATGAGGACAAACTGATTTGTAGAAAGTAATTCTAAAAAACATAGAACAGAGATTAGCCGGCTCGAAACCCCCTTGCATCTACATTTTAGTAGAAGACAAGTTATTTACAAAATGCCAAAGTTATATTGAATTTTGTGGCTACACACTGCTTTTATCGCGATTTCGTGTCCGTAATGACCTTGATCAGAAAGCTGGTGAAAAGAGGTCTCGAGCCGGTTAGTCCCTGTTTAATGTTTTAAAGCAAAAGATCGAAATAAAAAAACGAGCTAGACTTATTCTAGAAAACTAAACATTTTTGGTTTGAAAGCACAAACTCAATACTAACTATAACAGTTTTTGTTGTTTGCCGCTTGGAGGAAGCGAGTCGTTTAAATTTTAAGCATTTTTTTTAAATTAATTTAAAACAAAAAAATAATTTTGAACAGGGATTAACCGGCTCAAGACCTCTTGCATCTATATTTAAATAGAAGACAAGTGACAAATTTAACTACAAAGACAAATTAGACAAATTTTAACAACAAAAATAATTGTAAAGTACAAGGGAAAATCAATAATCCCGAGACTTATCGAATAAAACAAATTTTGTTTGCAAAAAAAAATTATTTTTCTACATAATCTTCTTTTAGCTCAATACACTTAGTCCAGCGTTTCTCCAATTTTTGTATCCCTTCCAAAAAATAGGATAATTTTAAGGTCCAATAAATAGGCATTTGTTTGATCAATAATTTCATCGTTGGAGCTGAATCCCTTTCCACCGAGCTGTTTCTTTAGGTTTGGAAATAGAAAATAGTCATTGGGGGCACGTGTGCGCCCGTGCATTATCTTGATGAAAAATAACTTTTTTCTTGGCCATATGGGGTCGTTTTTTTTAATCCTCGTTAAATCGGCCCAATAAGTTGGCATAACACTCGCCGTTTATTATTTTTACATTTTGAAGGTAATCAATGTAGATTATTCCGCGTACATCCCAAAAACTGTTACCATCACCTTATTGGCCAACAATATCACCTTGGCCTTCTTCGGAGCCGGTTCACCCGGAGAAACCTATTGTTTAGACTGCTGCTTGGTCTCCGGAGTGTTGTAATGGATCCATGTTTCAATCCACAGTTTTAAAACGCCGCAAAAACTCATTCAAATTGCGCTGAAACAACTCCAAACAATCCTTTGAAGTTGTCACAAGATTACGTTTATGGACAATTGAGAGCAAACGCGGCAGATATATTGCAGACAGCTGTCTTAAACCCAGCTGATCATGTAAAATCGAAACCGCACTGTCATATGAAATGCGTATGACATCAACAATCTCACACACTTTTACTCTTCGATCGGCCAACACCGAGATTTTCGGGTGTACGAGTATACTCAATTGGCCGTCCAAGACGTTCAGCATCATTTGTACTTGAAGTCAGTAAATCACTTTTTTACCAATTGAAATCGATGGTGCAGATTCCCTATAGCACGTATCAGGCCTTTCCTTGGTTTGATTGACGTTTATTTTCCACAAAAAAATAATGTTTAATGAGCACTCGAAATTCATTTTTTTTTTCATTTTTAACAAAATCCACGAGTCTGTATGTTTTGAACTGCTGTTAAACACAAACTAAATGACGGAACTCTCTCAAAATTTGACAGTAGTCTACTAACAGATGGTACGTGATGAGAGCAGTATTGTATTTCATATAACTGCCAGGGAAGTTGGAAAAGCCACGGAATTATTGATATAACCTCGTAATTAAAATAGTACGATTTGCTTAATTTTTCAAAAATTTAAATTTTCTATTGGTTAATTCCAGTTTTTTTCAAATAAGACAATTCTTTAATTTCTTGATTGGCAGCATTATACTTATATTTTCGAAAAAAAAAATATATATTTTGTTTTCATTTCAGTTTGATAATTGAAATAATAGCAAATAGAATTATGACCTTTAGCATAAACTACTTTGAAGTCATTCAAACACATTTGAGTAAGCTGTAGTTGTTACTTCAAAATTTGCTAGCACCAGAAATGCCCTTTAAAGTCTAAAAACCATATATCGTCCATTATCGATCAAGCACAAAGTACAATTGAAATATAGGATTGATAAGTGCAATAGATAAGTTGTCCTTTCAAAAAGAAAATTCATTATTATTTCCCACATTTTCACGAATATTTTAAACGATATTCCCATAGCTAAACAATTCCCCCAGCACACGCCCTGAGCGCCCACGATTCTTATCTTAAGGATTTATTAATTGCATCATTTCCACCAACATTCAAGCAGGCAAATGACCACTTATTTGCCTGTCTAGTAGTTATCTGGCCATAAACCACCATCTCTAATAACTGCATAATACTCGTATAGCTACGAGAAAACTAGAAGGCGACAATGAATCCTTAAAAACAAATGGAATATTAACCCCTGAAAATATTCATATGTGCGTCCAAATGGAAGTGGAAATGAAATTTGATAACTTTGTAAACGAAGAAGATCGAGCAAAATCACAGTTCTCAGTTCTTGTTGTTATTGTTGTCTTGCTGCAGACATCGTAGAGATTTCAACCATAGCCAGACATGGAATAAGCATGGCTCGATGGTGGAGCAGGGATATATACAAACACACTCTCACACACCCCTTTGTGCGGCAAATACCCTGACCATGTTGCTCTCTTCCGTTTCCCTTCTCAATCACTGTCTTTCGGTGTTGGTTGTTAAGTAATCATCATGTGGATGAGAGGGAGAGAGAGATGTTTTTGTTGAGATTGTTGTAAATTTGTCCATTTTCATTACAATCCTCGGAAAATATTCCAAAGCAAAGCAACAAAAAACAGCAAAGGAATAATAATAATGATTTAAAGCATTTAATTACAATCCAATTGCGCGCAAACACTCATGCATGCATGGGGGGAACCACAGGGGAAAGGGAAATAGAAGCAGTAGTTGCCGCCGAAGCAGAGGACAGACAGACGTTCAGTACAAGTACGACATATCTAATTTGCGTCGTTTGCCATTTGCTTGCACAGTGGCCTGTGATGATTTGTAAATGTTCTGGGTGGCGTGGAGTGAAATTCCGTGTTTAACGTTTCAACATCAGCAACGGCTATGGCGACAGCCATGAGGAAACGGAAATATAAAATTGTTATAATCTTATCTATCAAAAGGGATTAAATGCATTCAAAATGTTGGCAGTGTATGTGTGATGTGCCATGATTTTGTGTTATTTTTTGCTCTCTTGTTGTTTTTTATTCGTACATAAACGTTCTATAGCACCATCAACAACATATGTACGAGTTGGCATGCCGTCATGCCATGCAGGCGATGCCGTTGTTGAACGTTTTTAGAAAAGCGTTTTTCCGGAAAATCGTTATTCGACATTATAATGTTTCACATGAGAAAAACGGATGCAGTGTGTTTTTTGAATTTTTGCATAGACACTTTATTGTGATTGTTGCACTGAAGAAAAGTCACACTTTTTTAAATTAAGGAAAGGGAATAATTTGTTTTCGGGTTTATTAAAAATACAAAAAATCCCTGAAAAACATTCATTATTCTTACGTGATGAAAAAGAGCATTTTTTTTTTTGATGTTATAAGTTTTGTTTATTTTACGAAATTTTAAAAGTAAACATTTTTTGCACAATCGAATACATACTCTAATTTCCCCTATATTTTTTATAATAATTTGTGTTAGTCCTATATATATGTTTCACAATAAAATACTCTGAAAGTCTTGGATTCAACTGACAAAATAAAATTCGCCTATTGCGCTCTCGAACAGTTGTAAATGAACCTAGTTTTGGGTAAATTATTCGGTATACAATGAAAACCACCACAATTAAAAAGAAAGGTACTTACTGCAGTATGAGACATATGGAGAAATTTGAATTGTATTAAATAGTAAGCGTTTGATCGAAAAGTATTCTAAAGAATAATGACGAGAGGACGATTGGCACCGCGAACGTAAACTTCATATGGTGGACATATGTAGATCGGGACGAAGTAAGGTTTTAATAACCGGGCGCTGCATGTCACATACGCGCATTAAATTTCAGTTCTTGAAAGGATACATTTCAGAGTGCCGTATTTTCAGAAGATTTATATCAAGCACAGTTTACTAATTTTAAAAAGTTTTCCCTTGTTAAGTAATTTGCCATAGACATAATAAAATTTAAATTTTGATTAAAAATATAAATATTTAATAAAAAAATTTTTAAAAAATGTTTCTGAACTACCAATCCAAGTTATTTATTGTTTGTATAAAAATTGACTAAAGGTTTATGCAAACAGTGTAATTAAAACATGGTTACGAACTATAAGTATGATTATGGCTAGTAATGATCATGGTTGTCCTAATAAGAACTAAATTGTTTTAAGAAAGTGCCTAGTAATCCAGATCATGCTTATATAAAAGATAATACCACTCAGATATATTGCCTAAAATTCGCCATTTAATAGCCACAAAAATTTTATCTACTAATTTAAGCATCATATTGTAATAAATATTCCTATGTGAGTGGTATTTTATTTTTGATCAACCCAAATATGCTTTATATTTTACGCTTAGAGGATTAATTGTTCAGCAAATAGACACCATTAAAAAAGGTTAAGTAAAAGTACACGTTTAAACCCAAAGTACTTCGAACAGTCTTTTATTCAATAATAATGTCGGCCCTTTCAATAAGAATGCTTTGGATGTTAGTTTAATTAATTGTCATTGTCCTTCCGTACTTCAAGAAAATTAATCGAAAATTAATTTGCAACCCAACGCTCTTGTTTTCTATGCTATTCGCAGCTACGAATAATTGCTAGCTGCATTTGATAGAGTATAAATTTTGTCATTTCGTTTGCAACACCTCAACATACTGAAATTATTCCCATACTCGAGCTATAACTGAAAGTCTTCCGCATTTAAAGCTCAAGTGTTCCCAGCTATCATCTGCCAACAAATTAGATTCTCACAAAGTGGATGAAAATAACTTCTGTATCTTTACATTAAATGTGTTTTTCGATATTAAAAAATGCAATCAAATTTTAAGATGTATAAGTATATAAAAAGCGATTCCTTGGGACTGACTTCCTTTTTTTCAAACTGGCCAACAACAACTCAGTTTACCGATTTAACATAATTTAATCGTTAAATCGCGAAAGCGATGTTATGGGAAGTATGAAAGTTATTTATTCAAATCATCCGGTAACAAGTTTCCCGCGTTATTTTTATTCAAAATGTACTCCTTATATTGCTGAACCACTTATTTCTTCGAGAAAATTCTAAAAATATAAAGTTTTACTTGAATGACAAAACCTAAACTAAGAATGAATAATATCAATAAAATGCAAATTCCAACGAAATTCTAAATCTCAATTTAAAAAGAATTTCTTTCATTACTAAAAAATTCCAATGAAATTCTAACTCTCAATAATTAAACATTAAAATAATATTCTGCAAAAGGTTCAGAAAAATTCCAACAAACTTTTGAATGCATTATAAAAAATTAAAAACTATTACTCAGTTCGCGGTATTAATTAGTCAAATTTGATAAAGCAGATTTAATTGAGAAAACATCCTTTCTGTTTAATCTAATTTTATTTTTTTAATTTTTTTATTAGGTTTAAAACACCTTCAATTTCAGTTCCTGGGTATTCTGCAATTCCTTTTCGATATCAACAAAGTGGACCATTATAACACGGGTTTCTTTACTTGTGGTTAACAATCAGAAGGAGATGTCATATATTGTTGCTATATATTGGGTATAATATAGAATCAAAACAGTTCAAGCAAATACTCGATTAAGTTAAGGTCATCTGAAGCATGTTGCAAGGTCCGCCAAAAAAAATTTTAAATTTTCCTTTTCTGAGATATTAGTTTTTTAAGTTAAATCTCGTTAACTTAGACTGGATAGCAAAACCGCAATATGTAATTTTTGAACAATAAATTTATATTTTAAACATGCCTTATCTGCAGAAAAAAACTGGAATCTTTAGAAAAATGATAGAAAATTAATTTGTTGTAGCCATTTTATTACTAAGCCTGGACCTTGTACTCGATAGTTATCCAGGTTAAGTACTACATTAGCTAAAAAAAGTTATTTTTTTATGTTTCTATTTTTTTGAAGGCAAATACTTCTGAAAAGCTTCTTTAGACACGAAAAGTAATAGCACTTTTGCCAATAAATGATTTGCTACCCAGTCTTATTTATCGAGCCTTAAGCACCACTTTTATTTAATAATCTTTCTTTTTTTATAAAAAGCTCGAGATTTGCATTGCTTTTTTTAATAATGTCCGTGTTCTAATAGTAACTCGCTTGTGAGGTCGCTAATGCAATAACTAACACCATTGTACAAAAATAAAAAAAAAATGATTTTGTTAACAAAAAACAATTTGCGTTAAAACCTGTTTGTTTTAAATAATTAAAATTTTTGGAAAGAATGTTATACAGGAATAACCTATGGCGAGTTCAAGTGGGCTCGGTTGTTACTAGCTTATAGTATTTCTTTAAAAATTACAAATTCTACAAATAACTAATTTTCAAATAAAACAGTTTATAATGCATTAAGCCGATCAGTTATTGTATACAAAGAAGTTTTAAAAATTTCTAAAATTATCGCCTAAGCGACCACTTACTCCTTAAATAAGCGAGTACCAATAGAACACGCCTTATATTTTAAGTAAAGTTCTGAAAATGGATTCTATTATGTCCAATTGGCAGAAATATCGACATAACTTTGAATTGATTTTACATTAAGCAATTCTAGTTTTTGGTACGGATTATATTTTGCAGTTAACTAAAATTTCAAAAAATAATGCAGATAAAACTCAATTATACATTGGATATCTGATAGGTTTGCTGGCACTCACCAATGCCAAAGAATATACAATCCGCTTTTGGATCTTAAATTAAATTAGTTTTTCACATTACTCCCTGTAGTTTTCCTTTACTTCTACTATCTCTTAAACTATATTAAAATATTCTTAATTCCTATTGGAGAAGCAAACTTACCTCGAAAGCATAGCCGCATCCTGAGGACCTCCGGCACCCACTGTTGCCGGCGGCAATTGCGGTATAGGTGTTATCAAGTTCGCACCATTCTTTTTTGAGGGCTCATTGCGACTCAAAATCGATGATATTGAAAAGCTGGTGAAGCCATTGCCCGACGTCACTTTACCATTGGCAGAGGCCGCCAACTGGTCCGCATCACCGTTGCTTGTATTATTATTGACCATTTTGCTGTTGTTATTGTTGTTGCTGTGATTAGTCTGCGATTCTTCGGTTGTGGTTGATTCCGGTGACTTGGGTGCCGTGGCACCCATGGCCGGTGGACTCAAACGCTCTGCGTTGACATTGGCGGCGAAATGCGAAACAGCCGTCGGTGTTACGGTGGCCGGATGCTGCAGCAAATGCTGATGTGCCGGATGGGCTAAATGACCGAAACTGGCATGCAAGGCATGGTGTAAGGCTACCGGATGATGGCCGGCATTCAAAGAATTCAAATGGTGCTGCAAGTGATGATGCAAAACAGTTGGCGGTACTGCAGCCATTGTCGTGGGACTGTGGTGATGGTGATGCGTCGGATGGGGCTGATAATTCGAAGTGCTCGAGGTAGGTGTACCGGCTGCTGTGGTGGGTGTGTGCGTAGAGTTGGGTGTAGAGGCGCCCGGCGAGCGGGCAGGTGATGCAGATCTAAGTGGCGACTCGCGGCCCTCCTGACCGCAGCCCATGGGACTGGGTTCCGGACTGGATACCACACTGATATCGACTTCGTGTTCGGAGGAAGACATACTGTTGTGTTTGGCGTTTTATTTGTTATAAATTGTTTTAAAAATTTTTAGTTTATTTTTTTTAGTAATTTTTTTAAAAAATTCACTTTTATTGCGTTATTGTACAATTGATATATTTTCACAATTTTCTCATTATTATTTTTTTAATTTTGTATTATTTATTTGTAAACACTTGTTCCCGTGGTTAGAATCTTTTAAATCAATTGCTGTATTTTTCTTTTATTTATTCTTTTGTTGGTCTGTATAGTTGGTAAGGAGAATTTTCCTTCTTATCCGTTTGTCTACAAAATGTACGTCCTTTCACGATCATCAACGTTTTACATTTAAATTGTTCATATCCTTTGTTGTGTGTCCGTAACCGTTAACAAACGTTTACCGTCTACTCGCTTAACGAATGAGAAAAAAAACACACTCACACAACACTAGAGCAAGAAGACACATTCAAAGTGAGCGATGACGAGTGAATCCTTGCTGTTGGTCCTTGTTGTTTTTGTTTTGTTTTGTTCAAAGTTCTATTGAGCACTTTATAGTTATTTATGCTTGTGTCGGTGTATATTCGAGAGAATTTGGATTTTCTGTATAAAAAAAAATATTGTAGTTTTCTACGCTATCTGAACAAATTTAACCCCTCTTGCTTCTTGGTTAAACGTTCCAAACAGAATTTGCTGCTCGATCTTTTGCGGGCAGTAGTGACGAGACGAGACGTTCGGTTGGTGACGTGTTTGTCTGTTTGTGTTTAAAACACAACTGAATCTAAGGTGGTTGGTTAAAAATTCTTTTAGTCGATAGCAAAAAATGGTTTTCCACAATTTCCAACACAAGCAAACACACACCCTGGCACTAACACAAACACAGAGAGCAGGAGAGCGACACAATTGCTATACATGAAAGTAAGCACCACCCTTAGCACACCACCACCGTAGTTTTCCTTCGCCCATTTCTGAATGGGCTGGGAAAGAATTCACACATACACACGTATACGGCGCAACTACCTTGCAAAACCATTCATCCTTCCTGTTTCCTCCAGCCCCCGTTCACATGTATGTGTGAGTGAGTGCATGGCTAACACTAAGGGTTGTTGTTATTGCTTTTTGCAGCAGCGTCAAAGAGAATTGGCAAGTTTCACTCATTTTGCGTGGTTTGCCAATGTTCCCACTCATTTCCTGCAAATGTTTCATTCTCAACTGAAAAGGTAAATGTTCTTATTTCATTTGTGGTTCTCTGAACCTATTTGTCGGGTATCATGTATAAAATTTAGCCCATGATGTAGTCTTTGCAGAGGACAATTTTAAATCAATCATTTTTAATAGGTATACATTAGGGCTATGATTGCTATTGGAAATACTAGTTTTGATTTATTTAACTCGTATATCAAAAAAATAATACTTTCAAGTGTTTGTTTTTGTTAGCCTCGAAACTTTAATTTTGTTTGTGCTAAAGATGTTTCATGTTGTCTGCTTGTTGCACTGAGAGGACTTTATTGTGTTCTTTTGGTAAAAAAAAGAAAGCTTTAAAGCATATTTTGATTTCGTTTATCAAAGTGTTGCATGGAATGTGTGCGAAAATGTCGCACTTAATCTAGTCTTAGGTGCTGTTGTAACGACTTAACTAAAGCATTGTCCAACCATAATGCACGATGTTAATTGTAAGTCAACCCTTAACGTCACGTTTTTTGCCCAACTTAATTTGACATTTCTTTGTTTCAGTATTTGAAAAATTCAACCACGGAGATTGTTGAAGACTTATAAAAATATGCACTCAAATCAAAATGCAGTTTGTGCACTTAGTGATTCTTTCAATCAGCATAATAGAGCAATTTAGGATCACTTTCACCTCAGTGGCCTCTTCGGATAGAGGTATGCCACCGAAGCCGTGGCGAGCATTTGGCCGACATTTTATATTACACACAATTGTCATAGATCCTCTATCATATTAAAAATATTAAAATAAATCTCTGAAAATTTTTTGATTTAATTACAATTAAAGTCGTGCGTTTTAGTTGGGCCACCTTTTAGATGTGTGTGGCCTACTTATGCTGCAGATTTGGATCGCAGGTTCAGAAAGGGGGTGACTAGAGCCGGGTATCTCCGCAAGGACCTGGGAACCAGCTTAGCTTGGCTGGGCCTTTTAACAGGTGTAGTGAGTCGTGGGGTCGCATCCTGCCATGCTGTACCAGGTGTTGACACACAGCTATCATTTCGGTACCCCTAGAGTCAGGTATAGCCACAAGGACCTGGAAAACAGCTGAGTGGGCTTAGCTGGGCCTTTTTACAGGTGTAGTGAGTCGTGGGGTCTTATGCTGCCATGCAGTACCAAGTTTTGACAGACAGCTTTCAATTCGAGATCTCTGCGAATTAAGGCGACTACACCAGCCGTATCTCAATTTGCTCGGCAGTAATACCTTTACTAGGCAGTACCACACAATTTTTTTATGGGGCATAATTTCCTTCCATTGTGCTACCTCGGATGATTTTCTATGGTTGTTATAAGCGACCAATAATTACTTTGGTGAAACTGGACCATATACTCGCATGTCTCTATTTTCATATAGCCTCTATATAAAGATATTTCCTGACGTGAGCCCTACCACTCTTGAAATTACATGTTGTATTTAGTCTTTTTTTAAATTTAGCAGTGTACGAGGCCTGTAAGTAATCCTGATGAAATTCGACCATATCGGTTGATTCTTTGGGTTTTTTGTTTTGTTATGATCATTTGTTGTTATAATTTTTGAAAGAAGAAATTACTCCACAAGCTAACTAGATCAGGTTTGTTGTTGTTGTTTGTCACATGGGGTAGGAAAAGTAAGTCGGCAATGTTAAAGCATACACATCACCCTCTGTTATGTTACGCCGTTGGTGTGGGACAGCTCATCAGTACCATATATGTGTGCTGCCGACAAGGTCTTTACTCATTTGACGAACATTGTTAGATTGTGCATATGCGAATTATATGTATTTGAGTAACGTCCTTAATGTTTCCTACTTTTACATATGTTTCCTGCAATTGTTATAGGCTGTTTCCACTATGGTCGCGTCCACGTCCGCGTCAACGATTTATAGAAAATTTGTAATGGTGTTTCCATTGTGTTTTGCGTCCACGTTTGCGTTCAAACAGCTGTTTGTGTTAATTTGTTTTATTTTTGCGGTGCGAAAAGTTTAATATTTTGGTGTTGTGACATTATCATGGAGTTAAATGATATTATTTTGGAAAATGAGGATCAAATGGTATTGCGCCTAAAGGAAATGTGCAGTAGCAGCTGCGCTTTATGTTTATGCTGATAAACAGCTGTTTTAATAGGGATGTGCAATTTGCGGTGTTGCCATTAATAGGTATGGGTGGGTTTCGATTGCAAACATAATCGAATTTATAGTAAACGCGACTTATCGAAAAATTCGTCCAATATGAGAGTAGAAACAGAACACTGCGACTGCGGCGACGGAAACCGGTGCGGCAAGAAAATGTAAATTAAATGACGACGGGCGCGGCGACGGTTTTTATTGTCATTTCTCAGCTGTTTTTATTTATTACTTGGCCTTGAGTAATTTAAAAAAAATTTAATAAATTAATTTGCAAACTAACCAAGAATTATTTTGAAATGTTCAATTGTAAATTGCATGCACAATCAAATTATTTTTATTTTATTATAATTTTATTATTTTGGTCCATTTTATTAACTTTTAAAATTTATGATTTCTTCTTCTTACTGCAAATATGCACAAAAACTATTAGCCCATACGGTTATTGTTTACAAAAAACATGAAAATATGGCAACACATAGAGAGAGGCAGTAGCAAAAATTGAGAGCGCAAGAAAAACCGCAGAGAAAATAGAAATAGATTTAATTCATTGCGGTTTTTCAGTGCGGTTTTGCCTCTCAATTTTCTATATAAATTTGACAACCGCTACCGCAGCCGCAATGTTGTGTTTCTACACTGAACGCGACTTTTTCCCATACCTAACTGCCTACGTATTTTGTATAGGCTTTAACGCGCGTTCATTGATTTTTGGACGCGGACGTGCACGCGACCGTAGTGGAAACAGCCTATTAGAGAGACATTTTTTGTTCTCCGTATAGGAGGAGGATCTTGGACTCAAGATGTCATAATTAAAATAAGCGACTTCTTACCTTTCAATCTATATCTTGATTTGCATGGAGAAAAAAATGTTAGAAATATATTTGTATGCAAAAATATATATTTGTTTACAAATATAATATATTTGTTTACGGCCTAGGTGGAAAATGTTTCCCTTTAAGGGACTAAAGATACCTAATTAGTAAATAGTAGTCTTTTTTTAGTAATTGCTTAACAAATCATAATTTTTCGTGGATAGTTAAAGTGAGTAATGTTAGTTGAGACGCACTAAAAGCCTCAAAAAAGAGCTTTGTTACTGTAAGTTTTGGCTCATGTGGCGCAAAAAACATACTGCATGGGACGTTAGTCAATATAATTTTTACTTAAGTAGCTTAGTGACGGTGAAGGGTACATTCGATTCGGTCGGCATAACTCAGCGACATTTTTACTCATTTTTTTATAGAGGGTGGGCTAAAAGTTACCATGTGGTAAAAACTTTGATAACGTTTTCGTTTATTATTTTTTTATTTTATTTTTTCTCAGATTATATAACGTACAAAATGGAAATTTTTTAAACACCTAGTATGAAAATTAATGTCACTTAAATGACCACCGTTTTAGCTTCGCAATGATGGGCTCGTTTTAGAGCATTTTCCATAATATCTTTCAAAATTTGTTTGCTGATGTCATCCCACACTATACTGTACACCTAATGGGGTGCAATTGGCGTTGACAAATGGCTCTTGGATTTTTAGTACCCCAGAACCTACAGTTCTGCTTATTAACAAAACCATTCAAATGAAAATGGGCTATTTTAACGCGTTTGCGTTAAAATAATTGATCGCTGATTTGAATAATAGAATTCTATTGTTCAGTTGTGAATCTCTCCATTTTGTATTCTCCAAGGGTTATTTAATGATCTGAAAAAAATAAAAAAAAATATATATAAACTAAAAACTTATACAATTTTTAAACTTTTGACCCACCCTGTTTAATATGATTTAATTCAATTTTATTTTAATTAATTAAACGTCTTTGTTGACTGTTTTTGTAAGATAATACAATCATTCATACGCATTTTTAAAAAAAATTTCGATGCTATCGGCAGTGTTGACTATAACTATCAAAACTTAAGGTTAGTCGTCCTACCATAGTTTTACGGCTTTAGTTTACCACTGCCCCACCTATCGCTTTAAACAAGGTAAAAAAACGCTTTCTTCGTCAGTGCCACAAATACTGCTGGCTATTGTTTCTACTGCTCAGCTTATCGCTGATAACAGGGGAGCTGATATAAGGTATAAAACTGCCCCTCTTAAGGAAGGTGAATCTACAAATCTATCGTATCTTTTGGAACAACAATTAAGATCTATTTAAATGTACGCTATGTAGAATGCCTTTTTTAAGCCTGTTTATTGAACCGAACATGGAATCTGCAAAGATTTTGTAGCCAGTTGTTAACCTACTAGTAGATGCCGCATTTTTATGTCGATTGAATTCCTTAGAAGGCATTTCTCCATGTCTCTTTAGCGATGGCCTTTCCATTCCCGCAACTGGGAAATAAGGAAGAAAAGGCTAGTATTGTTTGATGGAACACCACTTTGGAAAGGTTGTTCTACACAAAGACGATTAACTATAGAAGATGGAAGAAATGAGCTTTTAAGAGAAATTGAAAAGCAACTCTGACAAGCTCTTAATATCGTAAAAAACCAACTTTAATGAACCACGAAGACTGGAACAAAACAAAACTAAAAAAACTGTAATTAGTATGAAAAAGAAAATTTTTGTCAGGAAAAGTTATTGCAAAATATTCAAATAAATTTGTTTATTTGTGTTAAAAGAGTGTGAGTTTAGTGTTTTCAGTGTTTTTATTTTCATATTTTTTTTGTTATTGTAACAAACGAAAGTGGGAAAAAACCGAAAATTTGTCTAGAACTGAAGTGATGTTTTTAAAGGATATTGCAAAATAGAATCATTGCGTCCATCTTCTTTAGTAAATCGTCTTTGGTTCTACATACGATACAGGTGAAGAACATCTAATCAAATACGATCTAGAAGATTCTGCTCTTCTGCTAATCTCGAGAAGCATCAGCGTTCCCAGTGCTTCCACCTGAGAACCTCCAAAGAGAACCTTTACGTATCCACTCTGGTAGTGATGACTTTCAGAAAAATGGCGAAATCTTTTGAACTCTTTATCTAGAAATGAATCTAATTCTATCGTCAGCTATAAGTTTTTTGTGACTTTGATGTGGGTTTAGAAATTGCCTCTTTTTGCAACTGTCATTACCTATAACCGAATCCATCTAAGTATGAAATTTTCAAATATGTCCACAAACTCGCCTGCCAGATCCCGGTTAGATATCTCGAATAAACCAATATGGGAGTGTCGCTGCCCACAATTGAATTGAATTATCTCTAACAAGTTAAAGCATTAAGTTAGTACTAATTAGAATAAGGTTCAGAGGAAGGATTTATAATCTCCTTTAAGGATTCAATACACATAGAAAAAAACTAGTTAGAAAACGTTTGAAACTATACGGATTCAATTCCACAAGAGGAATTTCGGTTGCAAATACCAAATGTTATTGATCGTAATGGATACTCGGTTCGAAAAAACATAAGATGATAAATATGTTCATCGTGCAGTGCTCACAACTTATTGAACCAATACTCTTGCAATCATTTTGTTGTTGTATCCAACTATTAGTAATAATAACCAAAACGTCACCATTACCAAAAAAAAGTTGTTTGCTGGTATTTTTTTTTTGAAAAATAAAATAATTCGATTATTACAGACTTTACGAGGGCGACCGCAAAAGTAAAAAGAACCGTTTTTTTGGAATTATTATTATTTATTTTTCAACATAATCTTCTTCCAATTTAATACAGTTCATCAAACGTTTTTCAAGTTTTTTAATTCCATCCGAAAAATAAGATTTTTCAAGACCTTCAAAGTAGGCCTCAGTTTCAGCAATAACCTCGCTATTGGACGAAAAATTTTTGCCACCGAGAATTTTTTTAAATTTGGAAACAAGAAATAATCAAAAGGAGCTAAATCTGGACTATATGGTGGATGCGAAACAATTTCAAATCGTAATTCGGCCAGTTTTTGTTGAGTTAAAAATACAGTGTGTAAAGGAGCATTATCTTGATGAAAAACAACTTTTTTTCTAAATGCGGTCGTTTTATCTTGATTTCTTCACTCGTAAGCCAATCGATTAAACAAATTTTATTACAGTAAAACACCTTCCTCATCATGACCCTTCCTATCTATGATTACATTAATTGTATAAGCAAACAGTTTTTTGCCTCTGACTTAAATCGTAAGTTCTTTTCTGTTGAACAAGTGTAGTATGTGGATTTTTAGATCCAAAAGTTATATTGGGAAGGTTCGGATACTTGGTATGTTGCACCAATACTGCAGTAAATTACTAAAAACTACAGAGCATTAACTAATTTTCGGTTGTACTGATCGAATACTCGAGGTACATGTAACCTCAATCAATCGGCTGCCAAAACAATTCGGTTGTGGCAACGATTCTGTTCCCTGTGTGTACTGAAATAGAAAACAACAACGATAAGCATACAAATCCGGTCATACCAATGAAAAGTATAAACAAGCAATAGTTAGCCAACATGTTGTTGTTGGAACCGAATATTGGTGATGATATCTAAACTTACATCATAAACAAAAGCGAAAAAGTCCTCTAATTACTGCTTTCAGCAAATCTTTTAATCTAATTTATTCAGTTAAAATCTTCCATCTTCTTTTCCTCGACATAAGGAGGGTCGTATGCATAAGAATATTCAAGTATATAAGGAAATATTTTTTGTCTTTACTGAAGATTGAAATTTTTTTCGTTAACAAAGTGTGGCATGGGACTTTTAGATCAAAATTCGTTTCTAGAGGTTCAGATTTTTTGTATTTTCTACCGATATTTCAGTTATAATAGCTGAACGTTACCGAACGTACTACAAGCACCTTTAGGTGCTTGTACCTCAATCATTCCGTAGTCAAAAAAAAATCAGTTGTGGGAACGATTCAGTTGTCTGTGTGTACTGAAATAAAAAATAACTACGATAAGCATACAAATCCTTAACCAAAGCCATATATCGATTCGAAGTGGGCCCTTGTTGGGACCATAAGTCCGGTTTTTGGCCTCTACGGCCCGGATTTCTGTTAAGGATCGGCCAACTTTATAAGATACGAGTATCATTATAATATATGTTAGGATCTTGCTCCCTTACTACGTATACAAACATTTATGTTATAGTAAAAATTGCTTTCCCTAACATAACTTCTCCTTATTATAATTAAAGACGTAATGAATGGAAGAAATGGATAAATGATATTGAGGTTACATTGGTATTAATTTGACACCAGCCAACTCAGTAAACTAAACACCCACCCGTTCTATCAAAAAAGCACACTCACACACAAAACATACGTACATGTGTGTGCGAGTGTGTACACTACCAAAAGCGGAATCGTGCTCACAATCAAAAGTTAAATTAAATGACACTCACGACAGGTGTTTATAGCCAGTCTGTCAATTCAGGCAGTTAGCCCGCCACATGGAGTTAGTTACCTTGTGCGGGCGCTGCTGCCGATACTCTTAACTTCGTTGACTTAAGGTGTGTATTTAATTTTCTAATAATGCCACAGGCATACCACTACACACGTACACACACACACGATTCATCTGTGTAGCTATCCTGGCAAGGATATGTCTAACCTGCTCTGACTTCGTGTGTGTGAGTGCGTGCGTATGCGTTTTAGGTAAGTGTCTATTGAATTGAAGTTTGATAAGAAGTTCATTAGTTAATTTATTGCTTGTTCTTCCCATTGTTGCTGTTGATATTGCCATTGTTGCCGTTGGTGCTATTGATATTGCTGTTGATGTCGTCGTTCGCTGTTTTGTGTTTGATACTTGGATTTGATGTGTGTGTGCCAGTTATAATAAGTCATTACTCTCTGTCCCTATTAAATGTGTTGTCCTTCTTGATTATTAATTCACACATATCAAATATGTATATGTACATTGTTCATATTACACGCAGAATATATATATTCGGCAATATCTTTAAACAGTTTTGCCAATTTAGCCATTTTCCTGGTACATCTACGAGGGCGACCGCAAAAGTAACTGGCCTAACATAAAAAGAACCGTTTTTTTTTTGAATTATTATTATTTATTTTTCAACATAATCTCCTTCCAACTCAATACACTTCATAAAACGTTTTTCAAGTTTTTTAATTCCATCCGAAAAATAAGATTTTTCAAGACCTTCAAAATATGCCTCAGTTTCAGCAATAACCTCGCTATTGGACGGACATTTTTTGACACCGAGAAATTTTTTTAAATTTGGAAACAAGAAATAATCAGAAGGAGCTAAATCTGTACTATATGGTGGATGCGGAGCAATTTCAAATCGTAATTCGGCCAGTTTTTGTTGAGTTAAAAATGCAGTGTGTATCTTGATGAAAAATAACTTTTTTTTTATCTAAATGCGGTCGTTGTATCTTGATTTCTTCACTCAACCGATCCAATAATGCACAATAATATTCACTATTTATAGTTTTTCCTTGCTCAAGATAATCAATAAATATTATACCCCTTGCATCCCAAAATACTGTGGCCATTACTTTTCCTGTTGACTTAACAGTTTTCTCCTTCTTGGGACTACTTTTACCAGCTTCTATCTATTGTTTTGACTGTTCTTTGCATTCTGGGATGTAGTGATGGATCCATGTTTCATCAACAGTTATGAATCGGCGCAAGAACTCTATTGGATTACGCTGATAAATCGCTAAAAGCTCCTCGGAATTGGTCCAACGGACGATTTTTTGGGGCAAAGTCAACAAACGCGGCAGCGTTCTTGCGGATAGCTTTTTTATGTGGAGTTCATCATGTAAAATACTCCAAACTTGTTTTTCGTGTATTTTAACAATATCAGCAAGTTCGCTGAGCTTTATTTGTCTATCTTTAGTCACTTCATTAAATATTTTTCTAATGTTTTCAATAGTAGTAGCAGTTTTCGGTCTTCCAGAGCGTTGTTCATCTTCCGTTCTTGAACGACCCATTTTAAATTGTTGAACCCAGGGTTTCACGGTGGAGTATGATGGTGCATTATCACCATGAACAGAATCCAATTCATCTTTGATTAATTGTGGCGTATAACCTTTCATATAAAAGTGTTTAATTACCGTACGAAACTCTTTATTTTCCATTTTTCAAAAATTATAAAACTCGTTTACTTCAATCACCTGTAACAAAGAAAATAATCGTTAAATATTTCGGAAATTTTGACAGATGGCTTATAAAAGATTGCTTTTAAAAAAGTTGCTAGTAAAACAGAAAATGTGCCAGGCCAGTTAGTTTTGCGGTCGCCCTCATAGTGCTGATGTATTTATCGTATCTTTAAGAATGAATCTAGCTAGAGACGTACCCGGAAAATATATTAAAGTACTGGAAAATTTCTTAAAATCAGGTAATGGTTATTGATCCATGGCAACATACCGTAAAAGGTACACCTTAAGTTGTCTTAAATCATAGAATTAGAACTATTTAAAATCAGGAACCTATATAGGCAAATTTTCAATGAACCGGTTACGTTTAGACCGGAATATGCAACTTCCTAAGTCGTAAAAAATAAAACCACAGAAACTTTTATATGGGAAAATCAATTTTCTGCAATTTCTATAGCGAATTTCCTTGCATTCAACATGTAAACTGAAGATTAACAACAGTTGGAAATCTAGTGTGGTTCAACTCAATCTTCATTCAACTCAATCTTTAGATTGATATCAAGTGGATGGGGGAACGGACCGTCATAGTACATCGTTAAATATAACTCTTACAAATAAATATAGCAATTTTCTAGTTAAGAAGATTTGCTTAGAAATTTGGAAGATTTTCCTAAGATCGGGCTGGAACTTATGAACCCAAAGAGCCAAAAGCTGTCTCATAACCAAGAGAATCGATAATTGATACATAGGGTTTTCCGTTAAGGACATAACAATTTTATATATTAATAAAACACGGAATATTTAAGACATGTGACGCGCTAAATAGAAAGGGACCTAAGGGTGAAAACCAGTTTTGTTCAGGAGCGCCATTTTAAAGATTTAAATACGTGTATCTTTGGTGTACCATCACTTTCATAAAACGCGCATATCTCTGGGAGGGAACACTTTTGGGGCATGGGATCGGTCTTATTCGATGCTCAGATGTTGTCCACATCAAAAAAAAGAGAAAATTGATTTTTTTTACCCTTAGGTCCCTTTCTCTATGCGCTGTCACATATAGGGTTAAAATTTATTCCAGGTGTAGCGCAAATGTTACATTTTAAGCATGAAATTCGATGTCGGTCATGTGACCACCACGTGCCCGTGTACAGCGATTTATTCTTTGACCCAATTTTTCACCACTCTTGCACACATTTAGACCGAAACATTGGAAATTTCGCGTTAGATGCTGTCTCTGAGCTCATCTAGAGTTGTTGACTTGTTAGCATAGACCAACGACTTGATGTGGCCCCATTAAAAGAATTCCAATGGCGTTAAATAGCACAAACGAGATGGTCATTCAACCGGACTATTTCTCGAAATAACACGTTCACCGAATTTGGCTTTCAGTAAATCGATTGTAACGCGTGCTGTGTGGCTAGTGGCGCCGACTTGTTGAAACCAGATACTGGCGATGTCAACCTCATCTAAACGTTGTTCGTAAGTGAACTTTACCATGATGAAAATTTTGACTTCGATTAACGTTTTGACACTGAAAGATCATTAAAAATGTTTGAGGGTGCGTTGACTTAAAGTTACGAAATTGTTACGTCCCTATTGGCAGATCCGTTATATAAAGGGTGGTTAAATTTTAAAGGCCGATGTTGAACCACACCTAAATGTCAATTTTTTCTGCATTTAATTTGAAATTTCTGAATTTCAAATAACTTTATTTGAACCATAGAAAGATACACAAGCGAGCAACGCGTTAAAGTTATTCTGGCTTATTACGTCCCTATTGGCAGACCCGTTATATAAAGGGTGGTTAAATTTTAAAGGCCGATGTTGAATGTGAACCACACCTAAATGTCAATTTTTTTCTGCATTTCATTTAATATTTCTCAATTTCAAACTGACTTAATTTGAACCATTGAAAGATACACAAGCGAGCAACGCGTTAAAGTTATTCTGGCTTATTATGATCAATTTTCTGCTTAATGAAGAATCCTCAGTGGATTCTTCATTAAGCAGAATTGCCGCATTTGGGCGAATGATAATCCAAGAGTGATTGTCGAAAAAACAATGCACCCACAAAGAGTGACTGTTTGGTGCGGTTTATGGGCTGGCGGCATCATCGGTCCGTATTTTTTCCAAAATGAGGCCGGTCAGGCAGTTACTGTGAATGGTGTTCGCTATCGCGAGATGATAATGAACTTTGTATGACCCGAATTGGAAGATATGGATGTGGATGATATGTGGTTTCAACAAGACTGTGCCACTTGCCACACAGCTAACGAAACAATGGCTCTTTTGCGCGACAAATTCAATGGCGGTGTTATCTCACGTTGTGTCGCCGCCAAGATTATGTGATTTGACACCGTTGGATTTCTTTCTTTGGGGTTATTTTAAAGGAAAGGTGTACGTCGATAAGCCAGCAACAATTCAAGAGAATTCAATTATGCCTCAGCGTCATCGAAAATTCGAACCATCGGATTGAGGTGTGCCGCCGAGGCTGAGGCGGCCATTTGGCCAATAGTTTGTTCTATACATATTTGAACCATACCAATATCATCATAATTAAAATAAATGACAAAAATTTCCTAAATAATTTGTGTTTTATTCAAAATCAAAATCGGCCCTCAAAATGTAACCACCCTTTATAAGCTTTAGATTGACATCAGATGGACAGACGAATGGACTATCATACATCGTTAAATGGGATTAATACAAAAAATAAAGGTATTAATTTTATAGTTACGAATATTTGCTTAAAAAGTTTGAAAGATTTGGCTAAGATTGGGGTCGAACTCATTATTCCAAGGAGCCCAAAAACTGTCCTTATGGCCAAGAGAAACGATAACTGATATATATACTCGTATACCCATATGTCGATAGTGATAACACTGTGGAACATTTTTGGGGTTATTGTCTGGGGGGTGAGAAATTCCAAGTCAGGGTGATGGTACTAGGTCAGTATATTAAAACCCTCAAAGGGTTTTGCGTTCGTATGTGCCAGTTTTTTTTATGACCTTTTAAATTTTTTCCTTATCTTGATGTTTTTTCGCTTAGTTGTAAAATGTTGGCAAAAACGTAGTTTGACATAACTCGAGAACGACTAGTTCGATTTTGCTGAAATAAATTGAGAAAAATTAATAATTACATTTTCTTTAATCTATTAATATACTGTTTCTCTACCAAATCAACATTTTTGCAATTAGAAATAAATTTATGAAGAAAATTTTGCCAAAAAAAAAATTTTTTTTTTTAAAACATATAAATCCCAAACGGAAAAACGTGTAGAGTCTTATAACTAACTTCACTTAATTGTAAATAAAAGCAGAACGCGTTAATCGATTTCTATGATCTATGTCGCATTTTGTTTAAAGGTTATGTGACTTTACGTGAAAGTTATAAGACTCTACACGTTTTTCCGTTTGGAATTTATATGTTTTATAAAAAAAAAAAAAAAATTTTTTGGCAAAATTTTCTTCATAAATTTATTTCTAATTGCAAAAATGTTGATTTGGTAGAGAAACAGTATATTAATGGATTAAAGAAAATGTAATTATTAATTTTTCTCAATTTATTTCAGCAAAATCGAACTAGTCGTTCTCGAGTTATGTCAAACTACGTTTTTGCCAACATTTTACAACTAAGCGAAAAAACATCAAGATAAGGAAAAAATGTAAAAGGTCATAAAAAAAACTGGCACATACGAACGCAAAACCCTTTGAGGGTTTTAATATACTGACCTAGTACCATCACCCTGACTTGGAATTTCTCACCCCCCAGATTGGCTGTTGTACTGTGTAATTACTTTATTTGTCAGTTTATTTCAAATAAATAACTTATCTCTGGACTGCTATTTAATGTTACATCACTATAAACTTATCTATAAAATCTAATGTTATTTCAAATTTAATGGAAATTATCTGTGCGTATTAATTAATTTTCCGTATAATGTTTGCAATTACATATAATTAAGTTAAGCACACTACTAGTGATACCTTAGTTTGTAGTATATAATTGTACATATATACATAAATGTATAGGATTCTATACAACAACGTAGAGAAAATGAAATACATAATGTCGAAGCTCGGTCGTGGCCAATTTAACAATGTCTAATTTAAAAACTCCAATAAAACGGAGTTTTCTAAAAAACGGGTATTTTTACACCATGTTTTGAAAAAACCGACTTTCGGGGTTTTTTTCAAAGTAAAATACCCTCAAATCCCTAACCAATTCAATATATCGACTCAAAGTGGGCGCTTGTTTTGAAGTAAAATAACACTATTACCCGACATTCCGGTTTTAGCCTTTTGCCATAGAGTGAAAAATATTTTTCGAATCAGAAGTAAAGTCATTGTGACCTTGAACAGACTCTAAATATACCCAGATTTTAAAGATAAGGTTATATTTTAATTTATAAGGAAATTTTATTCGTTTAAGTAACAATATGTCCATGGGCCAACGGCAAAAATAATTTTATGGCCTTTTTTTGAATGTCGAAAGAGAGCATTCGTTTGCCTCGTACACGAAAGAAATATGATTTGGGTTTCCCTCATCATATTCTATGCGAACGATGACTCGAACGTCAAGTCGAAAGAACACGTTACCGTTTTCTCACTAAAAGCTGTTTCTCAAGCTGGAACGAGTTGTCAACTTTGCGAAGCAAATGTCAAAAGCAGTCACTTGCTAGTTTGCTATCGTCTGACAAAAATACATACACGAGGGCTGCTATTTATATTTCGGGTCCGGCAATAAAAACACAATAATTTATCATTGGAAATGGTTTTATGGTTTTTCAAAATATTTTTCTTTAAAATCAATAAACTTTTGCATGCTCACGAACCAATTTTCGAAGCACTTTTTCCACTCCGAGACACCTCCAAAACATGATTTTTGAACGCTTCAACAGCTGCTTCGGGCGATGAAAAACATTGACCACGCATTTTTTTCTTGATGCTAGGGAATAAGAAGAAGTAATTAGGTGCCAGGTCAGGGCTGTACGGTGGATGGCCCATCAATTCGACATCTTGAGTGTTCAAATAGCTCAGCGTTTCAGCTGAGCTGTGAAAGCTCGCATTGTCGTGATGTGACATGATCCGTCTATTTTTATTTATTAATTTAGATAAATTTTACAAATAAATTTATAAAATACATATTTTTAGAGGTGCGGGGTTACAAAGACCATATGCGCCCGCCGTAGCAAAATTTGGCAAAATTAATATTAAAATATATTATCTTACACAAAGTTATCAAGCCATGTATAAGTATGATCAATCTGGTTAATATGATGAACTCAAGTCTAGACTTCATTGATATTGTGGATATTGAGACTATTGTTAATCTTTGACAGCATCAGGTTGGTAGTGCAGTCCAATATATTTTCAAGAGGTTCATCCAGTTTATAATGAACACATTCAGTCAGGATATGGGTTATTTAAAGTGACGTCACAGAAGTACATTTGGATGGACTTGTTCGTGTATAATAATGTTGAGTGTTGAAAATTGTCTTTCCTTCTCTTATTCGTGCTAGAGTGATGCATTGTTTTCTGAAAAGCGTATTATTATGGGCCTGCGGTGGCTTGGGTTGTGTTGTCGTAAGAATGAAGTAGATTGATCCCAATCTGTCGCGATTGAGCCAAGTTCTGCAGCTTTGCACTGGTTTTTGATAACTGAGGGAGAACAAGGTATGTCGGTAACATCGTGTAGGTAGATAACGTCTTTAGCTGCCTGATCTGCAAATTTATTGCCTGGTATGCCGATGTGAGATGCAATCCACATTATTCCAAATGAGACACTCTGGTCATATTCAGAAATAATGTTCGATTTAAAACTAATATTCTGTTTTTGAATTGATTTAAAAGCACTGAGGCTCTCCGTGCAAATTAAGGGCTTAAGATGCAAGCCAGCTGCATAGTTCAATGCAAACCTTATGGCTGCAACTTCAGCCAAAAATATTCCAGAGTTATCAGGTAGTCGACTCTGATGTATAGTTCTGAATGAGTTGTCAGAAATTCTCCTAACGACAGAGTATGCCGTTTTCCCGGCATGGAAGATCCGTCTATTTTTATCTTTCCTCATTTCTTCGAACACTGTTGGCAAACAGATGGTTGTATACCACTCAAAATTGACCGTCCTGCGTTCTACTAAAGGCATTGTGGCAACATGGCCGGTTATACCGAAAAAAACGCAATCATTTGCTTCGATGTATTTCTTCCACGAACAACTTTTGTTGGATTTGGCTCGTCTTGAAAGACCCATACGGTCGATTGCTGTTTTGTTTTGGGTTCATACATATGCATAGATCCATGATTCGTCACCTGTGACAATGTTATACACTGCCTTTGAGCTACGACCGTTATACTTCTTCAACATCTCTTTGCACCAATCCATATGAGCCTTTTTTTGAGCATTCGTCAAATTGTGTGGGATCCAACGAGAACATATTTTTTTTCGCGGCCAATTTAACATGTAATATCTTATTAATGCTTGTCTTGTACTAATGCCCAAGGATGCCTCAATCTCGCGGTATGTCACATGTCGGTCTTAATTAATCAGTTCACTCACAGCACGATGGTTTCTGGCAAAGTGACTGAAGTTAAACGTCCTTCACGAAATTCATCCTGGAGCGAACGGCTTCCGAGACTGAACTCTTGGTACCAACAATTAACAGTGGTTTTTGATGGTGCTTCATAGCCAAAAGTCGAAACAAGTTGATTTAAACACTCTCTCGATAATGATCGCGGGAAAATGTTCACGGGATAATTCCGTTTTTGAATTTTTCAACACACTGTAAACAAAACAATTCGCCCTTAAATAACAAAACGTTCTTAGTGAAGTTATGCTAAAAATGTCAAAGTTTCCAATGGAAGTTCCACTTTGCATTGGGGAACACTAGTATTGTCAGGACCCGTAATATACATAGCAACCCTAGTAGTATCTTGGATTTAATATTTCAATTGTCTTTGAATGATTTGCGTAACATTTATCCTTAATGGTTCCATACAAAAAATAGTTCAATGGGCACAAATCGCAGCTCCAAGGTGGGCCATTGATATCACAATTTTGGCTGATATCCGTTTGTAAAAAAAAAACAGTGCATAAAATATCGATGGTTGCGTTGGCTATGTGACATGTGGCATGGTCTTGTTAAAACCAAATGTCGTCTTAAATTTTTGGAAACAAAAATTCGTTGAGCATGGCACGGTAACGTTTGCCGTTGCCGGCAATGTTGGCTGTTTCCTCGTTTTCGCAGAAAAATGGCCGAATGATGCCGCCAGCCGAAAATTCTCTCCAAACAGTGACTCATTGTGGATGCGTTTGATTCACGTGTGGGTTCTCTGAACCCCATATGCGGCAATTTTGCTATTTGTCATAACCACCGGCATCAAAATGAGCTTCATCTGAAAACACGATTTTTCGGTAAAATTCTTCAAATCCTTCCAAATAATCTTCAGACCATTGGGCGAAGCGAAAACGGATTGGAAGGTCTGGTCTGTCGGATGTCCATTATAAAATGACAAAGTACAACCTTTTCAATAAAACCAGGAATTTGAAAAAATTATCAGTACCTTTTTTTTTACAGGCGATTCAAATTTAATATGTTAAATCGGCCACCCTATAATATTTGGAACACAAGAATATTTGATCCTACGTACGATCAGTTTGTGAGCGTTTACAACTTAAAGAGGGTCATATCTTGAAAGTTATTGAACGGTATTTAAAGAAAATTTTGTTTAATGTTGATCATTTTTCTCGATTCTAGAGTTTTACTTGAACTATTTTGAAGACAGTTTAACGCGCCAGTCTGCCAGTGGCTTAACAATTAATTAACCATATCATATTTCCAAAAAAAAGCAACAAAAAACATTTACCTTAACAAATGATAAAATTTAGCAAATAAATAAATAATGAATTGCGGTGAGCAGGCAACAAAAAACATGTCAGCGATTTGGAATGTAGCACGTGCTACTTTTAGTACTCTGAGAGTGTTGGTTCATTTCACACATAACAAGTCTTAGGGACAGGGAATGCAATGAGAACGAAACACACTCAGTACAGCAACTCCACTCGGTGAAATGCTCATTCATAAATTGCGCGATTAAGGGATGCAAGACAAATCAGCCATTTTTACAATAAACCACTTTGGGAAACAACAACCAAGAGCAGCAACAGCAATCGTAGAGCGGTGAACTTGCAGTGTTGCAGAATTCAACAACTGCGCACAACCGGATCGGATCGCCCGTTTAAACGCTCAAACAGAGTGAGTGTGTGTGTGTGTGTGAAAGGGGGTGTTCTATGGCAGCAGATACAATTTTGAGTACCCGTTCGAGATAATAAAATATTTAAACGCTTTCGCTTTTTATTGTGCGGGGCAAACAGACACACTCTCATCCCAAGCTGCCATAAATATGTATGTATACATGCATGTATGTGTAATGAACAAGACAAAAGCCGAACTGCTGGAGAATCACGGGGAGGAGGGACGAGTGAGTTTAACAACAGTTTTGCAAGCAATTTACAGTAAACAAAAAGACGTTTAACAGAAACAGTTTGCGCTAAAACCACCAACAAAGCAAAAGGAAGCAAGAACCGAAACCTTTTTTTCGAGAGCGTTTTAGCTCTAATGTTTGCTCCCACCATGCATGATGTGGTTGGAATGGAAATGTGGAAGGCGGGGCTTCGGCGACAGCACAATTGGCCAATCATTGTGAAACGGAAAGAGAATCGGCCTCATGTACACTGGTTACTCATAAGAGAGCTTCTTGCAGTGCCAACCAACACCGATAAACAGCCCAGTTTGGGACACCCATTTCCGTCTCCAGTTTATTATTTCGCTAAAGCAGCAGCAACTAGTTTCGCCGTCGGTAAATGGCTGTGGGTCCAGAACACTTAAAAAACTGCTACTGGATAAAGGTGTATATGTGTGTGTCTGGCTGGATTTGATTTTCTATATCTGAGAGTTGGTACAATTTTTTTTTTGTTTGACTCCATGACCACTTTTTTTCTTTAGCTCAACCAAGAGGGTATATGGGTGAGGCTTCGGCATACTCTAAGCAGTTAAAGGGGGGTTTCGCAATCAAGTTCGTCAAGTAGAAAAATGCGTTGAAATTCATGCGCAATTACATTTATCCTGTTTACGAAATTGTGTCTTGCTGACTGTGTGAGTACTGTAATGCAAACATACAGTAACCACTCAGGAACATTCAGACCTGCTCACACACCGCGTATGCAACATTAAGTGTAGAGCAATTTCAATTGCAGACAAACACTACAACTGGTGGTGGCCATCACCGTAAGCCGTGGTGCTGCCAACGCCATAGGACCCCATCCATATCTCCTCAGTCATCTGTACGAGTATGACGAAAAGCAATCATCTCCAGTACCCAGTTTTTGTTGAGATACGGCTCCGTTATCCACCTTAGAATGTGCAGACTCGTTGTTATCACTGGAGTATGTGTGGGAGGGTGTCGTCATTGGGCTATGCTCTGAAAGTTCAAAAGGTGTCACTTAGGAGATGCCACATTTTAATCTCATGTTCGTTTCTGTTTGGTTAAAATGCTTTTACAAATTCCGTTCTTCGTTTTGCTTCTGTTGTGTAGTTAGATTCTTTTCGGTATCCTTGTCTCTGCCCGGAATGGCTTGTGTGTTTCTTTCTCCTTTTTCTTAACTTAAAATACATTTAATTTCCAGGCAATTCACTTTGATTCGTTTCATCTTTATCTCTTCAATGTATGGATATTTGTGCATGCACTTGTATTTATAGCCCCGGTTTTCTAAGTTTAAATTCTGTTTCCAATTAATTCGATATTTCCATTGCAAAAACTCTGTTGCTTTTAAAATCTCACACTGGTTATATTAAAGGCTATTAACTAAAAATTTGCAAACTTGAATTACAAATTTTTATTATATTCTTTACCAACTGTAAAACTGTTCAATCAATATCTCTACCGTTTCGTCGATAAGGTGTCATCTCTACACACAGAGTGTAGTTTCGTTGCCACAACGAATTGTTTTACCAACAGAATGATTGAGGTAACATGCACCTCCAGTATGCCATCAGTACAACCGAATCTTTGTTAGTGCTCTGTCACTTTGTACTTTAAAACTGTAGTATCTGTGCAACGTACCAAGTATTCTAACCTACAGAAGAGAATATTGAAATCCAAAAATCCACATACGAATCTTGTTCAACGAAAAAAATAGACAGTGCCAAAATACTGATTGGTACTTGAAGTACTCATAGGGTCATGACGAGGAGTAAGTGGAAAATACGAGAGCGGTTCGGAAACTTCTTAGCCTAGCACAAAAAGCGCGGTATAAACGGAAAAAAAGTTAAGTGTTTTGGAAACTTCCATCTCTGCTATAAACACATGTTAAATTCCTTCATATAGAAACAGGTGTTCACAAAAAACGCATCCGCGATTTTTTTACAATGGAAAAATGAGAAATGCGTGGTGTCATTAAATATTTACATGTTAGGTGAAACTGCTCCTTCATATGCAACAGTAAAAAATTGGGTTGCTGAATTTGAAGATGAACCACGTAGTGGACGTCCAAAAACAGCAACAACAACAGAAATTGTAGCCAAAGTGCGTGATATGGTATTAAATGATCGACGAATAAAAGTGCGTGAAATAGCTAATATCTTGGGCATCTCAAATGATTGAGTCCATTTAATTTTGCATGAAGAACTACAGATGAAAAAGCTTTCTGCAAGATAGGTGCCGGACTTGTTAACAGTCGACCAAAAACGCATAAGAATGAACATTTCTCAAGCTTGTTTGGATCGTTTTTAGCGAAATAAAATGGATTTTAAGCGTCGTTTCATAATTCAATCGGCTGGTTAGGTTATGGCAACGGTTTTTTGGGACTTCAAAAGTATTTTATTGATTGACTATCTGCAAAAGGGTAAAACAATAAATTCAGAGTACTATTGCAACCTTTTAGATCAATTAAATGTACAAATTCGAGAAAAACGTCCTGGCTTACAACACAAAAAAATAATTTTTCATCAAGACAACGCACCAGCGCACAAACTTAACTTTTTCTGTTTATACTGTGCTTTTTGTGCTAGGCTATGAAGTTTCCGAACCGCCCTCGTATTTTTTTTATTTATTGTATTTACATTTGTTTTACAATAACATTGTTTTCATGATGCATCCGTTTTTGTTGATGACATCGAATTAATTTTTTGTCATTACCAACTGTTGGTTGCATTAAACACTTCTATATAAAACTATAAGTTGCCACAACTAGCGGTTCCGGCAACCATTATTTTAAACTTCATTCGGTTAATGTGACTGAAAAGTAAGTTGTCTATACCATATTATTGGCATAGCAATCATCTTATGGTACGTCTAAACGAATTTCCATCATGTTTATTAACAGTTGATAATTAGAACTGACAGTATTATCGTTTAACGGAAATTGTGATGTTCGAACCGATTTCCAATTGCCTTTTTCTCTGGATGTATCGTACTAATATTAGATTACGTTATGGCAAAAAAGCCCGAAGAGTTTCCGAGTATATCAAAAGAAACAGAGGTTTTTACCAAAAATATGCTTGCAGATAAAATTAATATTTCATTGATTGTGATTACATCTTGAGCTGGCACGTTTAATTGTTCTCCCTATGAAACATCCGGCATTAAAAAATAATGCAAAAATATTTATAATCGGTGCAATACGGTTTCAAACAGTTCAAGTTAAAATTCATAATATTCTTTAATTCAAGTCGTTAATATGGGTTCTTCAGTGTCAATCGATTCGTAGATATTTTATCAAAAAATGTTTGTTTAGAAAATCAAGCATATATAGATATCCTATTTTTTACTCGCATTGGTCTAATTTGTCCAATTTGTTTGTAGAAAAATATGGCTTTTCCGAAGAAATGTTATTCATTCCAAAAGGTTTAGCTTTTTGCGATTCATAATTGGACATAAATAATTTGTTCTCAACATCAATTACACTGTTCCGCAAAAATTACCTTTTGAGCCTTCCTTTAAACAAAACCAACTGATCCATCTGTAAATTTATCTGCCGAATCCAAATCCATCACTTATAGCTTTCAAGGTATTGTGATTTTAATAAATTATGATTTATATAAAATGTGAATTTCGTACCAATTAGTATTTCTCATTTTCAAGTGAATCCGATAAGAATTGCCGAAGTTTCAGGTAAATTAATGAAAAAATCAGAAAAAATATCGTTAAACCAAACGCTACGGGTCAAAACGGACACTCAATTCGGATTCAGGATATCATTATACATGAGGATCAGTTAGTTTCGTCCAAAGGAGGATTTTGCTCCAGAAGAGTGTTAAAAGTACCAATGTACAATCGTCTAAAAAAAAAATGTAACCAAAAACTAGAATAGCTGCTGTATTCCATTGGTATAGCCGGCTTATCATTTTACTCGTACCATCATCTAATAGCATGTCTTACACAATATGTGTCAGCGCATAGAGAACGCAACCTAAGGGTAAAAAAAATCAATTTTCACTTTTTTTTTGTTGATGTGGACAACATCTAAGCATCGAATAAGACCGATCCCATGCACCAAAAGTGTTCCCACCCAGAGATATGAGCGTTTTATGAAAGTGATGGTACACCAAAGATACACGTATTTAAATCTTTAAAATGGCTCTCCTGAACAAAATTGGTTTTTACCCTTAGGTCCCTGTCAATTTTGCGCGTCACATATTGTAAGTATTCATCTCCTATTCAAACCCAGTGAGTATTTGCAACACAACGAAATATTAAACGGATCAATGTAGCCCAAAAAAACGTCCCGCATAGGTTATCAATGGTCAATATGGGCAGGGTACTCAACGTAAAGCAAATTTTACTGCTAATCCAAATAAAGGTACCTCGGACAAAAAGACACTTTCTGAGTATTTACTAAACAAATCATAATTTTAGCACATATGGTCTTTGAAACCCCCGCCTCTGAAAATATGTATTTTATAAACTTATTTAAAATATATATTTAAATATATAAATAAGATAAATAAATCAGAATTTTTGTGATCGAACAATGTTTAAAATGGACACTGTTAGTTGGGATGCAGTAAATGCCCCAAATACGGGCATAGTTGCAGGACTTTTTGACTCATGTGGCCCTAAAAGATCCCGCTTAGTCATAACGGGCGATCAATAGTCAATATGGGCACATGGGTGTTCAAAGTAAGCCAATTTTTACGAATACAAATAACTACTAAAAGGAAGTGTTTCAGTGCATTTAGTGGAATTTATTTTATCTTGAAAAGAATTTTGAAAAATAATCGATGTTTAAAAAAAATTATGTGTTCAGTGAATGGCAGTTGTCGGCAGAATTTATTGCTGTTTGTTTGTTTAACATTACATTTATAGCCCTTATGTCTGCCCATACCAAACATGTTAATGTTTAGGTGCAAACCTATTAATGTTTTTGATGCAAACATATATATATATATATATATATATATATATATATATATATATATATATATATATATATATATATATATATATATATATATATATATATATATATATATATATATATATATATATATATATATATATATATATATATATATATATATATATATATATATATATATATATATATATATATATATATATATATATATATATATATATATAAATATATATATATATATATATATATATATATATATATATATATATAAGTATGTTTGCACAAAAGCATATTAAAGTTTCGGATCATTACCGCAAACATTAAAATGTTTGGGTGCAAAGAAATATATGCATGCACATAAGCATATGCATGTTTAGAAACATTTTTACAAACATATTAATGTTTGCTCTTACCCAAACATGTATATGTTTTGAGCATGATCCGAACATTTGCATGTATTTTGCAAAATATGTTTGCATGCGAACATATTTTTAACATTTTTTTTTCGTATAATACAAAGACATTTATTACGGGTTAAATATATACATGGTCTTGTACGCCAGAGTCCGAACAAACAGTTTGCAGGTTATATTCAAACTATGAACATTAATTCAGTGAGGTCCTCATTAAATATTTTATACTCATTGACAGACAGCGAGCTGCAAACGCATTTATAGAGAAGTACTTATATTTACACTATTTTTTTACAGACCACGACCTCGAGCTTGAATATATAATTAGTTCATCTTATAGATATAAAAGGTAGAATATTCAATATTTATATTCTATTAACTATTTATTTACTTATTGTCAGCACTACCGGGTCACCATACACCATGGTCAGCCACAACAAATATTCTTTACTTTACGATCTATTGCTGCTGCCTTATACCAAAATGATCACAACCGATCTGTCCTAATAACTTTAATTAGGCGTCAAGAATTTGATGACAGGCTGAAATCGCAAAAACTATTTTGAATGGTGAATGTCAGAACTATATTATTCTGATCCATTTTCTGAATATTAATCTTTTCTTTATTTTGCATATGTACGTATATGCTCAATTGTCACAAAAATTTGTTGTTGTTACCTGGCAACTCTGGTGTTGATGTATAACTACACGCCATTATATTTCACAATCTGTTGCAAAGTGCCTGTTTGAAATCATACATATACCAAGGGAAATAAGAAACGTTGGTATAAAAAATATTAAAAATGGCAACAACACGACGACCGCATGCCAGACAAACTCATTGAGCGACCATTAAAGAAAAATTAACTGCCCTCTCCCACGGACTATCGAAACTCAACGCCACCCACAGACCAATCCAACTAAAAAGGAATCAAAATAGCTCGAACAGTAACATACACTGACAGTCATAAGTATTAACACAATAAACACTTGTCTTTTCAAAAATTGTACAGAGTAACTTTAAACAAAATAATTTCCCCAACATCTCATTTTATTAAGAAGCAAAAGTGGCACATTTTGTTATGATTCCCCCAGTCCCTGAAGCAGAAATACTGTTTAATGCCGACGCAGAGCGGATTATGATTTTATATCGACAAGTTTTGCATGACTCCTACCAAATCGCCAGCATTCAAATGTGAAGCTACAATATGACAAATGGTCCAACCCAGATTTAAACCTTTGTTAGGGATAATTAAAATTCATGGCCTGCTACACCACACTATAATGTTCTATGACTTTGTGCTGATATTTGTGTACTATAAGAAAAAAACAGACGCCTTGTTTAATATATCGGTCGATTTAGAACCACTTTCTGATTCCTTTGAGTCATGGCCGTCCGTCTTTTCACATGTCCTTGTAAACAAAGTGCAGGTCAAATACTTAGTAGGGACATAAATCCTGTTACACACGTTTTATGCTGTAAAATAAAAAGTACTGAATGTTTTTGGACTAAATATTTTTTAATATATTTATTGATGTATATTGTATCCAAAAAGAATCTACTTATTCGAAATGTCCGCCTTTTGCCTTTACCGACGCCTTAAGTCGCACTAACCAATCGTCAATAGCTGCACGAACCTCGTCCATTGGAAAATTGGCCACAGCTCGAACCAAAGTAGTCTTAAGAGATCCAATGTTGGGGTATCTTTTGTGAAAAACCTTTGCCTCTAAAACCGTCCACAATTTGTAATCCAATTGGTGCAAATCTGCACTGCCTGAGAGCCATTCTTCAGAGGAAATGAACGCTGGCAAATTGTTTTGAAGCCAGGCCTGGGACGTTTTAGTTTTATGGGCCGGCGCAGAAACCTGCTGGAAAGGAACAGGGAATTGTTAAGAGGCTTCACAACAGTTTCCAAAACGGTTTATTGATAAACTTTGGCCGATGTTTTGACTCCTTGTTCGCAGAAATGCAGGTCAGTGACCCCATCGTAAGAGACACCCCACCAAACCATGACTGAAGCTGGGTGATGACCCTTTTGCACCCTTGGGATCAGTTCAGATGTTTCCTTAGATGACAGCGAATACACTCCATCATTTTGCTTGTTAAATTTTTCATGAACGGTAAAATTTTTTTCATCGGTAAACAAAATTTTTCTGTGCAAGTTTTCAGCGTGCTTCACCAAAAGACGTTTACATTTTCAATCTTATTTTTTTTTAAGCTGCAGTCAATAAATGTCCGGTACGCCGTTTGAAAGCCCCAAGTCCCAAGTCTTTTTTAATTATTCGACTTATGGTTTTTTGCGTGATATTCATCTCACGGGTCATGATTTCCTGTTTTCGGAGCGGATTTCTATGAATTCTTTAACGGCATTAATGACATGCGGTGTTCGAACAGAGCATGGGCGGCCGGACCGGTGGCGGTCTTTTACATCTCCAGTCTCCTCAAACAGTTTTATGCATCGGTAGACGAACATGCGGCTAATCCCTAGTCGCCGGAGCGTTTTGAAAATATCGCTTTTTCCATTTCACACTTGATAAGCGCTATTACAGCGATACGGTTCTCATTATCTGACCACTCCACGATGAAAGTTGAAACAATTTTAAAATCCCGTTACGGACTAACGCTATTGAGGTTAGCTTTTAAAACCCATATGCCATTAACGGGGTATGTTCAGTTCTACTAAGAATGAAGATGGAAGCGCGGTAAACGTAAATGGAGAGCGGTATCGGTTTATGATAGAACAGTTTGTTCAATGTTGTAACAGTATTTATGTCCCTAATAAGCATAAACCGGGTTTTACGAAATTTTGAACATTATGCATGTTTAGCCTAGAATTAACTTTATTAAGATCGGTCCATGTGTTGATAACATACGATTTTCTTACCAAATTTTAGAACCTGCTGCATTAGAAGCCACATATTGCAGCCGATTCTAACTCAATTTCTCATAAAACATAACGTGCGTCATTTATCAAACTCAAAATTACACCTTATCTGTCTATGTTCTCGAATAGCTCCATAGAGCATTGAGCGTTACAAGCGATTAACAACCATGCCTAAGGAAATAAAGCCATATTGGTCCATGTTTTTTTAATAGCCCCGCACAAACGTTCCTTCCGATTTTGTATCATGCCGCTTTAGAGCGAACAATAATTACCTCTTGTAAATCTGGACCATATCAGTTCAAATTTTCGAATAGCCCCAAGGAAAGCACCCACCTGATTTGCGGTTCTGTCATTGAAGAAGCCACATATTACAGCCGACCGTGCTTAATTCGCACATGGTAGGTTTCGAGCCAACACTAATTTACTCTGGTCAGACTGGAGAAGAGTTCTTTTCGATTTGAGGTTCTTCCGCTCTAGAAGTGGCATATTATAATACATCTTCTTCAAACTGAGCATAGAGCATTGTAAGAGACCTATCCGCTGATTAATATACCACGTCGGTTTATGTTTTTAAATATCCCCCCATGTTCTGCTTTCAAATAGTCCCACCAAAGGTCCATCCAGAGTTTAGGTAATGCCGCTCTTGAAGTCAGAAAATAAATCGTATTGTGCTCATATGTATTAAGTACAGTGCCTTATGGGTTACCTATAACCATTTTATGTGAAGCTCCAATATGTGGGCCTATCTTTTAATGTAGTTCTTATGTAGTTGAACTTTTCGACTTGAAGTCTTGCCGCTATATAGGATACCTACCTATAGCTACCACCGGTGAAATTGGACCATATTCGTCTATTTTTCATATTGACCCAACAAAATATGTCCCTCCCACTCTCATAAGGTCCGATCTTCCAAATAACGAAGTGGGTTATCGTGCCTTATAGCCCTCCGACTTAAGCTTTTTTACGTTTTCAACGATTCAACCTAGGATCATACAATTTAGCAGGTTGATGGCTTATGGTCATAGTCTGTTTGGGGAAAAGTTCCCCTTTATGCGCCTAAATGTACCTCGGTAAAAATTACACTTTTGTTAATTATTTGCTTAACAAATCATAATGTTTTCTTGACAGACAATGATTAATATGTATATTAAATACCTCAAAAAAGGAAATCGTTGCTGGACTTTTTTTTCTCATGTATCCCAAGAAACGTCCCACATGGTCAAAACGGGCGATTAGTAGTCAATATGGTCATATCGGTTAGGATACTAAAGCAAATTTTGATACTTTTACAAATATAGAGTAAATTTGAAGTTTTTGATAAGATTAGGGATGGACGCGTAGGCCGAAAGGTACCAAAAAACGTAGCATTTTTTGTGTGTTTCAGAAGGTATATAAGATTTGGCCTGGCCCAACTTAACGACGATTTCACTTGTTAGTCTTCAAATATCTTTAATGGTTCTCATACGATCTAACCCAAAATCAATACCTAAGCCCACGAGTATGAGGTGACAAGTAATTGGATTTGAAGCCACTCCCCCTTTTGTACCTGCCACACCAATGGCAATGTTTTAGTGCAGATAAGAACTCACATAACTTGTCACCCAGTGCGTGAAATTCGATAACATTTTGAACTCCATTACATTTAGCTCGTTTGTGAGCTCCATTATATTTTTTTAATATCGAAATACACGTGTACAAAAATAGTATATGGCACGCCCCATTCTGGTAACTCCAGTGCAAATACAACATTCCGCCCATTTTTGGTATTCGCATAATAATTTTAATACTATACATACGATTTTGCTAAAAAATTATTAATTACCATAAAGACTATAAATAAGACAAGCTGACGAAAAATTAAAGCCTTAACCACGCCCCTTCTATTAGCTTCCCACACACGGTACTATCCGATTAAAACCCACATACCTTTCTTCCTTGAGACATTATATTTTTCTTGAGTTTTGTTTCCTGCAATCTACTTATTTTCACTTAGTGTTCGCATTAGAAAAAAGTGGTTGCCACGCCCCATTCCAGTACTTTCCAGTCAATTGGGCGTTTTAGATATTTCTATTAAATCAGTACTCTTAGGCAATGGAGAACGGAAGAAAGAATAATTTCCATATATTGAGGGTATACTCATATGTAAGTCGGATCAACCGACTGAAACTTTTTTTTGCTAGTTTTTCCTAAACTAGGCTGTACGCCAAAAAACAGCGTGGGCGAAAAGTGGGGTTTAAAAATTTAAAAATTTTTCGTTTTATAATTATTTTTTTTTTCAAATTATATAAATAACACTTAGAGAATAAATAATGGAGAGATTCACAACCGAACAAAGAACCAGAATAATAGAATTTTATTATTTAAAGCAGCGATCAATTATTTTAACGCAAATGCATGAAATGAAGCAAGTGATGAAGCTCATTTTAATTTGAATGGCTTTGTTAATAAGCAGAACTGTAGGTTCTGGGGTTTTGAAAATCCAAGAGCCATTCATCAACGCCATCTGCACCCCATTAGGTGTACAGTATGGTGTGGGATTACATCTGCAAATATCGGTTGGCCTTACTTCTTCGAAAATGAATATGGAAGTGCTGTAACCGTAAATGGAGTGCGGTATCGGTTTATGATAGAATAATTTTTACTTCCTGCTCTTGAAAACAGACCTGAGATATGGTTTAACAGGACGACGCCACTGCTCACACTACCCGAGACAAAATGGCACTTAAGTCGAATTTTTGCAGAGCGAATAATTTCCAAAAATTCGGAAATTATTTGGGTAGCGCGATAGCCAGATTTGTCAGCGGAGCTAGTATATGAATATGAACAATTCCGAGACAATCCCTCAACTCAAGGCCAAAGTTGTTGCAGAAATTCGAACGCTACAGCGACAAATTTTTAAAGATGTTATGGAAATGCTCTAAAAGAAGCCCATCATTGCAAAGCTGAAAACGGGGGTCATTTAAGTGACATTATTTTTCATACTTAGTGTACAAAAAATTTCCTTTTTCTATATTATAAAGGTCGGTTAAATTTAAAGGGCCACTGTTAATTTGTCGCGCAAAAGAGCCATTGTTTCGTTAGCTTTGTGGCAAGTGGCACCGTCCTGTTGAAACCACATATCGTCTACATCTATATCTTCCAATTCGGGCCATAAAAAATTACGATAGCGAACACCATTCACAGTAACTGCCAGACCGGCCTCATTTTAGAAACAAATACGGCCCGATGATTTCGCCAGCCCATAAACCGCACCAAACAGTCACTCTTTGTGGGTGCATTGTTTTTTCGACAAACACTCTTGGATTATCATTCGCCCAAATGCGGAAATTCTCCTTATTGACGAATCCATTGAGTTGAAAATGTGCCTCATCACTGAACATGATTTTCTTCGAAAATTGATCATCCACTATATAATAACTTTAACGCGTGGCTCGCTTGTGTATTATTCCATGGTTCAAATTAAATTAGTATGAAATTGAGAAATATCAAATGAAATACAGAAAATTACTTGACGTTTAGGTGTAGTTCACATTCAACATCGGCCCTTAAAATTTAACCACCCTTTATAATCTAAGAAAAAAAATAAAAAAAAATTAATAAACGATAAAGTTATTAAAGTTTTTAATCCCATGGTAACTTTTGGCCCAACCTGTACAACACGATTACTAATTGCACTGACGAACGTTAAACGGCTCTTCACCTGGAGTTATCGCGTGTGCATTTCTATCATTTAAGGAACTCTGGATAGAATACCACCAATAGACTACATTCAATGAATCCCCGATAAGAGTTATAACACGATTGTTTTCAAATTCCGCATACATGCACCCACTACTGTATCAATGCATAGATTCATAGAATCTATGTACAGTTTTAATAGTTTCTAGGTACATTCGTAGTTTATGTTCCTTTTGCCGATCAGTTTGCTCCAAATCATGCATGGATCTCGTATTAAGTATCAATAAAGAGGAAATGTCGAAAGTTACCACAGACCCATTATGCCGAACAGCATCATCACAGTGCAACTTTAAACAACCCGTTTAACCTCCCACTCGTCACAACCCTTGGCCGGTGGTATTTTATTGCTATCCCTCGCTCCATTGTATGCATCTGTATATGTGTGCCTACGTATGTGTGTGTGTATTGCGACAGAAGGCAAATGGACTTAATTGATGTACGAGCATTCAGAGAGTTTTTGCTGTTAAACTTTTTAACGTTTACCATTTGAACATTGTGTTTATAGTTTATATAGTGTTGTGGTTGTATTGGTTTTTCATATGTATGTGTGTTGGTTGGGCAGCGAACACATCCTTATACAAACATAAATATGTACTTATCATCATAAAGGATTTTATTGCCTCCTCACTTCGTGAGTTGTATGTGTGTGTGTGTATGAATGAGAGTTTGTCTGCTTTTATTATAACTTGAAAGTTTTCAAATACAGTTTATTGATACATATACAGGAGCAACAACAGAGCGTAGAACCACTGCAGGAGCAGTTAGCCTGGCCACAGCCACAGAGAGCTGTGCAGAGAGATATGTATTTGGGTGGTGAGGAATGAAGAAAAGGTCAATAAGCAGAAATTAGTTCTAAAAACTTCTAAGTGGTCTTGAATCTGTGCCGTATTTGAATGTGTGAGTGTGTCTTATTGTGGATGCAAGTGTAGATGTGGCGGTCTAAATGAAAGCGGATAAGAAGGACCTTATTTAAAGGGAGAGGGATATAATTGGGGGCCTTGTTCTGCAACTATGTAAGTTAGAAACATTGATACCGTGATAGTAATTCATTAGGTAGCAAAGCCATAGCACTGGATGAACATAACCAATTGCTTCAGAGTGGGTAGAAGGAAACCTGAATAACTAGTGTCTCTCACAGCAGTAATATCCGGATTTGGGCTAAAACTAAAACGTATTTTTATATATGTGAGAGAGATAAAACTTGTAAATAGCTTGGTCGAACATACTTGGACTGCCTGAGGGCCATTCTTCAGAGGAAATGAACGCTGGCTAATTGTTTCGAAGCCAGGCCTGGGACGTTTTAGCCTTATGGGCCGGCGCAGAATCCTGCTGGAAAGTCCATGGCTGGTTTTGGAACAGGAAATTGTTAAGAGGCTTCACAACAGCTTCCTAAACGGTTCTTTGGTAAACTTTGGCCAATGTTTTGACTCCTTGTTCGCAGAAATGCAGGTCCGTGACCCCATCGTAAGAGACACCCCACCAAACCATGAATGAAGCTGGGTGATGACCCTTTTCCACCCTTGGGATCAGTTTAGATGCTTCCTTAGATGACCGCGCATACACTCTATCATTTTGCTTGTTAAATTTTTCCTGAACGGTAAACATTTTTTCATCAATGAACAAAATGTTTCTGTGCAAATTATCAGCGTGCTTCACCAAAATTCGTTTGCATTTTCAATCCTATTTTTTTTAAAGCTGCAGTTAATAAATCTCCGGTACACCGTTTGAAAGCCCCAAGTCCCAAGTCTTTTTTAATGATTCGACTCATGTAGTTTTGCGTGATATTCATCTCACGGGCCATGATTTTTTGTTTTTGAAGCGGATTTCTGTGAATTTTTGATTTAACGGCTTTGATGACATGCGGTATTCGAACAGAGCGTGGGCGGACCGACCGGTGGCGGTTTTTTTACATCTCCAGTCTCCTCAAACAGTTTTATGCACCGGTAGACGAATATGCGACTAATCCCTGGTGGCCGGAGTGTTTTGAAAATATCGCTTTTTTTCATTTCGCACTTGAAAAGCGCTATTACAGACAGCGATACTGTTCTCATTATCTGACCACTCCATGATGAAAGTTCAAACAATTTTAAAATCCCGTTACAGACTAACGCATTGAGGTTAGCTTTCAAAACCCATATGAAATTAACGGGGTATGTTCAGTTCTACTATTGAAATGGGTGTGTTCAATGTTGTAACAGTGTTTATGACCCTACTAGGTATAGCACTTGTCCAAAAAAGCATGTAAAGGTGAAGTTTTCAAAATTTTTCTTTTTTTAAGTAATCCATTCACAGTGCCCAATATAACAATTTCACATCGATATCCACCCTTTCACCAATAAAACTTCAAGACATCCTCAATGTTTTAGAGTACTTTAGAGGCTCAAAAGCTATTGAAAAACTTAAATACTTAAGTTAATACACCTTTGTTGAACAAGTGCGATCTTATCTAATATTTTTAATGAAATTAATCAAGCGCTTAAATTAAGTTATGATGCTTATACGGCCTCCTTCCTGGATTGCGGTCGGAATTTCTGCACTGAAAAAAATATGTATGCACATCAAATCAATGAAAGAGATTCTTTAATAGTTTCACATCAAACTGATGAAGAAATTCATTGATTTGATGAATAAATTCTTCGATTTGATGAATAAATTCTTCAAAATGTCATGCACACTAAATACTTTAAATTTAGTTTGTATAATATTTTCTGCGTTCACCAAATTAAAAATAAAATATTCAATTCGTGTACAATGCTCTCCAAATTAATGTACACTTTCATCAGATTGATGTAAATTTGAAGTACATGCACGCAGAGAAAAAATATGGTTACTTTATGGTTACAGAAATATTTTTTATCTTCTCTGCAATAAAAGTATATATTCGAACCATAGTATTGTTTTTTTTTTAAATAATATTATGACAATAGTATGATTGCGGCAATATTTATATTGGTGAAATGGAACCCTAGTATTATTGCCAATTTTAAAAATGAAAATATGGTCGAAGCAACAATATAAATATGGTTGGTGCGACAATATAACTTTTTTTTGGGTTTTATGTTAACAATAATATAAAAAGGGAAACATAGCGTATGATTGTATTTTTTATAAATTCTAGAAAAAGTTTATTGTTACGAATCCTACGCAATAATAGCACATTTTATCTATAAATTAAAATTTTCAAAACAAACTGCTTTTGGATTTGTCTAACTGAAATATTTTTAATTAATGAAACAATTAACTCTTTTTGAAAGGATTTTTCTATTGTTAATAAATCACTACAATTTCTTTGAATTTAACGTATTTTTAAATATATTATAATATTATCGTTGAATAACAACATACCCCAATTCTAATAAATAATTTTGGGGTAGGTTTTATGGGATAATACTATGGATGTAGGGATCATAACATGGTTGAGTGTAAATCATACTATTGCTGTAAGGATCTTACTATGGTTGCGCGTAAATCGTACCATGGTTGTGATGATCATACTATGGTTTTGTGGATCATTATATGGTTTTGGCGGCCATAGTATGGTTTAGTTTGTGAATCATAATATGGTTGTGGGGATCATAGTATAGTTATGTGTATACTATTATTGAAAGGATCCTAATATTGTTGTATTACAACCATATACTCAACAATAGTATGATTCTCTTCGAATATTGTTACCCAAACCGTACTTTTTTCTTTGTGTGTCCTAAATTAAAGTACATTATATTCAAATTAATGTGTTGTGCGAGGCAAGCTATTTATTTTTAGGGTCCGGCAATAAAAATACAACTATTCTCCTTTCAGACCAATACACTTTTGCATGCGATCAAACCAATTGTCAAAGCACTTTTTCCACTCCGATTGAGACACCCCCAAGACATGGTTTTTGAACGCTTCAACATCATCTTCTGGCGACGAAAATCGTTGACGACGCATTCTTTCTTAATGTGCGGGAATAAAGTAGTCATTGGGTGCCAAGTCAGGGCTGTACGGCAGATGACCTATCAATTCGACATTTTGGACGGTCAAAAAGGCGCAGGTTTGCGCCGATGTTTGAGAGCTCGCATTGTCGTAATGCAAAATGATCCGTCTTCTCTTATTATCTTTCCTCATTTTTTCGAACACTGTTGGCAAACAGATGGTTGTATACCACTCAGAATCGACCTCCTTCGTTCCACTAAAGGCACTGTGGCAACATGTACCGAAAAAACGCAATCATTTGCTTCGATTAACTTCTTCCACGTTGGATTTGGCTTTTGTTGGATTTGGCTCGTCTTAAAAGGCCCATATGGGATTTCTGTTTTGTTTCGGGTTCATATTCATAGATCCATGATTCGTCACCTGTGACAATGTTATACACTGCCTTTGAGTTACCGCTGTTATACTTTTTCAACATCTCTTTGCACCAATCCATACGAGCCTTTTTTGAGCATTCATCAAATAATGTGGGATCCAAAGAGAACACATTTTTTTAACGGCCAAATGAACATGCGATATCTTATTGATGCTTGTCATACTAATACCCAAGGATGTCTCAATCTCACGGTATGTCACATGTAGATCTTGCTTAATCAGCATCG